>BMAU01021371.1:1275000-2635000 GCA_019973935.1 Trichonephila clavipes | reverse complement strand
GAATACATCGTTTATAATTTTTTTCCTCAAGGAATTTTCTCTATTTTAGCTTTCACAAATAAAATAAAAAAATCATTTTTTTTTCTTTTCTTTGGCTTCCAATAGGAAGTGTTATAGATCCTTTAATTAAGAAACCATTTTAATCACTATTTTTCTTTTCTTTTTTAAAAAAAAATTCTCAGATTTAAAAGATTCATATATAAGAAAAACTTTTCTTTTTTGTTATTTCAAAAGCAACAATCAAAGCGTAGCCGTTTATTTTTATGAGTAATTTAGGATTTAAAAGTTTGAATAGCAACAACATTGTCTAATCAATTAATTGCAGATATAAAAAAAAGCACTTACACCAGAAATATGATTTCAGTCTGACAAAAATTAATTATTCATCAAAGCTAGAAATAGGATTTTTTTTAATAAATTAATCTCTTTTCCACACAAATACTACAAATATTAAAGACAATATTGTAGCTATTTATCTATTAAACTATTGGTAATAGATTTTTGCACAAAGGGAGCATTTTTAATTTTTTAAAGTATACCTTGAAAGAAATAAAATTTACTTCTTAAGTGTCACCGGTGTATATATAAGTCAATCAAACGGTACGTTGAATGATCGGCGTATATATACGTTTTTTGGAAATGCGATCCTTTTCTTCGCGCTGCTATCAGTAAAACTAGTGTCTGGAGGAATGGCAAAATGGCCTTGACAGTGTTTGAGGTGGAAATTTTCAGAGAAAAATTTACTTAGCTATGCCTATTATTTTCCCTCTCTAATACACTACACACGCGCATCTGTATGAAAAACCGTTTTTACACGGGAGCGAATCGTGTAACTTTCAATCGGTAAATAAAGGGGTTAAAATTTTTAGGCAATCAAAATTACATTTTTAAGTATTTTACTTTTTAATATACATTGCCGTGTCATAAGATTTGATACAAATATAAATGAATGAAAATAAAAAATAACCTTGCAATCAAATTTGAGAAACTAAAAGTTTTACCTTACCTTTAAATTTAACATGCTGCTTCTTTTGACTTCAAACGGACCTTAAGCTTCTTTGGCAAATCTTATTTTGATGTACGCATTGATGCATGAATTTTCATTCCTGCTTTTCTTAAGGAACTCTTAACCCGTTCAAGACCATATATGTGATGACGCGTTTCTCTCTCCAGGGCTCACGAAATCTCACCTAGGATTGCGCTTCCCTTTTCTGAGGCCCATGATCCCACCGGTGTGATAAGAGTTTGGAACGTTTTTATATTAATTTTTACAAGGCACTAGTAGGCGGTTAAAGTCCGTTTTTTTCGAACAATGTTTCACAAAACTTTGAATTTCAATATGTGCTTTCAGCTCCGAGCTTTGTTAATTAGATCCAGGATATTTAGGCATGTAAACATCTGCACATATTTAGATTTTTCGAGAGAATCGGGCATTTAAGGGTTCATGATTTATTGCGCTCTGGATTTCTGTTTATATTTTGACAGATTTGGAAAAAGAAGGAAAGCTAATTAGTTTATTGGACATCAGACATTCATAATGATATTTCTAGTATTTATTTTATTTGTGGCTCATATTTACATCAATAAATTTTAATACCCAAAGGCATTTAAAAAACAGATCTGCGTAAAACAAATGCAATGACTCATTTTTAACGAAAACGAATATTTGCTCTTACTGACTCATTTTAATTAAGTATGAACAACCGATTCCTTTTCGTTGCTAATGCATTTAGAGTTTTCAAAACCAAATCAGAACAGATTTTAGAGAACAGAAAACATAATACTAAGGTGATACTAAGAAAGAAAAAAATCATTATATGGATTAATCAAAAATAAATAAAAATGATATATATTAGGTGTTATATTGAAAAAATTAGTATCAGTTCAAGCTACAACAAGTTTATGTTAGAGCAAATTTATCGATTGAGATTTACCAGATAGTATTTTGTAAATTTTTGTACCTATTTTATTTTAATCATCATGGCGGAAAGAGAGCCTTTTTTTTTATTAAAATGTAAATATTTTCTTTAAAATTCGCAATTGTTTTTTTTTAAATATAGCGAAATGTTTTGTTCTGTATATTCAGATTCTATCAATTATAGTAAAATGTAATTTCTAGCGTATTTGATAGCAATAAAGATTTTACATGAATTTTTAAATGAAATTAGGCTTAGCAAGGAAAATCACTGTCCCGTGCGTGCGTATACTCTCGCAACGCGCGGGCCTGGGCAAACGCTTATTTTATCTTTCGCCGTTATCTTGTGTTTTCACTGAGAGTGGACGACTCGTCCTGTACAATCCGCCATTCTATTCATATCTCAGGAAATCTCTTAATAATTCGACAGCTAAAAAACATTTTGATGTCTAAATGTTGAAAAGCCTTGAAAGTCTCCGGCGGCTTCTTCTTTGCTGGATGCTCCAATTCGATTGCAGATTTCTGACTTAATTAGAACAACATACAACTACACTTTTGAAAAAATACTGCAGATAAACTCCAAATATATGAAACTTAACCCCTTATATTTACCGATGGTACCAGTTGCTAAAATTACATAAAATAACCCTTTTTACCAATACTTTGACGATATTTAACAGGAATAGTCTTTTAAATCCACTCTTCCAAGATATATGGCTTCACGGGTTCTATGATGAGAATTTTAGCGAGGAAGGCGAATAGTTTTATAGAAGAAATTACGTTTTCAGCTGACAATTAGATTGGAGAGTGTCATTTTTGTTCCGAAAAAGTAGTTAATGTCAAAAAATGTTTTGTGTCAAAAGTTTTTTTTTTTTTTTGTATATTAACGAAGACCTTAGAGAACGATTTGATTATTTATTTCAAGTGGATAATGTATATAATTAATTCCACAGTTGAAAGTACCAATTTAATTAATTAGCTCTAACGGATGATTAAATTTCCAAACGTTGAGCATTGCATTTATGTATTACTCTTAATTTTCAATGTAGTATTTAGAGCATGAAAAAAACTGCTGTAAATCATAATGCAGTAGATAAAGGGTTGAAATCGTCTGAGTCCCAGAAGAAGACATCAGATATTTGTATCAGAGCTTATGGCATAACAAGGTATGATCAAATTGCGCTTTAAGGTTTCAAGTGCTTCTTGTATTTGGTCTTATTTCTAGTACAGTGAAATCCGAAGTGCCGATTTCACTGTACTAGAAATAAGAGTGCCGATTGAAATTTACGTTATTCGCACCCCAATGACACAGGTTTCATATAGGTTTATTGGGAGGGGGAAGAAAAGACATAAATAAAAAGCAAATTCTTCTCTGAAATATGTAAATCCTTCGCAAGCATTGTTTAGACCAATTTATTGCATTTCAAAGCCTGTGGAATAGCAACGAAAATAAAATGATGGTATTTCTCAGAAAGTCACATATATAGATTCGGGGCATTAACGCACTGTTTGAGTAAAAAGGATATATACTCCGGGGCACTTAAAGAGTTAAGATAACCTTTTAAGTAAATAATGTGGCAATCGGAAATTACTTAACAGAAATTTTAAATTTATTCTCCAGTATAACTCTTATTTCATCTTCATTGTTAAAAACGTTTTTTTTTATTTGAAATTATGTATATGTTTTTGGTCTATTAGTAGATCGTTTCGAGGTTTTCGTAGCAAATTGAAATCGAATAATACAGTATGGTAAATGTGATGTTACATTTATATAAACATTTACACCAAAAAAATTTCACTTGAACTAGTATTTCTACAGTAAGAATAATAGAATCCAAGTGTACGAGTAGTTCACACCTTTGGTGACGGAGAAAAAGATTAGCCAAACTATGTCAACAGTTTATTTTTCTGTATTGGACCTATCAAATATGGTGACAACAAATCACCAAATTGGCGTGGAATAATATGATGTACAAAAATGGGATGCAGTAACATCCATTTTGAAACAAAAATTGACTATGCACATGTAATAAAAGCAATTTTTCTTATGTTTTGTGTTAGAATACTTTTGCAAATATACTGAAGAATCGTTAAACTTTTATTTATTTTTAATTTTAAAATGCAGAAAGTTAAAAAAATTTTTTGAAAAAAAAGTCATTTGGGATTTTATACAATGGGCACAGATTTTATTTTAATTTTCAGACGAAAATAATAATAATAAAACTAGAAAGATATTTTTTTAAAATATTTTCAGTTTTCTGCTCTTGTGCAGAGATAAGATGATTTTTCTTTTTACTTTCATACATAGCGGGATAAATAGGTATCTTTGGAAACTTTAATATTTATGAAACCTGGCTGAAAAATATGAATTCTCATGATCCTTATTCTGTGTACATTTAAGGGATGAATAAATGAAATTTATGCAGGCATTTTGGAAAGCCATTTTAGCTCTTTCAGCTTGCGAGAGAAGTGACACAAATAAAGAGACTGCATTAACTATCCTAACATGCATCTCCCCTAATACTGAGTTACTTAAGAAATTCATGCAAAAAGTGTTTGGCGACTACTTCCTCTCAAAATTTCGTATGATATTAGAATTTTTTTCCTTATAAATAAATAGTGCGTATATATATACATGAAAAGGTATTGTTGTCTTTAAATTTTAAAAGAATATCAGATATTAACTTGCTTTTTATTTTTGAACAAATAAATGTTTTCATGGAAAATTGGGAAAGCGTAAAAAATTAATGAATGAACATATATATATATATATATATATATATATATATATATATATATATATATATATATATATATATATATATATTGTTCTATGATGATATCTAACTGAGGAGAAAAATTTAATTTATTGGAGATATTATGAATATTTCTGTTCTTGTGACTTTGATGAATAATTTTCATATTATCCCGTTAACGCCCAAATTATTTTAAAATCGAAATTTTAGAAAAATATTTTTAAATTATATTTCATATAGCATAAATAGAGTAATTATGAAGTTGTATCCATTTTCCGTAATTAGCAGCTGAGATAAGAGGGGATCGATAAATAGATCGCTGGGCGCTTAGGGTAGTAAAAGACCAAGTAACTTTCCTGTGGTCTTATATTTAAAAAAATACAAATTTAGGAAGGGGGATGAAATTTTTGTGTAAATTTAAAAACAACTAATGAGATTTAAAAGAGAAAATATTATTTTACTGATCTAAACTTACTTATATATAGTTACAATTTTATACAGCCACTTTGTAAAAGTTAAGTGTGATATAATGGAAAACATTTCAGATAAAGGGCTACATTACATTTTGTACAAAACGTAAGAGGTCTAACCTTACATTTTTGAAACTGGCATCTTCTTTGACTTTGTCTTTTTCCCATGACATGGTCTTTTCTATCCAAACACACAGAGTTTGATCTTGATGAGATCATCAGAGCTCTTCCAATGCCTTTCTTAGAAATTGTTCCCCGTTTGAGGTACACAACGGCGATCTATCTTCCGATGTCTTTTATACTTTTTTTTTCGTAATTTGTTAAATTGAACAGAATATACGTATTTACAATAGCCATGTCGATAACTCTAGTAAATATTGGCCAGTACCAGTTTTTTTACCGGATCTGAATTGAGTGTTTTTCTAAGAGACAGTCATGCTGGTCGACTCCACACAATATTTTTGTTGTACTGGTAAACAGTATTAGGTTGCAAAATTTGGTATTTTTCTTTCAAACCTTTTTGATGCCTTAAAACTTGGATTAAGGCTCTATGTAATCACAGTTTGTCACTGTTGTTACACACGTGTTATCTTTCCATTTAACTATAGTTATTTCATTCTTTTCGTCAACACAGTAGTCATAAGAACCACGCGCTAGATGGCAACTGCTCCGTACTATTAGGACCATCATCATTTATGTCTATCGATTCATATTGTTCTTTTACTTCTATTTCTTCCATGGGTACATAAATTTCTACATTACCTGACAGATCTTTTACCGATGGAGTAGTCGTTTCATCATCTCAAAATACACTTCGTCAGTTAACTCATCCACATCAGGGGGTAAAGCAATTATATTAGACTATATTTCCTTAGAAAACATATATTCTAACGCTTCTTCGGTGGTGTGAAACACTTTATGCTGAGACATTCTGGAAGAAATGAAACGGGGGAAAATGATATTAGTCACCACTAATGCTCAGCGATCGATTTATAGATCAGCATGTTTAAACTTACATTTTAATAATAAAAACAGTTATTTTTCTAATATAAATAAGCCAGAACACTTAAAGAGGTATTGAAAATATAAAACACACAAAAAAAGGATAACTTACTTTTAACTTTTTTTCTGTTGGATACAAAATCAAAAGCTGCACTTTGAAGCTTCAAAATGGCGAACATCAGACTCTAGCTGCTGGACTGCTCTGGAAAATAATGCTTCAAATCTCGTTTGGGGGTGTGGCCACATGTGTAAGAAAACCAGCCAATGACAATACGAAATGATTAAAGTATATCGTTTTCACTGGGAGTTCTAAATGGGAGGTGATCTATAAATAGATCATTGGGCGGTAACGGGTTATACACTGATGTGTCAAAAGTCATGGAGTATCTCATAATATTCTATGGGAGCATAAGTTTTACGATTCTATTTTGCATCTGATTCAACAAGTCCTTGAAAGATCCCTGAGAATTATTCAACCCTGCAATCCCTGCAGAGGTCCATATTTGTGAAAGTTTTGCCGCCGGAGGACTTTGTGCACAAACTGATCATTCGATAACGTTCCATATATACTGGAGGGGATTTATATCACGTGATGTAGGTGGCAACACAATTTTTGGAGTTGTTCAAAATGTTCTTCGAGCACTCGTGAAGGATTTTGGTACTGTAACAGGGCGCATTGTTTACTTAGGAATATATATGAAAGGTTTGACAACACGCAGCTCATGTATACATTTTTACACGTTGAGGCTGCCACTTTAATATTTGTGTATTTTCATCATACTACTTTTGTATTTCTGTGCGTAATGTTAAACTATTAGATAGCAAAATCAGAAAAATATTAAAACATTAATAATAAATCATTTGTCAAAGTAAAGGGAATGTAAGTTGAAGGAAAAATAAGAATGTATACCTAGCTAGTCCCCTTATGGTTACAAAAATATAGTGTCAACCATTCTCGTAATTTATGAGATACTGAAGTAAACTATAGAAAAAAATCTTCAACATATAAGAGCAAAATGTTTCTATCAGATAAAATTGTTTACTTTCTAAACGTTTATATGTATATATATATAGTGAATGTAAATAATAAAGATTTCCAGCCTATCTTATTATTTTAAATTTTAAGAAAGCATTTAGTTATATTTAAAATAATGAATGCAAGCTTAGTTTTTGTAACACTTCCCAACTGTGACAACTTTCCTTATTCTTTAGAAATGATTTATTGAACAACAGTAGAATGAAAAACCTTAAAAATATAAAAGAAAATACTGCAATGTTTTTATCAGATAATATTATTTTAGTTTAGAATAAGTTATAAATGAATGTTAATAAATTTCTGATATTCTAACCCTATGCTTCTTTCTTTTTAATTATATATTTTTAATCAAACATTCAAGCATCAGAAATAAGCAGTTGTTTCAATAACTAACAGTAAAAACTTTTTGATTAATTTTTTAACGATAATGGATTTAAATTAACACATATATATTTAAAAAAAACTAAAGCTCTCTTGTTTTCTCTTATTCATTACTAAATTATCTAAATTACCCACATGTAGTAATCGTTAAAAAAGTATTTTTTAAATAGTTGCGTTTTAGATATGGTAACACGGTTTGGTTGTTTACAGGTCTACTTTTGCATTTTTCATGTAACTTGATCAAACTTAACCTATTTTACCTTTTATAGATCCTAAATTAAACATCTGTTTCTGTGTGACAACTGATTCATTCACGAAGCTTTTAACTTACAATCTAGATATATATTATAAATGCGAAAGTTTGTGAGGACGTTTGCCCGTCTTTCATGCAAAAACAACTGAAAGGATTTTAATGAAACTTTACAGTAACATAACTTATACATCAGAATAACACATAGGCTATAATGTATAGCATAGGCTATAATTTATAAAGATATTGTGTGAAATGTCCAAAATATAACGATATTTGTCAAGTAAGTAGGAAAAAATTCTGCCATCTACAAGGAATTCTGGCGTGCACTGCAAAAAAAGCCCACAACAGCATATATCTTTTGTTTGTGAAGAAACCCTTTATATTTTGGCTACGCAAGGCGCTCGCTTCTAATTAATTCCTGTGATTCCTGATTATTTCAGAATAAAACTAAGCTTTGAAGGGAGAGGTTGTTATAACTCTCTCTTTATTTGAATATTTTTTTATGATTGTATTATGCACATTTGTTAAAAGGCAATTGATGTTTTTTTCAAAATAAATGCTTTTATTGGTTCTGGTACTTAAAAGAAATAAACTTTCTCTTTCACACTACATCATTTGGACAAATTTTCAAAATTTGTTTGTGGTTAGGAGTTAATAGACTATAATTTTAATTGAATAGGCAGATGTTGCATTTTAAGTATAAAATAATTATAGCTACTATACTGTATTTTGAGGAATGAGTGAGTGAGTGAATATTAAAGTCGCACTGTTCAGCTACACGATGGTTTTTGGCAACGGACCACACAATTTTGAACCATGGTCAAGTGACGTGGAAAACACCTGTGCTGGCACCCCTTTCTCCTAGCTACCACACCACACCAACTTAGACGGAATTTTCTACCAAGGAATACTTAGGAGGAATATTCTTTGGAATCCACTCTTCCAAGATATATGGCAGCACGGGTTCTATGTTGAGTATTTTAGCAGGGAAGGCGAATAGTTTTGTAGCAGATATTGCGCTTTCAGCTGACTGCAAAGATTATTATTTTTGTCCCGAAAAATAGTTTATGTCAAACTTTAAGTGTCTTATGTTTTTGTATGTTAATGAAGACCATAGAAAACGATTTGAATATCTATTTTAAGAGAACGGGGTACATAATTAATTTTACAGTGGAATATCTTTAATAAATTTATTAGCTCTAACGGATTAAATTTCCCAAAGTGGAGTATTTTGTTTATGTATATCCCTTAATTTTCGTTCTAGTGATCCAAAAATAAATATTGTATGAAAAAAACTGCAGTAAATAATAATGCGGTGGATAAAGTATTAACATGGATCGCTTCCCTACACGGCGGGTCTTATAAAGCTCTAATAAATCTCGCGCTATGAAAGTAGCAAGACATTTGCGAATTTGACTCTATTTTTAATATTTCGCTGTGTTTTCCAGTGAATCGCCATTATATTTTAAGAAACGGCGTTGCTTACGAATATTAAAATTTTAACATAAAATAAATACAACAGAAAGTAATATTAATGTATTACACTTTCAGATATAAATTATTCACACTATTTTAAGCGTTCATTACACAAAACTTTAACTAAACAATGTGTTACTTTTGCTGAGCAGAGATCATTTTAGGGAGGTCTTTTCAAAAATCGCCCCTCAAGAGTGTTACGGGGAGTTATAAACAAAAAAAATCATTTTTATCAGCTATTAGATCTACATACTTAAAACTTAACAAATGTGTTTTCTTTCTTTCTTCTTTTTTTTCTGAGGTATGCAAAAAAGCTTTTTTGTTGTTGTTGTTTAATTTGTAATTCACACAAAATTAACTCATTAAAAACTTTTTTATCCTCCAATCTGTGTTGTTTAATATTTCAGTTCACCCGTGCAAAGAACGGGTATAACAGCTAGTAATGTTCATATTTTACGGTATCCGCCTATGTTCGGAACCGTGATTTTGCGAAAGCTTATAAATATCACTTCACTTAATATTTAATATCACTTAGCTTAGAAAATATATGTAAAATTGTTTTAAGAATATTATTACAATAAAAAAATTATTTAAGAACAATATTTTGACACACAAAAAATTAGCATAGAATTACCCCTTTTCAAAACATTCTCCTTTTATGAAAAATACTTCTATTATAATAATATTTTGTGTGTGTGTGTGTGTGCCTGTATATATCTCAGACCTCTGTACAGAGGCTTAACTAGAATTGTTTGAATATATATTACTTAGAAGTGGGTTTATCTCCACATTTTACTACAACAGAGGGGAGAAATTTTAAGAGAAAAACGCCGATAATTATTTCAATTGGTGGTAACTATAAAAAAAATTTTAATTTTCAAGCATCCTAATTCAGACTCTGTAGAGAAGTTTTTACTTTATATTAGTAAAATATTATTATTAAAGAAACATTTCTTTATAAAAGGAGAACGTTTTGAAAAAAGATTATTGTAAGATAATTTTTCGCCAAAATATTGCATTTAAATAATTTTTTTTGTCATAGTGTCCTTAAAATAATTTTATACATGTATTCTAATCTAAGTGACACTAAATATCATGAAAATTATCGATTTATGCGCTTTTTTAAAATCACGGTTCCGAACGTACTCGGATACCTTAAATATCTTTCAGTTTATGCTATAGTGCTGTTCATAATAGTTAGATCAAAGATAGCCTATTTAATCTTTTTCAGATAATTTCAGTACTTAAGTATTATCTCAAACACATCCTGCAATATATCGTATTATCGCAGCAACTAGATGCTTCGTTTCATATAATATCGTGAATAGGTTGCGTTAGCCCGTCAAGTACCATAATTTCTGACTTCAATTAATGCAAAAGCTGTAATTTAGTTTTGAGTCTATATTTAAGCTAAATTAGCTCAAATTTTATTTATTTTAGGCACGTTTTCACTTATGTACTTCAACTAGTATTACATAAATTATGATGTTTAACAAAACACTGATATAATAAACTTTTTAATAAAAAACAAATTTTAAGAAATTCAATAAATTTAAAATATTAACTATAGTAAAATATAACTAATATGTGTAAAAGAGGGAGATATATTTTTTTAAATGATCAGGTTCTTTTAGTTGCGTGTTTTTATTGTTACAACTCCATTGTAGCCCAACATCGTTATTTAACAATTCCTGCAGCAATCCATATGCTGCTGCAAACAATATAAAATCGAAACAAATGCTACAATCGTTTTAATTATATTATTTCCTTTGAAAAAAAGTTCGGTTTAATGTCTGAGCAAGCAAAGTGAAGTTGTATTTAATCAATGCTTTATCTGTGTTGGAAACATAAGTTTTTGATCCATAAATCATTGATAATGGCGGAATCGTTGTTTGTTGCGTTTTCTGTCATGCTTCTTTAGTGTGTATTGTATTACTGCGACATGTCTTACATATTTTATTCCATTGGATATATTCTTTTTCTGGAATACTGCGAAACAACTCCATAAAGACAGTAAAAAATGACAGTAACAGTAATAACAATTAATTGCTTTGTTCAACCTTCTAGAGTTGAAACCTGTGCTATCACCGATGATATTGAAGGCTTCAAACATGGTATTCAAAATGACTTACTGAAGAAAAATCCTTATGCCAGCACACTCTGGTCAATTGTTAAATTTTCTTGCAAGTGTCAAGTCCTGTGATGTTGTACTGATAGCAAATATTTTTCTCTAAAGCTGATTAATGCTCAAAAGAACTAAAAGAATCTCTTGCATGCAGCGCAAATGCTTTGAAACGTAATAAAAATGCGAGAATTTCCAGCGATTCAACAAAACTCATTCACTAACGATAGGAAAAACTTCAGCTAGTATCAGAAGTGCATAGTCTTCAAGAATGGAAAATTAGAAACTTCAAGTAAATGAAATGAAATAGAGAGATTCACGCATTGAGAGAGATATAGAAATAGCGACTTTGCCGCAGGGATAGTGACTCTATAAAAGAGATAGTGACTTTTTATATTTAGAGATAGTGACTCTATGAAAGAGAAAGTGACTATATTAAGAAGATAGTGACCTTTCAGTGCAGAAATAGTGACTCTATGAAAGAGATAGTGGCTCTATGTGAAAAAGATATTAACTCTATAAAAGAGATAGTTACTCTTTAAGATATCAGTCAGTCGGGTAAAAACCTTTCAGAAATCGATTTTAAGTTTTTGATATTTCTAAAATTTCCAAATCAAGACCTCTCCAATGTTATACCATACAAGCCATTATATGAATTAGAAGTATTTTAAAATGATTTTAAAAAATTAATCAGCTGATTTACCACGCATATTTTTACAGATAGAAATGTAAACACTGTCTTTTTAAAACTTGGAAAAAGTTGCAAAGCCTCAATTAATTTTTATTTTTTAATATCCAAATTAACTTTAGATAATTGTCTAACTGCAACTGTTAGATTTGCTAAAAACCTTTGGAGGCAATTTTAAATTTTCATGTGGGTTTTAGTAATTGTTTTACTTAAAATGTTGTTCTTTTTTACTGAAATTTAGGTATTTTCTTTAGTTGAAATTCATTTTTAATAGTTATTCTTAATGATTACTAAATCTTCGCGTGGTTAAGTAAAGTGTTAAGAGAAACAAAATTAGGATATATGATTGTGACCAGGTGAGAAATATATTCGTAATGAATCTTAATTTAATAACTGCATAACGCATAATGAAGATATATGTCATGGAAAAGAAGAATGATTATACTTTTTCAAGGTAAGATTTTTTATAAAAATATAGTTCTCTAAATAATTTTTTAAATTTTGTAAATTAAATGTATGCATGTACTATGTTTCTTAAATGCAATTGTGTATACTGAAGTGACAATTTTGAAATATTTTTAAACAGATATCATAACAAAAACTGACAATTTTCAAAAAATTCATAATAATCATATTTGCTTGCTCAACTAAGAGTTTGTTTTTGAAAAACCTATTAATATATTTAAAAAATTTCCGTTTACTATAAATATAAGTGTATAATTAATATATGTAGTCAAAATATTAAGTCTTCATGTTTAATAGTTTCTGAGATAAAGGTATGAGATGATACATCAAATGTGATGTTTGTTGTCTTTGCGAGAAGCTTGTTACATACTTAAAAATACATAAATTTCATGTTTAAAAACATAAAAACTGATTTATATTGTCTGTTTTAAAAAACATTTTTAAATTTTAGAGTAACTTTTGAAGTTTAAAACTTAGAAACTTTCTGCAACAATAAAACCCAATGATAATGTTACGAAGACCTAAGAAACACTTACGAAACGTATATAATCAGGTATTTTTAAATATCATCTCAAATTCACACCAAAACAATATTGATACATTTTGACATTATATTTATGATGCTTTATTTTCAAATTTGATATCTGTAATGCATGGACGCTACAAATTCTTTAAAAATTGATACAGAATTTGAGAAAATTTCGATGTTTTCTTGTTAAAAAAACTGAAAAATGCTGTGCTGGGCAATTTAGAACTTTTTTTGTTTACTATTTTATGCAAAATAAATTGCAAAACTGCTAATGTTTAATAAAATGGGACAAATACATGTTTTAAATCATTATTTTTGTGATAAAGTGGCACTTTATAGTGAAAATTCAATTTTCTCAAACATGATGTTATTAAAACTGTATTCGTGTTTTTTCAGAATATAATGTATGAATATAATGAAATTTTTTTCTTCATGTTACTGGTATGTAACTATACATATTCATGCGAGGTTTTGGGGGATTTTCCCAAAATATTTGACTGCAGTCCATATATCGTGACAAAAAATAGCTATTTTTTAAAAAATTCATAGTGATATTTTTATGTTGCATGTTTTTGAGAAAATTAAACACTATATCTTAAATATTTCTTTTAATTGCAAATATTAATGTTTATTTATTGTTCAGACGAGTTTTTAAGCTTAAATATTCAAAAGTTTTTCAATAATAGGTAGCTAGTTACAACTCAGATGCGTAATGATTTTTGTCGTTGCGAGAAGCTTGTTACATGCATAAAAATACACAAATTTCATTTTTAAAACATAAGAACAGTTTTGTTTTTGACTTTTTTAGAAAAGCTTTGTACAGTTTAGAGAAACATTTGAATTTTGAAACTTTAAGAAATTGTGTTTGCATGGGAACACACAAATCCATAATTAAACTTTTCGCAACGTCGTAAAATCACATATTCCTAAATTATGACTTTTACATATTGATATATTTTTACATTATATTTATGAAGTCATAAGGTTAAATTTGATATTTGTAATGTATTGGAGCAAAACATTCTTCACAGATTGTTACATAATTTGTGAAAATTGATGCAAAATGCTAAAAAAATCTCGTTGCACAAAAAGTGAAAAATTCTATATATGTATTTTCTGAACATTTTAAGACTTTTTTGCTTCCAATTTTATGCTTAAAAAATTAAGAATATACTAATGTTTAATAAAATAGGGCAAATACATATTCTAATTCATTATTTTTGTGTTGGAGTGCCTTTTTACACTAAAAATGCAATTATCTCAAAGTGATTGTTTTCAAACCACGAGTACCTTTTTCATAGAATCTACTGAATGATAGTATTTGCAAATTTTACTGCACATAAATAATATGTAACTATGTATAATAGAGCTACCTTTTTGGGGATTTTCGCAAAATATTTTGCTGAAAAGCAGTTATCGTAAAAAAAATGACAATTTTCACAAATTTCAAAGCGATACTTTTACGATGAATTTTTTTGAAAAAACTAAACAATAGATTTTGAAACATTTTACCATTATTTAAGTAAAAAGCCTAATTAGTATACAGACAAAATTTGAAGTTTTTATATTTAACAATTTCTGAGAAACAGGTTACTAAAATGACTCAAATTAACATTGTCGGTATAGGGGGTACCGACTACCTTAATAGATAATTATGTCAATAGCTTCACCTCAATAGATTTAAGAGTTATTTTAAGAAAGTTTGGCTTTCAATAAAATAGTTTATTACATTTTTTGCGTCTTTTATATCCTTTAAAGAAGGAATAACTTTATTTTAGTACTGTAATTTTTAGTATTTATATAAAATACGATGAGGTACCTTTTTTCTATTTTTGATTAACTATTACAAAGACGCAATAAAATAAAGTCAGATTTTTACAATAGTTAAAAGCTAGAAAAGTCAGAAAAAACTTGCTAAAGGATTTTACAAACAGTTAATAAGATATCAACAATCGTTGCTTAGAAAATATGAATATAAAACTATTAAATGAGAAAACAAATATAATTCAGTATAATAGGAGTAAAATATAAAACGCTTAGAATTGAAAAAAATAGCTATGTCAGATTTTTTTTAAAAATATGTAAGTTCATCGAATAAACAAAATAAAGAGAAAGCTTTTAATAATAAAAAATAACATGATTTATTCACGTAAAACAATTTTTCCCTGTTTTCATTCAGTTAAATTTTAAAGCACTGGAATGGGAAGTCTAAGATGCAAAATTACTTTTTATGGTTAGGTGGTATCTATCCTAAATTCATAGTTAATCTTATCGTTGCTTTAAAGTTTTGAGTAGATCTTTTTACCTGAACCTTCAAAGCAAGATCCCAATGAATGCGATTATTATTGTAATGCGATTGAATTCTAAATTGTTCCATGAATAAGAAAATAATTCCATAATTTCTTTTGTTAGGCATTTTAACTGATATGGAGAATCGCTTAAATTTAATAAATACAAAAGAGAAATAATTTTTGCTTTCCTTAATATTTTTATCGAAAGTAAGGAGAAAAGTACTTGAAATGGAAATCAGGCAAACAACTATAATGCTACTTTTAAATACCTGTATGAAATAACAAAAATATCAAGAATAAGACTTATAAACCTAAGAAAACAGAATATGATTTTCTCCAAATGCATAGATGATCAAACAATGACATAAATAAGAATGAATGTAAATTCTGTTACTATATATTTGCAATGATAATTCCTTAAAAATTTGAAAAGTTCATTAACTAAAAAAGTCAATTTTTTTAATTCAAAAAATTACTTATATTTACATGTGTAGAAAAGCGATTCTCTCAATATTCGCGAGTTCTCCTGAACTGTTAGACTTATAGACTTAAGAGTTGGCAGGCATGCTTCTTTTGTTCACAAGAGATTCGCTAAAAACGGGTTTTGAAGTTATCAACTCACAAGGAATTTGTGAAGAGAGCGTTGAGGGGGCGTAAAATACAAATGTACGAAATTATGTTTCAGAAATGCATATCATATCCTTTTTAAATCAAGAGGTAGGGGCTATAAGAATGTTTTTGTGTACAATCGAAAAGTTTATACTGGGAGTTGGATAACAATATTTTAAAAATAAAAAAACAGTTACAATCATAAAATATCGTGAAATACCCAGTGAAGTGAATGTGTAACGGCTAATAGGAACATAAAAATGAATACTTTCTTGTGGATGTAGTCAGAGAAGTGGAATTAAGATGCATTGCAATACAAAATTTTGAATGTTGAAAGGTGTTACAATAATTTTCTCATGTGTATATTGCACTTCATAAAATGTTGCCATTGTCTATGCTCTGAAATTATGACGACTCTTATTATATGAATGGTTCATGTTCTATGTTAATGAATACATTGTTTTATTGGATATCTTCAAAATGTTTTGCTTGACATTTAGTTCTTAATAAAGTCTTTTACTTCTGATCATTTAACTTTTCGTATTTCTGTACATTTTCACATTTTATTTAATGTTATCAGCATTATGACAATCGTAGAAGATGTGACCAGATTGCAGAATCTTACCTAGTATTCTAGTCCAGTGGTGCGCAATCTTTTTTCGACTGCGACCCCTTTTGTAGAGAGAAAATTTTGGGTGACCCCTAGAGATAAATAATCACAAATACGATGTAAATAGACGCATTTCTTTCGTTTTATCGAATAAAAAATAATCATTTCTCTGACACATATTAATATTATTTATAATTTAAAGAAAATATTTTTTGTATAACATAAAAAAAAATCAATAAATTACCTTTTAATGAGATGTATGTGGCTGCAAGTTTCTGATTATCTCATAGATGTTCGGATGTATGTTGCTAATTGCAATTCGCATATCATCTTCAGGGTTCAAACGAGAGTGGTATTTAGTTTTTATTGAAATTAATTCACTAAATCCAGTTTCACATAAATACGTTGATGCAAATTGTATTAGTAATCTGATGACATTCTTGCATTGAACGGGATATTGGGTTTCCACGGATAGCCAAAATTTTTGACAAGGCTGAGTCTTAAATTGATTTCGAAGAGTATAATCACTAATCAAATCTATCAATTGCTCTTTCTGACTAATTTGAAGAGTTGAACTGCATATGTCGTAGGGAAATGCATCACGAATCCAAACAAGATCCTTTTCAGGAAAATCCTCGAATCTTCTCGAAAAATTTTCTTTTAACTTTTCATTGTGATTGGAAATGTTGTTTTTAAATGTAAATATATCTATCTTATTTTCCTTGATAAAATCGTTAAAGCAAGGGAACATGTAGGCGTTGTTTTTATTCAGTTCAATTTGCCAGAGACTAAGCTTATTTTTAAAAGCTTGAAATTTACTAGCTGAAGTTATGATAGTTGAATTCTCACCCTGCGCGCGCAAATTTAAGTCGTTAAGTTTTTCGAAAATATCAACTAAATAGCACAGCTTTCCTAGCTAAACTTCATTGATATAATAACTTGCCAATTTATGTTTCTTTTCGCTTAAAAACATGTACACTTCATTTCTCAAATCAAATATCCGTCGTAGTATTTTCCCCCGTGACAGCCATCTGACTTCGGTGCGTAACAATAATCTCTCATACGTTGAGCCTATCTCATTGCAAAGTATTGAAAAGAGACAGCTGTTAAGACTGTTGCATTTAATGTAGTTAATTGAACTAACAGCGTCTTGTAATATGTTGTGCAACTCTTCATCCATATCTTTTACAACAAGAGCTTGCCGATGAATCATACAGTGATTAAATACCATATGAGGCGCCACTTTCTGTATTAACCCTCTGAGCCCTTTGTTCGAACCTGTTAATGCAGCAGCACCATCAGTACAAACCGCAACACAGTTTGCCCAGGCAAGGGACTTTGCTTCAAAATATTCATTTATTACTTCGAATATTTTTTCTCCGGTTGTTTTTCCTTCCAAACTTTTGCAACATAAAAACGTTTCTGTTATATTTTCATTAAAAATAAATCTAACGTAAATAATTAGTTGTAACATTTTAGTAATATCGGTAGTCTCTTCCAGTTGTAAAGCAAATACAGATGAATTTTGTATGCGTTTTATGACTTCTGACTCGAGATTTCGTGTGACATTTCGGAAATCCGCCGAGACATGTTATATCTTGATAATGGTATTGTTTTTAGTTCATTTCCATATTTAACGCCATGCATAATTGATGTCATCTTAGTTGCTGAAGGAAGGATAAGGGATTCTCCAATTGTGTGTGTGTGTGTGTATCGGGTTTCGTTGTTTTTCCTATTAGAACAGAAACTTCTAAAGAAGCTCGTAATGCTTTCTGAGGTATTGCTGTAAATTTGTTTAGATTTGCACTTTGAATTTTCAGATTTTCAGCTCGTCCTTGAAAAAAATCAGCATGTTTATTTTGACTTTCTTTATGTTTAGTTTCCAGATGCCTTTTTAATTTGGCTGGTTTCATGCTCTCATTTGCTAATTTTTCGTTGCAAATGACACACATCGGGCGTTCTTCATCATCAAAAACACAAAATGTAAAACCATACTTAATAAATTCCTCATTGTATTTTCATATTTTTTTAGATGGGGCATTTAGTTCAGAATTTTGAGACTCCTGATCAGTATTTGTTCGTTTGTTAGCTGAAGATGTACCTGGTGTATGTATTACCCATTTATCCATTATGAATATAGGGATTAAATTTTTTTAACTAAAACAAATAATAACAAAAAATTTGTCATTTTTTTGAGAAATTCAATAAAATTAACAGAGATCTTTGTCTAATGATAGCACATACCTGATAACAAAGAGAGCAGCAAAGCCCGATAAAAATATAAAAAATCATAATTACATAACGTCACATGATAAAACTCGAGGAGAAACTAAAACAATTGCAAGCTAACTGTTACATGCTACAACTTTACATGGAAACGCGCAATAAAACATTCAACAATAATTTTTGGTCGTTTGATTGGCCTTGGCTTGGTACGCATGTCTACAAGATGACCACAGTCCTTGATTACCACTCCATCTCGTACGGTTCGCATGCTCAGTGCGCACCACTCGACACAGTACGTATAATATCAATAACGTCAATACGTCGGACAAATAGGTGCTTTTCAGTAAAACTGGCGAATTACCGAAAAGATGGCGTCATCTACCGGAGTGAAAAACTCGTCTTCACACTTTACATATTACGCATTACGGTCAAAGAAAGAGCGAACAGCAGAAAATTGCAATTAAACAGTAAGTGACGACGTTTCACTCTTTAAGTGTACACTGTATGGTATGCAGCATGCAGGCATAATGCATTTCATAAAAATTTGACGACTCCCAAAAAACTTCTGGTGACCCCCACAGGGGTCGCGACCCCTAGTTTGCACACCTCTGTTCTAGTCAGTGCTGGGATGAGTACTTCCTAGGTAAAACCCTGTTTCCTACAAGCAAAGTATTACTGTAAGGAAAAAAATATACTTGGTTTGTTTCCATAAAAAAGATAATATTCATAATCACACACACATAGAAATTTCACTTGATGTTGAGGTAAATAATTACGATAGATTTTTTTCAAAATAGTTTAAGACGAGATTTCCTAAGTTATGGGCATTTTGTATTAAATATAATATTTATTTACTGAAAACAACGGACATAAACCTAGGGGATAGTATTTAAAAAAATACGTCCTCTTCCGGGAGTCTACCCTCCCTCTGCATAAGAGCCTTTGAAAGGCTCGAGCAAATGAAATAAACAATCTATACATAAATAAATGGAAGAATGACAGTTCTTTTGAGTCGAGAAAATGCGGAAGCAACTTTTAGATTTTTAATATCTTTCGGGATGCCAACGCATAACTGGAATGTCCTCTCCAACAAAAGCAATGAAACAAAGTAGGAAAACATTTAGGATGATGACCACGGAAGTAAAAATATATTGGGAAGGTATTTTCTCCATTTATTTATTAAAGTAACGAGTGTGTGCTTTCTATTCTTTATGGATTATAATTTCTTCTGTGTTTAAGGTAACTTTTTTCTGTGGAGAAATTTTCAAGTGAAGGTTTCGATGCAATATGGTCTTAAATGCTTGGTTTTTTTTTTTTGTATTTTTTTCAATTCCTACCATTAGTTAACAATCTCTCTCTCTCTCTCTCTCTCTCTCTCTATATATATATATATATATATATATATATATATATATATATATATATATATTTATACATATCTTGTCCAAATTTTCAATTGTTAATAAAATACTTTCTATTCATCCATTCAAGTTCAAATACATTTTTTAAACGTGTAGTGGATGACACTTGATATTAATGGAGTGTTTTCAAATATTAATTCATTAGTTAAGTAACAAACAAAAAATAGTCCAACAGCATATATAAAAAGGAAAATCGCTCATTGCGTCTCTGCAGCGCAAGAGATAGAGAGAGCTTTGGCCTTCTAATCCAAAGGTCGTGGGTTCGAATTCTACCTGGGATGCCCGTATTTCTGACAATGTTATTTATGAATGAATAAATAGCAACAAACAGATAAAAATAGCTCAACACCATATATAGAACGGAAAATCCCTTTTTGTTTTGCCGCTTAAAATTGTAATTATGTCATATGTATATAATATTTATCAGAATTGTAATTATTTAATAAAAAGTAACTAGAGTAAAATTTTTCTTTGCTGACCTAAGTTAGAATTGAATTATTTTTTAATTTTACTTGTTTGCATATATATTCTTTAAAATAGAGATTAATTGATGAAGTAGGTTTTTATTTTCAAGGCAATTATAGTTTTTTTTTAAATGGGAGAATAAATTGTAAGTAATAGTTTGTATACACAAAAAGTAAAAACTTAAATTGTGTTCATCAAAAATGACACACTTAATGATACTTTGAAAGGAAAATATTTATAGCTGCTATAGGAGGAGTTCGCGGTAGCTTAATAGTCAACGTCACCGACTAGAGTTCAGCGTGTCGTGAGTTCGGGCCTTAGAGCTACTGAAGACCAGTTGTGTAAAGGGACTGATGAACGTTAAATCTGTTAAGGATCGTCATCATCCCGAGGGCGTGGTGTGGAAGTTCAGAAAGCTAGCTGAAGTGTCTTCCTCTTCATAGACCGTGGCTCAAAATAACGATGCTCATCGCCACAGTTCTCGTGTTTTTTAAAGCGCGACTTTAAACACTTACTCACTCGGCTGTTATGAGTTACTTGTGTGCATGTTTGAAAAGTCGACGAAAAACATTTATGCTAATATTGGTATTAATTTAGTCTTTGAAGTTTCCCTGAAATAGTTGGCTTTGCCAGGTTGCGGGAATCAAGACCTGGTGTCTTTTAAGTCCCACCGTGTAGAGGCGTTTATGAACGGTTACTCTGTTGAGACTCTAAGTCCTTAGTACAAGTCAAATGAGTGATGGGGTGGTTGTGATGATAGACCGTTCATGCTCTTGTTTCTTATATTTTGTTATTATATTTGTTTCCCATGTGTAACTAAATCCAAAGTAACAATAAACTGTCACGTTTTAAAATTATTAAGTTAAATCCAACCACGAATCTACCATGTTTGGTTTATTTTAAAGGGTCAACGCTGTACACCAGTGCTTGTCAAAGTTTAAATATTTGCGACCCAATATTCAATCATAATTTTCCTCGCGCCCTCTTTCTTATAATAACGATGCATTTAATTCAATAATACACTTTGACGCGAAAGCTACACTACGACTTAAACCTCTTAATTCCCCCGGTCGTATATATACGTCTTTCCGAAGTACGATCTTTTCTGTGCACTGCTATCCTTACAATTATTCCGAAGGCTTTGTAATGCAATAAAAAGACTTTGACAGTGTTTGCGAAGGATTTACTTATTTCAGAGGATTTGATTATCGATTCCTTTTCTTATCCCCCCCCCTAATACATCACATGCACATGCCTACGTGGATTAATGGTCGCATTTGGGAGCTAATCGTATAACTTTTAATCGCCAGTTAATGCATTAAATAAAAACCGTACAAAATATCAAAATGAGTGTTAATTTTGTTCATAATTTTATATATGACAAACTCATGGGGTCATTGGTTATTATTAATGTTGTCCTTAGCTTAGTGTGTGTGTGTGTGTATTGTTAAATGAATTATAAAATACATTATGCAGTACTGATACTTTTATAAGTGTATTATAGCAGTATAAATGTTTATATTTTATTTTTTATTATGTCAGAATGCATTTTGTTTGTTTACTGTCCGTAAATAACTAATTTCTTTTTTATAAATAATATTTTGTTTTACACTTTTCACAGTATGCTCGCATCTTCCTCCTAGGGCTATCTCGCTTTGCTAGGAGGGGGCGCCCCACAGTTGGAGAAGCGCTGCTGCACACATAGCACGAAACAATGCATCTTATTAAAAAAAGTAGGGTTGTAGGAGCCTATTGGTTATGGTCACGAACTTATGGTTCAAGTCCTGGTGTCAAATAAGAACAAACGAGTGGAAGGGGTCACTGCCCTTTAAATATGTCTAGTCCTCTCGTTAGTGCGGTAGTTAGGAGAGTAAGGGTGCCAGTTTAGGCGTCGTCTTGATCATTTGACCGAGTTTTAAAACCAAGAGATTCATTGCCAATAGTCTTCGTGTTATTTTATATTGCGTTCATAAAACTAATTATCAATCACTCAAAACGTTTTTACAAATACACTATTTTTGCCTTTACCTCAGTACTTTTCAAACTTTCACTGTTGGGGCCCCAATGTTCAATCATAATTTTAATCACGTCACCCATCCATACAATAATAATGTATTGAATTCAATAACACTATACCTTGACTCTAAAGCTACAACGCGACTTCAAACTCAAGTGCCACCGACGTATATAAACGTCTCACTCAACAAAAAGATAATTGTCCCGGACGTATATATATGTCTTTCCGAAGTGCCATCTTTTCTATGCCCTGCCATACATAAAATTATTCCGAAGGCCTTGGAATGCAATAAAATGACATTGACGGAGTTTGCAAAGGATTTACTTATTTCATAGATTTGCTTATTTATACCTTTTCTCCCCCCCCCAAATGTCCCATACGCGCGTCTACGTGGAACACGGTGGCATTGGGGAAGGATTTGAGTAACTTTTAACCGGTAGTTTAGGCATTAATTATAAACCGCACAAATTATCAAGATAAGTGTCAGTTTTTGTATTTAATTTTTTGCATGACAAACCCATGGGGTCACTAGTAATTTTTAAACTTCTAACTTAGTATTATCAAAATAATTATAAAATACATGGTGCAGTACTAATACTTTTATAAGTGTATTTTATCACTGTAAATGTGTATTTATTTGTTTATTATGCCAGAATGTATTTTGTTAGTTCAGTTTTCATAAATTAAAAAGTTTCTTAAATAATTTCTGTTTTCGACTTTTCAATAGGTTCGCGCCCCCCCCCCTTAGGGAGGGCGTACCCCAGAGTTTGAGAAACGCTGCTTTGCGTACTTCTGCACGTTTCGGGAAACTATTAGATCAAGGAAGCTCCTCGTTATTTAAATAATTATTTGATTTTAATTTCTTTCTGAACAAATGCTTTCGTTTCGATGTCCCTCCTTCATTTTAAATCTTGAAATGTATTTTTTTAGACTGATAGGAAATCATTAAAAAATGCAACTCCCCTTACAGATTGAGTAATCAGTTACCTTATTCCTGCACCAACATTAAAGAGATGTCTTTCTTAATGCGATCTATTCTGCTTTGCTAATGAACTTCCTAAGAGAGATTTAAGCTGTTCCCTTGCAAAGAATATGAATTAAATATAATTTTGAATAGGAATAAGACGACACGAATTTTTTCTCATTGAATGCACATTTATTGTAATTTCAACAAATAAAATATTAAAAAAAATAACTACATAAACATTTTGCTTATTTATCAATCATCAAAGAAAGTTGGATTTTTTTAATCGATTACATGCAGAATGAATTCTTCTTTTGGAGCTGATAAAACAAATAATTGATAAAAACTCGAAAAATTCGAAATTCAACCACTTTTTCTTATGTTGGTCATTTTTAGATGACTATAGGAAAACAATTAGCTACGGATGGATATAAATCAACTCGATGGAAAATTAAATCGGGTCAATCATATTTCTGGATCACGTCCAAGCAGACGATAGATATTTTTCAAAGCATTTTTCATTTCAAATCTCGTGTTTGCTCTGCAACACGCAAACGAATCAGTTTTGGCACCCACTCAAAAAACATTCGATTGTCATGGTTTTCAAAATTCGAAAGCAAAATAAATATACTTCTTTTGTGGATTAATGCATTTTTTTCATATTTTTTTTATTGTTTCTTAAAAAAATACATTAATAATATCACTGAATAATTCTGGGTATTATTTTGTGGAAATCTAAATTTTAATAAAAAAATCTAGACAATGTATCTTTAAGCGGATTGCAAAGAATCTTTTATAGCATAATCTCTTTCTTAATCTTACTCTTTTAGTATTTCGTACATTTTTCACAACACAGCATTACTTTTATTAAACATTACTAAAATTTTTGACTTTTTTACTCAGAAATGAATTTTAAAGCAAGTACTTATAGTTTCAGTTTGATTTTCATTAAATGTTTCCACAAATGATATTTACTATGTATAAATATCACATGCGCATTGTATTTAAAAAAATCACTTGAGTCATATGCAAAATATATTCAACAGATTTTAGTTATTTAACGCGGGAGTAGTCGCGCACACTCAATACTAACACTAGTTGTTACCTTTCCTAATAAGTTCAACATTTCATGTTTTGTATTAATTAATATCTGTTTATTCTCTTTGAATCTGGTAACAGAATTTTAGTTAAGCATGTTAATGGAATATTCTAAGTAGTTTACGTTTTACTTTAAGAAAGTAATTGTATAATACTTTATGTTTACGGAGCTTGTTCTGAAATATTTCCTTCTTTCATGTATATAGCTTTATTAATTCATAAGTATAAATATCCTCATTTTATGCTACGAGTTGAAGAAAAATAAAAGATGTTGAGAGAGAGAAAATCGAAAACGAAAGTTTCTCGAGTCACAACACTAGTCGTGAATCAGGGTAACAAAGTCACCAAAATCCTTTTTTATAATTATTCTTATTATACACGGTGAGAATCGTAATTACAGGGAATAATTTATTTAAAGGAAAGTATACTTTTTCACTGTAAAGGACGTTTCATTGATAATTCAAAAAAATCCCATGAAAGTGAACTAAAATGTTTCAAATGTGCGTGAATTCGATAAAAGACACAAATCAAAAATACTTTGCACTAACATTACAGGAAGGATGTTTGTGTGCAAAACTGTCCTATTTTATTCAAGTTATTGCACTTTTATTGTTCTTTGATGATCAACAAATATCATCTTGAACTTTTTCTCCCTTGTGTTTTTTTTGACAGGTGTCTTGTGGTATACGTGTGGCTTCATATATTTTTAATGGATTTCCTTAGGTACTATTTCATAATCTACCCTTCGATCCAAATTTTTCATTTTCATTGATCATTTTCAGGATTAGCGTTCATTATTCCATCAGGTTCTTTCCTTTCTTGATCAATTTCTTTTTCCGAAGTTTCAGTTTCCTCTAATAGAGATCGCAGATACTCATTTCCTTTTTTGACATTTTCATTTATAAACCATAATGAGTCGTACAACACGGTAATTAAAACCCTTAAGTCGTGCACAAGGGGAAGAAACCTGTTCATGGAAAACATTTTGGAATGAAAGTGGTCGCGCGAGGAGCTCAGTCTCCCCTAGTCACCGATTACCACTTCCCGAAAAAGAGAGATGTATAACAAATACATTTTAGCTCCCATAAAGACTGTCATATAAGAAGATACTAACTTTGTCATTGGTAACAGATAAACTGCATTCCCAGAATTAAATATTTTGTGAGCCTGAGGTAACTCTGTGCCCCGAGTGACCTTTCCTGGGTTGATGCATCTTAAGATTCTGCTGTGGCTGCTGTCACCTAGTGGTTATGGTCACGAGATTTGGGTCGGGATTGTTTCTATAGAGTCCTGAGTTTGAATCTTGGCGCCGCTAAAGACCTTTCTGTAGAGGGGCAGATGCACGAAAAATATATTTTATGATCAATATTCTTATAATAATGTGGTATGCAAGTTTGTACAGTGTAAGGAGGACGCCAGCTCAAGTGTCGTCTTCCTCACTTAACTGAGATTCAAAGGCACACACAAATGTTTCGTCTTCAATAGCCCTTAGTTATGCATCATAAAAGGCTAGCGTTTATATTAATACAGTTTATCTTAATCTCGTAATTGCCGCTTAAAAGTTTGTGATACCTCCTATCTGGGGAAGCCATCTCTTCATCTACTCGACCTAAATCTGTAGGGGGAAAAGATTGATAACCCAAGCTAGCCATGAGAAATCCAATTTATTATTATCAAATATTATAATCAAAGACAAGCTTACTATATAAAGCAAATCCAGAGTGATACACCGTAGCTCAAAATCTTTTGTGAATAAGCGCATGAAATCCTAATCGCTGAACTTTATCTAAAGTTATCCTATGAATCCTAACTTCTTTAATTTATTTCAATAACTATAAAGCCCGTTCTATAATCACGCGTTTAAATTCAGATCCTTACTGCAACCGCACTGTGTTCAGCAACTCAGTTTTCTTTCCTCCTTTTTTTGTCGATTACTAAATATCCAATATATATATACTAGTTAATTTGCCTATCACGGTTTCTTTTTGAGAGGGATGCCTGTGAAATAACTCAACTGATGGCCCCAAAATTCCAGAAAACTCCATGAAACCCCGTCGCAAGTTACGTAATTCACTTCCCGAAGTTACCGTTTTTCTCACTGTCTCTCGTGGTGTATTAGTGGGGGGAAGGCACTGATAATCATTTTTTTTTCTTTTTCTTCTGAAATAAGTAAATCCTTCCCAAATGCTGTCAAGGTGATTTTATTGCATTGCAAAGTCTTTGGAAGAGTTTTACTGATGACAGCGCAGAGAGAAGAATTGCATTTCGGAAAGACGTATACATACGTCCGGGGCACTAAACGAATCGATTGAACAAGACGGATATATAAGGTTGTGGCAGTTAAAGGGTTAATGTGTTCGAGCGAATTGATCACCTCAGAGATGTTTCCCTTTTCCTTCATAATTGTACATTGAAAAAACTTAATTCATTCCCAACATTGTGATATTTTGACAATGATTGTTTCTGCATTTAATCCCAGAAACAGAAATATCTTTAACAGTTAGTAAATTTTAAAGTAATTGAAAATGTTGATTTATGCAAATATTTATTTAAATATAAAAATATTCTCATTTGAACACAATTTTAACTGTGACCACACCCCTGCTCATGTGTTTTCAGTTTTCAAATGGGACGCATTTTAGCAACTTAGTCTTTGCAGGCACGGCAAGTCCTTAAATGTGAGAACCATTTCTAAGTGGCTCTATCTAGTGGCGGCCTCGCTACCAAATTTTGACGCTTGAATTAATTTTAAATCAATCTATCGTCGGTTGCTAAATATCACGGTGATCACAACCAAAATGTTACTCATGGGGTATTTTACACATGCCACATAATAATACGACATGCACGTCCTACCATTTTTACATCCAGAAAACTTTAGCCGGGGTCGAACCCGCAACCTTCGGCTTGTGAAGCGGGAACGTTACCTCTGAGCCAAAGGTTTCTTGCACCTAGTTTCATTTACTACATGGCTCCTCTCTCGAAAGTTTACCAACCTTGGTCCTAGACATATAAATGTTAATGTAAATGCTACGGTTACACAGACATATAAATATTAATATATATATAACTTATATAAACATTTACATATTAATTAGTAAGTTTCATAGGCATATACATGTCAATACAGCTGGTTATATTTAAGATTAACATCAATATGTTTTGTTATTATACTGTTCAGAACAATTCAATGTTTTGAAACCACCGTTTTATTTTCGTTATTGCATGCATGGAGAACTTCAATGATTACCCAGGCAATATTCATACAAACTGTTATCAGGGAATATTTAGTGATACTCAGTAACTATCTTGTAAACAAAAGGTAATGAGTTCAGGTCTCTAAATAAAGACCTTTGTTCGGTAGCGGCAGATGCATATTAAATAGGTTGACACATTGGCTTCGTGAAGATGGAAGGGCGCTTGTTAATGTGTTGACTTCGTCATGCGATCGCACTTCAGAGTTGTAATATGTGATAGCTAGAATAAATGGCATTTAAAGGAATAATATCCTTTGTTGCTTTATACCCTATTGCTTATGTCTTGATGATGAGCCTTCAATAAATCAGCAAATATTGCTATATAAAATCTTAAAAATCATTTGTATTAATTTTATATTCTAAGAAACCATGAAAATAGTTTTACGTAACATATTGTGACATATTGGATAAATTGATAAGTAGAGTGAATCTTAAAAATTAAATTATTGATTTATTACATCTAAGCATTAATTATATACAGTTATACAATGAAGGCTTTCTTCGAAAAACGAATGATTTTTTTCAAGAAAATCATTAATTTTTAACATCATAGTAATCAGTTTCCATTGCAATATCATTTTGAGTGCATAGCAACATCAAACTGTCAAGCTTTTCAATTTTTATAGTAGTTCTCATTTCAGTCTTTACTCTCTTGAGGGCAGAATTGTTTCTCTCACGATTTTCTAGCTGTTGGTACGCTTGCAGTATAATTTTAATTTGTTCTTTTTTTTTTTTTTTTTTTTTTGCTCTCCAATATTTTGCGCCCGAGGACCATGCCTAGCATGCATAAGCTGAAAAGGCGGCTTGGTATGGATGTTTGTAAATGAAGAGTGCTTTCGCGGCATGGGAGGGGAGGACTCTAAATGTTCCTCAAGCCGTAAGTCTCCTCGTGAGGTTGGTGGAAGGGGAAGATAGTTGGGAGGCCCTTGACACCCTCCAGATTGGTCAAGGAACCTCCACTGAAATTGAGGGTGAAATTAAGCCAAAAAGTTCTGTCATTCACATGGTGCTCAAAGCTATGGCTAAAGACATGTGTACAAGTAGCCTTTGCCACAATGAATTTCGAAGGCCTTGATCTGATGTTGTTATCGATTTCGTGGTGCAAGTAGCAATAACAACAGCAAGTTATAATTAGCAGGTTTATATATTTTCATCATAGCCAGCTGCTTAAAGGAATTAAACTTGTTGCACCTTACATAATTTCTGACTTTGTCATTTCTCTCACACAATTTAATATAATTTACAAAATAGTATCTCTACAAACAAGAGATAAACATTCATCAATCACAATTAATAAAAAACACATAGACAGTAGGAAGATCATACAATGAAGGACACTTGAGCAGCCGAGATTAAATTTATAAAATGGATGCTCCAGTATTATAAACATTGCTGACTTAGGACAGCTAATACATAAAATTATTTATATAAAGGGGGGGTGTGAACATGTTTTTTGGCCAGCCAACCTTCTCCCTTTATGTAAAGAATACTGCGCAAAAACCTATTGAAAGTAATGGAAAGGAATATCTAAATCCATTACAAAGTAGAGGTAACTTACCTAAAAATTACACTTGAAAATGCAGAGCCCGCGCCAAATCTGAATGCAATAAATAAGTTATTGCCAGATTCTGGACCCTAATGCAGATTCAAAGCATGTGAATGGTTGAAATGTAGCACTTAACAAAAGTAGAAAAAGAATGGAAGCAAAAATTAATAAGAGAGTTACAAATTACCATAACTTTAGTAACACTAGAGTATATATGAATTAAATAATAATAAGTAATTTTAACTAATATTAGAATATGGAGGTAACTATTACTATGAAATATGTAAATTTATAGTATTGAACTATTATTAATCTAAGAATTTTTAATCTTTACTATTTTGAATAGCTTAATTCATATAACTATTAATAAAATGAATTGAGTATTTCTGATTTAAGCAATATTTAGTAAAATGTTTATAGTTATTTATTATTTCTGATTTTTTAACACCAAAAATTTATTGCGTTGTATATAATTAATAACCATATTTCTGAATATAGAAATATGTACATTACTCTCCCAGTGCGGAATTTGTATAATATTGAAATTAAAATCTTCTCTTTTATCATAAATATTAGAAAATATTATATTTTCTATTAATTTGATATGTATGTCAAGAAAATTTGCTTCATTGTTGTTACTTTTTGTCTGTATTAAATTAAGGTATTGTGGATAAAAATTAGTATTAGGTATAAAATTGACTTGCTTTGCAAAAATGATTTTTTCATCTATTTAACGATAAATATAATAATTAGAATTTTTAATGTAACTACTTTCAAAATAATGAAAGTATAAATTAGCAAGACAGTTGCTCGCAGGGCCACCTAGTGGCAAACCTTTAATCTGCAGATAATAGTTACCCTTATGAAATATATAATTCTCTGTAAGTTCAAACCTAAGTAGTGAACTAAATCTATCATAATTAACATTACTAAATAAATTATCTTTATGTAAATTTACAAGTATATTGATCATATCATCAATATTTATATAGTTAAAAAGATCTTCAAAATCTTAACTACAGACCGAATAATTTTTTTATCTTTCATTTGTTCAATAAGTGATTTACTATTTTTAAGTATGGCTGTGGATTTAAGATTATTTATTGTATCCTGTAATATTTCATGGAGAATTTTGCCTGTTTTGCTGATATATGTATTAAATCCATATATATATATATATATATATATATATATATATATATATATATATATATATATATATATATATATATATATATACATATATATATATATATATATAATTTTTACAAAACAAAATTTTAGGTGTGAGTATTGCATAATTTCAAGGGAGAATAAGGTATTTTTAATATTGTGTATTCTAAAAAATGGAAATGGAATCAATGAAAAGCAATTATCTCTACACTTATGTTTCTGAATAAGGAATAATTACTTCACTGAAATAAATTCTTGAATCGACACCATGCAAAAGTTTTAAGCACACGAAATATTTCTTCACATAATACCTTTCACTTCCAATTAAAAGATACGTGATTCGCTCCTCAGTGCCACTGCTTTACACATAGGCATACGTATGAGATGTATTGGGGGAGAAATGGCATAAAAAAGCAAATTTTTGTTTGAAATAAATAAATAATTTACGAATACTCTGCCATGGTCATTTTATCACATTCCATAACGTTCGTAATGGCTTTACTGATATCAGCGAAAATAAACGGTTCGCATTTCGGAAAGACGTATATATACGTCTGGGACATTTAAAGCATTGGTTGATGGAGAAGGATATATACGCAGGTGGCAGTTAAATGGTTCAAGAAATTTTATTTCGCGTCATAAAACCGAATTTTATGCCATTTATAAGTGATGCTATTAATTCAAGCAGCTTATAGGTATTTTACTTGCTAAAAAAATGTTATTTATGAAATGTTTTGACACGATACATTATTTATTTTCATAACTTGATTACATTTAAACTATATCTGTCATGAACAGTCAATGATAGTCTGGTCATAAGAAAAGAAATATCTTAAAACGAGAAAAGAATTGAATTTCTTAAACCTATTACTTGCATGATTGCTTTGGTAAATAATATAAAAAATAAGTTGAAGGTAGTATCATGGAATGATGACACATTTTTTTAAAACTCTATAAAGTATTTATGATCTCCCGAAAGGAAGATATATACTTGCCATTCTTTTCAAGTCATGAACTTGTCAAGCGAGAAAAAAAATGCGAGGCATTTTAGAAGAAATAAATGTATTATAAATTATAAAAAAGTAGAATTTTATGAAATCTTTATTCCATGTTTTTCGAGTTTTTATTCATTTATGCTTTTAAAGTAAACACAATTCGTATAAATATTATATTTTGTTTCGAATTATAATGAAAACAAATTATATTTGTTTAATAATTAAGTTAATTCGAGAAAAAATTTCTTGAAGGGTGACTTCTCTCATAATCTACTTTCTTCAAAACAAGAAATTTAACAATACTTAAGTCTGCAAACATTATTTTTTATTTTTATATTCTAATGTCTCCGTCGTCTGAGTGGCATAGTTCACCCTTAGCCCAAGTCGATGGATTTTCATTATGCAGAAAATCGGCAGCGTCTATGTCGTATGATTATGCGGATTGTAAAAGATCTCTTCAGTACCTGTTTGGCTTAGGTGCTCTCGCGAAAATTAAATTCTTAAGTAAAATTTCGCATCGTCAGAGCTTACGTACCTCCCTCCCTTTGTGGAGGAAAGAGAGCATTAAAATTACTTGTGGTGATTGATATACCACATAAGCTGCCGCACTGAACAGATAAACTAGATGTCTACTAGGTCGGCAGTGGTAAAACACCGTTCCGCAACCCCAATAGGGATAATGTTGGGCTTGTTGGGTTGCCCAAGTTTTTTACGTCAAAGCTGTCACTAATATTATGTTGAGGTATTCAAGACAAAATGGCGCTGGGCTCAAATTTTAACGCTGATGTTTAGCTGGTGATCTAGGCTCTATTCTGTTGTCTGGTCCGTCAAGCGTTGCCATTTTGTGTCTCTTTAAAATCGGATTATGCCACGCTTTCGAAAGAAGACACGTGATACCGAATTATTTTCGTTGTGAACGTAGACACAATTACTATTCAGCCATTGGTTGTCATCCATTGTATGATGGACCAAAAAAAATCAAATACTGATGGGATAACTTTACTGGTTTCTCACAGACATTGACCAAAGTAAGGTCAAAGGTTGGCTTTCCCTAGAATTAATCTGTTGGCATTGTTCCCATCTGGATATTTTACCACGAGAAGGTAAGCGCTGGTGCTTATTTAGTAATCCTAAGCCATTTGGAAATTATTAGTTACGTAAGAGGAATCTCACCGGCTCTTCAATACGATATATTATCTTTGGACATTTGGGCCGCATCCGGCACTCAATCCTATATCTGGAATTAAATAATAGATGTGGATACGATGATTGTTTACTAAGCTAGGCAGTAGATTTATTCTGATTGGCTGCGCCAGTCGTTCGGCCAAAGTTTGATGCGAGATAACGAACTAGCTGCTTGAGAACAAGCTGAGTGGTAGTGTTCTTTGATTGTTTCCTAGTGAGTAGCGTTTCAGTGAAGATAGCTGCATGCTATATATGTTTGTGTCAATTTTTATCGTATAAAAAAATCTAAGACCTCTTGGGATGCTTGGGCGTCGGATTAATAATAGTAGTTTTTATTATAATTCATTTTAATCCGGGTTTTGAATAACTAATATTAAAAGAGACTATAAACATGAAGAGGTTTACCTTACCAAATTCTCAAACAAGTATGATAATTAAGATTTACTGAGGCCGAAATCTCTATTCTAGATAAGGATTCACTCTCTAAATTTCTTACTGTGAATTTCATTTAGAAGTCCTCGTTTGAGCTGCTCTCGGATGTTTCTACATTAGCCAGGTTGACATAGTAGTCATGGTTATGGATTTGTGACTGACGTGTCATGAGTTCGAGCATTAGTACCTCTAAAGACCCCCGTGTGGAAGTTCTGAAGCATCTTAAATCTGTTGAGCCTGAGAGTCTTCCTGTTGGTGCGATGTGAAAGTTCGGAGCGAAAGGGGAGTGAGATAACTCGGATTTCGTCATTCTTGTCTCTTGACAATGAATCAAAACGACCGTCTCCCATAGCTCTCGTGTTGCTTTCTAGTGTGATATCATTAAACTCTCTCACTGTGTTTCAAAGGGGTTTTTCAGGTTATTTTCCATTAACCCCTAACTTATCCCTTAGTTCTATTCATTATACTTTTATTTAAAAAGTAACGATTATGTGCATACATCACTCTCTCTGATCATGTAGTAGCTTCTCAGAGGTTAGTCAAAGCAATATGTGCATGAGACAACACTTTTATTAATCTCTATCTTCTTTGAAAAGTGAGATATTATCTTTTATTTATTTATTTTTAATCTTTTTGTTAAAATATCAAAGATACATAAAACTCATTGTCATCTCGACTAGGCATATTCATTTGTATACGTGGAGTGCTGATTTGTTCTAAAATTCAATAAAACTTAAATGTTAAGAAAGTATTTTGAACATATTTAACTTGGAAATTTACAACTGCTTTCAATATATAATTCCATTTTTTTTAGGGAGTAAAGCATCATTTTCTTCTATTTTTTATTAAGTTATACTTCAAGTTTAAAGGGATTTCTATTTGTTTTAAATATAGTAAAACTAAAATTCGTCCAGAGGAAATAACAGATTATATTTTTTCAAGAATTAGATCACTCAATAATTTATTACTTGAATATGAATTTTTAAATTCAACACTTTCTATGTAAAATTTTCAATTAAAAATTCTAAAATACAATTTTTGTATTATACTTTAATATCCACATTCTTAAAAATTATGTTTTAAATGAACCACATACACTTAGGGAAAAAGAATGGTTAAATTTCAAATCACATTGGCAATCCTTAATAACTCTCAACTCTCTTCTACCAATATGTGCCTCTCTAACTCTTAGAAGAACAATAATAAGCCACTCCTGCCCCCTATTTAAATTGTCAGAAGAAAAATAATATTAAAGAATTTATGTTACTTTATTGTTTTTCTCGGATAACGTGAATAATATTTAATCCGATATCCAATCAAATTTTGTTCATATGTAGATGTAAAATCGAGTATCATTTCCTTCGGTCATAAATACTACTTCAAAAATAAATATATTTATTAAAAAGCAAATGCCAATTAACTGATATTATGAATCTCAATTTTAAAAATTATTATATTTTTTCTGATCCAATATATTTTGGGCTCTTCTTTTCTTTTATTTTGTATAGCTTCGTCTAAGAGATAAAACTTTTAACTTTATTTCAAATACTAAAATAGAAAACTGAAGTTTTATCTAAATTTATTAAATCCCTCTAATACCATGTATTTTTATTTCTTCTCATGTCATCTATACAAATCCTCGTGTTGACTGTCCACGTTGATTATGATGCTATGATTATAAGACTGAATTTGTTTGGAACATGTAATACAAAAAAAATTAAGTCAATTCCTACTTTTCAAGATTTGGCACAAGTCGTCAATAGGGTCACTAAGTCACCAAAAATGATGCCAACGTGGCTGTATTTGAAATTCTTTAAATAATTAGTTTGAATCAATTAACTTTATTAATTATAAATAAGTACTGTATTGTTATCTCCAAAATAATCATGTATATAAAATTTCAGCTCAATTCAGGGCTTTAAAATATGTATTTTATTAACGATTGAAAAGTCCACGAAAATAAATAAATAAATAAATAAAGAGAGGACGAGTGTGAACTATAACAGTAGGAATTGAAAAAATGGTTGCTTTAACTAGTTCAACGTATTTTGTCTGATCTATTGCAGTGAAATTAATTTAAATTTCGATGGATTCCCCATTAGTACTTGATAGAAAATGTAGGGTTTTTGGAAATATTGCACTTCATATTTAAAGCAACTACATCCTAGTCTTGATGGAGAAATATAGGAATCATTTTTGTCTTAAAAGAGTAAATTGACTAGAATATGTTGCTTTATCATCTATTGCAGCCAGTATTGAACCAGAATGTCAAGATTTCTTGATTCAAAAGAAATCTTTTCACATAGTACATCCTTTTTTTAATACATATATTTTTAGAATTTTTCTGGAAAAGTTCAGCTGAAGCTCATTTATTAACTAGTTGGAAGAAAGGAAGATTTTTGAATTACATAATCTTTAAAAGCAAATCTTAAAGGAGAAATTAAAGGTACACAGTAATTTGTGCTGTGTCCATCTATTACAATCAGTATAAAAAAACCTTCCTAGGAGTTATTTTTTTAAAGTTTTTCTTGGTGGGCTTCAACTTCCGTTTTATGTATCGGAAAAGTTTTTGATTTTTTTCTCTCTATTACTATTATAATTATCATTTTTAACATTTGTGTTAATTAGTGACCAATTATCGTAACGTAAATTAGTTTAAAATAAAATAATTTGCAATAAAGGATATTCGATCAATCCAAAAGGCATTAAAAATGCTTGTGTAAAATTTAGGAAGTGTGCATGGAGGAAGGAAATTCTGTGCTCTATACGCTGTTATTTAATTGAATTTATATCTTTAAAAAAATAGAAATTCAGAACGTAAATCTATACTCACAGATATTCCCCTTTAACTGGTTTGCTACCAAAAGCTAGCTACAACACACTTGCCCAGAGTCTGTACGGGAACCAATATTTTCTTTTTTCTATCCTTGATTTGCATATACTTTTAATTATTTTAGTGAGATTAAGAATTCTATTATAAGAGATTCAGTTTGTACGTAGTACATAAATGCATCTCATCCAGGATTTTCTTTATGGAAGGCATTAGGATTCTTGAAAATATTCGAGGAAGAACAAAGATTTGTAAGGCAATGCGCGATTTGTTGCTTAAGAAGAAATGAAAATGGAAAGACAATCCAAAAATGCCAGTTTTACATCTGTTACCACATTACAATGTAAGACTTAATATATTATAATATTGCACCACACTTCAAACTGTGTGCGCCTATATATATATATATATATATATATATATATATATATAATATGTATATATATATATATATATATGTATGTATATATATATATAATATGTATATATATATATAATATGTATATATATAATATGTATATATATATATATGTATGTATATATATATATATATGTATATATATATATAATATGTATATATATATGTATATATATATAATATGTATATATATATAATATGTATATATATGTATATATATATATATCATATATATCTATGTATATATATGTATATATATACATATATATCTATGTATATATATATATATATATATATATATCTATGTATATATATGTATATATATACATATATATCTATGTATATATATATATATATCTATGTATATATATGTATATATATACATATATATCTATGTATATATATGTATATATATATACATATATATCTATGTATATATATGTATATATATATCCATATATATCTATGTATATATATGTATATATATATATAATATGTATATATATATATATAATATGTATATATATATATATATATGTATGTATATATATATATAATATGTATATATATATATATAATATGTATGTATATATATATAATATGTATGTATATATGTATATATGTATATATATAATATGTATATAAATATGTATATATATATACATATATATATCTATGTATATATATGTATATATATACATATATATCTATGTATATATATGTATATATATATACATATATATCTATGTATATATATGTATATATATATATATATATATATATATACTAGTGTGCAAAAATTAAGGACGAGGTCGAAAAATTAGCATATCAGCTGAACGAAGAGGCAGAGCGGACAGAAAGACCAATCAGGAGATTAAGTAAGGTGATGTACGGTAGCACATGTGCAGATATGCAGGTAGACGTAATGGGGGAGTGTCTGAGTAGTATAAAGCATGTTGTCGGTGTAAGATCAGTATTTCTGGCAAAGAGATTGCACGCCGTATAGCAGTTAAAATCCCACCGAGTTGCTGCCTCAGCAAGAAATGGCGAATAATCAATCTGTTAGACGACATCTAGAGGCTTTTTTTTTTTTACCCGAGGTCGAATCATTGGGAAGTTGGAGGAAGGCCGCAGTGTGACAAGTGTGGCTGCAGAGTTCGGAATTGCTCACAGCATCGTTTCACGACTTTGGAGACAATTTCAAACTACAGGAACACCTATCCGGGGGTTCAGTAGTGGTCGTCCACGAGGAACCACAACCGCAGATGACCGGTACATTGTCTTACAGGCCAGAAGAAACAGGCGGCAGACAGCGGGAGAAATCGCTAGACGCACGACGCCCTGTACGGTGTGTACCTTTAACGCCTGCCCATCGGAGAAGGCGTTCTCTGTGGTGCCAGGAACACCGGAATTGGAGCGACAACGAATGGGGGCGAGTACTCTTTACAGATGAGAGCAGATTCAGTTTGAGTAGCGATTCTCATCGCATACTCATCTGGAGAGAGCGGGGAAGCCGCAATCATCCCTCGAACATCATTGAAAGGGACAGGTATGGAGGTCGCGGTGTTCTCGTTTGGGGAGGTATCATACTTGGTAGTCGTACAGACCCTCACATCTTCGACGCAGGTTCAGTCAACGGGACCCGTTATTGTAACGAGATTCTTCTTCCATATGTGCGTCTTTTTAGAGGCGCTATGGGTCTGCAGTTCCTTTTCATGGACGACAATGCACCATGTCATCGCACTGTAGCTTCCGAACAGTTCTTAGTGAGTGAGGATATTGAACGTATGGATTGGCTGGCACGATCTTCGAATCTCAATCCCATCGAGCATGTATGGGATTTTCTAGGCAGACGCTTGGCAGCTCGTACCTTACCACCAGTAACGATTCGGGAGCTTCGATTGGCGCTGCAAGACGAATGGGCAGCAATGCCTCAACAACTCATTGACACCCTCATTCTCAGCATGGGCAGTCGCCGTGAAACCTGCCTAGCAGTCAGGGGAGATCATATCCCCTACTAAAGACCGGCTGTTTCTTGCTGGACACCCATCACAGGGATGTTTCGGCCTTCAGTCGCATTGCACTCCATGCTACTTTTTCAATCAAGCTTCTTTTTATCCCTCTGATTTCTCTTTTAGTAAGTGTTGCTTACATATTACACATGTCCTTACGTATTGGGGATGTTACGGCATTAAATGTGTTGATTTGGAAAGCTTTTGTACAAAGTTATATTGAAAAAACCGTCTCGTCCTTAATTTTTTCACACCAGTGTATATATATATATATATATATATATATGCACACACACATATAGAATTCTCAAACGTTAGAAAAAAGGTGCAAACACAAAATGTTTTGTAAATGCGAGAAAAATTATATTTAACTATATATGAAACATTTTTCAGATAGTATATGCATAATGTACTTATAAAAAAGCAAACATTTACCACATTTAGGGGGATCCCCAAAATTAAAAAATTAGAAATAGAGGGAGAAATTCAAAGTTAAAAAAAATATTTCCACTTTTGCAATTTGTTAAGTATTATGCTTAGTTATATGCAATAAAAATGTACCTATTTCTGAAACATTTTGGGTAAAATAATTAATCGTTTAAGGTGAAGTGGCTGAGGCATCTTAGTAGTAGTTAAGACTACGTTCGGAACCGTGATTTTGTAAAAGCGTATAAATGGAAAATATTTACGATATTTAGTGTTACATAGATTAGAAAACGTATATAGAATTGTTCTAAGAATATTATTACAATAAAAAATTATTTAAGTACAATATTTTGACAAAAAATGAACATAGAATGACCCATTTTCAAAACCTTCTTCTTTTATAGAAAAGGCTTCTATTATAATAATATTTTGTATGTATATAGCTCAGACCTCTGTATAGAGACTGAATTAGAATTTTTGAAATAAATAAATTGGAAGTGGATTTATCCATATTTTAATACAACAGAGGAAATAAATTTCAAGAAAAAAAACGCCGATAATTATTTTAATTGGTTGTAACTTTGAAAATAATGTGAATTTTTTAAAAATCCTAGTTCAGACTATCTGGAGAGGTCTTTACTTTATATAAGCAAAATATTGTATAATAGAAGTATTTTTATAAAAGGAGGACATTTTGAAAAAAAGGTTATTCTAAGTTAATTGTTTGCCAAAATATTATATTTAAATAATATTTTTGTCATAATGTCTTTAAAATAATTTTACACATGTATTCTAATATAAGTGGCACTATCATGAAAATTATCCATTTATGTGCTTTGTTAAAATCGCGATTCCGAACGTAGTCGGATACTTTAAGGCAACGAATTCATGGCCGGAGTGTTACTTGAGCAAGTTGTGGTGCCACTGAAGAAGTTTCGTGTAGACTGAGCTGTTCTACGTTAAATCTGTGAAGGCTCAATGTCCTCTTGTTGTAGTGGGAGAGAGTGGCGCCAGCTCAGGTGTCGTCCTCGGCCGAGATCCAAAACTACCAGGTCTGTCGCCATTAGCCCTGGTGTTGCTTGGGCGTGATAGTGTGGTTGTAATAAACTATCACACCCGAACTCATTAAAAAGATTAATATCAATTAAAACACATATTTCTGGTTTTTTAAACAATTCTGTTGAATAATTTTTAGCTTTACATAATTGGGTATTTTGCTTATACGTTACGTAGGACATTAGTGACAAAAAATAATCTAAAATTAAAAAAAATCAGAGAAGAGAGAGAGAAGATTCTTTAGCCTATTGTAATTAGGTATTTAAATTTTTCAAAATTTATCCTGGCAGTTTAGTGAGTGAGTGGGTGAAGATTGTTCAGCTACACGAGGGCTTTTGGCGACGGATCACGTAATTACCACGCCCTCAGCTAGTGGTATTGGGCTCAAACTCGTGACAAGCCATCCACGATTTTATACATTCACCACTCGGCTACCACAGCCACCGTGGCAGTTTAGAGAGCTCTAAATATTATACATATATTTCTATGATTTTTTTTACCCTGGGATGTGTATTATTTTCTAATGATTCTTTTAAAACAAATCATAATACATAAATATATTTTGAATGATGGCCTATTATTTCCAAAATAGCCTCATTTAGAGTCACATTTCTTATAATACATATTTAGTTAAAACAATATTTTTATATTTCAATAAAACATTAAAGTTTTAATTCATCCCCTGTACAGTCCTATGTAGTTTATTTTAGTAATAATTTAATATGTGTTTATTTCTTTCTTTCTTTAACTGCCTTAAATAATTTTTTAAAAATTTCTAATATTCCATTTACAATAATTTATTTTAAATATTGATGCTTAAGAGTTTTTTTTAGTATCCTGTTTTAATATTCCTTAAAAAAGTACTTTGGACGTGTTCCAATTTCTAAAATATCCGATTCGGATTAAATTCCTTTATTCAAAATGCTTTAAAACTTATAAAAATTAATCGAATGCCACAACATCAAAATCTTCATTATACTTAAGTGTTAAATACCATTTTAAATGCAAAAATCTAGCAACGCGAAGCGTATGTGTAGAATGAGATGAAAATAAGTAAACAGAGACAGAAAATATTTATTAATAAAAGTTTATTTTCAATACATTAAACGACAGTACTAGGCGATAAGTTGATTGTCGAACTAATGATGGTTAAAATCGAAAAAGCAACACTTTGTGGATAAGAGTCAATGATCGTCCGAATATTTCTCGATGGACAAGCATTCACTCTCAGTCATTTGATATGATTCGTTTTTTAATTCGGCGTGAGTGAGTGAACATTAACGTCGCACTGTGTTCAGCTACTCGAGATGTTTTGGCGACGGACCTCGTAATGTTAAACCATGGTCAAGAGACGAGGATGATACCTTAGCTGGCACTCTATCCCAACTAATACACCACATTAATGGACGGATTCTTGCGCTCTTGACAGATTCAACGTGCATCGCTTCCCTACACGGCGGGTCTTTAGTGGTAATGGGCTTAAACTCATGACATGCCTGTCATGATCCAATACCTTGACCACTGGGCTACTGCAGCCCTCTCTTCAATTTCGGAGGTAGCAAAGAATGCGTAAGGCGGACAATCGGTCTCCCTATCGACTCAATTGATGTATGATTAGGAGACACAGGTGACCAGGAAAGTACCAGGATACGATGCAGGTCTTGTTAGCCATTGCATTCATCTTGTGGTTCTTCAGCTGGTAAATGATTGGGAATATACAGAAATTTAGTGTTATTGGCTTCATCACATTGCCCACTTATCTTTGGGTTATCATAGTCCCCACAGAATAAATTAAGGCCAGCTATCGCAAGTGATAGTGTCCAGCGGTGTAATGTTTATAGTAGTATTGGTACTGGAACAGTTATACCACGTCCACGCCATATTCGAACGCAGTGGTTGCCATCATTGATCTCCTTACAGGTTTGGGAACATAACATTTTGTTATTCCGTTATACATTTGGTGGGAACGGAAACGCTTTTTTTGTGTCCATGGTGGTTTTAATGGACGCAATAAGAGCCTAATTGGTGGCTATTAGTCCTGGTTGTTCCAGAAGAATCCAGGATGCTCTGTAAATACTGCAGTTCGATGGAAGTGAACTGTTGTGTCTGCGTTGTTTGCCATTGGTTGCGTCTGCTCATTCAGCAGGTGTTCCTTCAACAACAATGGCACCAAATGGAAGAAGCCCGTTTTTTCTTCTTCCACTCTTGATGAATGGTGGCCTTGTGTAAATATTTTTTTGAAACAATTGGTGGAAAATTTGTCGTGAAATAAGGATGGTAACATGATCTTGTGTGTTGTATGACCACCTTTTACAGCAAGTGAGGTCAAATCTTGATGGATAACAAAGAAAGATCATTGATAATAATTGTGTCTGAAAAATAGCCTCGCATTCTACTGGCTATTTTTCTATTAGAGCATGTAAAAAATATTTTAAGAATTATTTTTTTTAAGTTTTTTCTTAAGTGACTTAAATTTACGCTTTATATATGGAAATGGTTTACGTCTAGTTTTCTGTTGAATATAGTGGTTGAATTGGGCTGAAAAGTTAGTGCTAAAATTGGAGGGAGTTGAATCTGAGGAAACTATGAAGTCTGGAATGAGGAAAGAATAGTTAGAGAAGTTTTGATCAAGGTTGATGATTTGTTTTTCTCTGGGTGTTGAGATGGCTGAATTGTCAGTAGTAGGTGTAGGAGATAGAATATTATTGGAGGGTTGGTTTGGAATGGGGCAGATATGGACTATTGCAAGGGGTTTGGTTCAGTTTCATCCACTTCTTCTATTGTGGGGGGGTTGGAGGGAACTTGATTTTTTGCTTAGTTTAAGGTGTTTCTTGCGGTGATATTGTACAATTATTTCTAAACATTTATGAAATTTAATTTTGTTGGTTTTAACATTGTTGTGGTTTTAGTAAAATAGTGTTCTGAAACGTAGTTAAAACTAACAACACTTTTTTTAAAAAATAATGACAGCCTTACAATGAATTTTGGAGTAATGACTAGGGTTTATAGAGAGACTGATTTAAAAAAATCATAGTTTTTAGCTCTTTTACATAGATAGATGAGAAATAGGTATTATAAAATACCATATACATTTCCGATTACTTAAATTATTTTTGATGAAATATCTTCCAAAGCGTCATTACTTTCTATAAGTACTTGTAATGAGAGAGAGAGATATTTGCTACCCGTCTAGAAAGTACTATTTATTTTGTTATTATCAAAAAATATTTAAAAATGTTACAAATGGAGTTTTTTTATGGAATAGTTGGGTAATATGGTATGGGTGAGTAAAACTATTGGGAAAAGAATCTAATGAGACTTTAAAAAAGGTGGTTACTAAAACGATATATTCAAGATTAGGAACAAATCTGTATTTTGCAAAAATCACAAATATAATCTTTTTTCTGCTCCGTTACGGTAAAAGTGAGCTCTCGGAAAACGTTTGATGTATTATATCCAAATATCTTCTCATTAATCTTCAGAGAACTTTCAATTACAAAAGACACATTCAGAGGCTTTGATTTCGGATGATTTTTTTAGTTCATAGCATGACGTCCGTTATAGATAAAACCCCAGAGCAAAATAATTTATCACATCTTACACTGGAATCCTTTCTATCAAGTTTAGATCTAGAAGGTCGTGTAATTTCTTATAGAATCTTTGAATGCATAGTTTCTTTTCTTGTTTTGAAGCTTCTGGCTCCTTTTTTTAGACATTTTTTTAAGTTCAGCCATTAACGCTTTTTTACTTGGGGAGTACGGTATTATAAAAAAGGGAATGGCATCAAGTCGATAGCGATTGATTGGGACAAAACCAAAACATTTTGTGGTGACCAACTTTATTAACGCCTGTCACCCATACTGTAAGTACCATATTTATAGAACACCTTTACCATCTAGACTTACGATTAGCTTTTCTCAATCGATACAAACGTGATTATCTAAGCAAATAATTCGATAAATGTGTAGATGACACATGTATCTTCATTGGAAGCTACAGTGACGCTTAACATGTGTACTACTTCTGAAAAAAAATGATCCCTGTGGTGCCAGCCGAATAAATTAATTGTTCTACACACGGCGAGGAGAAGAGTAAATAACCGTTGATGATTCCGTGACAGCACAGGATTGGCGATAGAGACATCATCCCACAGTACGCGCTTTCAATGACTTGGGTTCTCGTATTGATATCATGTTTTGCATTGATGCTGACAATGCAGCCAATAAATTAAGTGTATACGGGGGTTTCATATTCATAGGGTTCGAGTATGTGCTCTTCTCGCTGCATTGAATACTTCCACGATCCACAGTCAAGTAGTCTCTCATAGTTATTCAAGCATTGATCTTGAAATTTGTGTTTTTGTAGTAAAAGTAGTAATCTATCACATTTTAAAAGCAGGGTGCAATGTCAAAAACAAGTGTTAAGAAAATAAAGCTCATAATTTTAATACAAAATGACCACAACTACGTCACTGGGTTGACCGCAACACCTTAAAAACATTAAAAATAGCCCGTAGCTTGAAAAAGTCTTCCCCCTCTTTTTTAGACTAATAGATTATTGAAGATGTACTGGTAATTTTCTTACAAAATAATTAAAGAGCAGCCAGAGGTATCTTAAATCAAAACCCCTGCTATGGCGGCATGTTGATAACAGCACTTTTTAACAAAATAGCATAATTAAACATTATAAATGCTTTTTTAGGGCTCAATACCAATAAATACTTATTTTAACTAACAATATTTAAAACAAAGTGCTTAAATTTATCAGAATTATAAGTGAAATTTAAACAATATTTTTGAAAGTTTTAAAGGCAGTTTCAGAAAACAGTAATGCACCTATTTTAGTAAGAGTATTACTAAAACAAATTAGATGCATTTATCTAGGAAATGTACTAAAATGTTAATGTTTTAATAAAATTTGAAAATTTTAGAGCTGAGATTGAGTAAACATAATAAGAAATGTTACATTCTTTATGGGGCCAAAATTTAAATAACATGCCATAACTTAAACATTACTCATACAATATTTTAGTACATTCTCTAGGAAATAAAACAAATATCAGGTTCAAAAAGATTCATAGAAATGCGTTTGTAACATTTTGAGTTATCAGACTCACCATGACAGATTTTAAGCAATTTAAATGCCTACTTGTGGTAGGTCAAATGAGCCACTTCCGGTTTTTCGAACGTTATAGAATTGTTTGTAACTTGGCCTTTAGGTAGTGTAGAAACAAAATAAAGTATATTCTGCAAAGCCAAAAGATAGCTCTATTAAAAAAATAAAAAAAACAAAAATATACGTCTTGACAGAATTTGGTCATTTTCAACGTGTTCGTATACCTTAACGACGAAAGAATTTAGCATTGGAGAATCTTTCATCCACTAGAATTACCATGTATAGTCAAGGAGTACCTGAGGAGCTAAAGAGAAGACAAATATCTGCAGAAATCTCATCATTCGGTTTTCTTAACAGTTTAGTAAGGTGTCTGTTATGAAGGTCTCTAGGAGACTTAAATTTGAGACAAATGCGTGAAACCTCCATGAAAGGAGTGAGAAAAGGAGTGATCCCTATCATTTAGCCAAAAGTAAACTCCTACACGTGAATAGAAACCATTGGACTTTTCAACAAAACTGCTTTAGTTCATATGGTCAAAAAAAAGACGACCCAGTAGTGGTTGAAAGAGAATGTGCCGGGCATTTGGGAATACAAGTACAACCTTCCAGATGTCAGCATTGAAATCCACTCGACTAAAAAATTGTGGTCAGTATTAGTGTGACAAAAGCATCATTTTTATTGAGAAGTCTTAAACATTCTTGAAAATAAGCCAATGGAAATTTCCATAGAGACGTGTATCTATAAATGATTGGCCCAAAAGGCTTATAAACCCGTGTGAAGTCAAAAGCGATTAATTTGAATTAAATAATTAATACGTTAAATTTTTATATGTGAATTAAATCTTTAAAAAGATTTAAATTTGATTACAAAGATTTTTTTCTTTTATTTTAAATCCCTTATAATTGTATCAGAACTTATTGCACGACTAGGTATTAAATTTCTTTGGATTGAGACAAGAAATAATGTTTCCCTCACATTCATTTTACAGAAATAACTATGATAATTAAATTAAACTTTTGGATCACTCATTAAATAATGCCTGATATATGGATTGGAATATTTTACCAAGTCTATATATATATTGCATATTTTCTCTTTTTTAATTTTTTTTCCCAATGGGGCTGCATTTTAGCAACTTAACCTTTTCCAGACACATCAAATGCGAGAGCCATTTCATGGTGGCACCCTCAAGTGGTGGCCTCGCTAACAAATTTGGACGCATGAGTTAATTTTAAATCAAACTCTCGTTGGATGCTAAATATTGCCGTGATTTAATTTTACCGAGAGTACCTCAGCCAAATTGATACTCAAGGAATCTTTTACATGTCATATAATCATATGACATGCGTGCCTACGATTTTCGCATTTAGAAAGTCTATCGAATCTAGCTGGGGTAGAACCCGCAACCTTAGGCTTACAAAGCGGGCACGCAACTTCTAGGCCACCGGAGTCGCCTTCTTTTTTTTAATTCCATTCAGAAGAATCAAATAAAAAAGTTAAGCCAAATGTTACACACATTTAGCAGTTAAATTTACATTAAGAAATAGTTACTTTACTGCACAAAGTAACAACTTAACTTTTAAACTTTTAACTAATTAACTTATAAACTAATTAACTAAACTTTTAATATATTTGTTTCAAACTGTTGCTTTCGCATTCAAATTACCATATACTCATAGACATGTAAAATGCATTGCAAATTTAACTTTATATAACAAGTACTATAAAAAAATTAAGTCAATTCCTACTTAGAGCCATAATGAAAAAATTTATTTTAGCTACTTTTTATTAAATAGTTGCAAGTTAAATAGTTTAGTCGTTGAAATGAATGACATACATTTTATCCTAGAAGAAAAAATCTTATTTCCTAGTTATTATAAAGAAAGATGTTTCATAGATCGATTTCATAATTTTATGGGTTTTTTGTTTAATTCGTAAAACGAAACAATACTTTTAAATTGAGTATTTATGTTTGTTTGATACATTTTTAAGTTTTTCTCGTATTCCATATTCATGTATGCAGTGCATTTTCATAATGATTTAATCCTGTATTGTTTTCAAAAATCCTCATTACCATTACAGAGAAAGGATCTTTCATGTCAACGTGCTTCTTAATGGGAATAGATTCTTTAAACTTGGAAACGTTTTATTCTTTCGATAAATTAATGTGTATCTGTTCACAAACTACTAATCGTAAATAATGGAAATTATTTCTATAAAAATATAGTGAAATATTAAACAAATCTTCAAACAAAGAGAGATTTGATGAATAAAATGTTCTTTAATTTACTGATAAAATGCGTCTTTTCTAAAAGATTACAATCATTTGGCTCTAAAGCGAACCTTTTTACTAAATGCACAATCTAAATATTTATATCTGAAGTTCTTTTTTAAAACTTTTTTAATGATTAAGTACATACATTCCATTCTTCATTGCATGTTGATATTGTTCTTAGTTGAGAAAGAATATAAGAGATTTCTAATGATTTATATAAAAGTGGCTACAAAAATAAAATTAAAATTGTAAATAAAACGAATTAACTGTGTTTTATTTTAGAAAAGAAATATAACTATGTTTTGGAACAAATGTTTTCGTAATGTTTCTTATACTTGACACATATTACAGCTGTAATTTAAGAGATGTATGGCAAAGTAAAAAAAACTGTTTATTCAAAATTTTTTTTAAATAAATGAAATAGACTGAAACGAAGACTAATTGAATAATAACACCACACACAAACATCGATAATTTTAATGACAACACAATAAAATCTTACAGTTTCATTTTTTTCTCGGAGAGAAAAAGACATAATTTTTCATTTACGATATTGTCCATCGTGTTTGGAATGATTTTTAACAAACATTTCACATACATCGATTTGAACATTGAATTGGCACATCGATAGCACTAATCAAGATCACATCCAAGGAATAGTATTAAGTTGGTAGGAACATAATTGTAGGGTTATCTTTTCATTTCCAACAGTAAAAAATAGTTTTTGCTACAATTAGCTCTTTTTTTCCACTTCTATATAAAATTCTCAAAAATTTCATTTTTAAGTACTTTTCTCTTTAAAATACCTAAGTTAGATTTTGAAAGAAAAAAATATTTAATACATTTTGTAAAAGGATCTTCTTTATTGAATGGCTTCCAATAATCTTATAAACTAGTTAGAAATTATTTGTTTCATCTGTTGATATTTTTGACGATGGTCCATACAATAGTAATTTAAGAAGTGCTATGAAAGAAATAACAAATGTGAATATATGAATAAATGAAGAAATGCACTTGGGAATTGGTATCCCGGCAATTTAAAAAGTTTAATTTTTTTTTCTTAATTATTTACAAAATTATACGTAATACATCTGATTGTTTAAACAGAAGATGAAATTCAATATTTGACTATTTTTGAATGGGCCATAACACTACGTTAAACAATTTTACATAAGTGATGATATATTTATAATTCTGATATGTATCAGTGTAAGTTGGATATTAATTAGCTGGGTAACGGAAAGCAATATTAGAGTTCATAATTAACTAACCACAAAGAGCTGACCTGGTTAAACACAATGAATTTGTTTTATAATAAGTGGTATTTAGTAATTTTATTGCGTTTTTTAAAATTGAAATTTGATGTTTTATTAATTCCATATGCGATATTAGTTCAAGTTTTTGAGTTAATCATTTACTGGTCACTTGAGAATATTTTAAACAACCAGGACTAGCATTAATTATAAACTTACTCCAGTGTTATTGAAAATATGTGTTGTTATAAAATTTTTGAATGAGAGATCAACATATCTCTTCAGGGATCCACACATATGTTTAGAATTATAACTATATTAAAGTTATATATAGTTAACTATATATATTTAGTTTTTAATTTGTTTGTGCCTGTGTTGTCTGTTGTGATGTTCGATGAAGTAAATTTAATACTGTGTTCGTATGTGTTTAACACCAGACTAGTTTAGTTTTCTTTTGTCCTTTGAATATGCAACTTGTATTTAAATATCTATATCAATATAATTAAATAAATGTAACTTTAAAATAACTTCACAAAGCGTGCTATGTATTTATGATAATAAAATTGTAAAATTCAAGAGGAAGGATCAAACTTGCAGTTATTTTCCACTTCTATTGCCCGTCAGAGTTATCTCACTTCTGGATGTTGATTTGTAATAAGATATACACACAAATGATAATGATTTTTCTAAACGTTCAATTAAAAATAAGGATTAAAGTAGGGAGCGAATTCTTTTCTGGAATGTTGAAATCTGCAATGATATTATAGACAGGAGCGAGTTTGTTGTCAATACTAATTCATTTCATCCATATCCTTATGAATTTTTAAAAATCTTTTTAGGAAATCAGTAAAAAATCTTCTAAATGTAAAATGACGATGCTTATAATATCCAGTTAAAGTTGAGTTTAAAAAATCAATTTTCTTCCACATCAATCCTTAACAAAGGGTTGCATATTAGAAATAAGTTGAAATTGAAACAACTTCTGAAATTCTACCTTATAGCAGCATACTATGTAGACAAAGAAGTATATTGCCATTTACATGCAAAGTAAATATTTTTACAGCCATTTTGTCTTGTTAAGGGATTGTTATCTTAAGATAACACATTTGTGTTGTTAACAGCAAAGCACACAATACAGTGATAGACAAGCTTGTTAGGTTAGAAAGTCTGGTTAAAGAGACAATAAAAAATGTTTAAGATTATCAAAAACGCTTATTCGGAGACTTTGAAATGCAAGCCTGCTGTAAACTCCAATTATTTCCTCACCAACCTAACGCACAAAGACAATGAAATCATTTTGTTTAGCGTACAAAAAAGAACACCGCCATACAAATAATTGCCATGTATGCATTGAGATTCACATGTAGAACATCGTTATTATCAACCCATCACACGACAAACTCCGGATTCACCATCTTGATAACCAAATTCTGCTTCTGTTCTTCGACCTTGGTTGCCTTTGGGGCCGACTGAGGAGCTGTAGCGTCCCTCTTGGCCACCCTGTTCACATACCGGTCCCGACTGATGAACTCGTCGTAGAGGCGGGTCAGACGATTGTCGTAGCGTTCCGTTCGCAAGTATTTGGTGAGCACAGCGATGAGAGCCAGAACGTAGAGCACCAGCACCACCACGACGTAGAAGAGAGCACTAGTTTCACTGTTGGCATGCATCTCAAGAATAGCCTCGTGCCCAGGGTCCAGCGTCGGCAGTTCCGGTGGACTCTTCCCTAGCAGGAGGGTGACGTTGGTGTCCTTCAAGGTCATGGGTATTGAAGGGGAGTGGATAAAGTAGACAGCGGTGTCTGTAACAGCCATTTCAATTCTATGTAGTGTGGTAAAAGATTACAGTAGCAAAGTGCTTTTAAAATCTGAAAAGAGAAGACAGAAAAAAAATTAGTACATAGTTTTAAATATTTTATTGTTTATTTCATGGTGGGAAAGACCATATTTGATTAAAAAATGTGTGAAAAACTCGTAATTAACGAAAAAAAACTCTGTTCTGTTATCTTTACCAGAGGTCTTCAATCTGGGTTCCCTAGAATTTGACAGGAATTCCGAAAGTGATCGCTATTTGTTCAATCATAGCACCAAAATTTTAATAAAATTGTAATTTTTAAAAGAGATTGAAATCTTAAAGGAAATTTGCTTATATAAAACTAAATATAAATAGATATTTCATGGATAAAATAAAATCCTAATTTTCGTTAAGTCACGTGTTTCAAGTATGAATGGATAAGCAAATACATTAGAAGACTTGCTAATGAAGAAGAAGGAACAACTTATCGACGTATCAACAGATTTTGAAGCTAATGTCTAAATTTAAAAAGGGACATATCCTAAATTTCAGGCCATAAATTTTCAGATTACGCACAAGTTTATCCCACAGTTATAAACATTTTAACGCTATTCTGAACAATGTATTTAAACTAAAAGTATTTCTCAACGTGACAACAAAAATATGATATAGAAACAAATGAATGCAGAATATGAAATGCGACAGTAGATAGCTTAAATAGACCTACATGTTGATAGTTTGTGTAAAACGAATGCAAGCATATATCCCAGCTTTAAAAAATAATGCAATGGTAGATGAGACGTAGAGAACGAATTAATTAATGAATTGCATTAACATTATGCTTAAAAAATTTAGTAAGAAATACAGTATTTTTAATTGTCCTTATTTAAAGTACCCATCACGTGTTAGTCTAATTTAAATATTATTTTAAGTTATTTTTATATTGGACTTTTTTAGATAGGGCTCCCCGGAAACACCTAATAGTTCTAAGGGTTCGGTGAGTCTTCAGTTTGAAGACTACTGATTGAGACAAAGCTGTGTAAACACAAAAGAAAGCAGTAACAATATAATGAAAATTAGTACATCTTAGAATCCTAAGGCATTTCAGAGCATACCACACATGTGTACCAACGAATTAAGTCCCATGGGAGAAAAGACAATTACTGAGGTATCTTGGGGTCAGAGTCAGAGGTCATACATTTTCCTAAAGAAGATAAGCCTTGAGGGGTAAATTTAAATTGCTTTGTTATGAACTAGTAAGAATACCTTGTTTAGAAATGGAGTGTTGTGTTTTTGTTGGTTGTATTACATATATTTGGCATTAAATGTTATGAGATTAAAACATAAATTATTTAGTTTCTATCAAGCCATACACTTTCTTAAAAATAAACGATATCAGGTACTTTGAAAGGTTATTTTATGAAATAGTTAAATGAATCTTTCCTGTACCCATTAAATATATGTTGTTGTTGTGTGTTTTTATCCTGGGATACAAACACGAGTGGCAGAACAGAAACATACAATAGAAACAGAAGAATATAAACATTTATTACAAATGATGATGATCCCAGCATATAACAGAAGGAGTGCGCTGCTTTCCATTCGAGACGGGAATCCAATACAGGCGAAAACCCGACTTCTTTTCCCGTAGAAGATACAACCATGGCTTATTCAGGATTTGAACCCGAACCCACCCGGTTACAAGCCGAGGGTCATATCCACCATGCTGGCTGTGTGGCTATTAACTGTATAACTGATTGTAATATCAAATTTATATACGAACGGGTGAACTTTTCTGAATTTCGAAGAAACGGTCTAGCACAGAACGTATTTAGGCCAAGCACGGGACCAATTTAATGTTGTGGAAAACTTTTGTGTCAATAATAAGGAAAGAATATTTTTAATATTATACAAATCATTGGTAATTCACTGTAATATTTAACTCTTTTAGTCCCTAAACACACCAAGAAAGAACTAAAATTAAGTTTGGAAGTCTTCCAAACACAAAAAAAATAATAGAGCTTAAAGTCATCTCGAAACTCTAAGGAACTGTATCCAATATTCTCATTAATTTGTAAAACTCCAAGTTACTTGTAAAAGAAACATGCAATTAAACAGGGATAATAAAGCACTTAATTATTTTAAAATATTTATTTCATTCTTACAAACCGGTGATAAACAAATTTCCAAGCAAACAACTCTTTTCCCAAATTGTTTGCCGTAACTGTCACATTTTTATGCATATTTGAGCATTTTTTATACATATTGAACCATATCAGACAATTTCAAGGAGCATACTCTTGTTTTTAAAAGTGCTTTTTTTATCTTTTAGTTCATGATTCTTCCACAAAACTTTAAAAATATAAAGACTTTTGCATTTGTAAAAAAAAGTTTGATTTATCTTAAAAAATCCACAATCATAAAGTTAACTTTTTAGTGATCTTGCTTTGAAAATAAGGATTATTTTTCTTATAGTCTGCACTACCTGGCACGTATTCTTAAATAATTTCACTTTTGTAAAGTTTCAACATTTTACACAACTCTCTGATAGCTAACTAAATACTCTCTTCTGGCCTCGTTTGCGACGCTCTAATTTTTGTACATTAATCTACTTTTTATTTAGTCTATGTTAGCTTCTCATTCCCTGTATGATTATTCTTTATTCGGATTCTTTTTGAAACACTACATTCTGTCCATTATTTTTAGAATTTTTTATATTTTTAAACTTTCATTTGGTTAATTACTTATTCTTTTGTTTGAAAATTTAGCATATTGTACTCTGAAATGGCTGGAAATTGCATATAGATTTTAATTGCGATGTTATTAAACATACATCTCATCATAAAGCAGAAGATAACACTTCAAACCGTGATGACAGATAAATTTTTTACTGTCATAATTCATTAGATCATCTGGATTCACTAGCGAACATTAAAAAATTCGTTACCGAGATTTGCTCTGCAAACTTCACAATTGAGACGGACTTATTTGCGTTCATTTCTCCGTATGTGTGTGTGTGTGTGGAAACAGAGAAATCCTTCTCTGAAGAATTGTCTTACATCTAGGTTAATGTGTGCATTTTATAATGTTTTGAGCAGTCTAAAAAGTCCAATCTAGAAAGAAAAAAAAACCCACTACTTATAGTTTTGAATAAAGTAGACGGAGTAATTTGAAAGTTAAACAAGCTTTAATATTGTGTTAAGGAATAATATGCGCAACAATCTTTCAACGTACCTCTCAATATCAGGAGTAAAAAGTATTCCTACTGATTTTTAATTTAGAAGTACGAAATTACTAAGCACTAATTCAGAAGCAAAGAGCATTGGTATTTTTAAAGCAAAAATTTCATTACGCACACACACACATCTAACTTTTAATGCCGTAAACACCTTCTTTTATTCTTGGTTAGCTTAGGACTTTTATAGACTCCTATTTTCTCCCTGGAATAAATATGTTGCAAATTTGTTGCTCTAGAGGGAGCTGCTGCATTTCTGTTGTTTCCTGAGTGGTGAATACTAACGTCGCACTGTTCAGCAACACGAGGGCCTTTGGCGACGGACCACGTAATTTTGAACTATGGTCAAGTGACGTGGACGACACCTGAGCTGGAACCCCCCTCTCCTAACTACCACACCAACGGGAGAACCTTTCAGCTCTCGACAGATTTAACGTGCATCGCTGCCCTACACGGCGGTTTTTTAGTGGTACTGGACTCGATCTCGTGACAAGGCAAGCCACGATCCGATACCTATGCCACTCGGCCTCTGTGTGGTGAAGAAGGAGTAGTTTAATTATTTGTTGATTTGTATCATGTTCATTTATATAGATACTATGCAACATGAACGTTGCTTATGTTTGTTTTAATAGAAAATTAAACCATGCAAAAACATCATTGTATCTTATTGTACTGTAAAAAAATAAAACAATGATCTTTAATTTATTCTGCTAAAATGCCGAGGAAGAAAGTGTACATATACCGTAAAATCCGGTGTATAACGCACACCTATGCTTTCACTCTGATTTTTTTAAGTATTTTTGCCGTATAACACGCACCCCCGTTTTAGCGAATAAATCTGAAATATTGGTATACATTGCTTTTATATTTTGAAGTCATTTATTCGAGGTATTACCCCAGACGTTCAAAAGAAAATAGTATACTTCTAGAACTACATTTCTTTTAGTTCATAAGGTAAGTCGTTTCTTTTAAATAATCAGTGTTTCGATGCATGCAGAAGTAATTTTTTTTAAGCTCGTATCATTTGTTATTTTTAAAGGTATCGTCTTCTTACCCGGAGTATAACGTGCACCCTTAAGTTTCAATCTTATTTTTTGTGTTCAAAGTGCGCTTTATACACCGGATTTTAAGGTGTATATATGTGGTGACATGTTTTAAATCAACACCAAACTTTTTTTAAAAAACGGTTTTATTCAGCGAGCAATCTATATGTTTGTCGCTGAGAGAAAATGGACACCGAAGGGAAAATCTAAGTGGATTCATCACTTACAGCCAAATGTGCCAAGCCCCTTTTTAGTTATGGATACTTGAAAGTTAATGCTGACGCATGGGGCTATAAAAATAATGATCTGGTATTAGAAGTGTTTTCTTTGGACCATCTGTTCGGAGAAATAATTAGGCGTTTAATTTAAGACTTCAAGAGATGTAATGGAAAATAAGAGTTTTACATAGGGAATTTAATTTTAAATCTAATTTAATTATCCTTACATATATTTCAAAAGACTATAAAAAATTAAATAATATATTGAGTGGTAGTTAATGCAATCCTCGTGCACGTGTCCTATCATTCTTTATGTGCGAGAATCTTTTGAAAGGAGTGATGTGACGGCGGTAACAGGTTATAACGATGGACATTCATCGTAAATTTTTATTTATGTAGATTTTGTGCAGTTGTCGTTAGTGCTCGAGCTTTAGACTAAATTTGCTACAAGTATGGAACAACATTTTATTGCTCTTGACCCTGGCCTTGAAGTTTTTACGTAATCCTGTGTCGTATCAAGTATTATATAATTAGCTTTAGGAGCTAAAAAGACAAATGCTAGTTAGACTTTGCAACAGGAAAAAAATACGTTAAAAACGAACGAAATTCTTCATTTGAATCAAAACCGACAGTTGTGCTAGATATATCTGATACATGGACTAATGGTAGCATTTTTGATTCAGTTCGTAATAAACGTGCACGTTTGTCATCAAGTAGAGATGAATACTTGTTAGAGTTAGTTTTATTCCTAATTTCAATTTATAATTTTGTATGTTGTAGTTCTTATACACTAGATCTTCACTGTGTACACTAATTTTAATTTAATTTTTATAACAGAAATGAATTGTTTTTGTTTTATAAATATGTAACATGGATTTTATCATAACTTTTTGCACGGTTTTTTGGGTCAATATTAAGAGATTTTTCAACATACACGATTTTTTTTAAAATTGTGGAACATACCCTCAAATTTACCATATGTCGCATGCATTTTTACACGTTATTTTTTGCATGGTTTTCTGAGAAACGTATCTTTTCTCTGAGTAAAAAGAAAAGTTGGGTGTTTTTATTTTTTCACAATGGTTAATGACGTCTTGAAACTGTTGTACTTCATTTATCCCTTCACGGCATTTTAATGAGCACATCCCCGACTAAAAAATAACTTGGAGCTCAAACAGTCAGTAAATAGTGCAATTACTTCTTTCCATAATTGAAACAGTCCCAAAAGTGATGTACGCATTATAACTCTTGCTACCTTGTCTCAAAAGCGATTTTTGATGTTTCCCTTTTGAACTACAACAGATCAATAAAGTCATTTTTCTACCTACTTTATTCTTCCTGAGAGAGATGATAGGGAAAAAAATTGAGTATTTTGTTCCCCGGTCTTTTCATCGGAAATTCCGCGGCACCTTGTGCGTCGGGAAACTGCTGAAAAGTGGCTTTTTCTTTGTCCTCGTCAGGAGTCAGTGAGGGAGAACTCCGGAAATTGATTCAGGAACGGAGATGCCTGCATTATGATGGATGCGAGAGAACAGTTTTATTTTCACCAGCGACAAAGGGAGGAGTTTCGAACAGGAATTACTCTACGCACCTTTTGTTGGGGTACTGACTGCTATGTACCAGATTTTGGGAGGGTGTCGCGGCTTACGTATGTCTGGATTTCTGATTATGGCGCGTAGAGGCAACTCTTCCAGATTTATATGGAAGTTTTTTTAGACTTTTAGGCAAATGAATTAATATTTAGTGTAAATCATTAAAATAGTATATATTTGAATGACAGGTTGAACATTCGATCTATCTGTATGTGAAATTTATCTTTCGGAAAACGAACGCTAAAAAAAATTGGTATACCCACAAAATATTTCGTAATTCTTAATGGGCATTTATAAAATTCTGCTGTGACCCCTTCTCCTGTGAGCTGCAACCAACAAAGGACGAGAATAAGTGCACTTAACCATTTAAGTGTCACCGGTGTATATATCCGTCTCGCTCCAACGGTGCGTTGAGTCCCCAGCACATATATGTCCGTCCTTTCAAAGTACGATTCTATGTTTGCGCTTACTATGAGTAAAACTATTCGACAGATTTTAAAATGCAATAAAATGGCCTTGACAGTGTTTGCGGAGAATTTACTTTTTCAGAGAAAAATTTACTTAGTTGTTCCTTTCCTCCTCTCCCCCCACCAAATACTCACACCTGTGTGAAAAACGGTGACACTGGAGAGCGAATAGCGTTAATTGAAATCAGTAATAAGGGGTTAACGTCCGGTCGAATAGAGATACCTTTTCATTCCAGTCGTCTGAGGCATACACGAAATAGCAGTAGACCGGTAGTCGGTGTTTACTCAGGGCCCCTGCGTAGAAATTCAAACGGCAACAGCACACGCGTATAGACCCATCATCTCAACGTCAACGGGTAAAAAGACGTTTTAACGACACTCAAACCTACTGGAATTGTAAAATCAATTACAGAGAATTGCTGAAAGAAAAATTCCTTTTCTAAGTATCGCTCAGAAAGTCCAACAAAAACAACTGCCTTCTCTAGCAAGAGGGTATGCGAACAAAGGATGAGAATAAAAGGTCTTAACGGACTGTCTCGAAATGGGATACTTTTTCGTCCCAGTCGTCTAAGGCATGCACAGAGTAGCAATGGATCGGTAGGTCGGTTATTCAAATAAACACCCCTACCAAAGGTTCTATAATTGATCAATGTGTAAAAAGAAATTAATTATGAAACCCGTATATTGTTATATCATCCAGTTAATTAAGATAATAATTTTTTCTCTTTAATAAAATCCAAGTTTTTTTCGTAAATCTGATTTCTCAACCCGATTTTTGGGTAAATTTTATTTCTTTCAATTTTCTTCTCGCAATATATTGCAATTAAGAAAAGTTTAAAATAGGTACATTAATATTAGATGGGTGAAATACGTGATTATTAAAAATACATTCTTCTCAAAATTTTTTACCAAATGATTTATGTTTTTACCAAAGTTTAGTACCAAATAATTTATGTTTTTACCAAAGTTTAGAACAAAATAATTTATGTTTATTATTATTTTACAGTTTTTGAAAAATGAAGCATAGCGAAATTGTAAAATAGAAATATTCATATGAAAAGTAGGAATTATGGGAACGCTACAAAGACTGAAATGTTGCCCAAAACAGTCAAAATTGTCAAAGAAGTGTGTAATTAAACTTATTTAAAAAATTATTTTTTTTATTTTTTTGTATTACTTACAGTCATATAAACAAGTTATTAGTAAATATTAACAATAAAAACATTTACTTCACTTGGAGAAAAATATATTCAAAAACATAAGAAATTGTGCATTATATATATATGTGTGTAGTTGTTTTTCTAATTGAAATTAAAAAGCAGTCAAAATGACTTCCTTGAGCAATCTAGTTTTAAATACGCAAGCAGAGAAAGTGCAAGCAGTTTAGAAAGGTATTAGAGTGTACAACAAAAACTCCAGTGGAATCAATTACCCGTCGAAAATGAGCCATTTTCAAAGATAATTTCCAGTAATATCACCCGATTGGTGTATTTTTCATTTTTAGTATTATCACACAACTTATGCAAAAAATAAAAATCATCCACATATTCTACGGGACGAAAAAAGGAAATGGACAAGTTTGAGGAAGTTTTCTTAGCTCTCAACCATCAAGAATTATAGCAGTACCTGCAGCTCACATTCTTGGCAATTTGGTTGAGGGGGGCTGACCTGTGTGACACGCTAAATAGGGCCAAGTTATGAAGATTTCGTTGATGAATTCTCATGCGCTGTTACGTGACTGTCGACAAAACAGCCTTTGATAAACTTTGGGCTGATAACTTGTATAATTTCTGAGAGCCATGGGTTGCTCGAGAGGCAATTCATACGGAAAAAGAAATCAGTCAGCTGTTATTCATGGCTGTGAAAATGTAGATAGGAGAGTTATTTAGGTCTACGGTTGCAGACATTAGTTGATATCATATAAATTGTTCATTTCATATGGGTAGTTTAATTGAAAAGTTTGCTCTCAAATAATTATTTTTTAAAAGTACCACATTTGGAAAAACATCCTTCTTTGTAAAGATAAAAGGCGAACAGCAAAATTCTTATATATTTGGATTGTTTGAAAAAAGTTTTAAATTCAAAATTTCTGGCAATTTCATCCAATAATTCACGGCAATTAAGACTTTATCGCACGTACACGCGTTTAGAGCAATTTTTCTTTCTAGCAATTTTTCTCCAGTTGTGATAACAACGGCTTCGAACATCATTCTCTTAATGAACTGAAAGAATACCTCGAAATTAAGAATGCTCGAAATTCCAGCCAATAGAGTGCTTCGTCTCCCTACGTCAAATACAAGATGGCGGTAAAAATGACAGCTTCGGCTTTGTCAAACGTATCAAAAGCATATTATATTTTAAACATAATTACGCTCAATTTCTGTTTACGACCGTCAACAAACGCGCGAGTGGAACAAAAGAAATAATGTTGGATGTCGGTTGTATGAAAGAGACTCGAATTGCTCGAAACATGCCTGATAATGCCTTTACTCAACTTTAATGCTCTGAATATTCAATGAAAAAAATTGCTCGTGTCCTAATTTATTGACCGTAATTAGCGGTCAAATATTATAGCGTGATTTTTAAAAAACTCTAAACATGTGAATAATTATGATTCACTTGCTTAGGAAAGTTGTAATATTTGGCCTCCTAAGTATTTTTTGAAGATATACATTATTCATATTGCATTTAATTTGGGACAAAAGCTTTTAGATCATTTTTTCTAACCCGTTCAGGACCATTATCACATATATGGGATTACGAATTTCTCCCTCTTAGACCCATGGTATCACATATGTGATTGCGCGTTCCCTTCTCTAAAGTCCATGATCATACCGTTGTGATGTGAGTTAGGAACGTTTTCATGTTATTTCTTACAAAGCAGTAGTTGGCGGTTGAAGTCCGTTTTTTTATCAGAATAATGTTTTACAAAATTTTGAATTTCAATGCGTGCTTTCAGCTTCGAGTTTGTTTTTAATTACATCTAGTATATATCTGAATGTAAACAACTGCACATGTTTAGGCTTTTCGAAAGAATCGGTCATTTAAGGGATTTATTGCTCTCCGATTGATTGATTGAATATTAACGTCGCACTGTTCAGCTACACGAGGGCTTTTGGCGACGTCATTTTGAACCATGGTCAAGTGACGTGGATTATTGCTCTCCGGATTTCTGTTTATATTTTGACTAAGTTGGGAAAAGAAAGAAAGCTAATTAGATTATTGGGCATCAGACATTCATAATAATAGTTTCCTTACTATATATATATATATATATTTTGTGGTTCACATATTTACATCAATAATTTTAATTATCAAAAGACATTTAAAAAGCGGATTTTCACAGAGCAAACGCAATGACTTATTTTTAATTCAGTAACAACAAACTATTCTTTTCGTTGCAATCGCATTTAAAGTTGCCACAACCATAAGAATAGAAAACTTAATACTAAAGTGATACAAAGAAAGCAAAAAGCTTTATAAGGATTTGATATATGTCAAATGGTATTTTATAAGCTTTGCGTCTATTTTATTTTATTCATCATGGCGAAAAGAATGAAAATAGTATTTTTTTTTTAAAAAATGAAAATATTTTCTTTAAAATATGCAGTTGTTTTTTTTAAATATAGCAAAAATGTTTGTACTAAAAATTCAGATATTATTGATTATAGTAAAATATAAATTTTAGCGTATTTGATTGTATTTAAGATTCTACATGAATTTTTAAGTAATTTAGTCTTAGCAGAGAAATTTGCCTTGTCTCGTGTGTGCGTATACTCTCGGAACACGTGGGTGTGGGAAAACTCTTCTTTTTCCTTTCGCCGGTCCTGAAGGGGTCAATTCTACAAAGAAATTAGATTTCGTATTTAAAAATTAATTAACTATGTTTAAGAAGTTAAAATTAATCAGTAGATATAAATTAGGTTTTATTTAAGTTATATCCAATGACATTTTACCCATTTGTGAAGGGAATTGTGAAAACTCTTATGCAAGTTCCTTTTTTTGTACTTTTTATTAAGAAAATCTCTTCGTTACATATACTATATATTTAAATATAATTTCTTGGTAAGTTTTGAGTGTTCCTTTCTTACACGGAGTATCGTAATATTCATCTATATTTATTCGAGAAAATGGAAATTCCTTTGAGGTTTTTAAAGCTATTATAGCATAAAATCCCATAAGACTCAACTTATTTGAAGAACTCTATAAATTTCAAATATTTGAAGTGTTATGCATGAAAGAAAAGGCATTCAAGTCAGTTTAAAAACTATATAGTAAAAATTTTATCTAAAGTCTATGGGAACAATATATAAATTTATGAATTTATATCCAGAATATACGGGAGATGCTGAAATTTAGTCGTAGCTTTATCAAAATAACAGTTTACCAAATTTTGTAGATTTCTGTTTTTACAGCAGCGTTCGAGGCATATCTAAAATTTAAGTTAATTTTATAAATGACAGCACAAAATTCTCACCATGTAAAGAACTAAATATAGGAGGTAATTGCTAAAATTGTTTGATTAAATATTTTCGATACTTTTTTCTGATATAATCGTAATTTTTAGAAAGTGGCATATCAAATTCATCGTAATTTTTAACAAAATTTTAATTACTAAAACCTATATCAGTATAAAAAACCGAAAATTAATTTTATTCATAATCAATTCTTTCGTTCTTTGTTTTTATTTTTTAAAGGAATTATAACAAAATATTTTTTTGAATATTAGTAAATCTCTTCACGTTTTTTTTGTAACTAATGCAAAACAGATCGGTTTTGTCCTAATTTTTTTTAAAAAAATAAAAGTTAAATGTGCTTAAACTGTTTTTAGTTTACTCTTGAAAACAAATGTAGAAAAAAGCTTATAAATATTTTCCAAACAATGAAATATAGTTAATATTTACATTCGGGGCAAAAGCAAGAGAATGTTTTTTCCTCCAGCCCCTGTATCTTTCTTTTTTCCTTTTTCTTTTCTGTTCGTTTTTGATATCTCCTATAAAACAAGAAACATGTAGAAATTTTTCCATCGAATTACTTGTGAAGTTATGGAAGAATTTAATAATTACTAAAATAAGATTCTAAAATAAATCACTTTGTTGTGAAAACATTTGTTTATTTAATAATATTGTGCGCTTATACTTCTTTAAAAGGCTTTAAAAAAACTCTGTTCCCTCTCTTTAAAAATGCCCTATTTTTAGTTTTAAGTGCATTCATTAATTGGTAATTTTTTTTATAATTAAGAGGAAAAATTTAATGTGTGGAACTCTATTAATAACTCTTCGTAGAGCCCTCATAATTGAGTTTCTGTTCGTACTTATCGTTACTTTCAATATAACTCTTAGGAAAGATGAATTAATTTCCATAACCCGAATAATTCAGTTAGCTCTGAGAGCTGGTAAACACAGAGGCTAGGTTAATAGATATTGATGCCTGGAGACTTTTTCTTTATTACCGCGATGTAATCGCAAATCAATTGCGTCTATCTAAAAGCAAAGTCCAAATACTGTTACCTTAAAAGAAATACTCTGGAAACCTTTATATTTTAAAAAAATATTTTCATGCAAATATAACAAGTGTGACTTTTGAGTGAACTTTTCTACGACTAAAATAGTTTGCGTATGCATTTTAATAACTCTTATTAAAGAAATTATTCAAAGACATCGAAATATTTATCTTTTTATGTTATTCAAAAAAGTCTTGGTATTCTGCTTTCTCTAATCATAAATATTGAGTTACCAGTATAAATATTTTTAAAAATAAAATTTTTACTCCGGGTAATATTTAACTTTATCTTTTTATTTTGCTTTACAAAATTTTCGTCTTTTAAAAACAGTTACTAAGCCCTGCGTAAGGCGCGCGAATCTTTCAAACGCATAATAAAAATTGTTTCGACACAGAGTCCACAACGTGGGTTGAAACATGTCATTCCTTCTTCTATCTGCCTTTCGTCATTCCCCCTAGGATTCCGTTTCAAGAACGAGGACAACTTCTTCATATTTAGAGTGGCAGGGGCCATTGAATCTGATAGATGCAGAGCACCCAACAACGTCAGTCTTTTTGAATTTATACTATTTTGAGGATTTTGATTTTTTTTTCTTGTAAAATAGTGTAGTTTTCAGTTTTATACAAAAATAATTCGAAACAAGTATTTTATAACGGTTTTGCTGGGATTCCTGTGACGGATGTCACGCGCATAGCCTAGTGACTGCTTTTTTTGCAATCCTCAACGCAGGTGGTGTTACCTGAAATTAGCAGGTTACGTGTGGTTTGACTCTATAGGAAAAAGCTCACAGTTGTTGAATTTTTAAGTTTATTAAAATATTTCCACATCAAGGTGTAGGCTATCACTTGGTGCATGAATAAAAAAAAACGATATAACATAACTTAAATACAATTTACACCAACTAATCTAAAGTCCTCTGTCTTGGTAGCATACATCTATGACACTCACCTGATTCTATAAAGAAAATTGCATACACATACTAACCGCCTCTGACGTCAGGACCAATGAAAAACGAACACGATTTGCAATGACGTCAGACACGGTTAGCATTTAACACAGATAAATCTGCATGACGAAAGGAACAAAGGTCAACCGGTGGAATAAACTCTCAAAATATCTGTATGGAAATTAATATCACTGGGATCTCCTCCTTTACATATCTAGGAAAACTTATATCCCGAACTTTTGAAAGAGCACCTGCGAAGACGCTCTGCGTGTAACATTTTATGACTCATTCATTTTGACTTAGGATTGAAGAAATATCTCATATTTATTAACATTTTGTAATGCATGACACGAAAAATCCATGTCCTTCCCCCTTGAAATTTGTAAGGTGATTTGTAAGGACTGCAACAAGAAATCTTAAAAATGTAAGCAATTGTGATGATAATTAACTGTTAACTTTTTGATGTTTTTCTCGAATAAATATCTCTCCATTTCTGATTCTATTTTAAGTATTATTTTATGTCAAATATATTTTAATGTCAAATCTCGCCAATAAAATAATTAAAGGATCTTCAAACGTAAGTAGGAGGTGACGCATCTAAGAGATGCTGCACGCCTCTGGATGAAAATTTTTGAAGCGTGCCTTTCGAATGGAAAATAAGAATTATTACCTAGTCATTTGTACCTACAAAAAGATTTCTAATTACATAATTACTCCCTCTGCCTTTCTTTATTTGCATGAGTCTTTCCTTATTTGGAGCAAGTTTTTAATGGAATTAGAACTCGAAGACATAACTTTGCTAAAAAAATAATAAATAAGAAATCGAATTTCGAATTATGATTCCACCTGACCGATCGTGTAGAGCGGTACGTCTGTTATAATTCAGTATCCATATATGGAGTGGAAACTAGGATATAGTGATGCTAATTCAGCTGACATCTCATGATTTGATGAAAATTATATCATTCGCCTTCGTATCACCTTTAAGAGAGTTTGGTTAATGATCAAGCACACACACACACACAATCAGTTGAAGTTAGAATAAACGCTTATCATTTGAAACATTTCCCTCATCAACCAATCATGGTTCAAGTTTCATCATGGTCTCTCACTTATATAACTTTATTGTACGATTGAAATGTAATTAAAACCAGAAAATAATACGCTGTTGCTTTTAAGTAAGCCTTCATTTAATCCCTACTATTAGCTCACACTCTCTATATATTTATTTATATATTTATTCTGGGTTGGAGTTTTCAATCGTTAATAAAATACATTTTAAAGTGTTCAATTGAGCTGAAATTTTCTATACACTATTGTTTTGGGTAAAAATACGATAGTTTAAATATAATAAATTAAAATTGACTGAAACTAATTATTTAAAGAATTACAGATACAGCCACGTTGGTTTCATTTCTAGCAACATGGGTCAAGACCTTAAAAAAAATTCTCACGTTTTAAAGCATTCAGTTGAACTGAAATTTTTATAGACACGATTGTTTTGTGGATGACAACACAATACTTTAATGATAGTTATTAAAAACTAATTACCACTTAATGTTGTGATTCTGCCCTATGTATATACATATTTATATTAATTGTAACTATTTAATAAAAAGTAGCTAAACTAAAATTTTTCTTTGTGGATCTAAGCAGGAATTGACTTAATTTTTTTATATTACTTGTTTAGTTAATAGGGTGTATCCTTTCTGTAAGAAGTGGTAAATTCAGACAACCTCGTTGCCTCGTCGAATCGAACGTGTTGCCCTCGTTCTTCAATAAGAAATGAACTGCTTTTAAATCAGTTGTCATTTTCTTATTTCGACTTGAGATTTCATTTTAATTTTCAAATAAAAGTTCAAAAAGCATCCACTTCGTGGACCGACATTTTCTGAATTAAAAAAAACAATTATGGGCCTAAATTTCAATTTCTATTTATACTTATTTGTAATTATTTTTCATAATTTTATTCTGTAATACATTTTGAGTTACGATATTTTATCAAAATCTGTTTAAAATAAGAGTCTTATAAAATGATAAAGCTACATTAAGCAGAAAATTTGGTTCATTTGTTTTTATTTATACGTTCAGATTTTCCACTATTTTTCTCAATTACATTTTAGAACGTTTTCCTTTTTCCTTATTTTTCTTCTTTCCCTCAAATCTTTTTCTTAGAATTATTTTCGGAAATATTAAAGATTATATAAAGTAGTTCCTCACATCCTCTGTACTGGAATCTTTTAAATTACCGCTCAGATATTTATGTGTTAAAGGTTAAATATTCATAAACTATTAGGTATTAAAAACATAAATTCATTATTTTTATGGGTTGTGTTTTTTTAAACTAAAGAAATTCTCAAAACGTTCATAAAAAATACACATTATATCTAAGTATGATGCACAGAGGAAGGAAGAATTCTTTTGTAAAGTTTATGTTTAACAAGTAAGAAAATTTGTGACTGAATCTTAAGTTACAATCTGAATCCTTTTACATGATGAACAATTGTTGTTTGCAAAAAATTGCAATACGCTTAAAGAAATTTACTATGAGGAAAATCGCTATTTTTTTTACAAGACAGAAAAAGAATCTACACGAGCAGATAAAATTACTCATTATGATAAGTATGACAGAAAATGGATACTTTTTTATATTAATTAATTGAAATGTTCCAAAATGGGAGTTTCTTTTTTAACTTTTGAAACACACTTTATTAAAATAATTTTTTAAAAAGTGAGTTTTATTACTTTTATATTGAAAAAACTAAATAAAAATTCATTTTAAATAAAACAAAAATTAATGCCCTGAAACGTTTTTACTTTTTGTATCATGCGTTTTTAAAAGCTCAGTTTTCGGGGTAAAAATGAAGTACATTTCTTAATTTGGATTTTTTGCAACACTTATTGTCCCAAATAAAGAGCAATTTAAACATCTTAAAAACTAAAAAAAAATACTCTTTCCATAAACTTTATCATTCGATTGCTTTTGAAAAGATTTTTGTGATTTAAATTAAAAAAATTTGTAGAAGTATTTAATTAAACAGGGCTTCAATATCAAAAAAAATTATCAAATTATCATTTTTATCAAAGTACAGTATAAACTTCAAAGAAATTTCATAATTGCATATTTTTTCAGTCTAGATTTAAATTGCTTTTTTGAAGATTTTGTAATAGTAGCATAAATAATTTTACTAAAAACATTACTTATAGAATAATAAATAGTGCTTGAAAATATCAGTTAAACAGATTTTTGAGTAATAATATTTAGATTTATAATGAATGAAATAAATTTTACTAAATTTCTGTGCATTTGCTTTGGTGTTCGTAGCCCTTCGTGCTTACTTTTACCATCAATGAACTGAATTTAAAAAAGGATGCAAGATAAACCAAAAGTCTTGTCCTGATTATAAAAATTCCTCAAAAGAAGCAAACAATTAAAAATGTTTAATTTTATAATTGTTTTTACATTCCGTGAAAAAACATACATAATATTAAATTGTATATTTGGAACTATAGTATCTAATTTAAAATTAAATAATAACACACATTGTTTTATCATAATTTTTTAAAGCTGTCTTCGCGCTCGCGCGGTTAATGTTAAAGAATAGAACCAGAATTTTTTTAGGGAAATTTTTTTCAGATATAAAAGAAATGAAACATTAATATGATATTCTGGCTTCGCTATCTTTTAGATGGGAATATTTCCATCATACTTCTCGTTTTGAACCGACTTTATTCATTTTTTCAGCCATAAAATGTGTTTTGCGGTTTTTTCGTACAGTAATGTTAAATGGGCTATATATGTCTTCACGTATTATAACAAGACTATTTTGGCATTTTTTAAAACACTACATTATTAACAGAGGTATGAATTATAATATTGCAAATTTCCATAGAAATTGAGGCATTTTTTCTGTCTGAAAATGTGCTTCACGTTTAGTTCAAGCTCTCGTACTTTTACTCACAGCCTTAAAACAACTAGGTATGTCAAAAAATGCCTAAATATATGAAGTTATTGGATTAGGATTTAACTATATATTTTATTGAGAAATAATTACGCAATCGTTATGGTTTTTAGATCTCCCGCGAAAACTATTAAAACAGGTTATAGCTGATTTTATTCAATTCCGAATTTGTTATACATGGTTTCCAACCAAGGCTCTTGAAGTTTCTTAAATATCTTAGTCGGTTGCTTTTTTATGATTTTTAAATTTAAGAAAAGCGTTACTATTATTCGTATTTTGAGCATTATTTATGTTTTGCATCTTGACCAAATTTTATAAATTATTTCTTAAACAGCCTAATTTTCTTTTGCCAGCACATTAAGTAATTTATATAAAAGTAAGCTGTGAATATAATTGAGATATACTTAATGCTACAAGTATATTCCTTATTTTTATCACTAAACTAGTAACAATATTATTTTATTCGTCCTTTTTTTTTCTTTATTGTTAATCAATTAATCTCTCTGTAACTAGAAAATTAACTTTTCGAGAGATTTTGACTAATTATCAGTAAATCTATAAACACAACAGATTTGTGTGTGTGTGTTTTCACAATCAAACTAGTTATTTTGCGCTCTATGTAATGCTCAATTATCAATTGATTTATAGAACAATTATTTTATTTGATAATCGGGTAAAATCTAAAATTATATTTATCTCTTATCCATTTAAAACAGCTTAGTCAGTTAATTTTTGTAATACTTATACGTTCTAAAATATATTGTACGCTTTAAAACTCACATATTTAAGGTAAAACTGAACTCATAGAAAAAATTAAATTAAAGCAATATTAAAAAAATTCAAAAAATGATTATGGATTTTCGATGCATTTGAAATGGAACAGATATCAGTATTTGGAAAATTTATAAATCTTCACGAAACGTTAATAAGTTAATATTATTTTTAAATTACGTACGAATTTTAAAAAAATATTAAAAATTTCATATTCTCAATTTGAAATTTAAAAACCCCTGTTTGACATTTAAGCAAAATATTTTTCATTGTGAAATATTTTTGCTTGTTAAGAAAAGTATAGAGGAGAAATATTAAATATAATACAAATCTGATATTTTCGGAAAAATGTGTAACTAAATCATAAATCTATTACGTAATGACGAAGAATGTATCAGAAAACAATTTAACACCATTAATTTAAACTAGTAACTGACGTAACAACATTAGCCGTTGAGTTTAATCCATCTTTTTCGAAAGCTGCAATTATGGAATCGATACTTCAAAATGAATCCTGTGTTCTAAAAAACATAATCTAATTTCTTTTTTTCAGAAACTGATTTAAAAAATACGCAACATTTTGTAGTAGAGAATTTTGAAAGAGTTTTTCTAGTATCACTATAGGAAAACAATTAAGTTTAATACTAACACAACTCTATGGAAATTTAAAACAATTAATAATTTATTTGGATATTGTCCAAGGAGACGATACATGTTTTTTGGAGTGTTTATCATTTCAAATCTTGTATGCATTCTGCAGACAAAAGTAAACGTTTTTGGCACACACTCAAAACGCATTCGTTCTGAAATGGTTTTCGATTTGAAACACGTAAATGTTGTTTTCTTGGCGGCTTATTATTAAATTTTGTTTTCATTATTTATGGAACACTTTTATTCAAAAATTGTGAGAGTAATAAAACGCATTTGAAGAACTTTTGCATAAAATAAATTATTATTCTTTCAAAGTTTTAATTTTTTAAAAAAATAATGTGATACTTTCCTTCTATATGCATGTTTTTATGACTCGAATTTTAAGAAATTGTACTCAAGCAATCTACATCGTTAGTAGCATTTTTATGCTCATAAAACTCGCAAAACAAAAGAATATTTTCTCGAATTTATAGTTAGTGTTATTAAAAATGTCTGACTTTGAAGTCAGACGTTAGTAAATAATGTAAATGTAATAATTATTTAGAATGCTTTTCTTAAGGAACAATTAGAAGATAGGAAAAATTGCTCTCTCTCTCTCTCTTTTAAACAATAAAACACTTTCGGATTCATTAAAATCGTCCCAATATTATATGTAAGACGCTTTTTTTGGACTTCTGTATATAATCGAAAATTTCTTTTGCTTTTATATATATTGTTACGCAGATCCAGATTCGAGGATTTTATGCAAAATAGTCACAAAAAAAATAACAGTTCTTTAAGAGCGATGCGAATTTATTATCGGAAATTCAATTCTCTTTCAATACAAGATTCCGCAGCAATATTCACAGAGCAAATCTCAGAAGGTCTTCACACCTTCAACAGCACTCAGACACAATTACAAGTGTCTAAGGCACATGTATGTAAAAGATTAGTTGCATGCACAGCCGAGCTAATCGGTAATCACGGTCAAAACAAGTTTACTAATCGCTGGTTGAATCAAGACCGACTGGTTGTCACTGGCTCTGCTCTATTTATAGATCCGGCGGAAACTTCCAGAGAAATCCGCAAACGTCATAGTGCTGAAATTATTGGAGAGGTCCACTACTTTCTAGAAGAATCCAGAGGGTCCCAATCTCGCCTACAGGGTCGCCAATTGTGACGGGCTCACGCGTCTTTTCTTTAACATGTCCTTTGGGTTCTTTGAGCCAGTATTAATGGCAATTATTTTCCAACAAAATCCAAGAAGTGAAGTGTGAATGAAAGATGCAAATTAACAAGCTTTTAAATATCGCAACTTACAGTAAGCGAGATTGCAATTGAGGACAATTTGTGGCAGTTGATGGCAATTAGGGAAATGTCAATATAGTTCATGGTTCAAGTTTGGCAAAGGATACGCGCGCGCGTGGCTGTGATTAGAAGTTATAAGGGATTGAATATACAGAGAACCAAGGTGCATTCCAGTGCACACAAGTAAATACAAGATTGTCTTAATGCTATTATAGATTGAATCTTCAGGCTGCAATAAGGTAGGATTGTCTATTTAATATTTGAATCCAGTGATTATATTGGAATTGAATTTAGGCAATTCTGTTATTGATAGTGGTCCGAGTCAAATTAAGTCGTTTTTATCTATATATATTGTGTGTTGCGTATTTTTCCATCATAGATTCTCTCACATTAATTATTATAATTTAATTTGTGAAATGTTTAAGTTGAATATCTTAATAAAGTCTTATTAAGATAATGATTCCTTCTAGTTCTTTCGTTAATCCTACCCCTTTAGCTCACGCTGACTCCGAGAGATATTTTCCCAAGGGGGGGGGATATCACACAATTACGCCAAAATATCACCAAAGTCTCCAAATTGGCGGCCAACCTGGTCGTTAAATATGATGCCAACTTGGCTGTATCGACAAGATTTCGCCAAGTTCTCATTGAATCACCATTATAGTATTATTTGTGAATATTACAATTTTAACAAAAAATATATATATAACATAGAGTAATATAAATGCATTACACATCCAAATACAGATTATTTACACTATTTACACAAAATTCGTAACAATATGTTACTTAGAAGACAATAAATGAAAATTAAGTTATGTATTGCTTTTTGTAATCAACTTTCAGAGTTTGGGGGCAAAAGAAATTTAAATTTATCATTTGTAGCAGTAGTCCCCAAATCCCGGACCGTGAATCGATCCAGGTTCGTGGATCAAATAGTACCAGTCCGCGCAATGAACGTTTAGTCATTTCTCTTCCACTTACTGTGGTGTATTTTTCTCGGGTTTGTGCGGCTTTCCATGTGAATCCTTTATATTCATTTTTTGTTATAATTTTATTTTATTTTGAAGGCAAATTAAATACATTTAAATTAAAACTATTAAACTAAAACCATCTAAAATAAAATCAAACTACGCTCCTTCCCCCTCAGCGGGCTGCTGTAAAATTATCAAACGTCCACCGTTCGACGGTGATAAAAAGGTTGGGAACCACTAATATATAGTATTTATTGCTTCATTGAAAAACTCAAGGTTGAAAGAACTGTTACTCATTAAATCAGTGTTCCTCAAACTTTCAACATTTTTTTTATTGAAAACAATTATAAAATCCCCGTGCACCACAAAGTATCACACGGGGCTTACAGAAGTAAGTATTAAACAATTAAAGAAATGAAGTTAAGAAGAATTACAAACAGTTACAACAAATTTACAGAAATTTTTGAAAGCACTTCTGGTGGAAAGAAGTTGGTGAAAAATCGGTGGCCAATTAATGTTGAGTCTCTTGAACGCCAGTCTTATGATCTTTCTCTTTCTGGCATACTTGGAACACAGAAGGATTACACATGTTCTACATTTTCCTCGCCACCAATATTACAGTCACAGAAAGATGAAGGAACTAAATTAAATTCGTTCAAGTAGCTTTTGAAATTACCATGACCAGTGAGAAATTGGGTTAATTTGTAGTTAGTGTACAAATGATGACATGATAGTCTCTTATTAATGGTGGGGAAAATTTCTTTGTTATTCTCCCCTTATTAGAAATGAGATATGCTTGGTTCCAAGACTTCACCATTCTTTCTTTCGTGATCTTCTTGAAAAACGATTTAGGAATATTAACGTCAATGTCACTTTTGCGCTTGGTTGCAACTTTTGTAAACCAAAAGCCTCGCTCATTCCCAAGAACGCCCGCCCGTGTGTCCGCGAACAAATGCAAAATCTATTGAGATGTTTTTATCTCTTAGGTTTTTAAGTTGCTTTTGGATCTCGACGATTATATTGTTAGATGAAGGAATACATTTAAGAGAATCCAAGGAGGAAAGAGAGTCAGTACAGATGAGATATTCTGAGATGACACTATTTTGCTCAGTGATCTATTTAACGGCGAAATTTAAACATAAAAGTTCAGCTACAAAAACTGCGCATTCATCGCGAATTCTCATTAACTTTGGGGATGAGAATCGCCTGGGCAAGCTTCCAAATCCGAGGAAAGATACCTAAATCGAGGCAAACATTAAAAAGCTTATGGAGAAAAAGGGGAATGCTAAGTGAAACTGTTTAATAATCTCATTTGAAATAGAATCCGGACCAGCTGATTTATTTAGCTTTAGCATAGAAACCATTGTATTAACTACATCATAGGAAAAAGAAGGATCAAAAAAGGAAGAGTAAGCAGTACGCGCGGCATGACGATAGTCTTTCTGAAAGATATTGTCCTTTTCATCTGAATCAGATGGGAATGATTTCTGAAGCACGGCATTAATTGTCTCATCTAAAGAAGGGGTTGTTTCTCCTGTGGGTAGCTTAATACTAGTTATTTCAATTTTTTCATGAATTCTTTTTTAACGCCATACTTATAAACCTTCTTCCACACATTTTGCGCATCAATGGTCAAAAGAAATTTCTTCCAAGACTTAGATTTTGCATTAATAAGTATTTGATTATAATCCTTTCTATATTCAAGATAATTATTTTTATATAATTCTCTAACAGTTGGATTTTTACAACGCTGAAATCTACGTCTAGAGGCATTAAGCCTCTTCCTCGCACAACCAATCTCGATAGACCACCAAGGCACATTATGCTTGCTAGTTTTCTTAATATGCATTGAGTACAAGCATGCCTGATAAATAACAAAACTAAGTTCCTCAATGACTGTGTTTAGGCAAGAACTATTAGTGCAACTGTTAAAAGTATCAAATATATGAGTCATACGAGAGAGACAAAATTTCCGAAAGAGACACCAGCTTGCTTTCTTTGTATTACATATTACAAAAGGAGCACTTGATGTATCTCGCAGGACAGTGGAAAGACAAAACTCAAATTCTATCATCACGTGATCAGAAAGGGATTCATTCTCAGAAAGACACCAACTCGAGTTGTCCTCGAGTAGATCCGAACCAACAACTGTAATATCAATATAGCTTGTTCTCTGAGTTGCACGAAAAGTAGGATCGCAATCCTCGTTGATAATAAGTAAGTTGTTGGCAGAAATAAACTCACTCAACTTATCTCCTCGTGCATCCGAGTAGGAACTAAACCATAATTCTGATTTGCTGTTGGAGTCCATGATCCAAACCAATCGATTGAGGTTTTTGCTACTAAAAACTTGGCTGATTTTATGAAGATCCGAGTCAATGTTTTTTGAAGGCTCGAAATAGTAAGAGAAAAGAGTAAACGCAGTTGAGCCTGCGATAACTTCTAAAGTGACCATATTATAATCAGAATTTTTATAATGAATAAAAGTCGAAAGATGACGAGAACGAACAATAATAGCTGCCTTAATAATGTCAGAATTAGGATCATAAAAAAGTCGATAAGTACTAGGATAACCCAGAAGAGAACTCCTGTAGCTATGAGGTTCTTGAACCAGTGCACAATCAATGTTATCTGCTTCCATGTTTAAAATGAGTTGCTGTGTCGCAGATTTAGACTTGTGTAGATTTAACTGCACACACTTTAGAACTTGATTATCTGACCTAATCATAGTTAATTCTAGAATGGGTATTCTTCTTCATAAAAATATGGCAAGGACAGCACTTGGAAAAAGGTTTATGATTAACATTCACTTTTTTATGAATATTTTTTGTTTTGTGATTGAAACAGATGCAGTTTGTACAAGCCGCTGCATCCCTATTTAGACAATCTTGCCCTTCGTGTTCTCCGGAACAGTGAAAACAGGCTAGTGTATTGTTGCATTCGTCAGCGCGATGATTGTATCCAAGACAGTTAAAACATCTATTGATAATAAGAAAATTACCTACGTCACATGCACTCCAAATGATTTTCAATCTTGTTTGTCGAAGGATGGGGTGAGTTTCGATAACAACATGTCTTGTATGTTGAAAGGTTTACAAAGTAAAGCGAACTCTGCACTGCTGTATACTTTCATCATCTACAACAATTTCAAGATTCTGTTCAGTGATCAATTTTTGATCAATTATTTTCGTTGTTTACTTCATTTGGCACATTTTTAACAATTATGGCTGGATTTCTCCTTTTGGGAACGGAAGCCTTTAATTCTGGAGATTTTTCCTGAATTTCTGTTAAAAGCCGGTCACGATCATTTTCAGAGAAACATTTAACTAACAATTTGTTTCCTCTGATGTTTTTCAAGTCACAAACTCCTAATTTAGATTCCGCTGGGTTTATTTTCGCTTTAATAATTTTCTTAACATCCTCAGAAGAGCAGTTATCCGAGTCTACAACCACACAATAATCGGAAGACTTTCCTTTATTTTTCTTAACACCAGATGGCGCCACGACGTTGGCGTAACTTGGCTTGCAATGGCTTCCTTTAGACTTTGTTTACATGCTTCTAGAAAATTAGCAGACTTAACTCTTTCGAAATTCTTATAAATAGAAGATTTCAACTCACCCAAAGCTTGCCTGGCATCTTCACGCACCTGATTGTTCATATTGCACTTCGACATAAGCGCAGATTCAATAATCTTTCAGTGTTTTTGAAGAGCATCAAAAACACGTCATCCTCCATTGCCGCCATATTGGCTTCCATCAACTTTCAATATTTGCGAACCAATTTGCAGTCATAATTTTAATCGCCCCTTCCCTCATACAAATATATATTGAAAGCAATAATAACGTACTTCGGCGCTATAGCTACAATACGACTTTAATTACAAACTGCACAAAATATCAAGATAAGAATGGAGTTTTGAATATAATTTTGTGTCTATGATAACCCCATGGAAGTCATTAGTAACTAATAAACTTGTTTTTTTACTTCATCATTGATAAATTAATTATTGAAAACTTTTTGCCGTACCGATACATTTATAAGTGTTTTATATCAGTGTGAATATGTATTTTATTTTTTATTATGTCATAATATATATTTTTTTGTTTAAATATTTTATTTTCGACTCTTCGAAATGCTCGTGACCCACAGTTTGATAAACACTTTATTAAATATTGTCTCTAATTATTTTAATTAATACATCATAAGAGTACCCACCCACATACACAAAAATCTTTTTAAATAGAACTTTGAAGTTTTTAATTCTACTCAAATGACAATGGAAGTCACCTGCGAACTTAACATATTTTTAAGCCACGTCTCATTATGATTTAAAGCAAGATTGAATTTAAAAATCAACGATTTTAAGTGCTCCAGAATAGGAATTTCGTAAAATCAAGCATTAAATTCGAAATTCCCCTCTCATAATGCTCCTCTTTCCTTGAGAAGATATTTTAACTATGTCATTTGTAAGTGAACAATGTAATCTGAAAATATTTAATTCTTTATACCTTTCTGAAAGTTTTTGGTTAATTTTACGAGTAGTTTTTAATTTAATGGATAATTTTGTTTAAGTTAGATTGTGAAAATAAATACTTTATCATTTTTGAAAACATTTCAATTGAAAATGAATGTATCTGAAAGATACTTCGATGAAAGCGCTTAGTGTTTTCTTTTTGAATCAAGGACTATAAAATATATTACTAGCATGAAGTCACGAAAAGCGGCCTTCATTGGTCTGCATTCTTCAAGAGAGTAAAAAATTGTCATACGTCATTGGAAGATAAAAAGCGTTCGGCTGTTTTGAGAGGGTGCAGCATCTGTTAAAAAGACATTGTCGTTCGAGCGTTCGAGAGATTTCTGAACAGATTAAGGCAGTGGTTCTCAAACTTTCACTACTGGCGCACCCCTTTTCAATCACAATTTTTATTGCGCCCCCCTTATACATCAATAATGTACTGAATGCAATAATAATGCCCTTTGACACTAAAGCTACAATACGATCATAATTATAAACCGTACAAATTAATAAGATAAGTATTAAAATTTGTATATCTTAATTTTAAGCAACATTTTTTTTTTTTGCTTCTTAGTTCGATTCACTATTAAAGCGTGTTTTTTAGTTTGTTTTAAAACTATAATTTATTTTATAGTTATTTTTACTATACACTATAAAAATCACAATTCCAGTGAAAAATTTAATTAAGAGAAAATATACTTACCTACATTCAAGGACTTTTCAATTTTTCTTAGAAAATTTGAGAAAAAATCCAATAAAACTAAAGAAAATGTTCCAAATGTGTGTGCCCTTAATAAAGGACATATATCACATACACTTTTCGCTAACAACACAGGAACGTTATTTTCCAGCTAAACTCAAATCAACTCAAACGTTTCATGTCTCACGCTTTTCTGATATTTACTTTCGCTATATATATATATATATATATATATATATATATATATATATATCTTGATTAATATGCATTATTTCAGTAGGTTCTTCAATTGCTTGATCAGTTTCAACTTCCTTTAATAGGGATCACAAATGCCCATTTTTTTAATATTCTGCTTATTTATATTTATAAAAAATAATAAGTCGTACAACACAGCAATCAAAACTACAAAATTGCTCATGGGGAAAGTGTAGCATGTTCTAAAAATAATTGTATAAAACGTTTTTCATTATGCATTATATATTTCAGAATACTCATGCTTATCCATATATCATAAAACTCTTTCACATGGAAAAAAAGATGAAACAGAAATATATTATATATATTTAAACCTTTCCTAAAAAAAGACGGAGATAACCATACCAGTAAGTTCAAAGGTCAGCTAAAGTAATATTTTAGGTTAAAAGAAACGTAATAAAAAATCTCTCATCGTTTCATATCGTTAAAAGGAACGTAAAAAAAATCTCTTATCGTTCTCATATTGACCGCAAAGCAAACAAAGTATTTGTTTAATTTGGTTATAGGATCAAAGATGGCTAATGAGCGTTTGAAGTGGAATCTTTTATTTTTGATGATCACCAGATGATAAAAATAAATTATATCAGTGTAAATGTGTATTTTTTATTATGTCAGAAAGCATCTTGTTTTACTTCAATCCAAAAAATTATTTTTTAAACCTTTTATTTTCAATATGCCCGCGTCCCCCTCGCAGGGTTACCGCCCCCCCAGGAGGCACGCCCCACAGTTTGAGAAACACTGGATTAAGATAAAAAAACATTCCGGGCATGCAATTTTGCGTCATATTTTGAATCTGTATAAGGAAACTGCGAAAGTTCTAAGCAATCTTCAGCTGGCTTATACTTAAACTACCATGATTTATTAGCGAAACATGACATTACAGTCGTTTATAAACCTCCCTACTTTCTAGACATGGATCCTTCGCACTTCTGGTTGTTACCGAAATTGGAGACGATGTCGAGAAAAAATAAAATTTTTAGAGTGTGAACTAGTAATGAATAACATGATAGCGGAAATGAACAATACTCCAAAAGAAGCCTTTCAGAAGTTCTTTTAGCAGTGTATGAGTAATTTTGCTTTGTGAAAATAACCTACCACGCAATTAAAGGAAATATCAATGTATTTATAATTATATGTCATCAATTTTATTTATGAGCCGGCTGGGTGGCGTGGTTAGTTTGTCGCTGGCCTTCTGTATCCAAGGTTGCTGGTCCGACCCCGGTCCAAGTTGGTGGATTTTCATGATGCAGAAAATCGACAGTGGCCATGTCGTATAATTAGGTGGTCAGAAAAAATCCCTTGAGTGTCCGTTTGGCTTGAATGTTCTCGGCAAAATTAAATTCTTAAGTACAAATTTCGCATCGGCAGAGCTCAGGTGCTTCCCTCTGAGGGAGAAACTGGGACTCACAACGACTTGCGGCAATCGGTATCGCCTATAGGGTGCCGCACTCAAAAGTGATACAAGCTTCTGGGGAATGCACTAGGTCTTCAAAGGTAGAAATACCAGTACGCAGCCCCATTAGAGAAAAAAATATTTATGACAAGGGGAGAAAAAATATGTTGATCTTTTATAAATTTAATGTTGTTGCCTGAAGCGTTATCTATTTTTGTCATTATTTCCTTCCTGTGTATTCAAATACGGCATAATGGTACACTAAGTGAAATGCCTTCTCCTACAAAAAACACTGAACATGAAACTACTAATCGCGTTGCCTGTAATGAAATTTGCTCTAATTAGGATGGTTAACTGTTGATCACTCTTCTCGTTCTGTTCATAATTAAACAACAGATCTTTCCAAATGGTGACCCTAAAGTTTTCGAATTAATGATGAATCAAGCAACTGAGCAAATCTTACGTCGAAACCCGTTTTCTACAAAAACGTCCAATAGCAGTGTATGTGAGAAAAAGTGCATTGAGCTTTATATCCAATTATGGTTCTACCTTTATAAAATTTACAACGTAAAAATCAATCTCCGCTTTAGAAAAAAAAAACTTACAAACTTGCAAGAAATGAGAAAAAGTAAATTTCTGTTTAAAAATTGGCGAAGCATATGAAAATGAATTTATCTGAAAATGTAATATAATTAATTAACCCGTCAAATCCTACATAATTTATGTTTACGTAAGGGTGAGAGAACCTCGAGTGTTACAATACATTACTTCTAGACTAAATCAAAAGTAAAGCTGGTACCTTTAAATTGAAATATTCTAAATTATCTGAGAATTGATATGTATATTTTAAAATTTTAATTTTCCCCATGTTCATATTCCTTTTCCAAAATTCTTCGCGTTTACTTAGTAGAACTAAAATGAAAAATTTTTTTCGTTTGATATATAACGACATTTTTGGTAAAAAAAATGATATTTTGATTTTCTCGATATTGTTCTAGTATAAATATTGCCTATAAGCATTTATAGTTGCAAGTTGATGTTTCTTCCCACTTCGGTTGAATTAATTAGTAATTTATTTGCCTCAGCCGCAATTTAATTTGTTAATACTAATTAATACCTCTCAAGTTTAGAATTCTGAATTTCAACCAAATAAAAGATAATTCAGTTTTAATTTCTCCTATAAATTGTAATTGATATGAATGCTTTAGAGCTTCATGGAGATTTTGAATGGCTACCAAGGTTAGGGAACGACTAAGGAATTTCGTTTGGGGACGAGACTTTGTGTAATAGTAGTACTACTTTAGGGTGTTCAATCCTCAATGTAATAATCAATTTGGCAGTCAATTCGTAGAAAATAGTCTTCGAAATTCATACTTAGCTGTTGTACAATCAAGTTTCAATTATATCCACCAATGCAATATCATAGGTGGTAACGTACCTGAATACCAAGTGGTAGGATAGAACTGCATTCTTACCTTATAAGGAACTTCATATGGATTTTAAATTTACCACACAAATCGAAATTCCTATATTCTTTTAAAGTAGACTTTGTTAAGAACCATGATATAAAATTTTAAATTAATCTGACATCCCTGTTCAATTTATTTGCCTGACCATGGTTGAGTAAACAAAATCTTCAATGAAATTTTTGAAGTCTACCTTTTACAAATATCTAGGGACTTGCAAACAGCGTAACATAAAAACATCTCTCTACATCTCAAAATAGAAAACATAAAATTTGAAATAAGGTTCAAGCGAAAGAAGATGGGTTTCTGATCCTCGTGGGACAAACAATATTTAATTGAATATTTTAAAACCATGTATGACGTCAACACATTTTATTTCATTTGGGACATCAGGATTAACTTTTTTTGCCCGGTTTACCTGTCTTTTTATCTCATAGTATCTGCACTACTACAAAGTTCTTTCAATTGATACTCAAATAATTTTATTTCTATAAAAATAATCAAATTAAAAATTCCGCGAGACGAAAATATTTAAATCAATAAAGTTAACTTGCAGCTAAGGAATAACATACGTAAATATCCATCTTACAAGGAAATATTTTGATTTTGAGATACTTAAATATATTGTATTTTGAGATATTTAAATGTTCAAATCGTTTCAAGCTTGATAAGTATTCTAATGTTTTAAAATGTGTTATACCCTTTCATGTCTGAAAAATATTAATTGCATATTTAGAAAAACATGAAATCTTTTCAGATAATGTAAATATTTATTCAGGTAAACAGCGATACATTTATCTCTTTATTCGAATATGAGGAATATTTACTTTATTATGTAGTTAACAGTGAAATAGTTTTAATTTTTTGTAGTTACTTAAGCTTTTAATCTTTTTCAATGCAAAATTTCAAATGGTAAATGGGATCCAAACAGAAAACTGTTGTTTGTATAAAAAAATCTTCAGTATACGAAAATATTAGGTTGGGGGAAAAGAAATCCAATATTTTTGAATTACAATCCAGACTTTATTTAACATGATTCCAAATGTCCGATTTGGGTCAAATCTGCACCGTTTTGTTGTATAATTTGTTGCCATTTTAAAGGTAGCTTCGTAATGCCTGTCGCAAAGAAGTCTTGACACTTATTGGCGAAAACATCTAGTAATCTATTTTCACATTCGTCTCTTCATCCCAATTTCTTATCACTCAGGAGGTTTTACAATGTGAAAAAAAGGTTGTAATCGCTTAGTGACAGGTCCGGACTATATGGTAGATGCATTAAAACTTCCCAACCAAGTTCCCAGAGGTTCTGGCGAGTCACTACAGAAATGTGTGACCTGGCGTTGTCCTGATGGAGAACAACACCTCATCTGTTGGGCCTTTCTGGTGAATCGCTAGCTTCAAGCCGTCCAGTTGTTGACAGTAGAGATCTGAATTTAGTGTTTGGCCAACCGGAAGCAACTCCTAATGAATGATTCCTTTCCAGTTCCACCAAATACACAGTAGAACCTTCCTGGTCGTTAGTCCTGGTTTGGCCACCTTTAGAGCTGCTTCACAACACTTTGACCGCGATTATTTTCGTACAATATTGTAGTATGTGACCCATTTCTCACCTCCAGTCACTTTCCGTTTAAGAAATGGGTCGATTTCATGCCGTTTGGTTAAGACTCCGCAGATGGAAATTTGATCCATCATGTTTTTTGGTGTAATTGATGTGGCACCCAAACATGGAGCTTCTTTTTGAAACCAACTTTGCGTAAATGGCTTAAAACTATTTTATGGTCCATCTTTTGCTCCTGGGAGATATTAAGACTACTAAGAGGCCTGTCAACTTCGATTATTTCTGTGATTTTATCGACATTTTCGACGACGGGCCCGCCTGTGCGAAGTGCATCTTAAACATCAATAATAACTGACCCTAATCGACGAAACAAAAATTGCATGTAATTAGCTTTTACAGTATCGGCACCATAAAAAGCATTCGCAATTTCAGCCACCTTGCTTGCATTTTCACCTTTAGCAAAGAAAAACTGTAAAAAGAACCGAATTTTCTCTTTTTTGACTTCCATTTTAACACCCTGTAACTCACAACTGAATAAACGAAACAAAAAAGGCAAAATAATTTTTTAGTGTGAAATGTCATCTTAACAACGAGCATAAATTTGAAATTGTTTGATCGATACTTCACGAGATTTCAACACTACAGCCATCTACCGAAAAAAAATGAATTTCTTTTTCTCCAACCTAATATAATAACTCGCACAGTGACATATAAATAGCAATACGTTTTAACCGTCCATGTTTACTAGTTCATTTCTGGTAATTTAACACAAAACTAAAAATTTCTCTTGATTTTATGCGAAAAAAACATTTATTTATGGTATATTTTCAATTTTTCGAGATTTTTTTGAGACGAACATTTTGCATAATGTTTCATCTGAATAGAAATATGCTTCATTTGTAGATTTCTTCTTTTAAAGTGATGTTCTGTCTTTTGGGGGAATATTTACAAAAAATTCAATGCAGTAGAGTTATTCTAGCTTTTATGTTTTGGAAACAGTAATCTAAACTCATCAGTGGTCACTCGGTGTCTGACAACTTCTTCGATCAGGAAAAGGAATTATACATATTCATTAGAATCTTAGGCGTACGCGCACGAAATAACACCTTCCTAAAATCATTTGTTTTCGCAAAGTTTTGAGTGGATGTTTTTTTATTAAACGTCCTATGTACATTATATACACCTCATCCTACCATATATATCACGGGGTGAGAATTAAGTTGATTGTGATCGACTGGTGGACCACTAAGACATGTTGTGGTGGCCGCCTGAAGATTAACAGTAATTATATACCGAAATATCCAAGATTTGCTGACAGTATGCAGACTAACTCTTCTACTGATTATAACTACGAGAACTAATTTTAGTTGAAAATGTTTTAATTTTTAATGTATTTTTAATTGTTTGATAATAAATGCATGCTTTTATATTATTGTGTATTTGTGGCTATTATTATTATGTCTGTATCTTGCGTTTTGCTTTAAACGTGGTCTTAAAAGAGTTAGGTATTTTTATTGTAGTTATGTAAGTAAATACATATTCCTTACTCATTATTAAGTTATAATAAATATGTTACACCTTTTTCATAGCTCACCACACCTACGCCGCTGGGTGGACAGTAACGCCTTGAAAAAGTTAAAAGTAGCCCGTACCTTGAAAAGGTTTGCCTGCCTTTTCTATGCACAATTTTAATAAGATTGCCATAACTCTCATTTTATTTGAATACCTTCGTTATTAAAACATTTTTGGCTAAAATGTTAAATATATTCTCTGACGTCTTGATGATTTTTAAACACAAAAATTCTTCACTTATATATCTACTTATATATGTGTATTATACGTACAATCTCTAGTTTAATTAATATATTCTTCTTTTAAATATATGTTGTTCACGTAATTAATATAAAATTCCCATCTCCCCATTAAAAGGAATAAATTCATTTTCTTCTCATGTGAATCATACTTGAAGTATATATAATAATTTCTTTTGATAATTTGTTAGTAAATAAAAATATGCAAGAACAACCACTTCTAACTTTAATGTGCACATGAATTCTGCTTTAAAAATGTAATGATAAATGTATCTTATAATGCATATGAAAGAAATTTTTTAATTTCTTCTCAACTTTTTACCATTCATAAAAGGAAAGGAAAAATGCTTCTTTTCTCTAAAATACTATGGAATTGAATTACGGCTCACAATAAGCTAAATGTATTCTTGTTTAAAGTTTAAAAGAAAAACAAACTCTTTCAGATAAAAAAATTTTTCTGCTGTTCTTTTAGAATTTGACTCTTTGTTCTGTTTTTATTGCTATCTTTGGTCACACACTCCCTGAAATGCCTTTTGAATGCTCAGATTCCGAAAGAGATTAAAATACCCAAAATAGGTTGTATCCGCATTTCTGTTTCCCAAAGGAATATTCTTTTGCGCGTTTTTTTATTTCTTTTCTTACTCCTTTGGGTCGACCTCAAAGCAGATAAGTGTTAAAAGGAGGGCACAAGCACTTAAGGGAAGGGGAAAATAACACAAGCTGCAAAGTAACTTTTCTTGACTTCATGATTAAAAATCCTTAAAAAACAAGCTTTACTTTTTTATTATATATTTTTTTCGTGAAATAAAATGAAACGCTTCACTTGTTCGACTGACTGTGTGTTTATTAACATCGCAACATAACGCTACACGAGGTCTATCGGTGACAGATTTCTCTTTATTTGGTCGAGTGACGAAGACGACACCTGAGCTTCGACCTCATTCTCCTAAATACCACACCAAAATAACGGATATATATTGAGTCTCAACAGCTTTAACGTGCAGTGGCCCTCTCTACATGGCAGATCTCTAGTCGCACCAGGACTCGAGCCCGTGACCCCAACCCTCAGGTTACCACGGCACTTCGCTTGTTCAAAATTAAATGCATTATAACATTCATCATACCTTGAAGCAATTTATCCATAAAATTAATTGTAATTATGTAGTTATCTATAATGAGGACCTTTTTACAAATTCGCATCAAGGACCGCGCGCGTGTGTGCAATAATAAAGTTTATTTTATAAAATGAAAACGGAGGCCTGTGATAATGACAAATAATTCAATGGAATAACTCTATCTCATTTCTTTGAAATACGAAAGAAAAAAATTGCGCGATGTTATGTATTTTTTTCTCGCGATTTTTTTTTTTACATCTGAAGAAACTAAATTAAACAGTTGCTACTAATACTTTCTGTATGCAACCTTATGGGTCCTGTAAAAGTTAATATATATAAATCAATATAACATCCTTAATGTTGGTGGAAAAATACCCTGATTTGTGTGTGAATGTGTTAATAACTTCTTGATTTAATTCTTTTAATGTTTCCTCGCGCGGAGATTTATTCCTCATACGTTACAACAGCTATATTGTAAAACATTTTTATTGGATCAAAACTTTTGCAAACAAATTCTCTTCAAAAACCGGTCGGTATTTTTCAAACTATTTGATTTAATGCAAACAAATAAAAAGTGTTTTATTAGGTTTTTGAGAACTAATAACACTGGTAATACCTGAAATCGATGTATCTGGTTATGATAAAAAAACATTAAACATGTTTCAAATAAATATGCTTGATATATATAGGATAAAGAAACACGTAGCATTTTCATTTTAAAAAAAGCAGTCGTACACTGACTACTGAAAAACCTTAAAAGTCTTTCACAATCTTACTTATTTAGCTAGTAATTTTAACGAAGTACAAAATAGCGAAATTAAATAGAAACTTAAATTAATACAAATTTTTATATTCATTTTCCATTCCTAGTTCCACTGAACAAAACTTAAGATGGATTCTTGATGTTATTTTACTCTTACTATTGATAAAATTAGGAAATAAAAATTTTAAAAAATAATACGGAAAAATATTTTTAAGATGTATTAACAGTTGTCCTATACTGTGCATGAAAATAATTGCCATTTTTTATTTAATATATGCAAAAATTCCTTGTTTGGATTTATTTTATAAATGCGCATCAATCTTTTATCGAATTGTATTTATTGTGTCATGAGAAAAACGAAGCAAACGTTTATTATATTTAAATAAACAAGGGCTAAGTGAAATTCACAAATTTGCATTGAAAATATTTAATTATTAAATTACACATGAAAAAAAACTCATAACAATAAAAAAATCAAACACATTGATGTAAAGTATTAAGAATTTTGGGTGAAATAACTTGTCAAGCAATCATATTCTGAAACAATGTTTAATGCCACAAAACAATGCGAGAAACATTCTTTCGCGAGTGTTGGGTTTCGGGATCCTGATTGGCAGTTTCTTTTCTGCACGGATTCTGCAGATAAGCGACGTGAAACAAATTTAGTTTCCGGTTTCTTGAAACAGAACACTTTTCTTTAACAAGCCCGCAAGCGTGTTCTATTGTTACGAGATCTTCTTCTGAAGAAAATATTTCAAGACAGAAAATTGTGCGTATTTATCTATCGTTTGCCTGCGCTGACTGGTTCCGAAACATCCCAGAAAGAGTTTTCAGAGAGGATTTTCAATACTAAGAGCATTTGCATCTGCTCTATTTTTCTCTCTCAATCCCTTGGGGTACTTTTTACAGATATCTTTTCTTCTACTCTACTGATGTGATGCTGAGACTTGCAAAAATTATTGTATGTTGATGCAATGATAAATATTGAAAAAAAAACATCAAGATTGTAAAGAAATATGTTGAAAGTTCAGTTACATGTTTGTTTGTTTTTCCCCTTTTAAATTTTAAAACAATTCCTTCTAATTACTACGTAATTTTATTAAAGCCTTATTTTATTAAAGCCTTACTCATTTTTAGCCTTAAGCTCATTTTTAACCATTAAATTCACCCACTATTCAAGTATATAGTTATCACGGTAATTTCCCTTTTCTTTTCCCAATTCCTACTATTATAGCTCACACTCTCTCTATACTTATTTATTTATCTTGGTAAAATTTTCAATCGTTAATAAAATACTTTTAAAGCGCTCCATTGAGCTGAAATTTTATATACACGGTTGCTTTGGATGACAATGCAATACTTTAATGATAATTAATTACCATTTAATATTGCAATTCTATCCTATGTATATACATATTTGTTAGACATTTAAAAAGTAAAACCATTCGAAATATTTTTCGGATCCAAATTTTTATGATCTCCTTGTGTTTTTCCAATCCCGTTCCATGATCTCAATGAAAGTAAACAAATCGATTCGAACCCGATCTTTTTGCAAGTTTCGTGATTTGTGGTTGGCAGCAACTGCAATGCAAATCGAGCGACTATTTAAACTCGGCTCGTGTTAGTTTTTCAGGAGGGAAGGAGAAAAAGAAATATAAGAAATGTGTGAGTGTTTTAACTCTTAGAGGGAGAGAGCGGCTGGTTGGCAATGCAACTGAATGTTGCATCACCATTTTCAGATTATAAATTCATTTTACAATATTAGACTGTAAGAAGACGGTTCGAATCTCCAGATGTCTGGTAATGTTAATTTTTTAAATTATTGTTTTTTATCGCTCCAGTAACGAGCACATTGACTTTATCATTGATTATTAAAAGCCAATTTTAAGAAACTGCTTTCGTCTTCATGCCTCCTCGACACAAAAATTTCACTGCTTGCTTTGCCAAAATTTGGGTTAGTTTACCAATAAGTATTTATATTAATTGTAATTATTTAATAAAAAGTAGTTAAAATAAAATTTCTTGATCTAAGTAGGGATTGCCTAAATTTTTTTTATATATATATTACTTGTTTCAAATGCACTTTCATAGCGGAAATGTCACTCCTTTTGATTTGTGTGATAATGCTTATGGTACAAAAACAATATCTCAGCTAGCACCTCATTTTCCATACTTTCACATTATCCCATCATAAAGACTGAGTCTCAATGTATTTAATGGGCATCAACCATTCTATTAGGTAGGTTTTACTGGTATCATGATTAGAATCCACATCTCGTCAAAAATAATGCCGCCCATGAATTCGCGTCCATGACTGCTTGTCTATTGCAGCCATTAAAACAAATTAATATTCACTAATACACTGCTGGAAAATTGCTAAGGACGGATAACACTATCATCCATAGCAACCACAAAATGAAAGGAAGCAAAATGTGGAAAATTAGAATAAGTGCGGGATATTAGTAAGAAGAAGTATGAGTATGCAAATTTTTTTTCCACGTCTGTTCATCACGTGATAGCGTTCATAAGAGCTTTAAAGGTTTTGACGCGTGTGGACAGTTGTTGTTTCAAGTCAAAGTTTTACAGGAAAGATTTAATAGATGAACTTAAAATTTTTGGCATGTCTTCCCGACATCACATAGAGGATTTTATGCGTGGCCGAATTATTGGAAAGATCGAAGAAGGGCGAAAAATAACAGATGTTGCCAGGGAGTTCGACATCGCTCACAGCGTTGTTTCATGGCTGTGGAAGTCATTTAAAACTACTGGAATGTGTAGTAGACGGCACGGGGGAGGTCGTGTTAGAAGTACGACGCCTGCAGAAAACAGATATATCGTCCTATCAGCAAAAAAGGAAAAGGCGCACCACAGCTCAGCAGGTGGCAAATCAGTTTCTTGCTGCCTCAGGAAAGCAGATCTCCCGAAAAACTGTTGCCAGACGTTTGAGGGGAGGAGGACTATACGCACGCAGACCTGTTGTGTGTGTCCCATTGACCAGACAGCACCGTACTGCCCGTTTGCAATGGTGTCGTGAGCATCACAATTGGACTGAACAGGACTGGGCATGCGTACTATTCTCAGATGAGAGTAGGTTCAGTCTGTCATCGGATTGTAGACGCCAACTGATCTGGCGCGAGAGTGGTACTGCTTATCGTCCAGAAAATATCCAGGAAAAGGACCGATATCCGACATGCAGTATCATGGTGTGGGCCGGCATCATGATCAATGGCCGCACGCGCCTACATGTGGTTGCGAATGGGACTATGACGGGCCAACGATACATTGATGAAGTTCTACTTCCTCATGTTCGTCATTTCCGTGGTGTTGTCGGTGATAAATTTGTTTTTATGGACGACAACGCAACCTGTCATCGAACACTCGCTGTTCAGGATTGTCTAGACAGCGAGGGTATTCAACGTCTCGTATGGCCAGCGCGTTCTCCAGATCTAAACCCCATTGAAAATGTGTGGGATGCTTTGGGAAGGCAAGTTGCTGGTCGAAACTATCCTCCGACAAACAAGAACACCCTCATCCGTGCACTCACAGAGGAATGGCATAAATTGCCTCAACAGCTCCTGGATAATGTTGTGCAAAGTATGGTACGACGTGTGGAATGTTGCATCACACTCTTCGGTGGACATATCCCGTACTGATACCTTTCTTAAAGGTGCCTGCTGACTTTTAAATGCATTGTTCCATTTCTCCGTACGCAGATCAAATGAACACTTTTTTTCTTTCAGATGTTTCACAGCTTTTGTACTTTCCAGAACATTAAATATTCTTTATTCTAATGTTTTGAACAGTGTGGCAACTATATTTTATCCTACTAGGCCTCATGTCTCGCTTAATGTTATGCTACATAGCAATTTGTAATGCGTCCTTAGCAATTGTCCAGCTGTGTAGTTTTTCTCTGTAATGGGGCTGCGTATTGGGGTATTCCTACCTTTGTAGACATTCCCCAGAAGCTGGTATCACTTTTTTAGTGCGGCACCATTTAGGAAACACTAATTACCGCAAGTAATTTTGACGCCATTTTTCTTCCCCAGAGGGAGACACCTGAGCTCTGACTATGCGAAATTTGCACTTAGGAATTTAATTTTGTAGAGAGCATCCAAGCAAAACGGACACCCAAGGATTCTTTTTCATGTCGTATAGTCATGCTACATTGCCGCTGTCGATTTTCTGCATCAGGAAAATCCACCGACTTGGGCCGGGGTCGAACCTGCAACCTTAGATACAAAAGACCAGCAACAAACCAACTACACCCCCCAGCCGGCGTATTCAGTAGTAGTCGCGAATGTGTTTAAAAAACTAAAAGATATTTTATATACTTAAAACAGTAAAAATTCGATAAATAAAGTTATCCAATTGGAAAAAAATGATACTTTATCATAAAAATTCCATGTGCAAAACATAATTCATTCACGAATGGATTTACAGGTAAAGGTCATGGTGGCCAGTGATCATGGTCACGGATTCAAGGGCGATGTGTTCCAATTACAAAATTAAATCTTAGAACCTCCAAAGAACCTTCATGCAGAAAGGTTAATGCACGTTTAGTCTGCGGAGGATCAAAGTTCTCCCTTTGGCATGGTGGGGAAATGTTGAGAGGGAATGTCACAACTCAGGTGTTACTTGACTGTGGTTTAAATTTACCAGGTCTACAGCAATAGCCCTAGTCCTTCTTCAGTGTGCGATATAAATTAAAAGCAATAATAATTATATAACAACGTAATAAGTTTAATATAAATTAGTGTAATAAACCGCAAGGATCTGATAAGATTGTAGCAGAAAAAAAGAAACTACAAATACGAAAGATTTTAATCCTAACACAGACTATATATTTCAGATAAGTAATGGGTTCGAGTCCCGCTGCAATTAAATAGGAGCCGTACAGTGAAATGATTGCAAACTACAGCAGTCATTTGTGTAGAAAAGTAATAAATTGTGGGTTCGTGTTCCTGTCATTTAGTTAAAATGTTTCTTTAAACGAAGTAAATTGAATGGGCATAAATAGTTCGAGTTTGCCAAATGGAAATCCTTTACGTAAAGAAATAAATTTTTCAGGGTTTCTGAATTGATTAATTGTATTCAGTGGACAATAGACTGTTATTAAAATCTGGCTAATGCTAATTATGTCTCCAAAAAACAAATAATCGCGTCGCACATTTGTGGTCCAGATTTGAAAGAAAACAGACGACACACACACATGTATAGGCTTTGTTACGTGATTTTCTTGCTAATGTAATCCTTTAATTTATGATTATCTTTTCTAAAGGAAGGATGATATTTTTATTAAGGCAGTTATGCTAATTTGTATTGTGGATTTGGAAACTCTTAAAGCAATTCCTATGAGATATTTTTTTGAAAAATAATATTTTTATTTAAACTACAAAAAAATCACATGAATATTTATTAAAATGTACTAAAATAAAAGCTTAATTTCTTATATCTTTATTTCAAGTCTCTTTTAAATATACATCTTCTTTTAACAAAGAAAAAATGAAATATATTTTTCAATATAAAATAAGTAAGCTAACTCTGCCCAAGACTGATTGTCTTGTTAATTTTTCCGTCATTTTTTAATAAGCAATTATTAAATTTTCCTTGAAAAGAAAATATTTGTTCTTTGTTTAGGCACGAAATGGGATAATGAAATGTTTTTTTTTCACAAAACTTTCGACATTTTTGACTTGTTATATAAACAAATATGAAATATATGAGTCTTATATAAAATATTAAAAACACTACTTGGGGATCCAAATTTTGTTGATTTAAATATGCTTAGTTTCCTTTTTAAGCAAAATATGTGTTTTACTTTTATTTCTGTTATTTATTTATAAAATTTCGTTTTATACTTGTACTGAAACAATAATGGCTTTCTATATTTATTTCTTGTCTCTACACATTATTTTTTCATTTAAAAAATAACAATTCGTGTAATATTTTAATGATTTGATGTAATTATTTTATTAGCGTCACATTCTGAAGACACTTGTGAGCTATTGACTACGAACTTCATAACTTGATCCTCTGCTGAGTGGCTTTCTCTCTCCATTCCACTCACTGAACTTCCGCACTCAGCCAACAGGAGAGCTTTGAATCTCGACAGATGAAACGAGCAACGGCTTCTCTACATGGAAGAGGTCTGTTATCACTTAAGATATCTACCTAAGTACGGAACCATGATTTTTCAAATGCGTACAAACGAATATTTTTTTTTAATATTTATGTAATACATAATTTATGTATATATTTATATATATATATATATATATATATATATATATATATATATATATATATTTATATATATATATATATATTTATATATATATATTTATATATATATATATATATATATATATTTATATATATATATATTTATATATATATATATATTTATATATATATATTTATATATATATATATATATATATATATATATATATATATATATATATATATATATATATATATATATATATATATATATATATATATATATATATATATATATTATATATTGTATAATTTTAATATTTTTTTCACTTAAATTAGAATACACGTATAAAATTGTTTTAAGAATATTATTACAATTAAAAAGTTTTAAATGCAATATTTTTGCAAAAAACTAACATAGGATTATTTATTTTTCAAATATTCTTCTTTTATAGGAAATAGTTCTGTAATAATATTTAGCCTATTTTTATAGCTCAGACCTCTATACAGAGCTTAGAAGTTTTGAAATATATAATATAGAAGTGGATTTATCCATATTTTTGACACTTAATATTAAAAAAAACATTCGCTTGTACGCTTTTTTTTGTTCCAAACATAGTCGATACCATTAGCAACCCGGCACCATACACCTCCGACCTTCGCGCGGAGCACTAAGTCATTTCAGGTTCACAAAATCTTTAATTCTCGGAAAGCTCTTTATTTATTACCAATGAGTTTTCATTACCCGCCAATATGACTGCATGGGAACTAAAATGTATTTGTCACATATCTGCCTCTTTTTGGAGATATGCAAACGTTTTCTTAGGGTACTTGGGGGTGACTGAGTTTCCCGCGTGACCACTTTTATTCCAAAATATTTTCTATAAACAGGCCGCATATTTCCCCTATGAATGACTTAGTGGTTTTTTCTTGCTGTGCTGTAGAACTCATTATGGTTTATGAATGCAAATGAAATGAATAGAAAGAATGCAATGTGCTTCCTCTATGGACGAAGTTGAAGCTGATCAAACCAGGGAAGGACCTGATGAAGTAATGGATATTAATCATGATAGCAAAAGTAAATTTGAGAAAAGTGATGAGCATGAAACGTTTGAGATGAAAAGAAAGTTTTCAAATTCTACCTAAGAAACTCCATCTAGAAAGATATGAAGCCACTAGTACACCACAAGGCAGACTGCCCCCTGTCAAGAAAACACAAGCAGGAAAAAATTCAACATGAAATCAATAAAATTACAATAACTTGAAGAAAATATAGCAGTTTTGCAAGCAAATGTTATCTCTGTAATGTTAGCAAAATGTATCAGTGATTTGTACCCATTATTAAAGACACACACATTTGAAGCATGTTAATTCAGTTTGATTGAATTTTGTCTCAAATTATCGGAAAAAAAGGAAAAGTCCATAAAAGTAGGTAAATATACTTTCTTCTAATTAAACTATTCACTGTAATTGCGAGGTTTTTCGTGTACAGTAAAAATAATTATAAAAAAAGGGATTGCGTTGACTCTGTCACCCCGCGCGACCGTTAACGTTAGTATCGAGTGCGCACCTGCTCCCGGATTATAGATTGTCTAAAGAAATAAAGACTCGAGTAACCCAGAATCTACTTATTATTTTATGTTGCAGGCTCCTTCACTGGTATTGTTTGTAACCAGAAATTTTAACAACCATTCCGTGACTAACTAGGACTGAATAAAATTTATCACAGTCTCAATGTTCCCAACGTAACATATATCAGTGTCCACTGGGTGTTCATAGTCACGAACTTGTGGCCGCCTTTGTATTTTTCGGTGAGCTGCGGTAGCCCAGTAGTCAAGGTATCGGATCATGGCAAATATGTCATGAGTTTGAATCCAGTACCACTAAAGTCCCGCCGTGTAGGGACGCAATGCGCGTTAAATCAATCGAGAGCTCAAAAGTCCTCCCGTTGGTGGGGTGTGTTAATTAGGAGAGGGGGTGCCAGTTCAGGTGTCATTCGCGTCACTTCACCATGGCTCAAAATGACGAGGTCCGTCACTAAAAGCCCTCGTATACCTGAACAGCGCAACGTTAATATTCTCTCACTCACTTGTATTTTTCGGTCTGTGTATTAAGACCTTACTTCAGTGCTTCTCAAACCTTCAACATTTGCGACCCGAATTCCAATCATAACTTTCATCTCCCCCCCCATATAATAACAATGCGTTGGATGCAATAATAATGTACTTAGACGCTAAAACTACAAAATTATTTTAGTTATAAACGTACAAACCATCAAAATAAGAATTAAATTTTTGTATATGTTACTTTTAGCAGTAAATATTTTAAGTGTCACTTTCAGGTAATAGGATAAGGATTAAGTTACACTTTCCTTTCTAATTTTTAAGTCGAAACAGGTTACCTACAACAAGAATTTTTTTAATGTCAGAATGTATTTTATATTTTTTCTTTTCAATAAAATTTTCTTTTTTCATTTTTGACTTTTCTATATGCTCTTGCACCCTTCCTTGATTATTATGCTTCCTACGGAGTGCGCTCCACAGTTTGAGATTCACTGCTTTACTTGCCTTGTCCGTCCTTTCATTTGATGAGAAATTATTTTTGCTTACCATCGAACTTTAATTTGCAGCATTGAATCGCTTGTAAATGTTCAAAAGTAAATGCCAAAACAGAATCCATAGAGTTTATTTGTTATTCTTGCAAGATTCTTTTCTTATTTTAATTTTCGCCTCACCCTAGTTTTTTTTTTTTTTTTTTTTTTGTAAAAGTCTACTCCCCTCTTTCTTTGAAACTACTATTACAGGTTAAACATTAGTTACTTCATTGTGATAAAATGATTACATCACAATGTAGTCAGTAGTAATTAATATTTAAACACTATAATATTTTCTAGAACTTTAAAAATATAAATTTATTTTATTCAAAATTTCAATTATTTTAATGAATGAGCTTGATCTTTACGTACTATTTTAATGATATTTAAAACATTTTAAGATATGTATTTAAATAAATGACATAAATTGTGTTTCATTTGAGGGAATTCGTATTTTAATAACATTAACTGAAAAGGAAATTCCAGTTCAGATGTGGAACTTAACGAGAATTATTTTATTTTGCATAATGAACGTAATAAAATGATTTCAGAACTAAAGTTTAGAATTAAATTTTTTAGGAGGTCTATCTCTCATAAAATTTAATATATTTACGAGAGAAGATTCCTTGTTTCCTCAGTGGCTCGACAGGCCAGCCTTCTCAAGAAACATTTCCAGGCCAGCCTTCTTCCTGCTAATTTTCTCCATTTCTTAGTTATCGAAACTAGAAGATCTTTCTCTTGGCCATAAATCCATATAAGTTTTGTCCTGCCCTTTCTTCGTGTGTCAATTGGTTGGGCATTGAAGACTTTTTTTATTTGTGTGTTTTTTATCCATTCTGACACATCGTGACCTGACCATTTAATTCCTTGTATTTTTATGAAGTTAACAATGCCAAGTTCTTTATATGATTGATAGATCTCGAAATTTAATTTTCTTCACCACGTTCTATTTTCCAGAATTCCTCCAAAAATCAGTCTTAAAATCTTCCATTTGTTGATACATACCACGTTCTCAGCTGTTCGAGACACGGGCCAAGTTTCACGTGCATAAGTTAATTCTGATCTTAAAAACTTTTATACAATAGAACCTTTGTTTTTCTTTTGATTAAATTCGATTTCAAACATATATTTCAGTATTCCATTAAGACATCAATTAGCCATAGTAATTCTCTTTTGGATTTCAGTCGTACAATTGTTTCTATTGTTAATTTCCGAACCTAAATAAGTGAAACTGTCAACTTCAAAATTATACTCTTTAAAGTGGAAATTGTTAAAACATGCTTGAATGTAAGACGTGTACTTGGTCTTATATGAGAAAAGCTTCAACGAGAAAATATTTTTTCCATCCTTAAAACTAATAACGATAATTTAAACACATGTACATATAAAACTAATCTCGCAATAAAAGATAAGACTGGAAATTTATTTACCAGAAGTCTTCCTGATAGATATTTTCCAGTAAAAGTGATTATGAAATATAGTAGGAGAAATTACTCTAGCCACACAGAGAGAGAGAGAGAGAGAAATGCATCATATGAATGAAATCGTACATTAAGTAAGTCAAATATGTGTTCCTATTGATTTAAAGGGTTTTAATAAAATACTCTAATTCAATGCGCATTAATCCATTTCACTCAGAGTTAATACGTTCCAAGATCTTTGCAAGATGTTACGTGCTAGCTAATGGGTGATCACTTTCTATTCAGCGAATTCATTCATTTGATTTACGGTTTTGCACAAACGATATCTGGCACATTTATCAAATTTCCTCCGAACTCCAGTTCAGGCTCAATCTTTAATTGGAATGCACTCAAATGGAAAATGATCCCAAGATTTCTCGAAGAAGCATTTGTCTCTCCCAATGTTGTGCTTCCATTACCCGATCAGTTTTCTTATTTTTTAAGGAAAGTTTGTATCTTTTTATGGTACTTTATAAATATGTTTTTTCTCATAAAGTATGTCGCCAATGTAATTAAATACGTTTTTGTTCGGAAATATTTCCACGAAGTAATTGAATATAATTTTGAGGGAAAGTGTTTTCACTAAGTTATTAAGTATATTTTTATCAAAATACATTTTTTGAAACAATTCTTTTTTTAAAAAAAAGAGTTAAAATTCGAAATATTTTTTAAATATAAAAAGTTTTCTATATATATATATATACTAAGTAATGATAGAATTAGAATAAATATGGTACATAAAATAACCCCATTTATTATTAACTGCTCTTTAAATTTAATAATTTAACGTCCACTAGCTAATTTCCCTCTCTTTTTTGCTTATCGTCTAATGAAGAAGCGCATAAAACATTGATTAGAAAATATTTTACAAATGGAAAAAAATGCCTCTACTTTAAAAGTTTTAAAATATATTGTTTTTTAAAAGATGCGATACACAACTAGGATATTTAAATTTGAAGATTTTTTTAAATGTGTGTATAACACTGTTTTAAATTTATGTTTTATTCTTTGGATATATGGAAGGATAATATTTACAAAATATGTAATCTTACATCCATAACGCTTTGAGAATGACGTCGCCATTTGGCACAAAATAATATTTATTTCCATTGTATTTTTACAAAAAAAATTAGTAATATAGATATGAATTATATACAAAAAATCAATTTTATTTGCCTCATAATGTTATATAATTCTCAGTTTAAATTATTCTATTTGTAAAAACTTAGCACCGAATACCATTACAAAATAATTTTCTGATTTAAAAATAATTACGATTTAGGATACAGGGACACATTAATTATTTCTATTTGTCAAAATAATATTTTCTATTTTTTCTGTTTGTAAAATCAAATTATCTATTATTTGGTACAAAACGTTTTGGAACGTGTTAAGAGGAAAAAGTTTTATTGTGAAATGTATTTCACAGTTGTTTCATATTGTGGAACTCGTTGTGCTCACGGCACGAGATCGTGGCCAACGTATCATGGATTTGAGCCTTTGAGTCACCATAGACCTAACTTGTAGAGAATCTGATGCGCATTTATTCTGTTGAAACTCAAATTTCTCCTGTAGGTGTGGTGTGGGAATTCGAAGATGGGTTGGTAGGTCAGGTATTGTCCATATCACTTAATCATAGTTCGAAATACACCAATCCGTCGCCAATATATAGTTTCTTTTTATTTATATTACTTTTAACGTATTTTTAAGAATGCTGAAATAATGGGTAGATTGTTTTTTCATTTCTTACCCTTTATATTCTTTATTATTATTTTCAGCTTTGTATATGTGTACCTAGCAATAAAATGCATTTTTCGTTTCATTTACCTTTCATTTGTAGTTTGTAAGTTTAATCTACAGGGTAAAATGTATACTATGATTTTGCTCAATAAGGATTGAACGAAGGGGGGTAGTTTCTTGGGGGAACGTTTTGTAACTCTAAATTTTTTTCGGGTGATCTCGGTTCCCTTGGGCCTTCCTCCAATAGCCCTCGTGCTTCTTTATCGTCCGAAGTTAAAGAGCACTCACTTCCTCGATCTTCAAACCTTTCATCATTCAAACACACGTGTGCAACGATTTCCAAATATCAGGGGGAACGTACATCACTTCTTTCTACGCCAGGTGAGCTTTCAAACATATGGAATCTACATACATAGACCGACATACCCTAAGAACACAAACTTCTCCAAAATTGTACGTGTATTAACTCCTCTAAGCGGTAGAGCTTTAGTCATAAGAGGACTTAAACGTGACTTCCCGTCTATTGTGACCAAGAAGTACAAAAAAATAATAATAATGAAACTTACGGAAGAACATTTTCAATTTAAAAAATACCGTAAGCAATTCTGTAGCCATTTCAATAAAATAGCCGGGATTGGTGTATTTTCCATTCTACTTGTGTCGTTTTTTAATCAAGAAACTTAATTATATAATTTAAGCCATTGTTTCTTTTGATTTCATTCGCTATCTCAATTTTTTAAACAGAAGGTCACAAAAAACGCAGCCAATCTGTGCACAGAAGAATTCCTCCTTGGGAGTACATAAAAAATGCTTCGAGAACTGTATCTGTACGATCCATAGCTTACGAGTGGTCGCGGTAGGTGAGTGGTATAGGTATCGGATCGTGGCTTGCCTTGTCAAGAGTTCGAGCCCAGTATCACTAAAGACCCACCGTGTAGGGCAACGATGCACGTTAAATCTGTCGAGGGCTGACACGTCCTCCCGTTGGTGTGGTGTGGTAGTTAGGAGACGGGGTGCCAGCTCAGGTGTCGTCCACGTCACTTGATCATGGTTCAAAATTACGTGGTCCGTCGCCAAAAGCCCTCGCGTAGCTGAACAGTGCGACGTTAATATTCAATCACTCAACCATGGCTTATGAGAAAAATACGAAAAATAAAGTGTAACATCACACAGCCGCTGCAAGAAAAATATACTGTAATGGATACATAAAGAGCAGTATTTGAAAATATTTAAAAAGATAGATATTCAAAGTGTCCTCCAGGCATATCGAAGCTGTGGAATAGATGCATCCACAAGTCACAGCAGCGTGATGTCAGCCAAACTATCAGCAGCATGCAGACGAGCAACAAAGTCCCTTTGTTAAGTCTACGTCTCAATACACCAATTCTTTGAGATTGCACCATAGGAAAAATTCCAAAGTTTGAGATATGGTGATAGTGATGGCCATTAAACCAGACCCACATGTCTGATCCTGCGGTATAATATGTCACATGCAGGTTTATGGCATACATGAGCACATAAGGTTGCCGGCACTCCATCATTAACCATCATTATAAACTTTACCATATTTTTTCCGTAAACTATTGATCGTTCAGGTACAGTTCTTGGGGTACAGACTTTTATGTACTTCTAACGAGGAATCTGACTATTCAGAGTTTGGGTACTATTTTTGAAACACCTTGTATCTCAGTTCTTTACAAACTTTCAATATATTTGTGACTCACTTTTCAATCATAATTTTCATCGCGCCCCCTACATACAATAACAATGTATTGAATGCAATAATAATGTACCTCAACGTTAAAGCTTCAGTACGATTTTAACTATAAACCACACAAATTATCAGCATAAGTTTTGTATATGAAAAGACCATGGGGTCACTAGTCATTATTAAACATGTAACTAATTTAGGATTGATGAATTAATAATCAAATACATTGTACGTTACTGATACATTTATAAGTATATTATATCAATGTAAATATGACTATGTCAGAATGTATTTGTTTTGCTTTCTTGCAGTAAATTATTTTTTCAAATAATATTTTATTTTTGACTTTTCGATATGCTCCCGCGCCCCTAGGCACAGTTCGAGAAGCGCTGCTCTGTATTGAAATGACTCTTAGTGATCAGGTGAGCATGCCAGAAGATTAAAAAATGGCTTGAATTGGACAAAGGATCGAATCGAAATTATTTAAAGAATGTTTTAATTACTTTGATAACTCATTTTAAAAAATTTCCTCTCTTGTGCTACTTGTTCAAACAGGAAGGATTCCCATATTGAAATGAACGAATTTTCTAATGAATGAGCCAACTGACCGCATGGGATCATTCATAAGCCTTAGTTTATTAAGAGAACACCATTCTGTCAGTGGACTTAATCAAGATCAAGAATCGTTAATTATTCCCTTTCGGATAGCTTTCATTTAATCCTATTGTATGAAGTGCGACCTACTTTAGATTCTGTGCCATTCAGCAAAGCGAGAAGCTTGTCTTGTATAATTACGTAAAATGTCACCGACGGCTTTGCCATCCAATCTAATAGTCGCTTCTGATACACCTCACTGCATTTGGCACGCTGGGAGAAGTGCGTCATAACTCAAATGGGTCACTCGAATCATGCCTAATAATTGAGTTGCTAAGAGCTGTCTGCTAACTTCAATAAACTCTAAAATTCACAAATTGCAGATGAAGATGATTTTTCAAAAACTACAGGTATACATATTTATCGTATATTTATTTGCACTCAAAACAGAAAAAAAAATGAGGAAATTGTTAAAAAATAGAGAGAAAAAAGACCATATTTTAATAACACTTATTTTTATTTCAGATTGCAGAAATTATAGAATTATAGAAATTCTAGTGTGAAATTATAGAATTTATTTCTATTACATGTTTTTTTACATATCTAGTTTTTAAAGTTTGGAAATGGTCAATATGTGTATCCAGTTTTTTGCTTATGAAAGTCAGAAAAATTTGTTAGGACTGAATTCTGAAAGAAGAACGCTAGAAAACATATTTAATGAAGAGAAAATTGAATTTGGTGGAAACTGGGAAAAGTAGTGTAGCGAATTTTGTGTAATTAATGCTTAACATAGTGTAAATAGTTTAAATCTGAATGTTTAATACATTAATATTTCCTTCTGTTGAATTTATTTGATCATAAAAAATTGTAATATTCGCAATTGCCATTCCTTACATTATAATGGCATTGCAATTGAAAATTAATGATACAGTCAAGTTGGCATAATATTTGGCCACCAAATTTGTCGACTTGGCTATCATATGATTGTTATTGAAAATGTCTGGAGAAATCTATTAACATAACGATCTATGCCGTAAGTGGATTTTTCGAGAAAGAGCTAGAAGGCAGCTACGCATATAAATAACAGTAGCTCGCTTAAACTGAGGCAGTATTACTTCAGCTGCTACAATCCAGTAATTGCTTGCGAATAATCTTCATCATTAATTATTTGTACTTTTAAGACAGTGATATCTCTGTCTGAGCGCTTTAGAAGTGTGGAGACCTTCTGGGATTTATTTTGCGAATTTCGTTGCTATATCCTGTACTTTACGGATTGTTTATGAACAGTAAATTCTATCGCTCGATAGGAACAATTGTGCTCTTTGAAACTGATAGCATATAATCCCCGAACCCTGATATACTTAACACTATTAAAAATAGAGAGATTATTTTTGGCATGACATCTAGATATGAGGTGGAAATACGCCAAACTATAACGTTATGATAAAGAAATAGTCATTATTGTTATTCCTTTTGTAAAATGATTTCTTCACAGCTTTCTGAACAACGCAGTTTTATTGAGGACATACGAAAAAAAACAATTAAAAAAAAGAATATTGCACCGCACATAGTGTGTATATCAGGTGTGGTCTCCGCAGAAGAAATGCGTGGGAGGAAGGGGGGAAAGTGCGTGGGCGAATCACACAGTTATCCTTCCACTAGAAAAAATCGTTCACTCATTTCAAGCCAACAATTGTAAAAAAAAATGAACGCTTGGCGAATATTTATATTAGGTTGGTATCTGAGATCTATATCAACTAATGTTTGATGCGTTGGAAGGAAGAAAATCAACATTTAAGTAATTAATTTAAGTATTGAATTTGTATTAATGCAGCACTCGAAAGTATGACGAGTGTCATTAGTGACGCATTTAGTAATTTTCAACCATGTGCATGTGATCAGGACAGCAGACTTAGATATTTGTAAAACAACTAAATGACACTCAAGAGAATCGAAAATATTAAGAACAATTACTCGATAAAAACAAACCAGATTCATTCTCGAACACAACGGATGATTTTTATTTAAAATTACATTTTGAAAGTGAGTCACCTTCGAGCTTATTAGGATAGCGGTAGTCAAATTCACGAACTCGTGGACAACGTGTCATGATTTAAAGCCCTAGAGCTAGTGTGCCTGAAGACGCGCCTTGTAGAGGGGCTGATGCACGTTAAACTTGTCCCGTTCAAAGTCCTCCCGTTGTAACTTTCCCCGCTTCTCAGGTGCAAGAACGGCTTCCCTATGCAGATAGCACTAAGCCATTCATATCCACACACGTACCCATAACTTACTGCAAGTTCTTTTCAGCTGACACCACGCCGACAACCGATGGCCGTGAGAAAAACAACACTCCACCTGCGAGCCAAACCTCTGGTGAAATTTAAGGTGTAAGAAGGGACCACCCCACTCAAGAGACTGGTGAGAAGAGTCCGCTTGAAACACTCGAAAAGAGACGTTGTGCTTTCACTCCTCCATCACCAATGTAATGTTTTGTAGTATTGAAATATGTCACAATTTAAATAACTTATCTAAATGTAAGTATTGCAAATAATAGCTGTAAACGTACTAAATTAATAATTTAAAGCTACTCATTAATTTTCCGAAACCGTCAATGTTATAGTTTGGAGAAGGGGGTCTCAGCTCAGGTACATCCTACTTCAATTGACTGTGGTTCAAAATTAAGAGATCCGTTGCCCACAGCATTCGTACTGTTTTACTCACCATGACACCAGTTTTTTTTCTGAAATTCTGAAACTAAACATTTTTTAGAGAGCATGTTGTTGAAATGCATGCGAAGTTTGTGACGAATCTATACGGAACTTTATCACTAACCTTCTGAACCGACCTTTTTAGGGAAATTTAATTCCCTACCTATTTCCAATCAACTCCAAAAAGCGGACAGGATTCCTTGTTATGTAGATTAGATTCAGTATTTAAGTCAAACGAAATAGTAAAGTTAGAGCAGTAGGAGATAGATATTGAAACATAGAGTTATAGTGAATTTGAATTGAAGTCTTATTGTTGTCGATAATTTAATCTCATGAAGAATTGAGATTCCGAGTGGTAAATATTATTTTGACTTTAAAGTCTCATTAAAGTTTTAAGAGTCAGATTAAAGTTAAATGTTCAATAAGAACATTATTAAATATAATTCTGGGATCTCTTATCGTGGTAATTTCTGCGTGATCGTTATTTAATAAATTAATTAATTAGATCATTAATTAAGTGAGTTAATTTAAAGGATATTATCTTTAAAACCTCATAATATTAGTAAAATTATTGTTAATAAGTCTTTGATTCTATTTGGGAAAGATAACCAAATAAAGAAAGTTATTTATAAAAATGGCTACTGGTTCTTTTGTGACTAAAAATTATTCTCGTTCTCAAAGTGAGGTCTCGAGGGACCTTCACAAGTTACCATGCTAACGTAAATTTTCAAGAAATTACAACACGTTGTTCAGAGAAAAAAAGGTATATATCTCAAAATTTTGTAAATTATTTCACCGTTTTCTCTGTTTGCTTCTGTAATAATATTTGTGTTAAATGTGCTCTTTAGTTCTTCATATTATTTTCATAATTTGGATGAACATGTTTAGTTTTAAAATACCTACGTACGACTTATGAGAAATATGATAGGCTTTTTTTATTGTCATTTTATCTAACTTATTTCACAAAAGGATTTGTGTGTTCATTTGCTTGAAGAAACAAATTTTCAATCTCAAGTATATTTTAATATTTATGAGGCACATTCCTGGTTACGATAATGAACCTTTCACCGGAATTCAGAATATCTATGTTCTAATGTATCTTCAGACCAGGAAATGTTTCACAATAAATTTCCATTACAATTCCATACAGAGAAATGGGTTTTCTAATATATACTATAGCAACAACCCTCCCCCTTTGTACTTATTGTACTATACATACATCTCATCATTTTACATATTTCATCTATGAATTCTGTCAAAAACCATTAAATAGAATTTAGAATATTTCATCATATCCACAGATCGCCCCCGTTGTTGGAAGAAACGACGCAGGTGAGTATGACGAATGGCCGGAGGAATTTCCGCAGTTATTGCTCCCCACGATTCAATTTGCGCCCTCCGCGCGCCCCGATTAGATTCCCTGTCCACCACTAGGGCGTGAACGCATATACCCAGAGATGAAATCGAATTCCTCACATTCATGCACCGAAAGTGACTTTGTAGAGACTAGAAGCGTTTGATTCATGCGGATAATTTAAGTTTTGCTTAGCCATTATGTGCGCGCTTTGCAAACACAGATGCAAGCTAATAATTTGAGGGACGTACTTTAATAGCATTTTTTTTAAAAAATTATCTTATTTGTTATTTTTTGTGAAGATTAGTAAAATTACTTATTAACTAACATTTGTGAAAGCTCTATCCGCGTCTTTCCGATTAATAAGTCCTCTATGAAGAAGATAACGTGATTATTTAAGTTGGGCCAACTATATATTTCTAGGCTTTCAAGCTAGAGAGAGTATGTCAGAGAGATAGGAAAGATTGCTAGTGGATCAGATTTAATCAAATTGATAGTGTAACGTAGATATTTGATAATGGTAATTATTAAAGTGACGACTGCTTACTAGAGATTAGATAGCTAGGAAAGTAGTATACTCGAACCAGAAGTACGGGTATTGGTATTTAAAGTCTTCTCATATTTTCAATTGGGTGCATCTTAATTTAAATTGCTTGCACTTATACGTTGTTGATTGTGTTACCAATAAATTGAGCAATTTTGGACATGGCTAGTCTTCCTTTCCTTCCTCCCACATTTCTACGCTTGAATCAAGTATCGTCCTTCATTTAGAAGAAATTTGCGTGTCGCATTTCTTGTCCAAGAAAAAGCCACGGGTTTCGTAAGTTTCAAATTTCATCAATATAATTGAAAAACTCCTTGAGTTTTAAAAGTAGGTTCCCTGAATAAATATCTCAGATGTTTCACGATAATTCTTTTAACTGGTAACTCCTGTATACAACGAGTAAAAAACCTGTAAAAAAATACTGTGTTATACAAAGCAAAGAATTACGATTAGATTTCATAAATCAGGAAACATGCTATTTTATTTTCATTTTTAAGATAAATATCTTTATTAAAAGTTTTTTCGAGTAGTAGTATTTATTAATATATATTCTAACGTACTTCGGGTTTCAAATATTTTATGCTACCAGTCTCAAAGAGCAAAACAGTTCTTCAGGAGCGATGAAAATTATTGTGGAAAAATAATCCTTAAAGTACGGTATATAGCAGAAAAATTCGCAAAATATATCCCAGAAAGTCTTCACCCTTTATACAGCTCTCCGACACAACTATCAGTGTCTAAAAATACAAATACATAACGATGAAGGTTATTCAGAGGCATTCGTTCGCTCGATCGTAGCAACAAATCGCTAGTCGACTCTTCAACGGTCAAAACAAAATTGACTAAGTTTCGACGAGCGATTTTTATTTATAGACTGCACAGATCTTTCGAGAAAGATCTGCTAACGCCAAGGATCATGATATTAATAGATTAATGCAGTAATTTTTAGAAGCATCCATATGGTCGAATACTTACCAAAAATGGTCACCAACAAGATCACCAAAAATGATGCTAACTTGGTTCTATCGTTTATATTGAATCACAATTATGATGTAACAAACGTCGTTTATAGCGAATTTTATAATTTTAGCCTAAAAAAACATATTACAGAAAGTAATATTAAAGTATTACACATTCATATATAAATTGTTTACACTATTTATAACATTTATTACACAAAATTCGTAACAATACGAATTTAAAATGTTTTCTTCGTGATTACTAACAACTATTAAGCTTCACTCTTAATTTTTAGATACATTTATATGTTGCCCTCATATCTCAGAGTTTCAAATTAACTCATGAAAAAAAATGTGTAATTTTTACTTCTTTAAAAAAGTGTGAATACTACTTACCCCTTTACTTTATGGCGATCTTACAACTTGAACAATATATATAATCTATTACTCTTCATAACACACATAAAAAATACTAGTGGAGAGTATGGTACAAATTTTAAAGCAATAACATATATCATATGCAATCGCTTACATAATTTCTATTAATATTATGTTCCACATACGAATTAAAAAAAAACTGAAACATATGAATTTTTCATTTTAGTGTAATTTGTTTTCAAAACGTAAAACAATACGATGATTAAACTGTTTATTTTTTACAGAATAATGCATAATAGAAAAATATATTCATTTGAAGGTATGATTTTTTTATGCAAATGCACTAAAGATACTTATACAGTTATAAAGATTCTAAAATATTCAAAATAAGAAAAAAGGGAGGAAATCTAAAAGATAGTTTTAAATATATATATATATATATATATATATATATATATATATTTTATATATAAAAATCTTCTGTGCGTGTGTTTGTCACTAAACTCCTCCTAAACGGCTGGACCGATTTTGATGAAATTTTTTGTGGGGGTTCAAGTAAATTCGAGAATGGTTTAGATTCACAATTCGGTCCGATATCGCAATTAGTTAAAAAGATATTAATTAAAAACATTCAAAAAAATACAACTCAACATTCACCTGCTTTGTTGTAACAACGCTATTGTTATAAACACACACACACACACAAGTAGTACAAAAAAAATTTAAAATTAATTCCTACTTAGATCAACCAAGAAAAAATTTATTTTAGCTACTTTTTATTAAATAGTTGCAATTAATATAAATATGTATATATATATGACATAATTACAACATTAAGTGGTAATTAATTTTTATTAATTATCATTAAAGTATCGTATTGCATCCAAAATAATCGTGAATATAAAATTTTCTTTCAACTGAATGCTTCATTTAACACGTGAGAAAAAAACCTTTTCAAATTTTAACATAAGTCGCCAAAAGTGTCACTAAGTCGCCAACGTGGCTGTATTTTTAATTTTTTAAATAATTAGTTATAATCAATTAATTTTTATTAATTATAATTAAATTATTGTATTGTCATCCAAAATAATCATGTACATTACATTTCAGCTCAATGGAGCGCTTTAAAATGTATTTTATTAACGATTGAAAATTTCTCCAAGACAAATAAATAAATAAACAAACAAATAAAATATGTATAGAGATCGTGAGCTAATAGTAGGAATTGAAAAACTCGTAAGTTGGCGTCTAAAATTTATTTTCAGCCAAACTGGCCAAACCCGGTCTTTATTGTTACGAAAATGCAAACGCGATTCACACTTTTTAGCGTTTTTAATTAATATCTTTTCAAATAATCTTTATATATGTAATTCTTTTGTGCCTGTGTATGTAACTGAACTAATCCTAAACGGCTGGACCGATTTTGATTAAAGTTTTTGTCTATTCCAGTGGACTCGAGAATGGTTTAAATTTATAATTCGGCTTAGAAATGTTTATTTAATTAATTTTTTATTTATAAATTGTTGATCTTGGAATGTTTTACATTAGATTCGGCAGACTGCTTTAAGATCGCAGCATCGAATATTCAAAAATCTTTTATTATAATTCAAGTTGGTCCCTGCAGTTGGTGCTGTGATCATTTCAGGAAAATATTTTGTCACTTTGTTTTATTATTTTGTTGAAATATATCGTGTGTTAATTAAATTATTACATTCAGATATAATTAGTGTTTGAAGAGTTTTGAAGTGTGCATAACAAACTATACATTTTATGTACAATTTAATAAATATACCCGTTATAAAATAGCTTGAGTCTCAACTTTCTCACCTTTAATTAAAACAAGTTTAAGTTTTTATTCACACAGCCTTTACATTTAACTTCGCTCATAGTATACACATACTCACACGCTACCAATTGATTGAATTGTGATAACCGTACATGTGTGTATGACATTATACATTATAATAACTTTTTAATACAAATTTTACTCAAAAAAGGTCCAGATTGTTAAAGCTTATTCATAAAAAATTTGGATGTTTTGAATTTAAGATGTGTGTACAGAACAACGTCTGTCGGGTCCTCTAGTATATATATATATATATATATATATATATATATTGGTAATTTTCGAAGCTATTTTTGCATCACTTCTTATACGAAAGAGTAGTTGTAATGTATTTGTGAACAAAAAATAGCAATACGTAGTTTTTTGGTTATAATTCATTCTCGAGGCGATGCATTCATTATAAATGGTTCTAAGACGAAGTCGATCAATCGATTCTGCCTACATTTGATGAGTCATAATATTTATAAGTTTTGCTATTCCTACTATTATTTCCTTCTGATATGTTAATTAGCATTTATAGATTTCTTTAGTGTTGCTGTTCTCTTCAGAAATAATTATATTAAAAGATGCTTCTGTCACTTTTTTTAACTTCTTTCTTGGTAACAATTCTTATGAACTTTAAATTCGATATGAATATATTTTAAAATTATTTTGTCTGTCAATCTAATTGTGGCGACATTGCAAGTGAGAATGTAGCCTTGCGAACAACCAAAGTGTTTTCTATTCTTCCGTCTTGCTGCTTTGTCCTTCTTAGTTGTCAAAACCCCATTTAATTCTAACTTGGAATATCTGCTTGTTCATCCAGTATATTAAGATAACGCGAAATAATTGTGCTAAACAGTATTATACCGTCGTATGCTTATTATATTCATCATATTGAAAAAAAGCAATAAATTAGATCGAAAACTTAAAATACAGGGAAAAATGAATAGAAAACAAATACGTGTTTTTTTTTAAATGTCGTTTCCAAGAATAGCCGTTTAGATTGTACGAAAGTGGGCAAAAATGCAAGATGAAATATACTCTCACACACAGATAGAAATAGTATATTTTCTCTTCCTTACGAATATATAAACATTGGTGTTGAAAATTAAGTAAAATTACATATTTTGTGGAATTTCAAAAAAGGAAAAATGTAACAAAATATATAAATACTGTTTCGCGCAAAACAGAGTTGCAAATCGTGTGCGCCGAAAACGTAAGCATATATGTGTGTTGGGATGGAGCTAGTCGAGGAACAGGATTTGTGAGTGTTCTCAAAAACCGCATCTCGTTCACGAGCACATCCTGCGAAATTTGTTAGTGTTTTTTTTTTGCAGCAATCGGTTAAATTTAAATTCAAAGAGTAAAACTTAGTAACCACTGTAACGTCATTACTCCGAACACCAACAGCGGTCGGTGTCTTTGTTGGACCCAACACCCACACGTGCATCTTGCAGCTGCAGCGCAAATCCTTTTTGACCCCCGAGGAATCGAACCCCGTCGACCGGAAGATCAGAGGGAGAGATGCTTTGAACTTACACAGGAGCGGTGGCCAACGAATCATCCTCTCATAAAATATTGGACTCTAACAATCTATAATTAAGTTTAATAACTTTAATGTATCATTCAGTAAATAATATTCAATAGTTGTGACGTAAATAAATTCCATATTTAAATTAACCAAGAATACGCTACCGTTATTCTTTCAAACGTTACAGCTTAGAGATTTGGTGGCAGTGCTTTGAGATAAAAAGTTAGCATTCAGGACCCGTGAGAGGAGGAAATTTTGGGTTTAACGGACGGACCGCAACGCAAGGAGAAAAAAAACATCTTCGGAAGCCCTGCTGCGATTGAATTCATCTTTGAAGCTGTGCCACGAATGAATTCCAGGCTGGTCAAACTGACCACACTTATTGTTAAGGGTGAAATATTCAAGATTGGTCAAAAGGACCATTGTTCACAATGAAGAGTTCAAAACCACTAGTGCCATTACTGCACATAATTTGCTTCTGACAGCAAGCTGAGTACTTCAAATGGGTGAGTACTGTTATATTTTTGAGTTGCAAACTGCATATTGTATTAGGAATTTTGGATAAAATGTTCTTTACTAATTTGAAATACTTAGTGTTTTCTTGTATGGGGACAGTGTTATTTTGTTTCTAGAGAATTGAAATTGTATTTCAAGCATTGTGCGCAGTTTTTGCTTAAGATTTATTGTGTTTTAAGTCTCTTGAATGATTTTGATAATTTTTAGTGTTAAGTTTTTCTCTGTGTATTTCTGTGTATGCATGGGACCAGTGTTATTGTATTAATAGAGAATAGTAACAATAGAGAAAAATTTAACGTGACATTTATTTGATATTGTTTTAAAAAAAGGCTTTCCTTGGTAAAGGGAAAAAGCAAGATATGTTGCAACTTGCTGAGGAATTAGGAATAAATGCCACCTTAAATATGACTGTCTCTAGCATGAAAATTGCAATCACTAACAGTGAAGGTTATGAAGAGGAATTTGTTAAAATTCTGTATGAAACTATCATTGCAAATAGATAAAGATTGGAAGAGATAGAAAGGGCTGAAAAAATAAGATTGGAGGAGTTAGTAAAGGAGCAGGCATTAAAAGAGAAAGAATTACAGCTGAAATTTGATTTAGAAAGGTTTAAAATAGAATACGGATTTAGGGTAAACGATGAATCAAATGATTCTATAAATACATGTTTTGTAACCTCTAATTTAAACTTTAAAAAATTGATCCCAGATTTCGATCCTAAGCAGTCAGATATTAGTTTATATCTAGCGATCTTTGAACGCCAGGCTAAAAGCGCGTCAATAGAAAAGAAAGAGTGGATGGGGCAATTATTGGGTTTGTTACCCCTAGAGATCGTGTAATTTATTGCTCGCGAACCAGAGGAACAAGCCGAAAATTACTATTATGTAAAGGAATTATTACTTAAAAGATTCAAGTTAAGTCCGGAGGTCTTTCGGCAAAAATTTGTCTAATACTAGAAAAAATCCGATAGCACCTATAAGGATTTCACTTTTGAAATTACGAATTATCTAGATGAGTGGCTGATTGGCTTAGAAATAAATACGTTTCAAGATCTTAAAGATGTAATGGTGGTAGATCAATTAAAAAAAACGTGCCAATGCTAGTATGAAAGATCATTTTTTAGATAATTGGGCAAACCTTAAATCAGCTACTCAAATAGCAGAACTCTTTGATAATTATGAGGACGTCCGAAAGGTAAATTCAAAATACATGGATAGGTTGGGCAGGAATGATAAAATTTTGACATACTCAGGGGCCAAGGAAAAAGAAAATAGATTTAAAAAAATTTCTCCCAGATTAGGAGCTTCTGTTCCGGAGAGTACTAGAGAGAGAACTTTTGAAAAACGCGTAATGCAGAGATGGTATCATTGCAATATGCCCGGACATATAAAATCCGTTTGCCCTACATTAATAAAAAAACAAAACGACGGAAACTTTCAATAATATTGAAGGAAATGAAAACCCGGATTTTCTTAATTCATATACAAAAAAGGGCTCTGTGAATGGTCACGAGATAGACATTCTTAGAGATACGGGAGTGACAATAGATTTAGTATGGCAAAATACATAAATCCTTCTTCTTTCTCTGGTGAAAATGTTTGGGTAAAACCACCGTAAAGCCCAGAATTGAATTGTTTTCCTTTAGCGGTCGTGGAAATTTCCGGAAATTTTGGAACGGTGCAAACTAAGTCAGAGGTTTGAGGAAATCACTTAAACCAACACGGTCTTGATATGTGCTTGGAAATAAAACGGCCGAGCTAATAAAAGGAAATTTAGGCTATAATTTCTCCTGCCGGTCGAAATAATGAATTCTGTCCAAACAAGGTCTCAAGTCAAAGCGGCTAGAGAAGAAATGAGGGTAGATAGTGGTGATGCTAAGAAAGGGAAGATGAGGCTATAATTGTTTCTTCGGATACAGATGACGAAATTTTAATACCTGCACTCCAGGAATGTGACCAGGGTACTTCTTCTACTAGTACTCTGACTACCGAATTTTTTGAAAGATTCGGAATACTTGTCAGGCATGGTTCCATGTATCATCCACAGAGTAACCCTGTTGAGCGATTTCATCGAACGTTGAAACGACTTTTACGAGTCTTATGTTCAGATGCAGGCTCCGAATGGGACAAGCATCTTCCGTCAATTCTCTTAGCGTTACGGACTGTATCTCACGAAAGTACAGGGTATACACCGTCAGAGTTGGTGTATGGGAAAAATTTGCGAACCCCAGTGACGTTAGTAATGAAACACTGGATGGAACCGGAAGAAGAAAGTGATATTTTTACTGAATATATGTTTAACTTAATAAATAGATTTAAAAGATGTCAAGAAGTAGCTAAAAATAAAATGGAGGAAATGCAAGTCAAGCGAAAAACTTGGTATGACATAAACGCAGTAAAACGTTAATTTAAGGATGGGGATTTAGTCCTAGTGTTAGCTACATCCAGAGCAAACAAATTAGCAGTGCAATGGATAGATAATTTTAAATAAAATTTCGGAAACGAACTATTTAGTCGAAATCCCCGGCAGACGCGAAAGATCTCAAATCTATCACATAAATATGCTAAAACCATATTACAAAAGGCCAGAACACGTTAACGTAATTATTAATGATGAAACGCAAAACTTTCTCGCCGACAAGGAATTAGAAATCCCGTACTTAGAAAACAATTCTCTCGTTTATGATTTCGAAGACGTAATCCAGGCTAGCGAGTTGAACAAATACCTTCACGACAAACAAATGGATCGACTGCGCGAATTATTAAATAAATACTCTAAATGTTTTTCAAACAATCCCGGTTTAACTAATCTGGTTGAACACGAAATCCAATTAGTTAGCGATCAACCAGTTAGGACGAAGCCCTATCGAATGTCACACCGACAAAACGAAATCTTAAAAAACGAAATTAACCGAATGTTAAAATTAGGAATCATTGAGGTAGGAGAATCGGATTACATATCCCCTATGATTTTAGTTAACGTAGCTTGGAAAGAACCTCGTCCATGTATTGATTACAGGAAATTAAACGGGATCATTAGAACGGAATATTTTCCCCTTCCGAATATCGAAGAACGCGTAGAAAAAGTATCGGCGGCTAAATTTATTACCGTCTTAGATTTATCTAAGAAATATTGGCAAATACTTTTGAGTAAAACTGCACAGCGATACGCAGCCTTCTGTACTAGCTTTGGTACATACAGACCCCCAAGGAAGAGTTTCGGATTAAAGAATGCTCCATATTTCTTTAGTAAACTCATGGCTGAATTACTTAACGGACTAGAGGATTTCGTTGTCCCGTATCTAGACGATATCGCAATTTTCTCAGATACTTGGGAGTCGCATCTTTAACATGTGGAAACGGTTCTGCAGAGAATAAAGAAAGCTAAGTTAACTATAAAACCTTCAAAGTGTAAGTTTGTGCAAAAAATGTCAAATTTTTGGGTCACATTGTGGGTCAGGGTTTTCGCACCCCTTCCGAGATCAAAGTTCAGGCTGTTCTAGAGTTCCCTACCCCTCGCACGAAAACTCAAATGTGCCTTCTTAGGTCTAGCGGGTTATTACCAAAAACATATAAATCTGTTCTCGGTAATCGCTGCTCCGTTGGCGGACTCGTTGAAGGTAAGAGCAAAGAGAGGAGAAATTAAGTGGACGACCGAGGGTGAAGACGCATTTCGAGAACAAAAGGGGAAACACACAGATTAGCCCGTCTTGTACGTGCCAAATTTTGAACGAGAATTCATTGTTCAAACGGACGCTTCAAACGCAGGTATGGGAGCAATTTTAACTCAATTAAATGAACAAGGTGAGGAGCATCTAATCCTTTATCAGAGTAAGAAATTTTCAGAGGTAGAGAAGCGTTATTGTACGACGGAGAAGGAATGTGCTAGTATTGTTTTCGCAATTAAAAAGTTACATTTTTGCTTAGATGGAAATTCATTTTTTTAGTTATGACCGTTTAGTCAACCCGTTGGTGTGGTTGAATAGAAACGTTAGTTCTAGCTGTAGATTGATGCGATGGGCTTTGGCTTTGCAACCATATAATTTTAGAATTGTACATCGGTCGGGTAAAAGTCACAAAAATGCAGATAGTCTCAGCAGATCGGTGATAGATAATTAGGAATTGTTAACTATATGTTCTCTTGCTCATGAATAATAATTGTTGTTTATAATGTTTTTTTTAGTTAAAGGTTAATAATTGTGTTAATTTTATTTATTTACTAGTACTGTATATCATATCGAATGGAGATGCATGTCAAAAGATAAAACCATGAAAAGCAAATATATTAATATGCTTAATTTTGTGTATCGGGTTTTAAAATGTACATGGGTATTTAGTTTACGCAAGAGGCATATTGTGAAAAATATTTTGTGTGTAAGGTTGTACACTTCGCATATCATATCAACATGTCGTTAGTATAATTCTTATTAAGTATTGTGGCGAAGAATATTTTATGTGTAAGGTCTCACACTAGCATTTGATGTAACATGTTGTTAGTATAATTGAAAATAGGCATTGTGATAGGAGTGTTTATATTTTTATTTAATGTTATAGTATGTTTTCTTATATTGTTATTGATCATTTCCGTAATATGGATTTGTGTAAGTTCCCCAGAAAGAACACTAACTCACTAGAAATAAGTAATTCCAATTTTAGTTCAGCGTTTTTCTTTAGTAGTTAAAATTGCAGCTCTGAAATATAGTGGTACTTGATGAAGGGATGTGTCGGTACTCTATCGGTTGTCTCATCATCATTCCATTAAACTTTTCTCAACGGAAAAGTTCTATAAGAGAGGGCGAGAGCTGTAACGTCACTACTCCGAACACTAACAGCAGTCGGTGTCTTTGTTGGAACCGACCCCCACACGTGTATCTTGCAGCTGCAGCGCAACCTTTTTTTGACCCCCGAGGAATCGAACCCCGTCGACCGGAAGATGAGAGAGAGAGATGCTTTGAACTTACACGGGATAGGTGGCCAACTAATCCTCCTCTCACAAAATATTGGTCTCTAACAATCTATAATTAAGTTTAATAACTTTAATGTATCATTCAGTAAATAATATTCAATAGTTCTGACGTAAATAAATTCCATATTTAAATTAACCAAGAATACGCTACCGTTATTCTTTCAAACGTTACCCCACAGATGTTTTAGGTGATGGAATGAGGTGGAAAATCATCGATAGGCTAGAAGCAGGGCAGTCACAAATCCCGATATGTAAAGAATTGAGTTAAATGCCCAACATCTTGTTCATTTTATGAAAGCAGTTTCAGGATATTGGTTTTAAAAGAACCATGACGACTAGAGAAGATCGCAATTGGTCCATTATATCTAGGCATGACAGGGATCCTGCAGCTTCTCAGCAGTCTCGTGAGTTGTATGCGCCACCAGGAACCCGTATGTAAAGGGTGACTACTTCCAGAAGGCTTTATGAAAAAGAGTTGTGTTTGCAAGATGACCTGTAGCTGACCTCCGGTTCAATTCTACGAAAAGAAGAGTCCATTAGAAATGGTGCAGAGATCATAGAGATTGGTACATGGAACAATGGACCACCATTATCTGCACTGATGAGCCCTGGTTCAACCTAACCAGGGATTTTCGCTGCATTTTCTTGCTCTTCAATGTCCAAGGAATCAACCATTATGGCAGGAGAGGCGTGATGGTCTAGGTTGACATTTTGTTGGATGGACGTATACACCTCCCTGTTTTTGGAAAAGGCAACGTGAATGTTGTGAAATATAAGGTTTCAGGGGTGCAGTTGGTTCTGATTATTTTGTAATGGATGACAACAAGCTGCCACATAGAGCTCATCTTCTCGGCGACTTTCTGAAAAGGGAGGATATTTACCGAATGGATTTTCCTGATAGATCTCCGAACCTCAACCCTGTACAGTATGCCTGTGACACTCTGGGGAGACACATTGCAACTCCCCTCAGTACCTGAAAACAGCGTCGCTGAACGAGGGAGACTAATGCCACAGGAACATCATCTCCCTTATTTATAGAATAAAATCACTGTAACTGTCCTAATATATACAACCCATTTTTTTTTATTCTGCAACCATTGTTTAAACCAATCCGAAGAGTGTTACGCATGATGATGTTCGTATGAATAACAACTGTTGAATTTTTATTGCATTGTATTTTATTTTTTTTGTGTATTACATCAACCCAAAGCTTGTATAAAATTTTCTTCGACTAAATCTAAAAATTCTGTTAATTTTGACTTGTTAATAAATAAAAAGAGATATTAACAAAAGGCTTCGACATGTTTTTTTTTAAAGTATCTTGTTGCATTGATATTTGTCTTAAGGTCTTTGGTCTGAAACATAATCTTTTTTTCGACACAAAAAGAAAATACTAAACCATCATAGAAATCGAACAAAGAAATGCTCAAAAAGTCTGTCTCCTCTCCATTCTTCTCCAATTCCTTAAATCGCTGAAACAGGATATAAATAAATTCCAAGTTAAAAGCTTCACCACCGTAAGCATCGTATTATTTCTCTGAAATCTTCTCAACCAAAGAATAAGATTGCATCATGAAACTTAAACAAATCGAACCAACATTTTGTTCATTGAGTGCAATTTAAAACAGCCTTGTATGAGGAAATCCTGAGAACGGTTCTTTGTGGCTAGATCTGAACTTCTTTTATACTCTAGTTTCATTTATTTTTTAGAACACTCTGGGAGGCATTTCCTTTCTGGTTCTCAAAGAAGGCGAATAAATGGAAGAAGTAACTTTTTTGTAGGTGTGGGTCTCCTTAATCGATCGTTACGAATCGGCTAGCTCCGTGAACAAAACCTGAGTCTTCAACTTGTTGTCACTTTAAGGTTTCTTTAGAGGCTATTGTACTCTTAAAATGTTCCTTTTTTCATCACCGTCTTGAAAAAAGAATTAAGGGGAAATTATAAAATATTAATTGGATTTTTTTTGTTCACATCAGTTGAGTGAATGAGTCACAAGTTACCGTATAATAGAGTAAAATATGCTGCAGTTGATAATCATTTATTTTATCTTCGTTTTCTGTCTAAATGTCAACTCATAGTTTTTATCACGCTTTTTTATAAGTTTCTATATCTTTTTAAAGCAGATTATGTATCATAGATAGAGGTTAAATGGTTGACGAACGTCCTACTGTTACACACAGAGAGTACTTAATTAATAGCATGGTTATGCTTCTTTAATTGGTTTTTAACAGGATGAGCAACAGCATAGGATATTAAGCAACTAAATAAATGCTTGAAAAACGTACAACACTCAGGAAGATTGAAAATAGCACACCAAAAAGGGAGCTTCAGATTCAAATAAAAGTCAATACGCACAATGATACAGATGAGAATCACTTAATGCTCAAATCTGCACAATTAAACAAATCAATTGTAAGTTCAATAGCGCATAGAAATGCCTCATGTTGCAGTGCATTCCGCACTACCTAGTTTTGAGTTGGTTAGACGTCGGATGTTGTCTTAAGGCAGATGGGACCACAAATCTTGAACAGCCAGGTCCAAATTATATACAGAGTAGCAATGTGTCATCTGGAATTTCAGCGGACACCACAAATTCCGTATATGGATACAAGCCCGAGGAGTGGGCCGACCACAGAAGAGTCTGATCATGACATAGAAAGTCTTGAGCTACTCGAGCTTCATTATCTTGCCGAAAAATTGCCCGTTGAAGCCTATTTAAGAAATGTCAAAGGTGGGGACGAAGAATGTCATCAGCATAACGTAAGTTCGTTAAGGTTCTACATACCACATTTAGAATGGACGGAATATATCATAAACTATAATCCCTCTCTCCAAGACCGTTACGATGGATGACTCTTAACAGCGTGGATGGTTTATCAGGGTTTTTCCACACCCGAAAGCGGTTATCATCTCTCATCAAAGTGAATCGGAATTCTTCACTTCCACTTTTTACCAATCTGTGGTATGTATTCTACGTCACTTCGGCTTGCCACCACTGTTGACGAAGCCATTGATACTACAATGTTAAAGGTAGTACAAGTGGAAGACGTATGTATTACAGATTTTCTTCCACAAGGGGTGTCTGAGATGGTTTGCGGTACAAATAGCTGTCCTACATTTGATTGTATTGTAGAGTGAATCTCTATGGAATACTCAAGTGCTGTGTGCATGAATCTTAGATCCTCTCCCCTCGTTTATCTCGTCTCTCCATCTCAGCTTTCCGCAAGTCTCAAACTTTAAATACTAGCGCCCCCCTTTCCAATCACAATATTTATCGCGCCCCCTTTATACATTAATAATGTACTGAATGCAATAATAATGCACTTTGACGCTAAGGCTACAATCTTAATTATAAACCATACAAATTAGTAACATAAGTATTAAATTTTGCACACGTCATTTTTAATCAAAAATAAATTAAGCAATAAGATAATTATTTTGTTATTTTTCCTTTCTCTAATTTTTAAATTAAACATATTGCAAAATGCGGTGGCTGCTTAGAAGACAAAATATAGATATCAGCTAAATATAGAAAAATAACTTAGAGGGTCAAATTGTAATCATAAGCATTCCTTATAAAAACTTTGCTTTCCAAGACAAGCTCATGGACGTCGTTAATACTTATTAAAATTGTTCTTAATTTAGTATTAATTAATTAGTTATAAAATATTCTGTGCAGCACTGATAAATTAAAAGTATACCGGCTGAAGTGCCCGCTATTTGCACGAGTTCATTTATAAGAAAATAAAACATTATTGATACAATATCTGTATTGTAAGGAGAGTAATGCCAAGTGCGCGACAATGTTTACAAAAACTTAAAATGATTGCTCAAATTTTCGTTAGTTTTAAGCGAATTGTAATTATAAACCTCACAGAATTAGCATTTATAATTGATGTTAAAGAATGAACAATAATATAAAATTCCGATGAAGAATAATTGTATTATTTTTAATATTTAAAGCGAAAAGACTTCAACATGTTTTAACCCGGGAGCAGGCATGCACTCGATACGGTAGAGGGTTATTGAGTCACCCCAATCCTCTTTTTCGTTATAATTATTTTATTGTACACGATACAAATCGTAATTCCAGCGAATAATTTAATTAAGAGAAAGTAAACTTACCTACTTTCAAGGAATTTTCAATTTTTCTTCCGTAACAAATAAACAGTTTTGTCCGAATTAACGATTTCGTAATCTGTGTGTCCCGCGCCACCACTTCCTGGTAAAAAGTGTATTCATTATGATAATATGTATGTTGTGCTGCTAAAAGCAATTCTGTAAAACGTTTTTTGTTATGCTTTATATGTTTGAGATATGTTTATATGTATCATAAAACTCCTTTGCATGAAAAAAAGCGCACCAGAGTAAAATACATTATTTACAACTTCCCTATATGAGAAACAAACACAAGAGAGGGATCATAACTAACTGTACCAGTAACTTATGTCAAACAGATTATCAGCAAAAACAGATTACAGCTATAATGTTCAGTATTTCAAAAATAATCACAGTGATTAATTTTTTATGTTCCTAAATTTTTTCGATTCTGGGTCTGGGATTCGTTTTGTCTCTGAAAGAGCTGTATGTTAAAATTAAAAAGAAAACGTAATAAAAAATCTCTCATCACGGGATTACAGCAAATAAAATAAAAGTTTTTTTATTTGGTTATAGGATCAAAGATTGCTAATTAGGTATTGAATTTTTTTATTTTTGATGACTTAATATCGCGCGCCTATAAATTATATCAGAGTAAAAGTGAATTTTTCATTATGTCTGAAAGTATTTTGTTTTAATTCATTCCAGTAAATTAATTATTTTTTAAGTATTTTATTTTCGATATGCTCACGCCCCCTTGTACGGTTATCCCCCCCCACAGTTTGAGAAACACTGCCGCAAGTAGGCACCATTTCGTATCCACTGCTTTCAACAAGTTCTAATGGCGCAGTATACATACAATCCAATTGGCGAGTCACCTGCGGGTTTCAATAGGATGATTTCAATGCGGATTCAATTGATCACTCAAACTCACTTAAATATGTGAACTGTTTTATAACACATCTAACTGCCATTCTTTGCTTACTTAAGGTCCCCTAGATTCCGAATGCGATCATTAGGTTCATGAATCTTTCTCTATGTACCTGTTTATGTAGGATCCACTGGGGGAATGACTCATCATGCGCATTGGCATGACACTTCGATCATTTTCATAACAATATTCATCCAACTACGTAACAAAGTTTCGCAATTGTAGCTCGCTTCCTCCTTTAGTGCAGCTTTCAATGCTCTTGACTGTGTATCATTACTATGAAAATATAAATACATCACATGAAAATAAAAAAACAATTACCATGAATTTAATGGGAAAGTCAAGTTATTAACTTAACTTGACTCAGTGACGCAACAGCTCGTGATGACCGAGACCTACAGTATACGCGTCCTTGGGCCTTGAGGGGCATGACCACGTATTCCGGTCAGGTGGTCATTCTGATGCAAAACCCTCAGTGTTAAGTTTGCAAGCAGGCTTGGTACTCATTTATCGATCCACAGAAAGTATTGAAGGCTAAGTCGACCTTGCACAGCCCAGGGATTGAACCTCGGACCTGTGGGGGGGAAGAGAGATACACTAACAACTCAGCAACTACGCTTCTTCCAAGTTATTAAAATGTGTAAATCGTTAAGGGAAAATGGTAAATTTATCTACAATCTCAGACTTTTGAATGAATAAGAGCTTACGCCGATTTTATAATTCCAAAATTCTTTTCTGTGTATTTCGTAAGCAAACTGTCGATCCACTTCTTCATGAAACGGGTATGAATGGAAAAAATGTAGAAAAGTATATTTCAATATCAACTGAATAGAGTAAATTAGTTAGACTTTAATAGCAAACAGTCCAAAAAGAAGGACATCAAATGAATAAAACAGCGCCAAATCTCTGGAGCCGATCGGGAAGAAACGAAACTTGAGGTGTTATTGAATTGTGTTAAAACGAGTTATAAAGATAATTCTGTCTCAAAACTTATACTTTTATGCAGTGAACTAAATCATTTACTGAGGTTGCCATAGAAAAGAAAAAAACATTTCTTACTGATAAGAAACAAGTACTAATAAGTTGGTTCATTTTCGTCACTTGTTTTATTTATCAATTTAGAGAATTTCTTAATTTCTAATATCCGGAAACACCAAACACATATTTCCTACCAATGTTGTTGTATATATTATTAGATTATCCAATGATGCCATGTTGTCCCCTGTATTAGAAGTAGTCTTTTGAATATGCTTTCAAAGGTAAAGAAAAGAGTATCCACCTTTCGAATAAATAGATAAAATATATATAAAGTTGAAAATAAATGGGGAAAAGAGTGAAAACCTTGAAAGAGAGCACACAAACAAATTAACTAAATCACTAAATCACTTTTACTTAAACGATCCGACAGCCTCTACCATCTAATGCATTTCCCCACCCAATTAGAGTGATTTTTCCGACCGAACGATTAATGTACACCGATGTTTAAATAAAAGTAAAGGTCACAACGTGTATAAGCAGGTTAAATCTTAACTTACCAGACAGCGCAGATGGTATAGTTGTTCGGAAAATATATTAAAATCCTCGTTTTACTGTTGGATTGAATTAAAATAAATAAAGATTTATCACTTATTTAAATGTTGGAGAATGCTACGATGTCTTAGAAAAATTTCTCTGAAAACACTTTTCTAAAACTTCCTTAACGCATTTACGGTTTGCTGAGTTTCAGGGAGAATAACGTTTTTGACAAGATTTTAGGTTTGGGTAATAAATCTTTAGACTAAACTTCTCTTTCGGCTTCCTTTTGCATAAAAATTCATTCCTGGCTTGATTAATTCGAACGCTGCGTAATTAATGTTTTACATAAATAATGTCTAATGTTTTTGGAAGTATTTGTGTAAATCAATGTACTTTCTCTTATTTCTGTATAAAAACTGGAAAATTTACTAAATTCTTTTTAAAACGATTAGAATATCTTATTCCAATTGAAACTTTCTGAAAATATTGAGAAATGAGGATTTTTTGTGTCGTTTAAAATTCATTTAGTAAATTCTATGAGAAAAAATTAAACCGTAAAAAATTAAGTACCAAAATAGGTAAAAGCTTAGTGAAAATTTGCTTCATAAAGTTGATGGATGATTTTGCATTTTTTTCTGCATTTATGCATGTGGTCACATTTGAAGTATGCTAAGTATATACTGCTCAAAACAATTAAAGGATATTGTAAGTTTTATATAAAATAAAGATATAAGCGAAACATTTTTTGCCGAAAATGGAAGAAGAGAATCACAAATGCTAATTTTTCTGATTTTTAAACTGTGGAGTATGCTAATTTTGAGTTCGACGTCAAAAACGTCGCTTAAGCAGCAGCGAATAAAATTTGACTTTCAACTTAAATGAAGACAAGGATGATCGGCATTCAGTGATTGATTTGTTTCGATGAGTACGATGTCTCAGCGAAGTCATTTAACCGATTCAGAAGCTTGAAGAGTTGTTGGTAGGTTAGAAGGGGGCCAAACTCAAGCCGAAACAGTGCAAGCCCTTGGAGTGTCTCAAAGTGTGATTTCCAGGGTCTGGAACCGTTTTTTGGAGACTGGAAGTGTGGGCCGAAGACCAGGACAAGGTCGTAGAGGGGCAACGATGCCCAATGAAGATCGTTATTTAGTGTTAACGGCTCAGAGACACCGAAATATGAAAGCTACTCTTCTCCAACAACACCTTCGCTCGGCTACTGGCACCACGGTTTCAACTCAGACTGTCTGAAACGGGCTCGATGGTGTAGGTCTGTATGCTCGCCGATCGATGGTATGTGTTAGACTAACATCAACACGACCGGAAGATGAGAGGGAGAGATGCTTTGAACTTACACGGGAGAGGTGGCCAACGAATCCTCCTCTCACAAAATATTGGTCTCTAACAATCTATAATTAAGTTTAATAACTTTAATGTATCATTCAGTAAATAATATTCAATAGTTGTGACGTAAATAAATTCCATATTTAAATTAACCAAGAATATACTCTACCGTTATTCTTTCAAACGTTACAGTAGTCGTAGTAGCAAACTAATGAAAACTTAGTTACCCACTTACTTCATACAACACACTATCATCAATCAATATTATTTATCAGATACATAGATCTTAGTTAATGACATTTGTTTTGATAAACACAGACATTTCGGATGTCGTCATTGTTTAAGTATTGAGTAAATTAAATATTTGGATCACTCAAAACTTTGGAGAAATAAAGTTTTCTTCATTTAATTTACCTCACAAATTCCTTTCGGTAATTATGCAAAGTTTGGATTGTTTAATCATGTGTATGTTTTTAAAGGGTTTTCTTCGGCTCACATTGTAACTATGTCTGGGTCAAAACTTCAAAATTTTTGTCTAACATTTTAAAGAGGTCATTTGAGCTTGAGGTACATCCAACAGATTTAAAATCGTCATTTTCATAAAAGAAATCTAAATTTATTTTATAGTCTATTTTTGTAGCCTGTTCAATAAGCTTCTTAAACTATCGTACTTTTAATTCTGAGTCAGTTAGAAAAAAAGTTATAGCTGTTTTTGTTTGAGGTAGAAAGCCCAAATCGAAACAGGAAGTATGAGTTTAAAATTAATTTCCGCCGGCAAAATGAGATTTTTATTCATTTAAAATATTTTAACGATTTTTTTTATGTTTAGTAAACTTTATTTTACTTTATAAATGTTTTAATCGATATATTTTGCTTTAAAATGGGCAACAGTTAACTGATTGCAATGTTAGTTTTGATTTAAACGAGTTGCTATCTTTTTATAATTTGTGTTCAAAACTAGATATCTTTATAAGTTTTTTATATAAATTTATAGTTATTCTTAATTAAATTAAAGTTGTCATGCCAAAAACAAGATCAATGAGGCCAAAAAAGAAGATATTTCCAGAGAACTGTATTTGATGGAGAAACGTCGATAAAAATATCAACGCATCTTCCAAATTCAGTCATTAGTTCTATTAAAAAGACTTATAAGGAACTTTGCGATCAAAATATCCTAAGAAAATGTCTTCACGGGAAAGCTCAAAACTGCAATGAAAGTCCTAACAATGACGGGTGGAGTATAATCCCGAAAGACAACTTTGTTCAGCAACAAATACTCCGTTTAAGGAATTATATCGCAAACATACTTTTTAATTTTGGGTTTGCCGGTCTATTACCTCTACTTCAAAAGTTAGGAATAAAACTATGTTCTGAAATGAAAGGATATTTTTGGTACCTCGACAAAACGAGAATTGTTGATTCTACGAGGCATTCTAAACCAGATAAGAAACTGTCTTGTAAAAAAGAAAGGCCCTTCAAAACTGTAAAAGTTTGAAGTATGAGGTTCAGAAAGGCACAACATACAAATCTGGAGAGTTTTAAAACCTTCTTAAATCATTAAAAAGTTTTATTGCAAATATAAACCTTATTTTGCATTTTGTGAAGAATGTTATTTTTGAACATAATGGTTTACTGTAAGAGTGATATTTCTTAAAGTAAATAAAATATTCTTATGAATTTATTTTGAGTTTGTTCTTTGTATTGTAATAAAGGCTTCCTGCTAAAAGCTAAGGGTAATTTTTCAATTAACCCTCTAACTGGATACCTTCCTCCTGAAAAGTTATTCCGAAAGCGTTTAACTCTTATTTTACGATTCCCTTCAAAAATGCAACAGACTTCTTTCCTTTCCCCCTTTTAGAACTTGGGAGGTCGAACGGGGACAATTTTATGACCCAGTTCGGTGCTTTTATAAAGTAAGAACCAAGAGATCAATCGTTTACAGCTAGCTAAAGTTGCCTTGGTCAATCTTCTTTGAAAGCGTAGTGGAATTCGGTGTTTCTTTCTCCTATATGTTCAGTCACAGTAAAATTAAAAAATGAAAGGTAAAAAAAAAAGAGGAAAAAATGAAATAAATAGTATGTTAGAAGTTGAAAAATAATTATATTTTCTTCAAAGAAAATTTATTTTTCTGTCATTTTTTAAAAATTAAAAATATATATATATATATTTTTGGTATTGCGATTTGAACCAGAAAAAAGCATCCTGTATTCATTTTAGAATATGAGAGTAAGAAAACGCGCTCACTTTCCTATTTTTTAAAAAAAGTAATGAGCTAAAAAGAGCAAAGGCCCTATCTCATTTTTAAACAATAACACAATAAATATTACATACGATGATTATATTTATGAAATAAAACCGATCTTTCTCTATTCAGTTATATTTTTAATTTAAAATAGCATAAAAGAGGATTTCAATACTTTTAATTTATTTTAATTAAAATCATATAAAAGATATTTTTATGTTAACGGAATATTTTTCGGAAAAAATTTAAATTTTCCTTCCTAGTGTTCTCTTTTTCGAACTTCTTGTATTAAATAAAAATTCCTTTTCTACATCGGCATTTGTGATGGACATAACACACATTCAGTCAATAATTTTTAATTTTAATGGGGGATATACTTCTTCAAATGCGCATGACAGTACTTCTAACCATTTTCTACTCAAGTTAAATTTCTTATCTTTCTGTTTCTTTTATTACAAGGAAAAATGTCACACATCGATAACGACATTTTCACACAATTCAGTCATTACAAATTCTATTGTGAGAAAAGTTCTCCCTAATTAATTTTGTCTTTAAAAACAGTACACTTAAAACAATTTTGTACAGTGAAGTTAACCGACAGTTCCACAATGTATTCATACCAAATTTTAAAAACAAATTTAACACTAGAAAATGTATCCTATATTAAATTTTTCAGTATACACACAAATATTTCCTGCTGTAGGGAAGATATAGTATGAGATGTGGTGTGCGGTTGTGAAAGAATGTTTTCGTAGTGTAGACTATTTTTGAAAATTTAAATATCACTGAAGCTGATCATATAACTGCAAATGAGCCTTATTTTAGTGTGTGCTGGTATCAAAGTAAAACACTTTACAATATTAAAAAGCCTATGGGTTTATACTCAACATCAAACTATTCGCAAAATGGCTTACAACTTCTATTCAAAATGTAAAGAAACTGAAATATAAATATATCTTACTGCAGTCAAAAATATTCATAATATGTATAAGTATTCCATTCCTCCACTTATTTCAGTACATTTTAAAAACTGTAGCTGAATGCAATTTTTTATATTTATAAACGAGGCAAAGAAGCTCACACAGTCGTAAAAATGTCTTTATCATTTTTAAATACACTACTACAAAACGTATATGGATTGTGTAAGATCAGTCGTGAAATCCTAAAAGCTTTTAGAGGAGCTAAAAACATGTAATTTTGGATTGATAAAATGTTTAATATAATACACAAATATACATGTTATTAAGCAAATACAATTGAAAAATCAAACTTCCTTCTGAAATAAACGTAATTGAAAGAAAAATGTTTAATTGCAAATGAGTGGAAATACATGTTTATCTAAGGGGTATCCCCAAAGTGAGGTAATCCTCAAACTTAAAACTCAAACTCAGAAACACAACAATCCATGAGGGCCAGGAACTACTGCGCCCATCATAATACACGTGACCATTGGACGCTGAGGTGCATGAACAGATGTCCCGATTTGGTGGTCTGTCTGAAGAGAGACCTTAAGTGTTTAAGACCCGAAGCAAGCTTGGTACTCATTTATCGACCCAATGTAGCGGGGATAAAAGGAAGAGTCAACCTTGCGCAGCCCGTTAATAGAACCCCAGACCTGTGGTGTGGAAGCACCACTCGATCCCATTCGGTGAAAAAAAAATTAATGTTAGAATCTTATATAAATCCCTAATGAATGAGGGAGTCCAAACTTTTTTTTTTCATGTAAACTGTTTATACGGAAATGGTTAATTATGAACATTTCACAAGTTGCATAAATTAAAATTAACCGTTATAGTTTACATAAATTTTTAAGGGTACAAAAGGTGTATTTCGGCAGCACGAATTAATTTTAAAAGGAATACGGTTACGAAAAAGTAGTACAAATCTATCTAAAGTAGGGTTGGTTACCTTAGATATTGTCAAACACAACAATGTACTGGAAGCCAATTCCACAATTCGTTGTTATAAAAATGTATGGAAAATTACAAGATTTATTTTTGCATTTGTAATTTATATATATATAATTTTTCCTGGGAGCTTTAAAAGCTAGAGCGGCATCGATCAAAACCGTGGTTATCTCTCTGTTTTTCCAGATCGCCCCTGACTAAGTCAACTCTGCCATAGTAAGTGAAAATGCCGGATTTTGTTTGTCAAGATCATTTTATAGCAGACTGCATTTTTCATGTATTTTAGATGGTCGTTTTATATTTTCTACATCAATATCTTAATGTCTGAATTTAAAATTACATAAAATTCTTCACATTCGCATCAATGACCATGATAATTTTTATTAGTATATGAATGTGTCATCAAACGATTACATCACTAATATTAACACATTATTTTAACCATTTAATTAATATTAAGTATAACATAACGTACACAAATTTTCTGAACTTTAAAATAAATATTTCGAAAACTACTTCAGATATACTCAAATATTTTATTCCTACGCTTTAGCTTCTGAGTTTTGCTTCTATGTAGGAATTTATTGTAATTGTATATTCATCAATTTTTTAGTATATTTTTTGCTCTTAGCATGCGGTTTTCAACCGAATTGTATGAAATCTTCGAAATATATTAAAAGATTCCAAAGAAGCTATATAATAAAATTTGAAATTTTTATTATACTCAAACAATTGCTAAAACTTATGGTAAATAATTTTTAACTGCGCGATGCATTTTTTTTTTTTTTTTCGAAATTTCAAATGGAATTTCTAACATAAAATTTCTAGCTTTATAAGGTCGAGATTTCAAAAATATCCAGATTTTAATTACTTATTCAGTTAGCCTTTAAAAGATAAATGTTGAGGTATTTTGTATAAATAGATATTTTTGAACAATATATAATTCGAATGTTTTTCAATAGCTTGAATTTAAAATTGATTTTATATTTATTTATATGCATAAATGTCTACTGTAAATGTTTCCGTATATTTTTGATTACCATTTATTCAAACATTCAAGTTATAAAAAAATGTGTGAAAATCTTCATTCATGTTGTCTTTGATGTAAACTGAAGTTCAAGCACTTAAAATTCAAATATAATTCGGTGTATTTTAACAATATATAACCAGGCACACACACACACTGTACTTAAACTTCCCTGAACACTTAGGCTTTGAAATCTAAAAAAAAAAAAAATCTAATAAATCTTAATTTTTTTTCGTTATTATTTTTTATCAAAGTGTAAGAAAATGTTTCAAATGATTTGATGAAGTTTAAATTTATTCATTTTTTAGTGGTTGGAAAATTGAAAAGGTTCCAAATTTTAAAGAGTTTGGTGTTTTATTAATTTTTTCGGTATCTTATAATAAAATAATCATGTTTCAAAAACTGAAAACTTTGATAAAATAAGGAAAATGAAGCGAAAGAATATACTTAAAAAAAGATAATTTGTCTAACTATATAAAATAGCAGATTGCCCTGACACGCCCCAACTTGTTACAGTTTCAAATTAATATGAAACCAAAACGGAATTGTAACATATTTTACTTTTGCGTTGGGACTTTTGGAAACTTTTAAAATACAAGCTAGCAAACAAACACTTCTTGGATTCTAAAGAAATTTCTCCCCGATTTTTTACATTGCCCCAGGGTCAAAACACGGGGTTTCCTGCGAGCCATAAAACTCCTGCTGTGTTGCTTCCTCCGTCCCTCATTATCTTTCAAGATGTTAAACCTTAAAAGGGGGAAAGGCTTTCAGAAAAGTGCGGCTAATCCGTTTTTGAAAACGTTACTTGAAGGCAGAAAATTCCGTGCAGTCCATTTTCGAAGCATCTTTACACTGACGGAATTTTCCGTGCTATCCGGTTAGAGGGTTAAAGCAGTGTTTCTCAAACTGTGGGGCGTGCCCCCTGGGGGAGCGAGATAACCTTACGAGGGGGCACGAACATATCGAAAATAAAAGATTTAAAAAATAATTAATTTACTGGAATGAATTCAAACGAAATACTTTCTGACATAATAAAAAATGTACTTTTACTCTGATATAATTTATAGGCGCGCGCGCGATATTAAGTCAAAAAATATTTTAAATTCTTCAATACCTAATTAGCTATATTTGATCCTATAACCAAATAAAAAAACTTTTATTTGATTTGCTGTAATCCCATGATGAGAGATATTTTTATTACACTTTCTTTTTTTAACTTAACATACTACTCTTTCAGTAAAAAACATATCCCAGAATTGAAATAATTTAGAAACATAAAAAATTGATCACTGTCATTATATTTGAAATACTGCACATTATAACTGTAATTTGTTTGACCTTCTAAGTTATTGGTACAGTTAGTTATGACCCCTCTCTTATGTGTTTGTTTCTCATTTAGGGAAGTTATAAGTAATGTATTTCTCTGTTGCGCTTTTTTCCATGCAAAAGAGTTTTATGATGTTTGGAAAACAACGGAGATCACTTTGAAGGATTACTTGGCCAAGACTTATTTTTATGAGTTTTCTCAAACATATAAAACATAAGGAAAAACGTTTTAAACAACTTTTTTGCAGCAACATACATATTATCATAATAAATATTCTTTTTACTCGGAAGTTGTAAGGCGGGACACACAGATTACGAAATCGTTAATTCTGGCAAAACTGTTTACTTGTTACCAAAGAAAAATTGAAAAATCCTTGAAAGTAGGTAAGTATGTATCACGATTTTTATCGTGTACAATAAAATAATTTAAAAAAAAGGATTGGGGTGACTCAATAACCCCGCTCAACCGTATCGAGTGCGCGCCTGCTTCCGGGTTAAAACATGCTGCATTCTTTTCGCGCTTTCAATATTAAAAATAATACAATTATTCTGCATCGGAATTTTATATTATTGATCATTATTTAACTTCAATTCTAAATGCTAATTCTTTGAGGCTTAAAATTACAATTAGCTTAAAACTAATTATAATTTGAGTAACCATTTAAAAAAAAAATTATATTACATTTTTGTAACCATTGTCGAGCATTGGCATTGCTCTCCTTACAATTCAGCAATTATATCAATGATGTTTTATTTTCTTATAAGTGAACTCGTGCAAAGAGTGGGCACTTCAGTCGGTATACTTTTAATGTATCAGTGCTGCACAGAGTATTTTATAACTAATTAATTAATACTAAATTAAGGATAAGTTTAATAAGTATTAACGACTTGCAATGGCCTTTCTTGCAAAGCAAAGTTTTATAAGGAATGCTTATAATTAGAAATTGACCCTCTGAGTTATTTTTCTATATTTAGCACATATCTATATTTTGTCTTCTAAGCAGCCACCGCATTTTGCAATTTTTTCAACTTAAAAATTAGAGAGAGAAAAGTAAAATAATAGTTATCCTATTATTTTATTTATTTATATATTTTTTATTTATTGCTTAAATGTAGTATACAAAATTTAATACTTATGTCACTAATTTGTATGGTTTATAATTAAGATCGCCTATTGTAAGCTTTAGCGTCAAAGTGCAATACTATTGCGTTCAGTACATTATTAATGTATTAGCTGGTATACCCGTTCTTCGCACGGGTGAACTGAAAAATTAAATAACACAGATTGAAGGATAAAGAAGTTTTTAATGAGTTAATTTTACGTGAATTGCAAATTAATAAAAAAGAGCTTTTTGCATATCTCAGCTAAACAAAAAAAAGAAAAAGAAAAAAGCCCTTTGTTAAATTTTAAGTATGTGGATATAATAGCTGATAAAAAGTATTTTTGTTTTATTTATAACTCTCCGTAACACTCTTGAGGGTGGATTTTCGAAAATACCTCCCTAAGCTGATCTCTTCAGCAAAAGTAACACATTATTTAGTTAAAGTTTTGTGTAATGAACGCATGAAATAGTATGAATAATTTATATCTGGAAGTGTAATACATTAATATTACTTTCTGTTGTATTTATTTTACATTAAATATGTAATATTCGCAAGCAACGCCGTTTTTTAAATTATAATAGCGATTCAATGAAAGCATAGCGAAATGTTAACGATAGAGTCAAATTGGCAAATGTCTAACTACTTTCATAGCTCGAGCTTTATTAGAGCTTTGGAAGACCCACCTTGTAGGAGAGCGATGCACGTTAATACATTATCCACCGCATTATGATTTACTGCAGTTTTTTTCATACAACATTTTTTTTGAATCACTACATTGAAAATTAAGGGATATACATAAACAAAATACTCCACTTTGGGAAATTAAATCCGTTGGAGCTAATAAATTAATTAAAGATATTCTACTGTAAAATTAATTATATATACCATTCACTTAAAATAGATATTCAAATCATTTTCCAAGGTCTTCATTAACATACAAAAACGTAAGACACTTATATCTTGACATAAACTGTTTTTTCGGGACAAAAATAATAATCTTTGCAATCCGCTGAAAACGCCTTCAGCTGAAACAACAATATCTGCTACAAAACTATTCGCCTTCCCCACTAAAATACTCGTCATAGAACTCGTGCTGCCAGATATCTTGGAAGAGTGGATTTCAAAGAATATTCCTGCTAAGTATTGGTAGAATATTCCTTCTAAGTTGGTGGGGTGTGCTGGTTAGGAGAAGGGGGTCGTCCACGTCACTTGACCATGGTTCAAAATTACGTGGTCCGTTGCCGAAAGCCCTTGTGTAGCTGAACAGTGCGACATTAATATTCACTCACTCCAAAAATACAGTACAGTAGTTATAATATATAAAAATGCAATATCTGCCTATTCAATTAAAATTATAACGTTGTAATTAACTACTAACCACAAACAAATTTTGAAAATTTGTCCAAATGATGTAGTGTGAAAGAGAAAGTTTATTTACTTTAAGTTACAAAACAGATAAAAGCATTTATTTTAAAAAAAGATCAATTTCTTACTACCAAATGTGCATAATAAAATCATAAAAAAACATTCAAACAAGAAGAGATTTATATCAGCCTCTCCCTTCAAAACTTACTTTTATTCTGAAATAAAAAAAATTAAGGATTATACTAATCACAGGAATTAATTAGAAGCGAGCGCCTTGCGTAGCCAAAACAAAAAGGTTTCTTCACAAACAAAATATATATATATGTTGTAGTGGGCATTTTTGCAGCGCACGCCAGAATTACTTGCAGATGGCACAATTTTTTCCTACTTACTTGACAAATATCGTTATATTTTGGACACTTCTCACAATATCTTTATAAAATATGGCCTATGCTATAAATTATGGCCTATGTGTTATTCTGATGTATAAGCTATATCATTGTAAAGTTTCATTAAAATCCATTCAATTGTTTTTGCGTGAAAGACGGCTGAACATCCTCTCAAACTTTCGCATTTATAATTTATACCTAGATAAGGGAGACGCGATAAAAATTGTGATCGAAAAGGGGGTTGCCAGTATTGAAAGCTTGAGAAGCACTGAATTAAGGTACTTTTTTATGTAATTTTATATAAAAAAAAGTTTTTTAAGAATTTTCTGGGTTTTTTCATCTCGAACCCCTGTATTCTATAGTTTTACAGTAGAATTTGAGCTTTTTTAGTATAAAACATGTATTCCCGTAATTATTGTATTTATTTTTGTGATATATATTTTTAGAGTTGTTTGCAAAAGAGCAATTTTTTCTAATATTTTGGTAGAAATTTCTCAATATTTTGAAAAATAAGCTTTCAAAAAATTCTTCTTGCTGTATTTTCATAGAGAGTTTTGCAACATACTTAATTAAAAAATAACAACTAAATGATTATTTAAGTTATATTTTAGAAAATTGTCTCCGAACCCAATCGGATACCTTAAATATTTTTTACACGATCCTTTTGGATGGCAATACGATAATTTAACTCTCGTTAATAAAAATTAATTGATTAATATTAATTGTTTAAAGCATTACAGATACACCTACAATGGCATCATTATTGGTGCCCAAATTTGGCGATTTAGCAACCATGTTGGCGCCTTGGGTTAAAACTTTAAAACCTTTTTATTCAAAAAGCTTAATTGGGCTGAAATTTTATGTACATGATTGTTTTGAATAACAATACGATAATTTAATTATTATTAATAGACATTAGTCGGTTAAAACTAATTATTTAAAGAATTTAACTTTGTTCATGTTGCCTATTGCTTGCGACGTGAAGCAGTTGAATACTGAAACCAGCAAATTAAATTATCTCCTCGTAAGACTAAATTATTAAAACTAATCATTCAATAAATTCAGCATTAGATCGCGCTAAGTCAGAGCGCCCCATAGGGGGCGTGATAACTTTTCGACGGGGGCGAGCATTTTGAAAAGCCGAAAACAAAAATTATGTAAGAAAATTCCTAATTTATGGAAGGTAAACACACACAAAATACATTCTGACGGAATGAAATACATACATTTACACTGTAATACTCTTGTGAATGTATAGATACTGCGCAATGCGTGTTTTAATTAATTATACAACACTGAGTTAAGATCAAGTTTAAAAATTACCAGTGGGCTTGTCATGTAAAAAATTAAACCCAAAAAGTAATATTTTTCTGGATAATTTATGTTGTTCAATTAATCCGTTGATTAAATTTACGGGATTCGCTTCCCAGTGCCACCGTGTTCCATGTGTTGCGGGAGGGAAGAAAAGAAATAAATGAGCAAAACATTATCGAGGTCCCTTTTATTGCATTCTAAAGCCTTCGGAATAATTTTATGGATAGCTCAGCAGAGAAAAGATCGTACTTCAGAAAGACGCCTAAATACGTCCGAGGCAATAATCTCTAGTGTTGAGAGAGACATTCATATCTGTCGGTGGCACTTAATAGTTTAAAGTTGTGTGGCATGTGTGGCGTCAATGGATTGAATTCGATTGACTGTTAATGCATGGAGGGGGGCGCGGCGAAAATTATGATTGGATATCGGGTCGCCAAGAGTGAAAGTTCGAGAAGTGTCAAGTTTGAAAGAAAACTCATGTTTAAAAAACTCGTTTCTTTACCGACGTTATTAAATATCTAAGAAGTGATATCCCTCACCCTATATGAAGTTTGCTCAAAACTGAGTTACACAAAAGCGTATTTCACTAAATTAAATTCTGTTTTTACTCATTTTAACAAAATGCAAGTACTTTGCTTATAAAAGTAGTATACATTAAAGTGCCTGAAATACATTTAAGCATATAAAGATGTGGAATAAAAGAATATTTAAATTATGGCTCTTTGAACAGAAATATTGCCATTATTTGCAGTATATTTTCAAAGAAAACTGCTAGTTTTTTTTTTTTGTAAATTAATTTGTTTAATTAACAAACATTTAAATATCTTCTAAATCAACTGCATCCTCCATATTTTAAATTTATATTTTATAAGTAAATTTTATCTTGATATAAATTGATTCAAAATATATTCCCTCTAAAATACATTTAATTTTTAGTTTTAGAAAGTAGTTTGTAAGAAGATTGCATTTACATTTCAAATGCATCAACTAAAATGTTTTTTTTTTGTTTTGGCACGTTTACTATATAAGTTTCAATCATTGCATTTAAAATTAATCAATATAAACTTTACTGGACTTCTTTTCTGTAACAAAATTTTGATGGAAAAAGCTTAATAATTTTTTTTAATTTTAACTTTGATTTCTATTTTTTCAGAAACCATTTCACATGCATATTTTTATTCGTTCTTCAATATTCTCAAGTGGCCGCGGTAGCCGAGTGGTATAGGTATCGGACCGTGGCTTGCTTTGTCACGGGTTCGAGCCCAGTACCACTAAAGACCCGCCGTGTAGGGCAGCGATGCACGTTAAATCTGTCGAGAGCTGAAACGTCCTCCCGTTGGTGTGGTGTGGTAGTTAGGAGAGGGGGGTGCCAGCTCAGGTGTCGTCCACGTCACTTGACCATGGTTCAAAATTACGTGGTCCGTCGCCAAAAGCCCTCGTGTAGCTGAACAGTGCGACGTTAATATTCAATCAATCAATCAATATTCTCAAATGTTTACGCCTAGAGGAAGATGTAGACTGAATAAAATGAATTACCGCTGTTGCATATTGGAAAAAAAAAACATAAGAACCAGATATAAGTAAAATACTAAATAGCTTTCGAACACCTGCCTCAGAGCTACAAAAAGAGGTGAAACATTATTTCATTATTTAATGGAGTTATTTTGTTTGATTTTTATGTAACTGCCTAAAAAAACAACTAAAAAGTACGAAAGGCAGGGGGAAAGCTATAAAATACTTATTATTTGCATTGGGAAACTACATTTCTTTTAAAATCTTGAGCGAATGTTGTAAAAAGTACAAAAGGAAAATTATGAAAAATATTTCAGACCTTGTCTCTGGAATATGATTTTCTTAACATTTCCAATATTTTCAGACAACTGCACCAACAAAGAACCGCCACCCTCCCAAGAAAAAGAACTGCGTGCCAAAATTATATAGAAAAGTTTGCTGTATGAAATTTAATCAATAACTCATCACAGAATGTGATAAAACTCATGAGAAATGATTCGATATATGTTCTTACTATTAAAAACTTTTCTGAAACTAGTTCTACTGTCTTCTACAGCTTCGGAGTGATCTAAAGTTTCTCTTTTTTATCAATCTGCACATCATGGACACCCCAACAATAACATTAAAAACCTATTTTGATAATTGATTTTCTTTCTGTAATTTTGCACAAAGCGAAGTGTTTATCTTTAATATAGTTCATTGACGCCTAAAATGAATTCTTCTGCTATAACTTGTTTTTGCAGACATAGAGTAAAAGTGTTTTAAACAGTCTATACTTCAAGTTTAATTGAATTACGCTATTTTAGTTTCACTAATATTCATAATTTTACAATATTATTTAATGAAAATATTTCTCTTATTTTTTGTTTTTTAATTACGCTTGATAAATGTATGATATTTAAATAGTATATGCTTGTACATCGCGATTGCTCCAATCATAATTTTAAAATTGAGTATTTCATGTACTATTGAAGTGTAAAGTTCTTGAAAATATTAAAAAGAGACTAAATCTTCAATCTGAGAATTTATTGACATACATAAAATTTAATTACGCAATTCGCTTTTTATCGTAACTGTATTGAAAATTCATATATTTATGATATTATTTGCGAAATTATGCTTTTGGATTTCGAAGAAATATTATCGATCTTTTGGTGGGAAAAAAAGACCGAGAAGAAAATTTTCTATCCTTAAATGTTTAATATTAATTCCCAATTTTTTAAACTTCTCGTTACCTTCAAAATGTTTCAAATAAAAATTCTTAAAAAAACACTGGAAATCATATACACAAAAAGAATCGATATCGATGAGAAAAATATTTCTTATCAGCAATAATGTTTTGATGAAGTTAATTAACGGTGCGTTAATCATTTTAATTAATTTATCCATTAGCATCACGATTTTGTTTTCATGTGAACCTTTAGCATTGACCAACTGCGATGAATATCACAGAAGTTAATAAGAGAGTCTTAATTTTAATTGACAACTGTGCATTCATTATTTTATAAATCAATATAGTTCAGAAAAGGTATGAAAGACAGGAAACGTATATGCAGGAAACTTCTACGCAAGAAACTTGTATTCACAGGAAACTTGTATGCTCAGGAAACTTGTATACACAATTCTATAATTACTCCGTTTATTTCTTCTTGTTGATGTGAGAGAGAAACAATCTAATTGACTGAATTTAATTTATATCATTTTCTGTAGCAACATTGGAGCTACAGGCGACACACCTCGAAATTTTGAACCACGTTAAAATAACGAGGCTGTGGTAGCCCAGCGGTCAAGGTATAGGATCATGGCAGGCATGTTATGAGTTCAAGCCCAGTACACTAAAGACCCACCGTGTAGGGCAACGATTCACGCTAAATCTGTCGAGAGCTGAAACGTCCTCCCGTTGGTGTGGTGTGGTAGTCAAGGGAGTGGGGTGCAAGCTCAGGTGTCGTCCACGTCACATGACCATGGTTCAAAAATTACGCGGTCCGTCGCCAAAAACCCTCGTGTAGCTGAACAGTGTGACGTTAATATTCACTCAGCCTCTGTGAATTTCCACACAACGCCAATGGTAGTCCTTTGAGCCTCAACAGATTAAACGTGCATCCAACTCTCTATATGGTAGTCTTCAGTGGTACACTTTTTGAACCCGCTGCTCGACAACACCAACCACGAGTTTACTACCATCACCATTCGGTTACCCTTGGCCACAAAAGGAAAAGAACATGAATCTATCCATCAATCAATTATAAGGTCCATTCGATTAATTGATTTTGAATTAACATCTCATTAAAGCGACATGTCTTTTGGTGAAGGACATTGTTATTTTAAACCAGAATCAATCGCTACTGACGAAATTTGAGATAGTATTGTTAGCTCCTCGACTGAGAATTTTGAGATTCAGTGGATGTTTTAGTCGTTTGGCAAGAACTTTATTTACGATGAAGATGCATTAAAAAATAACGTAAGCACATCATAAAAATAGTGAACACTTTAAATAAAATTCTCTAATGTATGTTATTTAGAATATTACAAATAAAAGCAATACTCAATCAGCAATACATATTTGCATATGTAAGAAATGTAAAATATTCTAAAAGATTTCGATTCATTTCAGAGTAGATCTTAATTTCGAAATTCAATAATCGATGCTTTGAGGAAGAGTCCAAAAATCTTCTTTTCAAAAATCTATTGATCTTTTTTTCCAAATCCTTGTAACGAAGTGGATATATCGATCAGCAAATTGGGTTTCGATTGTTGAGATTCTAGGTCTAAGAAAAATGTTTTTTGCGATCTTTCTGTTTCAATAAAAAGTACCACAAATTTTTTTAAAAATATTATTCAGTATGTTTTGTACTTTATTTTTCTCTGAAATCTTTTTAGCTTCTCCCGCATATCTGTTTGTGGCCGCGGTAGCCGAGTGGTATAGGTATCGGACTGTGGCTTGCTTTGTCACGGGTTCGAGCCCAGTACCACTAAAAGACCCGCCGTGTAGGGCAGCGATGCACGTTAAATCTGTCGAGAGCTGAAACGTCCTCCCGTTGGTGTGGTGTGGTAGTTAGGAGAGGGGGTGCCAGCTCAGGTGTCGTCCACGTCACTTGACCATGGTTCAAAATTACGTGGTCCGTCGCCAAAAGCCCTCGTGTAGCTGAACAGTGCGACGTTAATATTCAATCAATCAACCCGCATATCTGTTAACATCGTCGCATTCGTTATCTAGGTGTGCTGAGCTTGCAAAAAAATTTCTTTTTAGAAACTATTGATTGTTAGTATAAATTACGGATGGAAGAACTGGTCAATGGAGTTTTGAAAAATCAACTGTAGGATTTTGAATCAATGTGTGTTAATCGAAAAAGTAATTTTTTGTGTATATTTATTTTATCTTTAAATTGAATTATGTACATAAAATATTAAAGGGAATATAAACGTTATATGGTAACTTAATACTTGTGAAAATCTCATGACCTGTAATCTTTAAGCTAGCTCTTAAGTATGAATTCTTATTTCGCCAAATTGTCCAGTGATTTAAATGAAACATCAACACGTTAAATAAAAGACCTCAATCGTCATGTGCGGAAAGTTTGGATGTTTCGCAATAAAGCTATGATTTTAAATTTATTTCTTGACTAATGTTGAGGAACCTGAAATAATGTTCTGATCTTTAGTTTGTGATCAAAATTATCCGCGGTATAATAATACAGTCCTCGCTACATTAAATTTCAATGTTAATATTGAATAAATAAGAGTGAATTGTATATTTTTAGCGAACTAATTCTAATTGATTGTCAAGATTTCAAAAGCATTTTCTTAAAACAATTCTTTACTTATGCATACTAAATGCTTCGATACATTTCAGCACATATTCATAAACCCCACATGTATTAAACACAGTAATTCTAATCCGTAATTGCAATTGCAAACAATGCAAATGAAACGCACAAATATTTGAATATTCGCTGTCAAATATTTGACACCAATGTAATTATATAAAGTGTGAATAATCTTGCAAATTTTTCTTTGTGAAGTAATCCTCCTAGACTATTTGGGGTGAGGGGGAGCGGGGGTAGATGCTTCTATTTTTAACGTGAAAGTATTTACTTAGATATTATTGATGAACCTTTTTGCAATTTAAGTCATCTTTCCAGATGAAATACCAGAGAAGCAAATAAAACCTGAAATTTCTGTAGCAATATTTTAAATTTTATTTTCCCTGTTTATCAAATTTTACTGAAATTATTCATGAGCATTTCAAATCCAGAATTTGTTTTATTGTTTAATTAAAATGAAAGTGTTATTTTTTCTAAGTTGAACTAAACAACAATTTTGTTTTGTTGCTCTGAAACATCTGAGAGTATCTTTAAAGAAAATTGTTTTGGTACTCTAGAGACACACATGCAGCAACTAAATGGATTAATGGTAATGAAAAAGAGGAAATCACTTTGTATAGAAACAATTTAGCCTAATAATTTTTAGTAAAAAGATAAAACAAATTCAAGATAAATAAAAATAGTTACAAAAGTCTTTCAGTTAGGTTACTGGGTATATATATTTTTATTGTATTTTGAAGAACAATATTAAAATAATTTAAAAACACGTGGGTGAATGACTTAATTGAAGAAATATCTCTCGGGGACTTTAAAGTGTCCCATGATATGATCTTTAAAAGTTTCATTAAATGACGTGTGCGTTTTCATTTTAGATAGATAAAATTCCCTTCTAAATGAAATTTTAGACAAATATGCTTACTGAAGGACATTATCTGATAAGGCCTTTTTTCAAAAGATAATAAATGAATAAAAAGATATAAGTATTTCTGAAACCAGATTGTGTTTTGTGATTTTGTATAATTTTCTATCAGCCCTCTGCATTCCTTTTTTGTAGAAATTTAGTACATTGAATAATAAATTATGGTCATTATTCGTTGTTTAAAGCTTTTATTACAAATTATTATTTTTTTATTTAATTTAATGAAAAATGTTTTAGTTCAGTTAATAAGGTTCAGTTTTAATGTAGTTTGATTCCTTTTTTCCCTGTAATCTCTTCTTAATTTTATAGTGATTTGTTTTGATTGTTGGGTTGGGTTTTGTAAAATTGCTTTATATATACGGAAACTCTTTTTTGTTAACATGGTTGCAAGGGCTAATGGTGATGTGCCCCATACTTTGAATCAAGTCATGTGATAAGGATAATATCCCCTTCTACAAATTAAGGTTGGATGGGGCATTATTAATTGTTTTACAAGGGACGTTTGTAAAAATACAGTGTTACACCGACGAAACTAATATACATTTACTAAACTTTTTGCTGAAATCTTAATGAGTTATTAATGAGATAAAATTAAATTCAAATAAGGTATAAAATGTGTGCTGTTTTGCTAAGAGCAGTTTAAGTCCTAAAGAATTGTTATTAAATGTGCATTATTAATTTGGGTATTTACTGTGTTTGTATTATTGGATTTTATTAATTCATTTAGTTGATTGATTGCTTATTAATGTCGCACTTAGAAATAACGTAAAAACTAGTGGCGACGGACCTGAATCGTAGCCAACAAACAAAACCTGAAACCTTCACTCACCACCCCACTTAAATGCGAGGACCTTGATTGATTTATGTGGATTTGACATATTAACCCTTTCGTAGCCGATTAAAAGTTACGCAATTTGCTCCTCAGTGCCATCTAACATAGGTTCGCATATTTGGAAAGAATATAAAATGTGTAAATAAGCAAAGTTTTCTCTGAAGTAAGTAAATCCTTCGCAAACATTGCCAGAATCATTTTATTACATTTCATAGCCTTCGTAATAGTTTGGCTGATAGCAGCTCAATGAAAAGGATCGTATTTCGGAAGGATGTATATAGCCGTCCATGGTAATTAACGCATTGTTCTAGCGAGATGGACATATACGCCGGTGGAAGTTAAGGGGTTAAACATTTAAAATTTAAAAAAACTATTTATGAACGTGGAGAGAAAGGTGTAATATGTGTTTTCAAGACAAAGAAATAAATACAATAAATACGAAGTAGTAGCAATTCTCAGCGGAATGAAAATAGCATGGTCTCAAAACATGCTAAGAAGGAGGTCAAATTGAAAGATACAAAAAACAAAATGATGCCCTCACGTAGTGATTTAAAAATTATAAACATATATGACCTTATTCATTCTGCTTATTTTTTTTCGTAACAAAATATATTAATACAATGCAAGAATAAATGTGTTAAAACTTAATAATTTATAAGTTTTTATAACTTTTAAGAAGTTCTGAGAAGAAGAATTTTTTCAAAACTAAGTTTGTTATGGGTAAGAATAGGTAACACAAATGTCCATAAAAATTTCATACAAAATTGTTTCAAAATAGCTCATTTTTACCAATTACTTAAATTAAGCACGTGAAGATTATTTTGAATACAATAAAAAACAAATTAAGCAAAATTTTATAGTGTTTCTATATCCATACTTCCTTCAGTGTCTCAAAAGTTGGAAATAACATCGATTGTTATTAAAATAATTTAAGAGAAAATATTGAAAAATTGTTAGTTACAGCTACCGAGTCTTCCTTCAATTTTCCATTCAGTCAGATAAACGCTCTCTTTAGATTCTAGAATAAGAATTGTGCAGTCTTTGAATTGGTTCTATTTCAGTTGATTGATTGAATATTATTGTCGCACTGTTCAGCTACACGAGGGCTTTTGGCGACGGACCACGTAATTTTGAACCATGGCCAAATGACGTGGACGACACCTGAGCTGGCACCCCCCTCTCCTAACTACCACACCAACGGGAGGACGTTTCAGCTCTCGACAGATTTAACGTGCATCGCTGCCCTACACGGCGGGTCTTTAGTGGTACTGGGATCGAACTCGTGACCAAGAAATCCACGATCCGATACCTATACCACTCGGCTACCGCGGCCCCTGGTTCTATTTCGGATTTGTACGTGTTTTGTATTTATTATTTCCTTTTAACATTAAATATGGCTTTTTTAACCACAGAGTTCAAGAATAAAATTTCGATCCATTCCGATAAAATCGGCTTGTTAATTGGGTGGAATTTTGCAGCATTTGATAGTTGTTCAACTTCGCGACAATATGGTTCCACACAATGCTCTTAATTTAAGAGAGTTGTCCCCACCTTTGCATTGAAACACATATTTTGAATAAGACGCAATCTTGCTGTACGTGTTAAATATTTGCTATCAAATGCTCAGCACTGTTTATAGAAAACAATAGATATCTGAATTGAGGTAAAATGTGGTTTAAGGTATCCGACTGCGTTTGGAACCACGATTTTGCGAAGGCGTAAAGACGAATATATTCTTTTTTTAATATTTAGTGTAACTTAGATTAGAATACCCTTGTAAAATTGTTTTAAGAATATTGTTACAGTAAAAAATTATTTAAATGCGATATTTTGTCAAAAGTTAACACAGACTTGCTTTTTTTTCAAAACATTCTCCTTTCATGAAAAATGCTTCTATAATAATAATATTTTGCCATATACAGCTAAGCCTCCAGAAAATCCCCAGGACTTTTTAAAAAGTACCATTATTTTCAAAGAATACCAATTAAAATAAAATAATCCATGCTTTTACATTAAAATATGAATAAAACCACTTCTAAGTTATAAATTTCAACTTAGAGTTATATACTTTCAAAACATTCTCTTTTTATTTAAAAAGCTTCTATAACAATAATATTTTGCATATATATAGCAATGAAATCTCAGAAATCCTGAACTAGGATTTTTGAAACATATTCATTATTTTCGGAGTTACTACCAACTAAAATAATTATTGTTGATTTTTTTTTAATTTCTTCTTTCAAGTGTATTAATATATTTATTAATCTACTTCTAAGTTAAATATTTAAAAAATCCCAGTTCCGGCTCTGAACAGAAGTCTAATCTATATGTAAGTAAATTATTATTATTATAGAACTTTTCATAGAAGGAGAATGTTTGGAAAACATTTAATTCTACCTTCATTTTTTGTCAAAATAAGCATTTAAATATTTTTTATTGCAAATAGATATTCTTAAAACAATTTTATACTTGTATTCTAATCTAAGTGACATTAAATATATAAATATATAAATATCTTTCGTAAAGCAACGGTTCGAACGTATAATCGGATGCCTTAAATCCATCATTTCTAAAGATAATATATTTACTCAGAAATATCGTAAACAGTTTAATTATGGCAGAGTATATAAACACAACAATGAACTAAATTTTCATTTTGGTAGTATTGTCGATATATGTTATTTTCAAATAACAAGGGAAGAAATTAATCTAAATTTCCGATGAACTTAGATTCTTTCTTTATTCAAATGAATTTTTAAAAAATTAATATGAGAGACTTGTTTAAATGCACAAAGAAAATTTCCAATAAATAAGGTTTTGAAATAACGAGATCTTTCAGAAAGTTTATGTCTTTTTAAAATAGATTACAAAAATTTACTATTGTTATTGAATTCTTAAAAAAGAGACAAGTTTTAAGTTGCTCAAAATATTCAATTGATAAAAAAATGTAATTCAATTGTCAGACTTTAAATCAGGGGTACTCAAACTTTTTTTCTGCAGGGCCCCATACATATGTCAGCTATTTCACGCAGGCTACAACATGAAGATAAATGGGGGAAGGGAGAAATGCTTTAAGAAAAAGATAACGTTAGAAGTTTAAATGTGGAAAATTGATCAAAATATATTAACTTCTGTTTTTTTTAAATTATTATTTATTTATTTTTATTTTGGTCACTAACACTTTAGAAGCATTTAAGAAACACTCCTTCCCACTTTCTGCATCAGTAAACGGTTTCACATGATTACCAATATTATAACAAACCGCATATGATGTTTTTGTTACCTCAGTGATATTGCCACTGACAAAACACTTTGTTGCAAAGATTATTCAAGGATGCCTATATATATATATCATCTCTTTCAAGAGGAAAAGTGAGATTTAATGAATCGTGATTATTGGTATATGTTAAATACAGCACTTTCGTGACAAATCAAACAATTACCGATCCATGTTTGTGTTTCGCTACAAAATAATCAACCTCCCAGTCGTCTTGAAATTATTTATTTTTTTCGAATATTTTTCGCTTGCAAGATATAAAAAATAGTTAAAAATTAGTTCCCCGCATAAAATGGTCGCTACTCCACTATTGTCTATTATCACTAACCGTAATCATGCCAAATAGAAATAGAATATACATTCGTACCCGTACAATACCAAGAGCAAAATGCAAAATTGATACATTTGATTTCTTGACAAAGAACTTCCCAAGAAATTTTTAATACAATGTTCTTAAATAAGTAAATTTCTCAGAGTAACGGGCCGTGACCGGGCCACTTAAAAAGCCTCGGTAGGCCCCAAGTTGAGTATTGTTGCTTTAAAAGCTCAGTTCCGCATAATTACACGTCATCCATTTTGCTTAGTTAATAATTAACACCTGATTTCTTGGAATGTTGGGATATTTTACAAAAAGTTGCTAATATGTCAATATCTCTTACATAACAAATTTAATTGGATATAAGAAAATTATGGGCCCAAGGAAACATTAAAAAATTAAATCGGTTCAAGGATTATATTTTTAAGGTATTTTGAATGTTCTTGATATAAGAATAAATATAGTTTTAAACCATTATTAAAGATTTTTAATAATAATAAGTTTAATAAAGTAATAAATTATGGTAAATTTAAATCGTTTATACTAAAACAATTCCATGAGAAAATTTTTAATACAGTGTAATTATTATTAAAAAGTCAAAGGTATATCACAAAGTTTGCTGTAGTGTGGTAATTTGGAGTGGGAAGTATACCAGCTCAGGTGCCATCCTCGTCATTTGACTGAGGCTCAAAATTATAAGGTCAACTACCTTCGTGTTGAATTACAGTGTGACGTCAAAAAGCATTCAATCACACAGCATAAAATAGGCCCCAAAATAATTATCTGGTGAATATCTGTTTACATTTTTTTTAAAGTAACTATACAAACAGTGCATCATATTTATATCGATGAGCTGATCTTTTTTTAATACAAAAAAATTTTAAACCGAACATAAATCTTGACTCGGACAATTTACGTTATTCCCACCATTAATAACTCTCATATTGAATTTTTTTACATATTTAACTACAGTAAAAAGATGGCGCAATATTTTTGATAAGAGAGACTCTTTTAACTTTAATAATATTAAAGTTAAAATCGATTGAAATTAACTGAAAGAGCTGTGCATACAGGGTGTCCCGAAACTTGACGATAAGTGGGCACGAGGGGAAAAGTTGGGTCATATCTGCGCTAGGAACAATAAAAAAAAAAGAAATTCCCCTGCAAGTGAGGACGAGCACATTTTTGAAAATGCAGGAAAGTGAGTTCTTTCATCATATCCTCAGCTACTGTGACTACAAATTTCAAAATTTTACAATGGTTTTTTTCACTAGCATCGACTTACAAAACCGAACTATTAGTCACAGTCAAAAAATGGACAAAACGGTTTGTTGATTTAATTAAAATTAACTTTGTCTGTTTAAGTCGAGGTTTGAGAAAAAGATGCCGCCTATAACTTTGACTCTCCATAACAAACTATTACCCACAACCCTGGGCAAGTTTCTCAAAATTTGGAACATTAACCAAGATTCCAAAATGGTACAGCACTTATTTTTCTCTACTCATGACAATCATAAAGAATTTTCTTGTTCTTTTATTTGCAGCACATCTTTCATTTTAAAAACACTTCCGTTGATATTTGCAATCGCTTCATTAGAGGCTGTGACCACAAATTTCATAATTTCACGGATATTTTTACTCTAACGGCATCTTTCATATTCGGGCTATTGATCATTATCACAAATAGAGTAAAACCTTTGCTTGTTTTTTTAATTAACATAGTTTGAGGCAGTTTGAAAAATGATGTCACCTAGCTTTCACACTTCATAAAAAAATATTACATACTACTCTAAGCAAGTTATTTCAAAAGATGACAAATTTAGTGACAGCTCATAAATAACACACTTGCTACATTTAAATCCGTAACAATCCTTGACATTCTGTTTTCTTTTACAAAATGACTTCATTTCAAAAAACTGAATTTTAAGTGTGTAACTTAAATCAAGCAACGAATTTAAAAGTAAAATATCGCCAAGTTTCGAGACACCCTGTATATTTCTATTTACAGAAATATTATAAATTACATCCATATATTTAAGAAATAACTCATTTTGATCAAAGTTATAGTCATAGGTTATTTAAAAATACAGATAAAAAATCAATCATTATGCTTAATAATATTAAGATTTCTCTAAAAATGGTTTTTATTAATTTACTTAAAAAGAGGGGTTTAAAAGCAATATAATTTTAGAAGCAAAATGTAAGGTATTAGGTTAAGGTATAAATTGTTTTTACAAATTTAACACATTTGCTTGATCAGTCATTTAATAAAAAAATGGCATGCTTCAAAATTGTTTAATGTAAAGTACATGTAAAAAGCTTGCTTTCATCAATGGTGTACCCATCCAAATACAAATCGGATAAGACAAACGTAAAAATTTTTCGTGCAGCCTCAATCCTATCAATTCAATCTATTTTCATGCGGAGATTAGGGAATTTCTTCTTTTATCAAATAAGATTACATATCATGATAGGTAGAGGTAGGATCCTACGTTTTTTATTCAGAATAAAAAATACTTCAAAATGTAACAAGTGGAAAAAATCGAGGCTTAACTATCGTTGGGGACAGTTCTCTTAGCACTTATTCCTGCTGGGCTGTAATCTTCTTTCTTTGCTGTTAAGATGGCAGTGATAAATTAAAGCTTTAAATAAAGCGCCAGTTTTTTTTTCCAGACAGATTCTAGTTCTTTGATTTTTTTTCTTTTTTTACTTTCATATTTTATTTTAAATTTGTGTTTTCTACTATATTAAGGATAAAATTCCACTGACTCAATTTTAACGCTAATTAGGTATTTCCTGATTCCACTTTTAAAGTTCGTATGCAGTTTCTAATCTTTCAAAAACCTGATTGTTTCTACTATATATAATGAAGGTATATTTCCCCGTTTTCAAATTCTTTTTTATCTTCAATATTGTCATAATTGTTCAAATATTGCGGCACAAAAGCACATTTTTTGAGACAAATTCAGAAAAGTTACTTAATTATATATGCTTTTCTGAGAACAAAACCATCTATAAGGAGTATTTTTATTGGTCTACAATTTGGGGAGCAGTTTAATTAATTATTAACGTCGCACGAGGTATAACTAAAGGGATGATGTGGGATCGTTAGTTTGAATTGCATTTAAGGAATTAGGACAGCACCTGAGATAGAACCCCACTCTGAATCTTCGACCACTGAGCATACCATTCAAAATATTCAGATTCATTCCTTGTATTAGCAAACTGACCCTGACTGTGAACGGCGAATGAAAGAAGGGTGGAACTTGAGCCTCCAGCCATTCTTTGATTTGTTAGCAAGTTTCCTTGATGTTCTTATGTAGCTTCCTGTTTTTAAATTTTAAGAGTTTAAAACTCAATCAATTATTAAATAACTTTTGGCAGTGTTTTACCTCAGTCGACAATTATTTCTATAAAACAAAATGAGAACTTTCAGGCGGTGCAGATGTAACGTGTACGAGCCCCTATACAGCTGCATCAAATCTGGAACCCTTGATTCCACAGAAACATCACCCACAACTAGTTCACAGCCACCTTTTTTCGTAGAGGGAAGAAGGGAAATGCAATTTAAATTGTCACAATTTAATGTAGAAAAATTGATTACTCATCTCAATTTTCCCTAGGTACAGAAATACATTTGTTGTTACGAAACAGAAACTTAATGAATTAAAAAAAATGTAGAAACAATCCTTTATTCAAATGCGCTAAAAAGAATAAAATAAACTTTTCTCTCTTAAAACATTTTAAGTATCAACTTATGACGTCATTATACAATTTATGATATAAAAGCTTGTCGCGAGATTTAAGTACTCTTAGTTATTTAGTTTGAAAATTTTAAAAATTAAAATGAATCAGATCAAGTTATTTAATTTTTTTTTTGTTTATATACACAGGTAGATCTCGTGACAAGCTTTTATACCACAAATTGTGTAATGACATTAAAAGTTGATAGCAAAAAAAGTTAATTTTATTCTCTTTAGTGCATTTAAATAAAAGCTTGTTTCTTAAAAAAAAACTTTTTATTTTTAATTTATTTTTCACTCCTTAATTATCGCTGGACAGGCTTCTCAGTCTGTTCATCTCATTCAACGCATCATTTTTACAAGGTCATTTGCCGGTTAATCTTGAACAGTCTAGTTCAGGGGTACTCAACCTTTTTCCCGCCAGGCCACGTACATATAGTAGATATTTAAGTCGGTGCGCAAGAAGAGGATAATGCGGGGGGCGGGGTAAACACTGTAAGACAGTGCTTCTCAAACTTTCAATACTGGCGCCCGACTTTTCGATCACAATTTTTGTCGCGCCCCCTTATACATTAATAATGTACTGAATGCAATAATAATGAACTTTGACGCTTAAGTTACAATAGGCAATCTTAATTATAAACCATACAAATTAATAACAAAATTTTTAAATTTTGTATACTACTTTTAAGCAAAAATAAATAAGTAAAATAATAGGATCATTATTATGTTATTTTTCCTTTCTGTGATTTCTAAATTGAACATATTGCAAAATCCGGTGGCTGCTTAGAAGACAAAATATAGATATCTGCTAAATATAGAAAAAGAATTTAGAGGGTCAATTTCTAATCGTAAGCATTCCTTATAAAAACTTTGCTTTGCAAGGCAAGCCCATGGAAATCGTTAATACTTATTAAACTTGTTTTTAATTTAGTATTAATTAATTAGTTATAAAATACTCTGTGCAGCACTGATACATTGAAAGTATACCGGCTGCAGTGCCCGCTCTTTGCCCGAGTTCATTTGTAAGAAAATAAAACATTATTGATATAATAGCTGAATTGTAAGGAGAGCTAAGCCAAGTGCTCGACAATGTTTACAAAAATGTAAAATGATCTTTTTAAAGTGGTTGCTCAAATTATAATTAGTTTTAAGCGAATTGTAATTTTAAGCCTCACAGAATTAGCATTTAAATTGATGTTAAATAATGAACAATAATATAAATTTCCGATGTTGAATAATTGTATTATTTTTAATATTTAAAGCGAAAATACTTCAACATGTTTTAACCCGGGAGCAGGCGCGCACTCGATACGGTCGAGTGGGGTTATTGAGTCACCCCAATATTTTCTTTTTATAATTATTTTATTGTACACGATACAAATCGTGATTCCAGTGATTAACTTAACTAAGAGAAAGTTTACTTACCTACTTCCAAGAACTTTTCAATTTTTCTTTGGAAATAAACAGTTTTGCCAGAATTAATGATTTCGTAATCTGTGTGTCTCGCGCGACCACTTACGGGTAAAAATTGTATTCATTAAGATAATATATATGTTACTGCTAAAAAAATTGTGTAAAATGTGTTTTTTTTTTGCATGGAAAAAAGCGCAAAAAGAAATACATTACTTACAATTTCCCTAAATGAGAAACAAACACGTGAGAGGGGTCATAACTAACTGTACCCAATATCTTAGAAGGTCATACAGATTACAGCTATAATGTGCAGTATTTCAAAAATATTGACGGTGATGATTTTTTTATGTTCCTAAATTTCTTCGATTCTGGGTCTGGGAACTGTTTTTTCTCTGAAAGAGTTATATGTTAGGCTTAAAAAGAAAGCGTAGTAAAAAAATCTCTCATCAGGGGATTACAGCAAATCAAATAAAAGTTTTTTTTATTTGGTTATAGGATCAAAGATAGCTAATAAAGTATAGAAGTTTTTATTTTTGATGACTTAATATCGCGTGCCTATAAATTATATCTGAGTAAAAGTGCGTTTTTTATTATGTCTGAAAGTATTTCGTTTTAATTCATTCCAATAAATTAATTATTTTTAAATCTTCTATTTTCGATATGCTCACGCCCCCCTCGTAAGGTTATCGCGCCTTCCCAGGGGGCGTGCCCCACAGTTTGAGAAACACTGCTGTAAGACCAAAACAACATTAGATAAAGCAAAATTCATCTAAATATTAAAACTTTTTTTTTCTTTTATAATAATACCATATTAAAAATGAAAAGCACAAAAGAAATTTTAAAATCCGTAATTTTAAACCAATTTTTTCAATCTTTGTACAGAATTCGGATAGTTCTATTCTACAACCGAAAACAATGTTCCGTGCGATTATATTTAAAAATGACGAAGTTATTAAATGCTTAGTTAAAAATTTGAGTATATTTTAAAAAATCGTAAAAAAGTATTCGGGATTTTATTTTTTAAATAACTGATTCTAAAAGAGAAAGGCCGGAACTTTTTAGTGCAGAATATTGATTCATTAACATGAAAAAAATTCATACGGAATGATTTAGAAATCATTTTCATAAAAACGCACCGATTTTGACACATTTTAGAAAAAATCGTAAAAAACAGAAATTATCATAATTTTGTAAAAACAATTATGCCGTATCGTGGCAAAATAAATAATCTTTCTGATTACTTAATATTTTTTTTTGTTTTAGTTTGATAGAAGGATTAGATGTCTCTTTTTTAAAAACGTCGAAAAATCGGAACTTATTTATTTGCTTATCAATCCGATAAGCTGCTCGGCAGAATAAAAAGCCAACAGGGTTAAAACAGTTATGCGTTTTAAGGTTTTTATCTAATAATTTTTTAAATAATTGCAATATCGGAATATAAATAATCAAATCCTGCATTGTGATCTAAATTAAACGTGTATACAAAATCTGAGCTCAATCGGTTGAAGACATCAGCTCTCTTCAAAATTGACTTACAAGATTCCACCCGAACAAATTAGAATTGCAAGTTAAATAAAAGCTTGTAATAATAAAAATATGATATACTTCTCAAAACGGAAAGTATCATTAGGGGAGTAGGATGATCATTAGTACATTTACTAATCTTACCAAATGTCCCTTTTTTTACTATTCTAATAATAAATTTATCACTATTACTGTTGCTGTTACTGCTAATTCTCTAGAATCTGACGAAATCAAACAAGATTCGTTAGACCAATGGTTCTTAAACTTTTGATCGTCGCAGACCCCCTTTATGTACAACCTAACATCGTGGCTCCCCAGGATTTTGAACACCATTCCCTGACACTTAGAAATACGTGTGTGTGTGGCTGAGGAATTTAAAGGTTTCTCAATAATCTTTAAACTGCCTATTCTACACATACAATAAAAAAAAATTTCCCTTTAAGTAAACATCTAATCAAAAATATAATTCAGAGTTAATATTCTTGATCGAAATAGATGTTCTAGTAGAGTTTTTTCGTTGAGGGCAAGTTGTCTCTTGTCTAGATGACATATCTTTCAATTTATCCACGAGTCATTTCAGAATCTTGAAAAGAGAGAAAACTTAACATTAAATGAGAGACCTTAGCGGACTCCAAGAGGTCTGCGAACAACGGTTTAAGAACCGCTGCATTAGACCGTTCACTCATACAAATCAGGAAGAGGCTCTGTGGCGACATCTTTACTTGCGAAGTCCACCCAACTCACATTATGTGCTTTAGAAGAAACTTTGATCCTGACTCTTTGCACAGATGACATAGATCTTTTTGTTCTCTGAGAATGAGAAGCACTTGATGTAACCACTGTCAAGACATCAGTGTGTTGTGTGGGAGTATCTGTCTTACTTGAGGATTAGAACCAGACCGGATCTAGTACCCGATTGGAAGGCACCCTTTACTCCATTAACTTTTGGAATTTTATTCAGACAGTAATATTCCACTTATATATGATGGAAGTGGAGGGATTTGGAAGATTATAGTTCTCCTTCACTTGCTTGTCCACCGTTTTCTTACCATAAAGTTCGACATGAGATACGATTTACTAAAACGTATACCGTAGTTCAGTGATAAATGTTTCAATTTAAATAGGTTGCAAAAGCTGGTTTTATTGCCAACAAAAATCGCTTAGATGTTGAATTGAGCTACGGCTACTGGAAAGAATCCAAACTTCACCTCATTTCTTCTTGGATCGAATAGCCTCAAGTTCCTCATCAGTGGTTATTAGTTCACTTCTGAAAAGTGAGCAGAAGTCCGGATTCTTTTTTTTCGGAGTCAACCATATTTTTATACAATTTATAGATGCCCAATCGGAAATCCGTTTCATTAATTAACCAGGACATTCAATAGGACGAATAATTTTTTTCTTTAAATAGATAAATCCTAATAAATTTTCTAAAAGAATTTTATTTCGGTCCATGCATTTCTACATTTCAAAGCTTCTTCGAAAAAAATTTGAAAAAAATATGATTGCATCATCTGATGAAATAAATATTTTTAAAGGCAGTTAAGGTTACATACTCTTTAAAAAACGGAGTCGTAAGATTTATAAATAGAAAGCTATTTACTCCATTAATTTTATAGATTTCTTGGAAAGATATCAGCCTCGACTGGAAACCATGATCAACTATTAGAAATAAATGAACCGAAAGAGTTTCTAATCTTCTTTCAAGGCGTTGCTTGTCTCAGTTACGGAGACAGTTTACTTTCCTTAGAGACTGCAACTAATTAGCAACTAATATTTTCCCTAGAGTCATTTTGAGTTATCTTAAAAGCCTCTTCCACATTTGCCTTGCATCTAATGAAGTTCCAATAACCTTTTAGCAAGTATTCTTGCGTGAATACGCTTTTAAGAATTTCGAGATTTTTAATCTAATGTCAAAATGCAACTATTGCTGTAATGTACTCTTTCGTTAAGTAGGAAGTTACTGTAACTTTATACTTGTGTGTGCGGAGGACGTGAAGATAGTTTTTTATTTGCATATGTTTAACACACAGAATGCAGTATTTATTCGAAAGTATACTGTCATAGAATGTAATTTTCGTTTATTGAGGAGGATAGAATGTACAGTATGAAATTCATTCCAAAATATAACATTTTACATTTTTCCTTTTAATGTAATTTTGTGCAAGAGAGTGTAAAATGTTTATTTTACTTTCGGCTATTTCATAAAATTAGTAATAATCATTAATTATAATGTATACTGATACTGTTTTATCCGTCTTATTATTATGAAATTTTTTTATATTGAGAAATTCAGATAATGAGAGATGTGAAAAAGAGCATATAAGTGAATAATTCTTCGTTATTTAATTTCCGTTAAACTAAAACGTAGGTATAAAATTGTTTTAAAAATATTAACACAAGAAAAAATTATTTAAATGTATTGTTTAAAAAAAATAAAGGAAAATTAAAAATGTAGCTTCAAACTTTTGTGCAGGGCTAAACTACGATTTTTGAATTCGCATTGTTTTCAGTGTTACAGTCAAATGGAATAATAACTGGTATTTTTTGTTAAAATTTCTCTTTGATGTATAAAAATATGAATAAATCCTTTTTATCTACATGTTTGGAAAATCGTAGCTTAGACACACTGGAGTATCAAAATTCCTTCGGGGCCCTTTTTTAGATATAGGAACTCTGTTAGTGGGACTGTGTTTGGGGCCCCTGTAGCTTGGGGGCACCTTATCTTTGATATGGTGGTAGCTTCGCCCCTGTTTAGGCACTCTACAGAAGTCTTAATTATATATAGGTAAAATGTTATTATTATAGACGCATTTTCCATGAAAAGGATAATGTGTTTTGAAAATAAATGTCATTCTTTCTTTATTTTTTTTCCAAAAACATTTTCTTATTAGAATATCCTTAACTCAATTTATAAATGCATATTCTAATTTAATTGACATTAATTATTGAAAAAAAAATTATTCATTTACATGCGTTTTCAAAATCACAGTTCCAAACTTAGTCAGAAACCTTAGAATAATTTGTGTTTCATCTTCGTGAAAGCTAAAAAAAAAAAAAAAAAGGAATATGGTTACATTTTATAAACTCATTCGAGAAAAACCCTTACAATGTAATTTTATCTTTTAAAATTGCGTATTGTTTGCCTAAAAGGTATGCCAAAAGTCTTAAAAAACTTTTTGCGTAATTAATTTTCAAAAGTATGCTGTTTACTTATCTTTCTTTTCAGGAGAAAAAATAACTATAAATATAAACTATATTGAATAAAAGATTTTTCCTCCAATTTGCACATTATTATCTACATTATCTTTTATTAGATAACTACTGAATATAAAATAGTATTCAAGAATAAATAACACTGTGTACTTATTTCCTCTTTCTAGAAACAAAGGAAGGTTCTATAAAAAGTTTAAATGGCTTATTAAAAGAAAAAACGCCGTCAATAAAAATGTTTCAAATGGTTCTTTAATCCAAAGAAAAAAAGAAACAATCTATAATGATCACCTCCCCTTTCACAAAAAAGAAATATTGTTCTCAAAAGATATCTTAAGCTTTGAACAAAAACAGTCATTAAATTTGTTAAAATGAAAATAAACAACCAATATTTTAATCCATTCTTGAAACTTTGTTATTTGATAATTCTTCCGAAACCAGTGATTTCAATTTTTAAGACAAGGTTTCTTTTTATTTTTCTTGAATTCAAACAATTTTTAAAAATAAATAAAAATTAGGAAATCCAATTTTTAAAAAAACAATAATTAAAGTAATTGAGCCAATTTCCATTAATGTTTTATAAACCAAGTGATTTAAATTAGGAATCATATATACTAAAAAAAGATTGTTTCCTGTTATTTTTTTAATTTAGTATTTTTTTTAATATTTATGAGAGAGACGAGAGAGAGAGAAATACAATTTGATTTATTTGAAGAAGTTTTATTGAAACGATTTTTAAATATATTTTCTAAAGTTTTTGACTTAGTTGAAGAATTTGTAGATTAAATTTATTAAATTATATTTAAAGAAAGTTACTTATTGAAGCATGCTTTGTTTTGTGTTTTGATAAGTTCAAACAATTATATTTAACATGATTCATTAAATCAGAATTTTTTCACCTAACTATTTTCCCAAATATTTGTTTTTAAATAAATTATATAAAAATGTATAAAAAAATTAAAGTAAATAACTTCGATATATGTGAGAGCTACGTGCTTCTCATTTTTCGGGACTTTTTTGAATAGGTTTCAAGCTAGATCAATTCTTAAATTTAAAAAACACACACATCCAGATGCATAGTTAGAACTTTAAGCCGAACATCAAAATAAAACTCTTTTAGAGTTTTAAACAGTGGTATAAGTTTTTATTTCAACTGCGATTTGTATGTATACGAGATCCAATAATCGCCAATGCATCGGTGTAGCTTTAGTTCAAAATTAGTTAACTCTTTATCGACCGACAGTACTTATAAATATCAATCACTTTAAAATTACATAGAATAACCATTTTTACGAATACTCTGACGATACTTAACAGGAATATTCTCTTAAATCCATTCTTTTAAGATGTATGGCACCACGAGATCTATGATGAGTATTTTAGCAAAAAAGACGAATGATTTTATAGCAAAAATAGCATTTTCAGCGAAGATTGTCGTTTTGGTTCTGAAAAAATACTTAATTTCAAAAGGTGTCTTATTTTTTATTTATTTTTGTACGTTAATGAAGACCTTAGAAAAGGTTTTGACTATTTATTTTAAGTGAACAGTGTGTATAATTAATACTACAGTTGAGTATCTTTAATTAACTAATTAGATCTAACTAATTAAATCTCCTAAAATTGAGTATTTTGTTTCTGGATATCACTTATTTTTTAATGTAGTGATTGAAAAAAATATTGCCTGAAAAAAAACTGCTTAATCTATAACATTTACAATTTAGGCACCCTTAATGTGTTTATGTTATATTTGAAGTGTGGAAAAAAAATCCGTTATTTCATAAAATAACTAGCTCTCTCTATTCATGAATTCCCAAACTACTTCAGTTAAAGTACGTATAACAATTGAATTCTACGATTAAGGTAGTTATTTTATAGAATTAAGATTGCTTAATTGTTAAAGTATTAAATACGAATTACTTTGTGCTGTTGATAAAATTTTGTAATATTTTTTTAAACAGAGTAAATGTTTTTGCCAGCAGAGTCAAGCAAGTCATTTTTAAGAAGTAAATTTATTTAAAAAAAATTAAATTATTTTGATTCCCAACTATTAATTCTTCATTTTAATTAAGAATCTTCAGTTTAGTTTATTTCTTAAAAATAGCTTGTTTTATATTTTATAGAACAATTAATTAAGTGTGCAATTATTAATCTATTGCATACCTTGCCTGACATGGTTAGTTATTTTATGAAATACCTAATTGCCCATCCAGTCTAGTGGTTAGTGACACCGACTGTTGTGCTACAAGGCCTGAGTTCAAATCCTGGAGAATACATGGATGTTTGTAAATGTATAGTGCCTTTGCGGCATGGGGGGTACTCTAAATTGCCGTTGAGCCTCAAGTTTATTCGTGAGGTTGGTGAAAGATGAAAAAAGGTGGGAGGCTACTTATCACACTCCTAGGATGTTCTCTGCCACAAAATTGGGGTGGAAGCGAGACAAAACGTACTGTCACCTGTGGATGGTGCTCAAAGCTACGGCTAATGACAGGCGTACATCTAGCCCTTTGCCTCGATAAATTTCGTTCGTCTCGATCTCACATTGTTAGACAGGTAACATTAGTAACAAGAAAAAACATGAAGTATCTAGGTTTTCTATGAAATAGCTGAATTTTATTTTTTAACATCAACTTATATACCCCCAAATTCTAAATTCTTAATTTGATTTTTAATTTTTTGAATAAATGAGTCGGAGATTATAATGCACGAAAATTCGAAAAATGCGAATTACAAACAAAACTCAAATCGCAAACATGCGAGTAAACAACAAAAAGTCTTCCTTTGGAGGAAGATGGAAGATGAAAATTCTTTCTTGGTGTTGATGACTCTGCATTTGAATGGAACTCTAGGCATCTTTTATTAAGGAACTTGTTTACCTTCGTAATAACATATTTTCTTTATTCTTTAAATTACTTTTTTTCTGAAAAATTATAATTGCATTTCAACAAAACAAGTTTTGGCAAGGAATATGCTGCGGAGTAATGAAGAGACGACGGGAGGACAAAATATAAAAATGAGAAACAGAATAAATATCTTATGCATTAAATTAGTTTACTGCTGCGTATTTCATCTTTTATGGAATCTAATGAGCTTGAATAAAACAAAATTGGTTGCATGTTATGAGCTCTGAAAACTTATTCGCCAAAAAGCAACGATGGTGTGCAAATAAAATACAGTATTAATTATTGTCGAAAAATGAGATCATTTTATAATAAAGGAAATAATATAAAACAATTATTTTCTTTCTCTTTTAAATGTGTTGATTTGGAGTTGTGAAAATGAGCCAAAATCAGACAGTTTCTAATATTTCTGAAATGAATGTTTCTTATTCAAATAATTGCATCCAAGAATGGCGTGTTGTACAAATAAGAAATGTATGCAACAATAAATGGAAAATAAATATATCATTCCGCTGAATTAAAACATATCTTTTATTTATTGAATGTATTAAATGTGTACAAAACAAACTGAGATACGTATCATGAATTACGAATAAAGATCTATTGAAAATACGAATAATTGAAAATATCTCGTTGGATATGTTCTATGTAACAGGTACAAATTTATTAAAAGCTTTATATGATAAAATATCTCATTTATTGAATTATGTCTCCTTAGGACAAAGAGTAAAAATTTAAAACATTACTTTTAAAAAGAAATTATAGTTCATTTATTTGTTATTAAAGTAGTAATGAATGCAAAATAACCTGCCAAGTTTAAATTTTCATTTTATGTCAAATTACATTCGTAAAGATATTATTTTAACACTTTTTAAGCAACTCAATGACTAAGAATTATTAAATTTATTTGAAAATGAGTTGGATGTATATAAAAACATAAGGTGACGTACTTGTACGTTGCCACAAAAGATGCTATAAAATATTTTTAAAATTATTTATACAAATATTACGTCTGGGACAAATACCAAAATGCTTTTAAAGTAACTTTTCAATAAATAAAATGAAATATTAACTTTAATCTACAAAGGGTTTATCTAAACACTTTTAAAAAAAAAAGTACAGATAAAATTTAGAAAATCTAACGAAAATGTACATATATAATGAAGTAACAAAAATATAATGAATACAAAAGAGGAACCATTTTAGGTTTTTCTAGAAAATGAGAAATTTTGAAACTAGACTAATAGGACGACATTTAGTTCAAGTTCGAGAATTAAGCAAAATATTACAGAATATTAGTTATTTGTCATAGCATTTTATATTTACTTAATCATGACCGTATTTATAGATATAGTCAAAGATAGCTGTATTGTAGTCAATATTTTTATAGCTGTACAAAATAAGGCTATTTCGGCAAATGTTTATTTCCATTAAAAAATCCCGAAATGCCATGATCACAAATTGGTGACCCGTATGTCATGAATTCGAGTCTCAAGACCACTGAGTAGAACGGTTTATGAGAGTTGAATTTGGGGCTGCGATAGCCAAGTGGTTAAGGTATCGGATCATGGCAGGCATGTCATGAGTTGGAGCCTAGTACCATTAAAAGACCGGCCATGTTGGGCAACGATGCACGTTAAATATGTAGAGAGTTCAAACGTCCTCCCGTTGGTATGGTGTGGTAGTTAGGAGATTTGGGTGCCATCTCAGGTGTCGTCCACGCCACATCAATGAGAGGACGTTTGAGCTCTCGACAGATTTAACGTGCATCGCTCCCCTACACGGTGGGCCTTTTAGTGGAACTGGGCTCGAACTCGTGACAAGTCAGCCACGATCTGATACCTTGACCACTAGGCTACCGCGGCCACCTGATAAGGCTCACAGTCTTCACGTTAACCTAGAGGGATAATTCACGTCAGTTAAGATGCCATCATCGTTACTTGAGCATTGCTCAAAATTACGAGGTTACTTCAAAACTTACGTTATTAAACAATTAATCAATTATTTGTTGTGGATTCTGCAAATTTGACTAATCAAATGCTACTGGGGAGGATAGAACTCGGTACATTCTGCTTTGTAAACACGTGACATACCACTAGACTAAAATGATCACTTTAGTCCAAAGGCTGTTTCTGGCTCATATAGGGACCACCTCTGCAGTACTATACAAACCATTTCTAGAACAGTTTTGTTTTAATTATTATCTAAATGGCACTTCTAATAATCCTCTCTTGAGTAAATTTTTCTTCAACTGTGATTTTATTTAAAAACCACTTTCCGTAGAGATGACTTAATTTTTTGCAAATGTAACTACCATTTAAACACTGATATTTGGTACGTGAGGTTAATGGTTGACCGTAGATCATTAATCGTGAAATCTAAGAATAAGAGAAGGTGAATTTTTTGCGACTGGGAGGGCGCACGTCCTGAAATTAATATTCGTCGTAGAATCCACCAGGAGTTGTGGAAGTAAATAGCCTTTAAGCCGAACGAGCTATCGTGGTCACAAGGAGCTCCGACTGAAGCTAAGGGATTTTTAATAATCTTATATATCAGATGAAGTACTAGGATTTCAGATTGTTCAACAGAGTTAAGCTATAAAAGTGCATACTTTCATAAACTGTTCGATATAAAATAAAAGTATCTATTTTTTTTAAAGATTATATCTGCTTCTTCCTCGAAACCTCTTGCACCCGTGACCTTCGGACCGTGGTAATTATTTCTAAAAATAAGATTTTAACTTTTGTTGAAAAAAATTTTTTTTGCTAACTAAAATTAATTGGTTGTATTCAGGAAAACATAATTTAACGTTGCTTGACTAATGCTAATCTAAATGTATAAATTTTAGTTATTTAACAAAGGAAAAAGAGAGTTTTCAGCATCAGTACAATATCTTTTTTTGTCGTTATTGCTTTTTTTCGATTTAAAGCCTTTTTTGTCGTTTGAAATCAATAATATTCGAAAGAAAAGAAGAAAAAAAAGCGTTACATTTTTTATAAGAAGAAAAAAAGCGTTAAATTTAATGAAAAAATATTCGAATTTTCTAAGCCTATATTGCTTTTACGATTCCATTCGGTAAATTGGAAATAAGTAAAAATAATGCCAGCGAAAAAGAAGTTTTTCTTTCTTTATAAAACAAATAATCGACGTTCGTAAATAAGATATATGATTACAATTTCTTTTCAACGCAAGTGTTAGGTATTTGATATCCCCTTACTTATTATTCACAAAGAAGTAATAAATGAAAAAAGGAAATGGATACTTGTGTTTTGAAGACGTTACTGTAACTGAAGTGGGATTGTTTGAAAATAATTCCCTTTCCAGTTATGTTGCTTAAAAGTAAGACAAATTAATGCACTGTGAATCGCATTATTTTTCAAAATATGCAAGACAACATTGCATTTATCCAGTATTATATTAATCCTATTTGCATATTCTATTCGAATAAAACGGCATTCACAGACCAGAAAAGACTTTAAATTAGTTCCGGCGTATCACAAAACAGCTTTTGTTATATTTATTTCAAATTCGAATTTATATATAACATATTTATTTTCGAATGCAATGGAAAGCATTTAATGAACTCCTAAGCATTAAAAATGGAGGTTCCATGTTACTTTATTTCAGAAAAAAAAAGAATTTTAAAAGAACATAATCTCTAAGACTCGATTGCTATATTACAAATGAAAATCCCATTTGAGTTTTATAAAGATATTACATTGAGAAAAATATTTTTAAAAAACATTTTTATAGAAAGGGATTTGATATATCATAGATATATTATGTTTTTTATACTGAGTATAATAAAAGAAAAAATATGCACACAGATTTCAAACATATATAGAAAACTAAATCATAATTCAAAAGAACCAATGGAATGTTATTGTTGTTTCTGTATAAATTTTGTTAATATTTTCATTTAAAAGATATACAGATATCATTGCAATAATTTTTATTATGTGGGTAACTTTTTCATTTCTATATGATAATATTATTTTAAGACATTATTTTAATTGAAACTTATACAATTTCGTTTCTTAAGCAAAATCAATCATTTTTATAACTTTCAATTTAAATGCTTGCTGGGTTTTTTTTGTATATTTTGTTACCTTCAATGTCATTTTCTTGCGCAACGGATCGTTGATTTAAAAGAATATTTCTTTAAAAAAAACTGTCGGCATGTACTTTATTTATTTTAAATCATGATCATTTTTTTGTTGTTGGTAGTAACTATTCTGAGCTAAATATCATCCAAAATTAGACATCATTATTAACTTTTGATATCCACATTTCATGTACAAAAAATGGTAATGTTAAGGAGTCAATTAGGACTAAATTTCTGCTGTTAGTGGTTATTTGATTTTATTAGCTCGGGTGATTATATAATCACGTTGCACCCATCATTTGTTAATTTGCAAAAAAATGTACTAGAGGTCTCTACTAATATCTAAATTCAAGAAAAAATTAAACTGGATGGTGAAATGGAATAACAAATCAGAGGGACGAGGAATTTTTGGTATAAGCAAGAAGCAAAGAAATATTCTATGACATCCTTAAAATTTTACAACTATACCTAAAACATGAGTGACCCATAGGTAAAAGAATAGATGGATCATTCGAGGTTTTAAAATTCCATATTTGCCAACAGAAAGTAACGTGTCACGTTCATAAAATAATTCAATAAATTTATATAGATAATTAACTTCCAAGCAACAAGTTAGTTTCTCAGCAGGTACGTGCCTTTTCAGGGCTAAATGATAGTTTAAAAAATTGATTAATCATATTCTAAATTTTTATTAAAATATTATCATTAGTTATATAAATATTTTTTAGTAAGATTGGGGTCTCTCTATGCGGTTAGGTTGAGTGAACAAATAATCAGCACAGCATTAAATTTACTTTACTCTTTTTAATTTACCTTTAATCAAAATTTTTGTATTAGTTGATATTTTATAACGTGTATCATTGTACACTGCTGGACGGACTGCTGGACACTTGCTAAGGACGGATCACAAATTGCTATGTAGCATAACATTAAGCGAGACATGAGGCCTAGTAGGATAAAATATAGTTGCCACACTGTTCAGACATCAGAATAAAGAATATTTATTGTTCTGGAAAGTACAAAAGCTGTGAAACATCTGAAAGAAAAAAAAAATGTTCATTTGATCTGCGTACGGAGAAATGGAACAATGCATCTAAAAGTCAGCAGGCACCTTAAAGAAAGGTATCAGTACGGGATATGTCCACCGAGGAGTGTGATGCAACATTCCACATGTCGTACCATACTTTGCACAACATTATCCAGCAGCTGTTGAGGCAATTTATCCCATTCCTCTGTGAGTGCACGGATGAGGGTGTTCTTGTTTGTCGGAGGATAGTTTCGACCAGAAACTTGCCTCCTCAAAGCATCCCACACATTTTCAATTGGGTTTAGATCTGGAGAACGCGCTGGCCATACGAGACGTTGAATACCCTCGCTGTCTAGAGAATCCTGAACAGCGAGTGTTCGATGACATGTTGCGTTGTCGTCCATAAAAACAAATTTATCACCGACAACACCACGGAAATGACGAACATGAGGAAGTAGAACTTCATCAATGTATGGTTGGCCCGTCATAGTCCCATTCGCAACCACATGTAGGCGCGTGCGGCCATTGATCATGATGCCGGCTTACACCATGATACTGCATGTCGGATATCGGTCCTTTTCCTGGATATTTTCTGGACGATAAGCAGTACCACTCTCGCGCCAGATCAGTTGGCGTCTACAATCCGATGACAGACTGAATTTACTCTCATCTGAGAATAGTACGCATGCCCAGTCCTGTTCAGTCCAATTGTGATGCTCACGACACCATTGCAAACGGGCAGTACGGTGCTGTCTGGTCAATGGGACACACACAACAGGTTGCGAGCGTATAGTCCACCTCCCCTTAAACATCTGTTAACAGTTTCTCGGGAGATCTGCTTTCCTGAGGCAGCAAGAAACTGATTTGCCACCTGCTGAGCTGTGGTGCGCCTGTTCCTTTTTGCTGATAGGACGACATATCTGTCTTCTGCAGGCGTCGTACTTCTAACGCGACCTCCCCCGTGCCGTCTACTACACATTCCAGTAGTTTTAAATGACTTCCACAGCCATGAAACAACGCTGTGAGCGATGTCGAACTCCCTGGCAACATCTGTTATTTTTCGCCCTTCTTCGATCTTTCCAATAATTCGGCCACGCATAAAATTATCTATGTGATGTCGGGAAGACATGCCAAAAATTTTAAGTTCGTATTTTAAATCTTTCCTGCAAAACTTTGACTTGAAACAACAACTGTCCACACGCGTCAAAACCTTTAACGCTCTTATGAACACTATCACGTGATGAACAGACGTGGAAAAAAATTTGCATACTCATACTTCTTACTAATATCCCGCATTTATTCTAATTTTCCACATTTTGCTTCCTTTCATTTTGGGTTGCTATGGATGATAGTGTTATCCGTCCTTAGCAATTGTCCAGCAGTGTGTAATATATTTAGTAAAGTGTTGTTATTTTTTCTCAAAAAATTAATACTCTTAATTTTTTCTTACGAACAACTGCCGGATTTTAATAATTGTGATGTGTAATCCATATCTTCTGCATGCAATCGATCCCCTCATATACTCGAGTTATGCTTTCTTATGAATATACTTCATAATTAACAATAGGATTATTTAACAGGAACTGGAACTAAGCCTTTAAGTTCTTATGGTGGTCATAATCACGAGTTCGAGCCTTGGTGGCACTGGAAACCGTCATGATGATGTGCTGATTCCTCGAGTCTATCAAGGTAGAAATAATCAGACTGGCGTTGTGTGCAAGTTAAGAGAGTGGGGTGTCAGCACAGTTGTTATCCTGGTCTCTGGGCTGTGGTTCAGCATTACAAGGTATGTCTCCAATCACCCTGGCGTTGTTGATTCACACTAACTCACTCCTCATATCTACCAGGTGTTTTCGGTAACGTTATTTCTTTCTTTTTTTGAAGTTTTCCTAAGCTCTTGGATGCAATTTCATTAAGGGCTGGGGTAGCCCAGTGGTCAAGGCATTGGATCATGGCAAACATGCCATGAGTTTAAGCCCATTACCCCTAAAGATCCATCGTGTAGGGGAGGGATGCACGTTAAAACTATCGAGAGCTCAAATGTCCTCCACTTGCTGTGGTGTGGTAGTTCGGAGAGGGGTGCCAGCTCAGGTGTCGTTCTCGTCACTTGATCTTGATTCAAAATGACGAGATCAGGCGCCAAATGCCCTCATGTAGCTGAACAGCGCGAAGTTAATTTTCACTCACTCACGCAATTTCTTTAAATTTCTTATTCAATGATTTCAAACCTGAAGATATACAGACATCGAAATATATTTGTTGTTTGTAATAAATTTTGGTCGGTAACTGCATATAATCACCTTTTTTATGATGATAACTTACATTTCTTATTTTTTCTCTTCGCCTAATTAATCGAGCATTTATTCATGACAAATATTAAGTATACTTCATTTTTTTTCATCAAGCATTTTAGCCTTAGAAAGCTTACTTATAAGTTCCATTAAAATGTGCAACTTCCATATCAGGCATGTTTAAATAATTTATTATGTAAATCAGTTACGGCAAAAATATTACACATGGCGAATTATTTGTTTTTAAAAAGTCAATAACCCATTTTGTATGTATGTATATAATATATATATATATATATATATATATATATATATATATATATATATATATATATATATATATATATAAGTAATATGTATTATTTATCAAAAACAAGAAATAATAGATAAAGAACATAACAAGAAATAGCGCAATAAAAATATGAAAGCTGAACACGAACAAAATTATAGAGAAATAAAAGAACTACAAAAAAGAAGAACCTAGCGAGTCAGAAAGCAATTTCGGACTTAGGACCAAATAAGTGGGGTTAAACTAGTTTGAAGGCGCCAACCTTCCCCCTTTGCAACTCGGTAGGAAAACCAAATAAAATAAACAAAACTTCAGAGAAAGTATAACTCAGAGAGCATGATAAAACCAATCACTACTATTATGTAACAAACTCTCCCAAACTCTTAATGCAGAAAAATCACAAAATCACAAAATAATTATGTAAGAAAAGTAGAAAAATACTAGAACAATTACATAAGAAAAGTATCTTTCAAAAAATAATTTAACAAAATTTCTTTACTCACAAAGCTTTTTCGAAGAGAAACAAGCATCTTGCCATTAATGAAAGTCAATTATTCACCAAGTTAAAAATTCAAAAAAACATAAACACATCTTTTGAGCTGACTTTTAAACCAGCCAGCAAAGACAAGTATAAAATGACGACAATCAAATATGGTAAAATTTGAATTGGTTGATTGTCAAAAAATGTAAATTTGCTAGGCTCTAATTTGGTTGGTTGTCAACAATGTGTAAGATGTTTAAGATGTGTGTGGAAAAAATGTAAACTGTGATATGAGTGTTATGATATAATCTTCACAGCAAGACCACTAACATGCTGACTTTGAAAACCTATTGTTGTGTGGTGGATTTGGAATTCGAAGTAGCAAGACGGTTAATGTATTTGTGATTAATATAAGATCTCAAGAAATTAAAAGGGTATTCATGATCTAAACAACATTTAATTATATATATATATATATATATATATATATATATATATAATTAAGTTTTAATCTTTTTAAAATAATAATTAAATTTCTCTCTCTCTCCTATGAACCATTAACAGTATATATAACACCACCTTTATCAAATTAAATTAAGAATTATTCAAATTGTTGAAATATATTTTGCTTCATCCTATACAATTATGACATCAGGATTTATTCGTGTAATCTCGTTTTTCGCTGAATTTAAAATACTGAATGTATTGAGTGAGGATTCATAGATTTAATTAATGGTCAATAAAGTTCAAAAATTTGAGGCAATAAAAGTCTTAACAACACATCCAGTAAAAGAAATACTTTAAAAGCAGAAGAATAAATTAAAAGTTTTCAATGATGAGTTTTAGCGTTACACATACTTAAATACATATATGAGAAGGATTTTACAGAAATAAGTTTTAGTGAGAGAGAGTGAGAAAAAATTCCGTGTAACAAAGAGATAGAGAGAGAGAGAGTATATACGGATCACACGTGACAATCCACTACGATATTATTTTTTTTCACTTCAAAGTTATTTTATTTTCAGCGCCAGCAAATAATATTCATAAAGTCCTCTGTGTTAAACACAAATTAATAATACATCGAAAAAAATAACGAAAGCATAGTTCCTGAGATATAATATGGCGTGGGTGAATGAATGCTAACGTCGCTCTGTTCAGCTACACGAGGGCTTTTGGTGACGGACCACGTCATTTTGAACCTTGGTCAAGTGGAACCTTGGTCCTCCTATTTTAATCCAATACGATTTATATAAGGGAAACCCATCACTGTAAAAACTAAACTAAACTCAGTGGTACAACAGCCGCTGGAGGGCCAATGCACTACTCAGTTTTCATGACCTTGGGCACTGAGGACATAAGGCCGGTCAGGTAGTCAGTCTGACGAGAAATTCCAAGTGTTTAGCTCACAAGCAAGCGTGGTATATTTATGGATCCACTACAGAGGTGATAGGCAAAATCATCCTTGACCAGCCCAGGGTTTGAACCCCGGACCTTTGACGTGGAAGCACGATACACTACCATTCACCGACTGAGCTTCATTAAAGCACATATCCTTAAAAAATTAAGCTCGTTACTGTTGAATGAGGGAGAATTTATGTAAATGTTTCAAAAGGAAAGGTAACAAAGGCTCTGAAGGATGTGCCAATTATCCGTATGAATAAAAGTCCTTTTAAAAAACGAAGAGGATCACAGCATTCAAACGATTCCTGTAGATGGTGCTGATTCTCCATGAATATGACTAAATCTCGGATATAAAATGGTTTACATTGACGGAAACAAAGCCCATGTTAGAAATAAGAAGTGAGACATGGTTTTTGCATGTTAATGGTTTTTGCATGTTAAGAAAAGTATCTCCTGCTGGTACTCATCGGCAATTGGTAGAAGTGTACAGTCCATGTGTTATGTCACGAAGACAGGTGTGATTTGGGTGCAAATATTTTGAGACAGACAAAGTCAGAACAAATGTGCGAGATGAAGAAAGAGTCTTTTTGGCGAGAGGTATAGATAGGACCAGCCTTTTTATATTTCCAGCCTCGTTTCAAGTGATTTCCATCCCCTTAGATCTTTAAAGAAGCACGTGGAAGGTCAACATTTCAAAACCGAAATTGACGTGGTTGAACAACCTTGACATTGTTTTCTACGATGTTGGTTTTGATGGTTTGGTGCACCGAAGGAACAAATATGTCTCAAATAGTATGAGACTATGTAGAGAAGTAATATATACTTGTGTCTTCCTACGATGTATACCTTTATATATAAAAATCTTCTGTGCGTGTGTTTGCCACTAAACTCCTCCTAAACTGCTGGACCGATTTCGATGAAATTTTTTGTGTGGGTTCAAGTAAATTCGAGAATGGTTTAGATTCACAATTCGGTCCGATATCACAATTAGTTAAAAAGATATTAATTAAAAACATTCAAAAAATACAACCCAACATTCACCTGCATTGTTGTAACAACGCTATTGTTATAAACAAGTAATATAAAAAAAATTAAATCAATTCCTACTTAGATCAACCAAGAAAAAATTTATTTTAGCTACTTTTTATTAAATAGTTGTAATTAATATAAATATGTATATACATATGACAGAATCACAGCATTAAGTGGTAATTAATTTTTATTAATTATCATTAAAGTATCGTATTGTCATCCAAAAATATCGTGTATATAAAATTTCCTTTCTACTGAATGCTTTGACACGTGAGAAAAAAACCTTTTCAAATTTTGACATAAGTCGCCAAAAGGGTCGCTAAGTCACCAATGGATGTATTTGTAATTTTAAAAATAACTAGTTTTAATCAATTAATTTTTATTAATTATAATTAAATCATTGTATTGTCATCTAAAATAATCATGTACATTACATTTCAGCTCAATTGAGCGCTTTAAAATGCATTTTATTAACGATTGAAAATTCCACCAAGATAAATAAGTAAACAAACAAATAAAATATGTATAGAGATCGTGAGCTAATAGTAGGAATTGAAAAACACGTAAGTTGGCGTCGAAAATTGATTTTTAGACAAACTGGCCAAACCCGGTCTTTATTGTTACGAAAATGCAGACGATTCACGCTTTTTAGCGTTTTTATTTAATATCTTTTCAAATAATCTTTATATATGTAATTCTTCTGTGCGTGTGTATGTAACTGAACTTATCCTAAACGGCTGGAGGAGATTTTGATGAAAGTTTTTGTCTGTTCCAGTAGACTCGAGAATAGTTTAGATTTATAATTCGGTTTAGAAATATTTATTTAATTAATTTTTTATTTATGAATTGTTGATCTTGGAATGTTTTATATTGGATCCGGCAGACTGCGTTACGATCGCAGTATCGAATATTTAAAAATCTTTTATTTTGAATTTAAGATGTGTGTAGAGGACAACGTCTTTCGTGTCCTTTAGTATTTCCTATGTACTATACTCTGAATAGGCTTGAGACTTCCTTTTGAAAACCCTACGTATGAACGCGTCAGCCCAGTTGCTGAGTGGTAGCGCACCGCGCTTCCACACCACACGTCCGAGCCTGAAACCCCGGGCTAAGTAAGGAGAACTCGGCCTTTCATACTTTCGGAGTGGGTCGATAAATGAGTGCCAAACTTTTTTGGGAACTGGGGGTTTCATGCTAGACTGACCACCTGACCGGAACATCTGTTTATGCATCTCAGCGCTCAATTTCAGTTGATTGAGATAGGCCTTGGCTCTCACGGGCTGTTGCGCCACTGGGTTTAGTTAAGTTATGTATAAACGTTCTACTACAAAGCAACAAGAGGGTTACCGACGACGGTCCTCGTCATTTTGTATTTCAAGCATGGCGCCTTCCTCCCCAAATTACTAAACAGAAGGACTTTGATTTCGACATATTTAATGTGCAGGATCTCCTCTACACTACGGGTCTTCAGTGGCACCAGGACTCAAACCTGCGGCACGCTTGCCATGAGTTCCTGACTAAAACCAGTATAATATCGCAGCCACCTCCTTATTGTTGAAATCAGGTATTTGAAAAGGATAGCTAAAACAATAACCTTTTGGCGCGCAATGAAACGTGAGATCAGCGCCATCAAAGAGGACGATTAACTTGGAATAATACAGTATAAAGAAGTAAAATAATTTATCATGTGTTATATCTGTCTAGTTATTAATAACAGCCCATTTATATCATGAATTATTCCTAAAAATGTTATACATAAATATTTAAAAAATAATATAAAAAGTGAGACACATTGGAATCCTTTTAGTTCTGCGAAATTTATTTACAAGTAAAAAATACTACTTTTCATTGTGTGAAATAAATGGCTAATTATTTGTTCCTTTGTTTGTGGTTAAATCAAAAGAAAAAAAAGAGTGACATAATGTATTCATTTAAAAATCAATCATTCTCAAAGCCCTGTACATTGAGTTTATCGAAATTTAATTAGTGTTGGAAACAGATAAACATTTGCAGTCAAAATTGTTTTATTCTGTTAGATTTTGAATTATCTTAAGATTTAATAAACAAGGCTTCATTTTAATTAAAATTTTTCCATTATCCTTATGCAAATGAAAATTATTGAATGACAGTGATTAATAACGCTATTTTAGCCAGGGAAAGACTTAACGCTGTAATAAAACAATAATTTAATGATCAAAAGTTTCAAACTTGTTTTATTGAATAATGGAATGTGATATTAATACTTTAATAAATTGTTCTATGTTTAAAAATTTTTTTATTATTTTTGTTAGAGTCAGCGAATGAAATAAAACGCTTCATTTTCTTTGTTTCTTTATTTTTGAAAATTGATGCTGCAAATTTTCTTTAACATGATGCTCCAGAGAGCTAAATAAGTTTTTTTAATGTCTTTTTATTTATGAAAGAAGAAATATATTCAAGTACTTTTAATGAAGCTAAATGAAATCTTAAAAAAACAAAAACTATGATAATCCTTATTATTTAGTTATAATTTACACATAAAAAAGAAAATAACAAATAGTTTTCAGAAAATCATGTTTATCTACAACGCAACTTAAATGCAATTAAAAAAACAGCGTATGCGAAATTGGTTGATGGATTTCATGTGTGAATATATATATATAATATAATGTAATATAATCATTTTCACTATTTAAGATGATATCGAAATTGAATAACCCAAAAATTCCATCGTCTACAGGGGATAATACAAGTTTAAAGTGACGTTGCTCAAAATCTTCACAATTCACAATGACGAGATGTGTAGATGAGTCCAGCTCAGTTATTATCGTCACTTGATTGTGCCATGGGTAGCCTAGTGGGTAGAGCATCGAACTCCAGACCAAAAGGCCTGGATACACCAAATACCCTCCGAGTACACTCGGAGTTTATAATCGTTAAATCAGTGGGTCCGAAATTCTTGTGGACGGTCGCAGCTGAAACTACGAGTGCAGGGGACTGGAGAATATTTCCCTCCTCTCCAGTTCCATGCCTAAATTGCGGAGGTGGAGATCGGTGCTATCGCCATCTATCGTACAGAAGTCCAACCTGTCTCACAGGCTCTGGCAACATTCATTCTTTTTCCCCGAGTTAAATCGTTCTGTCACCTGTATGGTGATCCAGGCTAAGGCCAACGACAGGCGTACATCTAGCCCCTTGCCACGATGAATTTCACGGGCCTCGATCTGACACAGTCGATCAGGTGGTATTAGCAACAGCAACAACTTGATTGTGATGCATAATTACATATTTCATCAACAGGTACATCAAGATGTTTTAAAGTGCGTTGTTAATAAACTATTATATAATTCATCCCTATTTTAAATAAATATTCTTCCTATAAGACAAAGCTCTTATAATGTATCTCCTTTCCCCTAAAAAAATTAAAGTTGAAATAAAAAAAGGGCCTAACTGAAATGATAGAAACATTTTATTTAAAACGAATCTTTCTTCTCGATCTTTCAATATTAGCGATACAATTTTCAATCATAACTTTCATCGTACTCCCCCTTATATATTGACAATGTATTGTACACAATATTAATGTACTTTTACGTACAGCTATGTATATATATACAATACGACCTTATTTATAAACCGTACAAATTATCAATATACAAGTATTACATTTTGCATATGTTACTTTTAATAAAAGTTTTTAGTCTATAGCTATAAATATTTTAAATTGGTAATTTTTCAAAATAATCTTTTACTTTCAACTTTTCGATATGCTCGCCCCCCACGTAGGGTTATTACACCCACTTAGGGGTCCGCCCCCCAGTTTGAGAAACGCTACTCTACATAAAAAAATAGTTTATTATCCATTCATTCTCATTATCCCATAAACTTATTATTCTCAACCTACTGTACACATTTAATTTTGCATTGGTTTTTGAAATAAAGTTGGTTAATTTTTTGTACAAGGGTTTTATTCGGTAACGCCATCTTTGGTTTGCGAAAAAAAGTACCTTTATCTTTGATCAAGTTTAACTTTGCGAGAAGGAGTAAAAGGGGAAACAAAAGTTAGAAAATACGTTTAAGCCCCCTCCAGTGACGAGTATCATCCATGTTTATAAAAAAAAAAAAAGCAAACCCGAGGGAGAAAGAGAAAATCACTCAGGTATACCTGGAGGTCTCTCTACTGCAGCGGTACTCAACCTTTTCAGCTCGGCCACATACGTATGAAAACTATTTCACGCGGGCCACAGCATGAGGATTAACAGGGAAAGAGATGGACGTTATAAGATCAGACATTAAAAATGCAGAAATTGATAACAATATTAATATTTTTGGATTTCATTTTAAAAATATATTAAACTCCATCAAACTCGACTCAGAGAAAAAAGGGAGAATTTTTTACCCTGTTATGGGATAATTTAGATTTCCTTTCTTGAATGATCCCAAGTCCCCCACCCTCAAATATTTTGTAGCTGAAAAAAAAGGAGAAACTGAAAGATTTGTGCTTAGTGGCATAGTGACGAGCAAAATTATATTTTTTAAGTATAGCATTTTCATGACAAATTAAACAAGTTCTTGACCCTTGTTTTTTTCCCCTACGAAACAGTCAAGGTCCCAATCTTCTTGAAATAACAAATATTCTATATATAATTTTCGCTTGGAAGGCATGAGGGTTAATTAAAAATTAGTTTCTCCAATAAAATAGTCGATATTCTACTGTTATTGGTTAACACTATAACCGTTACAATTTCAAAAAAAGTAAAATTATCCCGCAGCTCCTACCAGCCCCACATCGATAGCAACATCGATGTATGAGATTGCTTGGTTGATAGAATTTCTCGCTAAAGTTTTAATACATTGTTCTTAAATAATTGAATTTGTTAGTGAAACCGGGCATGACTAGGCCACCCAGAAAGGTCCAACGGGCCACAGGGCTCTACTACAAAAGGTCACACTAACCCAGGGGTGGCCAACCCGTGGCACGCGTGCCACAATATAGCACGGCGGAGTTGTAACAGTGACACGCAAAAACTTAATGAAAAATTAAAAGATTGGCAGGGATAGAAATAAAAAAAATACTTTATTTACAATTTTATTGAAATATGGTTGTCTCGGACAAAAAAATAACCCTCAAAATTTATTTTAAATGCACTTAATTGAATTGCAACAAAAAATTTTCGTGTTAAAAATACTGTTTAATGTTGTGTGCGCTGACTTCCCAAAGAAAATTTCACTCGTCAGATTTTGAAATATGAAGTAGCGTAGTTTGAAACATCTGGAAGAAAACAGTGAATTGTCCAGAGTGAGTGTTTTATACCTAAGAATAAAAACTGGCTGTAGAACTTAGATTTTTTTACCGATATTACAGGGCATTTAAATAATTTAAATTTAGATTACAACGAAAATATTGTATTTTTCTTAATTTAGTTTGTCATATATTTTTTCTTTTGTTTGACCAAACTTTTACTGTTACAAAAAAGATTAACACATTAAGACATCTTCGAAAGTATGTAGATAATGATTCAAGCTATGATAGATTTAACAACTTAATAACCATTTTGCCTCATTCGTTTAGTGCTAGGTTTAATGATTTTCAAGATAACAAAAAATGCTAATTTTTTTATAAATCCCTTTTAAATTTATCTGCAGGACGTTTTTTTTAATTGTTACCCACCTGAAGCCCAACTAAAAATTCCTGAACACTGAAAAGCGAACACAAGGAACTTTCTCTACTGCAAGTGATCCGAATCATATTGAGTTTTGGGAATTCGTACCAAAGAGCAGTTTTCTAAATTTACACGATTTAGCTGCCATACATTGAACTAAATTTGATTAAACAAATGTTTGTAAAAATATTTGTACTTTTGTCTTGTTTATTATACTATTTTTTTTTTTCAAATTTCGCTATTAAGACTTGCACAAAAAACGTTCTGTTTGCGGGGAAAAACCCTAATCAGCCCATAAGTAACATTTTTCATACTATTTCGCTTGTTGGAAAAGTTGGAAATAGCACGTAAAGTATTCTTTTATCTCATATCGTGGCACTCTTCCCAAAAATGTTAGCCACGCTGAACTAACCATATTTCTGCATACGTCAACATCTTGGTTTTGATATATGTGACCGCAGTAGCCTAGTGGTTATGGTCGCGTACTCGCGGACGATGTGTCATGGGGTTGGAGCCTTAGCGCCATTGAATACCTGTCATGTAGTGCGGCTGATGCATTTCAAATCTCCTAAAGTACAAACGTCCTCTCGTGGGCATGGTGAGGTAGTTTGGAGAGGAGGTTCCGGAAACTCATCGAGGTTCAAAATAACGAGGTCCGTCGCCAATAGCCCTCGTCTTGCTTCATAATGTGACGTTAATAAACACTCGCTTACTCAAGAAGGGCAGAAAAAAATGAGAGATAATGTTTGAAAATATAAAAAGGACAATCCAAAGGCATACAGCCAACCCAAGGGAGATGGGAAAGATCACTCAGGTACCTCAAGCTCGCTTTAATGCAGATGATGATACCAATCCCATAATTCTACAGATGTCAATATATTTGCTTTTCCGATACTGTAAGGTTTCAAAGTCTTAGAAAGTTTCTTTTTCCCCATAATAATAAGTTTCGCAATTAAACCTCTTAACTGTGACGTACTGGCTATGAAGCACAAGATCTGGTCGTCATATGGTAAATTCATTTCTCAATTAAGAAAACATTTTTCCCTAACTATTCCATGAGATTGTGTGCAATTGTTTGCAAATCTGAAAACAAATATCATAAACATTGACTTCCAAATACTCGGGAACGAAAACGATTTCGGGAAATCCGTTTGCCATTTATTTTGTAGAATATATTACAGAGAGACCGCAATATGACCCATTCTAAGATAACTAACTCTTTACTTTGTTCTTATCGGTAAACAATTAAGGGAAATGGGAAACTTTCAAAGAAATTCCTTCCGAGTAGAATTGATAGCTGAAGGAGAAGAGCAATTGTCCCAAAGGACAATTGTTGGTATTTCTTTTATCCCCTGGCTTCAAAGGAAAGACGCTCGTTCATAAATTCACTGCGGATATTCATCGGAGAAAGATGCTGACTAGAGAATGGATTCCCTGGAGAATATTCAAAGAAAAATTCAGTTATTCAGAAAGACCGGAGAGGAATTCTTTTCTTTCTACATGCCTAAAATAGTAGGTTTAATAATGTCTCGTGAGAATAAATAGACTGCTCTTTTTGTAAGGAAGGAATACGTTTGTGTGCTTTCTTGCATCATATAATTTAATGCGATTGCATAGTAGAGATCGTTTGTTGCAGAGTTGTGAGGTATGCAGAAAATAGTAATTAATATAAAAAATAGCTTTGTGTACTACTCATTTGTTTACGCACGGTATTCTGCGTAACACTGCTTTTTATATGTGGGACATGATCCAAATCATACGTTGGCTGCATTGTAGCAGTTATGAATGACAGTAGAAAAGTGCTTCTCAAACTTTTAATATTTACGACACAATATTCAATCATAATTTTCATCACGGTCTCCTCCATACATTAATAATACATTTAATTCTATAATACACTTTGACAACAATCTACAATACAACTTTAAGCACTTTGTATCGAGCTCATCCCGTTTTCTACTAAAATTTCCTCTAGGGGTTTTGGGGGCCAAAAAAGGCAAATTATTTCCAACCAAATCCAGAAGCGAAACGTGAACATACAAATTAGAAACCTTTTAAATAGCAGAAGTTAAATGTAAGCGGATGACCTATTGGGAAGTGATTATGCTAGTCTGATTTAAGCGCGTGAACTGAAGGAAGAGAAGAATGCCGTAGTTGAGTGTGAAGTTATCCGTGACAGAACGATCAAGGTAGATCCAACTCCACGCGAGTTGATCTAAAGATATTGATGATCCGAGAGGATTACGATTAAACAAGAGATTAAGGTAGGATAATTCTAGTATCCATTAGTAACTGTGATATAAACAGAGATTAGGAATAGAAGAGAAAGTTAAATATAGTGGTTAAGATCACGCTTATTTGGTAATACGTATTGTGTGTTTTCTCACCTCAGATCCGCTAAGTTATGATATAAATATTATCATTGTTACTGTTTAAGTTAGGATCTGAATAAAGACATTTTAAGATCATGACAACATCTGGTTCTTCATTCAATCCCACACCTCTAGGTCACGAAGATAACCCATGAGTAAGGTATCACCCACGGGGGAATACTTCACAACTTAAGCGCCATCGGCGTATATAAACGTCTCACTCATCCAAAGCGTTAAGTGCCTTGGACGTATGTATAGAACATCTGTCAGAAGTATGATATTTTCTGTGCTATCCATAAAATTATTCCAAAGGCTTTAAAATGCACCAAAAGTACCAAGACAGTGTTTGCAAAGAATTTATTTGTTTCAGAGGATTTGCTTATTCATTTATTCCCTCCCCCAAAAAAAAACATCCCATATGTGTGACTAAATGGAAAAAGATGGCATTGGGAAGCAAATAGCGTAGCTTGTAATCGGCAGTGAAGGGATTAATTATATAAACCGTTCAAACTATTAAAATAAGTGCTAATTTTTGCGTATATTTTTTATGACAAGCCCATAGAGTCACTGGTAACTATTAAACTTATTTTTAACTCAGTATTGTTAAATTAAATACATTGTGCACAGTACTGATAAATTAAAAAGTGTATTATATTAGTGTAAATGTTTTTATTTATAATTTTTTTATTTCGCCAGAATGTATTTTGTTTGTTTATTTTTAATGAATTAATAATTCATTCTAAAGTAATCTTTTGTTTTCGACTGTTCACATCTCCCTCGCGTCCCCCTCCTAAGAATATCACGCCCCCTCTAAGGGGCATGCTCCACAGTTTGAAAAGCGCTGCAGTCGAGATCACATAGTTATATGCTTTCCTAGGAAATCGGGAGGAGGAGCATCAATCTTGTACTAAGATATCCCATTTTGTACTACCCACGCATAAATCTATTTTTACGGCAGATAAAGAAGCCTTCATCGGGATTCATGTTTGATGTATATTATCAATTGACTGTTTTTTTTTTCTGTCTCACTCTGTAACTACTCGAAATCGAGTGGGGATGAACCTTGTAGAGTCACAGTCAAGTGGCGAGGTTAACACCTTAGTAGACACCCCACTCTCCAAATTTCCACCCCCTCTTAACTAAGTGATGATTTTCAGCATCGATATATTTAACGTTCAACGGCTCCTACACACGGTGGATCTTCAGAGGTCACAAGAAACTATATTCATTTATTAATGTCGAATTTTCAAAAGATTTAGACACGAAGCCTACTCAGAGGCGTAACTTTAACTTCTAGGGAGCCCAAAACCTATGTTATATGATTTCAGCCCTTTGTAAAATACGGCTTGGCGCCCAGAAGCTGACTTTTCAGGGGTTCTCTATATTCTATGTAACGCCACTGACCCTATGAGCTAAATTTTACTGTCACCTGTTTGGTGCTCAAGATTACGATTAACGACACAGGCATACATCTTTCCTTGATGAATGTTGTGCTCTTGGATCTGACGCAGTCGAGATCAGGTGGCATAAGCAACAGCCTACTATAGTATAAATCAGGGGAGGGCAGACTTTTCCAGGGTACGGGCTACTTCTAATTTTTTCAAGGTGTTACGGTTCACCTAGTATCAGTAACACACATAAAAGGGGGGAAGGGCCATTGCCCTTGATTATTTTTTCCAATCGGTTGTAATCCCATGTACATAATACGTAAACTTTAATTAAGAATTTGTTATCAATATTTTTTTTATTAATTAAGGCTATATATATATAATTATATTTATTCAATAATTTAATTCTTACTGTTCTTTGTTCCCGAAAATCTACAAAATAATAATAATAATATGTGTGCGTGTGTGTATTGGGGTAGGATATGAGAATGGTAATGATTTAACCCTAGACCACCGCACCACGCTCCCTTAGAAAAATTCACGAGTACGCCCACTGTCCAGTGTCGTAGTATGATGAGGTAAGGGAAAGGTCATAAATATTTATTATAACTTAATAATAAATACAGAATATGTGTACTTACCAACGTGAATAAAATAAAAAAAATTCACTTTTTTGAAGCCGCGTTTAAAGCAAAATGCAGAATACAAACACGTAGTAATATACTAGCCACAAATATAATAATATCTAATGACGCATTTATTATCAAACAATTCAAAATACATTAAAAAAATAAAACATTTTCATCTATATTTATTTCATAATTATAGTCAGTAGAAGTCTTACTCTGTGTGTACTGTCACAGACTCTGTCTTAAATATTTCCATATATAATTACTAAGTGCTAATCTTCAGGTGGTCACCCCAAATTGTCTTGGTGGACCCCCGGTGGATCGGGATTGACTTAATGCCCTCCTCGGGTGTAAATAATTTAGTTTGTAATTTTAATAATGATTCATATTAGTAGAAATCAATTTTTAATAAGTGCTTTTTTTCAATTTATACATTGTGTGCATGCGTGTGTATTTATATTATTTCAATTTCTTATGCTTAAAATTGCAAGAATAAAATAATATAATTCGGGATGATAGAGTTCTAATAGCATAATAATACATTTTAAGTTGCCCTTGATATGTCTTGATTGTTCTTCGACAATGATCATTGTAGACGGCAGGCGTGCAGTGAACATTAAATGTGTTGCTGTCAGAGAAGAATATGTCCATCGTGAGGCTTCACGCAGAACTGGGACTCGTCTAAAAAGACGATGTCGCTCTATCCTTGTATTTAATATTGTCGTTGGACGTGCCATCATCACTGTAGTTTCAAAGAAAAGTACAATAATGTTCGCCATGTTGACATTTCTTGCTAACTCAGACTTGTCGTCGCTCTGAATGAGATAACTTGTGCTGCAAACAAGACAACTTTCTTACTTAAGTTCCATGATATGGCTGTACGATCCTGCACGGGCGAATCGACACCATGTCTATCCTTTTGGGTTTGAATGAGAAGAGGTCATTGAGATTCAGAAGGCCCCCTCAATCCATTGACTGCCTATTCGCTGCACTTCAGCGCATACGAGCTGCAAAACGATCAACTACATTCTCGGTAGGCTATGATTCTGCCTGAATCAAATTATAACACGGACTAATATGCAAAAATCAAATGCGATTTCCAAATGAGAAGCAAGCGTTGTAGCTTTCCTTTTGTATTTCTTTTATATTTCCCTTTTCTTGTGTTTAAGTACTAATCATTTGCATATCGAAGAATATATTTCCTTTGCGCTAATTGTATGTTTGTGTATAATTAGGTATATTACGTACGTTAATCCCTAATTCATAGTGTTGCCTTTTAATGATCAGAAGGTGTACGTATGTATTACATTAGAATGGTACCTTAATGAATTTCATTGACTCGTAGATCTAAACTGTTTACTTAAAAACATGTATCTTATACAAATAGCTTTCGCAAAATCCCACTATAAACGAAACACATGAAACAGACCTACGTGTTGAGCCACGCATTATCTTTAATTATAAATATCAGAATTATAGAATAGTTAATATGAGAATTTTAACAAGTTTTTAAAGGAATGAAAATATTATAAATTTAAAATTTTAGTTAAATTATCATATAAAAGAGAATTTTTTAAAAAGTCAGTTATTTAGTCTGCCAAATAAACAAAATAAAGGTTTTTTTGGTGGAGTAACTGTTCTTTCAGATAAAATCAATTAGGCGTATAAATTATCACAAATTAATTTAATGTATGCATTTCAGCTTATTTTTCATTCTTAGTAAATTACTTTATTAAAAAAAATAAACACACAAGTTGTGTCTGCGTTTTATTTTTATTGATAAAAATTCTTTCATGGATAAAGTAACGTTTTCTGCTGCTTATTATATAGATATTGTTTTGTTCCAGTAACAATTTATACATATTTGTGAATATCCTTTAAAAAATTGTAAATTAAACACAAATATTTAGAATCAGTTTTGATATTACATGTTCTTCAAACCTACAGTACTTTAACTTAAGTGATAATTAAATTTTGGAAACTGAGCGTTACCTTTCGAAATTTGTCTATAGTGTATTTTTAGTGTCTACTCAAAAATATATCATTATAGTACCTCCTTCTAATTTTTTTTACATATTTTATTGGAAAGAAATATGTATATTTCTGCATACTTCCAAATAAAGGCTTTTATAAACCAATAATTTATATTTAAGAAAATAAATCCAAATTTCCGAAATATATATTGATAAGCGGAAAAAATATAAAGCCTGAAACTTCTAGTAAAATTTCCTTCAAAACATTTTGATGAAGTATTTTTAATGGAGAATATAACTAATCAGCAGCATACTGAATATTTTACAAAATAAATTATAAAGAATAATTCAAGATGACATAAGAACAAATATTAGTTATATAAATGTAGTATTTTATTAGTAGCCTCTCTCTAAGAAGTTATATTTGCAGAGAACTCCAACATTCCTTTGTTGTAAAATAATCAAAAAAGTAACTGAAACAAATGAACCATATTTTGAACAATTGCGGAAGTAATAAACATAAATTTCCCAGGAAATCCCAAATGTTTAGCTTAAACAATAAGCACTTAAAATAAAGGTTTTAAAAACATTGGAGAAATTATGCGCCGATTAACCCATTATGTTGTTAAAATAATGTAGTATAATTCAATAAACGGAGTAATTCAGGTCACCTGCTTTATAAATGTGTTTTTCATAAGAAACCGTTAAAAGAAAAATGGTGGGTAATTTGGCAATAAATAAAATCTTATTAAATATAAATTCATTATTATTTTCTTTCGATATATTTTCTAGAAACGAAAAAAGGTAACTAAAAGCAATATACATTTTGTAGAGAAACAAAATGAAATACAAATTACACTAAAGAAAGATAAAATACATTCAAATATTTGTTTACTGCGATAATGATCTGGATGGTAATTTTCGAAATATGTTTGTATTATGAAACTATGTAAATAGCAGTTTTAATTTATCACAGATAAACGATAAATATCAAGCCTCTCTCTTAAAATGAGAATGTATGTTTATTCTATAAACACAATTTTTTTAATAAGAACTTCTAAGAATTAAGCGTTTGATCTATTGTCGTGCAAATGTATGATAAAAATAACTACAAAAATATTTCGATTATAAACTCGAAGCTTTCTTTCACAAAACAGTTTTAAATGATTGGCATGCGTAATTGCATTTAATGAGTTTAAATATGAACATGTGCTTTAAACATATGTGTGTGTGAGATTGCGTACATGTACTGAAGTACCGAAACGTAAAGTAATATGCAGATATTCCAGACGCAGAGTAGCATCCTTTAAGAATATGTGAATTCATTGTGAGTTCTTTTAAAATGATTAAAATAAAACATTTTCTGATGTGATAATGGCCACCTGACAAGAATTAACAGACTTCGAACGGGGAAGCATATGATCTCCTTTCAGAAAACTTTGAAGAATTTAACCCTTTATCTACCGCATTAAGAGATTTAATGCAGTTTTTTCATACAATATTTTTTTAATCACTTCATCGAAAATTAAGGGATATACATTAAAAAATACTCAACTTTGCGAAATTTAATTCGTTAGAGCTAATTAATAAATTAAAGATATTCAACTGTAAAATTAATTATACACACTGTTCACTTAAAATAAACAGTCAAATCGTTTTCTGAGGTCTTCATTAACATACAAAAACATAAGACACTTAAATTTTGACATAAACTACTTTTCCAAAACAAAAATGACAATCTTCGCAATCTGCTGAAAATGCTGTCAACTGAAAATGCAACTTCTGCTATAAAATTAGTCACCTTCCCCACTAAAATACTCATCTTAGAACCCATGCTGCCATATATCTTGGAAAAGTGGGTTTAAAAGAATATTCATGTCTAGTGTCGTCAGAGTATTCGTAAAAATGGTTATTCTATGTAATTTTAAAGTGAGTGGTTCTAATAAATACCATCGGTAGATAAAGAGTTAATATTCCTCGATCAATTTGAAATATTACGAATGTATACTTTTAAGCATTACCTGCCATCACGGTATTCCTCTAGTGACCATTGATTTAAAAAAAGGTTCGTCGCTAATAGCTCTCGTTTTGCTATACAGTGTGATGGGAATTAAAATCAAATCATTACAAATACTAAGGTTATCCCCTTCTATTTGCTGTCGCACATCCAGTAGAGTGGTTAGCGACGCTGACATCTGGGCCGTTGGAACTGGGTTCGAGTCCAGGAGAAGACATGGATGTTTGTGGTTGTATAGTGCATTCGCTGCATGGGGGTACTTTAAATAGCCGTCGAGCCGCAAATCCTCTCTTGACCCTGGTGTAAGGGGAAGAGAGGTGGGAGGCCCCTGACCATCCCCAATGTGTTCTCTTTAAAATTTGGGGGAAACCGAGCTTATTCGTTCTGTCACCTGTATGGTGCTCAAAAGCTACGACTAACGACAGGCGTCACTTAGCCCTTTGCCATGATGAATTTTGTGAACCTTGATCTGGCTTTTGCCGATCAGGTGGCATAAGAAGCAACATCAGCAACTTCTATTTGCTGACTGAAAGAAGTGAGTGTTACCCGACAAGTAACATTGAGATAAATGACAACAACAATCAATGCGGTTAGTTCAAACTACATGTATAGGAAAAAAGTACTTCAAATTTTGAATTTGATAGGCTATTACAGCGTTTCTCAAACTGTGAGTCATGCCCCATAAGGGGAGGGGGGTAATAACTCTACGTGGGAGATGCGCTCACATATCGAAAAGTCGAAAACAAAAGATGTAAACATATTATTAATTTCTGAAAGGAAGCAAAACAAAATTCATTCTGATATAATAAAAATAAAATACACATTTACACTGATATAATACACTCATACACACAATCAGTACTGAAAAATGTATTCAATAATTATTTAAACAATAATAAGCTAAGAAAAAGTTTGATAATTACCAGTGACCAAAGTTACGCATAAAATTTAATACTTATCTTCATTTATACAGTTCATAATTAAAGTTGTATTGTAGCTTTACATCAATGTAAATTATTATTGAATTTTGTACATTGTGTTATTTTATGGGGGGACGTAAGGAAAATTATGATTGAAAATTTGGTCACATATATTGAAAGTTAGAGTAGTACAGGGCTATGGCGGCAGAAGACCGACATGCTTGTTTCTATTAACTTCACGTTATCGTCTGCATTGACTTTTCAGCGCTCATTAACACATTGGCTGATTCCCGGGTGTACAGAAAAACGTTGACTGATCCAGAGCTAATGCTAAGTTTTGTGTGTCGCTATCCCTATCAAACCGTGCATCTTGGATACAAATAATGTGGGCTATAGAAAATAGTGTGGGTCGCGTTATCGCGTGGCATGGAATTTGTCCATAGGGCAAACAAACTAAAACAATCTTAGATTGGAAAGTATTATGTTCGACTACGAGTTGGTCATTGGCAGCCATTCAGGGACCTAGAGTACCAAAATAAGGTTGAAATTTTCGAAGATAATTCTCCTTGTCACCGAGCTGGCCATTGCCAAATCATTCGATAGACAATGCCAAGGAATGGTTTGACCATCTAGATCAGCGGTTCTTAAACTTTCGATCACTGCGTCCCCCCCATTTTTCAATCATACTGACATAGTGGACCCTCTAGATTTTGGATCCCCCTCCCTGATTTAATATCTTTGATGGAAATTCGTGCTCTAGCAGAGGTTTTTCAATGGGGACAATTTAGTGATCTAGTTTAGGAAGGCATATATTAAAATTTTTCAAGAGGCCTTTCAAATCGTAAAAAAAGAAACGTTATATGAGAGACTTCGTGGACCCCAAGAAAGGCACTGTGGACCCTCAGGAGTCCATGGACCATAGTTTAAGAAACGCTTATCTAGATCATATACGATTACGAAACACAAAAAGGCCATTTGTTTAATAAAAAAAATTTCGAATATTTAATAGCTATCGAATAGAACAATAGCTATGAAATTCCCTAATCAATCCTTTCACATATTATAACTGTATACACCACAAAAATCTATTACATTTCTATCTTTTATTTGGAATATTTAGGAAGATATTTATTTTTTAAAACTGTGTGTTTCACTAATGAGAGATTAAAAATTCCTAATGTAAATGCATTTTGTTACAATCGTAATATAAATGTAGTTATAGTGGTTAGCGACGCAGAGTGATGTGCAGTAGGGCCTGGGTTCGAACTCGGTGAAGGCATGGATGTTTATAAATATATAGTGCCTTTGCAGCACTGGGGTACTCTAAATAGCCGTTGAACCACAAGTCCTCTCGTGATGTTGGTAAAAGGAGAAGAACGGTGGGAAGCCTCTGACCTAATCACATATTCTCCCTCTAAATTGGGGTGGAACCAAGCTAAAAATCGTACTGCCATCTGTGTGGTGCACAAGGATACGGTCAATGACAGGCGTACTTCTAACCCCTTGCCATGAGGAATTTTGTGGGCTTGGATCTGACGCATTCGAGATCAGGTGGCATAAGAAACAATAATGAATTTCGTTACCATCATAGTATAAATGAATGCTACTATTATCTATTTTTAAAAATTTTATTTTATTTCTGAATAACAATACTTCAAAGATAAAAGTAAAATGGTTTATGTACGAGTCTTACAATACTTGCCATACGTTTTAGCAGCTCTTTGCACAACTCGGAAAAGGTATGAAGCAATCTCTCATATTTACATAGAAATTTTGAAATCATCTCTCTCTATTATCTGGTCAAAGAATTCACATTGCAAAAATAATTCCTTGAAATTGCAATAACAAAGGATATTTTCCTCTTACAGGAATTTGAAAATAAAAACTCTTTAAATCCTTCAAACTACAATCATATATTGTGTTTACATTAAAATACCCAATTAACTTCTGTTTGAAAAGAAAAATTTATCTTTTTTTTTACATCAATTACTAAACGCAATCGATAGATATGTTAATCTAAACTATTAGGTAAGGTAAAAAAGAATTAATGCGATTTGGTAGAAACTCGACGTAACAGCTATTCCCCAAACCGAAACGCAGAAAAAAAGAACATGTTCTAATGAAGTTACTTGATTGAACAGTAAAAAAAATTCGAAACTTTCCCTGAGTGGGCAGGAATGCAATCAAAGAGAACAAAAGTTCTCTTCAGTTTAGACGCAGTTTGCCACAGTTCGTATAATGCTTCATTTGTAAAAGTTAAAGTAAGGTAATTGCAATTCTGGCATTTATTCAGTTTCATTCTAGATATGTCAAATGCTATACGTTTAATGAATTTGATAAATAATAAAAGCTTGCTCACACACTTTGGGGATATTTTAAAACAAATTCCAGTAACACTAAAATTGCATATGTAATTTAACTTAATATGTTTTCTGTCTTTACTAGAAATTCCAAATGAACCACAAATATTAAATGCGCCATTGCCTATTTATTAATTATAATTTAGAAATGTTTTCTTTAAAGTGAAAGATAATGTATTCATATACGCAATATGTTCTACATATTGTACTCTGATAGTTAATATATATTTTCACTCTTATAGTGAGTATTTCACATTGCTCTGTCAAATATGTACAATTACGAGAAGTATGATATTCTTAAAAGCATCCTTAATTATCATCTGGAAAACTGTTTATTCTGTTAATGTCTGTTGATTAAAGAGAACGAAATTAAAATTCCAATGAATTAATTAACATATGAAAAGAATTTTTCAATTGTAGGATATTATGAAAGCTCTGAATGGCTTGTGAAGGGAAATTCCATTCAAATATTTTCAATTCTTTTTTATATGTTTCATATAAATTGTTAAATTGATCAGATTTATATTCACCATCGTGAGGATTTTTATGACATAAAAAAGTATTCAAAATTTTGATAATACCTGGTGTTATAGTGCAAATACACTGAAGTTCTACTGAATTAGGGATACTCACCTAATAACGAGTTGTGCCTCCTCTGGTCTTGATAACGACTGTCACATGACGAGGCATAGATTCTGGAAACGTTCCACGGGAATGACTTGACAAATATTGGCTAAAGCTATCAAAAATTCAGTAAGGTTCGTTGGTGCTGTGTGATGGTCTTTCACGCCTTGTTTCAAAATATCCCAAAGATGCTTAATACGTTTTAAGTCTAGGCAACCAATTTATGACAGAAAAGTCAGAGGAATGCTCTTCTAACCAACCAGTAGCACAACCGGGACTTCCAAGAGATACAGTTGTCTCCTTTACCGTACTGATAACAGAACAGCATCAACGGATCACCCAGCATCTCTACGTACCGAATTGCATTCAGGGAGGTTGGTACACGCACCAAGGATCCCCCAACATTACAAACTTGGTATGCATGATTAATGAGCCCATATTCCCAACCTCCCGTCTGCGTTAAGTAGTCTGAATCGAGACTCCTTGCTACTCGTTTCCAGTACTCTACACTCCAGTCTCTGTGCTCTCCTGCCTAGGCAAGACGTGCAGCCCGATGGCGAGCATTGAGCAAGGGAGTCGACAGCAGCCGAAACTCATACGAGGAAGTGAGTGTTGTACAGTCCGTTGACAAACTGTGCGACTGGCACCATCATTCACCTGGTTGGTAGTTTGAGCTAATGTTTCGCTTCGCTAGCTACGTAAAATACGCCTGAGCCGTCTCTCATCAAGCACGGTCAAGGCTAATTGTGCTTTGCAGTTTGCCGGATCTCTAGTTTTTTGTCCACCATCCATGTGTTTTTGGTAGATTCCTAACACTGTCGAACTTGAAAATATTCTAGCTCAGTGCTTCTCAAACTTTCAATACTGGCGCTCCCCTTTTCAATCACAATTTTTATCGCACCCCCTTATACATGAATAATGTACTGAATGCAATATTTATGCACTTTGACGCTTAAGCTACAATACGCGATCTTAATTATAAACCATACAAATTAATAACTTAAGTATTAAATTTTGTATACTACTTTTAAGCAAAAAAAAATTAAGTAATAGGATAATTATTATGTTATTTTTCTTTTCTCTAATTTTTAAATTGAACAAATAGCAAAATGCGGTGGCTGCTTAGAAGACAAAATATAGATATCTGCTAAATATAGAAAAATAACTCAGAAGGTCAATTTTTAATCATAAGCATTCCTTATAAAAACACTGCTTTGCAAGACAAGCCCACGGAAGTCGTTAATACTTATTAAACTTGTTCTTAATTTAGCATTAATTAATTAGTTATAAAATACTCTATGCAGCACTGATACATTAAAAGTATACCGGCTGAAGTGCCCGCTCTTTGCACGAGTTCTTTATAAGAGAAGAAAACATTATATAATAGCTGAATTGTAAGGAGAGTAAAGCCAAGTGCGTGAGAATGTTTACAAAAATGTAAAATGATTTTTTAAAAAGGCTGCACAAATTATAATTAGTTTTAAGCGAATTGTAATTTTAAGCCTCACAGAATTAGCATTTATAATTGATGTTAAATAATGAACAATAAATATAAAATTCCGATGAAGAAAAATTGTATTATTTTTAATATTTTTAAAGCGAAAAGTCTTCAGCATGTTTTAACCCGGGAGCAGGCGTGCAATCGATACGGTCGAGAGGGGTTATTGAGTCACCCCAATCCTTTTTTTTTATAATTATTTTATTGTACATAATACAAATTGTGATTCCTGTGAATAAATTAATTAAGAGAAGGTTTACTCACCTACTTTCAAGGACTTCCAATTTTCTTTGGTAACAAACAGTTTTGCCAGAATTAACGATTTAGTGATTTGTGTGTCCCTCGCGGCCACTTCCGGATAAAAAGTGTATTCATTATGATAATATGTATGTTACTGCTAAAAAAATTGTGTAAAACGTTTTTCGTTATGCTTTATATGTTTGAGAATACTCATAAAAATAAGTCTTGGCCAAGTAATTTTTCAAAGTGTGTGTGTGCTCTCCGTGGTTTTCCAAATATCATAAAACTCTTTTGCATGGAAAAAAGCGCAACAGAGAAATACGTTTCTTACAACTTCCCTAAATGAGAAACAAACACATAAGAGAGGGATCATAACTAACTGTACCAATAACTTAGAAGGTCAAACTGATTACAGCTATAATGTGCAGTATTTCAAAAGTAATGACAGTGATGAATTTTTTATGTTCCTAAATTTTTTTGATTCTGGGTCTGGGATCTGTTTTTTCTCTGAAAGAGTAGTATGTTAGGTTTAAAAAAAACGTAATAAAAATCTCTCATCATGGGATCACAGCAAATAAAATGAAAGTTTTTTTATTTGGTTATAGGATGAAAGTTAGCTATTTGGGAATTGAAAAAGTTTTTATTTTTGATAACTTAATATCGCACGCGCCTATAAATTATATGAGAGTAAAAGTGCATTTTTTATTATGTCTGAAAGTATTTTGTTTTAATTCATTCCAGTAAATTAATTTTTTTAAACCTTTTATTTTCGATATACTCGCGTCCCTCTCATAAGGTTAACGGGGGGCGCGCCCCACAGTTTGAGAAACAATGTTCTAGCTTTCTGACGATTTCGAAAATTGAATGGCTCATGCGTCATGCACGTACGATTTGTCCGCGGTAGAAGGTGCCTAAATCAGGCAGTTTACCCATATTGGCAATTTTAACAACTACAGTACGAGCTATATATGCAGTTAACATAGCGCCGTCACTTGCGCATAAAAGATGCGCAGCGCTACACAATTTGCATAGCCCTTGCTACTCTTATTTTAGTGGCACTTCACTGTACCTTCGTTAAATGATATGTACATGTATATTATTCACACAATGCAAAGAACACAAAAACATTATGGAACATTCCATGCTTATTTTAATAATTATAAAACAATAATGACGCGTGATTTTGGGATTTCAAAGTGCATATACCTTTGTATCTGGTTCTATTCGGGCTTTCTACTTATCTTCTTGGGGCAAAATAACCTTTTTAACTGAGTTTGCAGTTAAAAATCGCTTTCTGTAGAGAGGACTTGGTTTTATGTAAATTAGAGCTCCTATTTACGTGCTAGTCGTAGAGTAGGAAGGATAATGGTTGAAAATTGAGATAGAAGGCAGCACAGCGTTAATGACCGGTGGTAGTATTTTATATTGTCAGTTCGAGAAGAATGATTAAACAAGTGTTGAAGCAAGAGCGCTCAGGATAATAGATAAGTGTTCTTTTTTTCTAGAATTATTTATTTAAAAAGTTTGATTGCTCCTCGGGATTAGTTATTTAGGTGCATTTTCATTAAGGTTGATTAAGTCTATTAAGTGAAATAAGCAATAAAATTGTTAAGATTGAAAAATGGCTGACCTTTTTTTTTAATGGCACACTCGGCATCGAAGAATTGTGACACCGTGTTTGTCCGAATATAAGCCTAGAGTTTATTTTTTCTTCAAAATTTACCCAATATTCAAAACCCATATACAGGGTGTTGCCAAATTCGACTGAAAAATTACGAGAGGAGATAGTAGGTAGCATTAGAACGACGAATCACAATTGATCATGCGGTTACAGAACAGTAATGAAATAAAACATAATTCTCAAAAACAGTAATGAAGGGTAGGATGTCGAGTGGAAATAAAAGAGGAAATAAGTGATAAGAAATACATTTATTAGACATAAAGCATGTTTATAATACGAACAGTGCATCACAGCTCGACATCAGAAATGCAACGATAAGTTGCAGTCTCAGGAACTGTTTGAAGTTGCTGCCACGTAGGTCAAAGCACAGCAGACATCGATGGACGAATGATTGTCGGATGCACTCAAACAAATTCGGTTAGTCGATGTCAGCTGAAGGGACGATGATCCGTGTGGTGAGATCTTCCACTGTAGCCACCATCGTCTCATACGCACGCAATTTCAGGTGACTTAGTAAGAAGAAAGCCAAAGGATTGAGGTCCATCGGCCTTTGTCCAAGCAACAGGTCCACCGGATCCATTCTACCTCCCGGTGTATATGTCGTAGGGAAATGATTAAATTATGGATTTTTTTTTTTCATCAAATCCCTAAGGGACCAATATGTTAAAATAAGAACTCTATAAGGTCATCTCCCTAAGGAAAGTAACTTATTTGATCATATCCCGAACCTGTTTTAGTGAAATGATGAAATAATATTGTCAAGAGTTTAAAAGTGTTCATATTAGCAAATAGGGTACATTATTAAAAAAGTTTTCATATAAGCAAATAGGGTACATTATTAAAAGTAGAATAATTAATACAATAATCATTAAATTACAAATTATTTATTTAAAATTAATTAACAAAATAATTAGATAATGAAGATGGCATTTTTTTTTAAAAAAAAAACGATATTTGTAGCTGAATTTCAAACATTTTTTAAAAAAAGTTATACAATAATGTAGTACTTCAGAAATATTTTTCTCTGTTTGTAACACCTTTTTTAAAAATATTATTTCACTTTTTAAAATAGCTTGTTTTTAATCTATAAAGAGGAGATGGTCGAATTCCCTAATTTAATTGATTACATTTTTCAATTTAAGTTTTATTCAGTTTTTAATTTTCAGGCATACAAAAGTGATATATCAATCGAAACACAACAATGCAAAGAATATAACTAAATAAAGCTAAAAAATGATGTTTAAGCCATTTTGTTTTAGTGCGTCATGTCAGAAGCCCGGTGCTGCCTGGCACGGACGAGAAGAGAGGAGAGGTAAAAGGGAGTGGTAACAAGCGAAAACAGAACTTTACAAATGCTGACTTGTTCATTTCACTAAAACAGTTTGGGGATTTGATCGAATCACTTCCTTACATCATGGAAATGACCTCAAAGAGACGATGTTTTAAAATCTAACGTTAACTAATCATCTCCTTTAGGGACTTGATGAAATCCTAATTTCAACATTTTCCTATGACATATATAACATGGAGCAATATATTACGCACCGCAATTGAAAAGTGTGCTGGTGCACGATCATATATAAACCACACGTTCTGGTGCGTAGTGGCCGGTACTCCCTTAGAAGTAGAAAATTTTCATGTGTACAGGTTTCTGCAACCCTACACTCCAAATCCTCGTTTCACTTCCCTCACTTGGCTCATCTTCCGATGACTACTTTTAACTACTATTACATCTCTGAATTAGTCGGTCGAATTCGGCAACACCCTGTATATCACTGAGATTTATATTCAACTTACTACGGATTTTCTATGACATGAACAAAAAACAGTTTGAAAACAGTGGGAGCTACTGCAAATAATTCCATTAACTTACATTATGTATATTACTCACACAACACAAAATTACTACAGAATATTTGTATCAGAGTAAAAAAATCTCTTACCACGGTGAATATAAAATTCTATTTAGTCCATCTTTTTTTTCTGATTTGTAGATCTTTTCTATTACATTTCATTTCGCAACGAACTTCTGAAACATCGAACATTTAAAAGTGCATTAGTGTGCTACAATTCGTTTTCTTTACGTGGCTGTATTTAAAAACTCATAATTTTTTTTAATTTTAAAAATTGGAAAAAAATACATATCCCTCTATTAAGTTAAAGAATCATGAAAAATATTTGTTCCAATTATAAATTATTAAAAATGAGTTAAATGTGTGTATATGAGATACACTCATGAACATTGAAAATATCGACCCAAGAAGGAAGCAAAGTACAATCGCGAAACTTTGCAAATAACTACAGCGTAATGTGATATGCAAATGATTCAAGTTTTGTGCCAATACGCATGCTCATACATGACGAGGTGGCGCTACAATCAGGAAGAAGGTGCTATATAAGCCACCGCAAATTCGGTGATTCATAAACGTAACGATCACCCGCCGATTGTAGAAAGACTTTGGTAAGCGAAACATGCCAGGTAAACGTGCTAGAAAACATTTCTCACAGTTAAGCGAGTTTGAGAGAAGCCTGATCATCGGGATGAAAACTGCAGGCTGGTCGACGCGCCGTGTTGCTGGCCGGAGTGTGCCATTAGAAATTGTTGGGAGCAGTGGACATGAGAAGGTACCCACGCGCGGAAAACCGGGTCTGGAGCGACCAGGAAGACCACGAGGAGAGAGGATCGAAGGATCGTGCGGCAAGCACTTGTGGACCGCACAGTGACTCGCTCAACAATACGAGCAGACGTAGGCGTAGCAATTGTTCCCCAGACAATTCCCAGACACCTTGCAGAAGCAAATCTTAAATCCAAGCGCCCTTTCCGTGCACTCTCTTTAACACCGGAACATCGGCAACTGCGTCTACAGTGGTGCCAAGCCAGATCAATGTGGAATGTTACAGATTGGCAAAAAGGTTGTGTTTAGCGATGAATCCCGGTTTGTTTTGGGGACAGATAATAACCGTGTACGGGTGTGGAGGCACCCTGGTGAGCGGTACAATGCCCCCATACTGTTCTACGCCACACTGCCCGCACAGCTGGTGTAATGGTCTTGGGGGACATAGCCTATGTTAGACGGTCCACTTTAATTGTGATACGTGGAACCTTAACGGGCCAACGTTACGTTGATGATATTCTTTGACTCCATGTAGGACCTTTCCTAAATGATCTCCCAGGGACAATTTTCCAGCAAGATAATGCTCGTCCGCATATAGTAAGAGTTGCTCAAGACTTCCTACGTCCTTTTCAAACTCTTCCATGGCTGGCCCACTCCCCCGATTTGTCCCCTGTAGAGCATGTGTGGGATCAGCTAAAACGGCAGATGCCATCGCGTCACTCTGTACATGATTTTGAGTTGGCTGTTCAAGATTTGTGGGCCCATCTGCCTCAGGACAATATGAGGTGTCTAATCAACTCAAGGCCGGACCATGTGGCTGCATGTATTGCAGCTGCAGGTGGTCCAACGCGCTATTGAAGTTGCCCAGTATTTGTGTCGTTGCACACCCTGTATTCGTTTGTCTTGTTTTTGAGATCAAGTGAATCTCTCTCCTGTGTCATTTTGCGTATTAAATTTCATTTCAATCCGATGCTTTATTCTTGGGTCGCTATTTTCAATGTTCCTGAGTGTATATTTATTTAATTTTTTTTAATTTAACAGAAATTTGAATTTAAGCATTTTAAATTTTTATGGGAAATCAATTGTAGGAAAGAAAATCAATTCACTCTCGGCAGTGTTTTTCAAGTCATATAACAATGTGAATTAAATTAGTTTATATCCATGATTCACAAGCAGAATTAAATAGAATTTTTCTATTCTAATTTATTAAGGGGAGTTGGAAACCTCTCTCTTTCTCTATACTGACAATGTTAAATTGGCTGTTTTCGATGTACCTTTTCTCAAAATCTGTTTTATGTGCATGCTTGAAATTTTTTATACTATTAAAGTACACCTCTCTCATTATACTAAAATGAGCTTTTAGCTAATTTTGAATTTTTTAATAAATTATGAAATATTTTATTAAACATTGCGAAATTTGACCCATTTTTTACTTAAAAAATTTGTAAAAATTAAATTTTTGAGTTTTTTACAAAAAGCTCATTTTAGTATATATTAGACATCATTATAAACAATTCATAAAAAAAATTACATACCTGTGAACAGTTGTTTCTCAGAAAAGGTACATCGCACATTAAAATTTACATTTTGAGATAAATTGATTTTAATGTATACAGTGAGACTTCTAATCGACAAGGAAATAAAAAAATAAAAGGCTCAATTTAAAATAAAAGATACATGTTTTGGTTTATATCAGTCGTTACACTTTTAAGCAAAAAGAAAGTAATTTGTTTACAATTTTTTCGCCATTAAAATGGGCGTGGCCCAAATTCAATGATTATTTAAAAATATGTTTTAAGGGCTTCTAAATACCCTAGAGGTTAAAATAAGGTATTTTTAAAAAGGTTAAAATCTATACAATTTGAAAATGTAAAAATCTCAAATTGTCAAAAAAATAAGCTTTTAGCTTTCCAACACCCCTTAATTCTTTTTTTACTGTTGGACAATAATAACAACTTTTCGTAGCCTAGATGAAAACGGTAAATATAAGGATCATTCCATTTTTTACGACTGTAGAGGATAACTATGTACTATAATAAATTATTTATATGCAGAATGTGTTGCCAAATTCTAACGACAAATTCGGAGGGCTAATAGTAGACATCAAGGGTTCGCAAACCACGTTTCGCAAGTCGAAGTAGCCCACAAAAACAGATATGAAGGGTTTTATGTCGAGTGGAATGAAAAGGGACAATGCGGGTTAAGGAATATATTTATTAGACGTAAAGAATGTTTATAATACGAACAAGTATGTGAATGTGTGCATCATGTCACCCATCCGGTATAGTGGTTAGCGATGTTGAATGCTGTGCCATTGGGCATGGGTTCGAATCCCGGAAAAGACAGGGATGTTTGTAAATATAGAATGCCTTCGCAGCATGGAGGTACTTTAAATAGCCGTCGAGCTGCAAGTCCTCTCGTGACGTTGGTGAACGGGGAAGAGAGGTAGGATGCCCCTGACCATCCCCAGGGTGTTCGCTGTTAAAATTGGGATGAAACTGAGATAAATCATCATGTCACATGTATGGTGCTCAAAGCTATGGCTAAGGACAGGTGTCTCTTAGCCCTTTGCCATGATGAATTTCGTGGTCTTGATCTGACCCTTTCGAACAGGTGGCATTAGCAACAAAAATGCATTTAAATTCGACATCAGAAAGGAATTGTTCTAAGTTGCGCCCTCGTTAACCATTGCACAGCCGATACCAACGAACGAAGGATTATCGGCCACTTTCAAACAAATTCGTTGTGCTGGTGATGTCAGCTGAACTGACGAGGATTTGTGTTGTGAGATCCTCTACTGTAGCTACAAGCGTCTCTTACACAAGTGATTTCAGTTGAACCCAGAATAAATCCAAGTTATTGAAGCCCGGAAGCGTGGAGATCAAGCAACGAGTCCATCACATCCAATCATCTTCCCAGGATATGAATATCGGATCGTGGCTGGTATGTTACGATTTCGAGCCCAGTACCAATACAGACCCACCGTAAAGAGCAGCGAAGCACGATAAATCTGTCGAGAGCTCAAACATCATCCCGTTGGTGTAGCGTGGTTGTTGAGATAGGGGTGTGCCAGCTCAGGTGCCATCCTCGTCACTTGACCATGGTTCAAAATGACGAGTTCCGTCCCCAAAAGCGCTCGAGTTGCTGAACGATGCGGCTCACTCGCTCACTCCCAGGATATGTATCACGGAGTTGGTTACGCACTGTAAACGAGAAATGTGCTGGTGAACCATAGTGCATGATACATAAGTTCTGGTACGATGGTTGGTACTCCCTGCAATAAGTCTGGGTGAGTGAGTTAATATTAACGTTGCACTGTTCAGCTACACGAGGGCGTTTGGCGACGGACCACGTAATTTTGAACCATGGTCAAGTGACGTGGACGACACCTGAGCTGGCACCCCCCTCTCCTAACTACCACACCACACCAACGGGAGGACGTTTCAGCTCTCGACAGATTTAACGTGCATCGCTGCCCTACACGGCGGGTCTTTAGTGGTACTGGGCTCGAACCCGTGACAAAGCAAGCCACGTTCCGATACCAATACCACTCGGCTACCGCGGCCACGTTAATATTCACGCACTCACTCATTAACGCAACGAGTTGTACGGGGTGTTGCCAAACTCTATCGAAAAATTCAAAGGGGGATAGTAGCCAGCATGAAAAGGACATATTAACATAGAACATGGGGTCGGAAACCACGTTTGGACAGTGAAAATCGCGATAATATCCATCTAGAGGACGATGAAGCTGACGTCAAACTAATGCAGGGATACACAAAAACTGGCCAAAAGCTTCAATGATGCAAAATACCTTGTTTTCCTACAACATGTGCTCCCAGACTTATTGCAGGGGCTGCGGTAGCCCAGTGGTTAAGGTATCCAACCATGGCAGGCATGTCATGAGTTTCATCCCAGTACCACCAAAGACCCGCCGTGTAGGGAAGCGATGCACGTTAAATCTGTCGAGAGCTGAAACGTCCTCCCGTTGGTGTGGTGTGGTAGTTAGGAGAGGGGGGTGCCAGCTCAGGTGTCGTCCACGTCACTTGACCATGGTTCAAAATTACGTGGTCCGTCGCCAAAAGCCCTCGTGTAGCTGAACAGTGCGACGTTAATATTCAATCAATCAATCAATCAAGCGTGAATATTAACGTCACACTGTTCAGCTACCCGAGGGCTTTGAGTAACAGACCTCGTCATCTTGAACCATAGTCAAGTGACGAGGACGACACCTGAGCTGGCACCACTCTCCTAACTACCACACCAACGGGAGGACGTTTCAGCTCTGGACAAATTTAACGTGCATCGCTCCTCTACACGGTTGATCTTTTGTGGTACTAGACTCGAGTTCATGCCATGCCTGCCATGATCTGATGCCTTGACCACTAGGGTACCGCAGCCTGTCGTCGCGCTAAAGAGTGAGTGTTTATTAACGTCGTACTAGAAAACCACACAGAGACTATTGATGACGGGCCTCGCATTTTTGAACTATGGTCTAGTGACGAAAACGAGACCTGAGAGCTACCACACTTTCTCCATACTAACACACCACGCTAACAGATGAACTTAAAGCCTCGGCAACTTTAATGAACTTATGCTCCTCTAAGTGGTGGGTCTTTAGTGGCACTAGGGCAGGGATGGCGAACCAGTGGCACGCGTGCTATCAATGGCACGTGATACAATATTTTGGATAAGCCACCTATCAAGATATTTTAGTACAAAATAACAAAGCTCACTATGCAGTAATCCTCTCTGGAGATTTCATACACGCTTTGACGCTAAATTGCATGCTTTCATAAGTGATATTATTTCAAGGAACTATCCCTGGGACTACAGGAGCCTCAGGATGTGTAAGAAAAAAATCGTAAAATGTTATTAATAGTCCCATTCATAAAACTCCAATTTCCAAAAAAAGGCCTCGAAGGAATTTCGATGCTGGGCCCACTGAGGACTAGCTACGCCAGTGATCTGCAAATACTTCCCAAACTCGAAAAAAATATCAAAAATTTAGATATACATGAGAAACTAGATGAAGAAAAAGTTATAGAAGATCTAAGTTCCAATTGACTCATCAATGAAGGAATTTTCAGCGAGATGCTCTCAGTTCAAATAATTATCGGAAACGCTCAAGTTTATTATGTACATTAATGTGACTTTATTTGATGAACTAAACTTGTCCCAGATCTATTGATTGGAAATTGAGGAATATCATATGTAATTGATTGATTTTCAGTATAGTTCAATATGGATTCAAAAATTTATTGAAACATGGAAAAAGTTGGAATTGACGTATAGTGAAAATGCCAGTAATGAAAGTTCGGAAACGTGGAATTCTATTCTAGACACATTTAACGTTTTGAAGAAACTGGCTCTTGCTATTATACCCCCCCCCTTTCGTCTACTTATACCTACGAACCATTATTTTCAGAGATGTATAACATTAAAGCCTCGCTTAGAAATCGTTTTACGGATGACTCCAATTCAGTGTGCCTTCTACTAAAAGTAACATCTTACATTCCTATTAAAGTGATTTGCCATCTAATCTGGAGCATCAAAAGTCACACTAATGTTACCTTATAATTTTAATTACGCGTATAACTAAAACATTTACTACTATACAGTGCAAAATGTATTTTTTCGTAGTGAATACGCGTAAAGAGTCTTGAGTTGTTAGTATTTAGTTTTATTAATTTCCCAATAATCCCAAGTCAAAATTATTTGACGACATGTCCATACCTTATTACTGCTGCCAGGTATGACTCGTCGCATATGAGCTCATTTGAATGTAAAAATTTTCGTGTGATTATTTGGTTTTGTTAGCGCAAGGAACATTCGGCTGGGTGCGATAAAAACTCCCTAATATACGGGAAAAGTACTTTTTCATTGCTCTAGAAAGAACTCTAAAACTAATGGAAGAGATGTAGAAAGATCGAAAATAGAGTGCACCGAAAACGCTTCGCTCGCTTCACCCGAAGGATATAACCCCGTAAAAAAAAGAACGATTACTTTGGCACTTGGAGGTTTTAACACTTTTTATTTACCTTAAGATGCATACGACCAATTATAAGAGAAGAAAACTGAGAAATGTAAAGACTTAAATATTTTGTTTGGGTGAGCCTCTGTCTCCTACTGATGGAATACTTATCCTTGCAAGCAACCATTAGGACTACGACAAAAATAAACATACTTGTGATGATTAATATCAAAATAACACCCTTACGTTTGTAATTTTAACACGCATAAAGAGTACAATTTGGGTGCTAAACATAACTGCTGTCAATAACATAAATGTCTTGTTACTTATCCCACCCAATCGACAGTAACATCAGGGGAAAAAACCGAAATTCATCGTCATTAAGGGTCGGGGTAGGCTTCATTACATCTGCATCGTTTGGCAGTATGTGTTTAACCACCGTGCAGGTAACAGTACTATTTGACTCCATCCCAACCCAATGTGAGATAGCACACCTCAGCACACTCTTACCCTACCACCAGCCTCTTGAGAAGACTTGCGACTAATATTTAAAGTACCCCATATCACACACAAGCAATACATTTGCAAACACGTCTTTTTCATGATTCGAGAGAATCCCGGCCCTTCGGTAGTGTAGTCAGCGTTATTTGGCGAGAAACATGGAGAAATATTTTTTTAAAAAAAGATCTATCCTTCCATTTTGTCCCTCAAATTAGATACATAATATGAAATTTTAAAAAAATTTATTTATATTAAAAAAAATCGAAACAAAACGCTAATGCCTCAAAGAAAAAAAAGGTAAAAGCTGCTAATACATTGATATAAATTGTTTGCCTACATTCAAAAAATAATTCATAATAGAATATACACAAAATTCATGATGATAATGTAAAAAGGAAAAATCACAAGAGAGATAGGTATAAAACGAAGGAAATTCTACAACCCATTTTTCGCTGTCCACAAACTAACCAAAAATATTCATTACTTATTCACATTTTTTAAAAAAATTAATGCATGTTAAAAAATTTATTAAAATGCTAATAACTGCTTACCTAGTATATGAATATCAGAATTACAAATTTAAATATACAATAATGGTATAATACGGCAGTTGTTTTTAATTATGCAAATAAAGCTGTTTAAAATATTGTTCACAACACTAATTAAAAGCATAAAATTTTTAGATTATCCATTAATTTACTGGAAAAGAATGAGATGTAAAAATATTTTAATACATTTTTACTTTGTTTTTCACGATCTCCAAAAATAATTTCAATGAAAAGTATTAGAGAACTATTATTATCTCTTTATTTACACAAATGATTTTTTCAAAAACTTTTACTATAATTAAAGATATTTTATTTACCTTTAATAAGCGATACTCTTTCTTTTATTTAAAAGAAATTACGCAATTGTTATTTTTGTACTTCATATTGAAATTTGCAAGTGGAAAACATTTTAGTCTTGAGTGGGAAATATGCATGCATCAATAGCTTACCGCGCCTTTGATATTCGAATTTTTTTAATTAGAGTAATTTATTTTTAATTGCTCAAGTAATTTTAGCATATTTAATTTTTGCACTGCATTATTTTAACTAATTTATTAATTAGCTGTGGTGCTATAAATTTAAAAAACACATCGAGTTTCCTTAAAATAAAATGAAATAATTAATTAACAAAATAATAAAATAAATATATAAGACAAATAGCAAAAATATATAAGATAGATAAGAGTAAATAATTTAAAAATGGTTACCTAATAAATAAAAATAGGAAAATAAAGTAATATAGATAACTAAAGTAATAAACATTAATAAATAAATTTATTAATCATAAGTGAACAAATAAATTTTTCAAAAAAATGTAAATCAGCAAAATGATGAAATTTTTTAATTAGTTAATAAAATTAATAAGTACACAAAATAATTCATTAAATTAATACATACGCAAAATTGTAGACACAAAAAGAATTAAATAAATAATAACAAAATACTATACTGATAATTAATTGTTAATATAAAAATTTAGTTTGTTTTATATGCGGAGTAAATATCAATGTGTTTAAACTCTTACGTATAAAAATTGACATGACTCGATTAAATAAATAACAGATTTTATTTATTATTTTAGGAGAAATAATGTTGACAATTATTTATTTTATTTGAAAATAATTACACGCGCATATTTATGTCTTTATTCCGTCAGAGATCAATTTTAGCCCTATCAAAAAATATATTTAATGTATTATACTATACTCTTATTTATACTTGTACTAAAAGTACCACAGATACTTAATGGATATTTTCTATCAAGAATAGATATGCACACAGGAAGTTTATGTTAAATGGGTATTATTTAGACTTGGGAAAATAGCCTGCTTATTAACATGCGATGATTCAATAATAAGTGTGCCTTAAAATTCGTTTTTAAAAATGCGTTACAATTATCTACAATTTGTTGAATTAAAAAAATTCATAATTATTTTTAAAAAAATATAAATAAATGTATTTGTAGATTATATATTTAAACCTTTTCAAATAATACTTCATTTAAAAGTAAAGAGGGAAGTTTAAAATATTAAAACTAAAAGACGTTTTATTTTTTGTTATTAACGAACAAATAGTACCAAAAAGTACATTTTTAATTTAATAAACGTACAATAAAGTGTTTTTTGCTGATTTCACATCCAAAATTGATATGAAGTTTCATTCGATTCGATTTTATAACGTTTTATGAATGCAACTATTTTAGATGCATTTTTAAAATTTTAATTGATGTCAATATTATTTTATAAATATCCGATTAGGACGTTTACATAATTCCCAGGCTCAATAAAGGATCATATTGTTACAAATAATTATAAATATGCTACACTACAATTCAATCAAATTTTGTCAAACCTTTAGTTTTAATTCAGCAGTGAACATTTTTAATGCATAAGAAGTAAAGAATTTTAAAAAAAAGATTTAAATCAGTATTTCTCTCTCTCTCTCTTTCTCTCAAGGGAGTAATTGAAATTTTTGATGCCTTGCAGAAATACCAAATATTTCATTATTTATAATAAAAATTGCGCCGTTTTTAAAGATATATAACAATTATAAAAATTATAATATCAGAAGTATTGTTTCTAAAAAATTATATTTACTAATTCTCCTAACATTATTGTTTTAAATCTATCAAAATTCTTAAAATATTTCATATTCTTCTGAAATTTTTATTTCAACTTATAATTTAAATAAATTACAAAAGCTTAGAGAAAAATCCCGAACTACTACAGGTTAAATTCCTAATCAAAATTTTATTTGCAAAGTAGCATTAATTTTACCAATGTGTAAGATATCATCTTTAGTCATGATGAATTTTTTTTATTTAAAAAATCTACATATAGTGAAACAAAAGTAACAAAAATCTTTTTTTTCTTTTCATTTAAAATACAATTTTTTTTATTATTTACTATTTACGTCAAAAAAATAGCACTATTTTATTTTAGTTCATTACTCAAATATTTTCAACTATTTACAAAGATGCACAATAAATTAACCCAAACCCAATATATAAAAACATTTTAAATTTTAATTCGAAAAGTATTAATTTTTTTTTCAAACTACATAAAATTCAAACACCATTAATAAAATAAAACTATTGATTTGCAATAAAAATTTAATTCGAACCTTAGAATACGAATCGCATCAATCAAAACAAAAAAAAAGTTCCCAATACGGGAATAAACATAACCGTACACGTCACCAAAGCGCGAGCTTCGAAAGAAAAAGAGAAGATGGAGAAAAGCAAGGAAGCGAGAGATATTACCGATTCCAAAGAGAGAGTCGTCTTTCACATCAGAGCATCTTTCTCTCCCGCATCACTGTATGGAGTGATAAATTGGAACTGAGATCCCCTGCAACTGTTGCATCGCTCTGGGGTGTTTGGTAAAGAGTGTCACTACCCATGCGCTGAGGCGGCCGCAAGAACTCTTCTCTTCACGCGTTGGCGAGGTTTTTGGCGACGAAGTAATGATCACTGACAGATTTCTTTTTATGATCTTGCTGGGATTAGGCTATAAAATGTGGAGATATATGGCTAGCGCCAAATGAAACAAACTGCATGACAGCCTTGTTTTATTTTCAAAAATTCCAGAAAGATGGAAAAAAACTGATATCGAGAGAGAGAGAGAGAGATTTTTTAAACGATTAGTTAGGCGTTTATATAAAGTCTTGTGTATTGTATATTAATATGAATTCAAAAAGTAAATAAAATTTCGGGCAAATAATGTATATATTCAGCATATATGTAAAACAAAATAATTTACTGTAGTTCTCAAAAATTTCTTGCAGTTCCGGTAGTCCCAAACTTTTTTGTCTCATAGACCCTTGTCATGTTTTTGGGCTTGGGGTAGGGCCCTGCTTGCGTAATGTTGAATTTTTGCAAATTTATCAATTTAAATGTGCTTATATCAGCTTGGCACACAGAGCTTCTTACTTTAAAAGATTTTACTTTATAGCTTAAGAAACGCATGCTAATTAAATTAAAATTTAATTGATTCATAAAATAATTGATTAAAAACAAATGTTTATAATGATAAGGATGAATCTGGTGCTTTAATAACAAATTTTCAACTTTTGTTATCAATCTTATCAGGTTAAACCCTAAATTCCCTTGCTTAGTTGTATCCAGTCGACAACCGGTGCTGAAAATCCTTCACACTAGGAAAAGGGATTAAAAATTTTCTCCCACTCTTCCATAATACGAGATAAATAACTGGCTTGTCTTTTTAAGCCATAATTGCTGACATCCGTTTCTAAAGTTTACTTTAAGATCTCCGTTACTGCCTATTCCAGTGCTTCAATACTTGCGACCCTTAATTTAACCCTTAATACCATAATTTTCATCGCAAACCCTCCCCCTCCATACAATAACAATATGTTGAATTCAATAGTACTATAATTTGACGCTAAAGCTACAATATGACTTTAACCTCTTGCCACCTACGTATATAGACGGCTTGCTCAGCCAAAATGTTAATTGCCCCGGACGTATATATACGTATTTCTGAAGTACGATCTTCTCTGTGCACTGCTATCCATAAAATTGTTCCAACCTTGCTCCTTCACCGTGTTCGTGAGGAATTTACTTATTTCAAAGAAGGTTTTACTTACTTTTCACAGTTTCCCCATACATAACATAGGCTTAACTGGAAAACGATGGAATTTGGGAGCGAATCACATAACTCTTAATCGGCAGTTAAGGGATTATAAAACGTACAAATTATCAAGATAAGTGTTAATTTTTATATACACTCTGTCGCAAAAAAAAATATATGCACCCAGAAGAAATTGAGCTACATTCACGAAATTTGGTATGCATGTAGTGTATATGAAAATAAACAAATGATTAAAAATTCAGAACAAAATATCATTTTATTAAGCGGTTACAGCTTGCAAAAGGTTAAAAATCAGTAAGTAGTAAAGCCACCTCTGGCAGCCATACAAGCCGAAATTCGGCGTGGCATCGATTCAATTAGATCACTTATGACCCACTGTGGAAGATCCTGCCATAGTCTTTGCATCTGCGCAGTTAATTCTCCTGTATCTCTGGACGGCTGCAGTTGCCTTCCCAGCGCGTCCAGACATGCTCTATTGGCGAAAGATCTGGTGACCTGGCAGGCCATGGTAGGACGTCATATCCTTCAAGACATTGTTGGGAGAGTCGTGCAGTATGTGGACGAGCATTATCCTGTTGATAAATGGCACCTGGGCGACTTGATAGCATGGGTAGCACAATCGGCGTTAAAATATCGTCCACGTATCTGCGAGCTGTCAAAGTGCCTTGAAGGACCACTAAAGATGATCATGTGTCCCAAGAAATTGCTCCCCACACTGTCACACCTTGTGAAATTGCTGTATGCCGCTCGACAATAAATGCCGGATCGGACCGCTGGCCGGTGCGCCTCCAGACACGTGTGCGGTGGTCATCAGCACTGAGACTGAATCGGGATTCATCACTGAAGATGACACGTCTCAGTCTGTCACACTCCAAGTTGCCCGAGGTCGGCAAAATCCAGTCGACACTGCCTATAATGTGGGGTCAGTGGTAAGCGTCTTAGCGGACGTCGGCTCCTCAAGCCAACTTCGGTCAGTCGTCTCCTTATGGTTTCTCTTGATGGCACTGGATGTCTGGAAGGAGGTAAGTGGCGTTGAATCGATGCTAGCGACGTTGTTGGTGCCGAAGTGGCCACTCTTCTGATTGCACGATCCTCGCGATCATTTGTGTTCCTGGGACGTCCTGACCCTCCGCGACGGTACACTCTACCTTCTGTGATCCACTGTTGCCAACACCGAGCAACTACCATATCGCTCCGACCGAGGTGGCGGCCGATACGTCTATTCGACCAACCTGCTTCTCTGAAACCTATTATACGGCCCCTATCAAAGTCCGTCAGCTGCTCGTACTGCCGCCGGTTACGTCTTAGAGGCATCCTAAGTCTCAATATCGTCTATCAAAGTCATCAGATTCGTTTGGATAGCCGTACGGCGCTCGTACTCATGCTTTTAAACTCTCCCAGTTGCGCAACTAATATGCGCATAGCACACTTAGCCTTGTCTCATTGGCTTCGAAATTTTAATCATTTGCATATCTCTTACCAGACTATATTCTTGCCGAGTTTCGTGATTGTAGCTTGATTTTTTCTGGGTGCATATATTTTTTGCGACAGAGTGTATAATGTTATGTATGATAAGCCCATGGGTTCACTGATAATTATTAAACTTGTTCTTAACTTGTTTGTTTAATTAATTAATTATAAAATACATTGTGTGCTGTACTGATAAATTTATTGGTGTATTATATCAGAGTAAATAAACTTTTTTTTAACTTTTCAATATATATATGCTCGCGCCCCCTCGCAGAGTCGTCACGCCCCTCAGGGGGCACCCTTCAGTTTGAGAAACACTGACCTACTCCGATCAGTTCCTCTTGTAATATGACATTTTTTTCAATGTGATCTATTAATTCATTGCATACTGTGGTAATAAAAATAGTCAAATCATTCTCAAACCTAGTTTCAAAATCCGAATAAAGGGAAGTTAGATGTAGAACGTAGATTAAAACGTCATTTTCGTGGCAGATTGATTGTCTGTGGCCAAATGAGAATCTGAAAAAACTTGCGTCGTCCAATATTATACTATTTTAGTTTAATTCTGGCATGAAATGATGGTCCTTGTTTTAATAAAATTTATGCTATCACCTTATAACTGGAAATTAACTATTAAATTTAGTAAATAAATTTGTTAAATGTAAAATCTGGTTCCCGTTTGGTTAATTTTTTTTAAAATTAAAATCACAATCTAGTTTAATGAGAACCAATATCGTAGACCCCCATTTACACCTCATGGACAGGTCGTCATAAAGCCCTGGAGGTCTATATAGACTACTTTGGGAATCACTTGTCTAGTGGTTATGGTCACAAACTTGTAGCCAGTGTATCACGGATTCGAGTCTTGGTGAGACGGAAGACCTTATATGTGCAAAGGCCTGATGCATGCTAAATCTTTTGAGGTTTTATGCCCTTCCATTGGTGTGGTGTGGTAATTAGGAGAGGGGGGCCAGCACGATTTTTATTCATGTCACTTGAGCGAGATCTGTTTACATTCAAGTGCTGCGTTAATATAATTCCTACTCCCAAAAACTTCTGTATGACTACTTTTTTAACGTGTATTCCCACAGCTCAGCTGGCAGTTTTTGGAATTCCTTTAAAGCTTAAGTATGTGGAGGTTGTGACTTGAATACGGTTTTTGCAAAAAATGCTTATATACGCTAATTTTGTAAAAGAAATTGCTCTTCAGGGGAACAAAGGTTATTTTTTTTCTGCGTCTTCCTTTAACCACGCGTTTAATCTCTTAACTTTCTGAGTGTTTTGAAAAGAAATTTTATCCTAAAAGGGAAAATAGAATCACATAAGTTCTTCAAAATCCAAGAAGAATCTACATTTTTAATAGTTTATATATATATATATATATATATATAAATCCAAAATATAAAAATACACAGATAGTTATAGAACCTAAGATAACTATACTAAATAGGAAGAAATATAGGTACAGAGTAGTACAATAACAAACTCCTGGCCTTAGGAACCAGTATTGCAGGTTTAAACAAGGTTTTAGGGCTAGCCAACCTTCACCTGTAGTTTGTCAAACTACGTAACAAGAGGAAAGGAAAGAATAACATTTGGAGGTATTTAAATATTATAATAAAATCACTTAACTAATAAAATATAATTATAAAATTATAGCCTACTAGTATTCACATTATAGATTTAAATTTTCGATGCAAAACGTAATATATATATATATATATATATATATATATATATATATATATATATATATAATACATAAAGTCTCATTCACTCGGTGGGATGTCTAATTGTATAGGATCATAAAGCAGCTATCTTTTCCTCCAGATCAGGAAACAGATTTAAGATCACGTGCCATATACTAATTTATTATTTGCATTTTCTGAAAAAAAATGGCACTGAACACTAATAGTGTTAAAGAGGAGGCTCACTATTTGTGTTTCACCCCCCTTCTGTTAGTATCTTCTGTAGTGTTCAATAATGTCTGACGTTTTACTTTACATCAGTGTTTCTCAAACTTTTTATACTTGCGACCCAATTTTCAATCATAATTTTCATCGCACCCCCTCTTCATACAATAACAATGTATAGAATTTGTAAGTAATATACTTCGACGCATAAAGCTACAATACAACTTTAATTATAAACGGTACAATTTTTCAAAATAAGCAATAAATTTTATGTATAGTTTTATGAAACATTCACAGGGACATTGGTAATTATTAAACTTGTTCTTAACTTTGTATTGTTAAATTAATTATGAAATACATTGCGCAGAGCTGATATATTTATAAGTGTATTATATAAGAGTGTAAATGTGTTTTATTTTTTATTATGCCAGAATGTATTTCATTTTGCTTTCTTTCAGTAAATTAATATATATATATATATATAAAATTTTACTTAATACATTTCATTATTTTAAATTTTTATTTTCTCTATATCTCCAGAATTTTATTATATCTTTAAAGCATTTAATTTTAACAAAGGACAATATATATATATATATATATATATATATATATATATATATAGTCAATCAAATAAAGTCACTCAAATACCAACTAATATGAGGTTGAAGCTCGAAAAAGCTCGGCACTCAAGTCATTCACTCAACGATATTTTTTTTGAATAATCCTTTGTTTTCGACTTTTTGATATACTCGCGCCCCCCTTGTAGAGTTATCACGCCCTCTAGGGGGCATGCCCCACAGTTTGAGAAACGCTGCTTTACAAACATTACATTGGAAAAAGTTTCACACCTTTTATCTGCTTGTTAACTTTTTCGCTCTCATGGTAAAATGTTTGAAAGTTTCAGGTTTTTTTAGGCTTGAATTTAGAGTAAGTTTTTGAAGGAAAATAATTGGATATATATACGGTTTGAACGGATATACGGATTAGATTATATTCGAAAATACATTACCATATAATATTTTATATTTATTAGTAAAATTTTGTTATATAATTGTAAGATCAATTTTCTTACATAGTGCACATGTATTAATTGTACTGAATATATTTTTCTTATTTTTTTTTACACTAGATATAACTCAATACTTTAACCTATATATTTGGCTTACTATAAGTTTTAAGTAATGTTTTATTTGAGATTCAGCTTAAATAACTTCAAAAAACGAATTTAATTTCGTTCTCGATTATAAATCCCTTCGAAATTTATCTTTTTTTTCAAAATGTAGAAAGGGTTCTAATATTATTATATCAGAACTTCAAAAAATAACGTTTTCAGACTAAATAAATCCTTTTGAAATTCACAAATAATAATCCCTTACATAATTGTATTTTAAAGAAACTAATTTTTGAACAACTTGTATTGCTTTTCTTTCTATTTCGTAGATCTTCACTTTTCTTTGAATATGTAAAATATATTTTAAAAAATTTTTCTCCAAAGAAGTGGGCTTCTTTAACTTACAGTACTTACGACACAACAGTTAACCGTGATTTTCATCGCACCCCCTTCAGACAAAAAACAAATTATGGAATTCAATATATAACTTTGACACTAAAGCTACAATACTACATAACGACTTTTTCTTAAGTGCTACCGGCGTATATGAACGTCTCGCTCAGCCAAGGCATTGATTACCGTAGACGTATATACACGTCTTTCTTCAGTGCGATCTTTTCCGTGCACTACTATCCATAAAATTAATCCGAATGCTTTGGAATGCTATGAAAGGAACTTGACAGAGTTTGTGGAGGATTTACAAATTTCAGAGAACTTCTTTATTTGTTCTCCTTTTCTTCCCCTTCCCCCAATACATCACACACCCTGGCCTTCGTGGAAAATGGGGAACAAATTGCGTAACTTTTATTCGGCAGTCAAGGGATTATTTATAAACCGTAAAAATTATCAAAATAAGCATTAATTGTTTCATATAATTTTATATATGAAAAGTCTATGTGGGGTCACTGCTTATTATTAAACTTGTTCTTAGCTTATAGTATTGTTAAATCTTTATATCTTTATATATAAAAATAATCTGTTCGTGTGTATGTGACTAAACTCCTCCTAAGCGGGAGGACCAATTTTGATGAAATTTTTTGTGTCTGTTCCAGTGGGTTCGAGAATGTTTTAAATTAACAATTCGGTCCGATATCGCAATTAGTTAAAAAAATATTAATTAAAAACATTAAAAATATTCAATTCACTATTCTCCTGCATTGTTGTAACAACGGTATTGTTATAAAAAGGACTTAAGTTGGCGTCGAAATTCGATTTTCAGTCAAACTGGCCCTCCAAAAACTCGGTGACGTTCTCAGACCCAGAAAAGTACACTTCTGTCAAAATATTAAACCCTCTTTCGTTTCTCATCTCGGGATCATATAGATTAAACCTTGTTGAGCGCCATAGTGATGTTCCTCGCCTTGGGAGAACATCTCTCAAAGTATCAGCGTAAGCTAGAGGCGTAGGATTAACGAAAGAACTAGAATCAAACATTATCTTATCATGACTTTATTAAGATATTCAACTTAAACCTTTAACAAATTAAATTATAATAATTAATGTGAGAGAATCTACGATGAAAAATACGCAACACTCTCTCTCTCTCTCTCTCTCTCTATATATATATATATATATATATATATTCACTCATTGATAGTGCTCTGAATTAGACTTAATCTAATTCAGAGCACTATCAATAAGTGAACCGCCTAATCATTGATTCTAATTTTAAATAATCGATCCTACCTTATTACAACATTCAATCACTAATAACTTCTATTCACGTCACGTAAAACTCATTCCGATTTGAATCACGATTCCTCTATTAGACGTCAGCTACCTGTCAATTTCCATCCATTATCACAAATTCCCATACATTGTTTACTCTAAGTTCCGATATTTAAAAGCTTGTTCATTTGCATCTTTTATTCACACTTCACTTCTTGGATTTGGTTGGAAAAGAGTTGCCATTAATTCTGGCCCAAAGAACCCAAAGGAGATGTTAAAGAAAAGACGCGTGAGCCCCTCACAACCTTTAATCAAAACAAGTTTCTATTCAGAATAGGTTCTATATTCAGCTTAGTTCATAGTAAATACATACTCACACGCAATCGATAGGTCAAATTGTGGTAACTGCATATGTGATGATGTCAGGTATTGTAATAACTTTCTTTATAAAAAATTTCATCAAAACGGTCCAGATTGCTACAACTTATTAGTTTGTAATTTAGGATTTAAGGCGTATACAGGACAGCATCTGTCGGGACCGCTAGTTAATTATAAAATACATTGTATAGTATTGATTCAGTTAGAAGTGCATTATATCAGTACACATGTTAATTATATATTTTATTATGTCAATGTGTGTGTATTTTGTTTCTTTGCTTTCATTAAAAGTTAATATTTTTTTAAAATAATGTTTTGTTTTCGATTTTCAATATGCTCGTGCCCCCTTGTAGAGTTCCACCCCTTTCCTCAGTTTGAGAAATACTACTCCAAAGCATTAGATTTAAAATAAATCGAATTTAAATTAGCTTTGAGAATCCTAAAACTCTGAAGGTAGTGGAAAAGTCCTTGGTATTATTCGCAGAATCCCCCCGTAGCTTATTACTCTTACCCCCAATCATAGACATAAACACTTTTTGACTCCCAGAGAAAAGTTATGTAACAAAAAAGATGTCGTTAGATTGATTTATCTGTGTTTGAGTGGAAAAACTTTGAACTGAGGCTCAAAGGAAGGGCTTTAAGCGATTTATCTCAGACTTCAGAGAAGAACAGTATTTTCTTATGGAAATAGGGTTCACACCTTACGTCCACCACAGGATGATACACATTAAGGAGGAAAGAGAGAGAGAGTAAAGAAATATAGACTGTGGATTTTTTTCAAAGCTCGAAACAACTGAATGTGTTCTAGAAGTTAGTCGCACTCAAAAATGAGAAAATAAAGAAATTAGGATAATCAATTTTTTTCATTCATTTCATTGATTTATTTATAAGTTTAATGCGCTTTTTTACTTTTCCGCGTTTTGACCGGACTTCTTTATTTCGAAGAAATGCTGATTTTGCGTTTTTAAAAGCAATTTTATTTGTCAAAAAATCTGACAACGGAATACTAGATTAATTAAGGTAAAGAAAATATGAACTAAACCAATTATTTCCTTTATTACAAAGGAAAGTTAAAATATAAACATACTTTCACATCTCTGAAAGAAGCAATATTACAACAGTTTCCATTTGGCTTCGTAATCCAATTCACGGTCTGGCAATAAGGATGAAAACTGAACTTGTCTCAGCTTCCACCCCTTACCACAAGGAAGGAGTTCAACGCTTGCCCTCTTACGAGATGTGCCTTAAGTTAAACCAGGAATCGAACATGTAGCTCGACAGAAATATCTCCGGCCTCAAATTTGAGATAAAGACCACCAGGTTACCATTGTTTTAAAAGTATTGAACGATAATCATTATAATGCTGAAATTTTTTCCATCAGTTTAACACTTTATGTCCTGCATTATGATTTACTGCAGTTTTTTTCATGCAATATATTTTTATCCCTACATTGAAAATTAAGGGATATACATAAACAAAATACTCATAATTATGAAATTTAATCCATTACAGCTAATTAATTAATTAAAGATATCCAACTGCAAAATTATTTATATACCCTGCTTACTTAAAAAAATAGTCACATCGTTTTCTAAAGTCTTTATTAACATACAAAAAAAATAAGACACTTATCTTTTGACATAAACTACCTTTTCGGAACAAAAATGACAATCTTCGCAATCTGCTGAAAACAATGACAGCTGAAAATGCTACTTCTGCTATAAAACTATTTGCCTTCTCCATTAAAATACTCATCTTAGAGCCCATGCTGCCATACATCTTGGAAAAGTGGGTTTAAGAATATTCCTGCTAAAATCGTTAGAATATTCGTAAAAATGGTTATTCTATGCAATTTTAAAGTGAGGGGTACTTACAAGTACCGTTGGAACACATAAAGGGTTAAAGGATTTATCACAATTAAAGATAATACATAGATTGCGATCAATACAAAGTGTAATTTAAAATATTCAAACTTTTTGAAATTATCCAACAATTTATATGAAATCCTTTGTAATTTAACCAATTAGATGCTAATTTTCTTTAGAACAAATATGGAATAGTATGACTTCGAAATGCCCAAGGTGTGTTTCTTCTTTCTATTGAGGCTTATTAAGTAGAGTGATGTGCACCTAGATAGCCCTAACCTTTTTTATAACTATCTTGATCTAAATAACCATATTTATCTAACTAACTTCGTCCTTTTAACTAGTTTTGTTCAACCCTCCGGTGTGTCCTGGCGGTCAGAGGATGTTTCAGGCCGAATCATTGACATGAAGGCTGCGTAAGACACTCGTGATGCCCATTATCTGTGGTCTTGAGGGATCATCGTTAGTGCAAGAGCTTACAAGGCAGTCTGGAAGCGAGTCTGAGAGTCTGTCAGGGAGAGTCAAGGAATGTTTCTTAGAGTGTGTGAGTTTTTCTTTTTCATGGCTCTTTAAAGGTGGAATATGTAACGCTTTCAAAAGAGACACGTGATTTTGAATCATTTCTATTTGGACGTAGCTGGCATTACCATTATGTCATTGGTCCTTGTCCCACTTATGCGGTGAAATTTAAAGCCTTAAATTGGTGTGAAAACTTCACCAGCTAGAACACAGGGGTTGACTTGCCCTCGATCTTAAGTTTAGATATTGTCTTGTCTTGGGTACTTCCCATGTGAAGCTATGTGACCGTTGAAAAATCATTAGTTCGTTAACAGAAGTTCTGTCATTTGGTGGAGACCTCCATAAGTTCGTTCCTTTTTTGCCTTTCTTATAGATCGCAGATAAATTTAAAAAAAAATATGTGAACGATGCACTTAGTTATTAGTAAATTCCCGGATATGTCGAGGTTAGCTAGGCTGAAAATGGTTTATGGGCTAATAATCCAGACAATAATGTAATCCTTGTAATTTAGTGTTCTAGAAAATCATCAAGACTCTTAATTCTTTTGTATTTGTGATCGCGATCGCCTAGTGGTAATGATCACTTACTCGTGACTGGTGTTATCGAGAAACGGGTTTGAGTCCCCTTGTACCAGTGAATACCCGTCGTGTAGTGGGACTAATACACTGTGAATCTGTCGTTGATCAATATCCTCACGTTGGCATGGTGTGAATTTAGGAGAGAAAATTCCAGTTTAAACACCGTCTTCGTGACTTGACCATAGATAAAAATGTCGACATTCGTTGCCAACAGTTGCCTTGGAGTGTGACGTTAAATTGCTGAGGCTCAGATTCTTCACTAGACGACTGAGTGGCGTATTTGGTCACATAAAATCCACAGCGACCTAGTCGTATGATTATGCCGCAAGTAAAAGTTCCCTAGAGTGCCTGTTTAGCTTGGCTGTTCTTGGCAAAATAAATTCCTAGTACGATTTCGCACCGTCAGAGCTCAGGGGGCCTCCCTCTGAGGAGAAAAGTGGTAGTCAAATTTATTTGCGGTGATTGGTATACCACGTATAAGGTACCGCACTGAAAAGAGGTACCAGGTCTTGGAGAATGTACTAGGTCTGCAATGTTAAAATACCAATTCTCAAACCTATAAGAAATTTAAAAAATAGTCTTTACTTAAGCGTGGTGTGGAAATTTGAAGAAAGGCACCAGATAAGGTGTCGCGCGCGCGTGTATGGACCAAGTTTAAAATTAACAAGTTCTGTAGCAAGTTTATCTCGTGCAGCTTTTGGGTGACGCATTATTAATGTTATGGCAAACTTTCGATATTTGCTACCATAATTTTCATCGCATATAAATAATATTACATATAAATAATAATGTATTGAATTCAATAATACTATACTTTGACATTAAAGCTGGGCTGCGGTAGCCCAGTGGTTAAGGTATCCAACCATGGCAGGCATGTCATGAGTTCGATCCAAGTACCACTAAAGACCCGCCGTGTATGGCAGCGATGCACGTTAAATCTGTCGAGAGCTGAAACGTCCTCCCGTTGGTGTGGTGTGGTAGTTAGGAGAGGGCTCAGGTGTCGTCCACGTCACTTGACCATGGTTCAAAATTACGTGGTCCGTCGCCAAAAGCCCTCGTGTAACTGAACAGTGCGACGTTAATATTAACTCAACTCAACTTGACATTAAAGCTACAATACGACTTTAACGTTCAAAGGTCTCCTGGCGTATGTAAACGTCTCGCTCAGTCAAAGCGTTAATTTCCATGTGTGTGTGTGTGGACGTATATACATCTTTCCGAAGTACGATCTTTTCTGTGCACTGCTATCCATAAAATTATTCCGAAGGATTTGGAATGAAATAAAAGAACCTTGACAGTGTTTGCGAATGATTTAACTATTTCAGAGGATATTCTCATTTATTCCTCCCCCCCAATGCATCCCATACGCTCAACTACCTGTAAGACGGTGTTAATGGGGAACAGATCGTGTAAATTTTAATCAACAGTTAAGGAATTAATTACAAACCATACAAATTATCAAGATAAGTGTTAGTTTTTGAGTATAATTTTATACATGACAAGCCCATGGGCTCACTGGTAATTTTTAAATTTGTCCTTAACTTAGTATTGTTAAATTAATTGTAAAATACATTGTGTGCAGTACTGATACATTTAAGTGTATTATATCAGTGCAAATGTTAATTTTACTTTTTATTATGTAAATGTGTGTGTATTTTGTTTGCTTTCAGTAAATTAATACTTTTTTTAAATCTTTTATTTTCGATTTCTCAATATGCTCGTGCCTCCATCGTATAGTTATTGAGAAACTCTGTGTTATGGCGTTAATAACCAATCAAATTAAATCATTTTTATTTGGGTAATATTATGTGAATACTAAAAAAATTTTCTGTTGGTTTTTAGCTCTGATTAAAACTGTCTTTTGATATGGCAAAACTCTCTTCATTCTTATTTCCTCTCGGGAAAAAATAAATTTCGGTAAAGTAATTCTAAAATCCCATACCTCAAGCTGCCTCGTTTGCACTTTTAAACGGTCTTTTATTCTCAAATACGTCTGAGGGGTTTAATCTTTCTATTCTATGCTTTCTTATACTTTATGGCTCCGGGATCACTTAGTCAAAGAAGTTTTTCCATCTGATACTTTCATTCCACATTTCTCTTAATCGGAGTTCCATATTGTTGGAAGAGATTATGTCTTTGTGATACGACACACTAAAATATTTATTTTTGCATTTTCATAAAAAAAAAATATTTTACGGAGAATTTTACAGAGAAAGGACTTAAGGTCTTTAGAACTGAGATTTGTACTTCTTCGTGTTTGAATGGAAAGTATAATGTTTTCTTTATTTATGAGAGAATGGTTTTAAATGAAAAAATAAATGTTATTTATCTTATATTCTATGACAGATTGTTTAACACACACACACACACACACACACACATATATATATATATATATATATATATATATATATATATATATATATATATTCTCCTTTATAATTTTGTTCAAATTTTCCGGAAAAGTGTTTTCATATTCTGCTATTTCTTTCTTTTTACATATTTTATTTTAATTTAGAGACGAATAAGGAAAAGTATATTCTTTATTTATGGGAAATCCCACGTAGCTTTATCTTCTCTTATTATTATTCATATTATTAAAATGTTTGAGCAGCTTTCCATCATTTCATCACTGTTGTAGTACTCTCGATGGCTTTAAGGTAGCGTGCCCCCTTAGTAAGCCTAAGGCTGAGGATTTGATCCCGACTGGAGTCCATAGAAAGCGAAACGAGAAAGCAAGCGTTCTGTATGATTATGAGGCATGTAAAAGATCTCAATTTGCATCTGGTACTCTAGGCAAAGATTAAAACACGGCAATGTTTAACATCCGACGAGAGCTTGAATTCCACCGTACAAGTTTGTTAATGGGAGCTTGTATTAGACGGTGCCACCATAGAATTGGCTTCAACTCTTGGAGACTTAACGTGTCTGAAAATGGCTTAGCTACCAAAATGCAACGCATTTGAAATAAACACAAAAAAGTACTGTTGCAAGAAGATACTATTATTGGCGACACGGTCCTTCTACTTTTAAACCATGGTCAAGTGACGAGGTTGACATTTGAGATGGTACTCTATTCTCTAGATCTGCACACTATTCCGCGGACATGGTAGCCGAGTGATCAAGTTATCATGTCATCATGAGTCTGGCATGTCATAAGTTTAAGCCCAGTACCACTACAGACACGCCGTGTAGTCAAGCGATGCACGTTAAAAATGTCGAGAGATCAAATGTTTTCCCTTTGGTATGGTGTGGTAGTTATGAGAGGGTATACCAGCTCAGGTGTCGCCCTCGTCCCTTGACCTTGGTTCAAAAGTACGAGATCCGTTGCCAAAAGCCTTCGTGTATCTGAACAGTGCGACGTTAATATTCACTCATATTGCACACCATTCCAACTTAAACACTTTAACACGGCTATGGTGGTCGTGGTTGCTTAGCCGTAAAGGTAACGGATTCGTAACTGGCGTGTCATGAATTTGAGCCTAGTGTCGCTAAAGAACTGTTGTATAGATTAGCTGTTGCTCGTTAAATCTGTTGAGGCTCTAACCTCCCCCATTGGTGTGCAGTGGAGTTTAGGAGAGAGGGGTGCCAGCTCGGTGTTATTCTCGTCCCTTGACTTTGGTCCAAAATGATAAGGTTCGTTACCCATAGCTTCATGCAGCTTTCTAGTGTAACGTAAACTAACAATCAGTACTTGAACCTGCTAAAAACACTGTTTTCAAATTTGCCATTTTGACCGCTGGTTTATTGCAACTGAGGAATAACAGAGCTATAGTTATATATAAATAGAGAGAGAGAACTGAGTTTCTAAGTCTTCAAGTGGTGTTTAAGTTAGGAGAGGAAGGTATTAAGCCAGGTATCTCATCCACTTTACTCGGTGGTGTTTCATAATAATTAAATATGTTGTTTGTTACAGGTAAATAGTAGTTTCTAGTGCAATGCTACCTAGCACACCATCAATAGATTTTTTCCACCTAATAAATTAGCAAAAATAAAAAGAATGCACCGCACAGTTTAATTTCTTTATAAAAATGAAAAAGGTTTCATTTTTTGTCTAAGCACTATGTAATGCGCTTCTACAAAAAAACAAAAACTTGAAACACCTTGTGGCCCCGAGAGTTTATGGTCACGGACTCGTGACCGGAGCGTCAGGGGTTTAAGCCTAGGGCCACCAAAGACCATTCGTGTAGAGGAGCTGATGGTCAATAAATCAGGTGAGACTCAGTCCTTCGATTTGCAGGGTGTGGAATATCACAGAAGTTTGTGACATCTCGGGTGATGTCGTCGACACTTGTCCATGGTTCAGAATGACCCAATCCATCGCTAAGAGCTCTCGTGTTGCTTTCTAGCGTTGCGTTCACTCCTTAAATGGTCGGGTTTTATTCCAAAGGCAAATTTTTTTGTTGTTCATTACTAAACACGATACTGTTTTCCACCTTCAACACACACAGGAAGAAAGACACTTCAGTACCACATACACAAACTACATCACTCTTTCTAAGTACTAGTACTAAAGAATATACCATAAGAATTAAAATTAAGCACAAATAAAAGAAAAAATTATCTCAATGCTTGCACAGCGTACCAGTTGAGGCTAACTTTCAATTCCTCGTACGGACGAATCTCCTAAAGGGTTAAAAAACACTCACTTGAAACACGTTAACTACATTTCTGAAATTTAAATGTATGTGAAAGTAAAGTATGTGTGATACATTTTTCGCCGCTAAATGTTTACATTTGTGAATTCTGTTTAATGCTGTGACAACTAAATCAGTTTAATGATATGACATTTGGAATTTTGTAGATCCTTTCAGATTATCTTGGTAATTAAGTTCTTTTAAATTCTCGACTTCGGTCATTTTTGTTCTTGTAGTCGTACCTGTTTACATTTCATCTTTAAAAGTTATTAGAAACATATCCCTATGTTTCACCATTGCTCGGAAGAGCAGTGAAATGTAATTAGAGAATGGATCATAGTTTGCGTGCGTAACATGTTTCATCTGCGTTTTATTTGAACTTAAATATCATTTATTCTCGTATACCGTAACTAATGACAGCATGCACCGATCGCGTCACTTTTACGTAAACAAATTCAATAAATGTGCATTATCGCCGAAGGCAAGGTACCGTTAAATGCATCCAACATTTACTCCTGGCTAAAATAGTCTATTCAGATTTAATTATGGCCTTATAATTGGGTAAGAGAAGGTTCGGTGTGTTTGATGTATTGAAAGACTGAAAGCGATGAGAAGAATCTATAACATCATTTTGTCCAGCATATGTATCCCCAAAATAATACTGTGCATTACTTTGAGTTGAATATTTATTGACTGGTGATCCCCCCACACAACAATGATCCCCTAGCCGCAATTCTTCAGTGGTTCCGACGAATTTTGGCATATTTAGGGGGGAGCAAAAAAGATTCAAATAAATATTTTTAATTTGAAAGTTTTCACTTTTTTTTTGCTTTTAATATAGGTACATGCAATATGTAAAACAGGATTTTTGTCACCCATCCGGTATAGTGGTTAGCGATGCTGACTGCTGTATCGTTGGGCCTGGGTTTGAATCCCGAAAAAGACAAGGATATTTGTAAATCTATAGTGCCTGCGCGCGGCATGGGGGTACTTTAAATAGCCGTCCAGCCGCATGTCCTCTTGTGAAGTGGGTGGAAGGGGAACAGATGTGGAAGGCCTCTGACCACTCCCATAGAATTATCCCTCTAAATTGGAGTGGAACCGAGCTAAATCGTTCTGTCACCTATAAGGTGCTCAAATCTACGGATAACTACAGACGTCACTTTGCCCTTTGACATGGTGAATTTCGTGGGCCTTGATCAGGCCTTTGCTGGTCAGGTGGCATTAGTAACAACAACAAAACAGAATTTTGTCTCAAAAGACCAAAAATAAATCATTTATGTTTTCAAATTTTAAAAATATGTAAGATTATTTTAAAATGCTACACCTTCCATAATAATTGGGACTACTGTAGACTAGTAGTCAAGGTCTCTCTCCCTAACTACCACACCGTACCAACGGGAGGATGTTTGAGCTCTCGACAGATTTAACGTGCGTCTCCCCCTACACGGCGGGTCTTTAGGGGTGCTTGGCTTGAATTCATGACACGCCAGCCACGATCCGATACCTTGACCACTAGGCTACCGTGGTCACGGTGTGGTGTGGAAGTTGAAAGCACTAGGAACTTCTACAACACACCAACGAGCACTAGTAGTCTCCCTCGCCACTTGAGCATGGTTCAAAATGGCGAGGTCTGTCGGCAAAAGCTCTAGAGTAGGTGAACAGGGCGACGACTTTTATATCCTCTCTCACTCACTCCACAATAATTGACGTACACACATGACACTCGATGTGTAGCCTAGTGATTATCGCGTCAAGAATTCATAGCCGACGTGTCGCGAGTTTTGTTGCCACTTAAAATTAATATAAGGCTCAAACATCCATTCATCAATGGGATGTGGTAGTTAGGAGAGGCAGGTGTCGTCCTCGTCAGTTATCGAGATAAAATTACGAAGTGAGTGTGTCAACATTGTCACTCTATCAGCTATTCGAGAACTTTTGGCGATGGAGTCCACGTAATTTTGAACCATAGTCAAGTGACCGGGACGACATCTGGGCTGGCGCCAATGGGAAGAGGTTTGAGCTTTCAACAGATTTAACATGCATGCTCTTCATGCTTCTCAACATGCATCGGCGGGTCTTCAACGGTACTAGGCTCTAACTTATGACGTGTCAACCACGAGTCCGTTAAAAAAAAAAACTTGACCATTATTCTACCGTAACCATCAAAACTACGATGTTCTTCGCCCACAAACCTTCTGTTGCTTTATAGTACGACGTGAATATAATTCACACACACAATGTCTTTATCTCAAATTTTATTGAGAATTCCTTAACCAGGCTTTTCCTGCGAAAAAAATTGAACGTTATTTCAAGCGCAGGGTATCTCATACCTAAGGATGTTTGCATTCTGTTTATACCGTAAAATTTGTATACAAAAGTTAAAAAGGAAGAGTAAGAAGTGCAATATGTTTGTTACACTTTTTACACGTAAATTTAGTTTTTCTGTTTATTTTATTAGAATATTCAGTACACTATTTATGTACTCCATTAGTCTTCGTCGCGAATGAGGGCGATGTTTTCACTGGATCTTAATTTTTTTTTAAAATTTTGTGGAAGCATTGCTTACTGGTTTCACATTCTTCTATAAGTCGAAATCCAAAAATCTTTAGAAATCAACGTCTGGTTCATTGTTTAGTAGGTGATTTTTGAGTACTTAACAAAATTATTTGTGCATTTATCATCGCAACGTTTAATAACACAAATATTATCATAGGCTGACACTTACATTTTTCGACTTTCTGTGCCCGAAAATACTGTTGTACTGCTATTTAATTATTACATTTCTTTATTACTACAATAATGCACCATTTCATAAGAAATATTTTAAAGCGGGATCATGTATTTAGAACTGTAACGACGATTCAAGCGCATAGTATGACATACCCGAAGATGCGGTGTCCAAAAAATATATATTTAGAATAATCTAAAAAGTCTACAAGCCAAGGCCCCTAAAAGGATTTAACCTTAAAGTCAGCTGCACGATAAACCATTAATTTTTTAAAAAAGGTTTAGATGGAGTCTTGAAAAGTTAGGTGGTGGGTATAACATACCCTGCACAAGCCGTGCCGGTTTAAGAAATGTTAGCAGTTTAATGTGTACGTGAGTGAATATTAACGTCGCATAGTTCAGCTACACGAGGGCTTTTGGCAATGAGCCTCGTCATTTTGAGCGATGGTCATGTGACGAGAATGACACCTAAGCTGCCCCCTCTCCTAACTACCACACCGTACCAACGGGAGGAAGTTTGAGCTCTCGACAGATTTAACGTGCGTCTCCCCCTACACGGCGGGTTCTTAGAGGTACTTGGCTTGAGTTCATGACACGTCAGCCACGATCCGATTCCTTGAGCACTTAGCTACCGCGGCCACATTAGCAGTTCAATAATCATTTCGAAAAATGCATACACAATCTTTTGTTGTATGTGTAATAAACAGCAGTCAAACACTGAGGACGACACCTGAGTTCGTTGTCATACTTACTATACTTCTATGCTTAGTTCAGTTCAGTTCAGTGAAAACACTGAAAAAGTGGAGACTTGGCTAACGCCTTATGCTCCGATAAAATTTTGATCAGTTTCTAATCCAAGTTATAACACACAGTTCGTGATTGCAGTCTATCAGTAATTTAAATTATCGCGTTGTGCTTCAACTGTTCTATGCTTAGTCATACTTTTCTTTAAACATCAGTTGCAGGTTTTGCGGGATATGGAACAGCAAAGGCTATCTTCCCCTAAAATTCTCTAAACACCCTCGCCTCGCAATGGGTGCTTTCGATGCGAAGGATTTGAGTCTCGATCAATTCAATGAACCTGCGCCTTTCTATACAGCATATGTTCAGTGGCATTAAGACTTTAACCCATGAAAAAATGGGTTCACGGGTCCTGAACGATGGCCCAAGTTTTCTGTCATGAAAAGTTGTAATCTTCTGTTTCAATCTTCTACGCCCAAATGTCTGTAAATGCTTCGAATTTTAAACTCGGAAAGGATGCATCCAAAGAGCGACATTTTATCGGTCGTCTTACAACAGGTATGAATTATTTTATTATGTGGATGTTTCTTTTTGAGAATGCGGAAGTTGTGTTTGAGAAACTCTTGATAAGTCATTTGAAAATTATTTACTTTGTTTTAGAAAAGATTTTGAGTTGCACTAATTGTTGAATTTAAATCAAATTTTATATGTATTATCAAATTAAACAAATGGATAACAAACGTATTGCCGTACTGATGTTTTAATATATTGAACTAGAGTTTGTGGGATTGGAATAGGAACAAACCATAAGTTTAATTTTTATAACTGAACTTAAAGAAATGGTTAGTTAAAGTTGTAGGACATACCTTTTTATAGCCAACTTGACAACATGTTGCCCTCGTACTCGTAATGAATGCAAGACCAACAAAGATTTACAATCTGTTGCCTATTTTGACACTTTTTTTTCCTTCATCACCAAAAGGATAGGATTTTAAAGAAAATTACATTAAAAATGATGAATATTAAAACAATTATGAAAAGTTAAGGGAAAGTTACAAATTAACTTTAACTACTGCTTTTAGTTGGTTGTAGAAAAACGATTGACATGAATTTAAAATTATTCTTTCCTAAATATGCACTTATTGTTTCAGTTCACATAACTAGCCGCACGTAATTAAAAAGAAATGTATATTCATTCGTAGAAAAAAAACACATTTGATATGTTTTAAAAGTATTATTCCCCTTATCTTTAAAGGCATGTACTATCACGTAATTCCAAAAATGAAAACATCTTTTTTTAAATTATTTAATTATTTTCAAAAAATAAAATGAATTTATGCATTAAAGTATTTTATAGTTGTGTGAAACATTTTTACTCTGCTAGAACGAAAGCATTCTGAATAGAATATATTTCTATATGTATGAAGTTGCAAAACTGCTGATAAAACTTAGAGCCTTTATTTAGTTCCGAATGTTATTTTGGGAGGCACATTTGCATTTTTGTATATTTATATCTAAAAGTAGACATCGTGCCACCTCAAGTGTTTGTTTTTATTAAGAGTCTGATAAAATTATTTCAGATACTTTTTTAGAGAATTCGTATGGTTTTGTTTGGACTAGTGTGTGTGTGTTTGGACTAGTGGTTTCAAAACGTATTGGGCAAGGCAATTTCTAAACATTTTTTGAAAAGTTATTTTATTTTAACAATGTTTTTCTTGAGTCGTATCTGAGCCACGGTAGCCTAGTGGTCATAGTTATGTACACGTGATCGGCGTTGAAAGATCAAAATGCATGTAAAATTTGTCATGATCCTTAATTTGGTGTGGTGGGGAAAATGCTAGTTACCACTTTTTTTTTCTTCAATTACCCAAAATGCTTCGACCATTACTTTAAATTAATAACAAGGTATTTAATTTTCCTATTTTAAAATTTCTTGAAATTTTTAAAATTTTATTTAATTGTCCGATGTAGCATTGAAGAAATGCTTTTTATGTGAATTGTACAAGTTGTTTTTCAAACTATTGGGAAGTATACCTTGGCTAAATACTAAATGAATATATGTATATGTAATTGCAACTTAAAAAAATATCAGAGGATATCCGTTATTTATTTTATTTACTGAAATTCAATAACGTAGTACACAAAAATGTGTAATTTTTACCCTTCTCTGTAATTGGCGTCATAATCATTCTGAGATTCAGACTTTATATTCTTACATTTAAAGTAAATGCAAAATAAAATCCAGGCATCACGTCTAATATTCTCGAAATGTTCACGAAGTTTAAGTTTCTACAAATGGAAAATAAATTACTGCATTTAAAAATTACTTTGATTTTTTTCAAATGGAGTAATTTTGTACACGAAAATATTTGATTCAATTTCGAATATGTCTTCCATCAAAAATATGCATTACTTCATAAATTTATTTGAAGAGCATCATATATTTTAATTCGTGCCCTACATTTACAATTTTTATCTTCAACTATACTGTGAGATTATACGTAATTATACAAGAAAGGTATTTCTCATCTAAAAATAATATTCAAAGTATTGAGGCATGGAAATTATGGAGACAAATTTAATAACATTAATACTAGATACCGTACGTAGTACGATCCAAAAATTCGTAACTTCGGCCGTTGCTGACGACGAAAGTAAATACCTAAATTTAAAACACTAGAAATGGATTCTCCAAATCCTCCCCTATCTGACCTTTGTTCTGCGATGCTAGAAATATGGTGTTTCTTGAACAACGTTGAACATTAAGTTCTGTCAAAGCTTAGGTAAAACACCCATGGGGACTAAGGAAATGTTGAGTTAGGTGTATGGCGAATCTACCATAGCGAAGTCCGAGGTCTACGAATGGCATCGAGGTTTTAAAGAGAGCTGATAATCCATCGAAGTTGAACACGTTCGACAACCGACTTTACGGAACGCAGAGAATGTTGCGTTGGTGTCTGAATGTGTTCGAAAAGATCGTCGTCAAACACTTGCACAAATCGCTGAAGCTACACACTTCTCGAAGGCGTCGTTTGAGGGAATCCATTCGTTGTTCTGGTAGAGGGATGACTGATATATTCTGCATGACAACGCACCAGCACATCGATCCCAATTGCTAAAGCAATTCCTCTCCAAAACTCGCACAAATTGCTTCCATATCTCCCCTAATCAACAGATTTAACCCAGTGTGACTTTTACCTTTTCCCATCAAAGAAAAAACATTTACAGGGACGCCGTTTTGTGTCATCAGATGAGGTGAAAGGAGCATCGCATGTGACCTCACGGGAAGTTGTGAAAAATGGCTTTCAGAAGTTATACGAATGCCGGTAGAAATGTGTCGTCGCTCAAGGGGACTACGTATAAGGTGGAAATACTTCGGGTCTGTGAACTATTCAGGGTAAGGTTTCTACACCTTGTCCCCAAACTTTTGGATTACGTATGTGTGACATCAATTTAAATAAAATACAATCTAGAGGGAATATAAAATATCCCCTTATTTTATATTTTATATAAAATTTCTTTTAATATAAAATGGAAAGTTAAGTATTGCATTTTATGTAGAAACAGAAAAAGTTTTATTATCCAAGAACAGTGAGATTTCTAATAAAATAAATTTTTAACTCGAAACATTCATCTGAATCTGCCTTAACTAAAAATTAAATTTTGTTTATTGTGAAAATAATATATTAATTTTCTGAATGATTACAAGCCATCTAAAATGTATTACACATTAAAAATGTTTATATTATGAATAATTAATATAAAATAACTTTAAATGAAAAAATAGAACTCTAAAGGAGAGAGACATTAAGAGATTTGAACTGAAAACTATTACTTGGAACTTAATTCACCATAATCATCATAAATCACATTTTAATTAGTTGCTTAATTTTTAGTTAAAATTCAAAAATTATGTATTAAAAATTATTAATAGTTGTGTTTGATATAATTTGAATAGTTAGTATTTAGTATTTATATTATAAGTATGCAAGTATTCAACATTTGCTTAAATTTTTACGATATTATTTTACATTAGATTGCATGCATTAATCTTGATCGACATGCTATGGAAAGATGAGTGTCAACTCAGGTTCCGTTCTCGTTTTTTGCAACCAAACTCGTGACTGGTATTTTCTCTGTGTAGTCATGGATTTAAGTACTGTTTCCATTGAAGATTCCCCTCATTGAGGGGTTGATTCGCATGAAGTCTGCTGAGGGTTAAAGTTCCCACGTTGAAGCGGTGTGGAAATTGAGAGAGGGATGGTAATCCAGATATTGTCCTCACCATTCGGACGAGATTTGAAATGACTATGTCGGATTCTGATAACCCTCGTGTAGCCTCAAAGCGGGATATTAGTAAACAGTTAAATAACCCTTACAACCAAATATTATTATTGAATGTGCATTTACTTTTGAGTTAGACGCGTAAATAAATACCCTTTTTGTGTGTGTGTGTGTGTGTGTGTGTGTGTGTGTGTGTGTGTGTGTGTGTGTGTGTGTGTGTGTGTGTGTGTGAGTGACACTACCGACTAAAATATATCAATCATCTAGTCAAAGAAGTTTTTTATTTGTACTTAGAACTTCCCTCTTCCAAAATCTTTTTTACATACCTCAAAATATCTAAATATGTATTGCATATCGATGAATAATTAAATGCTTTTACTTTCAAATGCAGTATATGTGTAACACATAGATGTAATTAATTTATTTAGAACAGAAAATATCGAGGAATTGACTGATCCTAATGATTTATAGTTCCTTTAGAACCCTTCTATATTCTGCGTTCGTTGTCCTTTCATAAGGACACCTAAACAGCAATGTTATGCTGATGTTTGGCTAGTTAATAACGCATGCCTCGTATGGATAGCAGTGTCATAACTTTCATTTTCTCGTAAAGGCTTGTCGCACATTTTTATGTCCTTTTATTCTTATCATCGAGTTTACACCCAAAGACCCTAGCTGTGTTCATGTTCTGTTGCTTTTCTTCGCCATTGTTGCTTTAAGAAATTCCCAGCTTTTGTGTCCATTATTCTAATACATGTTGCTCCATTTTTCCTGACCCTAATAATGCGCCTCAATATCGGTTTCTTAAAGTGCAACAGGGTTTTTAAGGACAGGGGTGTAATGAAACTTTCGATAGCATAATGTCGATTTGTTCTAAGTAAAAAAAAATTAATTTTGCTTAAAATTTTAATTTAACTTTGCTTATTAACTATTTTGCATTCATCAGAAATTAGCGATCATTGCCATGATCTTGGACTATTGACCTCCTTTGTTTCGGTCGAGTTGTAGGTTAGAGTCCATATTTAACTAAAACCATCGTATAGAGGAGCTGCTGCGTCAGATAACTGTTTGGACTTTCAAATTGGCGTGGTGTGGAAGTTTGGAGGAAGGAGCTGCTCAAATGGGATCATGGTCATTTGATTGTAATTGAAATAGATAAGTTCCGTCACCATTAGCCTTTCTGTAGCTTCGTAACTCCGTGGGCACCACCGGTGTATATGTACGTATCGCTGAACGAGTAGGTTAAATGGCTTGGACGTGTATTTACGTCTTCCCGAAATACGTCCCTTTTCTTCTTGATGATATCAAAAATACTATTCCGAAGGCTTTAGTATGCAAAAAATGAACTTGGCAGTGTTTGCGAAGGATATGCTTCTTTCAAAGAAACATTTGCTTCTGTGTGTCTTCCCCCAATACCTATGTGAAGAACTGGAAAGTGAATTGGTTGACTTTTAATTGGCAGTTAAAGAGTTAAGAATTTTAGTTTTTTTTCCCATCAGTAATTAAAACTCGAAACTGTGACCCACTGACCACGAAGTTCAAAGCTCTGTCATTTGAAGCTGAATGAATGATGAATAGGGATTTTTTAATCCCAGAATTTCAGTCTAAATCTACAAAACAATGTAATTTTAAAGCATATTTCATCAGATAAAACTGACACTTTGATTGATAAGATTTGCTTAAAACTTCCAAATTTTTCGAAGCCAAATTTCTCATTTTTCAAACAATCTTGGTTTTGTTTTGTGACGGCTCTATCCGTGATCTTCTTACTAACAGTCCTCTAGGGGAAATTTTGGTTCTTAAAAATTGTTTTAGATCACTTATATTAAATTGGGCACAGTAGGTCTTGACCCTCACGGGCTGTTGCGCTACTGAATTGTTAAAAATTATTTTATTATAAAGCTTCCTAAGACTACTATATAAAGTCTGGGCTTTCTGGTTAGAAGAGAGAGATAGGGTAGCGTACAAGCAGAGCAGTGATTAATCAAATTTAATGTGAAGAGCGGATATTTAGTAATTGATTAATGTATTAATTAAGATGACGATGTGTCACTTAACATTGAATTTTGATTAGGTAGTGGGGCTGCGGTAGCCCAGTAGTCAAGGTATCGGATCATGGAAAGTATGTCTTGAGTTCGAGCCTAGTACCATTAAAAATCCACCGTATAGAACAGCTATGCACGTTAAATCTGTCGAGAGCTCAAACGTCCTCTCGTCGGTGTGGTAGTTAGGAGAGGTGGTGCCAACTCAGGTGTCGTCCACGTCACTTGACCATGGTTCAAAATTACGTGGTCCGTCGCCAATAGCCATCGTGTAGCTGAACAATACAACGTTAATATTCACTCACTAGATTAGGTAGTCAGGAATGCAAAGCTATTAAAGTGACGTAAGCGTCCTATTTAATTAAAATCTTCTCATACCTCGTGTACCTCGTTAATTGTCTTAATATTTAATACTTGGGTGCATCTCTTAACTTTGATTGATCAACCTTGTGTTGGGGCTGTAAATAAATTGCTTTTGAATGTCTAGTCTTCCCACACCTTTAGGTACGGAGACGAGAATTACAGGTTAAGAATGTATTTTAATGCTATAAGAAAAAATAGATATATTTCCCTTCAAATTAAATATTAGGTATAACAAGCCATTTTTGAGACTCAATTGAAATAAATGCAGGAAAAAGAAAGCTCTAATTGATTAAAAAAGGAACTATGATCTTCCTCAGATTACACTTTGATTTCTCAAGAAAAATTCGCAGAGGATTGTAAAAAAAGAACAGATTTCAAAGCTTTTCTGAAAAGAGTTCATATTCATTTACAAGTTTATATTTTTAAACCTTTTAACTTTGAAATACACTATTTTTTATTTTTATTTTTGTTTTTTAACAGATTATAACTAAGGATTTTAAGATGTTAGAGTAATGATACGATATTTGTGTAATTTTATTTTTGACCTTGTTAAAGCCTTTGTCTGGGATGTTATTTTTTTAAAAAAAGTTGCAGCTTGCTTAAAATTTCGTGATTACGTTACAATAGAAAGCGATGTTCTTGATTTATTCAATTATGTTTTCTTCATTTTTATGATTCTAATTTCTAAAATTATTCCCAGTCTAAAGTGCAGATCATAAGGAAAATGTAAAATTAACTATTACTGTATTTTTTTATCCCTGCATATAAATAATGTATACTTTGAGCTTTTCCTAAATACGTGTTATTATTTAATCTAACGTCTAATTTAGATTTAACAAATAGATTTTTTTTGTTAAATGATTTTATATTTCAATTCTTGCGATTTAAATAATAAACTGATAAATATAAGAGAACTTATAGCAGTGTTTCTCAACCTTTCAATACTGGCGACCCAATTTTCAATCATAATTTTTGTCGCCCCCCCCCGTACAACAATAATGTATTTACTGCAATAAAAATGCACTTTGAGAGAGAGACGCTAAAGTTACAATACGATCTTAATTATAAACCGCACAAATTAATACGATAAGTATACTAAATTTTGTGTATATGCAACTTTTAAGTAATATATATCTTAAGAAAATTACCTAAAATATATATATATTACTTATTATTATGTTATTTTTCTTTCTCTGATTTTTAAATTAGAACAGATCGCAAAATGATGTATTTAATTAAAGATTTATTTCCTTCAGCATATTCATTTCTCAAAGTACAAATGTCATTAGAAAAATAGTCTATTCAATGTTGCCCTCTATCATATCCATCACATATGGCATTATAGGGTATGTTTGCGTGAGTCTGGGCAACCTATCGGACGTCTGCACAAAACGTAAAAATGCTTTTACTCGTACAATTCCAGTCAGTTTTGGTCGACTCGATACTCCTATAGCTACCGAATCTAGCTTGAATGACATTTTTTAATTTGCACGTTGATTGTAATTCACGGTGATTAAGTATTTACGGCAGTAGATTAAAACAAAATCATACATACATTTTTAAGTCGTAAGCAAACATTCGATGATAAGAAAGAATCAACAAGTACACAGACGAACGAGCATGGCTCCGAAAATTAAATCAAGGCAATAAATATTCTCAAAAATACTTAAATTTTGGATTTACCACCAGTGAAGTAAATGATGTGGGAAAAAACGCCCCAGCTGGTTATGTGTCAAAACTTACAAATCTGAAGAACAACATAAGAAAGTTGTTTCTAAAACCATGTAAAATCATTTAACTATGTTGGCAAAGAAGTTCAAAAAGTATTTTCTGAATGAGGACAACTTGGTAGCAAGTTACGAGTGGATTAGGGATCTATTTCAAGATACTCCAGAAAGACTCTCAACTTCCGAAAAAGAAATCTTCATAGATTTCACATCCAGTGAAAAATTAAAAGGCAATTTTGTAATAAATTGCTCTTTGAATTTTGGGTAGAGGTGGATGAGGAATTATATGTACTGAAAACAAAAGCACTTCGTATACTATTACCATTTTCAACATCCTACCTTTGTTAAACCGGATTTTCTGCGGTGGATGCTTTGAAGACAAAATATAGATCTCAGCTAATTACAGAAAAATAACTCTTTAAGTGTCAATTTCTGATATTAAACCTTCCTTTGAAAAACTTTCTTCTACAAGACAAGCCCGTGGAAGTCCCTAATAATTATTAAACTTGTTCTTAATTTAGTAATAGGATTGATTGATTGAGTATTAACGTCGCACTGTTCAGCTGCACGAGGTCTTTTGACGACGGACCACGTAATTTTGAACCATGGTCAAGTGACATGGATGACACCTGAGCTAGCAACCCTCTCTCCTAACTACCACACCACACCAACGGGAGGACTTTCAGCTCTCGACAGATTTAACATGCTTCACTGCCCTACACGGCGGGTCTTTAGTGGTACTGGGCTCGAACTCCTGACAAGGCAAGCCACGTTCCGATACCTATACCACTCGGTTACAGTGCCCAAATTTAGTAATAAGATATTTATAAAATACCTTCTTTTCAGTACTGATGCATTAAACGTATACTGGCTAAAACACCGACTCTTCGCACGAGTTCATTTTTTAAAAAAAATGAAGCATTATTCTTGATATAATAGCTGAACAGTAAGGAAAGTAAAACTGCGTGCACGACATTGTATATAAAAATGTAAAATGATTTTTTTTTTAGATAAATGCTATAATTGTAAATAACTGTTTAAAAGAACTGTAATTTTAAACCTCACAGAATTAGCATTTAGAATTAATGTTAAATAATGAAAAAAATATAAAATTCCGATGAAGAATAATTGTTACTTTTTAACATTTAAAGCGAGACGGACTTCAAAATGTTTTAACCCGGGAGCAGGCGCGTACTCGATACTAACGCTAATGGTAGTGCGGGGGGACTCAGTCACCCCACTCATTTGTTTATAATTATTTTTACTGTACACGATACAAATCGGAACTCTAATGAATATTTTAATTTATAGAAAGTATACTTACCTCCTTTCAAGGACTATTCAATTCTTTGATGATTTGAGAAAAAATCCAATAAAACTGAACTAAAATGATTCAAAAGTACAAGACCATAATAAAGGACGCAAATCAGACACTTTTCACTAATATTACAGAAATGTTTAGTGAATCAATTCTTTTCAAATATCGTAAAACTCTATTATTTACAATTTCCTTAAGCGAAAAGCAAATGCATAAAAGATGGGACGGAACTAATATTGAATAACCATACTATATAAGATTGAAGGTCAATCAAATGATTAGCAAACGTGCTATGCAGCCTGGCTGAAAAGTGAATCATGTCTTCCTTTTCTTTTTCTACAACTAATGTACAGTATTTTAATAATAATTACAGTGGTGAATTGTTTATCTTCTTAGAATTTTTCTCAGGGTCTGGGTTTCGTTTTTCTCGCAACGAGTAATATTTTATGTTAAAACGTAATAAAAAAAATCTCTCATTGAGGAAATACAGCAAATAAAACAATTTTTTTTCTTCTTTAATTTGGTTTTGGGATCAAAGATAGCTATTTGATGACGGAAAAATTCCAGATAATAAACATAAATTATGTCAGTGTTGTTGTGTGTATTTTTTTAATTATGGAAGAAAGCATTTTTTTTTACTTCTCTTTCCGGTTATTTTTTTTTAAAAAGAAATCTTTAAATTTTCGATATGCTCGCGCCCCCCTTGCAGGGTCATCGCGCCCCCCTAGAAGGGCGCGCCCCACACTTTGAGAAACACTGACTTATAGTATGAATAACATAAATTCTATTATATACACTTATTTTATAAACCCAGAAAGCTACATGTGGAAAGTGGAATCCTAATTTAATTTGTAGAGGCGGTAGTCTAGTTGTCATTGTCAGGAATTCGGTGCTAGTTTGTTCCAAGTTCGAGCCCTAGTGCCAGTGCCATTTAAAACATTTAATCGGTCGAAGTGAAAAGTTATGTTGGTGTGATGCTGAAATTTTAACAGGGAAGTGCTAGGTCAAGTGCCATCCTTGTCACTTGCCTACGACTCGAAATACCGAGGTACGTTGCCAATATAGCCCCAAACAGCTTCATTTAATTATTTTCAATACTTTCTATAGTAAAGTCGATGTGATTCTATTGATTTTCATTCTACTCTCTTATTGAAACACGAAAAAAAACTTTCTACAAAATACGATCCTTTTATCCTTTCTGTTATAAATATTTAATCATCTGCTGAATGATACTAAAAAAATTATATTCTTGTGTGTGTGCCTCAATACCGTTATTTCATTCCGAATAGCAACTGATGCTCCAGTCTCAAAAGGGAACGTGGCCGGGGTAGTGAAGGCATCGGATCTCGTGTCTGGCACGTCATGAGTTCCATCCCAGTACCACTAAACACCCACCGTGTAGGGGCATGATGCACGTTAAATTCTCCTGTTGGTGTAGTAGTTAGGAGAGATGGGTACCAGCTCATGTGTCGTCCTCATCACGAGAGTGCGACGTTAATATTCACTCACTGACTCAACATTACGAGTTTCTTAAAAAAAAAAAGCTTTTGGGTGTAAATTGACATTGCCCTATTGGCGAAAAATCTTGTAATTCTGAACCTCAGCCAAGTGACAAGGATAAAACCTTAGCTGGAAACCCACTCCTAAAACCTTCTACACAGCTCTAACGAGAGGACTTTGAGTCACAGCAAAGTGTGTGTGCATCGCTTTCTACATTTCGGGTATTTAGAATGGAACGAATTAGAATCCAAGAATCGAAAAATCGTTAAGTGAAATGCTCAACCGTGTCAAAAGCTTTAAAAATTCTTAAACTTATTTTAAAATATAAAAACACAGAGATATGATAAAAGTAATCCGACTAGACCCAATTTCAATGAATAGTTGCTTCCTAAAATAGATATTCATCCTTAATTGAAATGCAATTCTAAGGGATTTGTTGAATTAATTGTCATAATAACTTTTTCGCTGAAAGACAGATATATTTATAGTTTAATTTCATAATAATCCTACCCACTCAGCCGTAATTAAACTACTTCATTTCTTCATGAGCAGTTTCTACTAAAAGATTGTATTCATTCCTTTCGATCGTTGTGAAAGCTTATTATTCGCCCCAGTTCCAAAGAAGAGCGAAGTATCCTTCCGAACAAGGAGACGCAATTCAAATATCTAAAAATAGGTTTCGTTGCTGCTCCAACGACTCAGTATTGACTTATCCCAGTGCATTGAATTTGAGAAATACTGAATGGTGGGATTTTCCGAAAAAATTATTTATTTTGAAATTTTCGTAACGTGGGCTTTAAAAATGTGTTTCTATTTATGGATCGATTGCATTTTGAATTTTCACATGGTTGAAATATTTCTAGAAAAACTATTTCTTCTGGTAATTTAACTGGTTTTAAATATTTCGCAGAAATCCTATAAAACCCCATGTGTTCTTTTAAATATGACTTCTAGACGAGATTCTTTGTATTAAAAAATGAACAAACAAAATATATACTACATGCGAGACTATATCAAAGGCAATAATATATATATATATATATATAAAATCTTTTGGGCGCTATATCACTAACAACTTTTATGTATTTTGTTTTGGGCAGTTGTAGCCTAAAGGTTATGGTCACACACACGAATTCGTGGTTAGCGTGTCATGAGCTCGCGCCCTAGAGACTCTGAAAACCGCTGTAGAGGGTTTTCAGAGGCTCAAAGCGCTTCCGTTGGCGTGGAAGGGTATTAAACAGAAAAGTTGTCATCGTCTCCCAGCTGAAACTTAAAATTACGAGGTCCGGGGACTTTGTATAGCTTTGTAGTGCAACATTATAAGCATTTACTTACCTGAGAATATTTCTATGATGTAATGTAATTGGATAAATTGTTGACAGTTGTTCTTATTTAGGTTTGAAAATTAACAATAAAAACGATTGTACTGCTGAACTCGAAAAGAGAATTACTATTGCTAATACATGTTTTAATTTAATACGGAAATATATGAAATCAAATTTAATTAAAAGAACGAAGGTTCTACTGTATAAGAGTATTTTAAGATCAGTATTAACTTATGCATGTGAAACTTGGTCCATGTCTCCAACAGATGAAATTATGATAAGTATCTAAGAAAGAAAGATCGTATGATTTATGTTTGAGGAATTCAGGAAAATGGAACGTGGCGAGCGAGATCAACTTTGGAGCTCTATCAATCATATAAAGAATTTGACACTGTTAATGTCATCAAAATACAACGAATTAAATGGGCAAGTCACGTTGTCAGAATGGAAGAAGACCGCAGCACTCTCTCTAAAGTCTTCAATGCCCAGCCGATTGGCACACGAAGAAAGGGCTGGACAAATGTTAGATGGATTGATGGCCTAGGAAAATATCTCCCAGTTCTGAGAAGTGGCTACCTGGAGCTCCGTACTAGCAAGAAAAAGACTGACCCGGAAAAGGCTTCTTGAGAAGGCCCCGGGCTGTCGAGCCACTACGGAAGGAAGGAATGCAAATGGATGCGGACAGCAGACCTGAAAGTTGGACGTGCTTTATTAACTCTCTCTGCGTAGCAAAGAAGGTTCAAAAATTGCGTATTTCAAATTTACATTTTAAAGTTAAATATACCAGGAAAATTAGAAAAGAGATTTTATTTCAAGATATAGAAATTGGTCATCAAAATATGAACATAAAAACATAAATGTAAACATAAACAAGAGCAACATAGGTTGCCCAGCTAATTAGTCGGAAAAATGCATACCCGTGGAAATCGCGGGTTGCGCAGAGAGAGGGTTAAATGTAAAACTTAACAGATTATCTTAATTAAAAAGCGGAATGTTGTTAGAGAACCATCCTCCCAAATGCTTAGTCAGTGTTGTTACAGTGGAGTCGCACGTTTTTAGAGAACCGGATGCATTTGTTAAATCTGTCACGGTTCGAAGATCTCACGGAAGTATGGTGTTGAAATTTTAAGAGTGGGGTCCCAGCTCTTGTATAGTAATCGTCATTTGACCATGGCATAAAATTATAAGGTCCATTTTCAATAGCTTTCATGTTACTTCTTATGATGATAATAATCAATTGCCAAATTTGCAATTCTTTTAAAGATTCAAAAAATTCAATCAGTTTTTAACATAATGGTTAACAAAATGAAAACTCAGAACTTTAGAAAGTAATTTAAAATTAATCAACATTTGTTACACTCTTATGAGCTATTTTAGAAACCTTATTCACTACAAAAGTTGATTCCTCCTCTAACGGTAGCTCCATATGATATTTAGAATTAAATGAGATATTAGAATTAGAAAAATTAACAAAAGATGAATAACCCAGGCTATGATTCCTGTGACCTCGTTCGACTATGATTCGTCATGGTCACGCACTCGTGGCCGGCATATCACTAGTTTGACCCCAAGTTCCATTGAAGACCCAAACCTGTGGCTGCCCAGTGGTCAAGGTATAGGATCATGCCAGAGGTCATGAGTTTGATCCCAGTGCCACTGAAGACCCGCCGTGTAGGGGAGTGATGCACGTTTAATCTGTCGAGATCTCAAACGTCCTCTAGTTGATGTGGTAGGGTAGTTAGGAGAATGGGTGCCAGCTGTGTCGTCCACGTCACTTGACCATGGTTCAAAATTCCGTGGTCCGTTGCCAAAAGCCCTCGTGTAGCTGAACAGTGCGACGTTAGTATTCACTCACTCACTCAATTAAAGACCTGCTGTGCAGAGGGGCTGAGGAACGTTAAATCTGCCATGGCCCCAAGACCTCCTGTTGGCGAAGTATGGTATTCAGGAGAGATGAGGCCAACCCAAGGGATGACATTGCCACTTGATCACAGTTTAAAAAGACGAGGTCGGGTGCCAATTGCTCTTGTGTTGCTTTACAGTGCATACCCACTCACTTATGATTAATTAGATACTAAATTTAATGTAGACTACTCATGATTATGAAATAGAAAAAAAATGTAATGTATAATCTAAAACAATTTGTACATTAATCCAGTTTTGATTTCTTCTAAAAAAAAGGCTTGGAAAATATTTAATGATTAATTGCATTATTAAATTTACGTCAAATTGGCGGGAAAAACAAAGCAATTTGATACGGTAGAGCAAAACGCTTAACGATATAGTAAGCTATATTTTGGGTCTTTTGAAGAGCACTTTTCGCATTTCAACGAAATTGAAAAAATCGGAATTATCAGAGTAAAAATAAAATGTAAACGATGTGATCCTACTAAAATATAAATATAGGAGTTAAATAGTCAATATTTTTCTAACACAGCAACCACTTTAAGGTAAGTACTCTTTATGTAGTCCTTTTTAGAGGAAAATCAGTTAATTTTCTTATTATGTGTCGTGAAATTATTTACACGTTACAACCTGAATTCCCATAAAATGCTGCAACATATACTCTTTTATTCATCTTATTTCATCATTACCAAACTATTTTCTTCTCCACAATGACAATGTCTTCACTTATATCATGAAAGATACACTTGTCTATTATGTCACCTTAGTACACAAAAGGAAAATTCAATAACCATACTGAATACTGTCTACCGACGGCCAAAATATTACAGATACTTTCACTTGTTCGGCTGTTCAATCAACGTAATGATCTGGATATTGATATGGTTTTCATGAAGATAAGAAATATGTCTACTTATTTATTTTTCTTATTTTATATAACTATTTTATTACTTAGTAACACGCAATGCCTTTCTCTCGGGATGTTTCGTGTGCACAAGACTTCTACTTTCATATTTTCGTAATGTATTCGATGGGATTTTCTTAATTCATATTAATATACGTTGCTGGCCATTAAAATTGCAACACCATGAAGAAGGGAAGACAAAACAAATATTTATTGTAAGTCAACAGTATGGTATAGAGTCAAAATATTTAATTTTACAAGCAATTGAGGGGCTTACAGGAGTACGAAACTAGTACAAACAGCTGTCACCACCTCTAGAACCTAAAATGGCCCTTGCCCGGTTAAATAAGGAGTCGAAATGGGTTTGGATGACAGAAACAAGCAATTTATTCCCATGCTGCTTCAGGACTCTTCATCAATCGTATTCACACACTGGAGACGTAGTCTCTCAGTAACGCAAGACCAGACATTTTTAATGGGGGACAGAGATGAAGACTGTGCAGGCAACAATCGAATACCTTATTCATCCAGAAAGATCATAACACGACATACAACACGTGACATCGCATTATCTTGTTGGAAGAGGGTGTTAGGCACACCTCGAAGACAGGGCACAGCTAATGGCCGTAAGATATAACAATTGCTAAGATCTTACTTCAAATTACCATAGATCCGAACTAGTGATGTACATGCCGTGTATCCAATGGCTGACCAAACCCTCGTACCAGGTTTAGGGCTCTATGCTGATATCGAACGCAAGCAGTCGACAGGCAGTCTTCCAGAAAAATATTACTCGCTGAACCGGGACTCATCTGAAAAGATGACATTGGGCCACTGCTGTATCCAGTTTTGTCTTTCGGCATGCCAGAGTAGACGCCTCTCTATGCTACATCGACAAGAGAAGTCGAACCGTGCTGACACTCGTCGCACAGTACGAGAGGATACTAGACGTACATGCTGCAAACATTTCCATTTCCTGAGTAATGGTCCGATATATGGATGTACGGTTCTGTAGGACCTACCTAACAATGCCTGTTCTTTCTTGCTTTCATTATGGGAGAGAGTGTGTACATCCTACAAGGTGTTCAGTATGACACTCAACCACCCCTAGATTTCAACTTCACAAAAACTGTTTGGATTTCAATCAGTTCGAAGGGCCATAACACGGAACGATAATCCACACTTTCGGAAATTAATGGTTCGGCATCTATCGTGTTCCTACACTTTCTGGAAAGCAGCATTCCTTCTTATGCAAGGAACAACACGCTATTCTGAGCAAACTCCGAACTTATAAAGCGATTTCTAAATGAGAAATCTAAGCGAATGCTTTATATCCTTGGGAAATGGAACTCGAAGCGTTTCTCCATCACCTATCAAAATGTACACTCATGTCCATAAATTAAGTATAATTCAGAATCACACAAAAATTGAACTCTAAAAAAAACTTTTCACCTGAAGAATTATCACACACATCTTGAAGAAGAATATGCAAATTACAGTAAACCACCAGATGGCGCGGATAGTACGTCACAGTGACGAGAGTGTAAGAGAACGGTATATAAGGAATGGTGGCAAGGAAGTAAAATTTTTCGCAAGCGCTTTAAAAGCCTTTGAGTGCAATAACCACATAGTTATTGCACAAAAAAAGCATTTGGATGATTTTTTACTTGGTAGAATTATTGGACGACTGGAATGTGGACGTACCCAGCTGGAAGTATCCGAGGAACTTGGAATCGCCCAGAGTGTCATCTCCAAGCTTTGGAAACGATTCCAAGATTATAGTAATGTGAGTAGATGTTACAGCACAGGTCGCCCCCTAGTTACAACGCTGAATGAGGACCGGTATTTGGCAGTTACTTCCAAAAGAAACAGACGGAGCACAGCATCAGACCTGTCTCGTCAGCACTCTTCAGCTACCGGTACGACAGTTTTAAGGCAGACCATGTACAAACGCTTAGGGCACATTGGTCTATATGCTCGTAGGCCTGTCAGATGTTTTCCACTTACCGCAACTTACTGCCGCCTGCGATTAACCTGGAGTAGAGAGCATGCATTGTGGAGAACACAACAGTGGTCTTGTGTGATGTTTTCTCCGACGAGACAAGGTTTAGTTTGCAGTCTGGTTCTCGCTGGACTTTAATATGGAGAGTGCCAGGTACTCGTTACCACCATTGAACAACATGTAGGATTTTTTACCGACCGTTACGGTGGTGCAGGAGGGCTCGTTTGGGGAGGAATTATTCTTGGTTCTAGAACTGACCTGCATGTTCAGAATGTAACGATGGCATGCTACATCTATCGGGATGTCATTCTGGAATAACATGTTGGTTTGTGTCGGGGCACCAAGGGAGCTGAATTTCTATTTATGGATGACAACGCCCGTCCTCATCGTGCAAACATTGTAGACGAATGCCTTCAATCGCAGGATATCACCCGTATGGATTGGCCAGCATACGCACCGGACTTGAATCCAATAGAGCATGTGTGGGATATGCTTGGCCGACGAATTGCAGCACGTCAACCCTCTCCCACCTGTCTACCGGAACTTCGGAGGACATTGGTTGATGAGTGGGTGTAATATTCCCCAAGATCAGATTGATAATTTGATACTCAACATGCCTAGGCGTTGTAAGGCCTGTATTGCATCGTCCGGGAGACATACTCCGTATTAACCATCATACTAACTATATTATACTGTTTTTCGTAAATAGGTTCTTTTTTTGGAATTTGCTCCAGGGAGTAAAAATCGAAACTTTTATTACATATATCAAACATATAGCATTTTTTTTGCTCTTTACATTTTGTTTAATAAATAGACTACAAATAAGTCAAATTTGTTTTGATTCTGTCTTTTTCCCCTAAACTTCATTATCCTTAATTTATGGACATGAGTGTATTTGCGCATGGAAGTGGAGAGGGAGCTTCCTGATTGGTAGACTAGAAGAAGCAAGAGGGTGTGGCTACGGTGACTGCTTCAGGGACATCCGATGTGATGAAAATTTTTCAGAGTAAGCGGACGAGAGAAAATGAGAAATCTTTTACACAGCTCTCATTTAAGAAGTAATTCAGATGTTATTTCTCCATTTTGCGATGTCTAAATACGCCGAAATTCTAATCATTTGTATGCACTAAGGAGCATTGAAAATAGCGACCCAAGAAGGAAGCTTAGTACATTCGCGAAATTTTGCAAATAAGTACAGCGTAATGTGATATGCAAATGATCAAAGTTTTGTGCCAATATGCAAGCTCATACACGACAAGGTGGCGCTACAATCAGGCAGAGGGTGATATATAAGACAGTGCAATTTCGAAGATTAATAAACGTGACGATTACCCGCCGATTGTAGGAAGATTTTGGTAAGCCAAACATGCCAGGTAAACGTGCTTGAAGACATTTCTCACAGTTAAGCGAGTTTGAGAGAGGCCTGATGATCGTGATGAAAACTGAAGGCTGTTCGACGCGCCGTGTTGCTGGCCAGGTGGATCGTTCGGAGTGCGTCGTTAGAAATTGTTGGGAGCAGTGTACACGAGAAGGTACCCACGCGCGGAAAACTGGGTCTGGAGCGACGAGGAAGACCACGAGGAGAGATGATCGAAGGATCGTGCGGCAAGCACTTGTGGACCCCACAGTGACTCGTTCAACGATACGAGCAGACGTAGGCGTAGCAATTGTTCCAAAAACAATTTCCAGACACCTTGCAGAATGAAATCTGAAATCCAAGCGCCCTTTCCATGCACTCCCCTTAACACCGGAACATCGGCAACTGCGTCTACAGTGGTGCCAAGCCAGATCAATGTGGAATGTCACAGATTGGCAAAAGGTTGTGTGTAGTGATGAATTCCGGTTTGTTTTGGGGACAGGTGATAACCGTGTATGGGTATGGAGGCGCCCTGGTGAGCGGTACAATTCCCCCCACACCGTTCTACGCCACACTGCCCACACAGCTGGTGTAATGGTCTGGGGGCCCATAGCCTATGATGGCCGGTCCACTTTAATTGTGATGCGTGGAACTCTTAACGGGCACATGTTACGTTGATGATATTCTATGACCCCATGCAGGACCTTTCCTAAATGGTCTCCGAGGGGAAATTTTCCAGCAAAATAATGCTTGTCCGAATACAGCATGAGTTGCTCAAGACTTCCTACATCATTTTTAGACTCTTCCATGGCCGGCCCGCTCCCCCGATTTGTCCCCTGTAGAGCACGTGTGGGATAAGATAAAACGGCAGATGCCATCGTGTCACTTTGTACATGATTTAGAGTTGGCTGTTCAAGATTTGTGGGCCCATCTGCCTCAGGACAACAAAGTGTCTAATGAACTCAATGACGGACCGTATGGCGTGATGTATTGCAGGTGGAGGTGGTCCAACGCGCTATTGAATTTGCCCAGTATTTGTGTCGTTGCACACCCTGTATTCGTTTAATTGTCTTGTTTTTGAGATCAATTTGAATGTCTCATCTGTGTCATATGTATTAAATTTCATTTCAATCCGATGCTTTCTTCTTGGGTCGCTATTTTCAACGTTCCTGAGTGTATTTCAATCACTTCTTCCTTCCATGCGATATTTGACGTTCATCAGAGGATGTATTCCATTTTTATACACCTATATTCTATTTTTTAACATGGTCGTAGTTTTGAATTCTTGGCCGGTGTTATTTCTATCAATTTTTTTTGAGTTATATCTCCATTAAAGACATATTCTGTAAAAGGATTGGTGCACATTAAACATGTGAGTTGTGACACCCCACATGTTGGTGGGGTGTGGAAGTTCTGAGAGTGGAGTGCCAGGCCGTATGTTTTCAATTGACCGTAGTTCAAAATTTTGAAAAATGGTGCTATTATTCTTTCAGTTGCTTTTGAGGGTGACATTAATAAACAATCAATTAATCAAACATTCACGAAAATTGTGTCCAGAGTATATCAATACGTGCGTAATCAAAAAAAAATTTAACTTTGAGCGCTTCACATGCGAATTGTATTATTTTACCTTTTATTAAAATTTAAATTCACCTTTTAAAATCTTATAAGAAAAAAATATTTCTTAAAAATTATATGAAAATATATATATTTTTGCAGGCTAAAACTTTTATTTACAAAACTGAATAAATGAACTTTTTTTTTTTGTATTTAATATGAAAAACGGATTCCATATGAAACATTTAGGAATTTATCCCACATTGTAATGGAAATATACATTTGCAAATTTGATAGCCTTAAACATAAATTTTAATTATATACTGGCGTTTTAAATTAAGTTGATTTAAATTTGATATTATAATAAACACACATGTTTTGTAGAGTACAATAGTTAAGAGATATTTATCGCAGATTTTATTATTGTATTTTCATCGAATATGTAAATGATTTAAGAAGCTTTAAACTCTAAAAAAAATAATTTTTCCTAAGAAATATAAGAAATTTTTTTCTTGGGGCAAAATCTTAAAGACTATGAGGAGCTTACATCCAAAAAATGAACTTTAAAATTATTTACTAGAAAAAAATCATAAAAATAAAAACTACGAGAATTAAAATTAATCACCATACATTATTTGCGAAATTTAATTTAAAAGTATTATAGTTTATTTTTAATTGTCTTTACCAAAACTTATTTTACAAAGCGATAATTTGGGTTCATTTCATTTTAAAAACAATGGACTGAAGTTTTTACAATTATATTTATAATTAACTCTTCTCTCAAAAAGTGACATGATTTTTGAATTTTTGTCTCGGCTGTTAAAAAAGAAAAGAAATGTAAACTTCGAAAAAAGCAAGAAAAGTTTTAAGATTTTTCAAGTTCTAACGATACTCATACGTATTCATAAATTAGTCTGTAATCTTCGCAGACATGTTTAGTAATCCTAAAAAATACTTCTTAATTAATTTATCCTAATTAATTTTTTTGCATCGTAGGTCTAATTAAAATTCACGATTAGATTCTAACCAGACAGTAAACACCGCACATACACGTCTTATTTTCAAAACACTTCAAACACGATTTTACGTAATTAAATTAAAAGTCTACAATATCTCCGAGTTAATTTGGAAATGTTGTATTTTTCTATATTTTTTACGAAAAATCTATTTCCAAAAAAAAGAATAAATGGTAAATAATTTAAAAGGTCAATTATATATATAATATACTTATTTCAATAAAAAAATTGGTAATGGCCTAGTTAAGTTTACATATTTGGCAATAGAGACTAAGTCACCATAGTTCAGTGGTCATGGTCGCGATCTACTGACCAGTTTTATAGAATCGTAATGCTACTGAAGACCCACCGGGTAAAGAGGCTTATGCACGTTACACCTTGCGGGTGAAAGTCCTTACGTTGATGTAATGTGAAAGTTAAGAGAGCGGGATGTGTGTGTGTGTCAACTCAGAGGTGGCTTCATCATCACTTCACTAAGGCTCCAAATTGCGAGGTTTGTCGGAAAAACCCTCGCTATACTTTAGAGAGCGATAATGATAAAAATACAAATTAATTTTTGGCGTAGGAAGAAAAATTGCCGCCAACTCGTTTTTTCACTATTGGAATTCTTTTCAATATGAGGTTGAAAATATGTTAGGTGTCGAGAAATAAATTTATATGTACATTAACACAAAACCGAACCTAAAAGATACTAATAAATCCAAAAGTATCTTAATCAGCTATAACTATTTTCCAAAAAAACGTTAATAACAAAATGCGGGTAAAATGAAAGATTTAATACTTTTTATCATAAATATTTATATGCTTGAAAAGCTCGATGAAGATTTGCGTTAATTTTTGCTTAGTTCAGCAAAAAGGAATTCCCAAAGATTAAGCAAGCATTACAAAATCAGCAATGAACTGAAAAGTGCAAAGCATATAGCATAAGAGCACAGCATCTTTCGTCTTCGTATAAATTGCTGAAAACTGCCAAGCATGCTAAAAATGTAAAATTATTTAACATAAATATATTTAATTTTGAAAGTTATTCTATCGGAAATGCCAAAAAATTGTTTTCGTAAAGAGAAAAGGTATGTGATTATATTTGGGCTAAGAGTATCCTTCACGGAAAGTTTTATCACAAAAAGAAATTTTTTTGTTATCCGATGTATTGTTGGAGGAATTGGTACGGCAATTTTTATGAGGCAACATCCGGTATTAAAAGATCCTAAAGAATTACAAATTCGTTAGCAAAAAAATTACATTTCCGGAAAATACTGAACCTATTTGCTGTTTATACGTTTTTTAATACTAATTTTGTTCTTGAGCATTGTTTAATAAGTTGAGTTGATGTTTACAGCTCACAAAGTGTGGAAAAATAACGCATACCTATGCATTATTCATTCAGGGTACACATCGAGGGAGAAGGAGAGATTTCAGTTTTTCTTACGGTGAAAATACATTTAATTACAAAAAAATCTATTTGTCATGAACAATAAATTGTATTAACAAATGGGAATTTTTCATCTCTTACATTTTAAAAGTCCCTGCTTAAACAGTGCAGAGAATCTCAAAGTATCTAACACGTCCCTCTAGGGGGCAATAACCCTACGGGGAGGGAGAGCCTATCGAAAAGTTGTTTTAAAAAAGTATTAATTTACTGAAAGGAAACAAAATGAAACATATTCTTACCCAATTAAAAATAAAATACGCAATGTATGCTTATTACAATATGTTCCAATTTAAAAATTAGAAAGAAAAGTCACATAATGCTTACCCTGTTGCTTAAAAGTAAAACATTTGTTACTTAAAAATAACATATTTAAATTGATATAATACTTATATTGATAATTTCTACAGTCTATAATGAAGGTCGTAGTGTAGCATTATTATTTCACTCAATACATTGTTATTGTAGTCGGGGGGGATCGATGAAACTTAGGATTGAAAATTTACGCTCGTATTCACCGCTAACCTAACCCAGCGATGAAACCTGGAGTTAGGTAACCGGCAGTCAACCCCAGATTAGAACTTCAATTCACAGCTCTTTTTCGACCTCCAATTACTTGACTCTGGGTTTCTTAACCTGGGTTTACTCTCTGGTCGATTCCCATTGCTCGAAATAAACCCCGTGACTTCCGGCTGGAGCTACAATTTCTATATACGCCTCGTGCCAGCTTGTTTTTAACCTCGAGTATCGCTCACTGTTTAAAATGAATGCCAACAGAATTTATTTTACGCAGTACGGAAAAGAGTCGGTGTTGGCATTGATGAAGCTGCACTTAAATATAATAGAATGTAGGGAAACAAATGGTTAGTAGCACAAAAAAAAAAAATGAAGCGTATATTGAAATATCGCGGCAATTCAATGACATTGACGGAGTGGTGAATCCGCGAACACCACAACAGATCCGTTAGTGTCATTTAAATTTAAAAATGAAAAAGAAAAGCAGTGTTTTGCAGCAAAAAAACGCAAACGTAAATACTCGAAAAATTTGCTAACTGCGCATGTGCGGTTAAAACTAACCCAGCTGTGACCCTGGGTCAGGATATTTTAACTTGAACCGGAGTAAGGTTATTAACTTGCGATGGTGAATAGGTTTTTCGGCGAAACCCAGGTTTCTTTCCTCTAACCGGTGGTCAGGTTAGCGGTGAATAGAGCGTTAGTCGCAAATATTAAAAGTTTGAGAATAACTGCTTTTAATAAACTTTTAGAGAATTGGTCATCCAACTGGAGCCCGTGTAGACCAAGGAGGAACGAAGAGTAATACTCTGCGCGAAAAAAAAAAAAAAGTAGACTCATGATACAAAAGGTATAATTATTTTAGTTTTAAACACACGCGATTAAATAAGTTTCAGGACTGTTTCAGTTGTATAAATGTAGTTCTACTCATAGTTACTGAAGAAAATTCAATGCATCCGTCAATAGATTCTTTTTACCCGGAATAATTATCTAAGATTTTTCGTATACTTGTGCGTGGATTTTTCTCTCACGTTTATAAAGTTTGTTTACGAATATTTAAATGTTAAATTATTACTTAGACACTGCTGGACAATTGCTAAGGACGGATAACACTATCAGCCATAGCAACCACAAAATGTGGAAAATTAGAATAAGTGCGGGATATTAGTAAGAAGAAGTATGAGTATGCAATTTTTTTTTCCACGTCTGTTCATCACGTGATAGGTGGCCACGGTAGCCGAGTGGTATAGGTATCGGACTGTGGCTTGCTTTGTCACAGGTTCGAGCCCAGTACCACTAAAGATCCGCCGTGTAGGGCAGCGATGCACGTTAAATCTGTCGAGAGCTGAAACGTCCTCCCGTTGGTGTGGTGTGGTAGTGAGGAGAGGGGGGTGCCAGCTCAGGTGTCATCCACGTCACTTGACCATGGTTCAAAATTACGTGGTCCGTCGCCAAAAGCCCTCGTGTAGCTGAACAGTGCAACGTTAATATTCAATCAATCAATCATCACGTGATAGCGTTCATAAGAGCTTTAAAGGTTTTGGCGCGTGTGGACAGTTGTTTCAAGTCAAAGTTTTACAGGAAAGATTTAATAGACGCATGTCTTCCCGACATCACATAGATGATTTTATGCGTGGCCGAATTATTGGAAAGATCGAAGAAGAGCGAAAAATAACAGATGTTGCCAGGGAGTTCGACATCGCTCACAGCAATGTTTCACGGCTGTGGAAGTCATTTAAAACTACTGGAATGTGTAGTAGACGGCACGGGGGAGGTGTCGTTAGAAGTACGACGCCTGCAGAAGACAGATATATCGTCCTATCAGCAAAACGGAACAGGCGCACCACAGCTCAGCAGGTGGCAAATCAGTTTCTTGCTGCCTCAGAAAAGCAGATCTCCCGAAAAACTGTTGCCAGACGTTTGAGGGGAAGAGGACTATACGCACGCAGACCTGTTGTGTGTGTCCCATTGACCAGAAAGCTCCGTACTGCCCGTTTGCAATGGTGTCGTGAGCATCACAATTGGACTGAACAGAACTGAAGATGCGTACTCTTCTCAGATGAGAGTAGGCTCAGTCTCTCATCGGATTGTAGACGCCAACTGATCTGGCGCGAGAGTGATACTGCTTATCGTCCAGAAAATATCCAGGAAAAGAACCGATACCCGACATGCAGTATCATAGTGTGGGCCGGCATCATGATCAATGGCCGCACGCGCCTACATGTAGTTGCGAATGGGACTATGACGGGCCAACGATACATTGATGAAGTTCTACTTCCTCATATTCGTCTTTTCCGTGGTGCTGTCGGTGATAAATTTGATTTTATGGACGACAACGCAACATGTCATCGAACACTCGCTGTTCAGGATTGTCTAGACAGCGAGAGTATTCAACGTCTCGTATGGCCAGCGCGTTCTTCAGATCTAAACCCCACTGAAAATGTGTGGGATGCTTTGGGGAGGCAAGTTGCTGGTCGAAACTATCCTCCGACAAACAAGAACACTCTCATCCGTGCACTCACAGAGGAATGGGATAAATTGCCTCAACAGCTGCTGGATAATGTTGTGCAAAGTATGGTACGAAGTGTAGAATGTTGCATCACACTCCACGGTGGACATATCTCGTACTGATACCTTTCTTTAAGGTGCCTGTTGACTTTTAGATGCATTGTTACATTTCTCCGTACGCAGATCAAATGAACATTTTTTTTCCTTTCAGATGTTTCACAGCTTTTGTACTTTCCAGAACAATAAATATTCTTTATTCTAATGTCTGAACAGTGTGGCAACTATATTTTATCCTACTAGGCCTCGTGTCTCGCTTAATGTTATGCTACATAGCAATTTGAGATAGTCCTTAGAGCCATTGTCCAGCAGTGTACATATATATTTAAAAATTAAAATTTTAATACTTATTCCTTCTCTTTTATCAACTTTGTAATTAAAAGTTATAATTTAAACAGTAATAGCAGAATGTATTCATATACAATCGAGAACATTGAAAATAGCGACCCAAGAAGGAAGCTAAGTACAATGGCGAATCTTTGCAAATAATTACTGCGTAATGTGATATGCAAATGATCCACGTTTTGTGCCAATACACATGCTCATACATGCCGAGGTGGCTATATAAGCCAGCGCAAATTCGAAGATTCATAAACGTGACGATTACCCGCCGAATATAGGAAGATTTTGGTAAGCCAAACATGCCAGGTAAACGTGCTTGAAGACATTTCTCACAGTTAAGCGAGTTTGAGAGAGGCCTGATGATCGTGATGAAAACTGCAGGCTGTTCGACGCGCCGTGTTGCTGGCCAGGTGGATCGTTCGGAGTGCGTCGTTAGAAATTGTTGGGTGCAGTGGACACGAGAAGGTACCCACGCGCGGAAAACCGGGTCTGGAGCGACCAGGAAGACCACGGGGAGAGAGGATCAAACGATCGTGCGGCAAGCACTTGTGGACCCCACAGTGACTCGCTCAACGATACGAGCAGACGTAGGCGTAGCAATTGTTCCACAAACAATTTCCAGACACCTTGCAGAATTAAATCTGAAATCCAAGCGCCCTTTCCGTGCACTCCCTTTAACACCGGAACATCGCCAACTGCGTCTACAGTGGTGCCAAGCCAGATCAATGTGGAATGCCACAGATTGGCAAAAGGTTGTGTTTAGTGATGAATCCCGGTTTGTTTTGGGGACAGGTGATAATCGTGTACGGGTGTGGAGGCGCCCTGGCGAGCGGTACAATTCCCCTTACACTGTTCTACGCCACACTGCCCGCACAGCTGGTGTATTGGTCTGGGGAAGCCATAGCCTATGATGGCCGGTCCACTTTAATTGTGATGCGTGTAACCTTAACGGGCCAACGTTACGTTGATGATATTCTTTGACTCCATGTAGGACCTTTCCTAAATGGTCTCCCAGGGACAATTTTCCAGCAAGATAATCCTCGTCCGCATACAGCAAGAGTTGCTCAAGACTTCCTACGTCTTTTTTAGACTCTTCCAAGGCTGGCCCGCTCCCCCGATTTATCCCCTGTAAAGCACATGTGGGATCAACTAAAACGGCAGATGACATCGCGTCACTCTGTACATGATTTAGAGTTGGCTGTTCAAGATTTGTGGGCCCATCTGCCTCAGGATAACATAAGGTGTCTTATCAACTCAATGCCGGACCGTGTGGCGGCATGTATTGCAGCTGGAGATGGTCCAACGCGCTATTGAAGTTGCCCAGTATTTGTGTCGTTGCACACCCTGTATTCGTTTGTCTTGTTTTTGAGATCAAGTGAATGTGTCTCATCTGTGTCATTATGTGTATTAAATTTCATTTCAATCCGATGCTTTCTTCTTTTGATGCTATTTTCAATGTTCCTGAGTGTATTACATCCAACTGTGTACCACAACTTATTTAAAAAAATGAATATAGAGAATTTTTGCGGTTTTTAGATATATTTGGTATATTTTAAGAAATAAAGGCTAAAACTAAGAAGAGAAATATAAATTTTGACTGCCTTTAGTAGTAATGTATGTAAAAATGGGGGTAAATATTGACAAAAAATTACGTAAACGGGGCTCGCTGTGTACAAGTAGTAAATGAACAAGTTCTCACTTTCAATTTTGATGCATTACTTTGCTATTCCTTTTTGAAATGACCGTCAGGATAAGAGGTATTTTAATTTTTACGAAAACAAGAGCCTTTATCTTATAGTTATAAGAAATTGCTTTAAAAAATTGATTATATCCATATAAAGAACTGTAAATTTTGTAATATAACAGTGATTGATAAATCGTAAAATTAAAAACACTTCTACTGTTATACAGAACATACACACAAAATTACAGGAAATTATTTTCAAAACTATTTGAGTCATCGCTGTGCCCGTTTGAGCCTATCGAAAAAACACATTTCGAGTGAAATGCATCTTAAAGTTTAACATCTTATAAAAGTCAAGAAGCATCTGCCTGTACTAAAATACTTGCAGCTTTTGTTCTAAAGATTGGAAAGTTAAAAACTTGGTATTTTTTATAAAGCTAATGAGATGGTCTGTAAAATAAAATAATAAAAAACTACTAGTTAATTTTTTAAGAAAATCATGATTTTAGGGTAGTCGGATACCTTAACCAATTGTAACAGAAACGTCTTTTAAATAAAAAAGGAGACAAAGTTAAATATCAAAATTCCCCTAAAAACCCGCCGTTTAAAGGACATGATGCACGTCGAAGCTCAGTCTTGGACAAGATTGGAGAGTAGTGCCATCTTCTTGTCACGGAACAGAAATTAGGAACCCAATAGCTCTCGTGTAACTTTTGAATGAACCAGTAATAAACAATGCAACTATTCTATATGTATCTATATGCACTGCTGGACAATTCCTAAGGACGGATCACAAATTGCTATGTAGCATAACATTAAGCGAGACATGAGGCCTAGTAGGATAAAATATAGTTGCCACACTGTTCAGACATTAGAATAAAGAATATTTATTGTTCTGGAAAGTACAAAAGCTGTGAAACATCTGAAAAAAAAAATGTTCATTTGATCTGCGTACGGAGAAATGTAACAATGCATCTAAAAGTCAACAGGCACCTTAAAGAAAGGTATCAGTACGAGATATGTCCACCGTGGAGTGTGATGCAACATTCTACACTTCGTACCATACTTTGCACAACATTATCCAGCAGCTGTTGAGGCAATTTATCCCATTCCTCTGTGAGTGCACGGATGAGAGTGTTCTTGTTTGTCGGAGGATAGTTTCGACCAGCAACTTGCCTCCCCAAAGCATCCCACACATTTTCAATGGGGTTTAGATCTGGAGACCGCGCTGGCCATACGAGACGTTGAATACTCTCGCTGTCTAGACAATCCTGAACAGCGAGTGTTCGATGACATGTTGCGTTGTCGTCCACAAAAACAAATTTATCACCGACAGCACCACGGAAAAGACGAATATGAGGAAGTAGAACTTCATCAATGTATCGTTGGCCCGTCATAGTCCCATTCGCAACCACATGTAGGCGCGTGCGGCCATTGATTATGATGCCGGACCACACCATGATACTGCATGTCGGATATCGGTTCTTTTCCTGGATATTTTCTGGACGATAAGCAGTACCACACTCTCGCGCCAAATCAGTTGGCGTCTACAATCCGATGACAGACTGAACCTACTCTCATCTGAGAATAGTACGCATGCCCAGTCCTGTTCAGTCCAATTGTGATGTTCACGACACCATTGCAAACGGGCAGTACGGTGCTGTCTGGTCAATGGGACACACACAACAGGTCTGCGTGCGTATAGTCCTCCTCCCCTTAAACGTCTGGCAACAGTTTTTCGGGAGATCTGCTTTCCTGAGGCAGCAATAAACTGATTTGCCAGCTGCTGAGCTGTGGTGTGCCTGTTCCTTTTTGCTGATAGGACGATATATCTGTCTTCTGCAGGCGTCGTACTTCTAACGCGACCTCCCCCGTGCCGTCTACTACACATTCCAGTAGTTTTAAATGACTTCCACAGCCGTGAAACAACGCTGTGAGCGATGTCGAACGCCCTGGCAACATCTGTTATTTTTCGCCCTTCTTCGATCTTTCCAATAATTCGGCCACGCATAAAATCATCTATGTGATGTCGGGAAGACATGCCAAAAAATTTAAGTTCGTCTATTAAATCTTTCCTGTAAAACTTTGACTTGAAACAACAACTGTCCACACGCGTCAAAACCTTGAAAGCTCTTATGAACGTGATGAACAGACGTGGGAAAAAAATTTGCATACTCATACTTCTTCTTACTAATATCCCGCACTTATTCTAATTTTCCACATTTTGTTTCCTTTCATTTTGTGGTTGCTATGGATGATAGTGTTATCCGTCCTTAGCAATTGTCCAGCAGTGTATTAATAAAAGAGACTTTAAGCAACCCAGAAGTATGAAAGTTGGCACATATTTGTTCTAGTTCCTGATGATGTGCACTACGAAGCGATATTTCGAAATTAGCTTTAGATGATTTAAAATTAAATTTTTAAGCGATTTTTCCATCTTTTCTTTTTTAACATTTTAGGTTTGTTCGTTTGGCAACACATTTTATTTGCTTTAGAAATTTGTGCTCAAAAGTTTGAGATACCAACTGAAAATTTTCCGGTTTTTTTTCGGCAGTAATCTGCTTTATCATTTTCTTTTTAAATTAAATTTTTTTAAATTTTTGTATTCGTGATATTTCTTATAGATTTTATTTTAAAACTGAATTCCAGGACAAAAATGCATTGCTCTTCAAGCTAAGCCTACTTTTTATTTTTTCAGTAACTAAATTAATTTAGTTTGATGTACATTGTTTTGCTTATATTTTATTCGATTATTCAGAACCATTAATGGCTTAGAGTTAATTTTGTCGTTTCTTTTTCAGCTTATAAAATTCTCATTTTTTCTGTAGTCACAATTGTGTTCATTTTGTAAATTCTATTTTTGTTAAAGGCAGCGTAACGTTCATTCTTTTGTCATGTTGATATTTATACATTTATATTTGATTCTTCTGTAATGTTTCGGTTTTTAGATTGAATTAGGTCTAATTTTTAAAATTAAGAATGTGAAATTTAAGTTATCAGAAATTTTTCAACTGAAAAAGAAACTAGACAAAATTAAATCTAATGTATACATATTACGGTCAAAATGAAAAAAAAAGAATAATAAACATGACACAGCCCTAAATCATAAATGTAAAAGTAACCACAAAATTAAATCTAACAAAGGAATGGTTCGGAATAATCAAATAAAATATAAGCTAAAACTAAAATGTATGTTTAATTGCTTTTACTCCTTTAGCATTATTTTATAAGTTTATAATATAAATTATTTGCAATTAATTTAAAGGTTGTTTTTGTATGTTTTCTTAAGATATAATCTAATATATATTATAAATGTGAAAGTTTGTGAGGATGTTTGTGGGTCTTTCACGCAAAAACATCTGAATGGATTTTAATGAAACTTTACAGTAATATAGCTTATACATCAGAAAAACACATAGGCTATAATTTATAAAAATTTGTAAAAAGTGTCCAAAATATAACGATATTTGTCAAGTAAGTAGGAAAAAATTCTGGCTTGCACTGCAAAAAAGCCCACCACAGCATATATCTATCTTTTGTTTGTGAAAAACTTTTTGTTTTGGCTACGCAAGGAGTAATTCCTGTGATCAGAATAGTGCCTATTTTTTTATATTTCAGAATAAAACTAAGTTTTGAAGGGAGAGGTTGTTATAAATCTCTCTTTATTTTAATGTTTTTTTAACATTTTATTATGCACATTCGGTAGTAAGTAATTTATCTTTTTTTTCTGTTATGGTATTTAAAGTAAATAAACTTTCTCATTCACACTGCATCATTTGGACAAATTTTCAAAATTTGTTTGTGGTTAGTAGTTAATTATAACACTATAATTTTAATTCATCAGGCAGATATTGCATTTTTAAGTATAAAAATAATTATAACTACTGTACTGTATTTTTTGGATTGAGTTAGTGAATATTAACGTCGCACTGTTCAGTTACATGAGGGCTTTTGGCAACGTATCACGTAATTTTGAGCAATGATCAAGTGACGTGAACGACACCTGAGCTGGCACCCCATAAAAGGAATATTCTACCAATACTTAGCAGGAATATTCTTTGAAATCCACTCTTCCAAGATATATGGCAGCACGGGTTCAATAAAGAGTATTTTAGCGGGAAGGCGAATAGTTTTGTAGCAGATATTGCGTTTTCAGCGGATTTCAAAGATTATTATCTTTGGCCCGAAAAAAATAGTTTGTCAAAATTTAAGTGTGTTATGATTTTGTATGTTAATGAAGACCTTAGAAAACGATTTGACTATTTATTTTAAATGAAAGATGTATATAATTAATTTTACAGTGGAATATATTTAATTAATTTATTAGCTCAAACGGATTAAATTTTCCAAAGTGGAGTATTTTGTTTATGTATATCCCTTAATTTGTAAATGTAGTGATCCAAAAAATTTTGTATGAAAAAAACTGCAGTAAATCATAATGCGGTAGATAAAGCGTTTAAGTGCATTGCTTCCCTACACGGCAGGTCTTAAAAAGCTCTAATAAAGCTCAAGCTACGAACGTAGCTAGACATTTGCCAACTTGACACTATTCTCAACATTTCGCTATGTTTTTCAATGAATCGTCATCCTAATTTAAGAAACGGCGTTGCTTGTGAATACTACAATTTTAACATAAAATAAATACAACAGAAAGTAATATTAGTATATTACACTTTCAGATATAAATTATTTACACTATTTTAAGCTTTCATTACACAAAACTTTTAACAATGTGTTACTTTTGCTGAGCAGAGATCAGCTTAGGGAGGTATTTTGAAAAGTCGACCCTCAAGAGTGTTACGAGGAATTATAAATAAAAAAAAATCCTTTTTATCAGCTATTATATCTACATACTTGAAATTTAACAAAGGTGTTTTTTTGTTTTTTGTTTAGCTGAGATATTCAAAAAGCTTTTTTTTTGTTCAATTTGCAATTCACATAAAATTAACTCATTAAAAACTTATTTTTCCTTCAATCTGTGTTTAATTTTTCAGTTCACCCGTGCGAAAGACCGCGGTAGCCGAGTGGTATAGGTATCGGACCGTGGCATGCTTTGTCACGAGTTCGAGCTCAGTACCACTAAATACCCGCCGTGTAGGGCAGCAATGCACGTTAAATCTGTCGAGAGCTGAAACGTCCTCCCGTTGGTGTGGTAGTTAGGAGAGGGAGTGCCAGCTCAGGTGTCGTCCACGTTACTTGACCATGGTTCAAAATTACGTGGTCCGTCGCCAAAAGCCCTCGAGTAGCTGAACAGTGCGACATTAATATCAATCAATCAATCAATCACCCGTGCGAAGAACTGGTATACCAGCTTGTGAAACATAAAATAGAACTTTGAAACTCATTAAAAAATTTATCTATTAAAAAATACTATTCTTAAAACTTTTTGTTTACTTAAAAATATCTCGATGTACACATATATTCATGATGCGTCATAGCTTTGCTATTTGCATCAAAAAGGCCTGAGTGCACTCTCTAACCTTTAGGCTGCATCTTAAAAATTTTTGCTTTCTCCATGTTGGTTACCAACTATATGTTCATTTTTATAGTGTCGACTTTGCAAAAAATTTGTACATATTTTGGTGCTTATCAGTTCTAAGGAACTCTGGTTTTTGGTTCTTAGAAAACTGAATAATAGTGGTACTATGAATCTACAGTTGTACTTAGACAACAATCCATCTGAAGTTGATATTACAAAACCCAGTCCATTAATAAGTATAGCATAAAATGAAATCATGTTTGCCAACTTGACGAGTTATTAATACAGTTTGGCAGTTGCAATAATACATACGTACCAAATAATCTTTCTATGATATTGCGCTTCTTGCATATTATAGCAACGAATTAGCGACATTATATGAAACAAAGCATAGAGTTGCCACAATTTAGAGCATTCAACACATGCGATATCAGCGTTTGCGAGTTATTTTAAATGTTGGCATTCGTGGGATAAAATGTAAGTAACAACATTTCCTTTCATTAAAAAAAGAAAAAGGGAAATGCTTTTCATAATACTTACGTATAAGAGTAACCACAGCCAAAGTGGCCCTTATTTCATAAAAATGCAACTGTGTTTTTTTTCTCATATAAAACACATAAGAATCTGTTTTGATATCAAGGTGCAAATGTTGCTGCGGTGATGCCAATACATAAGTACCCTTTTCCTTTATTGGCAAATTCCATGTTTTTCCATTGTAACAAAAAAGTAGAAAAATGTATAAAGAAAATGACACTCAATTCAAACTAATTGGTATTAACAGACTGTCAATGGTGTGATTTTTAAGTTAGAATTTCTATTTACATATAAGATTTCTGGACTTCTTTTTTCTGAGCTACTTATGGTAGTTTCATTACATTTATCTATTTAATGTAGCTGTTTGGTTTGAATTAATGTTATAATTTCTACTATGTGTAAGGTTACTTTTATATTTATTTTATTTCTTTTTAAATATTAAAGATTTTTGGTTATATGTTGTTTTTTTGTTGTTCAAAACTGTTTATGGTAATTTTATCGAAAATAGGGCTTACTTTTTCCGTTTTAGATAACCTTTTAATTTAAATTAATATTATAACTAGCTGTGTATGGCCCAGCATTGCATTGTGATCAAAAAAATGTTTGTACAGAAAAGAGATGCACCTTGAAAAGATTTTCTCATATTTCCCTCTAGATTTCTTATAATTCAGCGTTGAATTAATTATACGCACCTCATGCCATCATAATTTAATGTTGCATCTGATAATCTGTTCCTCACATAATTTCTTGGAGATCATATGCATATTTTATGTTACACTGTTCATATATGATATATATATTTTCACTTATCATTATAGTTATTTATCATTGTATGTACTCATTCGTTTGCTCTTTGCAATAAAATTATAATATTTAATAGAAATATTGCAAAAAAGTATTCTCATTAATTAATTTTTGTGCAACACAGTTTATTATTTGTTTCATTCAGTACTGTTATTAGTTGTGGACTATTTCAACGGGGAACTGTTTTATCCGCTTTAGGTAGATTTTGGTTTAGTTCATACTACATTTTTTTTAGTATTGAATTACATCTAATTTTCTTTTGCACTTGTTCAGAGTTAATGCAATTATTGTCGTATGGCATTATGGTTTAACTTTCGTTCTTACAATCTGTTCTTCATATAGATTTTTAAAGATTTATATTACTATACTCATTATTTCTATACTCATCTTTTTTTTTTTTTTTAAAAAGCTCTTGAACCCGTAAATTTCGATTTAATTTTTTATACTCAAAGTGGGCGTTGTACGCTGGATTTTACGGTATGTAAGGTTTTCTGTTATTTTTTGTTGTTCAATACAGTTTGTGGCATCATTGTTTAACGGTTCCTTCTGACAAAAATTCATGTAGTTTTTAGCTAATAGTACATAAACATATGCATTGTACCTTCCATTGTACATAGATGCTTTATTTTAGTTCATACTAATTTAATTTTTTTAGTATTGAATTACATCTACAATTACATCTATTGAATTACAATTACAGTATTACACTGTTCCTCTTACAATATACAATATTACATTGTTCCTCATGTAATACTAATTTAATTTTTTCCTGTTGATGGCCTCATAGTATTTCTAATTTATGATATTATTTTGTTAATCAGTTTATTATAATTATTTTTTTCTTTCGATTTACCTATTTCAGGTTATTTCACCCATAGTTCAATAGCAAAAAATTACAACTGCTATTATATTCTGGTATAAATTTTATTTTTATTTACATTCATTCATTTCTGTTTACTTTATAGCATGCTAATTTTCTCTTACATTGAAATATTTGTTTTTATTGAATTATTATTTAATTTGAGGCCAAGTTGTACTTAGTTAAAAATATTTATAATTTAAACATTAATTAAAAATATTTTAAATTTTGATTATACTATTATACAGGGTTTTACCCACTCTAAAAAAATATTACAATTGCTATAATAGGGGAATTTTATGTTTTTGAAACTTAACCCTTACGAAGAAAGGGCATTTCAGCTGGTATAAAATACATAAAATATATTATTATAATTATTTATAGAAAAAATATTTCATAATTAGTATAATAAGAATAATATATATAATAATAATATAATATAATCATAATATAATAAGAATAATATATATATATATATATATTGATTTAATGATTTTATAATTTTTTTAAAAATATTTAAGTTTTCATCAAAATACGAGATTTGTTACTTTTACAGCCATTTTTTTATGCAAATGGTATGTCACAACTAATTGCTCAATGAACATTTTTAATCGATTTCTTTTATTTCAAAACCTAAGAAGGAAATTCTTATGTAACGATTGATTGAGTAAATGAAAATAGCAAACACCTTTTATTATTTTAAGCTCTAAGAAAATAATTATTGTTAAAATAATGAATTTGTTATTTTTATATAATATACTCTTTTTTTCGTCAGATACATGGTTAAATGATTTACTAAATACAGAGGAATGAAAAACTATAAAATTATATTAAAGTACTAAAATATTTTTATTATACAGTATTCTTTTGTTTTTAATGTTTTTTAGTTAATGTAAACATATATATATAGGCATTTCCCCATATGTATATATATATATATAGTGTTTTTTTACATGTACATATTTTTAATCAAACAATCGGGAAAAAAATCATTTCAATAGCTGTATGTAATTAAGCCGAGCTATAGAGAGATAAAAAAAACGTGTCTGACAGTGGAAAGATGTGGAAGAAATTTTGAAAGAGGATTTGTAATGACATTAATATATAGAAATCATACACACGCAACAAAAAGTGCTAACTAGAGGAGAGGGGGAATTTCCATGACAATATGTTATGCATTCAAATATGTTCGTGCAACGCAGGGGGTAAATGAAGGGTAAAGAGACCTGTCACACTGTGAAAAGTGAAAAAATTGCGAAAAAGGTAATTTTAATGACATCATTTTAGCGATCACGCATCGTACTTGACACATCCGCACAAGGGTGCTGGCGTCATGAAGGAAAGAGGAAATTATAAGTTATACACTCGGTAAAAGCCCGTGCAATTCCGGGCTAAGCAGAGGGGGAAAGAAGCAAAAAAGTCAAAGTAATTTCAAAAGAGAAAAAGGGAAGTGCTCTTATTTTTTGTGAAAGGAAAATTTTTAAAAGTCGAGAAAACCTGTGCAACGCCGGGCCATGCAGCTAGTATTTAATAATTTAGAGTGATATAATAAACTGAATAAGAGTAAATCTGTAAGCCATCTCTTCTGGATTTTATCTTGTTGACTTGTGAGGGAAATATTGTCTCTCTCTCTCGTTTTCTTACACAAGTTATAAAATAATTAGAATTTTTATAACAAATAATAAAGGGAGCAATAAAACTGAAGTGCCAAAATTCATATTCTAATCGAATAATAAAATGCTTATGCCCTAAAGAGCCGCCGTGTAGGGAAACTGATGTACTTTCAATCTGCCACAAATCTTTGTCATCTATTGACGTGGTGTGAAAGTTTGGAGAATGACGTGTCATCTTTGATATTGTCCTTGTCAATTAACTGAAATTCGAAGTTATACAAGGTAAGTCGCCAATAGCACTCGTATATATATACAGCTTTGTGTGTGTGAAATGTAACGTGAATGAACGATGTATCGACCGTTTTAATGTGTGTATTTGATATTTTAGATTCCTATACGAAAACGGAATACGTAAGTTTAGGTGTCATAAAATTTTTATTTTGTTGGCTTTAATAGGAAGTATTTTATTCTTTTCATTAGTGTATATAACTTTTTATCAGTGCACAGAAATCAGTACAAAAGCATCTTAAATATGCGTTAGTTTAAAAAAAATTGTGATAATTTTTATTTAAGGATTTCAATAAAGTTTTTCTCTTACCATTTTCACAATAAATTAAGGCCACCTTAATGTCACATTTTGTAACGCCTCTTTTTCTTATTTAGCATTATGAACGGCTTCTCTGTGCAAATCTGTGTGGTCAATTGAAATCGTAAAGAATCTCATAAACACTTCACTTTACAAAAATCATAAAAAGTTAAGTATTTGCACAAAAACCTTTTCATGCGATTTTATTTTGACAATCCAGTAGCCATGAACTTCAAATTTCTGCATTGCCTTTGAAGCCTATTCTCAAAAGGATTGTTGTGGCTGTGGTAGCTTAGTGGTCGAGGTAACGAACTCGTTGCCGCACGTTATCAGCTTAAATCCTAGTACCGCTGAAGACTTGACGTGTAGCGGGTGGGCGATGCACTTTAAATGTGTCGAGGCTCAAACGTCCTCCCGTTGGTGTGGGTAGAAGTTAGGAGAGGGAGTGCTGGCTCAGGTGTCGTCCTCGTCACTTGACCATGGTTCCAAAGTACGAGTTCTGTCACAAAAACCCTCTAGTAGCTGAGTAGTGGGACGTTAATATTCACTCACTCGACTTCACTTTTACCAAGAGAGGACAGGTGTTGCGAGAAGCCATTGATGCGTCAAAGAAAGCCCACGCATGCTTGCTTCCTCCTCTTGTCTAAATCGTTAGTTTCTCTATGTAATTTTAAATAATAGTTTTAGTTGTATATATAAATATCTTATTTAAATTAATTTCTTTGGAGTCTTGCGCTACAAAATTCTCTATCAATACCTTACAATGCATTGTATCGACATTTTCAATTATGTTTTTCAAAACACCATAGCAAGTAAAACAAGCAAAAAGTATCTTAATAAAAATTAATTTTCGTTATTATAGTGTAATATGTGCACATAGGAGACTAGTTTTTGTGTCTTAGCCCACTAATTAATTCTTGGAAAATCAGGTTAAAATTACTCAAATATATGAAACATTGATAAAATGTCGAAAAAAAATGAATCAATTAATCTTAGTGTTGAGAAATATTCAACTTTCAGTTCAGTATTGATTTTAAGATATTTTCAAATAGATTTCGTATCATTTTGAAATATTTTCGGAAAGTTGTAGAATGAATTATTGATAAAATTAAAGTTGAGTGACTTTTCTTTCCCCAGACGAAACATATCTCTTAATACTACTTAAACATTGTTTCGTAAGTTAAATGCATTTTTATCTAAGCTTTTAAAATTATTTTGTATGCGTATTACTTAGTACAAAAATACATTTAGCGACGCTTAATATTTTATCCAGCACGTTTAAAGTGTACTTTTCTATTATCTCCAAATCCGAAATTAAAATTAATATATTTTTCTAGATACTTATTCTCCTGAAAGTAATTGGGATTTTGAAACGTAGTTTAAATGTTATCTTTACAATGTACAAGTTATTTTGAATCTTTCAACAATAATGTATAACATAAAATTGTTTCTTCTATAGGATGTAGCATTGTGAAAACAGTTCAATTTCAATTATTCAAAATTTTTCTGCAATGTATGTTTCTTTGAGTAGCTTTATTCAAATATTTATTCTTCAAAACACGTTTAAAACATTTATTTCTTAACAATTTAGTTTACCTGAATATTAAAAAGATCTTTCTAACTCTGTTTTCTTTTTTTGCGAAGCTTATCTAAAGTAAATTTCGCTATCATCATCAAATTTATTGAAGTGAAACATTTTGCGCTCGAGAGTGAATGAGAAAATTGCCTTGTTTTGCGTAACAGTGAAAAAGCGAACGGAAATAGCCTTCCCCCACCCCCGAATCGTCGCCATGAAAGGGGAGTGGAGACTTTATTCATTTCGGTGAAAAAGTTGGATAATTGCCCACGTCTCCGACTGGTCAACTTGCCCACCTTCCGATTAGGGGTCAATTTTCCCACAGACCCAGGAACATTATCAACGGTTGTATCAGTTTCAGTGTGAGCATTACGGTGTAGACAAAATAGCTCTCGCAGCAAAAGCGTGCCTTTTTGAAATTTTCTTTAGATTGTTCACTACATGGAGATGTGTTAAGGGGCTAATTTATTTCTTTAATTTTTATTTGCGTTGAATTATTATTAATTCTAGCAGAATACCTAAATCAAATGCACAAAGAGGAAAAGAGTTTCGTGAAAGAAAAATAAAAAGAAAAACTAGCAGCAAGTCCAGTCGAAAAAGTGACAAAGAAACAAAAAAAATAGTGCAAATCCATCAAGTGCTACTGCCAAATCACCATCAGAGTACACATGAGAGAATATCGAGCATGGAAAAAAGCATTGCAAAATACTCTCTGAATGCCGAGTTTAAGGGATGGGAATGCTATTGAGACTTTTCTAATGACAGCACAGATTAATATTGACTTTGTGACCCCCCCCTCCCTGTGCCGTCAACTACTGAACCCTCAACAAGTCTAGTGCGTGTTGGAACTGATGCATGTGAATCGATAAAAAATTCGTTACAAAGACTATGATTATAAAGAAAAAAATTACGTTACAAAGATTGTGATTTCCATAAAAATGCGTGGCCTCGGTAGCCTAGTGGTCAAAGTATCAGATTGTGGCTGGCATGTCATAAATTCGTGCTGAGTACCACTTAAGACCCGCCGTGTAGGGGAACGATGCACGTTAAATCTGTTGAGAACTCAAACGTCCTCCTGTTGGTGTGGTAGTTAGGACAGGGGGAGTGCCAGCTCAAGTGACGTCCTCGTCACTTGACTATGGTTCAAAATTACGAAATCCGTCGCCACACAAAAACCCTCGTGTAGCTGAACAGTGCGCCGCTAATATTCACACACCCATAAAAATGTTCACAAAGATTTTCAAAAGCTATTCGTTGATAATCCTTTCAGTCACGGGTGTTCGATTTGTGATAGACTACGTTTTAGAGATGATTTGAGAACGCCTGTTGTTCAACAGAAAAATATTTTACCGGAAATTAATTTAGAAGACATTAAAGAATGTTACAATTGCCGTCAAAGTTTAAGTAGGAAAAGTATACCGAATTTATCAAAATATAATAGTTTTTAATACCCAGAAATTCCAGCATATCTTCCTACTTTGGATTTGGTATCAGAAAGATTCAATTAGCCACGAATACTTTTCATGTAAATTAGGTGATTGAGATATGTACATGATCAGTTTGAAATATTAGAGCAAATAATCAATGTTCAAACGTCACCAAAGAAGTTTCACTTCTATCGCCTGGCGATCCACGCACCATTTTTTTTATTTGTCTTGGAAATGAACTTCTATGCAATGAGTCCCCATAATCCTTTCACATTTTCCTTAATTGGAATTCCTTTATACGGAATCTATAAAAAAACCTTTTAATCAAATGACTATTTTTTATTTGCTTACACCTGAGCTAGACAACAACTTCCAGTTTTTCTAGAGATTCCAAAAGCTAAAGAGAAATCAGTGCTCGAACAAACTCTGTGTGACATTAAGTAACTCGACTTTTCCTTTTTTTTTATTTTGCACACCTACTTCTTGCAGTTTTTACGATTCTGAAACGGGTAACGGACGAATAAATAATTGCATGAAACAGAATCTAGGACTAGTAAATAAAGAAAAAAACGCAAAACATAAAAGAGAAAGCTTTTAAAATCCCTTCAGGCTAGAGAAATTGAATCCGCATTCAGTGAAATTATTTCTTGACGGCTTCTTTTGCAGCTGGCTTCCCTCTCAGGATTTGGCTGAAACTTGAAAGTAAAGATAGCTATTATTTTTATATTTGGCGTTTCTTCCAACTTAAAAAACAAAAAGAAATAGCTGAATTGGTGCAGAATATTTTACACGTTATGTTCCTGGAATAAAATCTGGATATTTCAATTAAAATTAAATTCTGAAGTTTATTAATTTTAATGGATTATTTTAAGAGTTGTACAATTACTAAACTTAACTGGGATTGCTCTTCAGAAATTCATTAATATGCTAACGAAAAATTAATGGGAAAATGAATTTTTAAAATTTCAGTTTTTTTTTTTATTTTCCCAGATGTTGCACAGTATTATAAAAACTAGAAAATATCTCTAAAAGTTTTATTTAATTTGAAATAATTATCATTATATGTATTCGTCTAGTTCAAAGATAAAAATAATCTTAATCCTTTGTAAAACAGAAATATTAATTTTATAGCTTCAATCTCGTTTTAAAATATGATAGGAGATATTTGTAACGCTCTTTGCTTCTAATTAACAATTAGTTCATTTTTACGATATACGACTATGTTGGAAAATGTGATTTTCAAAAAGCGGATAATTGGATAATCTTTTTGATATTTAGTGTCAGTTGAATTAAAACATGCTTGTAAATTTTTAGTACATTATTACAAAAAAGTACTATTTAAAAGCAATTTTTTAGCAAGAAATGATGAAAGAATGACATTTTTTCAAAACATTCTCATTTTATGAAACATTAATCTAGAATAATAACATTTTGCCCTTATACACAGCAAGAAATCTATACCGGGTTTTACCATACGATTGGAAGATATAATTTATAGGAGATTTATTCATATTTTATTATGTAATATATAGTTTAGAAATTTTAACAAAAAACATCCGTTACTATTTTAGTTGATCGTAATCCTGATTTCGATGCATACTTTTTTCAAAAGATTATGTTCAACCTCTGTATAGATAGCCTATCTGGAAAAGCAGTATTAGTCTAGCAGCATTTTTCTTAAAAATAAAATATAAAAAATGTAAAAAAAAAAAAAAAACTGTAAATGTAAAAAAAAATATTCCTAATTCTAAACAAAATTCTTTACACATTAGTTATTCTTTCACAATGCTTTGACTGCTTTGTGAATATAGGACACTCTAGGTATGTGCTAAGTTTCGGGCTTTCTAGTGTTAAAAAGCTGTTTAAATTTTTGGAAGAAGGAGTCTCTACACACGAACCCTTCCTTTAAGGTATCCGACTACGTTCGGAAGCGTGAATTTTCAAAAGCGTATAAATGAATAATGTTTATGATATTTAGTGTCACTTAGATTTGAAAATGGATATAAAATTGTTTTAAGAATATTATTACAAAAATAATTATTTTAAGTACAATATTTTGACAAAAAATGATCATACAATGACCCATTTTCAAATTATTCTTTTTCTGAAAAATGCTTCTATTATAATAAATATTTTGCCTGTATATATCTCAGATGGCTGTACAGAGGCTCAACTAGAATTTTTGAAGTATATAACTTAGAAGTGGGTTTATCCATGTTTTACGACAACAAAGGGGAGCAATTTAAGAAAAAAACGCCGAAAATTATTTCAATGGGTTGTAACTCTGAAAAGAATAAGAATTTTTTTAAAAAAATAGTTCAGACTCTCTGGAGAAATCTTTACTTTAAATAAGCAAAATATTTTTATTTTAGAAGCATTTTTTATGAAAGGAGAACATTTTGGAAAAAGTTTGTTCTAAGTTAATTTTTTGACAAAATATTGTATTTAAATACATTTTTTGTCAAATTGTCCTTAAAACAATTTTATACATATATTCTAATCTAAGTGACACTAAATATCACGAAAATTATTCATTTATATGTTTTTTAAAATCCCGGTTCCGAAAGTAGTCGGACACCTTAAGGAAAAATCTTATAGAGAAGATTGTTTTTTGCCAGCTATTCCATTGTAGTTGATTCAGATCATCTGGGCGTTTTTTGAGTATCATTTGGAAGGTTTTTCGCTAACGTTGTCAGTGGTCTCTAGTTGGGATTGCATATCTCTAGTTACAATACATGGGAGTGTATATTATATAGAATCCAAGGCAATCTTTGCTTTGGCGGTATATTTAGTGAGTGAGTGAGTGAATGAATGTTAACGTTCCCACTGTTATGCTACAAGGGGGCTTTTGGCGTCGGACCTCGTCATTTTGAACCATGGTTAAGTGACGAGGACGACACCTGTGCTGACAGCCCCTCTCCTCACTACCATACCATCGGGAGGATCTTTGAGTCCTCGACAGATTTAACGTGATCACTCCCCTTCACGGCGAATCTTTAGTTGAACTGTGCTCGAACTCATGACACACCAGCCACAATCTGATGCCTTGACCACTAGGCTACCGCGGCCACTTGGCGGTATATTCAACCAGTGGTGCTAAATCTGCTGCCAGCCAGCAAACTAGCAACTAATAGTGCTAAATGTTTCTGCCAACCAGTAGGCTAGAAACCAGTAGCGCTAAAGTTCAATTTTGGAATCACCAGTTGGGGATCTTGACTATTGCAGCGTCTCTCAAACTGTGGTGCGCGCTCGTCTAAGGGAGCGTGATAACCCTACTTGGGAAAGGGGGGCGTGAGCATATCGAAAAGTCAAAAATAAAAGATGATTCTAAGAAGTTGGTAATTCACTGAAAAGAAGCAAAACAAAATACACTCTGGCACATTTACACTGATATAGTAGAAAGTCTGAGATGACTCTGCATTTTTATGCTTTTTTTTCTCTTAACACGAAACGAAAATCGCTTTTCACGAAAAGATTTTCCTTCTGGGAATGAACAAAATATAGAAAACAACGGCCATGCAGGCAAAAGTTAAGAGAGGTCATTTCACATGTTTCTTAGAAAAGATGTTTAATTGGCTTTGAAATACGCTCGGAATAGCCTTGTGACACGAGCTAATTTTTTTATCGCGAAGCTGCTTTTACCCTCCCTCCCTACAAACGTCACACAAAAACATCTCGTCCTTCAACAGTTGCCTTTGAAATTCGGTGACGAGTACATCGCAGTGTGAGTAAAAATCCTTGCGTTTGATTCGTATTTTTTTTCTATTTTAAAAGGTTTTTTTTGTTGAAAACACAGGGGTAAACATTTCGAAAGGAAAGCAAACTACCCATTTGTTTAAAGTGAAGGCTGTTGATCAAAAACAGAAGACAAAATTGGAAATTAGTGAGAATTTTGTTATTTCTAACTAATTTATCAACATTAATTTAAAGAGAGTTACGTAAATGTCTGAGCGGTGTTTATTAAACACATGCATATATACTTTTTCTTGTAAATAAAATGTATTCTAATGAACTTTTGTTGACTATTTTTTTAAATATTCTTTTATACGAAAAATATTTTAGTTCCCTCAGTTTCAAGTTAGACGATTTTCACTGTGCATTAATTACAATATTCGCTTGAAGAAGAACCCAGCGTACCCCCTGTATCATCAATGTCGTAAAGGGATGGAACAGAAATTAAAACTCGAGGATTGAGATACATAGTTTCGCTGACAGGTCATCGCACCTTTATTGAGATGCAAAGCTGAAGGTCACTAACCCCTATCTCATTATTGAATACGCGTGTCAGCTAATAATCACTTGTTCTTTTTGGTTGTAAAGGGCGATGTGATATTGCGATGGCTTTCCTTAGGGAGCTTAGTGAATAATAGGATTGTTAGAGAATATTATGAGAGAAAAGCTCTTGCTGTGTCAATAAATCGGCTTACAACTTCTTTTAAATCTTTTATACTTGAATTTTTGCTAAAGTCTTTCAATATTTATGTTACTAACTAGCTAAACCATAAAAAAATTATTAACCTCTTGGGAAATTCAAATTTTTTTTAAAAAGAAGAACCTTGTTTGAGTTGTGACTATTATCAATTTTTAATTTTTTTTTCTCGTTTTATGAATAAAGTTTAAGCAATTAAAAATGCTTCTTTTTAATAATCTCTTTGTCTTTTGCACTTCTAGAATTGATAAAAAAGGGCACTGGTAACTGAGTATCAAAAACTTTAAAGAAAAGGTTTAATACTAAATAAAAATAAGTACTTGATAACTGTGTTGATTTATGCTGACTTTCCGCATCTATTATAATATGCAATGACGGTTTAAAAAAACCTGCATCTCTAGCGAAAAAATGTAAAAATGGGCGAATATTGTGTTTTAGGAGTGTGTGTTATGCTAAGTAGATATAATGTTAAAACAAACGTATACGATGGATTTAGCATAAACGAGCTTAATGCAATGCCTAATTACTCTGAAAACATTTTTAAAATAAAACATTCAGTTTAGTTCAGTTCAGTACAGTGATACCAATGTAACAGTGGAGACTTGGCCAACGCCTCATGCTCCGATAAAATTTTGATTAGTTCTTAACTTAAGTTGTAACGTTCAGCCAGTGACTACACTGTCCCTCAGTAGTTTTAATTATCGCCTTGTGCTTTAACTGAAATTGATGAAAGTAGGGTATTGAAAAACTATTAGCTGGATTTTTAGAATCTATTAGTTGATATCAAAAATTCTTCAACCTTTTGAACATGCTCTATTTTTTACATTTCGCTATTGAAGGATAAGACATAAAACATTCATTATGTAAAGCACGGGATAAGAAAGTGGTTACAGTCACAAATCATGGTCAAGAAATGGATTCAAGTCAAGGAACAATGTCGTGTAGTGGGTTGATGCTCGTTATACTTGTCGAGAATTTCTCCTCATGTTGTTGCGGTGGAAAAGTTTGGAGAGGGGGGTGCTGGCTGAAGTGTCGTTCTAGTCACTTGACCGAGGCTCAAAATTATGAAATTCGCTGCCTATAGTCCTTATGTTATTTGCTCATAAAAATAAAATAAGTGAGTCAATGAATATTAGCGTTGCTCCATTCAGCTACACAAGGCGACACGGATCTCGTAATTTTGAACCATGGTCAAGTCACGAGGACCTGAGCTGGTACCTCCTCTCCTAACTACCACACCATACCAACGGGAGGATGTTTGAGCTCTCGAGAGATTTAACGTGCATCACTCCCCTACACGGCGGGTCTTTAGTGGTACTGGGCTCGAACTTGGGACATGCCTGCCATAATCCGATACCTTGCCCACTGGGCTACCGCAGCCCTCATTAAAATTTAAAAATTAATCAAAATTTGGAATACAGAGACTGATACATAAATGTAGCAATTAATATACAATTTTGTTTCACTTCAAACATCGTACACATGAAAATGAAGGTTGCTTACTAATGAGGGATCACAGGCAGTTATTCTAGAAAAAAATCACAAGACTTTTAAAACGGAACTTCTCGAGGTGACTATATATAAACTCTATTCTTTACGATATCGTCACAAGCGTGTGGTTAGCACCACATAACAAGTCATTATCACCCTTTCAAACCTCTCATCCCTTCTGTCTCCTTGTGATCAATTTTAAAATAAAAACAATAATAAAGTGTAGTAAAACAATTAGTAAATCAATAAGTAGTTAGTAGTGTGTATAGTTGCTTAGGGTTATTGCTTTTCCTCATTGTAATATAATTAATATAAATAAACCAAGGATCGGGAGCAGGGAAACCAGTAAAATTAACCAATATTAGCAGCATTCATTTGTCAAATGTTCAATTTCCTCAGACTTAATGGACACGGACATATAATGCACTATCAACATCCATCATATTCTACAGGAAAATGACGTGGATTTCCTCTTCCCTGGTGAGAAAATCGAAAGAGGCAATAAATGAAAAATTATTTCCAAGGGAAAATTTCAACAAAAGATTGTTACAAGGAATTCAGCATTGTATAACGTAATTCATGTCTTAACCATTCCAAATGCAATAATGTTCTTTAGTGTTAAAATTTAGTTAATTGACAAAGAAATGTTTTTTACATCTTTTTTTAAACTTTTTATTCACTAAACACACAGCCACTAAAAAAACAGCCAATATATATGTAAATATATATTAGCTGATATTCCCATTCTTCGCACGGGTCAATTGAAAAATTAAACAATACAGATTGAAGGATAAAGCAGTTTTTAATGAGTTAATTTTGCGTGAATTGCTCATTAAACAAAAAACACTTTTTTTATATATATCAGCTGAACAAAAAAAAACCCATGTTTATTTTATGTTTGTAGATCTAATAGCTGATAAAAATGATTTTTTTTTTTATTTAACTCCCCATAGCTCTTTTTTATCGCAAACACTTTCTTAAGCTAATCTCTGCTCAGCAAAAGAAACACATTGTTATAAATTTTGTGTAATGAACGCTTAAAATAGTGTAAATAATTTATATCTGGAAGTGTAATACGTTAATACTACTTTCTGTTGTATTTATTTTATGTTAAAATTGTTTTCTGCTTCACGCTCCACCTATTCAAGCCTTCGCAGTTCTGGTGCCTGGCGTAGACAAAACAAAATGGGAAAATTTTTGCTTCAAGCATAAAAGATAGATATATCCTGCCACGGGATTTTTTGCAGATGGCAGAATTTTTCCCTACTTAATTGACAATTTCATTATATTTTGAAGACTTCACACACTATCGTTATAAATTATAGCCTATGTTGTTATTCTAATGTATAAGCTACATCATTGTAAAAATTCATTGAAATCCATTTAGTAGTTTTTGCGTGAAAGAGGAACAAACATCCATACATACTTTCGCATTTATAATATTAATAAGGATAAACAGAAGGGAGAAGTGTAGGATAGTCTTAAAACTAATTAAATTCTACTTTAACTGCTGCTATTCACTCCCTAGTGCCAACGTTTTTTATGTAGTTGCACTTATGCGATGTATTCTTGCGGGGCACATAGCGCCCCGGTTGAGCAAGATGGAGCCGACGGTACTTAACCTGTCAGAAGTCAGCATTGATTCTTTTTATTCCGATTATAAACTCAATTCTAACAATTTTGATAGATTTCACTTTTGTTGCGTTTCCTATAAAATCACGTAAGACGCATTGCAAAATCCACCATTGTTTGGAAAGAATTTTTATTTATTTTTAATTTTGTCTTTTGTTATCTAGAGCAATATCTTTGTGTCATGCCATTGAAAACTTCTTGAGAATCTTTCCTGAAAAATATTTCTTCTTGTCGCTTACAGTTTCCATTAAAGTTTTGTCTTAAGTTTCACGTGAAGATAAAACATTAATTTTTTCAATAAATGTGTGTAAATTGTTTTTATAAAATGAAAGGAATCTAAATTTTCAGTTGGATAATTTTCATATTTCATTCGACTAAAATTTTGAATCTATCGAATATTTGTGTTTATTTTAAAATTCAAGCTAATTTTTAATTTTTCAATTTTTTAAAAAATTCTTGCAGCTTTTTGCGTTACACATTTCCTGATAATTGATGTATATATTTCCGACTAAGAAACTGGGAAAAGTAAACTAATAATATGTGCACTTATTACTATATTAATAGTAATATTATTATTATTACTGCAGGGAGAGATCGATGGTAAGCTGAAAGACACATTCTCGATAAATTAGGGAAAATATAAAAATTCACATACTCGCAATCTTGGCGATATCTCTATTTTGGTCACCAGTTCAAAAGCAGGCTAATAAGGGAATAACATCAAATCTAATCCGATAAAAGATTGGGATGGACCATCCATCAGTGTTCGAGAGTTAGAATGAAGATAAGCCATAATCAAAATAAATATAATTTATTTAACTTTTTAATAAGTCTCAACAACCCAGGCAAGGAAATACACCTATAATTAAGTATTAGAGCAAAAACGAGGTAGATGAATCTTTAATATTTAATAATGAATTGAATCACTTACTCTTGGAACGTTTTGATAATATACGTTCTAAATCCGGGGTAAGCATTAAGTCGATCGCGATCGACCGGTGAACCGCTAAGATATTTTAGGGTGACTGCGTTCACATAAAACGTTAGACGCGCATACTAAAAGAAACACAGGTGGTTATCAAGATAATAGAAACACCCGTGAATAAAAGAGACACCATGAATAAAACTGCAACTCAAATTTGAGACATTTTCTAGAACTTACTAGACTAGAATAAAAAGTTGCATTCATGGATTACCCATTTGGCAATGTTGATGTGAAAAATATAACTAAAAATATGTTACATGTTCTCGAGGAAAACGAAGCTTTTTTTCTCCTTCAAAAGGACTTAATTTACAAAGAATAGCTTTTGGAATCTAATAGACGAGATGTATAGTGTCCCAATTTTAAAAAAAGTTGCAATTCATTTAACATCATTCTTTCACTCTACCTATCTAAGTGAATATACATTATGAACGAATAATATCATTCTGGTTTCACAGACGACCACTTAGAATCCAGTGTAAGATTAGCAGTTAGTAATTATATACCGGTATTCAAGGTTGGGGGACGGATAATATGAAGTCTAAGTCTTCTATGTGACTATAGCTACGAGAACTAATTTTAAGAGAAAATTATTTATTATTTGATGTATTGTGAATTATTTGAAAATGCATCATTTGATATTATTAAATTCATGGGTATAGTTATTATGTTTCCATTTAGCGTTTTACTTTAAACTCAGTTTTAAAAGAGTAAGTTTTTCTACTGTAGTTATGTAGCATTAATATTCTGCATTAATTGTTAAAATCCAAATATTGTTGAGCTTTTTTTCTCATCACACCTACGTCACAAGGAGGTCCGCAACACCTTGAAAAAATTAAAAGTAGACCATGTCATGTAAAAGTCTGCCCACACCTGTTCTTCATAATCGTAATCACAGCCTGAACCACTCGATCTCTAGTCGATATCACTAGAATTCAAATATCTTAATGACCAATTCGTCAATCATCCATTTTAAATATTAAGTAATTAATCAACAAGTCCTCCTCGACTAGCTTTCTACTACTTTAACTACTAACTTCTATCATCAAACTTCCAACCTCTCTTTCTTTCGATGATGATTTATTATTAACATCGCACTGTTTAGCTACACGAGGGCTTTGGGCGACAGACCACGTAATTTTGAACCATGGTCAAGTGACGTGGACGACACCTGAGCTGGCACACCCCTCTCCTAACTACCACACCACACCAACGGGAGGACGTTTCAGCTCTCGACAGATTTAACGTGCATCGCTGCCCTACACGGCGGGTCTTTAGTGGCACTGGGCTCGAACTCGTGACAAGGCAAGCCACGGTCCGATACCTATACCACTCGGCTACCGCGGCCACTTCTTTCTTTCGAACCCAAACGTTAATGCTAAATTATAAAACTTGATTTACATAAATCACATCTTCTTCGGGAGAAAGTTTTTAATAAAACAATACAGATTTTCCCCTAGAGGATCAGTAGGAGGCTCGCGAATAGACCCGTGACAAGGTAACTCCACCTTTTTTTCTTTATTTCACTGAAATAATACGCTAATTAAATCATTTAAAAACAAAATACCGTTATAATTATTAGTAAAGTAATAAAGGGATCGATTTTTTGACAATTTTTTTTAATTCAGGGAGTTATATCAAAAGAACTAAGAACCAAAAGAATTGCACTATTCAGATCTTGTTAGTTTACTAGCATCAAAATAACGGCATTCACTAATTTCTACTTTCTTTCAATAAAGAGAACTTTTTAAATGCCCTTTAGCCAAAAGAAAAAAAAGTATAACCGTCAAGGGAATAAAAAATAAATTTAGAGATTTAAAGAAATGTTTGTGGGTATATATTTTTTTTTCTAAAACATGGGTTTTGCAGCTTTTATTCAGCATTCTTTGCTAAAAAAAATCATGAAGAAAATAATTAATCCTGATTTCCTTTTTGAAAATGTGAAATGGTTTTGAAAATTCTTACAAGAAATTATCAAAACTTTATTTTCTTCTCCGTACACTTAATAGCATATTTATATACAAATTAAGACGACACAGTACTTATTTGTCAAAAATTCAGTACGATAGAGTTAAAATTATTTAAGAAATAACAACTTTCAGACTCAAATGCAGACTATGAAAGTTTCTACAGAATATTTCAAGACAATCTTGAAAAAAAGCACCTTAATAGAAAACGCTTGCATTAATAAAAGCAACAGTCTGACTTAGGATACTTTATATTTTTAAGCATAGGTTTTGAGGCTGACAACATTCAAAAACTTCAAATATCATTAAAATTAATCGGATATTACATCTAAAGCTAGAGCTAGGCTTTCTTAACCGTGTGCGCTGACCGAAAATTGAGGTGGGGGGGGACTTTTTTAAAGTTGATTTTTAGATTAGTTTATAGACTTAAATCAGGGTACAAATAAATTTTTTGAAAGTATTATACAGTTAGGTTCTGCCTTCCTACAATAATAATTTGTTACCATACGCAGAAAATTTCCTTCAATACATTTAAAAAATAAGATTTCAATTTTTAAAAAATGTCTTCAACATAAAATTTAATCAGATTTAAAGTGACAAATATTAAATATCTGTGAAAATAATTTAGTATAATTTTACTAAAATGTGTTAAAGGAAAGTCTTCACAAAATTATATAACAGTTTTAAATATATATATATAGTCGAACCTCCATATAACGAACCTCTATATTGCAAATTTTTCTATATAGCGAACTTTTTCCTGGAACCTTGAAAATTTCACTATTTTCTTCGTGAAATAACCTCTCTATAGCGAAGTGCATTTTTTATGTAACAAACTTTTACTTTTGTGATTCAATTTTTTTCTCCCTATTTTCAAAGTATTTTTGAAAATTTCAAATTGTTCTCTCCTTAACAAATTTTATAGTGGTCACATAAATCTTGAACTGTTTTTATTAGGTTCCTAACTCACCGAGTGCAATAGAATTCTGGGCTTTTCACCCAAAAAGTGCAAACTTTAATCCCCATTGTCCAGTTCACTGGAAACATATCACCTCATCCCTTCTCACCTCAGTGGAATTGCCTCATGTCTTTAAACTAGTCTCCACTCATTTGCAGTGTTGATCAGTCGTACTGGTAATTTCGTTTCTTGTAGTTCGAAACTGCGAAAACGTAAGTGCTTGAGCATCAAAGACAAATTAACTCTTCAGGAAGTGGATAAAAGCGTTAAAAACTTCCCTTGCTGTTTTTCTTTCTTTTTTTTTATACGCAAGATATATAAAATAAATACACTGCTGGACAATTGCTAAGGACGGATCACAAATTGCTATGTAGCATAACATTAAGCGAGACATGAGGCCTAGTAGGATAAAATATAGTTGCCACACTGTTCAGACATTAGAATAAAGAATATTTATTGTTCTGGAAAGTACAAAAGCTGTGAAACATCTGAAAGGAAAAAAAATGTTCATTTGATCTGCGTACGGAGAAATGGAACAATGCATCTAAAAGTCAGCAGGCAACTTAAAGAAAGGTATCAGTACGGGATATGTCCACCGTGGAGTGTGATGCAACATTCCACACGTCGTACCATACTTTGCACAACATTATCCAGCAGCTGTTGAGGCAATTTATCCCATTCCTCTGTGAGTGCACGGGTGAGGGTGTTCTTGTTTGTCGGAGGATAGTTTCGACCAGCAACTTGCCTCCGAAAAGCATCCCACACATTTTCAATGGGGTTTAGATCTGGAGACCGCGCTGGCCATACGAGACGTTGAATACCCTCGCTGTCTAGACAATCCAGAACAGCGAGTGTTCGATGACATGTTGCGTTGTCGTCCATAAAAACAAATTTATCACCGACAGCACCACGGAAAAGACGAACATGAGGAAGTAGAACTTCATCAATGTATCGTTGGCCCGTCATAGTCCCATTCGCAATCACATGTAGGCGCATGCGGCCATTGATCATGATGCCGGCCCACACCATGATACTGCATGTCGGATATCGGTCCTTTTCCTGGATATTTTCTGGACGATAAGCAGTACCACTCGCGCCAGATCAGTTGGCGTCTACAATCCGATGACAGACTGAACCTATTCTCATCTGAGAATAGTACGCATGCCCAGTCCTGTTCAGTCCAATTGTGATGCTCACGACACCATTGCAAACGGGCAGTACGGTGCTGTCTGGTCAATGGGACACACACAACAGGTCTGCGTGCGTAGAGTCCTCCTCCCCTCAAACGTCTGGCAACAGTTTTTCGGGAGATCTGCTTTCCTGAGGCAGCAAGAAACTGATTTGCCACCTGCTGAGCAGTGGTGCGTCTGTTCCTTTTTGCTGATAGGACGATATATCTGTCTTCTGCAGGCGTCGTACTTCTAACACGACCTCCCCCGTGCCATCTACTACACATTCCAGTAGTTTTAAATGATTTCCACAGCCGTGAAACAATGCTGTGAGCGATGTCGAACTCCCTGGCAACATCTGTTATTTTTCGCCCTTCGATTTTTCCAATAATTCGGCCACCAATAAAATCATCTATGTGATGTCGGGAAGACGTACCAAAAATTTTAGGTTCCTCTATTAAATCTTTCCTGTAAAACTTTGACTTGAAACAACAACTGTCCACACGCGTCAAAACCTTTAAAGCTCTTATGAACGCTATCACGTGAGGAACAGACGTGGAAAAAAAATTTGCATACTCATACTTCTTCTTACTAATATCCTGCACTTATTCTAATTTTCCACATTTTGCTTCCTTTCATTTTGTGGTTGCTATGGATGATAGTGTTATCCGTCCTTAGCAATTGTCCAGCAGTGTATATTAGTTTACAAAAAGGTGGAATAAGTGCTTTTTTGTAACACATAGTATTTATGAATTTAAAATTTTGTTTTATGTGTTTTATAAAAGATATTGAAAAATGAACCTCTGTATAACGAATTTTACATGTAACGAACTTTTTTTACGGATTTAACGACTTCGTTATAAAGATATGTTCATATATGTATTTATGCGAATAAAAACAATATGGAAAAACCTGACAGAAATTTTATAACATGAAAAAGATGTAAGGGATGTTTTATAAACAGAGAAATGAATTTAGTTTAAAATCAGAGCATTCAGATTTTATATATTTTTTTTAAAAGGAAAATTACATGATGTATAGAAAACAGACTCGTTATAGTAATGGCAAAAAAAAAAAAAATTAACGATGCCAAAGAAAAAGTTATTCCTAAAATACTCTTTTAGAGGTAACTTGTAACTTGATTAACAGTTTGCGCATTTTTAACTGGTAGAATTTAAAGGTAAATAAAATATTTGCGATACAAAGGAATTTCCTGTGACAATGTATTTTATAAATTCAGTCGTAATATTTTTGAAATTTTTGCTTCCTTTGAATGCAATTTTCTTTATATTTTTGTTACTCTTTTGACTTTCTAAAAATTCTACTGGGTTGTAACATAAATGATTCATACATATCTAAGAAGAAATAATTTATCAACCCATTCAGAACAATTTTTTTAAGAATAGTATCTCCACTTTCAATTTTTCGTTAAAACACTTAAAATGTTTTTTTAAAAGATTTCTTACTGAAGCAAGTTTAAAATTATTTATTTTCTTCATCTATTTTCTCAGAAAGAGAGAAAAAATCAAATAAACAAAACTTATGAAAAGTTGTATTATCCAATTAAAGAAAATAGTGTTTGGAATTTTCAACCGAGAGTGAAAAAACTATGTTTAGCGAATATACTGCATAAACTTTTTCAAATAAGTTTTTCATAACAAATATTTTCGTTTTCTACATTTCTACTCAAAAACACTGATGAAAATCTTTCGAATATTTATACAAATACTGTTGCTACATTAAATAGGCTTCAAAAAGAAATTCTACAATATTTAATATGTCCAATGTGTAATATTTTTAATTTCCATAATTTTAAAAAATTATTCTATAGTACTTTTTAGTCTTTTCTTCAATTAATCTAGAAATATCGAATATTATCTTTTTAAAAGTATTAATATGTTCATGGTTGCAAAATGGTCATGTCTGTGAACATTTGGCTTACGTTGACGCGCCATGGATTAGAGTGCTTGTGCCTCGTAAGAGCCATCGGGAAAGTAGCCGAATGGTCATGAACTCGTGACCGGCGTCTCGTTGAATCGTCGCTCAAGTTTACATGCCATTAAAGACCCACAGTGTTGAGGGGTTGAAGCACGTTAAATTTATAAAAGTTCAAAGTCCTCACGTAATCGTGAAATGGAATCTTGGAAAGTGAGGTGTGCGCCCAGATGCCACCATCGTCATTTGACTTTCAAAATGACTCGCCAGCCATCAACGTGAAGCTTCAAAGTACGACGTTAATTAAAATTTAATTAAATCTAAAGTAAAAGTGTCTTCATTTCCTGTGACTTACCACACAAAATAATAAATCCCCTACATTATTAGAATAATACAAACCTCTCTCTCTAATAATTCATCTATTACTGTATATAGTTTAGAATTGTTTTAATATTAAAATTTGATTAGTCCGAAGTAAGCATTTACACACAAATGTGTTATTTTTATTTTCTTTAATTAGAATTTCAAAGTTGAGAACCTTTTTAAATTTTACGACATTTTATTATTGATTGACTTATTAAGAAAAGAAATATATATTCAGAGAAATATCTTATCTTTAAATACCTTACATAAGTTCATGTTTCAAGTCAAATATCTTTATCAAGCTATAATACTTTCCAAAAAATTTCTGACTTGTTTGAAAAAAAAGTAAAAATAAAATATTGAAAGAGAAAGAAAGAACAAAGCAAACTTGAATATGCAAAGTAGCAAAACTCTCCTCAAGAAGAAAAGAGCACCGAACTGATTTTAAAAAAATCCCTATATATCTCTAGGGCATAGGCGTGAAAGAAATTCGTTAATAAATTCAAGTTGTCCAAGTTACTTCAGCAACATTTAAACTACCGAATGGAATATTTAATATAAAGATAAAAATCATCCGAAATGGCTGCTAAACAATGCTTTAAAGCTTACTGACATTACTACATTTCTTGCACTCAAACTGAAAATCTTAATTCATCTAGTTAAGTAATATAACTATTATAGAGTTTCTAAATCATCTTGCAATTTCTCGAATAGGTCTTTTGATTATTTCTGTGGAGCATTCCAGTTTAAATGACGAACAGCAGTGCTGATATTACATTCGCAATGGTTCAAGTGTTCCACCTCTTTTAGTGTGTATAATTAGTAAGCTTTCCTCCCTACTTCATATAATTCCATTAGAATTATACTTTTGGTATTAATAGTATTCACAGTCTCGAAACGTTGTTAAGAAAAAGTAAGCCAAATGCAATTAATATGCAATTTGCAAATAGTTTGATAGTTAGTAATTGTTATTATAATAGATGATGCCTAGACTTCAATAAATATTGCGTTCAATTTTGTCGAAGTAAATGCTTTCGAAATACACTATTAGAGAAAGGAATTGATGAAATTTTTGTTTATAAACATATTCTTGAGATTTCCTTCGTACACAAAATGTTTTTTAATAAAATAACCCAAATAAATTGATATCTAAGATTAAAAAATTTGGCGGACTCTTCTAAGAACCGATTTCCTGCTGGGGAACTTACCAACGGTCACGTAGCTTGGCGTACGAAAGTGCCCAAGACAGGACAATACCGATGCTTAAGTCCTGGGGCACGTCACACTTAAAGCATCCTTTACCCAGCCGACAAGGGAGTGACTAGCTCAGTTCTCCCACCAATCTCCGGCTTCAAAGTTTACCGCACAAGGGGGGGACAATGGCCGAACAGTATAATCCTGGCTATATTCATCGATTTTAGTCCAGCTTTCACTTAAGATCCATAGTGTTGACAAGCTGATACGTGTTAATCACAAATGGAACACAATCTTCAAGTTGGTGTAATGTGGATATTTAGAGAATGAGGTACCACAGAACACAAGTTTCTTCCTTTTTACTTGGCTGAGGTTCACAGGTACAAGGTTTATCGCCAATTACTGTAATGTAGATTTGAGAGGCGTTAACAATCAACCTGGCATGTATATCGTAGCAAGTGGCTTCCAAGACGTCTGAGCGCCATTCAGCTCTATCAGACATATTTTAAATGAAAAGAGTAGTTCTAACTCAGCAACCACCAATAACTATAAAGGCACATCATATACTTAACTAAAGCAAAATTTTTAAGGACTGTATAAGGTCACTATGACTGTGTGTGTGTGACATCTATGCATTGTAAGACATTTGAATACCATTCTTTTTACTAGCATAAAATTTTGCAACAGTAGGAGGTCTATTGGCGGAATGCCCAAGGGATCCGAGCTCGCCAGAAAGAGGCTACAAAACGATCCCCTGATGTAGCTTTTAGTTTGAAGCGATGGAATTAAGAAAAAAATATGCCGTGAGATTTGGTAAGAATTGTGTAACGTATCTGGAATGGGGATTGATATCTAAACTGGGTTTGAGACAGAAGGATTTGACTCGTAAGCCAGAACTAGAGCCGAGGGCTATTGGCGACGGATCTCGTTTTTTGAACCGCGGTCACGTGACGAATATGAGAACTCAGCTTGCGCTCCCTTCCCCAGCCTTTGGTTCCATGCCAACGTCCTCAGGTCCATCAGGACTCAAATGACGTTATTGTTAAGTATTTTAGGTTCACTGTTCAAAATATATTGGTGAAAATGCAATTCTCGCTACTTTTTTCAGAAAATATTTGTGCAACTCTGTGGATTGTTTTTTCTTTAGTTATCTCCAAGATAATTATTTTAGTTTACTTTTTTTTTAGTTTCCTCTTAAAAAACTTCCTGCTTGCCCATTTTTTTAAATTTTACATCCCTTTTATAATCAGCGCAATTACAAAGGTACCACTTAATCCAAAACTCTGACTATTTTTGATACGACCAATTTCAACGTACAACTCTCATTATTATAATTACTTTAGCAGTATACAAGAAAATCCACTTCATTTTTATGTAGTGATTTTATCTGGAACGGCTCTCTCAGATTAGTTTCATTTGAAAGATTCGCCTGTAAAAGTAGCTTCATTGCTCTGCACGCCATTAAAAGTCCTTTCGGTGAAAGAAGAAAAAAATAACGAGGGAAAGTAGAAGCTATCAATTTCTATCCTGAATAGTCTACTGTCAGTTAGAACCGGTTGAAGTTGACAAGCCAGCAGTTTTCACCGTTCGGAACCGATGTTAGGATGGGGATAAATTGACCCAGACTCCGGGCTGCGATTAGATCGTCTATCGCTGTTCGAATTGTGTCAACATTATTGGATGACACAATTGGATTATAAAGAGATTTTTATCCAATGATTAAGTCACTTACGATTTAGACGAAGTTAACTATTGGTGAAAAAAATGAAGAGAGAAAGGCAAAATTCTGAGAAATTATTAATCATGCATTGTTCATTTTCAAGAATAAGGAAAACATTTTGGAAATAAAAATAATTGAATTTACAATTATATGTAAAATAAAATTATTTCTTCTAATTTAAACTTAACCTTAGTTCATCTCCATGATCCCAGAAAATAAAACTTTTTTTTTATATTGCTTCATATTTCGTTTTCATTAGTTATGTATTTTCATAATTTATTTCATAATTAAGTAAATTGTTATTGATAATTATGTTTTCTTGAAATATTGATGGAAATTCTTCATCTTACTTCGTAATTCAAAATGATTTATATAATATAACTCTGTCTTATAAAATTTCGAACTTCTTCACTGACGGTCAGGGCATAAAGGTAAGTTTTATTAAGAAATTTTGCCGTTTATAACCTTGATTAAAAACCCTTTTCTAGCATAAGTGATTTTAATATAGTATATATTTTCTGGTACATTCTACATTATTTTACATTATTTCGCTTTTCATCATCTATAAATAAATAAAAATCAATTGCTAATATTATGATTGCAAATCATACGATTGAACTGAGCTGCTTATTTAATTTTCTCCTTTTAATTAATTCAAATCGTCTCAATCAATTTATTGTTTAGATTTAGATTAGTCTTGCGTGTACACAAAAATGTTTTCAAATTTAGGAGGTTTGTTTTAAGCAGTGTGAGACAATTTGGCTTACAAAATGGGTTGAATTCTTATGAGGTCATAGTTGCATGATAACGGCAATCATGTATTCTGAGCCAATCAGTTCATAAAATCATGTAACATCAGTCATTTTATAATCCAATCATGTCCCTTCAGAAACTTAGTTCACAGACATCTTTGTTGCCAACTTTAACTTTTTATAAAAACTTTCTTTTAAAAAGTATATATATATATATATATATATATATATATATATATATATATATTTGCCAACGATAATGACGCACCTAGGTATAGAAAATGCTCTCGATATTTAAAATGATATGCATAAACGATTTCTGGATGGAAATGAAGATAAGGAAAGTTCTGTTCGGTTTATAACATCATGAATTAATAAAAGTAAAAAAAATCAGATGTTAATAAAATGGTGTGGAAAGACCAAGATATTGATTTTTTCCATGATGGCAGACATGACGGATATTTAAAGTGAGACAAAAAAAATTTCCATGATTTTTTCAACACATGATCCCAAAAATTCTCACTCGAAATCAAGTAGAGGCCCAATGCACTTTCTCAATGTGAAGAATTTCTTAACTGAGAAGGAAATTACTGTGTTCGAAATCTGTCGTATTCACCATATCTTGCTCCTTACGATTCCTACCTTTTTTTTCTAAAAAGGGAGCAGTGCATTAAAATGAACCCTTTTTCAAGACAAAATAAACCATAGGGAAGTAGAAAAGGTCAAAGCAAAAACGGTAAATTTGCTGAAGGGGGTGGTATTAGAAGACATGCAGCACTATTTTGGTCAGCGGAAAATACGTATGCAGAGGTGTAGAGATACGGAAAAGTATATATATTAAGGGGGATTAACAGTTATAATTAATAAGTTTTCATTAAAACATTTCTCGGATTCTTGTTATTCAATTGCCATACGTGTCGGATATAATTAAGAATTTTAAGTTTTTTAAAACTGAGCAATATTACAAGTAATTATTAGATATATACTGAATAAAAATAATTTCGGTCAGCCATTATTTAAAAATTTTGAACATACTTTTTAAAGCATTTCAAATTTTAATAAAAAAACTCAATTTTGAATATTTTGTGGCAGTTTAGGATGTGTTTCTTAGATTATTTGGAACAAAGGTTATATATAGTATGGAATTTAGAATCAGATTCTTTGTTGTGAATTTTAATAATTATTTCTTAAGTAAAACTCTTGGAGGGGGAATATAAAAATTCTAAAAATTGGCTTTGACACTTTTTAAAAAATACGCAGAACTTTAAAACCTAAATTCATGCTAACATTTATATGACTTATATATATTTGAAAGTATCTGCAAAATCATTCTAGATTGTATCTTAAACAGAATGAAATGTTACTGAACAAAAAGCACTTGCATCGATAAAAACAAAAGCAGGAGAAAAGGGTATTTATAAATTGTAAAAACATAGGTTTTGAGGCAGAAAATTTTGAATTCCATCCAAATAAATTGAAAATTATGTTAAAGTATTTGAATCTGTGCTTCATGATGAAAAGCAAAAAGCAAAGAAAAATTTCTTATAAAATATTTTTATTTTTAAGGTGTTGTGTGACGTAAGACCATAGAAATAAGGCAAAGAAAAAAGAATATTTTAAACATTTCAGTCATTAAAAATTTAAGATAAATTTTTTGTTGCTTTCTACTTGACTAGCAACCAAGTTGAAGTCAATAGGAATATGAACAGGAAGTTTAGATTATACACAATATGAAAGAAATAAATAAAATTGACAGGTAGAAAATGGGCCGTTTAAAAAGTTTTAAAGATATAATTCAAGAGACGCGGTGAAAGAAATCTTTACCAGCAGACGTTTTTATAAGTTAAAAAAACACAATATATATTTCTTGAAACGCAAATGTTTGCTGACATAACGGAAGTATATTTTCTTTCATAAAAATATGTTATACAAATACGATTTTTGCTTTGGAATATAATAAAAGTTTAAGGTAAACTGCGCTGTTACAATTTCAATACATGTTATGTAGTTATTAAAACAATGTATAAGTTGAACAGAGATAGAGGTAGCTATAAATTATATTAAATTCCATTTGTGAATGTATATTTTTGTTTTGTGCCTTCGTGTTGAGAATAGCAGTTATCTGCATATTGTAATCATTTAATAATAGAATTGCGTTTACATATGTTTGCAATATATTTCAGAAAAACATTTTTATAAAGGAACGTTTTATAATTTTCTTTTCTTGTAGAAGGAATTTTCAGTAATTACGTAATATACCGTCGACCAATACACCAAATCAAAACAAAATCGCCAATAAAAAAATAACACCAAATACTGTCATCGTACTGTCTCGCCGTACTTTCATATTGAGAAAACCAGTGGTCCGCTGCCTGTGCCCTCTAATGTCAGAGATATCGACCAATAGCGGAGGCTTGTTGGTCTGGGCAGGCATCCCGTTGGATGTGTGGCAGTACATACCCTACATCTTTGCAAGAGGCACAGCGACTGCTGTGAGGTATTGGGAGGAGGTCTTGAAGCCCTATTTTGATCTTTTCACTGGTGTTTTTACTCTAATTTTATTTTAATTGATGACAACATGAGGTACATAGATCTGATCTGGTCGTTGAATTTCTGGAAAGTGAAGATATTCATCAAATGGATTGGCCAGTTAGATACCCAGACCACCTCATTCTTATAAAGCTAGACTGGGACGCTCTACGGATGGCAATTGCAACTCTGTATCCCATATCCCCATCCATACCCTTGAGAGAAATGAAAGGTTCTCTCATTCTCGCTTAGATATGTGGGAAGAAGGGAAGGAAGACTAGCCATATTCAAAAACAATGTATTTATTGATCACACAATTAGCAACACTAATTCAAGTAATTTTAATTAACCATCTGAGTGGTTAGCTTCCTCCTGAAAAGTTAATCCGAAAGCGTTTACTCTTATTTTGCCGTTCGCCTTAAAAATGCAACAAACTTCTTTCCTTTCCCCCTTTTAAAACTTGGGAGGTAGAACGGGGAAAATTTTATGACCTAGTTCGGTTCCTTTGTCAAGTAAGAACCAAGAGATCAATCGTTTACAGCTAGCTGTTAAGTTGCTTTGAGCAATCTTGTATGAAAGCTGTAGTGGAACTCAGTGTTTCTTTCTCCTACATGTTCAGTCACAGTAAAATTAAAACAAAATGAAGGGTAAAAAAACAAAATTTATTTTTCTGTCATTTTTTAAAAATTATATATATATATATATATATTAAATAATTAATCAATAAAAAAAAGAAAAATTTGAAAAAATTTCATTATATTTGAAATAAATGGTATGTTAGAAGTTGAAAAATAATTATATTTTCTTCAAACAAAATTTATTATTAACAATAATGTAGTCAGTAACATTTTGACAAAAGAGATCTGTCATTTTTTCCTGTAAAATTTACAGAAATATATTTTTTTATTTATATATATATATAATATAAAAAAGTTTTTTCAATGTTGTTTAGATCATATTTCTTGATCTTATATTCATCACAAATACATTATATATATATCAGCATGTTATAAGATTATATCATATATATCACAGTTTACATTTTTTCCACACACATCTTAAACATCTTACACATTTTTGACAACCAACCAAATTAGAGCCTAGCAAATTTACATTTTTGACAATCAACCAATTCAAATTTTACCATATTTGATTTGAACTTGTCAGAAAAAAGCATCCTGTATTCATTTTTGAATATGAATAGTAAGAAAACGCGCTCACTTTCCTGTTTTTTAAAAATAGTAGTGATTGTAATGAGGTTTATTTTATTTGGTTTTCCTAAAAAGAGGTTGGCAAAGGCCCTACCTCATTTTTTTAAACAATAAGACAATAAATGGTGCATACGGTGATTATATTTATGAAATAAAACCAATTTTCTCTATTCAATTATATTTTTAATTTAAAATAGCATAAAAAAAGATTTCAATACTTTTAATTTATTTTAATTAAAAATTTATTTTATAAAATCATATAAATGATATTTTTATGTTAACTGAATATTTTTCGGAAAAAATCTAAATTTTCCTTCCTAGTGTTCTCCTTTTCGAACTTCTTGTATTAAATAAAAATTCCTTTTCTACATCGGCATTTGTGATGGACATAACACACATTCAGTCAATAATTTTTAATTTTAATGGGGGATATACTTCTTCAAATGCGCATGACAGTACTTCTAACCATTTTCTACTCAAGTTAAATTTCTTATCTTTCTGTTTCTTTTATTACAAGGAAAAATGTCACACATCGATAACTACATTTTCACACAATTCAGTCATTACAAATTCTATTGTGAGAAAAGTTCTCCCTAATTAATTTTGTCTTTCAAAACAGTACACTTAAAACAATTTTGTTCACTGAAGTTAACCGACAGTTCCACAATGTATCCATAGCAAATTTTAAAAACAATTTTAACACTAAGTTTTTACACCTGTATTACATTTTTTGAGTATACACAAATATTTCCTGCTGTAGGGAAGACATAGTATGAGATGTGGTGTGCGGTTGTGAAAGAATGTTTTGTACGTGTAGACTATTTTTGAAAATTAACATATCACTGAAGCTGATCATATAACTGCAAATGAGCCTTATTTTAATGTGTGCTGGTATCAAAATAAAACACTTTACAATATTAAACAGCCTATGGGTTTATACTCAATATCAAACTATTCGCAAAATGTGTGGCTTATAACTTCTATTCAAAATGTAAAGAAACTGAAATATAAATATATCTTACTGCAGTCAAAAATATTCATAATATGTAAGTATTCTATTCTTCAGTACATTTTAAAAACTGTAGCTGAATGCAATTTTTTATATTTATAAACGAGGCATAAAAGCTCACACAGTCGTAAAAATGGCTTTATCATTTTTAAATATACTACTATAAAACGTATACGGATTGTAAGATCAGTTGTAAAATCCTAAAAGCTTTTAGAGGAGCAAAAAACATGTAATTTTGGATTGATCAAAATTTTAATATAATACACAAATATACATGTTATTGAGCAAATACATTTGAAAAATCAAACTTCCTTCTGAAATAAACGTAATTGAAAGAAAAATGCTTAATTGCAAATGAGTGGAAATACATGTTTATCTAAGGGGTATCCCCAAAGTGAGGCAATCCTCAAACTTCAAACTCAGAGGCACAACATTCCATGAGGGCCAGGAACTACTGTGCCCATCATAATACACGTGACCATTGGACGCTGAGGTGCATGAACAGATGACCCGAAGCAAGCTTGGTACTCATTTATCGACCCAATGTAGCGGGGATGAAAGGCAGAGTCGACCTTGCCCAGCCCGTTAATAGAACCCCAGACCTGTGGTGTGGAAGCACGATACACTACCATTCGACCCTATTCGGTGAAAAATAGAACTTAATGTTAGAATCTTATATAGTTCCCAAATGAATGAGGGAGTCCAAACTTTTTTTTTCATGTAAACTGTTTAGACGGAAATGGTTAATTATGAACATTTCACAAATTGCATAAATTAAAATTAACCGTTATAGTTTACATAAATTTTTAAGGGTGCAAAAGGTGTATTTTGGCTGCACGAATTAATTTTAAAAGGAATACGGTTACGAAAAAGTAGTACAAATCTATCTAAAGTAGGGTTGGTTACCTTAGATATTGTCAAACACAACAATGTATTGGAAACCAATTCCACAATTCGTTGTTATAAAAATGTATGGAAAATTACAAGCCTTATTTTTGCATTTATAATTTATATATATTTTTTCCCTGAGAACTTTAAAAGCTAGAGCGGCATCCATCAAAACCGCTGTTCCCTCTCTGTTTTTCCAGATCGCCCCTGACTAAGCCGGCTCTGCCATAGTAAGTGAAAATGCCGTATTTTGTTTGTCATGATCATTTTATAGCAGACTGCATTTTTCATGTATTTTAGATGGTCGTTTTATATTTTCTACATCAATATCTTAATGTCTGAATTTAAAATTACATAAAATTCTTGACATTCGCATCAATGACCATTATAATTTTTATTAGTGTATGAATGTGTCATCAAACGATTACATGACTATTATTAACATATTATTTTAACCATTTAATTAATATTAAGTATAACATACCGCACACAAATTTTCTGAACTTTAAAATAAAAATTTCGAAAACTACTTCATATATACTCAAAATGTTTCATTTCTACGCTTTACCTTTTAGTTTTGCTTCTCTCTCTATGTAAGAATTTATTGTAATTGTATATTCATCAATTTTTTTAGTCTATTTTTTGCTCTTAGCATGCAGTTTTCAACTGAATTGTATGAAATCTTCGAAATATATTAAAAAATACCAAAGAAGCTATGTAATAAAATTTGAAATTTATATTCTACTCAAGCAATTGCTAAAACTTATGGTAAATAATTTTTAACTGCACGATGCATTTTTTTTTTTCGAAATTTCAAATGGAATTTCTAACATAAAATTTCTAGCTTTATACGGTCGAGATTTCAAAAAATATCCAGATTTTAATTACTTATTCAGTTAGCCTTGAAAAAAAGATAAATGTTGAGGTATTTTGCATAAATAGATATTTTTGAAGAATAATTCGAATGTTTTTGAATAGCTCCAATTTAAAATTGATTTTTATGTTTATTTATTTATATGCATAAATGTCTTCTGTAAATGTTTCCGTATGTTTTTGATTACCATTTATTCAAACATTCAAGTTATAAAAGTGTGGGAAAATCTTCATTCATGTTGTCTTTGATGTAAGTCTTTGAAACTGAAGTTCAAGCACTTAAAATTGAAATATAATTCGGTGTATTTTAACAATATTTAACTATATATAGGCACTGTATTTAAACTTCCCTGAACACTTGGGCTTTGAAATCTAAAAAAAACCTGATAAATCTTAATTAGTTTTTTTTTCGTTATTATTTTTATCAAAGTGTAAGAAAATGTTTCAAATTATTTGATGAAGTTTAAATTTATTCATTTTTAGTGGTTGTGGAAAATTGAAAAGGTTTCAAATTTTAAAGAGTTTGGTGTTTTACTAATTTTTTTGGCATTTTATAATAAAATAATCATGTTTCAAAAACTGAAAGCTTTGATTAAAATAAAAAAAATGAAGCGAAAGAATATACTTAAAAAAAGATAATTTGTCTAACTATATAAAATAGCAGATTGCCCTGACACGCCCCAACTTGTTCCAGTTTCAAATTAATATGAAACCAAAACGGAATTGTAACATATTTTACTTTTGCGTTGGGACTTTTGGAAACTTTTAAAGTACAAGCTAGCAAACAAACACTTATTGGGTTCTAAAGAAATTTCTCCCCGATTTTTTACATTGCCCCAGGGTCAAAACACGGGGTTCCCTGCGAGCTATAAAACTTCCTATCAGTGTCCTACTGTGTTGCTTCCACCGTCCCTAATTATCTTTCAAGATGTTAAACCTTTAAAAGGGGGAAAGGATTTCAGAAAAGTACGATTCAACCGCTTTTGAAAACGTTACTTGAAGGCAGAAAAACTCGTGCAGTGCATTATCGAAGCATCTTTGCAATGACGGAATTTTCCGTGCTAACCGCTTGGATGGTTAAGAGATGCGCGAATCTCTAAGCAATATGTGGATAAATAACGAGATACGCAAAGTATGAGAAGACTTTAAATATCGACCCACTTATTTCAAGATCAAATGTACTATCCTTATTATCTGAGGACCAATTAACTCCAATGACCAATCGTCACTTTAATTCATTCCCTTCATTCCAGACAAATGTCTGGAATACACTGTAAAATTAAATAATACGTGATCACACACACACACAGTAGCAATCTATCCTCACTTTCTCTCCCTCTCTAGCTTGAAAATCTAGACTAGACATAGCAGACCTAATTTGAATAATCAGGGTTTCTTGAGAGGGTTGGTTGTGAATATTTGAAAGACCGAAGATTTTCCACGAGGACTTTATGAATGGAAGAACGCGGATACACCCCCTTAAACCAATTTTTGTTACATTTTGCAACTGCTGTTTCATACCTTCAGACTTTGAGGATTGTTACGCATGATCACGCGTGTGTATTTAAACTGTTGAATGATTAATATATCAGCCCTATATGCATACAAAATTTTATTAAAATTCATCTTTTAGTTCGAGAGACAATCGGAAAAATCTAACAGTTCTCTTAACTTTGAACACCGGTGTTTTGTTGTGTTCTACCATGCACAAGAGCTGTTGACGCCACATCGTGGTATTTAACGATGTTTTTTAATTTGACAAAATTATTTGGTATAATATTCAAGCACTCAACTTTCCAATTAAACTTCTTTAATAAAATATTTTGAGGATTTTGATCCACATTTTTCTAATTATCCCTCCAGTAATGTAATTTTGCACTTTTAAACTCATTCTTTAATTTCAAATAAGAGAAATCCGCAGTATAAACATATTAATAAAACCGCGAATTGTATAATTTTTATATGAAATAATTCTTGCTTGAAAAAAATATATTAATATTTATTAAAAAAATAGTTTGACAAACTATTATCTTATTTACAAACTCTTATAGACTGAAGAAAAATATTAATGTAAATATTTTTAAATCATTCCCAAGTTTTTTCATATTTAAATGATAATTGCATCGCCAGACTAATATATATCTGTTATTTCGAAATTGGAAAGTCACTCAATCAAAAAAAATTAAACTTTTCCCTATTTTTCAAATACACTTTTTTGCAAAAGGCAAACTATTCTCTAAATAGAAGATTTAGGGAAATATAAGTATATTATTCAGTTCCGTTCCCCTTAAGAGCAATCACTAGGTGAAACAAAAAATGTTCAGCGGAAAAACCTAAACGAATTTAAGATTGGAAATAGTTAAGAGTTCTTTAAGAGACAGATGGCGTTTTTTACAACAACTGTGCAACACAATTGTATCCTTAACAGAGGGTAAAATGACAGTAGAATTTGTAAAACAGTATGAGGAGTTTTATAGTTTGATTTACAAGGTTGACAAAAACTTTTTTGATGAGAGTATTTAAATGAATTTAATACAGGTAGTGACATCAGCACTACCTATGTTCCTGTGAACGGATAAAATCTATACTTTATTCCCAAGTCTATCCGAAATCTCTTGTTCTTAATTTAAAAATAATTATCGCTGCTAGAGTGACGTTAATAAAAAAGGAGCTCAACTTCAAACTACCAAATCGTCATTTTTTTATGAATACTATAAAAGAATATGTATCTTTATCTATGGGATATTTACATTAATGGAAGTAGGGGGGTCAAACAACAAGTGTTGATGTGTGCGCGACAAAATTAATTCCTCAAAATTCACTTTTGGTTTTGTTTTGTTTTGTTTTCCCTAACTTAATGTTGTTGCAACTTTTAGTCTATGTTTCTACCTACTTCTCGAACGAAACACCGCAGGATTTCACTTTTTATTCCATCCTTTTTTTTCTGTAAATCAAGGGCTATCTTCAAGTGCATTCTGTATTGACACCATTTGGTCATGGTAGCTTAGTGTAAAGTGGTCGGTATGGCATGAGTTTGAGTCCTAGGGCCACATAAAATCCACCGTGTGGAGAGGTTGATGCAGAGTAAATCTGCCATGGCCCAATGTTCCATCGTTGGTGTGGTGTGGTAGTTAATAGAGGAATGTGCCCAAAGCTCAGGTGTTCATTTATTATTGAACAAGTTCTATCGTCATTAGCCTCGTGTTGCTATAGAGTGTGACGTTAATGAACCACTACATCCTGTGTTGACGCCATTTTTCCAATCATTGGCTTTTCTGAGACGTCGTGCAGGTAAAATAAAAATTGTCGTCAAAATCTGTGAATTCAGCAACTGAGTTGGCCTCATATCGCTAATGTGTCTCTAATAGATGTTTTTTTAAACTGATTGTTGAAATTTTATGATATTTGATTTGGATACACTGTATTAAACACGGTGGGGAATTCAAATCGATAAATATCCGCTACTTGTTCAACACACGTTCGTGATACCTATGTTTGTTGTAAGAAAAGATGAACAATGAATTATATGTAAAACCTTAAATCATCGTTTTTCGAACTGTGGGGGTGGGATAACCCTACGTGGGGTGCAGGAGCGTATCAAAAAGGGAAAAAAATACAAGATTATTTTTTTAAAAAGTATATACATAAATTTATTGAAAGCAATTAAAACAAAATATATTCTGACATAAATTAAATAAACGTTGCGTGTTTATAGCAATATGTTCCAATTTAAAAATTAGAAAGGAAAAGTAATATATAATACTTTTTTACTACTTATAAATAATTTACATAAAATATCTATTACTTAAAGGAAACTTATATACAAAATTCAACACTAATCTTGATAATTTGCGTGATTTATAATTAAGATCGTATGGGGTAGCTTTAGCATCAAAGTGCATTATTATTGCATTTAATACATTGTTATTGTGTGAGGGGACGATGAAAATTGGGTCGCAAATATTAAAAGTTTGAGAAGCAATGCCTTAAATCCACTGTTTTAAATATTGAATGTCTTTTGGAATATGTTTTTAAATCAAAATGAAAATTTTAATATCCCATCAATTTATTTTTTGCCAAGTATTGATTACGAAATTTTTAAGTTTCTTTTTTTTAAAAAAAAATTATTAAAAATCGATTTTTATTTATTTATTTATATATATCCTTCTTGAATCTCACGTATAGCGTGAAAAATAAGAAAACAGTATTGTCATTTAAAAAAGAAGATATGGTATTTTTTTACAAAGATGGGAAATGTTCGCTTAAAATTTCAGTCAAACTAACAATTATTTACTGAATTGAAAATTTTTTAATTATTTTTTATTTAAAAATCTTAATTAACCATTTAACCATCCGAAATATTATTTAAGATTATTTCTGACATTAAAATACTGGTGAATTGCTATTTTTTTTCAATTACTTAACACAGTGTTTCTCAAACTGTGGGGCGCGCCCCTAGGGGGCGCTGTATTCCTGCGAGGGGTACGCGAGCATATTGAAAATAAAAGGTTTAAAAAAATAAATTTTTGGAATGAAGAAAAACAAAATGCTTTCTGACTTAATAAAAAATGCACATTTACAATGATATAATTTATATATATCATCTGGTGATCATCAAAAATAAAACATTCCACTTCAAACGTTCATTAGCTATTTTTGATCCTATAACCAAATAAAAAAACAATTTGTTTGCTTTACCGTAATCATACGATGAAAAATTTTTTATTACATTTCTTTTAACCCCCTAAAATACTACTTTTGACTATCATATATCTGACCTTCAAACTTACTGGTATGTTTCACTCCATCTGTTTTTCTTTTAGGAAAGTTGTAAATAATATTTTTCTGTTGCTTTTTTTTTTCATGTGAATGAGTTACATGATACATGGATAAGCATATTGAGTACTTTGAAGGATTATTTGGCCAACATATAATGCATAACGGAAAACTTTTTACGTAATTCTTTTTTAGAACTAATATCCATATTTTTTTATTGAATACACTTTTAACACGGGATTGGTCGCGCGATGCGAGGAGTCATCTGATGTTCACGAAATCGTTAATTCTGGGAAAACTGTTTATTTGTTACCAATGACCTTGACAGACTATTCTCCAATAAGATAGTCTTAATGGGAACTAAAATGAATTTATCACATTTTGCCATCTTTTTTGCAAACATTTTTTTTTTTTTTTTTTTGCAATCAAGTTACTAGTTTTGATCGAGTTTCCTGCGTGACCACTTTTGTTCAAAAATATTTTCTATGAACATGCTTTATGTCCTTTATTAAGAGCACGCAGATTTGGAGCATTTTTATTAGTTACATTGGAGTTTTCCTCAAAAAATCAAAGAAAAATTGAAAAGTCCTAGAAGTAGGTAAGTATATTTTTTCTTAATTAAATTATTAGTTAGAATTGTGATTTTTATCGTGTATAGTAAAAATAACTATAAAATAAATTATAGTTTAAAAACAAACTAAAAAAACACGCTTTTATAGTGAATCGAACTAAAAAGTAAAAAAATAAAAATATACATTACTTAAGGTATCCGACTACGTTCGGAACCGTGATTTTAAAAAAGCGCATAAATGGATAATTTTCTTGATATTTAGTGTCACTCAGATTTTAGAATACATGCATAACATTGTTTTAAGGACATTTTGACAAAAAAATTATTTAAATATAATACTTTGGCAAAAAATTAACTTAGAATAATCTTTTTTCCAAATGTTCTCCTCTTGTGAAAAAATACTTCTATTAGAATAATATTTTGCCTGTATTTAGGTCAAAGATCTGTTCAGAGGCTCAACTAGAATTTTTGAAAAATTCACTTCAGAGTTACCACCCATTGAAATAATTATCGGCGTTTTTTTCTTAAAATTGCTCCCCTCTGTTGTCGTAAAATATGAATAAACCCACTTTTAAGTTATGTATTTCAAAAATGCTAGTTGAGCCTCTGAACAGATCTTTGACCTAAATACAGGCAAAATATTATTCTATTAGAAGTATTTTTCACACACACAAAAGGAGAACATTTGGAAAAAAGATTATTCGAAGTTAATTTTTTGCCAAAATATTGTATTTAAATAAATTTTTTGTCAAAATGTCCTTAAAACAATGTTATGCATGTATTCTATTCTAAGTGACACTAAATATCATGAAAATTATCCATGTATGCGCTTTTGAAAATCACGGTTCCGAACGTAGTAGGATAACCTTAAAAGCAACATATACAAAATTTAATACTTGTTAATTTGTACCGTTTATAATTATGATCGTATTGTAGCTTTAGCACCCCCAAAGGGCATTATTATTGCATTCAATACATTAGTACTTTGGGGGGCGATAAAAATTATGATTGAAAATTGGGTCGCCAGTAGTTTGTCTTCTAAATAACATTCGATTTTTATTCCGCGATACTCTTTCATCTCGCTTGTTAAACAATTAAATGTGATTAAAGAGTATGTTCGCTTTGAAGAAGTTGCAGGAGTTGTGTCCTGACGAGTATACTTGTCAAGCGTAAAAAGTCACGAGCACAATGGCTATTTAATTTATAATTTTTGCGAAAAACGAAGCAGACTTTCAAATTTCAATGTGCTTAGAATATTTCGAGGGCAGGCAGGAGTAAAAAAAAATTTAAAAAATATGAAAAATTTATGATGAAATCATGCGTTCCGGTATGCACGGGCTGAAACAGCAGAATGAATTTATTTATGCGCGATGATAATGTTTTTTAGATATTAGCCTAAAAGGAGGAAGGTAAAAGTCGGAAGGTTGATTTATAATAGGGCTCCTTCAGGTAGGGTCTGCCATGGGACCAATTCTTGACGCCGACCAGGTGCTGAGCTCATTGATAGCTGCTGGTCCGCAATTACCTCGCTATCGAGTGGTGTATGTGCCAGTGTTTGATGCTACAACCATATGCTGACAGCCCAATCGTGCTGCCTAAAGAATAGTTATCTTATTGAGATGAGAAAGGCAAAGATGATTTCTGGTAAGAGGACTGTGATTTAATTTTCTTTGCGTTTGTCAAATATCGCTTTAAGACATAAGTTATATATTTTTCTTTAAAATAATTGCCTTTTCATATCTTTTCAATCCATACATTTTTATAAAGGATCAATTTTTAGGGAGTATTAATTGCACAAGAAAATTCGAGAAAAGTGTTAAAAATTTCTTTTTTTCTGTCATGACAGAAATTTTAGTTTTTTTCTTCACAAAATATTGAACCATTATATTTTTATTAAAAACATTTGAAAATAAGAACTGAAATTACGAAATTATTAGTATAAAATGTCTTAAATCAAGTTTTACGTGCACACATTTCACAAATAAATAAAAAATGTTGTAATTCTTCCGTAATATCGGGCTATAAATATTGCACCTTCTTTTTATAATTATTTCTCTTTTAAAATAGAATTTTTTTTTATCAAAACGTTTTTATAAGCAGTTTTTTTTTTGTAAAGAGGGGGCGTTGTCGATTTGCCTAATTTGTTAATTTACATTTTTTAAGTGACATTTTATCCAACTTCTAACTTTTCGACATGCAAAAGTTATATATCAATGGAAAGATAATAATGCAAAAAAACAAGATTAAATAATAATTAACGATAGATAGGTCATTTTTGGGGTACCAAATAATCTTAAAAGGAAAGATATAAAAGATAAGTGTTGAATGAAAAGAAAATTATTTCAAAAGTTATCAGTTCAAAAAATAAATGTTGTTTTGTTTGGTTTTAAAGTAAATCGGTTGTTTACAGGACGTGTTGCCGATGCTTCAACCGAAATGACAAAGGTTTGAAAGGATAAACTATGTTCAAAATTCAACCAAAAGGCTTTTTTCTCTCTTCTCTTTGAACACAATATGATTTTTCAAAACACATAAATGTTAATAGTGGCTAAACGGTGAATATTAAGCCCTCCCCTGCAAAATCAGGCTTTGGGCCCAGGTCAGATCATATAAAAGATTGCAAGCCCATGCATACTTGGCATGCTTTGGGCCCTTTAGGATCCTGCCCCCTCTCCCACGGTGTGAGGATTACGGGGGTGTACGTTACGCCATAGGAGCTTGGTTTCTCAGTGTTTATTTTTCTTCTCTTTTATGATTGATGACTGATACATTTTTCCCAAGCACAGTTTTCTGCTTTCGGTGTTTCTGTTTGCTGAGCTGTTAAACCTAATATAAAAATTCGCATTTACATTGACAGCATTTCCTCTAAACCAGCGTTTCTCAAACTGTGGGGCGCACCCCCCCTAGGAGGCCGTGATAATCCTACAAGGGGGCGCAAGCATATCTAAAAGTCAAAAATAAAAAAAATATTCAAAAGAAAGAGGAAGCAAAACAAAATACCTTCTAACATTATAAAAATAAAATGCAGTTTTACTGATATAATATACTTATAAATGTATCAGTACTACACAATGTATTTCATAATTAATTTAATAGTACTAAATTAAGAACAATTTTATAATAATTTCCAGTGACCCCCTATGGGCATGTGAAAAAATTATATACAAAATTTAGTACTTATCTTGATAATTTGTTCGGTGTTAACTTAAGTCGTATTATAGCCTTACGTCAAAGTATATTATTATTATGGTATTCTATACATTGTTATTGTAGGGGGTGGAGGCGATGAAAATTCTGATTGGAAATTGGGTCGCAGATATAGAAAGTTTGAGAAGCCCTGCTCTATATTACTATTCGGTAACCTTTCCGAAAAATTTGGATATATCTTAGTTCCATTAAATACAACCTTTCTCGATATAAACATTTTTTTAAATTATAGTTGATTAAAGCTCACATTATAACTCCTTTAATAACTTCGCTGTCTTCTCTAAAAAAATGCTTTTCTTGGAGATGTCTTTGCTGTTCATTGTTTTTTTCTAAATAATTATTTTCAAAAAGTTTATTAGCGATTCTCTTAAACTTCTTGCCGGAATAATCGTGAATAACCTTGCTAGAATGAAATGGGGAAAAGGATCAAGCTGTTTCTGAGAAACACCCGTATTAATCACCCTGACCATTTTCTAGGCAGTCCATTTTTTTCTTACCAATCATAAGCCATTTTCCTGTTTTTCTTGATAGTTTCAAGTGCCTTTCCCCTTCCTGATTTTTATCTGGTTCTCCCGTGAAAGCGGAAATTCTTTACTATTCCGTATAGCCGAAATCAATTTTTTTATGAAATCTTCCCAGGACACAGTTCTCTCCTGGTTACATTCTATTTTTCATGACAGTATTATTCATATTAATTTAGTTTCATATTTCCCAATCAGTCTGCGATAGACTGGTGTACTTTTTGTCTCCTAGCTTCTGTATTTTTGAAATTTTTTTTATTATTACCTGTTTTTCTTGGAGGACCGGTTTGACAGTCATTAAATTCTCTAAGTGTGTTCAAACTTCCTTAGTAAATAAATAAATTACGTGACCGAATTCAGCAAACAACTCAGTTTAAGAGGGTTGCTTAGTATGCGAACTATACTATAAAACAACATTGGAATCAAACACTTGGTAGCGACTGTGCGGGTTTTTTTTTTTTTTGCTAAATAGGGATCAAACATTTGAATTTTTAGATTCAATACTTGTGATTTTGGAGGGGTGCTACCTCAGATTTGCACATGTATTCTATTTGTTTCCTGTCAGAAGATGAAAATGTACCGTGTGTTATTTCCAAAGAGTTTCAGAATAAATTAAGATTTTTTTGATAGAGTCGGCTTGTTAATTGCAAAGACCTTTCCTATATTTAAAAGATCATCAATTATCAGTATAAATAGATTCACTAAGTTTGTATCAGTGTTTTGTCTTGAGAAGTTAATACAAATTAAGATTCTACCTAATGATGGTGGTATTATCTTACAGATCTATTGACCATTCCAGAGATTCTGTGAGGCTTTGACCCATAAATACACGGCACCTTCCAACCGATAACAAGTATTTCTAATGCAGGATAACCGTTTTCTCCGTATCTATTCATTTTTTCGAGGATAAAATTCGGGAATTAGACGGAATCTTAACTTCTTCCCCGTCCTTCCTAATCACTGAATCAAATTCTGGGAGATTAACTTCTTTCATGGTTACAGGTGCATTTAATTTGAGATAGAAAAATCTTTAGGAATCTCTTTATAGAGAGGAAGTTGTGGTTTTTACAGAAGTACTTCGCAAAACTCGGAATTAAATATAACCGAATCAAATATAAATTTAGTCAAAAGATGTCTCTAGACATCACAATATTTTATCCGACATTTAACAGATTAAAAATTACTGATTTATTGCTATGAATTTCTGCTATTTATGTAATATCTGTTTTTAGAATTTATGAGTTTCTTTGAATTATTTAAATCAGATGTCATTGATATTTATTAGCCTTTTTTTAGGTGTTTAAGTATATAGGGTGTTGCTGAATTCACAACCTGCGAATTCAGAGGGAGGGATCATAAACATGTGGTCACAAGCCTTATTTTGTTGGATGCAAAATCATTTATAAAGTGTGTGATGTCGAGTGGAATGAAATGGGTCAGTAAGAAATACATTTATTAGACTCAAAGTATGTTAAATGAATCTCGATGTAGGAAATGCAACAAGTAACTGTCATAGGAATTGTTTGAAGCTGCGGCCACATAGGCAATAGCACAGCATGCACCGACGACCGAAGGATTATCGGACACATTCAAAGAAATCTGGTGTACTCGCAATGTCAGCTGAAACGACGACGATACGCGCTATGAAATCCTCCTCTGTAGCCAGCTGCGTTTCATACGCAAGCAATTTCGTGTGGCAAAAGAAAAAATATAAGGGATTGAGGTTCGGGAAGTGTGGAGGTCAAGCAACAGATCCGCCACGTCCATCATGATGGTGGTTACGCATTGCAATCTAAAGATGTACTGGTGCACCATCGTGCGTGTACCACACATTCTGGTATACAGTTAGCGGTACTCAAGGATAAATGTGGTATACATGCTGGTTCTTTCAACCTTACCAAGATGCTCAATAATCCCAGCATTGGTTTGGCTACTCCCCTCGCCTGGCTCATCGTCCTCCCGACGGCAACTATTATCGCAATATTCACCGACTAAATGTGGTTTACGACAGACACCTTCTTCAATAACGATTCACCATCCCCATGCTGCACTTACTATCACCCATCTGAATGTGTTGGTCAAATTCGGCAACACTCTGAATGAATTTCTGACAAATATTGGGGTTTTGATGAATCTCCCATTCTTCTGTCTAATATTTTGCAAATCCTTATCAAAAAAATGATCTCTATACAATTCATCGTAATATTATTTCAAGCACAACATTTCTATTTAAAAAATTCTGTCCATTCACTCCACTTCAATAACATAAACTTTCTTGTCTAATGGCAGAGATATTTTATTAGAAAAAACTGATTTAAATAAAGCCGTCATTTTCTTTTCTAAAAAAGGAAAGATTTTATTTTACATAGAAACGTTTTTCTGTTTTTAATCTCATTAAAAAACAGCTCACAACCACAAATCATTTAATGTACAGAATTCGAGCTTAAATCTCAATTCCGATGTCACAAACATTTTAAGAGAATAACTGAGAGGAACTGCCACATTCTTCAATTGTTTTCAACTTGCATTGAATTGTGTCATTCCAAAAGAAATAAGTGAAGGAGGACAGGTCATTAAAATGGTTCTTCGAATCATCAAATCATGACAAACCATGAACAGAAATAAAATTTAATAGCCAAAAATGAATATTCGGGAGATTTCTTTCACAATAATTGATATACCAAGCTTTAATTTGGACGGAGAACATTAAAATTGTGTTTCTTACTTCTAAATCTCTCACTATTAATATCTTCATTTAAATTAAAGTATATGAAGCGTATTATTGCAAAATTTCTTAAATGGGAAATTATTTTTATGTATTACTAGGGTTCCCCCCCCTTTTTTTTCGCCTAACGGTGGACCAACACCCAGTGTTAAAAATAGTTTCGCGTCCATAAAAGGGTCGCTACTCCAGTGTCATTTGTTATCACTAACCGTTGCAGTTACAAAAAGAAAAAGAAAATATATCGCCATTCGTACCGGTACGACGTGGTTGAAATAACATTGGATTGCTGAATTGATTAAAACTCACCTATCTTTTGTCGAAATTATAGCAGCTAATTCATTACATGACGGTTTATTATAAATTATAGGATGAGCTTCAGGGCTCGTATAAAAACAGACTATGCTTTTAAGATTGTTTTTTCTTTTTTAAAAATTCATACCAGGCCCTATATTCTGCATATGGATTTTTATTCATAATGGGCTGTAAAGTTTGCATTATATCGTCACATTGAACTATCTTTGCACGTTCATACAAAACCTTACCGTTATCATAAACCTAAATTTGTCCAAACTGTGGTTTTGCTCCATTCTGTTGTAAAGATGTAGTTGCTTTTATTAACCATACCTTATGATTAAATAAAGTTATTACAGCATCACGAAAAACGTGTTTATGCAGAAAGAGATACATGTTTTTACGTTTTATTCCTTTGAGCCAAAACAATAAATATCAGCTGCGAGACCCCCACTTCGCCATACATTTCAATAAACTCTAAGGCAATATATTAAGAATATAAGTTATTGAATTCGAAGTTCTAGCATTAAGCTTTCGATTGGGGACAAAAACTTTCTTATGGCCCTTGCCTGTTGATTTAAAAAGGACAGGACTTGAGTTTCTAAAGCTGAAGTATATTTATCGCTTACGCTCCCATAACTCCTCTCTGAATCGTTTTTCACAAAATCGATTCCCTTTTAGCGAATCTCTGCTCAACAAAAGAAGCACACATGCCATCCAAATTTCAACTCTGTAGGCTTAATAGTTCAAAAATATGAATGATCTACAATGCCTCCATAACTTTCGCAACTGCCTTGGCGGTAGAATTTCGCAAAACTCGTACTTCGTTGATCTCAACTCAACAAATTCTATCCTTGTCAAATTTCAAGTGTGTCTAATAGTTCATAAAGAGAAATATTTATATATGACTCTACCGCAACACCCCTTGATAGTCGATTTTCACGAAACCCAGTTCTCTACTCCACAAAAGGGACATGCCTGCCAAATTTAAAGCCCTTAAGTCTAATAGCCAGGAGATATTGCAATCAGTGAGTGAGTGAGCCACTTTTCTGTTATATCCAATGTAGGATTCAAATGTTCCAGAACTGAGCCTATAACTTAAAAAAAAAATTGCAGTAGATTAACTACGATAACGTTCCTGTGTTACTGCATTCTTCCCCATTTCTAAAAGTGATTTTTCATAAGTCATGTGGTCGGTGACTCATCAGGGAATCATATTTTGCAAGCGGATGCATTTAGTAACTGGCGATTTTCAGAAAAGACGTTTGTAGTGCAGATTTTGTAGAGTGCTAAGGAGAGTGACGAATTGCTGAAGAATAAGTACAGAAGTGATACATTATCACAAACACAAGCTTTTAAGTGGCATCGACGTTTCAGGGAAAGTAAGGAAAATTTTGATGACGTTGAACGTCATGGACGTCCGCAGAATCATCACACCGCTGAAAACATTGAAAAGGTTTCTGCGGCGGTACACTAGATAACGTGTCATGTGATGCTACAAATTTTATGGTTTATTTCTGTTGAAACCAATATAAATGATAAACGCATCCTTTTAGATTTAGCACTAGAAATACTGAAACTTAGTACATACCTATATTGTCCAAAAGCAGTCAAAATGACTGCATTGTAAAAGAATGATTGATTTGTAAAGAAATTAGTTTAAAATTAACTTTTAATACTTTTATATTATTTACAGTCATGTAACAAGTTATTGAAAAATATAATATATTCCAAAAAATTCTAAGAAATTCTGCTTTATATGCGTAATTGTTTTTCTAATTGAAATTAAAAGGTAGTCAAAATAACTTCCTAGGGTAAATTTCTGTTCAGAAACAGAAGAGCACATCTATATGCTATTATATATTACTATTTTATATTTACCTTGATTATGAATATATCACTAAAATGAAAGATGCTTGCAAGTTTTCCCCTGGAAATTTCAAACAAAAGTTATTGGCACCGGTAGTCAAGTGGCTTTTGTCAAGAACTGGGGTAGGTATTGTTTTTGCCCAGTCATAAGTTCAGGATTTCATGCCTCTAAACACTTTTCGTAAAGAGAGAAAGATGTACTTTATGCGATATTGTAATCCCATTGGTTTCAAATTCTGTTTTCGAGGAATAGGTAATGCTTGGTATCATTGAAAAAAACAATAATTTAGGCAAATCCTTCACACAGCGATTACAAAAACTAAGTCTATGACATTCTAAGGGTTGCATATTTTATATTGTAGTGTAAATAAAATCATCGACACCACAGGTTCTTTTTTCTAATCGAATTTCTGAAGATGAATTAATCGATGAGCATTATAATATACGTGAGGCTTTTCTCGCTTGAGAACGGCAATTGAGAAAAATGCATATGTTGAAACACATCGTGCAAGAGATAGACAACTTGAGATTGCTTTTAAACAAGAACATGCTTTCAATCTTCTTGAAAATTCGAAAGAAATTGCTGAGGCAGAATTTGAAGATGAAGTTACTTAACAGGCAATGGCAAATGATCAGTTTCATAATGTGTGTGTTGTAATAAATTTAAGACAGCGAGAAATATTTAACACCATAACTTACAGTATCCAGGACAAAATGAATGGAAGTCTGGGTCGCATCAGAATGTTTGTTACCGGAGGTGTGCTGAATTTGGCAAAACATTCACATTTAAACCACTAAAAGAACAGGCCATTCGCTGTTATGGTAAGAAGACGGTTAAAGTTGGTGCCTTAACTGGTGTAGCTGCACGACTTGTTGGTGGAAAATGCTACATACATTATTTAAATTACAAGATGAGAAGGACAGAAAAATTGTAGGGAATTTGGCACCACTCACTGTGGTAGTCTGAAGTCTTGCGAAATCAGGGGAAGGACATAGAATTTCTGTTCATTGATGAAATATCCATGGTTCCATACGAAATGTTGTGAATGATTGATTCCAGATTGTAACAATTGAAAAAGAAAAAAAATGGCATCAATATATACAATATTGGTGGCATCAACACAATATTTTTTGGAGATTTGCTGCCAATTCGAGGAGCTCGGGCATTGCATCAACCGCAAAGATTCATTCCAACAATTCATTTGTGGTGAATCTTCAGTCTTGTTGAGTTGACATAGAACATACGACAACAAGGTGATAAAACATTTTCCGATCTCTTGAATGTGTTGGCACTTTACGTGTTGGTGAGTTGTAAGACCCACATTACGGTCTGCTAGAGTTGTAAATGCTAATAGAGCCATCTGATGTTTTTGATTTGGATTGAGCAATCCGCATACACCCAACTCATGCACAAGTTGATGCACACAACACAGCTGTCCTTGACCAATATCGAGACAAAGAAGTGCGAGTTTTCAAAATTCGGTCTCGGGATGTGCTGATAAATGCGACGAGAAACGTGTATAATGTAAACAGGGACAACATTGTATCAGATTATATCAACAAGACTAGAGAGGGTTACAAAAAGCGTAAGAAATTTTCAAAGGAGTGAGCGATGCTTCACACTCGAATATTAAAACAGAACAAGGACTTGTAAATAGTGCAATGGGCATTATAACTGAAATTGTTTGGTCATTATTTCGCCGTAATCAGATCTACGATACTGGCATTCCATATGTTCGTATCGACTTTCGTAAAGAAGGAATTCATTTGATCCAACCAAAATCAATATAGGTTTCAGCACTTCAAAATTATGGAACAGTCGAGTGAACACAACTTCCTCTAATACTATGCTGGGCCTTCACAATCCATAAAATGTAAGGATGTACATTGAACCCTGCTGTTGTATATCTTGGACCTACATTATTTGCTAATGGATAGGCATATGTCGTGTTAAGCCGTGTCAGATCATTGAATGGATTCAAAATAGGGAAACTCAATTGTTCGAAACTCACAAGCAAAAAACCGTACAATGAAGGAAATGGAACGTATGCGACAATTAAGACCTCAAGCATCGTGAATAGAGTCATATATTTAAAATTTTGACAAACGGATTCGACATTGTTTTTAATATTTGAATATAGGTTTCATAAATATTTATTTTCGCTTGCTTCATTGTTTTATAACTAAAATAACAATTGAATAGTTTTATGTATTATTGGCAAGTAGATATGACATGTTTCTATTTCAGATATAACCAGAAGAAAAAAAGACCGAGATAAATCTGAAGTTTATAGCATGTCTTTGCATTCCCGTCATCAAAGTATGTAAAATCAATTCCAAAATTTTATTCACATAACCTTAAAAAGCATAAAATAATAATAAAATTAAAAAGAAATTTATATATACCATTTACATATACCACGTGTTTTTATAATGGACTAAACAGTATAAAATAGTTTATATAATCCTTATGAAGGATAAAGCCACATACAGATTTCTTTTTCTAAATTATCCTGAAAATTCATACTTGGCAGCTTTTGATAGCTATTAAAATACTTGTAAGGTTGTGGAATCAAAAAACATGGAGCTTATGCAATGTATAACTATAAAGAGTGTAGAGAGTAGCTATCAATAAAAGAGCTTAATTATTGGTTCACATTATTTGCGGTGCAATAAAATTGTTAGTTGAGCTATTAATGCATTAATTTTCTGCTGCATGCGTCCTATGTTTTTCGTTTCCAACCTTCTAAGTATTTTAATAGCTATCAAAATTTTCCAAGTATGAGTTCTCAGAATAATTTAGAAAAAGTTAGAAATCTATGTGGTTTTATCCTTCATAAGGATTAGAGAAATTATTTTATACTTTTTTGTCCATTAAAAACATGGTACATTAAAAAAAATATTTTATTTTTATTTTAAAATTTATTTTGGTACTTATATATAGTGTTTTGACGACGGAGAAATTATTTCTTAATATTTTATATTCCTCGAATTTGAATACAAATTTGGGTCAACATATTTGTATCTAATCGCTCACATTTTCAAATTCATGTGCATGGCTATTTTTGTATCAAGGAAAAAATACTCTTTGTTTAAATAAATAGTAGAAATAATGAAGAATATGTATAGAAGAGGAAATAAAACTTTCAGTTCGTAACTTTATATCTTCGATGACATTTTTTTTTGGCTAACTTCAAATTACAATTAAAAATTTGTATAAAAATGTTTTGTATGACTTGCTCAGCATTTCTATGTATATTTTATTTCTTTTTTAAAATATTCTGGTTTTTATGAGTCTTTATCGCTCTATGCAACACTAGACTTCGCAACAAATTCGATAGGTTTTAAGTGCAGAATTTACCCTAAGAAACTAATTATTCATAATTATTCAAAAATTTATCTTTTTTATTCATTTAGCTTGTTTTTATCTATTAACTCAAAATCCATGTTTTTAATTAACGTAGCAAAAAAGGGGGGAAAACACGCTTAATCGGTTATTAGTGATATTTTTTGGTTACCAACTTTAAAATATCATTAATGAAATGCAAGTTGATTAAAAATCCATACAGCGACTATAAACGACTATAACTACTTAATGGAGAAGAATTTATCTTATTGAAAGACGTAATCTATGAATTCCGCATCTTGTTGTGGCATCAGCTATTGACCAAGCATGTCAAAGTAAACGTCTGCTTTTCCAGTTATGTCATTTTCTTTTATGTACTTTCCCAATTAACCAGATTTCTGACCCTTACAAATTCTGCACATGTGCAAGCTTTTAATTCATTGCCACAACTATCGAACTAACTTTCGTTTAGCTACAGCAAACGAAATTTTGAATTTCCTATTATGTTATGTAAAATTGTTATCGATAAATTATAACCAATTAAGTAGTTATAGTCATTTATAACACTGGTCAACACAAGACTTGTTTCCTTTATTTTTATTTCTGTTAAAAATAAAGTAATGGTATTTCTATGGCCCTCGATATGAAAAATATACTAGGAGATTGCTAACAGCTTTACTTTTTGAAATATACAGATTTATTATTTTAACAAAATAATACAGAAAATTAATATATTATGTTAGCAAAATTTTTATTAAATACAATGAAATGATCTTTTATAAGATTTCCTTGAATGAATGGCTTTAGGTAGATCTCGTTGCAAACTCCAGCAGTAATCTGTCATCATATGTGAGTCCCACCTCCCCTGATAACGCTATTCCATTGTCCGAAGATCCTGATGGAATCTTTCACCTGCTCTTCACTGAAATCACTCAGATTTGGTTGAAGTTGGTCTAAATGCGAGTGCAGGAAGTGGATTTTTAAGCTCATGTTGCACCCTAGCTCTTTCAAGTTGGATAGCATGGACTCAACAAGCTCCACGTGGTCGTCAGATCTCTTTTTGCCTAGGAAATTACTCATAACCGAAACAAATGAATTTGAAGCTTTGGATCCGACCTCAGTAATTGATTTGACAAAATTAGAATCTTTCACGAGTTGGCCTAATCAATGGCCCTTCAAAAATACCAGCTTTCAATTTTTCTACACTTAATTCTAGAAACTTGCGTGAAAGAAAATTGAAACATTCGCCACTTTTATCAAGCGCCCCCCTTCACAAACTGTTTCATTATGCCGAGTTAATATGAAGTGGGGGGAGTATGATGCGGTCTCGGCTAACTAAAGGCGTGTTTATCACATTTTTTGGTACCAACTTGTAGCTCTTCCCGTACTGGCCAGACTTTCTATAACCAATGCTGTTGTTTATCATGGCTGTCCCAAAGACACATGAAACAAGGGAATTTCATGTATCCCCCTTGTTGACCCAAAATGAAGTTAACCATTTTTAGATCAATACAAATGAACCATTTGTTATCTTGATACTTAATTGTTTCCATAACCTTAGCAATATTTGCGTATTCTTCTTTTTAAGTCCCCGAATGTGCGATAGGTTTAAATCCGTACTTGTTACCGTTATTAAGCAAAACACACTTTAAACTTATTTTACTCCTATCTATGAAAAGACGCCAGTCACTAGGTTGGTACTTTTTTAATCCCTTCTGTAGCAACATACCACCAACATCGTTACAAAAAACTAAATCCTTCTCTTGAGAAAAAAAAAAATTTGGTAACAGATTTTTTTTTTTTTTCTCCTGTACGATAAAATGTAATGTTTTTTTCCGGAGTAAGCAATTTTTTTTTCTTCTAAACGAGATGCTAATATTTCAGAAGCTTCTTTCGGTAAGTTCAGATCTCTTACTAAGTCACTTAGTTCTTTCTGATTAAATGGTTGGGGTTCTGGCTAAATTTGTAGTCTGAATCAGAATTTTCACATGATGTATTTCGTTCGGGATGACAGGGATTTGGATCATTAGAAGATTTAGATGTGCTGGGTTGTACCTCTCGTGATTTCAATTGAGGTCATTGAGCAGAAGATAAGTTAGGATATGACCACTTATTTCGATTTTTAGGGTTAATTCCGTTAATTTTCACAACGCAGAAGTAGCAGTCGTCAGGGTGGTTTTGAGGTCCTCGCCAAATCATGGGTGTTTCGAACATTACTGCATCTCTTTTTCCACTGGACCATAATCGTAGACATACCACGCATTTCTGGCGTACAATATGAAAAACCCACGACTTGTTCTGATTACACTTTTATTTTAAGGTATTGATGATACGCAAATTTTACAAAGTCCGATATAGGTTTTCGATATTTTGCAAATACATATTCACCACTAATATAGCAAAAACAATCGTGATTAAGCACACAACGTCTTCTTGGCGAAGCCATATCTAATAAAGCAACAAAATATATTTCAGTGTCCAATAAAAAACGGAAATCTAAATAAAATTAGTAAATGAGGGCAGTTAACTGTAACTGAAAAACAAAAGCTGTTAGAGAAAAATTGTTGCCATATTTAAAAAATACGCGACAATTTGAGACAGAAACACAAAAAATAACAGGAACCCCAAAAAATATTTTTTTGTTGACCAGTGTAATCAATATATTCCTTTTGAGTTTGTGTATTATATTGGTTCCCAATGTATTTTTTTATCCAAAATATATCATTTTAATATAATTAGGATAATTATCAGCATTTTAGTTGATAAAAATAGTAATGGTTTGTGTTTGTTGACTACTTTCAAGACGTAGTTTTCGATTCAATATAATATTGAAGAAAACAAAAATAAAATACACTGTCTCTGCTTCAGATCCTTGAATTTCATTTTCTTCAAAAGAGCAATGTTATACCTTACTTAGTATTTCTTTTGATATTCTTGGTAAAAGAATTTATTATCAGAGAGGTTTTAGTGACCTTTAGGCAAAGGAAAAAAGGAAATCGCCGAGGGAATAAAAACAAATGCAGAAGTTAGAAGAAATGTTTGTGTATGTATCTTTCTACTGAAACGATAGTTCTGCATCACTTTGCACAAGTTTTATTCATATGTTCTTTAATCATCAAAAGCATGAAATAAGTAGGAATAGAAAAGTAAATTCTTCAATAGTTATTTGTATTACCATGCCTCGGAGTAAAAAAATATGGTTTTTCCTGAAAATTTATACTAAACAAAATTGTGGTTGGAATCACAGCGATGCTCAAATACAAATAGTGACGTCACAAAATCAGCACCTATAAGTTGGAGGATAGTGCCTCTTTATCAATTATTGCATACAGTTGAACCTGTTTTTCTGCGGTAGATAGGAACCGCATAAAAATAACCGCACAAAAAAAATTCATAACTTATTACAATAAAACAAACAGAATTTTTTTTAGCGGCGGATAGGGACCACATAAAAAGTCACATTTATAAAATATGCCAATTATTTACGAAATCTATGTAAGAGTACTTCCATAACCAAATAAAAAATTAAATTTTACACATGGAAACATTTTAAAAACATATAGTTTCTCATTGTATACACGGATAAGTTTTCAAAATGCAACTACATAATTCATTGCTACGCATCGTAATCGAAAGCCCTTTAATGAATAAGTTCAAAACCGCTTTCGTCACTTGAAGATACAATTTCAATTGATTTATTTTTTTGCACCATAAAATAAGAGAAGTTTTTGTGACGGTCGGGTGGTCAGTTGGTTGTAAATGTCACGATAACCAGATATAAATACAAGATTGAAGCACTTTTTAGAATTTTATACTCCTTCCTTAATTGGTATCTGAAAACAAATGCTCTTCCAATTTGTTTGAAAGCTGGATCCCTGCATATTTTTATCCACTCTCAAAGAATCCGGTTCTTCTTTTCCGTCTTCATAATCTATCAAATTATTCATAATGTTACTGTCATTGAAAGTTTCGTCTTCAATCAAGCACGGGCTGCTGGAGCGTTGAGAGAAAGCAACTGAATGCGCATTGTCGGGAGACTGTTTATAACAAATGAACAGAGCATTTTGAAGTGTGTACATTTCAGTGGTGTAACGTACACCCTCGCCTTTGAGTCCTGCCCCGGGGGGAGGGCAGGACTCTAGGGGCCCAAGGTTTGACTAACGCTAAATACGTATGTACCCAATTTGTAAAATACTAAAGGCGAAACTTGACTTTCGGGGAAGGGAGAAGGAGGTCCCAACATTCTGTTACGCCACTAGTAAATAGATATAAAACATTGCATTGACACCAAAGCCATTGAAATTCATACACCGCATAAAAAAAAGGATCGCACAAAAAGAAAATTGCATAAAAAAGTCATCACAAAAACAGGTTATACTGCACTTTTGCATTGATTCTGCTTTTTTGTTGTTGTTGTTGATAATTGAAGCATTCCACATCGGCTCTTTTCCTTCCGATGGTACTATCCTTGTGGGAAAATTGAGTTCTACAGGTGAAGTTTACTTCAAATGGGAGCTTGAATAAGATAAAAGCTACCCCAGGAGATGTGACCGAGTTACCAGATTGGTAATAAATATATTTGGCGAAAAATATGATATCGGCAAAGAAGCATCGAGAAGGCTCTGGGTTTGATCCTTCTAGAATTTTCCCATTAGGCTCTATAAGTGTTGGTAGAGTTTAGGAGAGATTCAGTCGAGATCACAGAGTTCCCTGACGTGTGCGTTGACTTCGATAAGAGAGGAACTTTAACTGTCTGCTAGTGAAAATTTCTAGGTATTCTTCTAACGAAAGCCTATTGTCCACTACTGCCGCGTTTCTCAAACTGTGGGGACCCCCCTCTCCACGGGGGTATGCGAGCCTATTGAAAAGTCGAAAACAAAAGTTTATTTAAAAAATTATTAATTTACTGAAAGTAAACAAACAAAATACATTCTGGCATATTAAAAAATAAAACACTTATAATACACTTATAATTGTATCAGTGCTGTACAATGTATTTGATAATTAATTTAACAATGCGAAGTTAGGAACTAGTTTAATAATTACCTGTGACCCCCATGAGAATGCCATACATAAAATTATATAAGAAATTTGCGCTTATCTTAAAAATTTGTACGGTTTATAATTAAACCCTTAACTGCCGATTAAAAGTTGCTCGATTCATTTCTCAATGCCAACTATTTTCCTAGGCATACGTGTATTATGTATTGGGGGAGGGAATAAGGAAGCAAACAATCAGAAATAATCCTTCGCAAACAGTCAAGGTCCTTTTATTGCATTCCAAAGCCTTCGAAATAATTTTTTCGATAACAGTGCACTGAAAAGATCTTACTCTGGTTCAAGAGCTTTGGCTGAGCAAGATGTTTATATACGCCAGTGGCACTTAACAGGTTAATTTCGTATCGTAGTTTTAGCATCAAAATATAGTACTACTGAATTCCATGCATTGTTATTGTACGAGAGGGTGAGGCGATGAAAATTCTGATTAAATATTAGGTCGCGAATATTAAAACTCCGAGAAGCACTGCACTATTGTAAATAATCTGATTTAATATTTGTTTGCGTGTATACGTCAATTCGCCTTCATAAGGTCATTTGTTAGTTCTCGTCTGTTTGAATGAATCTTCTAATAACCGGAGTCGTCGGATGGTTTTCTCCCATTCAAGCTTCCAACTTAAGGTATTCTATTACGTTCGGAACCATAACTTTGTAAAAGCGTACAAACGAATATTTTTTTTTTAATATTTAGTGTCACTTAGATTAGAACAAAATTGTTCTAATTAGAACAATTGTTAGAAAATTGTTCAAAGAATATTATTATAATTAAAAAAATTGCTTAAATGCAATATTTTGGCTGAAAATGAACTTAGAATAATCTATTTTCAAGACATTCTCCTTCTATAAAAAATGCTTCTATAGCCAGAGTGAGCATTAAGTCAATCGCGATCAACCGGTGGACTGCCGAATCATTTTAAAATGACCCGTCTTCACTACGACGCGCATACTAAAAGAAACATATTTGTGGAACACCGTCGCCAGTTAGACAGGAGAATCGGCTTTTCACAATCCATGCGACTATGTGTAGACCAAACATATACCATTATTGGAAGCTCACGATGGTGATTAACAGATTCTCTGTCACTATAGGGAGGAAAGCGATCACCACGATATCAGCCGTAGAAATAGACACCGACTAAAAAGGGGGCGTTGATTAATTCTTCCCACGATAATGCGGGGCTGGCTGCTGGAAGATTACCCCACGTTTCCACAAGATTGGATTCCTGTGTTGACGTTACGTCCCTCGATGGTGGGACAACCAGAAGAGAACATGTTAAGTATAAAACGAACGGTTACAGATTCATTGGTTCTCGTACATTCGCTGATCGCTGCATTGAAAACGTCCCCGGTCTAGCAATCGCTCATAGTTGTTTAAACATTCAATTTGAAAATTTTGTGTTGTTTGTGTTATTATAGTAAAGGTAGAAATCAATAGTAAACGGTAGCTATTATTATTATCTTTGTATCTTGTGTCTTGCTTCGAACGTGGTTTTAAAATTGTAGGGTTTTTTTCTTCTGATATGCTAAAATATGGAAAAATCCACTTCTAAGTTATATAGTTAAAAAATCCTAGTTCAGGATCTGTATAGAGATCTGCGCTCTAGACAGACAAAATATCATCATTCTAGAAGCATTTTCCATAAAAGGAGAATGTTTTTAAAATAAGTAATTCTATCTTGGTTTTTACCAAAATGTTGCATTTAAATAATTTTTCATCGTAAAAATAGTTTTAAAACAATTTTATATACACGTGTATTCTACTCGAAGTGGCACTTTATATTTAAAAAGTATTCGCTTGTACGCTTTTGTAAAATCGCAGATCCGAACGTAATAGGATACTTTAATGTTTATTTATTTCTCTTAATTTTATTAACATTATTCTATGTGACATTATTAAAACAATTTTACTTTTTTTTCAGATAATTTTTTTCTGATTTAAAACATAGTCATTAAATACAGGTTAACAATTTCGAAAATTTACTAAAGTTCGACAACGTTACTTTATACTTAATTAGGATATTTATCTACCTATTGCATCAATATCCAATTTGAATTTCAACAATAATGTACTGTTTTTCCCTTGCTTTAAACAATGGTTTAAAATATTCAGCTTCAAAAATTCTTGAAAAATATAGTGATATACAATTTATACTATACTTTAAGCATTTGTTTTTCATTTTATTTTAACCGAGAAATACAACCGAAACAATAGTTGAGATGTAAAAATTACATGAAATCGTCTCCGAAAAAATATTACTTTCAAAATTGCATGTCAGCTAAATCTTCCGAGATGTGTAGTGGAAATATACTGTTTAACACTTATAATATTTTAAAGAAACATCTGACTAAATTAAATATACATTTTTTGAAACAAGAAAAAAATGTAGTAATATTTAAATTCATGTGAAACGAATTTTTTTAAATTACGGAAATTTGCAACTTTGTTCACTTCTCCACAGAAAGGTTAGTTTCACCTTTTCCTGCAGAAAAGCGAATAATGTGCAAGCAGAAAGAATATTCTTTCAGTACGCAAAAGATGGGTGACCTTGACAACGAATTTATCTTGCCATAACTACATTTTCCGAGACAAATCTGGAAGAATTTAGAATGAATGCCTTATGAGATAGTTCTAGCTTCTAGAACGACTTTTTCAGACTTACAAAAAGATGCGGAGAGGTTATATAGGGAAAGCTTAATGGAAATTGTGTATTTGTCTTGCCTCATGCAATTTTAAGCCAACGGATTGGGTTTTTTTTCTTGCTCTGTGTATGTAGGAATTTTGAATTTGTAATATTATACATTTATATTCGCTAATGTTAAATTTTCTCCGTTAAAAAATGTTTCAAAGGAATCTAGTATAGATTTCGAATTGCTTGTTAATTCGGGAAAAAAAGTTGATTTTCCTCCGTTTTAATGCTATCAAGAATGTAACGATACATAGGAAACGCTTAACGGTGCATTGAATTATATTGTTTGGAAGTTTCAAGAAAAGAGTATTATGTGTGTGGGGAGGGGTGATGTGATGACTGAAAAAAATTCTGCAAAACAAGAAAATAATTAGGAAGTCAAAAATAACTACAATATGAAATAACTATTTTGTACTTTTATTTATCACAAAAGGTTTTACAAGTTCTATATAATGATGATCGAATATGAATTTTTTATGTATTGAAAAATTACATTTTAAAAGAAGGAGTCGTATATCTTTCGTATATATCACTCGTACCTATATGCCATATCATCTTTTCTTAAAAATGAGTTCTCACAAAAAAGAGCTCCATTCAGACTTAGCGTATTTAAAGATTCAATACATTTTTACTGCGATTTGTTTATTTAGCATAATCCTCAATGTTATTTCAACCATCTCTTTTGCATTTTTATTTAAAACCAATTTTTTCTACAAATTTGTAAAAATGATTAATTAAAAAAATTTATATGCAAGGTTGAATATGGAAGTAGAAATATCCCCTACATCTCTCTCTCTCTCTCTCTCTTAAAAGAGAAAGGTTGAAACCACAACAATAAAATAAAAACAAGTTTAAAATCTCTGTTAATACAAGAAAAAGACATTTAAAACTATCCAACTAAAACACTTATTTATCTTTAAAAAATAAAATAGGTAATATTTTTGATGATAAAAATATTTTTGTGCATAACACACACACTAAATAGGCTAAATTCATATGATGTCATAGTCATTATACCGACTATTATGTATTTCTAGCCAAACAATTCATAAATTCATGTGACGTAATAATTACATGATAAAAGGAATAGTGTTTCCATCTAATCAGCTCATGCCCTTTGCTGTTGCCAACTTTTGCTCCCAAAAAAATTTCTTTTAAAAATTCAATATTTGTCAACTAATTTTCAACTCAAAGGACAACCACATGATTGTCTTTATTGTGTGATTGTCGATCCTATTCTACTCATTTTTATAGACAAAGGCATTATGTTTTTCTTGTGTATCGAATTATGTATGTATGGCTTGAAAGTTTGAAATCAATCTCATTGATTTTACGAATTTACTCATTAAATGTACATTAATATGACATGATTAAATTTTGATATTGCTTGAAGATTTTATCTAAAGCAGTGATTCCCAAAGTGGTCTATACAGACCACCAGGGGTCTACGACAACCTGCAAAGGGTCCACGTCGGCGAAAAAATAACTTGGGGGTCATGAGGTGTAAATGGGGGTCTATGATAGCGACTTTAACTAACCCAGAGCATGACTTTAATTTTAAAAGAAAATTTAATACCGTGGAAACCAGATTTACCTATTTAACATATTTACTTAATAAATTTAATGAAGTTATTTGTAGCTACAAGGACCATAATTTTGGTGTTTCTTGCCAGAGTTAAGCTAAGGAAACATAATATTGAACGTCCCGAATTTTCTTAGTTTCTCAATTTGTCACACACAATCTACCAGGAAAAGAAAGTTCAACATTTAAATGCCCTTTATTCAGATTTTGAAACTAAGGTTCACTATGATAATACCACAGGAGCCAATGGATAAATAGGGTCACTTTGAAAGAAAAAATGAGAGTTATATTACAAGAGGAACAGATCGGAATAGGCACTAGGAAGATCTTAAAATAAAATTTAGAAACGGATATCACAACAATTTTGGAAGCACCAGAATGGATAAGCACACTAGATTCATCCTTCTCATGAAAAGCATTTGTTTATTGCTCAGTTACCGTAAGTAATAATTATTTTGTGTATTAATTAAATTTTAATTTAGTTAATTAATATGGGTGTCTTAGGGTTTAAACACTATACTTCCCTATAGTTAGAAATTTAAATGTTGTAATTAAATTTGTAGAAAAAAAGATATTTAAATTGGAAAATTTGCAAAAATTCATTATTAAGAAAGTTGGGGTCCACCCAATTCCGAAAAAACATGGCAAGGGGTCTATGAGACAAAAAAAGTTTGGGAATTTCTGATCTAAAAGTTTAAAGGAATTTTGGTGAAAAACTGTTTAAGCAGAATTTAAATGCTCGCCTACAATATATTTTAAAGCCTGAGAAAAAATAAAGCATGCATTTAAAAATTCTGTTTAATCTTCAGTAAAATGCTGAAACACAAAACCTCTTCTGTCTGCAATCTCTTTTGTATTCTTCCCTGTAGTCGAAGACTTAGCAAAAAAAAAGCACATTTCTTGCGAAATCTCATGTATGCCTCGAGCATTTTAAATACGATAGTTCCGCACAGACTCGGAAAAAATAGCTCTGTCTCTAAATTATTCGCAATAGCAAAGCTATCCTTTTATAAGACACCGAGTATCCCCTTTCGTGACGAGATTCAAGAAGGGAATCAAATTTATTAATAATGTCAAAATTCTCCTTTTATTATCTCAAAATATTTCAGCACGAGCCGAAATATGCATAAGTTGACAAATATGAATTTCGGACGCAAAATTTTAGAAATTTTCTCCGATAATAAATGTTAGAGTAGTCTACTTAACATTAAGCTATTAGATGTAAATAATTAATTTATATATACACTGCTGGCCACACAAAATGCAACACCAGGAAGAACCAGAGATATCACAGCGAAATTTATTTGGCAGATAGCATGTTGTTCTAAGATCAGACGATTACGTTTACAGCCTCGTGTGACGCGTGGATGACAGAATCAGTATTTAGCGTCGGCATAGAATTAAAGAAGCTTTGGATGTATCCTAGGGGTAAAGCATTCCATGCAGCTTCCACATATTGCCGTAGTTGATTTGGCGTAGCAGTGGATGGTGTATTCCGGTCCAATCGTTGTGCCAGCATGGACCACACGTTTTCGATTGGTGATAGATCGGGAGAATAAGCATGCCAAGGAAGCAATTCAATCTGATGGATAAAGAAGAAATCTTGAACCTTACGTGCCGCGTGTGGATGCGCATTATCCTGTTAACTCATAGCAAGCGCTGAATGTATGGGAGATCCTCATATTGTGTCCTGAACAGGAGAGGATAAGAGGATAATTGAAATTTCATATCGAAATAATTAGTAAGGGTTCAAACGCGATGAATAATTTGTATTCATTGATTTTTCAATGCCTACTATTACTTCACAATCTCTATATATTTGTTTATTTATCTTGGTGGAATATTCATTCGTTAATACACTGCTGGCCACCATAAATGCAACATCAAGAAAGACAAGAGATAACGCAACAAAATTTATTTTGTAGATAACATGTTGACCATGTATCAAATGATTAAATTTACAGACTTCTGTGAAGTGTAGTTCCTGCCAGAATCAGTAGCCAGAGTAGCCGCCATTGTTGGAGATCACCGCTGCCACACGCCTCAGCATTGATTCAAAGAGACTTAAGATGTGTTCTTGGGGTACAGCAGACCACGCAGCTTCCACATGTTGCCAAAGTTGATCTGGTGTGGCAGCTGGGGGTGTAATCTGGCTCAATCTTTGAGCAATCATAGACCACATGTTTTCTATCGGCGGAAGATTCGGAGAGCGAGCCGGCCAGGGAAGTAATTCAATCTGGTGATTGACGAAGAACCTTTGAAAAATGCGTGCCACGTGTGGTCGTGCATTATCCTGTTGAAATATGGCTGGGGCCAAGCCCTGAAGGTAAGGAAGGACAACTGACTCCAACACCTCAGAGATGTAGCACTGGCTGTTCAGTGTACCGGCCATGCGTACTAGAAGGGTGCATCAGTGAAATTCAATACTAACCCAAACCATGATACCGGGTGCAGAACTGGTGTAGAGATGCATAACGCAACGGTTCAACAATTTCATACCACGGTGTCTCCAAATTTGAATCCGATCATCGTGATGTCGAAGGCAAAAGCGAGATTATTCATTAAGCACAATGTCGTTCCATTCCGTTGTCCATGCGCACCTTTGGTGATGCAAACACCTGGGGTTTCTAGTAGATCAAGCAATGGATACCTTGCGGATATTCCACTCTGCTGCAAACGGCGTTGAATGGTACGGATGGACACCGAATGTGTATCAGACTGAATCTGTTGTGCTATGGTTCATGATGTGGCTACACGATCCATCACTGCGCACAATCTACCTGTCATCTCAGAAAGTGGTGAAATGAGATGGGGGCAATTTCCCCATCATCCAGCGATGACAGATCCGTATCACAGTTGCTTGGTTCCATCCAACACGCTGACCAATTTTCTGAAGGATAATCTGCAATCCCAGTAGACAACTATTTTTCTTCGTCAAATTCAGAAACTGGGTCAAAAGGCGTTCTATGTCTTCCACGAGGCATAGACAAACAGTTTACACAAAAGAAGTAATTGCCGTACTTTAAACTACCAATCTGTTCTTCCCTAACATAGCGCTTACGGGTGGCTCTACGGTCGGCCGTGATGTACGTCTGCGTTAAAATGCTAATGATTTGCATATTTCATCGCTGCCAACGCATGATGTCAATTTCACATCGTTTGCATGCTTTTTTATGGGTGTCGCATTTTACGTTGTCAGCCATGTGATAATATATGTATATATAATCACAAAATTCCTTTTTTACTTCAATTTCTAGCTTATTGATATTTTTAATCTCTAATTGAAGCGAGCTTTAACGCGCATTTTTCATATCCATTCTCCGAGGCTGCTCAATAACATCGTTTGATACGAGCCCCTGGCCTTTTCAAGAAACCTGGGATAGGGATTATTATTGAAGTATAACTGCAATCAATAGATGAGTGAAGTTTTAAGAGGATTTCTGTAGAATTGCACCAAGTATCATTGCATGTTAACAGAGTTATAAGAAGAAGTTCGTAAGTTATTAATAGTCTAACACACAGTGACAGTAATTTTAAAAAATCCCTTTTTTTTTCAGGAAATAATTCTATTTGGAGTCGAGTAATGCATCTCCTTCTAATTTACTTGCGTGGCAGTTTTCATTTTTACAGATAAAAAATGTTATATACTTCATTAAGATTCAGTTGGGTAAACCAATTAATGCATATAAGTATTTTCGACTATTTGATCAAGAATAGATCATGTATTAAAATTTATGCTATGTATTTGATTAGCATATGCTATGCATGTGGATAATTGACATCCTCATTCATATCATTAGGTACTGTGTCCTTAAATAGGTGGATTTAAAAAAAAACAGAAATGAGAGGGATTTTAAAAAAGAGCTTCTATAATTTATATTCTATAAAATTTTATAAAGAAAATTGTTTTGTTTATATTGATTACATTTCTAAACTATTTATAGAATTTTTTCACAATCTGTAATGTCTCTTAAAAGCAAAGCAAAGTATTGAAAAACATCCATTTAAAAAATATTAAACGCTTAGAACCTTAAGTTCTTATTCTTCGGAATTTCTGAATAGTTCATTAAAAGTCAAACTGCAAAATTGCAGGTAGTTTTTACTCGTTCTTTCTTTCAGACTGGAAGTATTTCTGAATAAGTTTAGAGGCATGGTGTTTTAATAAATCTACTACTTTTATATTATCCGCAAATTATGCATCGGTATTTATCAAGCTCATGTAAGAATTATTCTTATCCACACACACACACAGAATTACTGCTTCAATTACTTGCAGCTGCAATGCATTTGCCCCGATAATGGTTAAAGTTTCATAGCTTTTGGTGTATGTGACGCCATTAAATGTGTAAACATTTTTGTTTATTTGAAACTTCATTTAATACTATAAGATTATAATGAATTATTATTTCTGTTAATAATAATTATTTTCGAACTGATACAGATAATTTATTTCGTAGCACACACAAACGATGAAAACAGTACAACAGAACAATTTTTAAAGTATTTATTTTAAATAAATTTAATAAATAATTTGCTTTGGTAATAAACATTTATTAACTACTTTGCAGTACTTTTTTTGAATTTACAAAAACAAAAGGATGGAAAGTTTTTTTATCTTTTAAGTTATAGAATATATATCTTTATACAAAATGCTTTTAAAACAAGGTCATTGCAAGAATGTTCTATATTAAATAAAAACTCAAACTCAGAAGCGCAACAGCCCATGAGGGCCAGAGCCTACTGTGCCCATCCCAGTAAACTTGACCTTTGGGCGCTGAGGTGCATGAGCACATGTCCCGATCAGTCTGAAGTGAGACCCCCGGGTTTTTAAGTCCCCATGCAAGCTTGATACTCATTTATTGATCCACTGCAGTAGGGATGAAAGGCTGATTCGGGCCCAGATTGGGAATGGAACCCGATCCTGTGGTGTGGAAGCGTGACACGCTACCACTCTACCACTGGGCTTACTGTGTATTAAATACGACCACTAAAATGTATTGCTAAAATAGTTTCACAAATTCAGATAGATTTCATTCTTGTATAAGAAAACAAAGTTATATAAAAACTTGTTACCTAATTCCGTAACACTAGAACGTCCGGAAGTTCGATTACCCTTAAACGTCCACCGATGTTATTTTAACACCGCGATATAAAATGCATTAAGTATTTGTTTTAATTATATAATTTCATGACTGTTCTGTAGGGTTTAGTTTCAAGACTTTTTAATATTATTTCATGTAATTATCATATATTATGGTCATTTATATGATAGAAAACTGACGTTGACATTAAGTTTCTGGAAGCTTGTTGGACCACTGCATTGCCGCAAAACAGTTCGAGTCGCAAATCTGCCAGGAAGTTATGCAATATCCATTCTGCGACATACACATCAGGATTTACTGGAATATTATCAATTACATCTGCACTTTCTTCAGATTCTTCGAAGTCCCTTTTGTTCAATCTGATGTCTTTATCGGAATCTAAATTAGAGTGAATTCATTCTCGGAAAGCTCTCGCAATTTCATCAAGTGTTAGAGCTTTTCGAAGAGTCACGGTGTCTATACTCTGCACCAAGTTCGAAAATAGAATGACTTTTTTATGAGCAGATAAGCAAATATTTATGTGACGACACAACAATTTTATAACTGATTCATTTCAATTTGAACTCAATAACAGGTGACTATATTTTGTTGAACGACAGCTTTTTATAATGATGAATTGCCTTGGTGTCAAAATAACAGCAGTGGACGTTCTAGGTATATTTAGTTGCAAAATCACTCCTAACTAACCTAGAACCCATAAAACCTTTTCTGTGTAATCACCAGGGAAAATGATTAAATTTACGAAAAATTTTCAAATTCCCTGCAAGGAGATCAAAGTAAACAGGCTCCGGTGTCAAATTGACACCGACGGACATTCTAGTGTTAAGGCACAATTAGCAAAATAATCCTTGTGCATAAGCATTTCAGTATTTACCTCCTTATTATATGTGTGCTTTCAAAGTTCTTCTTTTAAATATTGCCAAAATAAAAGTAAAATATTTTTTTAAATTAATTTCGGAAAATATTTTTTATTCTTCAGAAGTGTATATATGCAATAACTTAATTTAATACATACTCAAAATTAGAGTCTTACTTGTATATCCAATGCAAAATTCCGAATTCCCTACTTCGAAACGCATCGCCTTGAATCTCGCACCAAAAAGTTAAAACCTATATTTTGACATATTTGTGAGTGATTAATCGTTAAAAGGATTAGACCTTGAATTTTAGGCTGCTTCTTTAATGATTTCTAGCAAAAGAATGTCATAATGGCTTACACGTGTCTTATTAAGCGGTTAAAATTTTACCCTAAAATACTGATGTAATCCTATAACTAACTCGTATTTTCCTTCACTTGAGCACGTGTTCTTTTTATAGATTACAGTTTTCCCTATTTTTCTTGCATACTTAAATAGGAAAATTGAATAACTTCATTTCTTATATATTTATTCTTGAGCAAAGAGCACTCCAAAATAAATTTCCTAACGTTAAATAATCGGTGATGTGATCAGTATCAAGCTTCTTTTTTTATTGTCAAGACTACAATTCCCAAAACGATTACCATCTCATCGATACATTATGCATATATATTTCAATTTTTTCTGGAAAGGGATTTTTTTAACTCGTCATGTTCCTGAATTCCCCAAATTATTATGTGAAAATTTTACTTACACGCCTAACGGAAACTATCACTTTAACTGCAACTTTAGCTCTTAAAAAAGTGTCGCGTCCTCGATTTTCCTGGCTAGATAATGGAATAGTGTATCAGCCACCGGATCTGACCAATCAGTGAGCAAAAACCCGGAAATTAGGAGAGTAATGAAGGATCCTTAGAAATGAAAGGAAGAATGTTTTTGCCCTTGTAAGACTTCACCGTTTGTTTTGTTGCTTTAGTTATATTAGTTTGTGCATTTGTTTTTCTAATGCATCGACAAAAATAATAAAATAATTCATAATTGTAATCATGTGAGTAAGTGAAAAAACAAAGTAAACTATAACAAATTTCAAGTGTTTTGTAGTAAAACGGTTAGATTTTTACAATTGAATTTTAGTACTGAAAGAATTTATCGCATTGTTTCGAACAGTATTTTATTTTCTCATCTTTATTTCATTCCAGTTATAGAAGAAACTAAAGAAAAGGTTGCCATCTTCAAACTGTTACTAATCCTGTAATTTAACTGATGTCTAAAAGTTAACTGATGTAATTACGTAGTTGACTTTATCATCTATGTATAATAGAAATAATACTTACAAAATGTTAATTATTGTTATTGTTCAGGAAATTATAAAATATTTGTTATTTTAGCTTTACTTAGTATTAGTATATAATGATTTCAGTAATTTTTATAACTATCCATTCTATACTACTAATAGAGGCACTGGCTCAAGACAATAATAGTCCTCAAGATAACGAACTCGTGGCTACCGTGTCATGAGTTGGAGCCTAGTACCGCTGAAGACCAGCCATGCACAGGAGGCTGATGCATGTTAAATCTGTCAAGGTTCAAACGTCCTCCTGTTGGTGTAGTGTTGTGTTGTGAGGTGTGGTAGTTAAGAGAAAGGGTGCAAGTTCAGGTGACGTCTACGTCATTTGACCATTGTTCAAAACGACGAGGCTCGTCACCAAAAGCCCTCGTACAGCTAAATAGTGTGGCAATGATATTCACTCATTCTCATTCTACAGCAAACAGGACATTATATATACACTCACTTCCAAAAGTTAAGCACGAAGATGTAAAATGCAAAAAATCAACAAATACTGCTTTGATTGACACAAAATTTGGCAGTAAAGTAGCATATATATTTATACATAAAACAAAATCAATAATTATGTACAGAAATGAAAACAATATTTTAAATTTTTGTAAGTTATCAGATAATGTCATACTTGAGACTTAAACAGAATTATGTATAAAGTGAAAATAAACAGCATAAAATGAAAAAAAGACATTAATAGTTTATGTGATACCACCTCATCTGTATGCAAATTTTACATCTTCTGACAATGCTTTCAATTAGGTGGTCAACCACCGCAGAATTAAGCAATCGCTTTTCTTGTAGAGCAATTTCCAGCACAATAAGAGTGGCTGAAGGTAGGAAACGTGAAGATACAGCACATCCAAGAGAATCCCAAAGATTTTCAATGGGATTAAGGTCGGGCGAATATGCTGGCCGCGCCTTACGCGCAATTCCTTCACTCTCCAGGTAGTCATCGACGATGTCAGCTCTATGGGGATGTGCTTTGTCGTCCATTAAAACAAAAGTAGGGCCAACTGCTGCAGCGTACCATCTCACAATGGGTTCTAGTACTTCATCTTGATACTTGGATACTTCTCGATTCGATTCTTGGACAGTCGTCACAGAACCCCGTTTAAAGATGTGCAGGTCGGTGCGGTATCAAAATGAAGTCCCTGCCCACACTATAATGCTTTCGCCTTGGAATGCCTGATGTTTTGGGGCTGATTGCGTGTTTCTTGTTTACGCCATATCCTTATACGCTTGTCATCTGTCTCCAGAGCAAATCTTGACTCATCAGTAAACATGACATTGCCCCAATCAGACACAGTCCCATTGTCATTCTCCCGGCACCTCTTTAATCGTGCCCTTCTTAATTGGACGGATAGAGGAACACAAAATCAAGTTATCCAGGCGTGCAGTCCATTCATATGTATTCAGTAGCTGCAGATATAGCCTTACCAATGGACGCTGTAACCGTAGATGTCACACGTGTGGAGGTCGCTCTGCGATTCCGCTTGGCTACAATAGTAATTTATCGATCTTCCGCGGGGGTTGTAACTCTTGGGCGACCACCTACGGGCCTTCGGACAACTGTTTGTGTGGTTTGGAATTGTTTCCATAAACGTGAAATTACAGAATGATGAACGCCAAAGAAAAGAGCAACATCTGTGATCGACTGTCCTGCTTCAATGCGCCGCACAGCATGCCAGCGCTCAGAAGCTTCTATTCATTTTCTAGAAGTCATAGAAACACGTATGTCTTGAAAACAAATTGTGCGAAAGTTTTAAACACCTTCTAGCAGCACTTACAATCAACTTCCGTAACCCTTCATAAAGCTGGCTTCTTATAAGACTGCCTTTTTAGCATATTTCTTGACATGAAAGCACGATTGGCTGTTACCTAACATATTTGCATACTAATACCTAGTGAGTTTCCTCTTCACTGATTGGCTTTCGGAAATTAGCATTTTCCTCTCCGTGCTTAACTTTGGGAAGTGAGTGTATTTCTTGCCTCTATCATGTATATTATATATTGCTTATATTAAATATAAGCCTTGAACTTGTGTATTTAGATACTAAATCTAGCAATAAATGGTGTATTGTTTGTAGATTTGAACAGTGGTATAGGCATTTCTTTCGCAAGCTCTCAATAGTACGTAGCCTTGTTTTTCAAAATGCTTTCAGGGCCTCGGAATGTCTCGGGGGAACGATACAGGAAGAAAAGTATCGTTTTTAACCTCCCTCCGACTCGTAACATTTCGTTTTCCAGCACTGCAATTCACACTATCTCTTTAAACTGCACAATAAAGCTTCAGACGTCTTCGTGGACCTCGTGGGACATTCAAAGACACACTAAATCCCATTAAGGAACAAAGAAAGGGAGTAAACCCTGTCAGAAGACACGAGGTGACGTTGATTCCAAAAGTTCTGTACATTAAAGTCGGTCCTGTTTCTGTCTATGTGTACCGATCAGAGGCTAGTTTTCGAGTGTCTTTACTCGACAAAATTATGTTTTAAACCTGTCTATGGACATCAGGAAAGCTTGGGGAGGAGACAAAGGGCTTCCACAATGCAAGACTATACTTCAGACCCTTTAATGAACCTCGGAATGTCTCGGGGAACGATACAGGAGGAAAAGTATCGTTTTTATCCCCTCTCTCCGACTTCGTTTACATACTGTAACTCACACTGTCAATTATATTCCTTTGTATTTAATTAGGTCACGAAACTGAGTCTAACCACATAAAGCAGTTTTCATTCTGCTACGGGGTTGCGGTAGCCCAGTGTTTAAGGTATCGGATCATGACAGGCATGTCATGAGATTGAGCCCAATACCACAAAAGACCCGACTTCCAACTAAAGACGAAAAAAGCCAAATGAGCGTTACAAACCCGAGCGTGACGTTCATTCAAGTTCACTCTCCAGAAAAACGCGCCTAAAGAAGTTATCACTTCAAACAAATATTCTGTTCAAGAAGTGGAGTTACTAAACGAAATAAAGAAAATACTAGAAAATGCATGTGCAGAAAACCAAAGTGTTGCCATCACAATAACTAAAAGCAGAACTGAAATTTCTACTATGTTACAAAACGTAATACTGAAATTGAAGAACTTAGATGCTCCATAAGCCTCACGAAGCGCAGATCAGCACAAAAATTAAATTCCACTAAAACATCCCATGGAAATGTCAACTTTATACAGAGCTATAAGTTGAAGAATACTTTTATAAAAAAAGCCAATGAAATAGATAATTTATAGATAAACTATAGCAAAGAATAATTAGATTTACGTTTAGAAAACATCAACAGAATTTAATATTAATTTACTTGGCTCTCTGAAGCCGCGTTTGGTGACAGATCGCGTAATTTGGACCCACGGTCATCTTGCACCCCCTTCTTGAAACTTCCACATCACGCCAAAATATAAACTTAATAAAATATACATAAAATCAATTGGTTTTAATTAAGGAAAGTTTTCCTTGGTCGAAATTCCACTACTATGTTTGTAAGAAGTAATTAAAATGAGTCTTTTGAAATAAAATGTGATTATTAACATATTCGGCTTTTGATAAGTTCATTAGTACATATTTGACGTATTGCATATTTCGTATTTATTAGATTAATTTTAACAAGATGAGTTTTAACTCTACAACTTGCTCTTCAAATATGAAGTTGTTTCTAAGATATATGACATCGTTATCCTTTGATGATTTTCTCTGGAACGTTCTCTCAGATTAACTTCATTTAAAAGTTTCACTAATAAAAGTGGCTTCGTTGCCTTGTACGCTATTAAAAGTCTTTTTCTAGAAGGGTTGGAAATAATAAAGAAAATGGAAGCTATCGGTATCGATTCTTGAAGAGATCACTATCAGCTAGGACCAGTTGGTGTTGACAAGTCTCTGTGCTTCACTAGTTGCAGTCAATAATTTTATAGTTATTGTTTTATCCACGCTTCTTGATGGAATATCTTCTTTGCACATTTAGAGAAATGTAGAGGGTTTCTCAAAAATATATTTTTTAACAAGTTATATTAGATAACATACTGTTTACATGTGGCAAATAAAAATATAGTATATTTACATTTGTAAGTACTATTTCCAGGAGAAATAACTTCCTTGGAAAACATGACGCTTTAATTTAGAAAGTATTCTTTTTAAATTTTATTTAAATAAAAAATCGAATTAAATAACATAGCTAAATTATTGCGATATATATGTTTTTAATTTGATGTTTATTCGAGTTTATCTTTCAATCTCAAAAACTCTTTTTTCCCTCCTTTGTTATTTTCAAGATAACTTTCATGCATGGCTATTAATTTTGATTATAATTATTGTATATAAATATTAAACTCTTAAAAATATGTCTTCTTTTTCATTCAATACAGAATCACGTTTATTTGTTATTTTGTCTGCTTAAGAAGCTCATAATACTAGATTGAAACTTTCAATTGGATTCTCTCTCTGTTTACGTATAATAATCGTCTTTAATTTCATAATTTTTAGCTACAAAAAAGATTGTTGTTGAAATTTTATAGTAATGAGTTAATCTCAATAAAAAACTTTTTCTTCTGTTTAGTTTTACAGTTGTGTAAAAAAAACCATATTTTTGATATTATACGATTAGTATGTACTTAGAGTGAAAACATACTAATTTTTAAGGACTTTTTTTTTGGTAGTTGTAGAAACTTTTACCTCAAAAATTCCCATGCCTAATATTACTAAATAATATGTGTATTAATGTACTTTCTACCTTTTATTAAAAATTAAATGAATTATACTCTACGTTTTCCTCATTTTTTATAAGTTTTTCGTGATATATTACAAAAATTGGTGTCCCAGTATTTAAATTGTATAATGATTTATATTTTTCCATGAGTGGTAATTATGGTTATAGCTATTATATATATATATGAATGGCAACGATCAGTTCCTTAAAATTATTCATTATTCAGATTATTTCTTTTTCATAACAAAGTTTCGGTGATCTTCATAAAAGATCATACGTAAATAAATTTATCATTCACTGTAGTTGGTACAAGTTTCTGATTAAAGTTACTTAATTCTTAGAAATTTGAAAATAAAGTATTTTGGCATCTGAGCAAATGTAGCTCGAAAAATTGGTTTTGATTTTCTTTTCTGGACACTTTAACACCCATATTCCGCAGCAGTCTTTCGTCAGTTTTGGTTCCTTATCCTTTACCATTCTACACTGCTGGACAATTGCTAAGGACGGATAACACTATCATCCATAGCAACCACAAAATGAAAGGAAGCAAAATGTGGAAAATTAGAATAAGTGCGGGATATTAGTAAGAAGAAGTATGAGTATGCAATTTTTTCCCACGTCTGTTCATCACAAGATAGCGTTCATAAGAGCTTTAAAGGTTTAGACGCGTGTGGACAGTTGTTATTTCAAGTCAAAGTTTTCTGTCATGTTTCAAGTCATGATTTTCTGCGTGGCCGAATTATTGGAAAGATCGAAGAAGGGCGAAAAATATCAGATATTGCCAGGGAGTTCGACATCGCTCACAGCGTTGTTTCACGGCTGTGGAAGTCATTTAAAACTACTAGAATGTGTAGTAGACGACACGGGGGAGGTCGTGTTAGAAGTACGACGCCTGCAGAAGACAGATATATCGTCCTATCAGCAAAAAGGAACAGGCGCACCACAGCTCAGCAGGTGGCAAATCAGTTTCTTTGCTGCCTCAGGAAAGCAGATCTCCCGAAAAACTGTTGCCAGACGTTTGAGGGGAGGAGGACTATACGCACGCAGACCTGTTGTGTGTGTCCCATTGACCAGACAGCACCGTACTGCCCGTTTACAATGGTGTCGTGAGCATCACAATCGGACTGAACAGGACTGGGCATGCGTACTATTCTCAGATGAGAGTAGGTTCAGTCTGTCATCGGATTGTAGACGCCAATTGATCTGGCTCGAGAGTGGTACTGCTTATCGTCCAGAAAATATCCAGGAAAAGGACCGATATCCGACATGCAGTATCATGGTGTGGGCCGGCATCATGATCAATGGCCGCACGCGTCTACATGGGGTTGCGAATGGGACTATGACGGGCCAACGATATATTGATGAAGTTCTACTTCCTCATGTTCGTCTTTTCCGTGGTGCTGTTGGTGATAAATTTGTTTTTATGGACGACAACGCAACATGTCATCGAACACTCGCTGTTCAGGATTGTCTAGACAGTGAGGGTATTCAACGTCTCGTATGGCCAGCGCGTTCTCCAGATCTAAACCCCATTGAAAATGTGTGGGATGCTTTGGGGAGGCAATTTGCTAGTCGAAACTATCCTCCGACAAACAAGAACACCCTCATCCGTGCACTCACAGAGGAATGGGATAAATTGCCTCAACAGCTGCTGGATAATGTTGTGCAAAGTATGGTACGACGTGTGGAATGTTGCATCACACTCCACGGTGGACATATCTCGTACTGATACCTTTCTTTAAGGTGCCTGTTGACTTTTAGATGCATTGTTCCATTTCTCCGTACGCAGATCAAATGAACATTTTTTTTTCTTTCAGATGTTTCACAGCTTTTGTACTTTCCAGAACAATAAATATTCTTTATTTTAATGTCTGAACAGTGTGGCAACTCTATTTTATCCTACTAGGCCTCATGTCTCGCTTACTGTTATGCTACATAGCAATTTGTGATCCGTCCTTAGCAATTGTCCAGCAGTGCATTCTTGTATTTACAAAATTTATTCTTGAACAGATATAACTGATGTTTCCTAAATTATAGTGAGTATGTTCCGCAAAGTTTTGTGGTAAATAAGGACTTACTGTCAATGTTTTTTTTTATCAGAAATATTCACAAACATAGTATAAAAATATTAATATACGTTTTATTCTTCTTGACCTAAGTATTAAAAGTATTTATTCACATGGAGAGGCTCCCTTAATCGAATTTTAACTAAACATTTTAACTATAACGCTACATATACATAAATAAAGCCTCCACGCTACTAAATTTAATGTATGCTGTTAAAGAATGAACATGCAGAGATAATTTGATTGATGTACAGAGGGCGCTGTTGAATGTAAAGAAAAATTCAGAGAGATAAAATGTTTGATGAAGAAAATGCGCTGCGCTGTGCTGTATGAAGGAACTCGTTAAGTTTCAGAGTGAGAGACCTAAATGAAACCAAATTTCTGAAGAAATTTCATAAATTTATATGCTGTGCGTATTTGTAAATTGTGTTGTGTGCTAGCAATAAATGATAAACAGTTATAATAGGATTTGGATTGTAATAATTCACTACTGTCTAGCAGTATGAGTTTACTCAGGAATCCAAATCAATCTCGAGGATATCTTCCTAAGTCAATTTCTTTGTTATACCGTTAACAACCTTTAATCCTATGCATGTGTCTCGTTACATATACTTATATGTGTTTCTTATTGTTCTGATTAATGATAACAAATTAAAAATAGCCAAGTTATTAAAAATTGTTCATGAAATTGTTAAATTTATTAATTTAATTGTGCGACGAATCTGTACGGCACCTTTCCACTAATATTCTTAGGCGTCTTTGGGGATTGTAAATTCGCGTATATTTCCAATAAACTCTAAAAGGAGAAAACGGGATATGCAAAGTAGATAGGGTATTTAGGAGAGCGTTGTAAGTTAGTGGAGATGAAGGCTATTGAGCCAGCAGCAGCAGTGACAAAGTTCATAGGATTCAATTGGATCACGATAGTGAATCATTGCTATTAGTACTCAACGAAGGAACCTTAGGAAGTTCATATACCTGAAGAGATCATAAGTACTACCAGGTGACATTTGCCAGTTTAATACCGTTTAATACAAGTGTTAGTTGAATAAAATTAATTTCAGCTAATGAAAGCTACTAATTCAAGTTGCGTGTATTTCTCAGACCTCCTATTCCGGTAAACCCTTTTGATATTGAGCGCAGTTATTGATTAATTTCATATTTCGTAATTTAATTTAATTTAATATTAAAGGTAAATACCTTTCGTTTGTCGTAGACATATAGATACTATTTGTCATTTGAGTTTTTTTTTTTTTTTTTTGATATTTGAATCAAGGGAATAAATGTAAGTTATTATTATACAAATGGCGTCTGGTCATTCTTTGCCTCAAATTAATATTAGTGTCCATGGTGGAACCCAGAGGGGTTCCCACAATTGTATTAAATTTCTTACTGAAATTACTTAATATATATTTGTCATTCCTTTGAAGAAATATGTTCTGTAATTTTTTCACTTATATTCTTTGAAATAAGCGGGAAAGCACCTATAAAATGATAATAGAGTTATTAATTATTCAAAGGGGACTGTGGTTTCAGGATGTTCCAGAAGGCAACAAATATTTCTATGAAAATTATTCAAGAAAGTCTCAAACAATTGACTTTATATTATATTGAACATTTGCTTATGAACTGCATAAACATAAAGCTAAACTCTCGTAAAAAATATATTAACTGTAATATAATTTATTTCTTTGTTAAAAAAACTATTGTTATTTGGAATTATATTCTTAAAAAGGGGTAAGAATTTTTTTCATGTTTTTGTTTTGAATTGTTTTTTTTTCTGCATTTACATTTTTGAAAGAAATGCTTAGTTAATTTGAAGGGGAAAAAATTATAACTCTAAGATGTATTGGGGAAAAAATCTCAAGATTTTTATTATTTATGCTATGAAGTAATAGATGATGTAAAATCCATATTTTAATAAAATGATTACTTACAAAATAGTTACTGTAATGAAACACAATATACAGGAATGTTGAGATTGTTTAATTCCAAAATATTTTCTTTAAAAACTCCATAAAGATCCTTACATAATATGCGGTCAGAAGAATATTTTTAATTTGCACACAGAGTAAAATATTAGATGCTTCGAAAGGAAAAATTATTAAAAGAATAATAAAAAGATAAATATATACGAAATTTAAAAAAAAATTATTTTAAATTGAAATTTATGATCTTTGTATCACAGAGAAAAAACGGCCTTCATTGAAAATTTTAATAGATAAATTATGAATATTTATATATATATAATATATATACGTGTTATTGATTATTTACAAATTACATCATTAAATATTAACTGAAAAAATAACTTGTAAAAAATCGTATATTAAATTAAGACAAAATGAATTTGATAAATTAAAATTTAAATTTGTTATTTTGTTACTTAATTTTATTATATAATCCTAAATTTTCAGCACTCTTTCTTTCCCAAACATTTTGTCTCATGCAAAGTTTCTTGGAAAAAAAATCTTTCGAACTAACAAAACGGGTGACAGAAAAAATTTCATAATCATTCTCATTCCCTCTTTTTTTCCTTTAAAAGTCAAACATAAATATGTGAAATTACTCTTGATCTTGACTGGTTCAAAAATAAAACAGAATACAGGAAGCAATTAAAATTTAATAACCGTTTTAACATAATTTGTGAAGATTCAAATAATTGTACTTTACAATCTTATTCGACTTATTTTAAAAGTATAGAAAGTACGTGAATGCATAAAAAATACGTTGCAAAGAAAAATATGCCTGGGATTTATTTTCTTTGTAATTTTATAAATATTCTGCTACCGAGCCAATGATTTTCTTCAAGCGGTAACATTTTTCACCAAAGCTCACATACGCTTCGGGCATTTTAAATGAGATATCGCAAAAAGAAATCTCAAAAATAAACTTTCGTGCCTTGTTAAATATTCGTAGAAGCAAAACCTTACATGGGAAATAAAATCGCAGTTTTTATCTTTACACCACGAATATCAAGGTGAGCATGAACTTTTATTATTAAATGCAAGATACTTTTGTAGGATTTAGAATAATAAATGACATAAGTAAGTTAATGAAATATTGAACTGTGAAATTAAAGAAGTTAGCTTGGAAGATAATAGAGAAGGAGTAACTGGAGTCAAATGATTGATACATATCTATTGAAGTTATTTAAAAACTTCGATTTTTTTTTTAATTTGATAAAAAAAAGTTAATTGTTACTAAATAAAAAAGTCCAAGTTTTCTTGAATTTAATTGTTAAGACAGCTAAACTTCTGTTAATTTAAACTTTAAAAAGTCTATATAAAGATATATTTAATTATTATCGCTTTGAGAAAATTTCTAAATTTATAACGCTAGTTTAATAAAAAAAAATCTTTTATAATAATGTGTTGAATATATATAGCAGTAGATTTTGGTTCAAAAATAGTGATAATTTGAAATTTTCAACTCATGAATTTTCAACTCATACTTCTAAATTATTGCTTGAGAGTCCGAATCAAAAATCAAAAGCGGAAGAAAAAAAAAATGTTTCCATATTTATAGGGTGTTTTTTTAGAGGTATAGAACTTTAAATTGCAATGAAACAACGATGTATTTTTCGATTGACATGAATTTTTTTTTATTCGAAAGATAATCTTGTGGCATTACATTTTAAATATGATTTCTGGCATAGGACTGCCACGGCTGGCTCGGATGTAGTCCAATCTGGACGTCCAATTTTCGATGACTTTTTCCAACATTTGTGGCCGTATATCGGCAATAACACGGTGAATGTTGTCTTCCAAATGGTCAAGCGTTTGTGGCTTATCCGCATAGACCAATGACTTTACATAGCCCCACAGAAAATAATCTAGCGGTGTTAAATCACAAGATCTTGGAGGCCAATTCACAGGTCCAAAACGTGAAATTAGGCGGTCACCAAACGTGTCTTTCCATAAATAGATTGTGGCACGAGCTGTGTGACATGTTGCGCCGTCTTGTTGGAACCACAGCTCCTGGACATCATGATTGTTCAATTCAGGAATGAAAAAGTTAGTAATCATGGCTCTATACCGATCACCATTGACTGTAACGTTGTGGCCTTCATCGTTTTTGAAGAAGGATTCCACCAGCCCATAAAGCGCACCAAACAGTCAGTTTTTCTGGTTGTAACGGTGTTTCGACATACACTTGTGGATTAGCTTTACTCCAAATGCGGCAGTTTTGTTTGTTGACGTAGCCATTCAACCAGAAGTGCGCTTCATCGCTAAACAAAATTCGCTTATGAAAATCGGGAACAACGGCAATCTCGTTTTGGGCCCATTCAACGAATCTACGCCTTGCTTGATGATCGTTTTGATGAATTGCCAAACCAAACTGAGAAAACACCACTTGACAGCTGTTAAATCGGTCGCCATCTTGGAAAGTAATGCCAACTTTAACTTCTATATACCTGAAAAAAAACCACTCTTTATATATTTTATTCATATTGAATAAATTTAAGGCTAATATTCTGTTCAACATATAACCTTAATTGGGGGCGTAACGGAGAATAATAAGGTCCCCTTGCAAAGTCAGGATTTGGGCTCTTAGCTGGATCTTACAAAGATTTCAAAACTATAACATATAACATTAGCTTTGGGCTTCTAAAATTTTGCCCCTCCCGCCGCGTTGCGGAGGTGTACGTTACACCACTGACATCAATGTTACTTTGAAGTGTGACGTTATCGTTGAAATCTTTTCATATATTTTACAAATTTTCTCACACTTTTTTCACTTTGGTATTTAATTATAAGATCTTTGAGATCAATTATCAGAATTCTAGGTAAAAAGAAAATGGCAAACCTTTATTAGTATTGACCTCGTAATAATACGAACTTCCAATCTTTACATATGTATTCTCGTTTATTTGTCATTTCGCTGACTTCAAGAAAGTTACCAGTTACGGGTTTTCTTATAAATTGTGTTTTTTAGCGCAGTGTTTCCTAACCATTTTCTCACTTCAGAGCGGTCAACGTTTGATAATTTTATTGCGGCTCGCTGCGGAGGGTGAATGTTTATATTTTAAATTGTTTTGTTTTAAACCCCTTCAGGACCCGCGGAAGGAGAAAGAAGCGCTTCTCCAGGCCCGTACGTTCGGAAAGGATGCGCACGCACGGGACCGGTTGAATTTCCCTGCTAAGCTTAATTTCCTTTAACAATTCATACAAAGTTTTAAATACAATCAAATACACTTAAACTTGCAATTTAAAATCATTGCTATTATTTGAACATGGAATACAAAAATGTTCACTATATTTAAAAAAAACAATTGCGATTTTTAAAGAAATTCATTTTAATAAAAAAAAATTACATACACTTTCAAAAAAATTAACAAAAATCCCATACATTTAAATACGAATATAGAAAATATTAGAAAACTAAAAAAAACCAACTTATTCAAAATATAAACAGAAATCCATAGAAAAATATATCACGAACCTCCAAATGCTCGATTCTTCCGAAAAATAAACATGTGTAGTTGTTTATATTCAGAAATATCTCGGATCTAATTAAAAAAGCACGGAGCCGAAAGTTTATATTGAAGTTCAAAGTCTTATGAAACATTATTCGAAAAAAATGGTTTTTTACCACCATCTAGTGTGCTTGTAAAAATTAATATAAAAACGTTCGTAACTCTGATTCCACCGGTGTGATCATGGGCCTACGAGAAGGGATAGCTCAATCACATATATGATGCCGTGGAGGAAAAAACGCGTGATCACACATATGTGATCATGGTCCTGTTGCAAATTGTTTTTAGATATGCCTTCAGAATAAAATACAGTAACACCAAAATAGGAATATCAAGTGATTTAACACGGAATGTAAATTGGTTTCCGTGGAAAGTCGTACAAACCTGAGAAAAATACCCCACAGTAAATAAAATGGAAATAATTTAATGTTCCTTAGGCGTCCCGGTACCATTTCATCCACGGACCATATTGGGGACCACTACATTAGTGGATATATACAAGGTCTGTTCAAAAAGTATCCAACTTTTCGCCAGAAAAAATATCTTAATTGCGGGGTTAGGCTGCTAATATTCAAAGTAGGCCCATTGCGCCTATTAAATTCCCTCCCTCTCTCTTTCTTGACCTAGCATTCCTTCCTCTGCCAAAAATACTTCTGGAAGGCTTGTTTTGGAATGATGTTCCAATCCTCCATCGCATTCTGCTTATCTCATCTCTACTCTGAAAATGGGATCTTTTCAATGGCATATTCATTTTCGAGAGCAGCCAGAAGTCACAGAGGAGGCCAGGTTTGGCAATTATAATGTCCAGTGGGTTCCGAGTAACTGCCCGACGAAGTTTTTCGGTTCTTCCGACAGAAGCTTGGAACAACTTTCGTAACCGTTTTGCGCATGATTACACTAAACTGCATTCGGAGAGCATGCACTAATCTCAACTTATTCAGTAGTTTCAAATACGTTTAAACGACGATGTTTTACTATGAGGTTTCCACTTTTTCAACAACAGCTGCATTTCGAGTGGTTTATGGCATCCCTGAACATAAAGATCACTCTCTACTGACGTGCTGCCACTTTTGAATCGGTTGACCCCGTCCTTAATTTGGGTGAGCGGCACAGCATCGTTTCCGAACTCTTGCGGAATTTTACAAACTGTATAACTGAAGAAATCACCAAGCTTTTGAAAAAAAAAGAAAGTGATGTAGTACTTGTGCTCAAGTCGTGTTCAGAGTCATCTTTAGAGAAATTAAAAATCCAACGAACACGAATAACAGCACCTCACTCGACTGACTGCAGGAAACGACTAGTACACTGGAACAAAGGGAAAGATTTCAAGCATGTGCATTAACCCTTTATCTACCTCATTATGATTTACTGCAATTTTTTTCATACAATATTTTTTTGAACCACTACATTGAAAAGTAAGGGATATACATAAACAAAATACTAACCTCTGGGAAATTGAATCCGTTAGAGCTAATTAATTAATTAATTATATTCAACTGTAAAACTAATTATGTACCCTGTTTACTTAAAATAAATAGTCAAATCGTTTTCTAAGGTCTTCATTAACATACGAAAAAAATAAGACACTAAAATTTTGACACTAACTACATTTACGGGACAAAAATGATAATCTTCGCAATCCGCTGAAAGCGCCGTCAACTGAGAACGCAATTTCTGCAATAAAACTTTTCGCCTTCTCACTAAAATACTCATCATAGAGCCCGTGTTGCCATATATCTTGGAAGAGTGGATTTCAAAGAATATTCCTGCTAAGTATCGTCAGAGTTTTCATAAAAATGTTTGTTCTATGTAATTTTAATGTGAGTGGTACTTATAAGTACCGTCGGTAGATAAAGGGTTAAGCTGCCACTGTGCACAGTGGCGCTATTTTAGAATCTCTATTGTGAATGGGAAAATTCAAAGTCAGATATTCTTTGAACATATCTTGTATATTACGAAGAGCTCAAATAATTAATGGTTAATAATCTCTTTCTACATATTTTGTACATGTACACAAACAAATCTCTCTCTGAATATAATATTTCTCTCATAAACAAATTTACGTACGGTTTAAAATAAGTCTGTTTTTAAGTCATGCATTTGTAACAAATTTAATGTTAATTTGATTTAATTTCAATTTTAATATTTATAATTTACTTAGTCATAGATGCCGTGATCAGATTACTTTCTATCATTATTTGATTTTGTTGTTTTTGAACTTCCTCTTTTTTAAAAAAAGGAATTTATTTGATTTTTTCTATACGTTTTCATATTTTCTTCATATAAAATGCTGGTGATTGCATTATAGAATACATTTCCAAGCAATCATGTACGGAAGAGTTACATACTGATCTCCTTTGTAATCATTCTTTACAATGAGATACGAAGATTACTTATAGATATTGTTTGATTATGGTGAGTGTGTGTGATTTTTTAATATATATATATATATATATATATATATATATATATTATATAATTATATTACTAATTATATATATATATATTATATATACTAATTATAATTATATATATATATATATATATATATATATTAATAATTATATTACTAATTATATATATATATATATATATATATATATTAATAATTATATTACTAATTATATATATATATATATATATATATATATAATAATTATATTACTAATTAATATATATATATATATATATATATATATATATTAATAATTATATTACTAATTATATATATATATATATATTAATAATTATATTACTAATTATATAATATATATATTAATAATTATATTACTAATTATATATATATATATATTAATAATTATATTATACTAATTATATATATATATAAAACATCAGTACCTTAAAAACAATAAGATGAATTCTAAAAAAGTATATATTTTCTTCTATACTTTAATTGCAGACCAAATAGAAGACGAAGATTTAGTGTTATTATTTGTCCTTTACTATTTTATTTTTTATAGTTTATTCTTTTTAAGATCAATTTATAGTAATTTTGTATTATATTTTTTTCATATTTTGTATTAAGTTTAATGATTGTTTGATACATATATATATGACAAATTTTAACAATTACACTTTATTGTACTTATAAATATAATGTTTCGTTTTGATAAGTAATTGAATCTTTTATTTTGTATGAATTTTTTAAATTTAATTTTGAGGTATTCATTTACGATTCCTAATTTGTTTTAAAAAAATATTTCATATCTCATTGTATTAAATTTTCTACGACTAATGTGCTCCTGATTACGTTAAAGGCTTTATTCTGAAAAAAATCATTTATTTTCGTTCTATCTCTAACCTGGTTATTAATTATAATGGAATCGCAGATATATTAAGAATTTACTATTTTGATATTATTAAATATGGATTTTACACATTTATTTTAAACTAATTTTATTAATATCAGGTTAGAACTATTACTACTTTCTATTTAATTTTTTTTATATCTGGCCCATAAAGTTACAAAAATAAAACTATTGATATACATTATAAAGCGTTATAACCATTCAATTTTAGTTCTAAGCCCAAAAGTTTGCTTATTAATATTCTAGCTACTATCTTACAATGCCTTATTACTAGTATTTCATGGTATTTGTTTCTTAATTAAATAAATTTAAATTAGGCCATCAAAGTGATTTTACTTATACGTACACATACACACATGATCATAAGTGTATCCGGACACTCCGAAACTATAGATTCGACTAGTGATGTCACGTTGTAAATTTGCATACAAAAATAAATAACTCAAACGAGTTATTGATCATAATTTTACGACTAGAGGAAAACGGGAGCTCAATTATTTTGAACGTGCTTAAGTGATCGCTAATCACTGCTGTGGAGTCTTTTCGTGACAATTCCACTCCTTTAGGATTATCTCGTTTTACATTATAAAATGGGACCGTCAAGTAAAAGATCCAGCCGTTATTATTGTGCAACCACTGTCTAGTAGACAGGGATTGAAAAGCACTGAAGAAGAGTTATGAAACTAACTGAACGGATTAGGCTGAAAGAAATCTTTAGGAATTTCAAGAAGTCTCTGAATGTAACATCCACACTATGATAGTTCGTCTAGATATGTTGCTTATAAACTAAACATTACTATTGTGAAGTCCCCGCCGATGGGGACACCCGTTCTACACTATCCACGTGACCTGGGTCTATGGGGAAGAACGAAGATCTACTAAAGTCATTCATACTAAAATCTGTTTATTAAGATCTTAGTTTAAACACAAAAAAACAAGAATAATCTAAGGAGTATAATCAAGAACGAGACGACGCAACACTTATTACCAATCAATAACGCAACTAACCACTGAATCTAACTTCATAGATTCACTACTGTCTCAATATAAAATGCCTTATACTTAATCTATCAAGCTTACCGCTATATCCTAGATATACAGCTACGGTCCTCTAGCTTCTGTTCTGACTTTAATCCGGCTATACTTCGTTGGTTTCGGACCCACTTTTGGTTAATCTGCCCCGGCACTGTTAGGTTGATTTCCAGGATTAGGATTCCTGTTCTAGACTATATCTCATATCACCTTGCGACTACCTTTCTTGTTAACAACCACACCTAGCGACTCCACTTAGCGACCACGCGAATGCTGAACTTCTAATATATATATGGTTCCTAATTTACATACACGTTCTTCTTCTTGAGTTAGTTGGGAAGAATTGCCATTCAGGACCCAAAGAAATCCTAAGAGGACAGTTGAAATCGCGATGAAAGCCCCATCACTCTATAACCAATCGTTTACCACGAGTTGTTAACAAAATCAGACAGTCCTGAAACTTGAGCAAAGACATCGCGTGTTTTGAAACGATGAAACCAGATATTCTAAATGACAACTCGAAGGTGGAGTGAGTGCTTTGAAATTGCTTTATGAACGCTGTGAAACTGACTTTATAGTTCCACAACTGAAATTAGGAGAATGTTTTCGAGATTTGATCTTACCTTGTGGTTCCTAAATAGAATGTATTCTAGACAAAAACCCTTCTGCACCTGCATTGCGCCAAGAGTTCGGAAATCGTTCCTTCTTTTTTCAACAGAAAGGATCCTACCTTCCCAACATTGCACAAATAGGATTTATTGATATAGATCAGAAATTTCACGGGTCTGCTCAAAACTCCGACCTGAATTCCAAAGAATATCTATGAGAAGTACAAATTGGCGTTAGAGGTGATCAGTATTTTCCTGCAAAAGAATAATGTGCGATTCCTACCGAAAACTTAAAGAAAATTTAGTAATTAGCCTTTTTCAATGAGTGGCAACTATTTTTGCAGCAAAAGCCCATACAATATTATACTAATTTTTGATTTATCTGCGGGAAAAGTAAAACATTCAGGTGTCCGGGTACTTTGATCATATATAGTATGTACGCATATGTAATTAAAATAATTCACATGCAATTACATACGAAATAATTATAGTTTTAGGAACTTTACTATGAAATAATTAGCAGGCTCCATAATTTATTTTATGATATGCTAATTATAAATTTATAACAACACTTTTATATATAATTTTTATTTGCAAATATTCAATAATACAATAGATGCAACAATTATACGGAATATTTTTTATAATCATTTTTTCAATAAGTCATTACATTTTCTGCTTAAAATTGTATAAAACTTTAAAAAGTTACTAGAACTGAACCTTGATAGTAGAATTGTGAATTTCTTCCATTGCTTTGTACAGTTAAATACGAAATATTAATTTAGCAGCAAACTGTTCATGCAATTGATCAGATTCTGAAAAATCATTTTCAAATGTCAGCATCCAATACTTATTCAAATATATGTACCATCTCCCTTATTTGTTTTTCAATAAAACTTATTAACCCTTAAGACGATAACCAAATACCTAATACAATATCTCTCTACTAGGATAAATTATTTAACTTTTAAAACTTTGCACATGTATGCAGTTATTTTCATAAACAGCTATGTCAGATATATAATTTTCTAAAAAAAATCCACCTTAGAAACTAACAAGGTTTATTTACGCAGGTATAAAGTCACAAAAGAAATAAATTTAAAATCCAAGAAGAAGAAAAAGTGTGGAAAGTTTACATTAAATTTTATAACAATGAAGGGAATTTTTTAATTCCTACTATTAGCTCATTCTCTCTCTATATATATATTTATTTATTTATACATTTCAATCGTTAATAAAATACTTTCTGTTCATCCAATCAAGTTCAAATAATTTTTTTTAAACTTGTAGTGGATGATACTTGATGTTAATAGTAATTAAGTAATTAACTTTAATTATATTAATTAATTAAATTGATTTAATTATATTAATTTGTTAATTTGATTTAATTGTATTAATTGACTTAATTTAAGTGTGTTAATTAATTTAATTATATTAAGTAATTTAATTTAATTGTATTAATTAATTTAATTATATTAAGTAATTTAATTTAATTGTATTAATTAATTTAATTGTATTAATTAATTTAATTTAATTATGTTAATTAATTTTATTGTATTAATTTAATTTTATTGTATTAATTAATTTAATTTAATTACATTGATTGATTAATTAAATTTAATTACATTGATTGATTAATTAAATTTGATTATATTAATTACCGGTTTTTGACGTCAACATAGATTCGTCTCTATTGTTACAACGTAACTGTTAAAACAAAGACAAAGGTTGGCATCGAAGATCTGTTTTTCAGCCAAACCGGGTGTGCATTGTTACAACAATGCAGACAAATCCTGCTCTTTTTTCAATTCCTATTATTAGTTCATTCTCTCTCTATATATGTATGTTACGGTGGAACACCGAAATCTGAGAACGTCGAGTTTCACCGGTGAATGTCAACCTTCACACTGTCGCTTGGTGTATGTCCGAAATATTTGCTAAATATCCTTATTTCTGACTTACACTGGTAAATGTCGACCTTCACCATGCACTAATGGTGAATGTTGAACATGTCGGGCATTTATATTTTCTTCTCCATAATTCAGTCACGATAAATTTTTTGCCTCTCTTTCTGAGAGGAATGACCAAGAACTTAAAACACACAGTGCATTCAAAATGAGAAAGGAAAATTACAGAAGCTAAAATCTTATTTAATTATACAGTTCGTTCTGAATGAAAAACTTAAAACACATAGTACGTTCTAAATGAGAATAAAATAATAGCAACAAAAAACTTAATAAATTATGTGATTCAAATCTTATTTGTTGCAACAACTTAAACTATTTTGACACTTTGAATTGCACAAGAAGCTCTTGCTTTTACAACTGCATTTAATTGTGAAACCCTTCCTTTTGCAATGGCAGCGTGTATAACCTTGCCCGCCGCTCCTCGAATTAGCTGCAGCTGCTTCTCTCAGCGACATTTCTTGAAAATTAATCTCATCTATAGAAAGTAACTTTTCTTTACAAATTACGAACTGATTACGTCTGTAAAGCTTTTTGAGGGTACTATTTTCATTTGCAAGTTTATAGTAGTCGGAGTCCTCGATTCCAACAACAACCGCTAACACATTTCGGTTATCTGTACGACCATGGTCGACATCAGGAACTTGTATTTTGACATCATCACCAATTTGAGCAGGAGAAAATTTTTTTGTTAAGTTCGTGACATTTTTGTTGCTTGTAGAAAAACATTCTCTTTCATGGCCACTCTTTTTTAAGATATTAACTCGTGTTTTTCAGTCAGAACTTGATGTGAAGACGTGGTGGATTGCAAGTCCTCTTCAATATTTTTCTTTGGAATATTGTTTTCGGTGTGACCACCGCTCAAATTTTTTTCAGAAGTATTACCAGGTTCTTTAAGCTGTTCTTCGGTTTCAAAAGTATTGGCAATTTCTTCGAGTTGTTCTTCGGTTTCGATATTTGCGATTTGTTCGCTAGGCTAAAAAGACGATGCTATGCCTCTTTTTGCTTTAACGTCAAACATGGTTTCATAAGGTCTTTGGCGTATTCCTTCGAGGTATGATGTGCTCTTGGCAAATTGAACTAAGGGTAAACCTTCAGACAATTTATTTGTATCGGTATCGTTCATCCATGCAGTTAGCATATTCTGTTTATCCTGATTGGCCCTTTCAACTGAGCCTTGTGTTTGACTGTGACGAGGGTTTCCACGAACTATTTCAAAATCTTTCCACATAGCGCATATTTGGGGTATGACTTGATTACTGAATTCTCTACCATTATTTGATTGCAATAGTGTTGGAGCACCAAATGTTAAAAATATTGAAAGAACGTGATACGCTACTTCACCTCTCTTAGTTTTCAAAGGTCGTAGCTAGACAAATTTAGTTAAATGATCTTGACACACCATTATGAACTTATATCCGCCATCTCTGTTTGACTACAAATCAATTTGGCATCTTGAGTTTAACTCAGAACTGATCATTGATTTCACAACAATACTTTCCTTAGTGTGCTCAGTGTTTCTCATTTGACACTGTTTGTATAAATTTAGCCGCATAAAAAAATTAAAATTGCATATACAATGTTTTGTATTTAATTTGCAACTCTTTAAGCATACGTGTTATTCTTCCGTTGCCTGTTCTGATGTGAGTTTCATATAGCACACTGAACAATTCGTCATTGATAGCATAATACTGTATATACGTTTCTCCTGGTTTTAATGGTACAATCAACTTCTCTTCAACATTAATTTTTAAAACGTCAAAACTTTTTAATCGTCTGTAGTCCAAAGGTGTGTTGCCCTTAGATTTAGCAGAAACCACTTCAGAAAGTATGTTAGAGTACTTTTCTTTTGAAAAATAAAAGCAATTGTCTTCTCGTTTACGCGCAATTAATGTGTTTAACTTTTCAAGAAAAACCTCACGATTCACTGCTGTATCCATTCAGTATAAATTAGGGTATCGGAGGGGAAAAAATTAAGAAAACGTTGTTCGTACCATCAAACCTTGCATAAGAATGACAAAGCTGACTGACTCTCAGCAGAACAAAGGATTTGGTGGGAAACAGCGAGTCTCCTCTTTGTCGGCTCTCCTTTCACCAGAGCATATCTGTGATTGTCGACATACGTCGGTGAAAGTCCGAATGTACAAGATTGTAATACAATATTCGATCTTTCACCGACGTATTTGGTGTGTATTGACATTCACCGTTGAAAGTCGACATTCTCCAATTTTGGACTTCCACAGTATGATATATATATAATTCAAATTTTCAATCTCCAATTACATACTTTTTATTCATCCATTCAAAGTAAGAATAGACTTAATTTTTTTATATTACTTTTTTGCTTTAGTTTATTCCATCGCCTTACGGCTATGAAAATAATAAATATCTTTTGGTCAAAAATATTTAAATAATTGCTTTGCTTAAGTAACTATTTATATGTATGTCGTGTACCGGAGTGGTAAAGCTTCCTTTTGTTGCTGATACTCCAATTTGTTTTACATTTAGACACAAACGAAAATAAAAATCTGGACGTTACTTAACAAAACGCATAGCACATATTAGACTTGCTCGCGTTTACATGAAGATGACAGGAAATGGGGCAAATATTCCAGAAAATATCGGCTTATATATCAAACGCACAACGTGTTAGAGGCTCTCGCCTCTCTCTCTCGGGCATCTAGATGTGTGGGGAGAAGGGGAGAAACACTCGATAGGATTCAACTAATATATTTCCCCACTAAAAACTGGCACAATTTCAACTAATAATAGCAAGAGAAAATGTCTCAATGAAAACCGTGAAAGTGGAACAACGACAGTAAAACGTGAGCGATTAGGCGGCTAACAAACTTGATCTTTCCTTTAGTTAAGGATCTAACATATTATCATATTTAATCTAATCTTAATTCAATCTTAGTGAACAATCGTCACTTTAAAGCTTCCTCCTAATAAGAATCAAATCACTCTAATTCGAATATTATACCTTCAGTATCAATCTCACCTGTTTCGAGTATATCTTCTCTCTTTCTTTCTCTCTCTCTAGCAAGAAAACCTCGCCTATTTATAGTAAGTTAATTTACAAATCACAATTCTCTTCTTCCGAAGGGTTTGTTACGAATAACGCGATTGATAGCCCAAAGATTTCCCAAGAGGATTAGAAAATCACGTATAGATCCGTCACAAACGGAAGTTCAAAAACTCACTTGATTTCCTAGAACTTTTCTTCTAAATCGTCCAAATAATTGGAAGAGGTTCATTATGCAATTAATTTAAATACGCTGGAGTTTTAATTTCAAGGATATAAAATTATGATTACATCCCGTTATGCGGGTGATTAATAGTAACTTATTTACGTGAATCATTACATTTATATATATTCTATTAATCCCATAATATATTTAAATAAGATAGTTTTTGTTGATACTCTCTTATAAGAAACTCGTTCACTCTTAAATTGCCTCCTGTTCTGAAAGTCTAATCAAAGCTTATTGGATAGTTCCTCAACACTTCCAATGGAATTTTGTTTCATCAGGGCTTGAAAGACGTCTTCAATCAGTCCAGATTTTCCAGGACATATCTCCGGTTGTACTTTCGAATTTACGGATCCAGCATTGGTACTCGCTTCCTCTTATTGTTCAATCTCCATATATTTACTTCTTGCCTTTCCGTTACATTATTGTTTACTAAATTCATAATACAAAATGAGCCAAATATGAAACCATGATAGCTGATAAACAAGATTACTTAATGGTCATTATCACGAATTCAAGGCTATCATTATTGAGTCGTGATTCTAAGTCTTGATGCCGCGATAGACTAGTGGTCAAGGTAACGGATTCGTGGCCTGCGTGTCATGAGTTCGAGCCTAGTACTGCTGAAGACCCGCCAAGCTGTGGGGGCCGATGCACTTTAAATGTGTCGAAACTCAAATGATATGCCGTTGGTGTGGTGTAAAAGTTAGGAGAGGGGGTGACAGCTCAGGTCTCGTCACTTGACCATGATTCAAAATTTCGAGATTCGTCGAAAAAAGCCCTTGAGTAGCTGAAGAGTTCGACGTAAAATTTGACTCACTCCATGTGCCTTGAATCTTTAGTAGCTTTAAGTTATCACGTTGACGTGGAGAGGATGTTAGGAGAGGGGGTGTCAGATCAAGTGTCGTTTCCATCCCTTGACTGCGATTTAAAATTATGAGGACCGTTGCCAAAAGCTTTTATATTTCTTTTGAGTGCAACGTTATTAAGCACACCGTCTATAATAACTGTTCTGTACAAACCTGATGTGTATAAAAAAAACTCCTTTTTATGCGTTTTAAATCGACTGAATTTCAAAAAGTTGTAACGCAAGCTAAGCATTTCTATGTACGTACCTATTTTCATGCAAGTTTGAAACGAAAATTGCATTAATTATTAAGGGGACATGGTACGATTTACGCAAAAAAATTTTAATTTAAGGATCTTTAAAATTTTTTTGGTTGCCTCCTATGTATGCATACTATGTTAAACAGATTTTGCGCTCAAAATTTCATAAAAAGCTAGCCATGTAATTTTTTAAGGAAAAAACTTGAAATTTTTGAAGTGATTTTAAAATGCTACTCCTCCCCTACAAAAATTGACGTACATGCATGAAATTTGATTTACAAGTACATCAAGCTATGTATAAAAAAGTTGGTATGGGTTTTGCATTAACGTGATTGGTATTCATACAATACTTCTTTTTATGAATGTTTATGGAAAATTCCTTAAAAAATGTATAAATTCTGAGTTTAATTTTTTTAAAAAAAAATAAATATTGCTTTCATTCAAAAATGCATACCAACTTTTGTTACATGTACTATTGGTAATAGGTAAAAAAAATTCAAAGCGTTAGGCGCAATAGAAAAAAAGCCTTAGTATTTTAAATGAAGACAAACTAGTTATTTTATCTTTCTGAGATACGCCAGTTTAAAGTTTTGATTTGCCATAGGGATGTCAATAAAAACGAACGTAAAAGCTATCATAACTCTGCATTTTTTAGTTTAGAGCATTCAAATTTTGTGAGGCTATAGAAAAGTATATAAAGAAAAATTTAGGCTAAAAAATTGATATTTGATTTTTTGACCGATTTTGGTGAATTGAATCGCACTGTGTCCCCTTAAAAATCAAGTCACCGTCTTCATTTTGCTTTAAAGATGACGAAAAGCCTGCCAACGAATGAGGTATAAGCACGCCAAATGGGTGCCAACAATAATTTTAAAAAAATTACTATTAAAATCCATTGGTATGTTGCAAAACATTCACTAAGAATAAAAACAAGTTATATAAAAAAAATTAAGTCAATTTTTTCCTACTTAGATCAACATAGAAAAATTTTATCTTCTAGCTACTTTTTATTAAATATTTTCAATTAATGTAAATATATGTATAGGACAGAATCACAATATTAAGTGGTCATTCATTTTTATTCTTTATCATTCATGTATCGTATTGTCATCCAAAACGATCGTGTCTATAAAATTTCATTTCAACTGAATGCTTTAAAACGTGAGAAAACCCCTTTTCAAGTTTTGACCCAAGTCGCCAAAAGGATCGCTAAGTCGCCAAAAATGATACCAACGTGGCTGTATTTGTAATTCTTTGAATAATTAGTTTTAATCAATTATTTTTTCTTAATTATGTTTATATTACTGTATTGTCATCCAAAATAATCATGTATATAAAATTTCGCTCAATTGAGCTCTTTAAAATGCATTTTATTAACGATTGAAAATTCCTAGAAAATAAATAAAAAAATATAGATAGTGTGAGCTAAATAGTAGGAATTCAATAAAAACAAGATTAAATTTACGATTTTTCATAAAAAGTTCATGTACCCCTTTGTACTTGAGTATCCCTTTAATTTATGCAGCTGAAACATTGCATTCTTCTAGGTGGATCTACTTCCTTCAATCGATCGATTGTTGATAGCAATAGCTCTGTAAAACTGCATGGCCAGTAATGGCAATAGCCTCGTCATTTTGAGCTTTGGTCAAGTGACGAGGGTGACACCGGAGCTGACACCTTACTGTTACAAATTCCACCTTATGCTAACATGAGAATTTTGAACGTTGACAGTGTGGATGCTTAGATTGCATCATTTTATCTTCACGGCAGATAGATCTATAGTCACAACATAATTTGAACCTGTAATTTGAAAGAAATAACTCCACACGAGTTCATGACAGCGACCACTTGATACTTTCAAAAAGTCAAATTCCTCTAGTTTTATATCATCAATTTCCTCTAGTTTTATATCATCAATTTCTTGTGCAGAAAATATACTGATGGGTCACATTTTTTTTTCTAATGGGGCCTCGGATTGGTGCCTTGCCTTTGCAGACCAAGAACATTCTCCTGGAGCTGGTATGACTTTGCAGTGTGGCACCATATAAGTGGCATACCAATCGCTACAATAATTTTGACACCCAGGTTAATCCCAGAAGAAGATACCTGAGTTCTCACGGTGCGAAACCAAATATAGGAGTTTAATTTTGCCGAGCGCACCCAAACCAAACAAGCCCCCAAAGGATCTTTTACATGCCCCATAATTATACGACAACGCTGTCGATTTCCTCCATCATGAAAACCCGCCGACTTGGGCCGTGGTCGAACCCGCAGCCATACGCGCATAAGATCAGCGACAAACTAACTACGCCACCCACCTAGTTTGGTCAAATTAGTCACACACAAAAAAAATTCTGTGTAAAGAGACATGTTACATCAGAAATTTAATTCCCAATTTGGATATCTGGTGACGAATAATTGTTGACAAAATAAGTTTTTCAATAATTATTTACAATAATTATCAAGATCTATATTATTTTTTACTAGTTACGTACATGTTTGCTGGGTTCTAGACCCTTTTTATAATTGAGGCTTTGTTAAGAGGAGTCAGAATTTCTATCGAACTTCTGAGTACTGTATTTTTATCATGATTTAATGCAGATAGTTAACCTATTTGTCTGTTACGTCAACAATACATAGATGTTCTATGGTTGCCTTAATAATAAAAGAATATGTCTGCCCTAGGGCTTTACCAATACACAATGGATATTTTTGTACAAGTATGTACACACGGGAATATTTGAACTTTGATATTTCAGGTATATTTCATCTACCCTATTTTATCAATTATTTAGAAAAAGCATCAAGTAAGAGAAATAATTGTTCAAAAAATTATAATAAAAAGGGAGGTTTTTCTGGTAATTTTCTTAAGAAACTTCTTAATAATTATACCAAATATTCAGCCAGCGTACAAAAAAACTCTAAGCAGTCGTTTGCTTTATGATACTAAAAAAAAGATTTTATTTATGATGCATAGTTTGAAAAAAGTATTTCTGGAAAAAAAAATTCTCCCTATTCATTTCTAGTTTTTCGAAAAGTTTTTACAAATTAACCTTTTTTTAAATGGATATTTGGAATGTGTTGGGAATGGAAAATATTCTTGGAACAAAAGTGAGGGGGAGAAAATATTTCTTACTAATAAAAAAATAAAATCTATTTAAGTTATATACATATAATAAAAACGTATAAATTAATGTTTTTTTCTATCTGTACTTTTTTTATGCATCACATCGATAAAATTTAGAACTTCAGGCATGAAAATAATGCAAATTATTTTAGTAAATGTATTTCACTGAACATTATATTCGAATTTCGTTTTCTATATTCATATGATTCCGAATTAGTATTAACAAAGTTCCGAAATATTTATTTCCTAGTTAAAATCAATTACATTATGTGTTTATATGAAACATCTTGGAACGTTTACTAATTTTGATTTAATTTTTAAAATAATTTTTTGAATTTTGTTCTCATGTGAACTTAATCAACTTTTTGATTAAAAAAAGGATCAAATGGGACATGCTCTCTTCTACTAAAATAAATCACAACCAATTTAAGAAACATTTAATCTCAAAAACATTGTTAAAAAGTGCACTTATACGCTTAATTATTTATTTTGGCTGGTAGTTATCTATTTGTTTAAGTAATTATTTAAAAATTAAAAACGTAATAACATTTATTCTAATTCCTCCTCTTGAAAATTGATATATCTCCTATTACTTACCTTTTCGAATATTTTTTACAGTTTTACCCCTTGATTATTCGCTAATTCGTCGTTTGATTATTCTCGTAGTAAAATTAATATTCATTCCAAATTTTATTCAAAGTCAAAAACTGTTATTTGCAAAAACATTATTTTAATTTACCCCAAAAAAATGGTAAAAGAGCAGGAAAAAATTTTGCAATTATATTTGTATCCCATTAAGAAACCACAGAACTTTTTCAAGTGCTTCCTGACCTAAATAGCCTAGTGGTCATAGTCACGAACTCGGTGAGTTCGAGCCCTAGTTCCACTAAAAACCCGCCGTTCAGAGGGTCTGATGCATGTTAAATCTGTCATGGGTGAAGTCCTCCCTTTGACATGGAGTAGTAGTTTGGTGAGCGGGGCAGCTCAGGTGTCATCCTCGTCACTTGACCATGGTTCAAAAAATTACGCGACCCTTCGCCAATGGCCTTCGTGTAGCTAAATAATGCGCCCTTATCATTCTCTCATTCGCTCATATTAGATGACGTCATAAAATAGTCCAAATGAGATGAATTTACGTCACACAAACAACTTGAGAGCTATGAACGAACGACCTCTCGTAGTTTTGAATCATGGTTAAGTGACGAATACGATATTTAAGCTTGCATCCCCCTCTCCAAATTGCCTCACCACATCAGCGATGGGACTTTAAGCTTTGGCAAATTTAACATGCATTAGCCCAAGGGGGTAACCCCTTGGGCTAATGCACCTATGACACGCATGCCACATGTGGCAAGTGGTGCAATTCTCGGTGGCACTCTACAAATTTGTCAATTTTTAAGTGGATGGAAGTTGATGAATTTGTGATAGACCTTGTGTTTGACAAGAATCTTCTGAATTATGAACAGGCACAGAATGACGAAAAAATTGGAAAGATAACTCTAAAAATAAATTTACAGCTATTTTGTAAATTGTTAAAAAGTCATTGCTGAAGAGGTCGAATATTGTTTGAATAGACAAAATTACTTGTACTCTGCTTTCCGCTTTTATATGTCTATATATCTTAGTAAAAAATCTTTCCTCGTATGTGTGAAAAACATTACGGGTCCACAAAGAAATTGTTTAACAACTGAATACTCAGAATAGTTTTAAATTGAAAGTCAATAATTATACCCCTGATTTTGTGATATGAAAGTAGAGCGGTGCAAGTAGTATAGGTTAGGATTAAAATTTTTATTTATCTTTTCAAATAATTATGGTGACGATAAATACATTTATTTTAATTTGTATATTTCTTATTTTGATAAATATGTTTAAAAATGCACCATGTATAGAAAATTCTATTTTTTTTTTTTTTTTTGTTCAAGAAATAATTCTATTTTACGTTACCCACTTTTATGTTAAGAAATATCTTTAAATGATGTGAAATTTATAAATAAGAAAACTATCAACTTATATATTACTAACCTAAATTTTTTAACTCCGCATTCATTATAGCGGGAATGGAATTGTTTCAAACATGTCCCAGTCTGTGGCACGCTGAATCCCATTGGTCTGGCGCGAGGTTGTCGACCCTTGAGCTAAACCATATTCCCCACTAGTGTAAGAACGAGTAGTTGTGGAGTAGTATTTTTCTTGAGATTTCCATGAATCCACGTTACTTACCTTAAGTTTATTTGTCCTAAGCATTCTAGCATGTTTTTCTTGAATTTGTAATTTATCTGTCAAAAACAATTGTGAACTAAAAATAATCTTTAAAAAGAATCATATTTCTGTAAAGTCTTAACAATTTTCTTTCTTTTTGCTAAAGAATTAAATAAACTCAAACTCAGTGGCGCAACTGCGCAGGAGGGCCAGGGCTTAATGCGCCCATCAAAGTGTACGTGACCATTGGGCGCTGAGGTGCATGAGCAGATGCCGCGATCAGGTGGTCAGTCTGAAGCGAGACCCCCAGTGTTTTAAGTGCCCCAGCAAGCTTGGTACTCATTTATCGACCCACTGCAGTAGGATGAAAGGCTGAGTCGACCTTGCTCAGCTCGAGAATACAACCCGGACCTGTGGCGTGGAAGCACGATATACTACCAATGCGACTAAAGAATTAAATAGGGCATATTTAAATTAGTTCTTAAACTTTATTTTTTATAATTCTAGTCTGATTCATTTCATTTCATTACCCTTTTTATCGAAGCAGTAGAGATTCTTTATTTTCGTGGCCTATTTACGCAGGATAATTACTTGATTGGTGTATTATTTTGTTATTAATAAGACGAAACTATAAGAATGGATATTCAACAACTTAATATGGAACAACTCTCTCTTTTTATTAACATTCATTAACTTCAAAAGCATTTTGACAGTAAAATATTTAAAATTAATCTAATGACAAATAGAAATGTCGAGTTATATGAATGATAAAATAATTTATTTCTTGGATGAAAAAAAAATAGTTTGAAAGTTGATTGGTTTTAGTTATCCCACTCGTTTCTCTCTCTATAAAAAGCTCAAAACTAATTGGATTCATTTATTTACCATATTCACCCCATTTTACTCAACAAACCCCTTATTCGATATTGACCTCAATTCCAGAATATTGCTTTTCTTTTAATTGTATTTACAACTCTTATCATTTTCTTCCAAATAAATTATGGGCCGAATATTGAAGTAAAGGGAAGAGAAATTGATTTTTAGCAGTTATTTTTTCTATTTATAGAACTTTCCCAATAACAATTACCACACTTTTTTCTTATGCATACAACAATTGAAGTAAATTCTAATTAATAAGAAAAATATTTTTTATCGCGCGCGGGGCTTTTTTTTTATTGAATGATTTTTTTTTCTATTTTTAAAATCTCCATTTTAATCAGAATTATTAAATTTGAAATGGAATGCTTGAAATTCTATTTCGAATCGACAAATTAATGAAAAAAATGGAACAAAATAATTAAAATATTAAATAGAAAAAAGTAGTTAAATAAATATGATTGCTTTAAAAACGCACCTACTAATTGTCTTGCATAACTGTTTTTATAGGCACTTAAATATTTTTGTGGTTCCAGTAACCCTTTAGGGAATAAAATAGTCATTCCAAAATGAATTTTAATGTTCTTCTTTTTGCTAATGCCACGTAACCGGCAAAGGTCAGATCGAGGCCCACGAAATTCATCATTGCAAAGGGCTACATATACGCTTGGCATTAGCTGTAGTTTTAAGCTTCATACAGATGACAGTACGATTTGGCTCGGTTCCACTTCAATTTTGAGAAAGAACATTGCAGATCAGGAACCTCTCTTCCTCTTTCACCAACCTCGCGAGAGGACTTGCGACTTGACGCCTATTTAGAGTACCGCAAAGGCTCTGTACATTCACAAACATCCAAGCCTTTTTCAAGATTTGAGCCCAGATCCTACGGCACAGCAGTTCAGCATCACTAACCACTATATATGGTGTTTAAAAAAACTAAATATTTTATTTTAATTTCATGCATTGCTTAAAATGAAAATTATTACCTGTTATTTTATTACGTACTAGTTGTCACACCCGTTCTTCTCAATGGTATTTTTTTAAAAATTATTATTATTCTTAATGTAAAAGCTGAATTGTAAGTATAGTAAAAACAGTGCACAAAATGATGTGTATAAAAACTTAAAATAATTCTTTAATGAGTGCATTTATTGTTTATATATAACACTGCTTAAGCACTCGCAACGCTTCTTTTAGTTCAATTTTCGCAAAACCTCTTTTGCAGAGGATTTCTACTCCATGAAAGGAATATCTCTACCAAATTTCAATTTTGTAGGTACAAGTAATAGTTCAAAAACAGGAATATTTATCTATAACGCCTGTTCTGTCCTCGCGACGCCTCAAAGGGGCAATTTTCGCAAACCGCTTTTTTGTAAAGAATCTCTACTCCATGAAAGGAACGTTGCTACAAAAGTTCAAGTAAGTAGGTCTAATAGCTCAAAAAAAAAGAATATTTACCTAAAAAGCTCCTTAAGCCCTCACAATTGCCCTTGGAGGTCAATTCAGGTAAAAACGGGAACCTACTTCAGGATGTGGAATAAAGGACTACCATTTAGCTTACTCCCTTGATGTACCAGTACTCATTTCTGTGTTCTAGCGGCAAGTGCATTATACACTTTCTTTTATAATATATATATTGATTATTAAATTTGTAATTTTATAACAACGTAGTATTCATGAAACCTTTAAGTGATGCTGAACGCCGAATTTCTAGAAAATTATAAATGATAGCGAATAGTCTAAATTATACTAATGCATTATTACATTAATACACTGCTGGACAATTGCTAAGGACGGATAACACTATCATCCATAGCAACCACAAAATGAAAGGAAACAAAATGTGGAAAATTAGAATAAGTGCGGGATATTAGTAAGAAGAAGTATGAGTATGCAAATTTTTTTCCCACGTCTGTTCATCACGTGGTAGCGTTCATAAGAGCTTTCAAGGTTTTGACGCGTGTGGACAGTTGTTGTTTCAAGTCAAAGTTTTACAGGAAAGATTTAATAGACGAACTTAAAATTTTTGGCATATCTTCCCGAGATCACATAGATGATTTTATGCCTGGCCGAATTATTGGAAAGATCGAAAAAGGGTGAAAAATAACAGATGTTGCCAGGGAGTTCGACATCGCTCACAGCGTTGTTTCACGGCTGTGGAAGTCAGTTAAAACTACTGGAATGTGTAGTAGACGGCACGGGGGAGGTCGTGTTAGAAGTACGACGCCTGCAGAAGACAGATATATCGTCCTATCAGCAAAAAGGAACAGGCGCACCACAGCTCAGCAGGTGGCAAATCAGTTTCTTGCTGCCTCAGGAAAGCAGATCTCCCGAAAAACTGTTGCCAGACGTTTGAGGGGAGGAGGACTATACGCACGCAGACCTGTTGTGTGTGTCCCATTGACCAGACAACACCGTACTGCCCGTTTGCAATGGTGTCGTGAGCATTACAATTGGACTGAACAGGACTGGGCATGCGTACTATTCTCAGATGAGAGTAGGTTCAGTCTGTCATCGGATTGTAGACGCCAACTGATCTGGCGCGAGAGTGGTACTGCTTATCGTCCAGAAAATATCCAGGAAAAGGACCGATATCCGACATGCAGTATCATGGTGTGGGCCGGCATCATGATCAATGGCCGCACGCGCATACATGGGGTTGCGAATGGGACTATGACGGGCCAATGATACATTGATGAAGTTCTACTTCCTCATGTTCGTCTTTTCCGTGGTGTTGTTGGTGATAAATTTGTTTTTATGGACGACAACGCAACATGTCATCGAACACTCGCTGTTCAGGATTGTCTAGACAGCGAGGGTATTCAACGTCTCGTATGGCCAGCGCGTGGGGAGGCAAGTTGCTGATCGAAACTATCCTCCGACAAACAAGAACACCCTCATCCGTGCACTCACAGAGGAATGGGATAAATTGCCTCAAAAGCTGCTGGATAATGTTGTGCAAAGTATGGTACGACGTGTTGAATGTTGCATCACACTCCACGGTGGACATATCCCGTACTGATACCTTTCTTTAAGGTGTCTGCCGACTTTTAGATGCATTGTTCCATTTCTGCGTACGCAGATCAAATGAACATTTTTTTTTCTTTCAGATGTTTCACAGCTTTTGTACTTTCCAGAACAATAAATATTCTTTATTCTAATGTCTGAACAGTGTGGCAACTATATTTTATCCTACTAGGCCTCATGTCTCGCTTAATGTTATGCTACATAGCAATTTGTGATCCGTCCTTAGCAATTGTCCAGCAGTGTATAATCTCCCAGAGAAACGGGCAAACTCGCATTCCCTAAAGATGTAGTAATGCCATAATAAAATCATCTGTTCAAAAATTAACGGATAACCGTAACAAAATCAAATTACTTGATCAGTCAATAACCTTAACAGAATAGTTGTTTCATCGATATGATTTAGTAAAAATCTTTAATTAATCCTAGCGATATGTTGAGAACTTTGCCCAATAAAATAAGAGTTTGTCGATCCTTTTGCTAGAGTTAGAATTCCAATTTCCTAAGCCCATTCCAATTGCCTATTACAGGAATCAACTTACGATCATTCATGGCTTTTTATTAGTAAAGGATAGCAATAAATTTTAACTGATCGCTGAAAGAAGGTTTAGCTAATAATTGGATTAGGAAAGAAAGGATTTAGTATCATTTGCCATTTTGGTCACATACTTTTATCATTAAAAATTTACTGTTATATAATATATATATATATATATATATATATATATATATATATATATATATATATATATATATATATATATATATATATATATATATAATGTTTTCTAATCCAATGTTTTTCATCTACTTTTTAAGTCAATGAGACACAGAAGTATAATTATCTTAATAAAGTAGACCTCCGTTGTAGAATATTTTTTTAATATTGTCATACACTCTTGAAATGAAAATGTTACATTTCATTTCATTTTAGGTCGAACAGAGACAGTTATTTTGGTAATGTCGATATGATACATGACGGTATAAAAAAAACACGTAATATAAAAAAATAAGTCAATTCTTACTTAGAGCAACAAAGAAAATTTTATTTTAGCTACTTTTTATTAAATAGTTAAAATTAATCAACATAAATATGTATATACATAGGACAGAATCACGATCTTAAGTGGTAATTCATTTTTATTCATTATCATTAAAGTATCGTATTGTCATCTAAAACAATGGTGTAGATAAAATTTCAGTTAATTTGAATGCTTTAAAACGCGAAAAAGAAAATATTTTCATGTTTTGACCCAAGTCGCTAAAAATGAAAACAACGTGACTGTATATGTAATTCTTCAAATAATTAGTTTCAGTGAATTTTTTCATTTTAATTAATTATAAGTGAATTATCCTATTTTTACCCAAAACAATAGTGTATAGAAAATGTCAGCTCAAATGAGCGCTTTAAAATGTGAGAAAAAAAACCTTTTCAAGTTTTGGCACAAGTCGCCAGAAATGATGTCAACGTGGCTGTATTTGTAATTCTTTGAATAATTAGTTTTAATCCATTAATTTTTATTAATTATAATTAAATGACTGTATTGTCATCCAAAATAATCATGTATATAAAATTTCAGCTCAATGGAACGCTTTAAAATGTATTTTATTAACGATTGAAAATTCCCCGAAGATAAATAAATAAATGAATAAATATAGAGAGAGTGTGAGCTATATAATAGTAGGAATTGAAAACCCCTTAAAAAATACTTGTGCATTATCTAATATACACTGAAGAGTCGAAAAAACATGGAATAGTTGTATGAAAAGGTCCAAATGAAAATAGCATCATGTTATAGAAATGTATAAATTGAACATACTGTTAGGTTTGTGCATTCTGCTGATTCAAGAGGTCTCCTGACATGATTATAGATCGCGGGATTTGAGCAAACTTTGAGGGAGTGATTGTTTATTATCGTCGCACCATAATGCAACATGTGAGAGTTATAGGTGAAGGACCTCATAATTTTGAGTTTAGATCAAGTGACGAGGACAAAATTGATCTCAGAAATCCCCTTCTCCAAACTAACACATCACTCCAATAGAAGGGCTCTGGGCCTCTACAAATTTAACGTGAATCAATTCCTCTACACGACGGGTCTTTGACACTACGGTTCAAATATGCCATACACCGGCCGCAAGTTTGTAAGCGTAACCAGTAATATACAATGTCCTTAAAGCAGTGCTTCTCAAACTGTGGGGCGCGCCCCCCGGGGGCGCGAGCATCTTGAAAATATAAAAGGCTTAAAAAATTATTTTTTGGAATGAAGTAAAACAAAATGCTTTCTGAAAAAATAAAAAATACACATTTACACTGATATAAATTATATGTATCATCTGGTTTTCCACTTTCAAAAGATTCCACTTCAAACGCTCATTAGCTATCTTTGATCCCAAAACCAAATAAAAAAGATTTTGTTTGCTTTGCTGTAATCCCGCGATGAGAGATTTTTTTATTACGTTTCTTGTAACCTCTAGAATAGTACTTTTGATTATCATCTCTTTGACCTTCAAACTTACTGGTATGCTTAACTCCGTCTACTTTTCTTTTGGGAAAGTTGTAAATAATATTTTTCTGTTGCTTTTCCCCCATGTAAATGAGTTTTATGATGTATGGATAAGCATATTGAGCACTTTGAAGGATTAATTCGCCAAGATGTATTTTATGAGTAATCTGAAATTGCATTATAAAAAACGTTTTACACAATTATTTTTTTATAACTGACATCGATGTTTTTGTATCGAATACATTTTTTCATGGGAGCGGTCGCATGAGGCGCTGAATCACTCCAAATTCTGGTAAAACTGTTTATTCGTTAACAGTTTCTTGACAGTATCCTCCGATATGACAGTCTTAATGGAAACTAAAATGAATTTGTTACATTTATGCCTCTTTTTTGAGAGTGGCAAACGGTGTTTTACAATCAAGGTACTTGTTTTGATCGAGTTCCCTTCACGACCACTTTTGTTCAGAAATATTTTCTATGAATATGCTATACTTTCCCCTACGATTAACTTTGTGGTTTTAATTGCTGTGTTGTACAACTTATTATGGTTTATAAATGTAAATGAGCAGAATATAAAAAAATGGGCATCTGTGATCTCTCTATTGAAGGAAGATGAAACTGATCAAGCAATTGAAGAACCTGATGAAATAATGCATATTAATCGTGATAGCAAAAGTAAATATGACAAAAGTGATAGACATGAAACGTTTGAGTTGAACTGTAATTTTCAAATGCTGCCTAAAGAACTCTATCAAGAAAATTAAGATATCAAGAAAACTAAGAAGCCATAAATGTAACACTTCGCCTTGTCAAAAAGACACAAGCTAGAAAAGGTTACACGTGCTATTTGTAGATCATCAAAGAATAAAAAAATTACAATAACGTGAGCAAAATATGACAGTTTTGATTGCAAATAACGTTCTTGTATTGTTAGTGAAAAGTGTCTGTGATTTATGTTCTTTATTAAGGTCACGCACATTTGGAACGGTTTCTTTAGTTTTATTGGATTGTTTCTCAAATCATCAAAGAAAAATTAAAAAGTCCTTTAAAGTAGGTAAGTATATTTTCTCTTAGTTAAATTATTCACTGCAATTGTGATTTTTATCGAGCACAGAAAAAAATAATTATAAAAAAATAGGATTGGGGTGACTTGGTGAAGTGATCGCGCGACCATTAACGTTAGCGTGGAGTGGGCACCTGCTTCCGGGTTAAAACATTTTGAAAGTTTCTCGCTTTAAATATTAAAAATAACACAATTATTCTTCATTAGAATTTTTCATTCGTTTTCCTTATTTAATATTAATTCTAAATTGTTACACTTATTGGTAAACTAATTTAAATTTTTCAAAGCTAGCAGTGAAATTTATGTGTCGAGGAGGCATGAAGACGAAAAACAGTTTCTTAAAATTGGCCTTTAATAATCAATCATAAAGTCACTCTGCTCGTTACTGGAGCGATAAAAACAATAAGTTCAAAAAGCAACATTACCAGAGACATCCGATTCGAACCGTCTTCTAATATTGTAAAATGAATTTGGAATCCAAAATGGTGATGCAACCTGCAGTTGCATTGCCAACCAGTTGTTCTCTCCCTCTAAGAGTTAAACTACTCACATACTTCTTATATTTCCGTTTCTCCTTCCTTTCCTAAAACTAACATGAGCCGAGTTTAAATACTAGCTCGATTTGCATGGCAGTTGCTGCCAACCTCAAATCACGAAACTCAAAAAGATCGGGTTCGAATCGGTGTGCTTACTTTCATTGAGATCATGGAACGGGATTGGAAAAACAACACAAGGAGATCATAAAATTTGGATCCGACTTTTTAAATGTCTAATAATCGGCCCCCTTTTTCCAATCTCTCGTACCATTATCTCTTACAAATCAGTAAATTAATTTTAATCTATAATCACATGTTATACAATTTAACACAAAAAATACATTTTATTCACAATCTTTATTGTAATAAACAAACTAATATTTTAATCTTAAAGAAACAAAGTCTTATTCTCTAAAAAGAAATAATTTTCTACAAAATTCTAACAATTTTTCCTTTACCATGGGTTTGGTAAAAATGTCCGCCAAATTATTTTTGGTACCTATATATTTAATTTGGAAAACCTTGTCGTATATCAAATTCCTTAGAAAATGATAACGAACATCGATATGTTTTGTTCTATAATTTTCTACCGGTGACTTTGAAAACCTTATAGCAGCTTGATTATCACAAAACATTACATTTTCACTTAATTCCAAATTTAAACTTTTATTATCAATTACATTCTTTAGCCAAATGAATTCCTTAGCTGCTTCTGTTAAACTAACATACTCAGCTTCCATGGTCGACAGACTAACGGATTTTTGCTTGAAGGTTCGCCATGAAATTGGAGTTTCGTCTATAAAAGTTATGAACCCTCCCATTGACACTCGATCATCCCTATTTGTAGCAAAATCTGAGTCTGAATAACATCTTAGTTTTAATGATTTAACTTTTTTGAAAGTTCTAATTTGTATTCTTGAAATACCTCGTCAAATGACTCACCTCGTAATTGTGTGTTACCTCGCGCAACTAAGCGGGCCTTGTATCTAACAATTTTATTATTTTCATCATATTTAATGGTATAAACCCAACGGTTTTCTAAAATTTTTATATTATCCGGATGATCAACTAAATCCCAAACTTTACGTTCCTTCATTACGTTGATTTCTTTATCCATTGCATCATGCCATTTAGATGCGTCTCTGGATCTTATCGCCTGTTTGTAACAGTTAGGAATAGTTATTTCAACCATAAGAGCTTCTTGTTGCTCTGACAAATCTGAAAATCCCTGGGATTCGGTATTATCTTTTCTAAAATTAAATAAACTAGGATCATACTCAATATTATGCCTCTTACAGTATCTCTCTATTTCGTTAAAAGATTTCAATCGGGTTGCTTCCCCTTCTATACTATAATATACGTTAGATCCAGTTATTTTCCTACCTATATTTCGAATCCACTTAACCTCTGTACATGGGATCAAGCTATGATTATCGAAAGATACATCTGGTTTTTCAGATGTTGAGGGCGTTTCCGTACTTGTCTTTGAAACTAAACGACTCGTTAATGAATCTTTTGCTCTATCGGAATCATCCTCATCATCATAATAATCAGGAAGGTTTAAATTATATCCAAGGTTACTATTAACTTTTTGTCTAAAATTAATTCCCCTCTTATTTTCATCGAATCTTACATTAATAGTCTCGACTAATTTATTTTCATCTATCAACCATATTCTATATCCCTTAGTACGTTGTGCGTATCCCATCATAATTCCTATTTTCGCACGCATATCGAATTTTTTTCTAATTTGTTTTGGCACACCAGCGTATGCCAAACATCCAAAAGGTTTTAGATGCAATACCGATGGTTTTCTACCTGAATATTTTTCGAAAGGCGTTTTGTTACTGTCTTTGTGACAAATTCGATTCCACGCATAAGTGAAACAAAGTAACACTTCTCCCCAAAACTTATGGGGAACTTCACTAGACTTAAGCAATGTTTTGATGCCATCTAGAGCGGTTAAATTGAATCTCTCCGCGACCCCATTCATTTCTGGCGTATATGAATTTGTTACCTCATGCTTTATACCCAGTTCTGTCAAGAAATTATCCATATCTTTATTACAAAATTCTAGTCCGCCATCAGTTCTAACTGCTATTACCTTTTACTTAGAAAACGTTCTGCTCGTTTCTGAAATCTTATAAACGTACGAAATACGTCAGATTTATTTCGGATGGGAAATACAGTCACCTTTCTTGAATAATCGTCAATTATACTCAAGAAATATTTATTACCGCCTTGGCTTTCAGTTGGCATTGGACCACAGAGGTCCATATGCAACAATTCCAATGGACTTTTTGATCTTACGGCCCCCGTCTTTTTGAATGAAACTCTCTTGGACTTTGCTAATTTACACGGTATACAATGAGTCTTACCATTATCAGTTAAGCGTGGGAGACCTTTTACACTATCATTTTTTCTAGTTTTTACCAAATAATCGTTATTAACATGACAAAAGCGTTGATGCCATATTTCTATTGATCCGTTTTTTGTTTTAGCGGTTACATCACTAAAAAAAACTAATTTCTTTACTCTTTGGTATAATATAATGATCTGGCTTAAAAAAATACAAATGTTCATGGCGTGTCGCCGAGAACAATTTTATCCAGTCTTTATTAAAAACATTAATTTTACCTTTAGTACCCACAAAATGCGCACCTTTACTTTCTAATCTGGAACCGGATAATAAATTTCTCCTCAACTTAGGATTAAATAATACATCAGTCAAAGTTATTTCATGAAAACTCCCCTTATACCCTAAATCTAAGTGTACCGATTCCTTCTACGGGATAACTTTTATCCTCCATTGCTAACGACATTTTCATGTTAGTTATCGGCTTAAGATCTAAAAATAAACTCTTGTCATTACAAAAATGACTCGTGGCAGCAGTATCTATTACCCAAACACCTTTATCAGAGTTTTCCTCAAATAAGATACAACTAGTTACGAGTTGTTTATCTAGTTCTAAAAGACTACATTCAGCTTCACAAAATCTTAAATTTATATTAAACTCTGTGTTAAAAGTTTCATTTACAGTTGAAGGAGATTTTTGTAGAGACTTTTTCTCTTTACAGTTTACTTTAAGATGCCCGTACTTATTACATACATAACATGGACCTATAGTCTTAATAGATTGTTTAACATTTTTAATAGTTTTACAGTTAAATACCTTACCACTTTTCTTTTGGTAATCATTCTTGCCATTTGGATCTCCATGAGCTGCAGCCGTAGCACTAGGTAACGCGTCTTCGACTTCTTCGAAGTGAAACTGCTCAAGTAAGCATTCTCCGCTTTCTCTAAATCTTGTTTCATCAACTGAAGACGATTGGCTTCTAATATCAGCTCTGCTTCAATTTTGACAACTCTGAAGTCCTCTTCTTTCCATCTGTAGATTTGTTGCACGGTAGACTGTAATTCCTGAGGAAGCCACCTTATTAATTGAAATCCTATGTACAGGTCGTCCAATTTATGACCCGCTTCTTGTAGTCTGGTTGCCGCTGTCTTTACACGAGATATGAAGATTCCAACATCTTCCCCTGGTTGGTATTTTGTTCCAAAAAATTGATCTAATAGTTGAATTACTCTTGCTCTTGTGACTGGTGGTTCGAAGTAATCTTTTAATATCTTCCATGCCGCTACTCCGTCAGTTGTTTCCGTTATCAGATTTTTCAAATCTGAACTGATGTTAGTATAGATCAACGTATAACATCTATCCTTACGAAGTTGTAGATCTAATTTTTCCTTGTATGTTGCTTCTTCATCAGGTTGCTCTGGCTTGGTCTGTATTATAAACTGCCAGCAACCATAATGCATTAAAAGTACTTGCATATCATGCTTCCCCGTGTTCCAGTTATTTGGAGTCAACACTGACATCTTGTTGTTAAACTCCATACCTGTTACTCGATTTAGCGTACTAGCAACAGAGTTCATAAAAAATAGTTCTAGACTGGAACAGTATTTAAATAGACAAAGTTCATGGCCTGGTTCAACTGCTTAGCCTGCCTCGACACAGTACATGGACTGGGCCCATAACCAAATTTGTTACACTTATTGGTAAACTAATTTAAATTTTTCAAAGCTAGCAGTGAAATTTATGTGTCGAGGAGGCATGAAGACGAAAAACAGTTTCTTAAAATTGGCCTTTAATAATCAATCATAAAATCACTCTGCTCGTTACTGGAGCGATAAAAAAACAATAAGTTCAAAAAGCAACATTACCAGAGACATCCGATTCGAACCGTCTTCTAATATTGTAAAATGAATTTGGAATCTAAAATGGTGATGCAACCTGCAGTTGCATTGCCAACCAGTTGTTCTCTCCCTCTAAGAGTTAAACTACTCACATACTTCTTATATTTCCGTTTCTCCTTCCTTTCCTAAAACTAACATGAGCCGAGTTTAAATACTAGCTCGATTTGCATGGCAGTTGCTGCCAACCTCAAATCACGAAACTCAAAAAGATCGGGTTCGAATCGGTGTGCTTACTTTCATTGAGATCATGGAACGGGATTGGAAAAACAACACAAGGAGATCATAAAAATTTGGATCCGACTTTTTAAATGTCTAACATAAATGCTAATTCTGTGAGGCTTAAAATTACAGTTCGTTTTAAACTATTTATAATAGGAGCATTCATTTAAAAAATCATTTTATATTTTTGTATGCATTGTTGTGCACTTGGTTTTACTCTTCTTACAATTAAGCTATTATATCAAGAATAATGTATTATTTTTTAAAAAAATAATCGCAGAACGGGTACTTCAGCTTGTGTACTTATAAATGTATCAGTACTGCACAATGTATTTTATAACTAATTTATTAATACTAATTTAAGAGCAAGTTTAATTATTATTAGTGACTTCCATGGGCTTGTCTTGCAGAGCAAAGGTTTTCAAATGAAGGCTTAATATTAGAAATTGACACTCTTAGTTCTTTTTCTATATTTAGCTGAGATCTATATTTTGTCTTCAAAGCAGCCACCGCAGAAAATCCGGTTTCACAAAGGTACGATGTTGAAAACGGTAAAAGTATACGAAATGCTTTTGTTTTCAGTTCAGAAAATTCATCATCTACTTCTGCCCAAAATTGAAAGAGAGTTTTATTACAAAATTGTCTTTTAATTTCGCCACTAGATGTGAAATCTATGAAACTTTCTTCTTCGGTAGTGGAGAGCCCTTCTGGGGTATTTTGAAATGGATCTCTCACCCATTCGTAACTTGCTATCAAGTTGTCCTCAGCAAAAAAATATTTTTCAAAATTTTTTGCTAACATAACTAAATGATATTCAATAGTTTTATAAACAACTTCCACATGTTGTTCTTCAGTTTTGTAAGTTTTTACACATTTATCCGCATTTTCAAACATTTCTAGGTTTTTGCTTTAAATTTCGGCTCCATAATTCTAATTTTCTACAAAAAGCATTAATTTTATCACTCGTGTAAAACATATGTACATTTGATCCTTGAAGTTGAAGATTCAATATATTTAATTTCTCAAATATATCGACTAAGTAGCTCAACTTCATCAGAAATAAACCATCTCGAAATTTCTCAGCTTCCGGTAGGTTTTCCTCTTCTAGAAAAATGGTAATTTCATTTCTTAATTCATAAACACGTTGTAAAAATTTCCCGCGTGATAACCATCTTGCTTCACAATAAAATAGCAACGATGAATGCACTGCGCCCATGTCTTTGCAAAAAGTCCAGAAAAGATTCTTGATTTTAGGGGTCTCATTTTTATGTAATTTACAAAAGTCACAACTGTCATTAGCACAATATTCAGGCCAGGACTAATTTCTTTGGAAGCCAGAGATTCTCTGTGGATCATACAATGTGTCCAGATGCACAGTGGAGATTTTTGTTTCACAAGTGCTTGTATACTTTTAAATCTTCCTGACATTGTACGAGCACCATCGGTGCATATTCCTACACAATTTTTCCACTCTATATTTGCCTCGTTTATAAAATTATTTAAAATATCAAATAATGCTATTGCTGTTGCTTTAAGTTTTATTGGTTTGCAAAAAGTAGTTCTTCTACCGCTGACATACCATCCCAAAATCGAACATACGCAATGAAATGAGCATCTTTATTGCTATCTGTTGCCTCGTCAAGCTGAATTGTAAACAATTTATCACGCAACTTACCGAAAAGCTGTTGCTCTACATCTTCAGCGATATCATCAATTCGACGGGAAACAGTATCATTTGATAGGGGTATGGACTGCAACTCTTTGGCAAAATTGTCTCCAAACATAGTTTCTACAATCTCAATTGCTGCAGGCAAAATAAGCTCTTCGGCAATAGTGTGAGGCTTTTTACATCTGGCTATTTTATATGATACTTTGTAAGAAGTAAGTAAAGCTTTTTCATTAACTGACAAAGTTTTTTTAAAAATGTTTTTTGTTTTCCATATGATTTTAATTTTGATTCAAAGAACTCTCGAGGTTTGTTAGTGTACTCACCATGAAGCGTTTCGAAATGTCTTTTAAGTTTATTAGGTTTCATACTGTCTGCTGCCAATATTTTTGAGCAAATAACACACATGGGCTTTTCTTCTCCATTTACTTCAGTAATGGTAAATCCAAAATTCAAGTATTCTTGAGAATATTTCCTTGATTTAATTTTCGGAACTATGCTCGTCTGTGCACTTGTTGATGCTTTATTATCGTCGAATGTTCGCTTACGACTTAAAAATTTATCCATGATTTTTGTTCCAATTTTCTGCAGTAATACTTAATAGTGTGAATTACAACTAACGCGCAAATTATAAAATGTACATTCAAGATAGATTTGGTAGCTATAGAAGCATCGAATGGACCAAGACTGATTGGAATTGTACGAGGTACAGCATTATTACATGTTTTGCGCAGACGTCCGATATTTTGGCCAGACTCACGCAGACGCTCGCGAGAATGCCAGATGTGATGGATAGGAGAGAGCGCAACATAAAGTAGACTATTTTTCAATTTCTACTATAAGTTCACTCTCTCATATATATCTTGTTCAAATTTTCAATCGTTGATAAAATACTTTCTATTCATTCATTCAAGTTCAAATACATTTTTTAAAACTTTTAGTGGGTGACACTTCATGTTAATACAGTTCTTTCAAATTTTAATTCATTAATTAAATTAAAAAATGAATAAATAGTAACAAACAAAAATTATAGTCCAAAAGCATTTATAGAAAGGAAAACTTTTCGTGCTCTCCCCTGTAACGCAATGGATAGCGCGCTGGGCTTCTAATCTGAAGGACGGTAGTTCGAATTCCATCCGAGATGGCCTAATTTCTAAGAATGTGTGTAATTTCTTCTTTACTATTTTCTTACACTAATTAATTTAATTAATGAATAAATAGTAACGAAAAAAAAAAGAATATTCAATACCCCTTATATAGAAAAGAAAAGGAAAAATTGCAAGGAAAATCGCTTTCTCTTTTGTCACTTAACATTGTGATTCTGTCATATGTATTACATATTTGTATTAATTGAAACTATTTAATAGAAAGTAACTAAAATAAGTTTTTCTTTGTTAGCCTAAGTAGGAAAATTGACTTAAAATTTATTTTTTATATTACTTTTAGAAATGCATGATGGACGAAATAAATTTTTAATTAAATGTCATTTTGCAATCTGTCCCAATTTAAAAAATGAGAAAGGAAAAATAACATAACATTATAATTATTACTTAAAAGTAATTTGCTTAAAATATATATTATATAAAAGTAACGTATACAAAATTTAATACTCAAAGTGCATTATTATTGCATTCAATACATTATTATTGAGGGGGGGCGATGAAAATTATGATTGAAAATTGGGTCGCCAGTAGTGAAAGTTTGAGAAGCACTGTCTTACTTACTTAATTTATTTATTTTGCAAAAAAGGAGTATACAAACTGTAATACTTATGTTATTAATTTGTATAGTTTATAATTAAGATCGCGTATAGTAGATTTAGCGTCAAAGTGCATTATTATTACATTCAGTACATTATTAATGTATAAGGGGGGCGCGATAAAAATTGTGATTGAAAAGGGGGGCGCCAGTATTGAAAGTTTGAGAAGCACTGCCTTAAAGTACTTTAAACGAAGAATGATATTTGGAGCTAGACGCCTGATGTATATCATTTAGGATATTATTTGAGGAATTCAATATTTCTTGATTCCAAGTGCCAAAAATAGCCACCCATCTAATGCAGTGGTTCGAGACGCTGACTGTTGTTCCGTAGGGTCTAAGTTCAAATCCCCGAGATGGCACGGATGTTTGCAAAAGTTTTGCGCCTTTGCGACATGGATGTACTTTAAATATCCGTCGAGCTGCAAGTCCTCTCATGAGATTGGTGGAGAGGGAAGAGAGGTAGGAGACCCTTGACCACCTCCCAGGGTCTCTTTCAGAATTGGGGAAAACGAGTCAAATCGAATGGTAAACCTGCATGGTGCTCAACGCTACAGCTAACGACAGGAATACATCTAGCTCTTTGCCTTGAAGAATTTCCTGGGTCTCTGTCTGACAGTCGGACAGATGGCATTCGTAACAACACCAACAGCATATGTCCAAAATGGAGCTAAAATATAGAGTTTTATAGACACTTCCTCCCTCTCCATTTAATGCAGTGCTTCTCAAACTGTGAGGCGCACCCCTAGAGGGGTGTGATAACCCTACGGGGGCATGTTGAAAAGTCGAAAACATAGGATTATTTAAAAAAAATTCTTAATTAACTGAAAATAGACAAATCAGAAGTACATTCTGGCATGATGAAAAATAAATTGCACATTTACACTCATATAATAGTTTATAATTCATTTACCAATACTAAGTTAAGAACAAGTTTATATAGAATAATTGCCAATGACTCCATTGGCTTGTTAATATCCGTGGGTTAATATTAAAAACATGGGTTAAAAAAAATATTACAAACAAAAATTAACATTTATCTTCATAATTTGTATGTTTTATAAATAAGCCCTTAAATGCCGGGTAAAAAGGACGCGATTCACTCCCCAAAGCAACCGTTTGTCACATAGGCATGCGTATGCAATACATTGGGGGAAAGAAAAGACGCCAATAAGCATATTTTTCTCCGAAATATCTAAGTTCTTCGCAAATACTGTCAAGGTCCTTTTATTGCATTCCAAAGCCTTCGAAATAATTTTTTCGATAACAGTGCACTGAAAAGATCTTACTCTGGTTCAAGAGCTTTGGCTGAGCAACATGTTTATATACGCCAGTGGCACTTAACAGGTTAATTTCGTATCGTAGTTTTAGCATCAAAATATAGTACTACTGAATTCCATGCATTGTTATTGTACGAGAGGGTGAGGCGATGAAAATTCTGATTAAATATTAGGTCGCGAATATTAAAACTCCGAGAAGCACTGCACTCTTGTAAATAATCTGATTTAATATTTGTTTGCGTGTATGCGTCAAGCATCAGCGCTCAATCTCTAAGTCAGTTAATTAATCTTTTTCGAAATATTGAACTATTACATGATTTTTTTAAAATTGCAAGATTTTGCTGATGTATTGTGCAGCGAATGGCGAAAATACTGACAATAGTGTACACTCGTTTGCCCGTGTGATCACTTAACCAGTCAGCCTGCCAGCTCAGCGAAGAAAGCAGATGCAAATAGCCACGCGGGAAAACCTCTCGCTATTTTGTACTGTACTGACTGTTTTTTATGTAATTGTAACGGGGCTTAATTTGAATGAGTTGGAATTTCGAAATGGCGAATTAGAGTTGACTTGAGCTAGCCATCTTAGTAATTCTTTGAGTGCAAGTTATAATTGTTATTTTGCCAAACAATGTTTTGCAAAGTGTACTGTGAAAGATTGTTCTGTCACAAAAAAAGCAGATTTATTACATTTTGTGTCGATTTTTTTAAGAGAATCGCAATATAATTTGAGGTAAAAGTTTTTTTATATCCATTATTTTTTTTTAAAAAATTCGTCTGTTTTGCTAAATTGTTGGTTGCCGCGTAACCGAGCTGTCAAGTTCATGAACTTGAGACCGGCTTTCTTTTTTCTTCATCTTCTCATTTCTGTTGAATCGTAGTTTTGTATCCTTGTATAGCTTAAAATCTGCTGTGCAGAGGGGCTGATGTGTGCTCGTTAGACCTGTTGAAGATTAAAGTTCTCACTCTGGTGTGCTGCGGAAGCTTAGAAAGATGAGTGTCAATACCAGCTGTCGTCCTCGTCACTGGACTATGGTTGAAAATCATGTGTCCCTGATGCTGCTTCAAAATGAGATGCTAATAAATAATTAAATAATCATCGATGACCTATGTTATTTAAATTTAATTTTTTTAAAAACAAATTACTTATATAAATTTTACAATGAAAACTGTAACAAATATCCATTACTTTAAATGTACAAAGTAAATATCTAACTTGTAAAGAAGAAAATTTACAAAATCGTTGTTTCTTAACGATGCATTCATTTTAATTTGTGCTTAAATAATAGTTTAATTGAATTTTCTATGCAATTTCAGTGCAATGTTTAAACTGTAAACAACCCGTTCTCGTCTGAATAATCATTGATAAACTTTTCAATAATGGAATCGTTGAAAACTGGGACGCTTAATTATGAAGTATACTTCCTAGTGTGTTTACATAAGGATTATTTAGTCAATATCTGTGATTCAATCATGATTATGTGGAACAAATAGGTTTAAAAATCCTGTACAAGTCACTGAGTAGATCAATTCACGTTTTGAAAATTCACATTCTATGTGTAATTCAAGTGTGAATGACAACTAATCATCCAAGTTAATTAAAAATTGCTGGACCACGTCATAATAATTTAACGATTTTTCAACCTCTAATAATTATTTATTTCAGTTTTACATTAATATTTGCTCGGGGAACTTGCTAGGTTTGGGGGGGGGCATGATGAACCTCTCATGAAAATTTTCTCCCGCAGCTGCCAATTTAACTAATATTAATTTCGTGAAGGGAAGTTCAAAACATCCGAATATAAACTGAAAATAGCTCTTCTAGCTTCAAATATGACACATTTTAAACATACTTAGTGCCCGGTAACGCCTCTTTATCAACAAATTTGCAATTTATTAATTTATACATTGTATAAATGCTTTAAAAAAATTGTAATCTTTAGAGAGTTGTATTATAAGACGGGTATTACGGCAATTAGCAGACTTTGAGTTAATGAGTGTTAATTAACGTCCCACTCCGAAGCGACACGAAAGCTCTCAGTTTCAGACCTCGTAATTTTGAGCCTCGTCTAAGTGATGAGGACGACACGTGATATAGCATACCCCACTTTCCAATCTACAAACCTAACCAACGAGAGTCGGTATAGTGGTTAGCGACGCTGAAAGCGATGCCGTGTGGACTGGGTTCGAGTCCCGGAGAAGACATGCATGTTTGTAAATGTATAGTGCCTTCGCGCCATGCTGTTTCTTTAAGGCGGCCGACTCCATTCGGAAACGTGATGATGCAAAAGCGTATAAATGGATAATATTTAGTGTCACTTAGATTAGAAAATGTATATAAAATTGTTTAAGAATAGTATTACAGTAAAAAATTATTTAAGTACAATATTTTTAAAAAAATGAACATAGAATGACTCATTTTCAAAATATTCTCCTTTTGTGAAAAATCCTTCTTTATAATAATAGTTTGCCGGTCTATAGCTCAGACCTCTGCACAGAGGCTCAACTAGAATTTTTGAAATATATAACTTAGAAGTGGGTTTATCCATGTGTTTTACCACAACACATGGAAGAAATTTTAAGAAAAAAACGCCGATAATTATTTCAATGGGTTGTAACTCTGAAAATAATGTGAATGTTTCAAAAATCATAGTTGAGCCTCTGCACAGAGGTCTGAGCTATATACAGACAAAATATTATTATAATAGAAGCATATTTCACAAAAGGAGAATATTTTGAAAAAAGGTTATTTTAAGTTAATTTTTTGCCGAAATATTGTATTTAAATATATTTTTTGTCAAAATCTCCTTAAAACAAACTTATACATGTATTCTAATCTAAGTGACACTAAATATCATGAAAATAATCCATTTATGCGCTTTTTTAAAATCACAGTTCCGAACGTAGTCGGATACCTTAAATAGCCGTCGAGCGGTAAGTCATCTCGTGAGGTGGGTGGAAAGTGAAGAGAGGTGGGAGGCCCCTGACCACCCCCAAGATGTTCTCCCTCAAAATTGGGGTGAAACCGAGCTAAATCGTTCTGTCACCTGTATGGTGCTCAAAGCTACGGCTAACGACAGGCGTCACTTAGCCCTTTGAAATGTATTTCATGGGCCTTGATCTGGTCTTTGCCGATCAGGTAGCATTAGTAACAACAACAACAAACCAACGAGAAGACTTCGAGCCTCTCCAAATTTAATGTACATCAGCCTCTTTACACTTTGTGTCGACTGCCGCGACCGTGTATATTAGTGGAGAAAGATAAAATATTCCTCAGTAAAAAAGGACGGGATATACGAAAATAAACGAAAAGCTGTAAAAAGTTTTAAGACTAAATTTGATAGAAATGAGTAATATAAAAAAAATAAAGTCAATTCCTACTTAGGTCAACAAAGAAAATTTTATTTTAACAACTTTTTACTACACAGTTACAGTTGATATAAATATGTATATACATAGGACAGAATCATAATATTAAATGACAAAATAGAAAGCGATTTTTCTTGCAATTTTTATATTTTCCTTTCTATGTGTATGATGTATTTTGTTGGTTATTATTTATTCAAAAATTAAATTTAACTATTCTAATAAAATAGTATAATAAAAAAAGAAATCGAATTCTCTGAACTAAGCCATCCCTGGTGGGAATCTAACCCATGACCTTGCTAACCGACGATAGCTAGTTGGATTAGAAATCCAACTAACTATCCATTGCGCTACGGGGACACAAAGAACATTTTTCCGTATTCTATTGGGTTGGCAACTAAGTAATTGCGGATTTCACTCATAGATGGCTTCAGTAGAATTTTTAGGTTAGCAGACGTAGTACAAATGTAAAACACATTTTGTTATTTGATAGTTGGCAATTCAGCTGTCAATCAGTAAAAAAAGTTTTTTGATCGGCTGCGTAGTTTTCGTTTGGCGTTCGTTGAAAAATGGAAAATCAAAAGGAACATTTTCGTCATATTTTGCTTTTTTATTTCCGCAAAGGGAAAAACGCATCGCAAGCTCATAAAAAGTTATGTGCTGTTTATGGTGACGAAGCCTTAAAAGAACGGCAGTGTCAAAATTGGTTTGCCAAATTTCGTTCTGGTGATTTTTCACTCAAAGATGAAAAATGTTCTGGTCGTCCAGTTGAAATTGATGACGGCCTAATCAAAGCAATAATCGATTCGGATCGTCACAGTACAACACGTGAGATTGCAGAGAAGCTTCATATATCACATACATGCATTGGAAATCACTTAAAACAACTTGGCTATGTTCAAAAACTCGATACATGGGTTCCTCACGAACTGAAAGAAACGCATTTAACGCAACGCATTAACAGCTGCGATTTGCTAAAGAAACTTAATGAAAAATGATCCATTTTTAAAACGACTGATAACTGACGATAAAAAATGGGGTGTTTACAACAATATCAAGCGGAAAAGATCGTGGAGCAGGCCAGGTGAACCAACTCAAACAACACATCAAAAGCTGATATTCATCAAAAGAAGGTTTTGTGTTATCACTTTGGTGGGATTACAAAGGAATTGTCTACTTTGAACTCTTACCACCCAACCGAATGATCAATTCTGATGTCTACATTGAACAACTAACGAAATTAAGCAATGCAGTTGAAGAAAAGCGGCCCGAATTGACAAATCGAAAGGTGTTGTATTCCATCATGATAATGCAAGGCCACACATATCTTTGGTCACTCGAGAAAAATTATTGGAGCTTGGTTGGGATGTTTTGCCACTCCTGACCTTGCACCATCTGATTACTTTTTGTTTCAATCTTTACAAAACTCCTTGAATGGGGTAAAAATTTCAATAATGATGATGTCAAATCGTCCTGATTCAGTTTTTTGCTAATAAAAACCAGAAGTTTTATGAACGTGGGATTGTGATGCTGCCTGAAAGATGGCAAAAGGTCATTGATCAAAATGAGCAATATATTACAGAATAAAGTTATTTAGTTCCATGAAAAAATTGTCTTTGATTTTCTAAAAAAAATCCGCAATTACTTAGTTGCTAACCCAATATATGCTGTTGGACTATTATTTTTTGTTTGTTACTATTTACTCTTTTTAATTTACTTAATTTGCTCAATGAATTAACATTTGAAAACTGTATTAACATCCAGTATTATCCACTAGAAATTTTTAAAAAATGTTTCAATTTGAATGAATGAATAGAAAAAATATATTTTATTAACGAAATTATATATATATATATATATATATATATATATATATATATATAAAGGAGAAAAAAGCGACTCACTCACTCACTGACTAATCACGATATCTCCTGAACTAAAACTACAGATTTGAAATTTGGTAGGTAGGTTCCCTTCATAGAGTAGACATCAGCTAAGAACGGATTTAGCAAAAATCGAAACCCAAGGGGCGTTATAGATAATTATTTCCATTATTAAACTAATAGATGTAGTCTTAAAACTTGGTACACAGATTTCTTTCATAAAGTAGAGATTCCCTACATAACGAATTTTACGAAAATCGACCTCCAAGGGGCGTTATGCATAATTTCCATTTTTAAACTATTAGACGTACAATCTTGAAATTTGGAAGCGGATTCCTTTCATAGAGTACAGATCCGCTACAAAATGGGTTTTGTAAAAGTTGACCCCCAAGTAGCGTTGCGGAGAATTAAGAGGCCATACAGGCAATTATCTCCTTTTTTTAAACTATTAGACGTAAAATCTTGAAAATGAATAAGCTGATTTCATTTATTGAGTAGAGATCCGCTATAAGATGGGTTTTGTGAAATTCGCTTTGTAAGTGGCGTTGCAGGGGCTTAAGGGGCGTTATAGATAATTATTCCGATTTTTAAACTATTAGACTTACAATCTTAAAATCTGGTATAAGCGGATTCCTTTCATGGTGTAGAGATCCGCTACAAAATAGTTTTGGGGGGAATTGATCCCCAAGGGTCACTGAGGGGGATTAAGGGGCGTAATAGATAAATATTTCCGCTTTTCAACTAATAGACCCACCTGCTTGAAAATTATAAGATATGTTCCGTTAATGGAATAGAGTTCCTTTTAAAGGGTGTTTTTTTAGAGGTATAGAACTTTAAATTGCAATAAAACAACGATGTATTATTCGATCGACATGAATTTTTTTTATTCGAAAGATAATCTTGTGGCATTACATTTTAAATATGATTTCTGGCATAGGACTGCCACGGCTGGCTCGGATGTAGTCCAATCTGGACGTCCAATTTTCGATGACTTTTTCCAACATTTGTGGCCGTGTATCGGCAATAACACGGCGAATGTTGTCTCCCAAATGATCAAGCGTCTGTGGCTTATCCGCATAGACCAATGACTTTACATAGCTCCACAGAAAATAGTCTAGCGGTGTTAAATCACAAGATCTTGGAGGCCAATTCACAGGTCCAAAACGGGAAATTAGGCGGTCACCAAACGTGTCTTTCAATAAATCGATTGTGGCACGAGCTGTGTAACATGTTGCGCCGTCTTGTTGGAACCACAGCTCCTGGACATCATGATTGTTCAATTCAGGAATGAAAAAGTTAGTAATCATGGCTGTATACCGATCACCATTAACTGTAACGTTGTGGACTTCATCGTTTTTGAAGAAGAATTCCACCAGCCCATAAAGCGCACCAAACAGTCAGTTTTCTGGATGTAACGGTGTTTCGACATACACTTGTGGATTAGCTTCACTCCAAATGCGGCAGTTTTGTTTGTTGACGTAGCCATTCAACCAGAAGTGCGCTTCATCGCTAAACAAAATTCGCTTATGAAAATCGGGAACAACGGCAATCTCGTTTTGGCCCCATTCGACGAATCTACGCCTTGCTTGATGATCGTTTTGATGAATTGCCAAACCAAACTGGGAATAAATCACTTGACAGCTGGAAAAAAACACTCTTTACAAAGAGTTTTGCGAAAATGGACTCCAAAGGAGTGGGATTGCGAGGGATTAAGGCGTGTTATAGAAAAATTTCTTTTTGAATTTAACCCATTTACTTGAAATTTATTGAGCCGGTTTCTTAAGCTGAATAGCGTTCCACTAAGAATGGATTTTACGGAAATCAACTCCAGGGGGAAGTGGGGAGAGTTATTGGGGCGTATTGATAGACAAAATTCCCGTTTTCGAACTGCTAAGACTATAATAATAAAATTTGGAAAAAAAGTGTTTCTACTTCTATTTTAGACATAAATAGAAATCAGATATTATAATTTATGTTCTTTTTAGATCAAGGGGTGAGAGTGTAACAGCTATAAATATATTTTTCAATACAATCGAATTCTTAGTGCTAGATATCAATAATTAATATATATGTAAACAGTATACATTTATACAACATCGTGAAATACCCAGTGAAGCGGGTGGGTAACAGCTAGTATATATATATATATATATGGGATTATAATCAATCGAAAAAAATCAAGAGCTTTGGGGGATCTGGACCCAAGGATCCCTTCCCTTGTGTGCGCCACTGATTGAATGTGTATTATGTGTATGTGATCAATTTTCCCCAAAACTATTTTGTAGCGGATCTCTACACCATGAAAGGAATTAGCTTACCAAATTTTAAGACTGTACGTCTAATAGTTTGAAAACGGAAATAATTATCTATAACGCCCCTTAAGTCCCCGCAACGTCACTTAGGAAACGATTTACACAAAACCCATCTCATGACAGATCACTACTCAGTGAATGGAATCTGCTAATTCAATTTCAAGATTTTACGTCTAATAGTTTAAAAAAGGAGTTAATTGCCTATAACGCCCCTTAATTCTCCAGAACGCCACTTGGGGTCGATTTTCACAAAACCCATTCTGTAGGGGATCTGTACTTTATGAAAGGGATCCGCTTATCAAATTTCAAGGCTGTACGTCTAATAGTTTAGAAATGGAAATAATTATGTATAACGCCTCTTAAGTCCTCGCAACGCCACTTAGGAAACGATTTTCACAAAACCCATCTTATAGTGGATCTACTCAATGAATGGAATCAGCTTACCAAATTTCAAGACTGTACGTCTAATAGGTTAAAAATGGAAATAATTATGTATAACGCCCCTTAAGCGCCCTCAACGCCCCTTGGAGGTCTATTTTTGTAAAAATCATTATCTAGGGAATCTCTACTTTATGAAAGAAATCTGTGTACCAAGTTTCTCTCTCTCACGACTTTACATCTAATAATTTAGTAAAGGAATTAATTATCTATAATGCCCCTTAAACCCCCGTAACGCCCCTTGGGGTTCGAACTTTGCAAAATCCGTTCTTAGCTGACGTCTACACCATGAAGGGAACCTACCTACCAAATTTCAAGTATGTAGGTTTAATAGTTCCGGAGATATCGTGATTAGCCATTGAGTGAGTGAGTGAGAGTCGCTTTTCTCCTTTATATATATAGATATATATGTATATGTATGTATGTGTATGTATGCATGTGTATGTGTGTGTGTGTGTGTGTGTGTGTGTGTGTGTGTGTGTGTGTGTGTGTGTGTGTGTGTGTGTGTGTGTGTGTGTGTGTGTGTGTGTGTGTGTGTGTGTGTGTGTGTGTGTGTGGAGAGAGCGGACTAATAGTAGGAATTTAAAAACGCATCCGTACACATGATAATTACAATTTTATTGAAAGTATTGGATTGTGTGTGTGTGTGTGTAGAAGGATAAATCATAATTACATGAAATCTTAACAATATTTGTTAAATGTTTAAGAGTAAAAATGTATTATTGTTTTAATACACATTAATTGAAAGGACATAAAATATAATGTTGAATAAAAAACTTTGATATTTTTTTTTTTTTTTTGCTTCTGGGTAACATCGCTTCTTTTAGCAATTTATAGAAACAAATTGAAATGTTTGTTTTGGTTTGTCTGAATCTTTCTTCAGGCACGCGCACGTCAAATACTTAGAATGCTGTTGAGATTTCTTCAATATTGAACTCTTCAAATAGGAACCAATTTCTTTCTAGTTTCAAAAACAATACTTCCTCTTCAAAAAAACAAATCAATTTAATAAGAGTTTTGCTTTCAAGATGATAATCAACTGCTTCGAATGTAAACATGTATATAGTAATATTGAACTGAGAGATATTTTATAATTTATCAAAAGAAACGAAATTAGAGGAAAGTTTAACAAAATAGGAGAACTTTCAGCCATTGCTTGTTAGTTGAAAGATTAAACTGCATGCACTTTTAAAAGCTAAATTTTTTCCTAAGGGCGTGTAAAAAATTCATTTTAGTTTCCGAAATATACATTGAATTTTCTTTTCAGTGTTTTCTGTAGAATTTAATTTCTGCAGGATTAAATTTTTTCCGAAGATATGCTTTTTTTTTAAGTTCAGTTATTTAAGTAACAATTAAAAAGCATTTATAAAGATAAATAAAACCCATATATCTAACGAATAATATCGTTTCAAAGGTATAATTGTGCATTGGGATAGTTATGAACTAGTACGAAAGAAAAGTAGTTTAATTGTTTACATCTTATTTAAATGGCGTTTAAAGGATTATTTTCAAAGGGTAGCAGATGCCAGATACAGTCGATCCTTGTATACTTTCGAAGGGGCCGTGGGTAGCCTAGTGGTTAGAGCATCGGACTCCAGACCGGAAGGCCTGGGTTTGATGCCCGATGCCACCAAATGCCCTCAGAGTACACACGGAGTACGTGCTCGTTAAATCAGTGGGCCTGTAGTCTTGTGGGCAGTCACGAGCGCAGGGGGGGACTGGAGAATATTTCCATCCCCTTCAGTTTACATGCAGAAATTGTGGAGGTGGAGATAGGTGGTCTCGCCATATATCGTTCCTTCGGGAAATTTCGCCGAGCTAAATCGTACTGTCACCTGTATGGTGCTCAAGGCCAATGACAAGCGTACCTCTAGCTCCATGCCACGATGAACTTCGTGGGCCTCGATCTGACTACGTCAGACAGGTGGCATTAGAAACAACAACATATTTTCGAATATGAAACAGAATTTGAAAGGCTATATAGGAACACATGGATGTAAGACGTGATCTTCATTTTTCAAAAAGAAACGTGTACTTCAGGGGTTTCAAACTGGTGGTCTGGCCAATATAACGGCACACAATAATATATAATAAAATTTTAAAAATTTCTCACGTAATTGGAAAGATGGTAACACAGAGACTAGATGTCAAGCGTCAGGACGTAAACAATTAATTTTTTCTTGTTCTTTTATATGTGATTTTTCTACGTTTATAAATGAATTTTAATTTTTTGCGGCCCACCAAAAGTTAAATCTCGTTTATTTGGTCCAAGTTAGTCTTTGAGTTTGACACCTTGGGGGTACAAGATTTAAGAATATAATTTGAAAGAAAAAATCCCATATCGCATTAAGTTAATTAATAATTTTTGCTGAACAGTTAGTGGTGTGGGCTGCTGTGACGTAGGACTGGTTTCGAATCTCGGAGAAGATAGGGATGTTTGTAACTGTATAGTGCGTCTGTGGCATGGAGGCATTCTAAATATTCATCGAGCCTCGAGTCCTCTCGTGAGATGGGTAAAAGGGAAAGAAAAATGTGAGGCCCCTATCCAACCACGGAGTATTCTCCCTCAAACTTTGAGTGGAACCAAGCCAAATCTTTCTGTCACCTGCATGGAGCTCAAAGCTGAGGCTAACGACAGGCGTAAAACTAGCCCCTTGCCTCGATAAATTTCCTGGGCTTCAATCTGACACTGTCGATCAGGTAGCATTAGCAACAACAATTTTCCTCAAAATATTTCAAAACGAATTGTTATTTGCTGAATTATTTTACGGGAAAACTTAGTTAATCACTTCTATTCATAAATATATTTTAGTTGCAAATGTCATGTGATTCTGAACCATGGTCAAATAAAGAGGATATTATTTCAACCAGCAACCCTCTCTCCAAATGCACACTATGTCAACATGATAAATATGAGCTTCGGCATGAGAAATATGAGGAATTAACCCCATCCACATGGCGTGTCTTTAGTGGTACTATGCATCGAGCCCATGAATAAAAAAATAATAATGTCAGCCCACAAATTCGAGAATAAGACCAATCGGTGGTTGTGGCCCTGTTGTATTGTTGCCTATTTGTATTCTTAAATCATAACAAGGAAATGTTGACACTTTTTTTCTAACACTTTCCCCATTCCAAACCGGGGGTTTGAAGGGGAGTAAATGACTTGGATGAGGTATAAACCATACACGGTTTGAGTGGAGCCACAAATGTGTATTGTGTAAAAAGTAGAGTTCACAGTTCACTGAGAAGTTATTCTATTTTGTAAATCTTTTGATTTCACTCTGTTGTGCAGAATAACGATTTGTAATCCTCAAGAGTAAACACAAAAACAATACGTTATGTCTTTTTTTTCTACATTTAAAAATTTTCTTTTTATATATATATATATAAATCGGAAACTTAAATGTGGTGATTTCTTAAGGATATATCGCCAACATCATAACATTAATTGACATTCATGGATATCATATAAATTATATCCTAAACTCAAAAATATAGACAATAATAAACGAAGCTTCCTAAATAGTTTGTGGCGGGGTTTTCATCGCGATTTCAGCTAACAGTCCTCTTGGGTTCTTTGGAGTCATAATGGTAATTCTTTCCAACCAACTCAAGAAAAAGAACGCGGTTATGTAAATTAAGAATCATATATATATTGGAAGTTAGCAGTAGAGCTATGTCTGTATCTTTGTACAGAAAGGATTGCTAAATGGGAAGTGAAGTCGCTAAGTAGAGAGATAAATGTAAAGTGATTTGAGATAAAGTTTAGTCTCAAGCTTTGCTGCTGGATATTTCCCAAGTCCAGGAAATATCCAGCAGTGCCGGTACAGACGAACCAAAAGAGGGTTCGAGACTAAAAAGCACACTGTCGAATTAAAGCCACTACAGAAGTGTTAAAGACGTAGCTGTTTACCTAGGATATAGCGGCAAGCGAATCCATATAAGCTATAAAGAGAGGGCTTATATTAGTTAGGAATCAATATATAAAGTTAGATTCTGTGGTCACACACACACAATTGCGTGAGTATTTGGTAATACGTGTTGCGTCTTCTCGTTCTAGATCATTTTACTTAGATTATTATTGTTGTGTATTGTGTTTAAACTAAGACCTTAATAAATAGATTTTAGAATGAATGGTTTGAGGGGTTCTTCGTTCTTCCCCACAAAAACAGGTCGCGTAGATAGTGTAGAACGTGTTTCCCCCCACGGGGTGGGGGGCTTCACAAGTTTAGAATCACTTGAAATATAATATAATTCTTTCAATGAAAAATCTTTTTAAACAAAGCAGTGATTTATCAGCCCACAATATTTTTCAGAAAACATTCCAGATTGAACTCGGAAACATGCAGGATATTTTCTTTACTGGCATTATCGTAAGCACTCTTTGTTAATTTTTCAGATTTTACTTCCGGTAAACTTAATTACATAAGAGTGATGATCGCTAAATTGAAAAGCACTCTCGATGAAAACTAACCGATATTTAGCATCTTTCTCTACCTCCAACCCTATTTCCTGAGACATGAATAGACATTAGCATACTCCACTTCCGGCATTCATCACTTCTCCAGGAGAGGATGGAGGCATTGATTTTCAGCAGCGATAGAAAGAGGTAATAAATTATAAATGCCTCCTTCTCGAAAATGTTCTACGAAAGAATGTTCCGTAGAGCATTCCGTCACTTTAGTTCCCTCCATTGATTCTTCAGTATTTTGGTTCGAATCGATTCTCTGCTTTTCGGGCGAAATTGTGAACTTAAATAAAAAGCAAATAAATATGCAACCTAGGTATAACTCACTATTTGCTTAAGTGGGGAAGAAATTATCGTTTGGGATGTCTGAAATAATTTCCTTTGTTCAATGAAATAGAATGATTTTTAAACGACGAAGTTTGAATTCGGGTTTGAATAAATCCATGCTCAACAACACAGGCAGGTAACTTTTTAGTTTTTAGAAGCCATATCTTCATTTGGCAGTAAAAAAAGGACATTTCAAGGAAACCTACACCCACAAAATTTGTATAGCAATTCACAACTGTACTGCTTTTGACGTAGTACAAGTTACCACGGTATCCGAGTGGTCATGATCACGATTTCGTGGCCAGCATTGTCTAATCCCTGAATCGAAAGCTAGTGGCACTGAAGTTTAGCCGTGTAGAGGGGTTGATGCACATTCAATCTGTCGAAGCTCAGAGTCGTGCCCCTAGAGTGGTATGAAAGTCTGGAGAGGAGGACATCTCAGTTGTCGACATAGGCGTAGCTACCGCCTTATCAGTGTGCGAGAGCCTCGAACCTCTCTCTCGGTCACCTATATGTGTGTGTGCGGGGGGGGGGAGAAACACTCCGCATGATCCAATTAATCTATTTATTCACCGAAAAAAGAACAGACACAATTTCAAATAAGAATAGAAAGAGAATGCCTCAATGTTAACCGTGAAAGTAAAACAACGACGGTAAAACGCGAACGATCAGGAGACTATCAAACTTGATCCATACCTTAATAAAGGATCAAACCTATCATCTGATTTAATCTAATATAAAATTAATCCTAGTGAACAATCGTCACTTTAAAGTTTCCTCCTAATAAGAATCTAATCACTATAATTCTAATAATATACCTTCAGTAGCAATCTCGCCTGACTCGAGTCTATCTTCTCTCTTACTCTCTCTCAAGCTAGAAAACCTTGCCTGTTCATAGTAAGTTAATTTACATATCATGATTCTCTTCTTCCGAAGGGCTGGTTGTGAAGAACGCGAATTGATAGCCCAAAGATTTCCCAAGAGGATTAATTGGAAAAACACTTATAGATCCATCAGAAATGATACGAGGCCACCCAGCTACCTAGGCCCAACCTGTGTAACTACAGTGCCACTAACAGGGATCTCATACCTATAAAGGACCCCGAATGAACTTTGACACTGGGCCCAATCAGAACTATCCATGCCTGGTTCAATATTACATGGACCGTCATCAATAGCCCTCCTGAGAGTGTGAAGTAAAATTAAAATCAAATAAAAAAAATCTGTCAGCTTTTCCATCTTTCTGAGTGAGGGTTTTAAATCATGTCTGATTTTCCATAGCACGGCGCTTTCTTGGTACAACCATGACTCGAATCTGTTTTTATTGGACCACGTATTGTGATAGCGGAGTAGTTCATGTGAACAGACCTTGCCTGAGGGTGTTTCAATGGATTTTAGTGTAAACATCCTGATACTATTAGCCACAGAATGATGAGCGTGAAATCGTTCTAACTGAAAATGCTTACATTGGCCTAGAAGCGAATTCACACAAAATCAAGGAGCGGAGAAGATGTAGCCAAGCAAAAGCTTTTGCATTGATTGGTTAAATCTTCGCATCTCGTAGCTTAATATGTTGGTGTGAGTGAACCTGTAGAACTAGGATCGTAGATTTGAATCTAAGGTGCATTTCTCGTATCTTGACCATAGTTATCAGGTATCTCTCCCGTAGTGCCAGTGTTGTTTTTAAATATACTGCTGTTTGTAAAAAATGCAACACCATGAAGGAGTAATCAGAAATAATTAAAATGTAAGACACAAACGACTTGACGTGGCACATATAAATGAATAAATTTTCAAAGAAAAGGAAGTTTTAATTTTCCGAAATTAGTATTTCGTGTAGCCGCCACGCAGTGCTACAAATTTCATCTCATTCGGATGGTTCCTTCGTGGTGTTCCACTATGCTCCAAATCAATTAGTTAATTCACTGAAACAGTTGCTTATCTGTTGAAACTCTTGAGCTGCATTTGGACCTTTGCTACTTTTGAGAATGAAATGGTTGCAAACTCTTGCAGTAAGATGTCTCTTTCGGATTATGCGTCCGAGGATTGATGCCACTTAACACTCATCGTGTGCAACGATTGATGCGAGTTAAATGCTACCAGCGTCTATATCAGTCTCGCTCAACCGGTGGTGTATGTGCTCAAAGGTATATATCCGTCCTTCCGAAACAGGATTCTTTTCTTTGCGCTTGTATCAATAAGACTATTTCGAAAGCTTTGGAATACAATAAAATGACCTTGACTGTGAAAGATTAACTTTCTTCATATAAAATTCCACTTATTTGTGCTTCCTATCCCCCAATACACCGCATACAAGCGACTATGTGATAAATGATGTCGATGGGAAGTAAAGTGCGTCATTTTTAATCGGTAGTTAAAGGGTTAACTCTGGTAGAGCTCAAATTCCTCATTTCGGGAGGTGTGGAAGTTTGAAGAGGGGGATGGTATCTCTGTTGTTTATAATTTGTGTCTTTTGCTTTTTAGCCTTAAATTAGCTTCATTTTCAATGTTTTTCTCTCAATTGATAATCTTAAGGTAATCATTGGATATATATGAATCTAATCAAATATGTATTGATTTATTGATTTTTAATAGGGCACTCTGAAATAACAAGAGAGGTATTGGTAACAGACCTCGTAATTTGAACGATAATCAAGTGACGTGAAAGGCCCCTAAGCCACCATTGCACTGACCAAAACTTCCATGCCAGGCCAGTCAAACGTTCAATACTCATAATATTTAAAATTGCCATTCCAAACTATGCAAGCTTCTTCTGATTGAATTGAAAATAGGACTCTTGTTCAGGTATCGTTTTCGTTTTCTGATCAGCTTTTTTAATGAAAAGCTTCATTGACAATAGGTATTATGTAATTTTAGATCGAAGCTGAATTTAACAAAAGAAAAATCGAATATGATTGGAAATAATTTTCTGTCGAATAATGATATCTTTAATGAAAATTTATTTAGGAGCTTTTCGCTCGAGAAAACTTTTTTGATCACAATTAAAAATATATTGACAGCGACAGTAATTAACGTAAAAGTATGAAACAGATACGCACTAAAATATTTCATCCGAATAAATAATTCCTTATTACTTACTCGTATTTTCTTAAGAATGTTGAACTTTGTCAGACACGCTTAACAGTAAATATAATTATTAATATAGTATATACATATAAATTAACCTCAGATTTCTTACACAACAAGTCCTGAGACTTTATCGTAGGTTTATCCTGAATAAGAATTCGAATCTTTTGATATACTAACAATATAATAAAAACGACTAGACTTGGATCCTCCGGTCAAATCGAATATCATTGGTTTCAAATTGGTAAAATCAAATAGCGCGCGCTTACGTCACTTCCTGTTACGAACTTCCGTCCCTTTTGACGAAATCACTCCGACAAAATTCAACAATCGAGAGGAAAGATGTTACACATCAAAAAATAAAATATATCAGTAATTATGGATAAAGACTAAATCACCGCATTATCAAAAGAGGTAACACAGGCTGACTAAACAGCGAATGACTAGCTCAAGCAGAAGATAATTGCATTGAAAGATAAAACCCCATCAGAGAGCTTTTCGAGCAGTTTTATTTCAGTGAAGCTTACGACCTCATGCAAAACTATGCGATATACAGCATATTAACAAACAAGCACAATTTCTTGGCCACTAATAATGAAATGCGTGTTTTTATAGGAATTTTGCTTCTAGCTGGTTATCATTCAAAACCTGTGAACGTTATTATTGGTCAGATGCTGAGACCTTGGAATTAACCTGGTGAAAAATGCAACCTCATGAAACCAATTCCAAAAGTTGAAATCTTGTTTACACTTTTTAGACAATAGAACTGTAAATCAACATGACCCGGATCAATCCATCAAAGTAAAACATTTGTTTGCCACACTTAATAATATTATGAATTTTGAAGGCGAGTAAGAGAGGACACACAGATAAAGTTAACGGGAAGATGCCAAATTTGATAAATTCTTACATGGGCAATGTCGATCCCCATGACTGGTTGATTGGACTTCATTCCATTAAAATTCGTAGGAAAAAGAGGTACTGGTCCCTTTTTATACGTTCACTGGATATGGGTATTGTAAATGCTGGATAATTTACAAATTCTCAAAAAGATGAAGTCCGAAACTTGAAGGAGTTCCAAAGAGCTGTAATAACCGTTTATCTAAAAAAACTGCGATAAGAACAAAAGGTAGACCTAAGGTCTTGACCTGGGTTGGGCATTACGTCGATCGCGATCGACCGATGAACCGCCAAGACATTTTGGGGTAACTACCTGAACATTACCAGTTAATAATTATATACGGGAATATTCAAGATTGGCTGAAGTATGCAGACTAAGTCTTCTACTGACTATAACAAAGAAAGCTAACTTAAGATGAAAACGTTTTATTTTTTATGTTTGAATTGTTTGATAACAAATGCATCATTTGAGATTATTATATTTGTGGGTATTGTTATTAAGTTTGTGTATCTTGCGTTTTGCTTTAAAAACGGTTTTTAAAGTGTTAATTTTTTAAAAAAAATTTTGTAAGTAAGTACATATTCTATGTATTTATTGTTAATTTATAACAAATATTGTGGACCTTTTCCTACCTCCACACACCTACCACACTGGGCATTGGAGTACAGAAGAATTTTTCCAAGAGGGTGAGGTAGAGGGTCGAAAGTCTACCGTGCTCGTATCATATACCAATACGCAGCTAAACATTTTTTTTAATTTTGTAGATTGTCGGGAACAAAAAACATTAAAAAATCTACAGAATAAATGATAAACATTAATAATAAATATTAATAACAAATACTTAATTAAATTTTTTGTGCTATATACATGGTATTACAATCAATCGGAAAAAAATCAATGGCTATGAGGGAGGCTCCGGACCAGTGGACTCCTCACCCCCTCCTTGTGTGCGCCCACTGATATTGGGTCGACAGCAATAGCTTGAAAAAATTAGAAGTAGCCCGTACCCTGGAAAAGTATGCCTACCCTTGATCTTGACTGTACCTTCTGGTGCAAAATAAGATATCTTTAAAGATAAAGATAGTGTTGGTCACTTTTTACTAAAGCAAAAAAAAAACAGCTTCGTAGTCATAGGACTGCAAAGAAAAACCCAAAACATACTATGGCAAATGTGACAAAACGCTTTGTCAGGCTTGCTTTAAACCTTTCCAACAAATTAGAGTGAAATTTAACTGAAAAGTGAAATATTTTGTAAACAAAAAAGTATTATTGAAAAAAAAATAAAATTTTGTACTCGGAAATAGCTTTTCATCATTAAAGAGAACACTAAAACCTGTAAGTACAAATTTCATCTCCTTTATCCCAGGGTCCTATTTAGAGGACGGGTCAGACTTCTTATATAAAATGTCAATTTTTCAAATTTTGATAAATTTAGTTTGTTTAGGTTTAACTAACTTTGGAAAACATAATATTCTTCTCAAATTTGAATAAAATAAATAAATTGGGATAAAACGGGTTAATTTTATGTTTTTTTTTTCCCTATGCAATATGGTTACGTAATTTTCTCTTGGTTGATTTCATTCTCATTTACTTGATATACTAACTATTTTCAGTCGTATTTTCGATTTTTTAAGGCGTTTTATAAATGTTTGTGCGAGGGTAAGTCAAAAAGTAAAGAGTTTGGCAATGCTGCTAATATCTAGCACTGAATTAGAGGTAGCCGGTAAGACTTTAATACAACGTGTCACTCGGCTTTCCACACAGTCGTTGGAGCGTAGATGACCGTTCAACATGGCAGCTCCATTATTGATCTGCCCCAAGGAGGAATGAAGGGCAGTGATTCGCAATTTGGTTAAGGACGGTTTCATACCAGTGCTGGATACTAGCCATCTCTTGCATCACCATACCCTCAATGGCGACGACCCTCAGTGGTTAACGTTAATGGACTGCCCGATCTTTCGTCGTCACATAAAGTGTTTTCCTGTTTGAAGTGCTCTCCTTATCAATTCGTAAATATTGCTTCACTTATAAACAGCTGTCACCATACTGCGCTTGCATGCGATGAATAATTTCCGCAGGTTTCACACCTTCTTCAAACGAAAAGGGAACCACTGCCTTCTTTCCTTCTTGGTGCAGATCCACAACGAAACTACCATGATGGGAACGGTGTGCTACACCCCAAGAACTTACAAGGGAAGAAGAATTACATGTTGTACAGAAGTGTTGCCAATTTTCCTACATTGAACGCTGGATATTAGCGCTGTTTGCATACCTTGAGAAAAGAATTTCCAAAAGTGCCTTTACTTTTTGGCGTAAACTAGTATATTTGGTACAGAAATTGAATAGAATTATAATTTTTATAAAATTTAAGAAAGAACTATAGGTTTTTTTAGGCAGATGGCAAGCAACAAACGGGCGACTGATCACTTTGATGGAAAATTCGAGTCTGCCAAAAATCTACCTTTGTTTCAGTTTAATTACATTACGTTACTGTCTAATTGGCTACAACGATTTTTAAAAACAATTAGATAACTTGGCCACATATCAACATAAAAATTTGATTTTTGTTTATTTTTAGATTGAAATGTTAGGATAAATTACAGTTAATGTTATTTTAAATTTACAATTAAATAAATAACTCTGCATTTAAATGTTCAATTTTTAATTATTGTTGTCAAAACACTATAGTTACTATTTTAAAAACCCTACGTAGATATTAGTAAGGCATAAAGTAAGTAATTAATATAGAAGGGGACGTTGTATAACTTAGGGATATAAATTAACTGCATTAATTTATACATTTGTATCATATTGTATGCCATTCTAAAAGTTACATGTCTGAAGTAAATATTATGTCATTTAAGGATTTAATTTTAGATTACAAAATCCTTATAAAAAGCATCGCTCATACCACTCTTGTTTTTTCAAGTCGTTTTTTTCTCTCAGAAAAGATTTTTGAAGTTTTCTAGCTCATTAAATAGCACTTATCCGAAATTCAACTGAAAACAAATTGCTATGTTTTAAGTGAAACTGAAGTACGAGCTTAACTGTCATCTCTCAAATGCCATTAATACCTCTTGAATTACTGATTTAACGTCTTCCCATGGAAGATATTTTTATCCTCTGATTACTTTCAGCTTTAAAAAAATACTTCACGCGGGAAAGGTTATTAAACTTCCGTTCAAAATGTAAAAATCTTGACAAATCATGTACAATTTCTCTTTTTCTACTCATTGTACATGTACTAATACTTTTAACTTCGTATTATTAATAAAGAATACGAGTTCTGATATTATTTTTTTAAAATAAAGTTATATGATTTTCATTTCTTATGATTTATATCTTTATTAAATAAATGTGCAAAAAAATCAAATTCCTTGGTTTTGAAATGATTTTAAAGAAAATTAGGTACTTAGGTATTATCGCAACCGTATTGGCGACATTATATGAAATGTAGAATATAGTTGTCAATTCAGCACATCCGACACAGGCGAAATCGGGGTTGCCATCTTGGCGAGTTATCTCGAACATTAGTTTGAGTTAAAAGTTTTTCGTGATGATGTAATAAATTTATTTATCTTTCACACGAGAACAATAATGAAAAAACTAGGGATCTGTGAGAAACTGAATATTTTGCATTGAAAGAAGTCGAACTGCCAGACAATTTTGATAAATCACAAATAAGTACAAACGGAAAAGAATGAAGACCTTGAATTACATCGATGCAAGATAATTTAAGAGTTCATGATGCAACAGATGATCGCCATGTAATATTAAAGCGTGAAGAAAAATCGGTGCTTGGTCTGGAAAGCTAAAAACATGAAAAGCTGTTCTTTATTGATGGACCAGGTGAAACCTTAAGACATTTTTCTACAAGTGCTTAGTACATTACTGTAAGTTCTCGCAGAAAAATGATGCCAATTAGATACATTATTTTATGTTAATCATTGCTGGCAATGATGCTTTTCTAATGTAGGAACATATCAGGGGCAGAGGTAACACCCCACCACCACCCTAGTTTCTACTAAAAAAATTAAGCTGGCATGAAAATAAAAATGTTTGCTTTTAAATGATTTTTAAAGAAAACTTTATATATTGTCATAGTTAAAATTTTATTAAATAATCTTAGATAATCTAACTACATAAAAAATAAATACATTATATATATATATATATATATATATATATATATTAGTATATCATACATTCTAGAATGCCTATATTACTCCGCTACGTATGCTGTAAAAAATATTTCTAGCTATGAAAAGACTATAAAAATAAATTATTGATTTTCCGCTAGTACATCTTTTTTTTTCATTATGTGAAATATATATATAACAATTCAATTACTTTTTTAACGCTTCACTAGTTTGATATTAAATTTGCAACATGTACTTTATCATATTTTTATTTAGAAATTGAAAAGTAATAAGCAAAAAAATCAATCGAACCTTAAGCCTTAGCATTGAAAATACGAAAACAAAAACGTACAGTGTAAATATAAACAAGAAACAATTTTTCTAAGGAAATTTTTTTCATGTTCAGAATGCACTTGTATACGTAACCAACAACAACGATGGAAAAATTTAAATCTGCTTATTCAGTACAGAATTCGAAATTGCATATAAATTCAACTCCTATAAATAATCTTGGGGAATATTCTCTTTCTAGATTTTTCTCGAGCGCCGATGGATTATTTGGATAGATAAGGCTTCGATTCAATTCCTCAGGGTCTTATTTTTGTTCTTTTGAAATTCGAACTTATTTATTTAGAAATTTCATTTCATGGTGTGAAAATTTCTGAGAGGTTTGCTCTTGAAAGTTCTGTTCAAAAATTAATAATTCATATGTGTTATAGAAAATAAAAAAAGTCTTGCATATCTGAACACCAATCATAAATAATAGGGTGGCTAAATTGAATTAAGTAAAATTTACTAATATACTAATTACCACACATTTATAGATATAACAACTTCAATAAATCAAATTTTTAAAAATCAAGTTTTAGCAGTAAGATTATTTTTAAAAAATCTCTTATTAATATATTGTTACGTAGATCCGGGGTTCAAGGATTTTATGCTAATCAGTCGCAAAGAACAAGACAGTTCTTTAAGAGCGATGCAAACTTATTGTCGAAATTTCAATCCTTGAAATGCAGGATTACGCAGCAATATTCAGAGTAAATCTCAGAATGTCTTCACACATCTTCAATGGCACTCAGACACAATTATCGGTGTCTAAAATACACGTATATAAAAGATTATTCACAAGCAATCACTCGTTCAACAGCCGAAGTAATCACTAATCGCTTGAACAATCAGAGCAAAACTAACTGGTTCGCTAGTCGAAACCAGATTGACTGACCATTTCTCAATTTATATCCCTCGCGGATAATTCGAGAAAGACCCACTTGCGTCATAGATCTTTTAATTAGTGGGTTTCTCTACTAATTTCTAGAAGAATTCACGGGGTCCCGAACTCGCCAATATGATAGCCAAGTCGCCAAAGTCACCAACTTGGTCGGCAAAAGTGACGCCAACTTGGCTCAAACGCCAGAATTTCGCCAAGTTGCCATTCAATCACCATTATAACGTAAGAGACGTCGTTGCTTGTGAATATTACAATTTTAACCTAAATTAAAACTAATTTAGAGTAAGACAAAGGCATTACACATCGAAATACAAATTATTTACACTATTTGACACAAAATTCGTAACAATATACTTTGTTAGTGAAGCAAATGATCGAATTCAATTTTCTTGCTCTAATAACACACGGCAATCCATTGCAAATGCATTTTCTGCATAAAATTACTATATTGGTTACGTCGGCAAATAAATGACGTCAAATCTGCTATTTTTAAAGAAAATATTATGACAAAATCGTTTGACTCAAAAGTAAGCCAAAAAGAAAGCTAAATGACGTAAAAAATTGTTCTCGAGATAAAAAAAAGTCGGCGTCACACATTCATCAAATTTTTAATAATTTGATTCCCATTTTTGATTTTGAATTCCTATTGAGGTATAGGTTACTACGATGCATCAATAAATTGATAAAATATTGCTTAATTTTGTTGAACTTCGATACGAATTATAAGAAAAATGCGTTGTTATAATTTATTTTGGAAAGTTAAGTCACTTAAGAGTGAAAGCAGGTATATGAAAAGTTGTTAAATACAATTTATTACAGCTAAAACAATAACGTCTTGGGAGCTTATAAAAGTAATTAAAAATGAATTATCTATCCGGACACAACATAGAATGCTGTATTTTTTTCCAAGTTCAAATTAGGTAACACACTTTAGATAATATTCTTAAAATCTCTTTAAATCCTACCGCTAATTCCTTCTAAGTATAAAACAAAGCTTATTCACGTTAAAACTACGAAGAATCAGTATAAACATATAAATCCTGATATTTCATAGTTTTTTTCTTTTCAATCACATACATACAGTTCTTTATATTAATTTATTACTATAACCTATCCAATCTCAATATTTTATTAGATTAAATTGCTCAGATACCTCTGCTTATTGCGTTTTTGACAAAAAAAAAGTTTTTTTGAGTGAAAATATTCATTCTATGTTAGTGAAAATATTCATGTCTAAAAATAGCTTTGTACTCTAGTTTTAATGCTTTTTGTCTTTTATATCGTAGGGGATCAAAATAGCCAGAAAAAAGTAAATTCTTTCTCCCACAAGATGTGAGCTTAAGTGGAATTTGAGGCGGGATTATCTTAAGAAATGAACTATCTCTAATATTAGAAACATCTATTAGTATATTGCCAGAGTAGAAAAGTATATTTTGTTTCAATCTGTAGGGGATGCTATACCAGTAATGTTGCATCATCATCTATTGTTATTTTAATTCTATCCATTGCATTGGCTTAAAAGTTTTACATTGTCTCTTTTGATTCTTTTCTTTCATAAAATATTATTTACGTGTAATAAAGTTTTGATTGCATAGAATGGAAAGAAAAAAATTAATCTTTTAAATACGGATTTATAAAAGATACATGCCAAAATTTATTTTACTCCCAAATTTTTTTCAATGCCGTAATTTATAAGAAAAGAAATATGCTCGGGGAAATGAAGAGGGGATAGAATTCAAATGAGACTTTTTTTTAAAATTCTTTCCTGCAATATTATCTAATAAAAATTTCTTTCCTACATTTTTCACTTGTATCCTTTTTTTAAAAAAAAATTCAACACACAATGAAAATCGGTTAACACGAAACTGAGGAGACGGAAATATTTTTTCATGTTAAAAGAATTTAGTGTTAAAGGATGTTACAAAGAAACAAATATTAAACAAAATTAAATTAATTACAACAAATTTTATTTGTATGCATACGTATATTGCATGTATCTCATAAAAACCTATGATACGAAAACATTCACAAGAACTTAATGAGATTTAAGAACATGAGCTACTTTATTCATCTCCTTTTTCTTATCAGAATCTGCATCAATGATAGTTTTGAACTTTGAACTGACTGCAAAATTCGAGGGGGTGGCTGTACTGACATCAATATCCACTGCACAATGAATTCTTTTGAAAATACAATAGAACAGTTCAACCTGATTATTCTTGTTTTCCGTACTTTGTTCATTCCCAGAAGGTGTATATTTTCGTTTTAAGAGAGAGAAAAATCCATGAAAGTACTTAGTAGTTTGTTGAGACCCTTGCATATTATTCTGTGTTAACTAATATTTCCTCTTACACGTTTTCACGTTAAACATAATTCACACCATTTCAATTTTCCTGTTTTGAAAATCGGGCATCTAATTGAGAATAAATTCCTCTCTTCCTAATTCGATGAAATCTTTTTCTCCCTAACGCTTCTTTCAAAGGTTCCAATATATGATAGTTTAATGGCTAAGTCCGTACTAAAGGGAAGATGCTTAAGTGTTTACCTGTAACGTTCCTTTGATTTTTGCAATGTTTCATAAACTGCGTGGAAACTTGCAATGTGCTGGAGAAGGTCGATGCAATTTTTGTACACCTTATAAGAAGTCACAGTAAAATGTATATCTTAATTATAGATCTCTCTGTTATGAATAATATTTTCATATCCAATACCCTATAAATTTTCTCCAAAGTAACAATGCTAATGCTTCCAGCAGATAACCAAGTTTTGGGTTTGTAGAGAAGTTTGAATTTTGCTGCCAAAACATTGAGCCGTTTTATTTTAGAATTAATTGATTAACTTAATTTTCATCACGAATTAACATTCGGTCTTCAGCGGTCCCATAGCGGTTCAAATATCTTGCTTTCTGGTTATATGAAGTTTTGATGTATTTTCAAAATTCCATCAATCCTTCTACCTGCAAAACAACTATTTATAGATAATTCATTACCAATTTTTACAACTCAAGGTGATTTTGTCACCAATTCATTGGTGATCAAGAACAAAACCTCGAATTTGACAAAATTTCACTCCACTTTTCATTTACTTTTTCCAGTTTTCGATGAACGACCATGAGATGCATTTTCAAGTCAATCGTGTCTATTTTAAAACAGCTGAAGCCAGTGCTTCACTAATCGCGACCCAATATTCAAGGATAATTTTCGTCGCGCCTCCTTTCCTCAATACAATAACAATGTATCGAATTCAATAATACTATACATCAGCGCTAAATCTACAGAAAAACTCACTTCTTTAGGGCAACCGACGTATATATACGTCTCGCTCAACCAAAGCGATAATTGCCTCGGACCTATATATACGGCATTCCAAAGTACGATTCTTTATGTGCACTGCTATCCATAAGACTATTCCGAAGGCTTTGGAATACAATAAAAGGACCTTTGCAGGGTTCAGAGGATTTGGTGCCCAAGTGGAAGGCCGGGGCAGTGGGGAGCGAATCACGTGACTTTTAATCGGCAGTTAAGGGATTAATTGTAAGCCCCCTAGGGGGTGCACCCCACAATTTGAGAAACACTGCCTCAAGGCATTTGCATATTTCAGATGTCATTATTCGCTAAGGCAATTAAAACCTGTGACAATTTCAACACATTTGTAATTTTCTTTCTTTAAAAATTTAATAATTTTTTTTCTGTACAATTTCAATACTTTCTATTTTTTCATGGTATTAGTGGTTAAATAAATAAATATAAGACTATTATTTTTAGATTCGAAGTAAGTTTTCTTAGTTTCTATAGCAACGAATGTAAATATCTTGTGCTGCTTTTTTTTAAGTAAGTCTCGTTTTACAGTAGATCTACTTTTGTATTTTATTTTGTATTTGTATTTTATTTTGTATATGTATTTACTTTTGTATTTAAGTTTTTATTTTAATAAAAATTAACTTATATTATTTTTATTGTGGTGTTACTGAGAAAGAGAAACATTTTATCTGTATATCTTTTCTTAACATATTTTATTATTTAACATAATTATTTAAAGCAACTAATAAAAATAACTATAGTATGACTAATTTATTTAAAAACTTATACATATTTGTAGTAATTTAATATTTACTTAAAATTCTAATCTTATATATTTTTTCTAAAAATTGCAATTCCAAATATCCCTTTTCTAAAAGTGCGTCTCATTTTATCTCGCCTTTAAAAACTAAAACCTACATTTTGTCAGATTTTTCCGTGACTCCTCATTAAAAGGATTAAATCCTAAAATTTCGACTTATTTATTCACGATTTTTAGTAAAAGAATATCTTAAAAGCCTACACGTTTCTTACTCAGCAGTTGAAATTTTCTTTTAAGCATTGATGTAGTTTCTAAAAATATCTTACTATTCCCTTCACTTAAACACGTGATTTTGTGCTTTTTGCTATCATATTTTTGTACCGATTTAAGGGGGTTCAACCATGGGATGGGTTCGAAAAATGAAAAAAAATTCATAAATTACTTCCTTAACATATCTAGAATACGGTAGTAAGGTGATTTTTTTTTAAATTCGAAGTCGTTATAAAGAAGCAGGTGTTAGAACAGCAGCTTTTAAGAGCAGTTAATCGGACTTGAAACTTAAAACGCGTTTTTCTCAAAATTGTGTTCTTATAACTTTCCTCCATCATATCTCCAGAACGGTTTGACCGAAGGACTTCAAATTTATAGGGTAGACTGAGCAAAAATAGACGCAACAAATGAATTACGATCATTCTTAAATTAAAAATATTTCTATTTTTATAACAATAACATCACAAAAAAAAAAAACAATAAAATTCGAAACTTTTTCTTCAGAAGTATTCCAAAAATTCCAATTTTTGATAGTTTAAATTGAATGTAGTTCATTTGGTGCGTTTAAGCATATATATTTAAAAAACACCGTTGGTTTTTTTAATTCAGATAAGACAATCAGCCGGAATAATAGATTATTTTTATATTTTTCTATTATTTTTTTTTTTTTTTTTTTGAGAATACAATTTTCAATAGCAGCTTACAAAATAGTGGAATAATCACAATTTTTTTAAAGATTGAAGGGATGTATGATAGATTTGCTGGCGAGATCTTTTTGCTTACTCTAGACCCTTTGGGGCTTACTTTCTTTAAATAAGGATTGGATTAAAGACCCTGAAGTATTCGAATGCTTTTACTCTTTTCATATGAATTTTATTGTCTCCAGTCAACATGTATGAGGCATTCCCAAGATGCCAAGCGAGCTTTACTTTTTTTCCTTCTTTTACTTTTTTCTTAGAGCACAGAAAACTATTCACAACACAATCATTTTCTCCTTGTACTTAGTTGGAGTTAAGTTGGCGGGGGGGAGGACTTAGTTCTTCATTTCCTTTCATGACATTTTAGATGACATTAAAAAGCTTTCAAAAATTGCCCTTTTTAATAAATAATATTTAAAGTTTAAAATATAACTAATGACAATTTATTTAAAAAAATATTTGATATGAAAAAATGTACAAATATAAAATAAAACGAAGATAAAAATGGACGATCCTAGTGATGGGACGATGCCTATCCAATCCGGTTGCAGCAAAGGAGATTTAGATGCCAAGAGTGCAAATGAGTTCGTATGGAGGGGAGCCTTTGCGATTGGCTGATCAGAGAGGTCAGCTATTTTTGCATTAAGTTTAGGCGAGAAGCTCGACCAATCAGTGAGTAGTAAATGAGGAATAAAAGTAAAAAATAATATAGATAAAGGTGAACATATTTTGGAATGACAGAAAAGCAGGATCAATTAGGATTTTGGGAATTAAGATCAGGAGTATATATTTTTCGATACTAGTGAATGATTTATTTTCAGAGTTGTCAATTTTATTAAAGAGATTGGTAGTATTTCTCCTGATCGTTTGCATAATAGTGGGTATTTTATTCACGGCTCTGAGGTCTTCATGAAACAGCGAGCGTTAATAATTGTTTCACAATTAAATTTTGAGCACTTTCCAAATAATTATTATGGTTCTTTACTGCATGTCCCCAAACAAGGGATGCGCAGGTCAGGATTGGTTTTAGAAACAGTGAGGAGATAAGATTTTGTCTCTGTTAGTTAACTTATATATCTTTTTTTTTGGAAATTAAAGGGGCTTACTAAGAATTAAAATAAATAATGTTTGACAGAGGTTAGTTAAATAATACTTTTCATCAAACAAGATCAATCAATCAATATTTTTCGAATGTTACTTCATTTCGATTTATTTGGGATAAAATTCGATACATAAACATAAAAGAAACCTAAGCATTATGATTTCAAGTAATTCTGAAATGTTTATAATTACCACCGTTTGAAATTGTTTTACAATTTATTTATGCTATGCTTAATTATGAATTAACAACATTTATTTTAATTCAGATTTGTTTTTGTTACATCATTTATCAACGTTTTAAATGTGATTGGATACATTTCCATAGTTCTGTGTAGAATGGAAATGGTAGATTCTAACTCCTCCCTACTTTGTGACTATAATGTACCCATGACTGAGGATCACCTCAAAATATGCCCTGCTCTTTCAAACTATATTTCTTCAAATGTTTGGTGACTTTTTCTCTCGTTCTATATCGTATTGGGCTGCTCATCGACTTATGACTGAAAGGTCACAGACGAGCATTGGATAAAAAAACTATTTATATAGTTTAAAATAGAGCTGGGAACCGTAATTTTTTCTCGTTCTGGTTTTCATTTCGGTTGAACTAAAAATAATATATCAGTTCACATCCGGTTTTCGTTTGGCTAAAAGTAATTTTCTGTTCAGTTCCGAATGAATAATTTCATTTTATGCAAATTTTTATTAGTACTGAAAATAAAATTCTATTACAAACAAAAAATATAATTCTATCAAAATTAACAAGATGTTATCCTTTTTTTTAATTGGTGCACTGTGTGAATTGATAACATTAATCAGTCTATAAAACACGAGTGGTGAGCAGAAAACGGCGAGCATTGGTATTGTTATTCACTATCGAAACAGAACATTGAGAAGCAGTGTACATGTGACAATGATAATTATATGGTTGACATTAAATTAGAAAGTATTGATAAGATGGGAACTGGAACAAAATGATTCAAATTGTATCGAACAGAAATAAATCCATACTTTTTCGGTTCATTTCCGGTCTTCGTTCCGACCAAAATAATAGTTTTTTCCAGTTTTACGTTAAGTTCTGGTTCGCTGGTTTAAAACGATGTTTTTTTAAAACGCTTTCCACCTATGTTTATTAACTAAAAAACTTAGCATATCTTTTGGATGATGAGTGAGTTTATTTAAATAACTATAGTATTCATTTTATGTAAAAAGAACCATCTGCGTTGCAAATGTTTTAAATAAGATATCGCCAAAATCCGGCAACCAGTTGTGGTTATAATCATATTAGTTGTTGGGCACACGGGCAAAGTTTTATAATTTTTGATTATATTCATGTTTCGAAATCCGGGTGAGAATAACATTTAGCAATAAAAACAAAGTCTTCAATTCCTTTATTCTAAATTTTCAGCCCTAAATATGTTAAAATATGTTAATATAAAAAAGCAAAACTTTCTTTCAGCTACCACTGGATAAAATGAAATATCGACAAAAAACTTTTCACTGAAAATTTTGATTAAATTAAACAAGCCGCAACTGGTAAAATTTATTTTGCGGACTGGTGTAAGACGACCGATATTCAATGATATCGTTAGAAAAAAATGCTTTTTGAATTTTGCACCAAAATTTATTTTTCACGACCACTTTTCTTTTCTCTCCCCCTCCTTTTTTTTTTTGCAAGCAATGATTTCTGCATGGTGTTTTTGCTTCGTGAACCAGCAATTTTTTAAATCTCTCAGTTTAACTATGTAAAAAATAGTCCTTGGAGGAAACGGAAATTTATCAATACAATCTACTTTTAATTTCTGTGAGGTGATATTAGCTAGATAAAATTTCATTGATTAATTACAATTTTTCTTCAAATGATCCCGTATTTTACGGCTACAAATTATAAGTTATGTTAATATTGTCTCAAATGTTGACGATTTCTTTAAGAAAATAATGGAATTTCTCTTACTTTTTGTCAGAGGATATATAATTCCTGGTACCATCTTTCACTTTGAGAAAATTGCGAAATTAATAGAATCAGAAATAAAACAAAGAATTTAGACAACTAATTGTAACTGATATTTTCTATGAATGAAGGGGTAATTTAATACTTAGACAAAAATAATAATAATACATATTAAGAAGATATTATGTACTTAATGTGTACATAATTATATATACTTAACAATTCTTCAAATTACTTTTATTAGTTCCGACTAAAGAACTGTTCGACAATCTTATTCGTTGCATTTTTGTTTAAACTTTTCCATCAAATATTTAGAATTTTTTTGTTAGAAACATAACCATTTAGCTTTGTAGGATGTTATTTGATTTGTCTAAACATATTTGGGTGTTATGTATACACAAAAGCAGGGTGTTACCGAATTCGAGTGACAAACTCAGAGGGCTGATAATATGTAGTATTTGAACGACAAATCAACATAGAATATGAGGTCGCAAACCCCTTTTAGTCGTGGAAAATCGCAGTAATAGTAGCCGTGGGAAGACGATAAGCAAAACACGGGAGTAGGCAAAAAACTGTGGGGCTTTAGCTCGACTTGGTACGGTTGAAGAAATCCACACGTATGAAAAATTTCCATTTGTCTCGAGAGATTATTAGCGGCGAGCATAGGTGGTTGTCAAGCGAGATGATGCACCGCCACATTTTTAGAATGCAGTGCGTTACCACCTCCTTGATACATATCCCGGGAGGTACATTGGATACAGCGCTTACCCTTGGATTTCTTCTGGGGCCCCCTTAAATCGTTTGTGTAGGAGATGCCGGTGGCTGTAGTGGAGGTAAGGACCATCGTCACTTCAATTGCCATTGCCAGAACATCAGATGTGTTGCATAGTGGTTAGTGACGCTGACTGCGATGCCGTAGGGCCTGGGTTCGAATCCCGGAGAAGGCATGGCTGTTTGTAAATGTACTTTGAGGCATGGGGCTACTCTAAATAGCCGTCGAGCCGTAAGTCCTCTCTTGAGGTTGGTGGAAAGGGAAGAGAGGTAGGGACACTTGACCATCCCCCAGGGTTTTCTCCCTCAAAATTAGGGCAAAACCAAGAAGTCTAACCTGTCTCAGGCTCTGGCAACTTCCCTTCGGGAAAGATACAACAACAACCGGATTTGTTTGCGTCTGATAGCCCTTCGTCTGTCGGTGCCGGCTGTACTATGACTAGGGTTTCTGATTTTCCGGGGTTTTCCCTTCCCGGGAATGTAATTGTCGTTCCCGGGATTCCCGAAAATACATAAAAATTTAAAAAATTTAAAAAACAAGTTATTTTTAAATAAATTCAATAATAATTATATAAAATAAGGATACATGTAAAGTCCAAAAAATTTTTATATAAAGAGCTAAAAAGTACAAAAAGTACATAATTGATTGATTATTCATTTTTAAGATAAGATTTCAGAAAGCATAAGCAATTTATACTTTTATCACTCGGCCTAGCTCTAAGCTTTATAACGAACAATCCGGCAGCAGAAAAAACTCTCTCGGCTACAACTGACGCTGGAGGAATTGTTTTTAAGGCTTCACATAGTTTTATAATGTTTGGTACTGGATTTTCAGTCTTGTCGAACAACTGCATCTCTTGTTTCATGATTTGTTGAAACTTTTATTACTTTTTCTGATTGAACAATCGTTTAAATTAAATTGCTTTCTCTCATTTTTCGTCCAACGTCAGAGGTTTTTCTTTCAAAATCACCATGTTCTATTCTCTGAGTGCGAAGAGTACGATATTGATTCCTCTTCTTCGCAGATAAACCTTGTCCCTATCTCTCATTTGGGCTTGTCTAACCAAACTATTTTTACTAGGCAATTGCGAAATATCGTCATTAACTGGAGCTGTTTCGTATTTTTTTCCAAAATTCAGGTATTTCATTAATCCTAATAAATTAACGTTGCGTTTCATTAATTCTTTGGATTAGAGAATATTTCATATTTTTCACCAATTTTCTGATTTTTGCTCGTTCAATTCTCCAATAACGAAAGAAAATACACCTTCTGCAGTTAGCAAAATTGCATTTTGACTGCATAATTTTTCTAAGCCAATTTTACTCGCTTTAAGCCAGCTACAATTGTAGTCACAGTTTCAAACTCTACATTGGCCATCATTTGTTCTTCTCTAATGTCAATTAAGGCTTCAAAAATTGCTGACTTTATTTCTAAAAATCTTTCAAGCATTGTCAACAAACTATTGAAGCCGCTTGTCCTTCCAGGGAAATCCCGGGAATGAATTATTATAATTCCTGGGAATAGAAGAAGTACTGAAATCTTATAATTACCCGGGCTCCCGGGAAAGAAACCCTAGCTATAAGGTATGTGGCAGCCACTTGAACGATTTATATCTTGTGGTTACATTTCTGACTTCGAGCTGTGATGCGTTGTCCCTATTGTAAACATACTTTACTTCTAGCAAATGCATTTCTTTTCACTTATTGTCCCTTTTCATTCCCCTCGACATCAGCCTCTTCATAACTGATTCAGAAAATTATTCCGACTCAACGTGGGCCGCGCCTCTCTGTTGCCTACTTTCACCCCTCTGAATAGGTCGGTCGAATTAGGCAACTCTCTGTATAAAGCAGCGTTTCTCAAACTGTGGGGGGCACCTCTCTTAGGGGGCGTAATAACTGTACGATAGGAGCGCGAGCGTATTGAAAAGTCAAAAACAAAAGATTAAATTGGTCAACAAAAATTTTTTTTGTTTTTTGTTTTTTTTTTTTGTTTCTATCTCAAATTGTTGCTTATATTTTAAATATGGCAACAAATTTTCTCTAACAGCTTTTGTTTTTGAGTTACAGTTAACTACCCTCATTTACTAATTTTATTTAGATTTGCGTTTTTATTGGACACTGAAATATATTTTGTTGCTTTATTAGATATGGCTTCGTCCAGAAGATGTTGTGTGATTAATCCCGATTGTTTTTGCTATATTTGTGGTGAATATGTATTTGCAAAATATCGAAAACCTATTGAACTTTATAAAAACTGCGTATCATCAATACTTTAAAATAAAATGGTGTAATCAGGACAAGTCGTGGGTTTTTCATATTGTACGCCAGAAATGCGTGGCATGTCTACGATTATGGCCCAGTGGAAAAAGAGATGCAGTAATCTTCGAAACACCCATGATTTGACGAAAACCTCAAAACCACCCTGACGACTGCTACTTCTGCGTTGTGAAAATTAACGGAATTAACCCTAAAAATCGAAATAAGTGGTCATATCCTAACTTATCTTCTGCTCAACGACCTCAATTAAAATCGTGAGAGGTACAACCCAGCACATCTAAATCTTCTAAAGATCCAAATCCCAGTGATCCCGAACGAAATACATCAAGTGAAAATTCTGATTCAGACTACAAATTTAGCCAAGAACCTCAACCGTTTAATCAGAAAGAACTAAGTGACTTAGTAAGAGATCTGAACTTACCGAGCTTCTGAAGTATTAGCATCTCGTTTAAAGGAAAAAAAAATTGCCTACTCCGGAAACAAACATTACATTTTGTCGTACCCGAGAAAAAAATCTGTTACCGTTTTTTTCTCAAGCGAAGAATTTAGTTTTTTGTAACGATGTTGGTGGTTTGTTGCAACAGATGGGATTAAAAAAGTACCAACCTAGTGACTGGCGTCTTTTCATAGATAGCAGCAAAAGAAGTTTAAAGTGTGTTTTGCTTAATAACGGTAATAAGTATGGACCTATACCTATCGCATATTCGGTGACTTTAAAAGAAGAATGCGCAAATATTGCTAAGGTTATGGAAACAATTAAGTATCAAGATCACAAATGGTTCATTTGTGTTGATCTAAAAAATGTTAACTTTATTTTGGGTCAACAAGGGGGGGATACACGAAGTTCCATTGTTTCATGTGTCTCTGGGAGAGCCATGATAAACAACACCATTGGTCACAAAAAGTCTGGCCAGTACGGGAAGAGCTAAAAGTTGGTACCAAAAATGTGATAAACACGCCTTTAGTTAGCGGAGACCGCATCATACTTCCCCCACTTCATATTAACTCGGCATAATGAAACAGTTTGTGAAGGCGCTTGATAAAAGTGGCGAATGTTTCAATTTTCTTTCACGCAAATTTCCAGGATTAAGTATACAAAAATTGAAAGCTCGTATTTTTGAAGGGCCACAGATTAGGCAACTCGTGAAAGATTCTAATTTTGTCAAATAAATTACTGAAGTCGGATCCAAAGCTTGGAATTCATTTGTTTCGGTTATGAGTAGTTTCCTAGGCAAAAAAGAGATCTGACGACCACGTGGAACTAGTTGAGTCCAGGCTATCGAACTTGAAAGAGCTAGGGTGCAACATGAGCATAAAAATCCACTTCCTGCTCTCGCATTTAGAGCGATTTCCACAAAATCTGGGGGATTTCAGTGAAGAGCAGGTGAAAGATTCCATCAGGATCTTCGGACAATGGAATAGCGTTATCAGGGGAGGTGGGACTCACATATGATGACAGATTACTGCTGGAGTTTGCAACGAGATCTACCTAAAGTCGTTCATTCAAGGAAATCTTATAAAAGATCATTTCATTGTATTTAATAGAAATTTTGTTAACATAATGTATTAGTATTCTGCATTTTTTTTGTCAAAATAATAAAACTGTATAGTTCAAAAAGTAAAGCTGTTAGCACTCTCCTAGTATATTTTTCATAATGAGGGCCCCAGAAATACCTAATAACAGAAATAAAAATAAAGGAAACAAGACTTGTGTTGATCTGTGTGTTATTAAAAAATTATTAATTTAATGAAAGCAAACAAACAAAATATATTCTGACGTAATAAAAATAAAATATACATTTACACTGATAAAATACACTTACTAATGTATCGACATTGCACAATGTATTTTTAGTTCATTTAACAATTGTAAATTAAGAACAACATTAATAATCATGAATGACCCCATGGGCTTGTCATATATAAAATTATATACAAAAATTAACACTTATTTTGATAACTTGTACGGTTTATAATTAACCCCTTAACTGCTGAATTTACGCGATTCGCTCCCCGACGCCGCCTTTTTTCCACGGAAGCCGCGGCATATTGAAGGGGGGGAGTATAAATAAGCAGATCCTTTGAAATAAGTAAATCCTTCGCAAACCCTGTAAAGATCCTCTTATTGCATTCCAAAGTCTTCGGAATAATTTTATGAATATCTCAGGGCACAGAAAATATCGTACTTCGGAAAGACGTATATATATGTCCAGGGTAATTAACGCTTTGGCTGAGTGAGACGTTTATATACGCCGATGGCACTTAAGAGGCAAAATTGTATGAAAGCTTTAGTGTTTAAGTGTATTATTGAATTAAATACATTGTTATTGTAAGGATAAGTGCGATGAAAACCAGGATTGAATATGGGGTCGCAAATATTGAAACTGAGAGCAACTGCTATAAAGGGATTATTTCTCGGCTACCCTTGCAAATATAAGCCACTAACATATAAGCAGGGCGGCAATCACCTTTAGTTGTCCTCCAATAAAATTCACATAACTCAATAAGAATCCTGATCGATTTATTAATTGTATATTAACACCTTCAGACCATTAGCAATGAACTACGTTATTTCAACAAAAATGAAATAATGAAGACGATACCTGAGGAAAGGCCACATTCTCCTCATTTCCACATCACGCCACCGTGAAGACTTTGATCCTTGGCAAAAATGTAACATGCATCAGACTTTTTATAGTGTGAGGTTTAATGGCGCTGGAATTCGAACCCGCAAATCGTAAGAAACAACGCAGGCATGAGTATTATGAAATAGAATGTAAAAAGGAAAATCTCAGTATTTAGTTCTTCATTATAACACAACTTGAATCCCTACATCATCAATCCCACCCCCCGGTTATTGTTCCTTAGAATAGACTTAAGTATACTGTAGTTACTCTAATCTAAACCACACTCTTTTTCCTGTGCTACTGAAAATACATTTGTCGGATGGGGGAAATAGAGCATCCTTCCCTTTCAAAAGAAAATATGTAACCACCCAATCTGAAACTATGACATATCCCATTTCGAAGTTTACCTCCAGTATGTAGTCTATCAGAAGCATCTTTATATCCTTCTATTTAAGAAAAAAATTTTGTAAATGCTTTATTTTAATTACATAAATATCGAATGTATCGGTAGTTATATAAAGACAAGTTCACTGTGTGTGACATAAGTATAAATGGAGAGGTAATTTTATGTGCAAAAAAAAAAGGAAATAGAGCAGCGGTCACAGAAAATTTGACAGGGATGAAAAAATATTAGTCGATGGCGTCAACAAAATGGTATAATATTTGCTTGTAAATGATCAACACAGTCTTTTATTATTATTTTATATTTCTCTATAACAATTTATTTTTAAAAATGTTGCATAGCAAATGAACTAGATAGCACGAAAGACGACACTGTAAGGGAAAATGACGACGAGACGGTATCAAGTCCCCCGTCAACTGTGACAATAGGAGCTGTATCGGTTTCAACATAGTTCCTTCGGGTTCATAGCCTAGTAACATAGCCACTATACAAAAATTATCTCCCCTGCCCGGAGGCTTTTACGGGCTTATTTAGATTCCGCTACACTACTCTCCCACTAGTGAGTCGGTGGAGAGGCGCGAACGATTTTTTTGTTTGTTACGGAGATCGCGTGTTTTATTTATTTATTTACTTATTTTTCTCTCCTTATTTATTATTTTTTTATATTTATTTTTCTTGCGTTAGATGGTGCCACGATAGTTCAAAAAGTTGCGTTTCCTTACTTCAGTCAAGGTTACCAATGTAGTGGTTTGAACCTGGTATCTTCGGGTTCGTATTCTAGTAACATATCCATTAGACAAAAGGGATCACCTCTGCCCGGATGCTGTTTCTGACTTAATTAGATGCCACTACAAAGTAATAAATCATTTTTGAATCATGATACAGACGTTTAGATTTTGTGAGCTAATTTTAAGAGAATTGCAAATAATTTTTTTTTAAAAAAAAAGGCTCTCGTCATATACTTTTTATCAACAAAAATTCATATTTGCCAATCGTCTTTATTGGCCTAGTAGTTGAAAAAAAAAGGATTTTTTTTTTTGTACCTGTAACGCGCCCGTAATCTTTCTGCGGGTCGACTTTTCCAAAAACCCTCTTCTTGGCTGATTTCTGTTCAACGAAAGTAATATTCAAGCAGATATTAAATTGTAAATGAAATATTTTGGATATGCTGGCTGGGAGGCGTAGCTGGTTTACGCTGGCCTTGTATACACAAGTTTGCGGGTTCGCCCCCAGCCCAAATCGGTGGATTTTCATGGTGCAAATATCGACAGCGTCCAAGTCATGATTGTGTGGTATGTTAAATATACCTTGAGTGCTTGTTTCTTTTGGGCGATTTTTTACACTTCATTTTTACAGATTTTTTTCACTGCAGATGAAAAATGGGTCATGTATGATAATCCAAAACGCAAAAGACAGTGGCTCTCTCCGAAAGAACCGCCACGAAGGACTGCTAAGCCAGGTTTGCATCCAAAAAAGGCACTTGTAAACTTATGGGTTCTTTTCGGATCGTGTTCGAATTGTGAAAAGAAAATAATTGCAGTCAGGATTTTGTCCCTCTTTTTTATTCCACACCTTTTATGGGACATTTTTTAAAATAAGGAATATATTAAGATGCTACAAGATTACAATACATCGTCCAGCCGTATCCTCTTTATCCTCTTTATTCGCCACAGCTTTCCTTTTCTCTCCTCGTTCGGACCCTCTCCTCTCGTTGCCAGGTCTTTCTCTCTATATCGTCTGTCTCGTTCGATCTGTTGCCAGGTGCAGGCAGTAGATCCTTACACGCCCCACCTAAGAGTAAAATTTGCCCCTTGTGGCTGATTTTACCATTTCAGACACCAGGAACAGAAAATTCACAAACCGTGAAACAGAAAATTCACAAACAGAACACACAATAATTGTAACAGTCAAAAGTCTTGATGATTGTTCTAGTCAAAGTTCCTTAAAACAAACACATGAAATAATGTTAATAGTTCACCCAATCGAAATAAGTGACTATGTTCCCAGAAAGATCTAAACTGTAATGGGATTGCAAACAGATACATAGAAAACACATTATACAAAAAAAAACCCCACTAAATATATACATTACAGTTGTTATCTTAATCTAGACAATGTTTATTTCATTAACTCATGAATGAATGCTCAATGAGTTCACTAAATCTATATTAAGTACACAGTAAAAACTTTCCTACGGCTCTAATTTGCCTTTGGCCGGTATGATTTCCGACCCAACCCATCTCACCCATTCTAATACAAAGTTAATTTGCTTTACACGATTTTTCCAAATTTGCATCAGAATGTCTATATCGACTATTCGAGATACAACAAACTGCTCTAACATTCTTAAAACCTCACCCGTTAAATTACATCCATAAGAAGTGCGTACAGTCTTAAACCTCATTTTTTTAGTTATGTAAATTCCAAACGACATAACGCACGCGGCATACTTCTTCGTGAGAGAACGACAAAAATACCACTTCCACCAATCTAGTACCGTGACCCTCGATGCTGCGCTATTCTTTTCTACAAAACCTTCCCTCTTCAACAAAAGATAAATCTCGGTTCTCGAAAATACGTTTAACAAAGCTTCACAGGTTACCTTCGCATTGAGACTAGTCAACGGCACAGCCTCGCCCCACCTAGTGTGTTGATCAACCAGACATAAAATATATTTATGTCCCTTTGAGCTTGGCGGATCAATTGGACCTATCAGATCCATATTCACCACCTGAAATGGCAATTCAGGCCTTGCCACAGGTGTGATGGGTGATCCGTCTTTAATCCTAACCGATCGAGTGAGCTGACATTCTTTACATGACTCACAAAATTTATTCACATCGGCCCTCAGACCCTCCCAAAAGAAATAATACTTGATTCGTTCAAGCGTCTTCTTGGGAATCATGTGACTGATGAACACGGAAGTATGCGCTAGTTTCACCTCAGTTCTTCTGCATTTCGGAATTGCTAGTTGCCCAATACTCTCCCCGAGTATATTATCTCTATGAAATAGATACCCATCTACTTCATAGTAGTTTCCTTAGCATGCTTCCAAGCCAATGCTAACTCGGCACAACACTCTTGCTCGGAACGAAAGCTATCAGCCACCATGCTTCCTTTATCCATCTCAGCGGTCACCTCCTCATCCTTAGTACCCACTTCATTCCGACATGAAGTAATATTCCTTTGAGAATCCTCAATGTGCTCCTGTGCTTTCTCTGGCAGAATACCCAATGAAACCTCGGTTTCATCTACATTTCCTGAGTCAACCCTCAGGTCCTGAGAGCTTTGAGCCAGTGAATTCTCTTCACTCTGGGCTCCTCCCAACATATCCAAAACATCTGGTGGAAGCAACACGTCTTCTACCAAAACTTCTGCCAAAGCACATAACACTTGCTGGTGCACCACATTAACCTGGCCACCGGTAGCAAGACCAATTGGAACATATACTAAAGGACATTTAACCGCTGGACCGAAAATACCTTTCAAATAAATCGTGGAAGCTCCTTCAATCGATATTCCAGGAACTAAGTCTTTCTTGATAACAGTAATTTCCGTACCAAAATCCACTAACGCATGGACTAATTTCCCATCTACACTGATAGATGTTTTCACTAATTTACTTAATTTGTCTTCAATAGCCCGCCTAGGAATGACTTTACCTAGCAAATCAACTCTAGCAGCTACCGTCCCATCTTCCAATTCTGTCCCTTCCGTTGACACCTTATTCACATTAAGTCTTTTATTATCTACCCCTTTGTTTTTCGGACAATCCCGCTTAAAATGTTTATCTGATCCGCAGGTGAAACAAGCGAATCTTTTAATTTCAGTTACTTGACCTTTATCAAAGTTTTTCCTAGAAGAAAAATTATCGGACTTTTTCTCCCCAAATGGCTGTTTACCCCAACTACCATTAAAACTTCTCTTTTCACTATCATTCCATTTAGCTCTCGCAGGTACGTCGTAGGATTTCCCTTTGGAAGCGTAAAATATATCACATTGTTTGCCCAAGTCCCTGGGTTTGTACCATTCTTTTCCCCTTGGAGCACACCAGTATGGTTCGCCGTTTCAGAATCCAACCTATCAAACATTTTATCTGCTACGATCAGTTGATTAACTGACTCAAAATAATTCGCTCCTCTTAACTTACAGTAGTATAACCACATCGATGTTAAACGGGAAGCGAACTGAGAGAAAGTTTCGTCAGAGATACGTTTGGCCTTTCTAAAATTTTCTACACATATTTTTTTGGGGTGAGGGTTCATACTCCTTGAGCACAACCTGTTTTAAAGACTCGTAATCTTTTAATTCTTCTTCGCCTAGGTTAACTAATAAGTTTAACACTTTGTCTCCTAACATGCATAACAAAACCTTCGGTTATAACTCGTCGCTGACATTTTCACTTTTTCAAGACTAGAAAAGAAATAGTCCCACCCGTCTGATTTATTGGGTACCTTTACAGTTAAGAGCCTAACCATTTTAACTATTTCGTCTAAAGATTTCACACGTGAGGTTTGACCATTATTTTGAGTAGCACTCTGATTAGCGTTCTTAGATAATTCTATTTCCAAGCGTAATTTTTCAATTGATAATTGTTCTTGTTGTTCTAGTTTTTGCTGCTGTTCTGTCTCTAACCTTTCGGCTGTAATAACTTCCAATAACTCTTTTGCCTCTTCCTCCTTGTAATATTTACTAAAGATTATTAAATCCCTTAAAACAATTTTAGACATAGACGGATCAGGTGACTCATCTAAGTCCCGTGCTAATTGAATTAAGTCAATTTTCTTCTAATGAGAAATGACATTTTTAATAAAGCTAAACCTAATGCTAAATTACCTTCTGACACAAATTTAAATACAAACACTTAAATGACCTAGTACTATATATTTAACAAGCAAAAAAAAAAAAATAATACACTCGTTTTTTCTAAGAGTACTCAAATTTCAGAAACACAATACGAAATATATTTACAATAAAACTTATATGCGACACAGTTATTTGTTACTAATCAGAACTCAGAACCTTTTTAAAAAAAAAACACAATTAACCACATACTTTAGCTACATTAACATAGAATTATTTCTCAAATCATAAATCTACTCTTAGTTTCTTTTTTTTAATTAAAAGAAGAATCTTATATGCAGGAAATAAAAAACCAATATATATACATCCTAAATTATGAGCAAAGGAAATAACCTCAGATTGCATTAAACCATCAACTGACAAATTGCAACACTTTTGCTTAAAATGAAAAACAATCATATAATATTAAAAAAAAACATGCCATATTCTGAGTCATAAATAACCTACAAAATCTCTTATTTACAACATTTTAACCGGAAGTCTACTTGAAATACATATACATTTTTTAATGGATATTTTTCACCGACTCAAACATACATTATTCGCAACTATTATTTCAAGATAAATTAATCTAATTCTTTTTTTAAAATTCTGCAAACTGAATTGTTATGCAAAACATTTTCTATACCCAGATTTTAATTTTTGAGACAGTTCAACATACACAAATTTTAATTTTTGAGACAATTTCAAAACAGTAAAGAATGATAATAAAAAAAAGAAATTATAGTTTAACACTATGTAGAACTCTAAATAACATATTTTACAACATTTAAAATGATACCCTATTATTTCCAGGTAAAATAAGTACACAATAATCTTCTTATTTCATCTACACAATAATCCAACAACATAGAATATTGCAATAAACCAATGAAATTTTCTTTTCCAGATATATCTGCTTTTTCTATTTTATTTATAAAAAAAAGCAAATTAAATATGACTGCATCCCATTACTCTTTTAAACATCTACACAACATTTTAACTTAGGGGAACAATAGCCACTTACCTCGACATGAACGCTGTTTCTGTAGTTGAACACTACTGGGATTTCCTTCGTTGTTTCAGGTCACGGCTCCATTCATCAGAAAATGAAGAAAAATACGACATCTGTTCATTCATTAGCCCAACTCGGCAGATGATAGTAAAACTCCATATGAAAAGGTCTTGTTTTTTTTCGCTTGAAAAAACAAGCTTGAAAAATGATAGTTTCAAGACCTTGAAAAAACAACAAACTTTTCGCTGCAGGACAATTCCTGGGATCCACGTGGTCATCAACTTCAATATACACTGCAGGGTTCTACTTCCTTGTTACAATTTTTCTTTCAAACTGAATGTCCACTAGAACTTTGTTCACAATTATGTAGTTCGAACACCGATCAATTTGAAATATTTTGTTCCTTTAACTTCTGCTCCATTGCATCGCACTTCTGACACCAGTGTAAACTTGTGGGTTCTTTTCGGATCGTGTTCGAATTGTGAAAAGAAAATAATTGCAGTCAGGATTTTGTCCCTCTTTTTTATTCCACACCTTCTATGGGACATTTCTTAAAATAAGGAATATATTAAGATGCTACAAGATTACAATACATCGTCCAGCCGTATCCTCTTTATCCGACCACGTTTTGTTCGCCACAGCTTTCCTTTTCTCTCCTCGTTCGGACCCTCTCCTCTCGTTGCCAGGTCCTTCTCTCTATATCGTCTGTCTCGTTCGATCTGTTGCCAGGTGCAGGCAGTAGATCCTTACAGCGCTTTTGTGTGTTGGGTGGAGTATTCGTTAAATCGTCCATTTTTAAGTGCCTAAACATGGAGAAACTGTTAATGCAGACCTTTATTGTGAACAATTAGATCGACTAAATCAATCATTAATTGAAAAGTATTCAGCGATTATCAATAGAAAAGGCGTTATTTTGCAACACGATAATGAAAGACTGCACTGCGCAAGAAAAACGCTGGAAAAATTAATGGATTGGGGTGCGACCTCACCCACCATACTCGCCTGTCATTGCCCCAACCGATTTCCGTTTATTCCGTTCAATGCAACACTTCTTAACAAACAAAAAATGGAAAAATTTGGAGGATATGAAAAATGCCATCTCCAGATATTTTACTAAAACACCAATTGAATTTTATCGATCCTGCATTGAAAAGTTGCACACTAGATGGCAAAAAGTTGTTTCATTGACTTAAAAGAAACTTGTAAGAAATTTATCTATTCAAATTTACCGTAAAAAAACGACATAATTTTCCAGTCCCCCTAATAAAAAGAAATATTTTGGATATTGAAATCACACAAGGTAAAAAAATAAATAACAAATGAACACACACACAAGTCAAAGTTTTACTCAAGATATAAAACTCAAAGAAAGTTTTCAGCGCTTGTTCAATAAGGATTTTATGTAAAAATGCTCTAAACTGTGAATGGCAATAGAAAACGCTCTATGGAATTAATTGCGGGGGCAACAGCTTGATTTCTATAAAAATGTTCTAAATAAAAATTACATGGCGGACATCTTTACAGTTTGGGACGCTTAGTCAATACACAGTACACAATTCAATGTGCGCATTTTACAACGTAAACAACCATCCTAACCAAAATGAGTGTAGCATTTTTGTTTAGCCTTCAATGGATCATGCAAAATACATTCATTGAATATAATTATTTGTATAATTATTTGTATCAATATATATATATATATATATATATATATATATATATATATATAATATGAACAACTATCGACTTTATCCTTAAAATGACGCATTCCTTATAATATTTTTCTTAAAATGTTATTTGCCGAGATACTAATGACAATGCTGATCGGATAAAATCCACTTTTAATTCAACTAATAGAACTCTAGATTTCCTTACATTTTTAAAGTACCGCTTTCTTTAGAAAATTAATTAAAATTGTGTTGCTCTGATTCTAATGGAAGCGCTATAATTGGTTGTAAGTATGAATAAACTTAACCACCGAAACCATAGTTAGGATTAAATTACCGCCTTCTTTGAATAATTTCTTGATTTTACTGTAGAAATTGCTCAAAAAAGCGTTGGTTGGATGTAAATCACACGTCACCACAGATCGCCTTATAATTAAATATCGCTTCTTTAGAACTCTTATTTATACTAATTACAGAGCTGATTGGATAAAACGCACATTTAAATTTACCCATGGCATCCTAGAGTCCCTTACATTTTAAAAAGTACCGCCTTTTTTAAAACAATTAAATTTCATTGCTCCAATTCAAATGTAACCTCTGATTGGATGAAAGTCTCAGTAAATTTAACCAATGTAGGAATAGCTAAACATTTCCTTTTAAGCACCGCCCTCTTTATTGCCGAAATTCTGATGACAGAGGTGATTGGATATAAGCCGTAACTAATTTAACAAATGTAATCATAGGTAGGCCTCTAAAAGTTCCGCCCTCTTTGAAGAATTTAATGATTTTATTACTGAAAAATCGTGCAACAAAGCTTTGATTGGATGTAAATCCAATTATTTTATTCAATATCATAGAAGATTGGTTTTATTTTAAAAGCTTTGCTGGGTTATGCTCCGATACTAATGAAAGTTCAGATTGGACGAAAGTTCCGATCCATTTAACCAATAGTTCGGCCTCTTTTTTTAAAACACTAGCTTCTCTTAGACGATCTTACAATTTTATTGTTCAGATTCAAATCAAAATTCTCATTGGACGTAAGGCACAATTATTTCAACCAAAATTGTCACAGATTGACTTTTATTTTATCTCGTACCGCCTTCTTTAGAGCAACCATTAAATTTTATTGCTCCGTTCTATTGAAAGCGCCTGATCGAAGATACATGGGGTACCGTTAATTTATCCAATTTAACCATACTTCGACTTTCAAACTTTAACTACCGCCTTCTTTCGAGGAGTTACTACAATGGAAACCGTTTAGCACGAATGAGTGAGTGAGTGAATATAAACGTCGCTTTATTCAGCTTTTGGCTATGAACCTCGTCATTTTGAACCATGGTCAAGTGACGAGGATGACACCTGAGCTGGCATCCCCTCTCCTAACTACCACACCACACTAACAGTAAAACGTTAGAACATCGACAGAGTTGACGTGCATCGCCCTCCCTCCGATTATTGTTCTATAGAATAGACTAATACAAGCATATACTGTAGTTACTCTAATCTAAACCACACTCTTTTTCCTGTGTTAATGCTACTGAAAATACATTTGTTGAATGGGGGAAATAAAGTTTCCTCTCCTTTCAAAAGGAAATATGTAACCATCCATTCTGCATCTATGACATATCCCATTTCGAAGTTATCTCCAGTATATAGTCGATCCTAAACTTCTTTGTTTCCCTGTATTTTAAGAAAATATTTTGCGTACGCTTTATTTTAATCATATAGATATCGACGATATTGGTAATTACCGTAAAATCCGGCGTATAACGCTCACTTTTAACACCAAAAATAAGATCGAAACTTATACGCCGGGTATGAAAAAGATAGCTTTAAAAATAACGAGAGCTGAGCATAAAGAAAAAGTGTACTTTTATATGAATCGAAATACTGTTTATACTATCTAGAAGTATACTATTTTTTTTCAAAAGTCTAGGATAATACCTGGAATAAATGACTTTAAAACATAAGAGCAATGTATACTAATATTTCAATTTCTTCGAAAAAAAAGGGGGGTGCGCATTGTACGGCGAATATACCTAAAAATTAAAAAAATCAGCTTGAAAGTATAGGTGCGCGTTATACACAGGTGTGCGCTATACGCCATATTTTACGGTATATCAAGACAAGTTCACTGTGTTACAAATATGGTTGGAGAGGCAATTTTATATGCAAAAAATGGAAATAAGAGCAGCGGCTACGGAAAATTTGACACGGATGAAAAAATATTCGTCGATGGCGTCAACAAAATGATATAATTTTTGCTTTTAAATGATCGACAGTCTGCATAATTATTTTATATTCCTATATAATAATTTATTTTTAAAAATGTTGCATAGCAAATGAACTGGATAGCACGGAAGGCGACACTGTAAGGGAGAGAAAGTGGCTGCGCCGGCATCAATGCTCAAGTCAACTGTGACAATATGAGTATGGAATAATTTTTGAATCATGACACAGACTTTTAGAGTAATTATAGGTTCATGTATGTCATGTTTCAAGTCAAAACCAAGTTTAATTTTAAAAACGGTCTTTATTCATCGAACCATCTACATGCTCTGTCGCTGAGAGAAAAACGACGCCAAAGTGTTTTTACCACTTATGAAGCATCTCTTATTTTATGAGTTGTACTTTAAAGCTAATGCTGACATATAGACTATAAAAAGGTATTGATCTGGGATTAGAAGTGTTTTGAGGTTGGCCCATATGTTTTGGAGAAATAATTGGGGGATTAATTTAATACTTGTGTGAAGTGTAATGGAAAATAAAAGTTAAGTGTAAAATAGGGAATTTAATTTTAAGTATAATTTAATTATGCTTTCATGTATGTATTTGAAAATTTTAAATATTGGTAAAATAAAAAAATGAATCATTAACATATTATTTCTCATTACTTTTTTTTAAAAAATATCTTACCGAATATCACTATCACCACAATTCCCCCCCTCCTTAAAAACATGTAGGAAATTGAGGGGGTGACTTAGGATCGATGGGGACTTAAATTCGAATAAATACGTAGACACATAAATTTAAAATACTAAAATATATATTTATAATATTGTTTAAGCGAATGAGATGTCTCTCGGAGAGTAGATCTTTCAAAAAGGTTTGGTATTTACTTCATTTCGAATTCCCACAAATCTTAAATTAAACTTTAACGTTTTTCAACAGATCCTAAAAACAATTTCAGCAAAAATTTTTACATCCGATAAAATTAGAATTAACTATGCTGGTAATATCGAGTAATGGTTAAAAGTTTCTCGCCTTTTAATGTTTTTGAGAACATTAAATCCTGCGAGCTTTCGTGCACGCTCTCGTCGCTTCATTTAACACTTCAAAGTATAAGCAACTTAAACTTTTTTTTCTATTCATTACATCCATTTTCGGAAATCAATGATAAAAGGCATTGGCTATTTATAAGTATGCGGAATAAAATTTAGTATTTTAATCACGTATCCATGTAAAATTTTCTTCTCCATTGCAGTGATAAATGGCTTTATTATAAAAATTTTATTCATGTGTTTAATGAGAAATTTAATGTAAATGGATGGAGAAATGTAATAAATAATGTGATAATTTAATGGAAAAAATGTGTCATTATACGGAACATTTAAGTGCAAATGTTTCGAAATAATTTAGCTGATTAAAATATTGAAAAAGGAAAATTTCGGGATGCGTTATGAGAAGTCGTAGTGGTGAAGTGTCCATTGAACTATTGAAATGTAGTTCTATCACACGTCTATGTTAGTGTGTGCGAGGCTCCATGGGTTCTTGTTCAAGTGTTATTTTGATAAATATCCTTTAATAATGTGTACTCTTTAAGTGTTTCAAACACATCATGCTCAAGGTATAAGTATGAAATGAAAAGTTGTTTGTGAAATTATGAAACATTTTGAGTGGATTTATAAAAAGGATTCATTTGTTTTCAAAAATATAAAGCTTTTTCTCGCATATCTAAAATTTCAGAAATTTAGCATTTAAGGAAGGTTTTTTATAGAACAGTTGAGGGGGCTAGGGGTTATCGTCATGAACACATGACCAGCTGGTCGCCGGTTCGAGTCCTGGTGTATTTGAAAACCTATAGCATTGATGGAAGATTATGCACGTGTTAAATTGTCCTCGATGGAAATTCCTTCCGTTGGCGTGGTGCTGTAGTTAGGAGAAGGAAGATTCGTCACTTGGCAAACTTTAAAAATTACGCGATCCCTCACCCCTAGCCTTCCTGTTGCTTTATAGTGTTTCACACACTCGTCACATTAGTTTGAACGCATAAATATAAACTGTATGCTTCTTTGTAAATTTCAGAGATCCTTTGAGTGGAGTTAGAAAAAAACAATCGTTTTCTTTTCAAAAATTGCCTTTTTTCCCTATGACATTTAAAATTTCAGAAATTGAGAGCTGAAAGGTGATTTTTATGAATTGGTTCCAGCGTAAAAAAAGTTTATCAAAAAAATAAAATTTCTTTTTTCTTTTAATGTTAATATCTGGGAAAAAAATAACCGTTTATAATCTTTGAAAAAGCAAAGCAATACTCATTACATAACTAAATTCTAATCTATGAAACTATTTTTTCTTGAACAATTAAATCTCATAACCACTCACTTACTCAGAGAGAGACTATTTTAATTAAATCCATTGAATTTCTGGGTCGGTTGATAACAAAATCCGTCTCCTATCAGTTTCACTATGTTGATGCGCCTGTCAATGGGGCTTCATTATCTCCCCCGCAATTAGAAATGTTTCCTGTAAAAAGGAAAGACTAACTAGAAGTACTAGAAACCATCAATATAGTCCTCCAAACAGTCTGATGCCAGTTAGAACCGGTTTGTACTGATAAGTCTGTTATCCTCTACGCAATCATTTTCTTGGATAGGGATAAATTTGCCAAGGCTTCTCTGCCTTTGATTAGGTATTCTGTTGCTGCCAGAGTTTTGTTGACCGACAGCGCAAGGTTTTTCTTAGGAAAGGATTACTTTTATCGAGGGTAGGTTGCTGTGACTATTGATGCGAGATCCATGTGAAAAAAGAAAGATTCCTGAACTGATGAGTATTCCAAGAAGAAAAACTTTCGCGAGATGCCCCTGTTTCTAAGAATGATTCAGAAAATAAAACACCTTTGAAGGAAATCTATCATTAAATCACGGTTTTCTGTAGATTCAATAGTTCTCTCTTTTTCTTTAAATATATTTTAGACACGAATATAGGAAGTGTTATAATGTCTTTTTTTAGAAACGATTTTTTTTTCATAAAAGAAAAAGATACAAATAACTAAGAAATGAATTCCTGACAAAGTACTACATTAAGTAAAAACTACTTTCTGATTCTGTTGCATCTCTGTATTTATATAATATCTTTGTTTTTATAAATTTAGTTTTCATGATCTGGCAGCAAAAAGTTGTTGACATATGTAGCGTGATGTAAGAACGAGAATAAAACGTTCTAACGATCTAAAAGAGTTTTCTTCTTAAAAATGATGAACTAAGTCTAAATAATTATTTTGCTTGTCTCATGTATTATTTGTGACTAAATCGTCTACAAACTGGTGACCCGTACATATTCAAATGATGGATGATAATAATGAAATGGCTGCGGCAAAGAGTCGAATCACGAAACATTCGAAGCATATAAGGTAAGCGTTAAAATTCCTCCTTTTTGGGAAGAAAAACCCGAAATATGGTTTTTTCAAGTTGAAGCTCAGGCTTCCATTGCTAATATTAAACAAGAAGAAACTAAGTTTAATACCCTTGCTGGGCAGTTAGATACAAAATTCATAGAAAATATATGGGATATCATTCAGAGTGATGAAAAAAATTAATATTCTTGTGCTAAAAATAGACTTTTAAGTACTTTCAAAGATAGTAAAGAAAATGCATTAAAAAATTGCTTACTGTAATCTCATTAGGTGACATGAAACCCAGTCAACTTTTGAGAAAAATGAAATCGTTGGCTGTGTGGGGAGTTAATATCTCCGAAAAAGTTTTAAGAACATTACGGCTAGATAAATTACCAGACTCCATCAAAAATATTTTAGTTATTAGTTCGGAAAATTTAGAAAATTTGTCAGTTATGGCAGATAAAATTTTTGAAATAAATTCATCACCAGAAATTTATTCTGCTACTGCAGATAATTCTGCTATGAAAAATATCCTAGATAAAGTCAGCATTTTGGAGCAACGGATCTCAGAATTATCCAGCAACAGAAGAAATTCAAGAAGCGAATTTAAGAATTCCAATCAAACTCGAAAAAAAAGTCGAAATCGATCACGTAAGCGTTTCAACCCAAATGGAAAATACTGTTATTTCCACTTCATGTTTGGTAATAAGTGTTATCCTGATAAATGTAAAAGTCTATGTTCCTGGAACAAGGCATCGAGAAACTTAGAAGAGCAGTAGATTTAGCGGCAAGCTCTCCTGTTACAGAATATAAAGATTGCCGTAATTACCGTTTATTTGTAACTCACAAAAACACAGGTTTACGCTTTCTTGTTGATAGTGGTGCTGATTTATCAATAATTTCTGCCTCATGTAAAAATAAAATTTGTGATTCTTTTAAGCTTTATGTAGCAAACGGCTCAGAAATACCAACTTTTGGACATAAAATTTTATGTTTAAATCTAGGGCTGCGTCGTGAGTTCCAGTTTCCTTTCATTATTGCTAAAGTAGATAAAGGAATAATTGGTGCTGATTTTTTAAATAAGTTTAACTTGTTAATTGACATCCGAAATAAACAGTTAATAGATGGAATAACTAACCTTCATGTTAAAGGTGAAATTTCTTCTATTTTGCAAGAAAATAAAATTAACATAATGGATAAAACATCAAAATTTTCTAATATATTATTACAATATTCAGATTTAATAAAACCAAATTTGTTAGTTACTAATACCAAACATGATGTTAAACACTATATTGCTACTAAAGGCCCACCGGTTTACTGAAAAACTCGTCAATTGGATTCTAAAAAATTAGAAATAGCCAAACAAGAATTTAAATTTATATTAGATAACGATATCATTCGACCTTCTAAATATCCATGGACAAGCCCACTACATCTTGGGAATAAAAAAGATGGAAGTGTTAGACCATGCGGTAATTATAGACGTTTAAATGCCCAAACCATTCCTGACCATTACCCAATTCCACTTATTGAAGATTTTCATCATATTTTAAAAGGGAATAGAATATTTTCTAAGACTGACCTATTCAAAGCATATTTTCAAATTCCAATTGCTGAGGAAGATAAGGAAAAGACAGCCATAATAACACCATTTGGCTTATTTGAGTTTAATGTTATGAGCTTTGGGTTAGGAAATGCACTCTCTACTTTTCAGCGCTTTATCAATGAAGTATTATTTGGACTAGAATTTGTTTCTTCCATACCTGGACGACATTCTAGTAGCCTCTGAAAATGAAGAACAACATAAAACTCATTTGAAACTTGTGTTTGATCGCTTACAAAAATATGGTCTTCGAGTGAATATCTCAAAATCAACTTTGGGAGTAACTCATCTAGAATTTCTGGGATACTTGATAACACCCGAAGGATCTAAGCCACTTTCAGAGAAAGTAGATGCAATTTTATCATACAAATTACCCGAAACAATTCGTGATTTGAGAACCTTCCTTGGACTCCTTAATTTTCATAGAAGATATTTAAAAAATGCTCCTAAACATCAAGCTATTCTTCACGAGTATTTAAAAGGTTCGAAAAAGAATGACAAAACAAAAATTGTTTGGACAGAGGAAGCTAAAGAAAATTTTGAAAAATGTGAACCAGATCTTGTACATGCTACTTTATTATGCTTTCCAGACCCTAATTTACAATTGGCTTTATTTACTGATGCTTCCAATTTTGCGATCGGATCGGTATTACAGCAGTTTGAAGCTGGAAGTTGCCAATTTCATTTTTTTCTAAAAAATTAACTGAAGCACAGAAAAATTACAGTACCTATGATAGGGAATTATTAGGAATATATCTTTCCGTCAAACAGTTTAAACATCTTCTTGAAGGACGAAATTTTGTTATTTATACTGATCACAAGCCAATTACATATGCTTTTCATCAAAAGAATGAAAAAGCTTCACCGAGACAGTTACGTCATTTACAATATATATCACAATTTTCAACAAATATTTGCCACATTAGTGGAGGAGAAAATATAGTTGCAGATTCATTATCTAGGATTGAATCTATCTCTGAAATAGATTAAGACAAAATTGCTGATGCACAAGTTGATAATGAAGAACTTAATAAACTGCGCTTGAAACCATCCTTAAATTTTAAACAATATCGCCTCGACTCTGGTAAATTACTTTGGTGTGATATTTCAACTGCAAACATTCGTCCATTTACACCTCAGCCTCTTCGAATGCACATGTTTAAAAAAATTCACAACTTGGCTCACCCTGGTGTGAAATCTACTGTTAAACAAATGGCTTCTAGATTTATTTGGCTAAACATTGGAAAAGATGTCAATCAATGGGTAAAATCTTGTATCCAGTGTCAAAAGAACAAAATTAATCGACATACACATTCACAAATTGGCACCTTCCAAGAAGTAGATGACCGATTCAGTGTCATTCATGTTGACATCATAGGTCGGTTTCCTGTATCAGAAGGAAAATAAATTGCCTTACTTGCATTGACCTCTTCACATGTTGGATAGAGTTTATTCCTTTATCAAATATCACGGCAGAAACGGTTGCTCGAGAATTTCATAATCACTGGATTTCATGCTTTGGAATGCCATACCGTGTGATAACTGATCAAGGTACTCAATTTAGAACTGATCTCTTTAAAAACATTGGTGTTATTTGTGGATTTAAAGTATGCACAACAACGTCCTATCATCCACAATGTAATGGAAAAATTGAAAGAATCTATCGCACTTTAAAAGCAGCCATCAGAGCGCATAACTCAGTTAAATGGACACAGACCTTACCAACGGTATTGCTAGGATTACGATCGGATCTACGTAGTGACACAAATTACACCATCGCACAAATAGTTTACGGACAAACTATCCGATTACCAGGAGAGAGAGAGAGAGAATTTTTCGAGAAACCGAAAAATGTCTTGGATCTAGATACGTTTGCGGAAGAATTACAGAAACAAATGGATCAGTTACAACCACTAAAAACTCGCCGACAACCTTCTCAGAAACACTTTGTCCATAAAGACTTGCATAAGAGCACACATGTGTTCATTCGTGTCGACAGAGTGAAAAAAGCACTCGAACCTCCGTACGATGAACCGTTCCCAGTGGCAAAAAGATACGATAAATATTTTACTATGAAAATTAAAGGCAAGAACATCAATATATCTGTAGACAGATTAAAACCTGCATATTTGTTGTCAACTGATGGTGATAATCATGATCATTTCAAACAATTAGAACATGCACCAACTCTGCCCGAAAAAAAACTGATTGTGCAAAGAAAAATTGAAAAACAGCCACCAGATTTGCTAAAAAAATGTCCAAAAAACAACTACACGCTCTGGTAGACATGTAACGTTTCCAGCGCGTTACAGAGATTAGTTGTATATTATTTTATGACTCATTTGTTGTGTTTTTACTTTTATTTGTATGTATTGCATATTGTATCGTAACTATGTTACTGGGGAAGGAGTAATGTTACATCTCTATATTTATATAATATCTTTGTTTTTATGTATTTAGTTTTCATGATCTGGCAACAAAAAGTTGTTGACATATTGTAGCGCGATGTAAGAACGAGAATCAAAAGTTCTAACGATCTAAAAGAGTTTTCTTCTTAAAAAGGATGTACTAAATCAAAATAATTATTTTGCTTATCTCATGCATTATTTGTGACTAAATCGTCTACATTCCTTTAAATTTATTCTTTAAGAACTGATGATAGAAATTAGCTGTAGGTCAAAAGGATCTTTATATATATTTTTGTCTTGCCTTTTTCCGAAGAGAAATATTCTGATTTCATTCATAATTTGTTTATGTTGTGAAGCTGTAACGTCTTCTTCTCACAGCTGTGTTCGGCGTTTTTGTAGAAATAATCACCACACGTAAAAAGTCACATGTGCAACTTTGAATTATTGCGTAGTACCAGTGGCGCACACAGGAATTTTTCAAGGGGGTGTCCGGGGTCGAATGTTCACCATTCTTGTATCATGCTCCTTTTGATTCAGGGGGGGGGTCCGGATCCCCAGCACCCACCCTTGTGTGCGCCACTGCGTAGTACCCTCTTGGATCTCCAGCCGACCTTTGACATCACGAGGCAACCTTTCCCGTCGCTGGCAGGATGTAACGAGATGATAAAAAATGCCTCCCCCTGTTACCCGAGCAGAGAGAGGGAGAACCAAGGGAGATGATGCTTTGAATTTCGCAGTGAGCGGTCGCCGAAGGGAGCCTTCCTCTTACAAACCATTGTTTTGAACTCTAATAATCTTTTAATAAGTTAATAGCTGTGACGTAAATAAACTAAATATTTAAATTAATCAAAATCACGCTTCCATTATTTATCTCAAACGTCACAAAAGCACATAGTGCAAAAATATCTTGGTCACAAGTAAGCAAGATTATTAACCTAAAAACTGTAGTTATTAGTCCTTACTTGTATTTCGTAAGAAAATTCCAAATAAATACTCATAAAAAAAGGTATGTATTGTTTTTAATGCTTCGAAAATTAAGTCAAGCAAGAGAAAACGCACCTAACGTAAAATTCATTTGAAAAAAAACACCTACATTAAGCATTATAACTAATGATTAGATCTTAGAAATGCCCCAAACAAAATTTTGATCGTATTTTTCCGAAGCATGTGGCTCCGAGTAGGAAATTTGGCGGAGTTCTGCTCGAAAATCATTTTACAAGAAATAAACGAAAATGTATTATTAATCTAGATTAAGCACGGGTTAAATTGCAGCAAAAAAGTCCTTTTTACTTTCAAAACTTAGGTGAAAAATGTATGCAAACAAGTTTTAAAAAGTGCAAAAGGTATGTTATAGAAACATAATTACACAGATTTCCGATACGATGGAAAATTAAAGATAAAAAGAAAGTGGAAATCAATACTAAAATCAATTCAACATATTCTCCCTCAATATTTCTTTTTAAAATATCTACTATAATGTTTTTGGGTGGTTTGAATAAACCGAAAAATGTTAAATGACAGCCTGATACATTTGTAACAAAAATACAAATTTAACTTTGTAGTGTTTTAGGACTGAAAATAGAACGATTGAAATCAATTTCATTTTGTGCAGTTATTATTCCTTTCAATATTATCGATATGAATTTTCTAAACTTCTAAAAAAAATTTAACTGTCAATGTTTCCTTGGCAAAAAAATTCAAATGGCTCTTAAAGGAAAAGAGAAAGAGAGAAGCCTTAAGAAACGTTTTCTTTCAATTTCTCTAAAATATTGTCTTGAAGCTTTTTACAAAACCAATGGTGCAAGCATATTATTTATGTAATTTATCAATCCAAAAAGTGCATATTCATACTGTGTTTGCACACAAGATAAACCTGCAGTTGACAGTTCAGGCAAGTAAAATTGATTGACAGAAGCAGGGGATTCAAAGTTTCCAGAGTTTTTAAAGTGAAACTTTTCTTCGTTTAAAAACCGTCAGTTTCAAACAAAATATTTCCATACTATAACATCTTTTTTGAGATAAAAAAAAGTATTTTTTACTCTTAGGCACACAACCAACAGAATAAAAGAATTTCGTGTGGTTATTTTTTTCTCAAATTTCTTCTAAAGGCAAATGTAGATTGTTTTAATACATTATTAATATTAAATAACATTTCTGTCACATCACGAAATTATTCGCATTCGTATAAATGAAAATTGAAACAGTTACATTAATTAATTCTTGGTTAATATATTGCCCTAATTTTGACTAACAAGTTTTCCGTTTGATTGCTTTCCTTTTTCAAAATACCTGAACAAGCTTTAATATTCCTCATTTTGAAAATAAATTGAAATTTCGGGTTTCAGCAATCCCTCGTTTAGCGCGGTACTCACACGACGCAGTTTCGGTATAACACGACTCTCCTATTCTTTTTAACTTAGGAATTTATAGAAGGAAAACTAGTTAATCTGTCAAAAATATTCAACCTTTTTACAGAAAGTCATTCCTCATTGGATATTTGTTCAGGGTCACACAACTCACTTAAACAAAAATAGCAACACAGCTTATTATTGTGTATTTCTTGGTAAATAAACCTGTCAAACTATGTCATGATAATCCTACAAGTGATGGCTACTCAAAATCGAGGAGCAAAAATATTTCGGCTACTGCTAAATAAAGTTAACCAACGAAAATTTCGTCTTGAAGACAGCGAGGGACATGTTTCTGTTATACGCTTGTCTTTCTTACGTATAATGAAAGACAGCATTTAAAAAAAAATTTAGATTTATGTCGTTAACTTTTACAAAATTCTTATTCTAAACTTTATTTTGTGCGTGCGTGTTTGTGTGTGTTTTTTTCAATTTCTACAATTAGCTTACTCTCTCTATACATTTATTTATTTACATATTTATATATTGTTCAAATTTTCTCAATCGTTAATAAAATACTTTCTCTATTCATCCAATCAAGTTCAAATAATTTTTTTAAACTTGTAGTGACACTTGATACTAATACAGTTTTTTCAAATATTACCTAATTAATTAAATTTAATTAAATTAACTATCGGTTTTTGACGCCAACTTAGATTCGTCTTTATTGTTGTAACTGATAAAACAAAGAAAAAAGTTGGCGTCGAAAACCTGTTTTTCAGCCAAACCGAGTGTGCACTGTTACAACAATGCTGACAAATCACACACACATGCTCTTTTTTCAATTCCTTCTATTAGTTCACTCTCTCCCTATATACATATTTATTTATATATATATATCCTATTCCAATTTTTAATCGTTAATAAAATACTTTCTATTCATCCATTCAAAGTAGGAATTGACTTAATTTTTTACATTATTTATTGGGTTTTTTGTTTCTCTCTTACTGTTGTGAGATAAAAAAAAAGGTTCAAGATGTATAACAATTTTTATTTGCAGTGTACCATATCATACAAAATTGAAGTGGAATCAGTTAACCACTTCTAACAAAGGGTGTTTCCTGTTTAGGAACTTCAGAAAGGCAGCAGAACCGGTACCCGGTGTTATAGTCGCAAACTCATAGCTGGTGTTGCTGCAGTAGTCGAATGCGGGTGGCTGTGATACCCTAGTGGTGATGATCACGAGCTCATGGCCGGAGTGTGAGGAGTTCTTGCGCCACTCAAGACTCATCCTGTAGAGAAGCTGATACCAATTCACGGCTCGAAATCCTCTCGTTAAAGAGTTGTAGTCATTTGAAGGAGGTGCCATCTCTTTCACTTGGCCATAGCTCAAATTCATGAGGTCCATCGACAATAGCCCTTGTGTTGTTTTATAGTTTTAATAAACACTGTGATTATTTGGGGAAATTGATGAGTAGCGTGAGACGTAAAATAAATCAATAATTTAATTTCTTAAGTTTTCAGTTATGAATTACAGTATTGTTACGTAGATCCAAGGATTCCATCCTAATCAGTCGCAAAAACATTTCTTTAAGAGAATCCAATCCTTCAAATACAGGATTCAGAAAATAAATCTTAGAATGTCTTCACACCTTCAACAGCACACAGACACAATTATGGGTGGTTAAAACACACGTATGTAAAAGATTATTCACAAACAATCACACGTTCAACAGCTGAAGTAATCACCAATCGCTTCAACAGTCAAAGCAATACTAACTGATCGCTAGTCAAAACCAGACTGACTGACTTTCGGCGAGCATCTCTCTATTTATATCCTTCGCGGATAATTCGAGAAAGACCCACTTGCGTCATAGATCTTGAAATCAGTGTATTTCTCTACTAATTTCTAGAAGAGTCCAGAGGGTCCCGAACTCGCTAAAAATGGTCACCAAATTGGTCGCCAAAAATGACGCTAATTTGGCTCTATCGCCAAGACTTTGCCAAGTTCTCATTGAATCACCATTATAACGTAAGGGACGGCGTTTGCTTGTGAATATTACAATTTTAAAGTAAATTAGATCTAATTTAGAGTAAGATAAAGGCGTTTTACATCCAAATACAAATTATTTGTACTATTTTACACAAAATTCGTTACAATATTTACATTTAGATGCAAGTTATTCAAACTATTGAATATTTCAATACTACAGAATATTTAATTGGCAATGGAGGAGGCAAAGCACATCCCTTTCCCAGTCCTTTTTCAATTTTTCAAGTGGACACTCCTGTCCATTCTCTTGTGATGGAAAGTCCCTTCTTACACCTCGAATTTTACTCGAGGTTTGGCTCGCAGGTGGTGTGTTGTTTTTCTCATCTCCATCGGTTGTCGGCGTGATGTCAGATGAAAGAATCCATCAATAATTTAGAGGTGCACGTGGGGATATGAACGATGTAACGTCATCTGCATAGGAAAACCGATCTTGCAACTTCGAAGTGAGAAAATGTTACAATATTCATCCACGCCATCGCATCTAGAACTCAAATGTGGTTCCATTAAATTCTTACCGTGTAGCATCATTGATGCTCGATTCATTTGTTGAAGCTCAAATTCATCACGTGGGAGTGATGTGGAAGTTTGAAGAGGGAAGTATCGGCTCAGATTTCTCCTTCGTCACTTGACCTAAGTTCAAAATTGAGAGATCCATTGTCAATAACACTTACAATGTTTCTCATTACGATATTACTAAACACATAAACAATCTATCTAACATTATCTTTGTATTCAGATAAAACAAATGTATCACATGTTATTTGTTAATTGTGTTAATACATTTATTATAACTTCAAATGCATTAAAGGGGAAAAAACACGAAATTCGTTTTTTAAAGATCGATTAAACGTAATTGAACTATAACGTAAAAATTACAAAAACAATAAGAAAATCTAATACCTGCATTTATTTATAAATTATAACAGTAGTAACTATATTTTCTTTATACAAAATATAGGAAATTACTGTAAATTATAGTGCACAGACAAGCAACCAACCAGTGTTCCGAAAATAGGTTTAGAGAAAACTCCATGTGCATGAAATGTAGCAATGTTGTTGTCCAAACTTATTTTATGGCCGAACAATCCTAATGTTTCCGAGCAAGGAAATCCTCCTTCAGGGGATTCAATAAACTGAAAGCATTCTATCAAAATTAACATTTTCCATTTCTCCGCATCGCCCCCTTCCTCTCTGAAGGGATTGTGTATTCTTGTCGGGGTTGCCTGAGTTTGTTATTCAGATCAGTTCCGTGGAGAGGCATTTATCAGACCGATTGGAGGTGCTTGACAAAAGAGGTTGACTGCAGACGAATTTGATGGCTGCAGCTCTTCCGATTTTTCCGGATAGTTGGCTCTGTAAAGTAATAAATAGAAGGGTTAAAAGTTCTTTGTTTCGAATTCCGAGTTTTTCGTTGAAATATTTACTATTTCCGTATTGGATGCATTTCAATATTAATTTGGTTAATATTTTGTGAAAGATAATCGCATTTTTCATTTGTTTGGTGACAATCGTAGCGTTAAAAATGCTTCTTGTATTTTTAAAGGCTTAATAATATATTTGGTACAAGGAAAGATTTAATGAACTATGCATGTGTATATGCTTAGTAAGAAGCTTTTCGGTGAGTAGTGGATGATTTGTTGTACATTTAGTTACATGAATATTGATATTTTTGAGACTTTGCAATGGTGAATATGTGAGGTTTCCAAATTGAATTTTTAAATTTTAGAAATCTCTCTGCTTTTGAATGTTTCCATCTTAATAACGGGTACATTTTTGCTCATATTTGGTTTTTACGTCATTCATTATGCACTTAATGTTCTAAGAAACAGAGTTCTAAAACAGTTAACTGCCTTAAAACATTTTTTGTGTCATAATATTATCCAAAATACGATGATAAATATGTTGCTTTTTTGAAATTTTAACTTAAAATAACTAAAAATCTGAAAGATATATATAATACTTTTGCAATAAGGGGAAGGTTGTTACCATCAAGCTAGTTTAACCCCACCTATCGTTCCGAAGTTCCATTTGATATATTTGTAAATTTTTAATTTTAAAACTTTGTTGTTTGACATTAAGATTCAGAATAACAGTTTTGTATTTTTGGGATAGGTATAAATAATGTATCGATGGGAAGGTGGGATTCACATTTTTTCGTTTCATCACGGCACTGAAACAAAGCTTCTTAATATTATCGTTTATTTCCTTTTATAATCAGGATAGTTATTTTGAGCGTACAAAAAAGAAAAAATACAAAAGTGGGAATTCTTCAAAAAAAATTTCCAGATTTAAATCTGTTATTTCTTTAAAAACATATGCTTCAAGTTCAATTGTTTGTTACATCTAGATCTATGGAATAGAGCTGAGGAAACGGTTAAATAGGATTTACCAAATATAAAAGAAAATAGCATAGTATTAATATATTGCTACGTAGATCCGGATTTGAAGATTTTATGCAAAACAATCACAAATGAACTAAGCAGTTCTTTAAGAGCGATGTGAATTTATTATCGAAAATCCAATCCTTTAAATACAGGATTCAACAGCAATATTCACAGGGTAAATACCCGAAGGTCTTCAAACCTTCAACATCAATCCAACACAATCACCAGTGTTTAAAAATATACGTACGTAAAGATTATTCACAAGCACAGTCGAGCTAATCGCTAGTCAAAACAATCCTCACTACTCGTTGGCTTAAGGGTACAGTGGAGTTTCAAAATCAATTTTTTTAATTACCAATGAATTTTTTTTAAATTTGCAGGAAATGTGTAATATGTTACCAGATATCAATGTACAAAGTTTTGTCAAAATATCTTTAATGGTTTCTGAGATATTAAAATTTTTATTTTTAATTGTACCGAATAATTAACGTATTTCAAAATGCTGCATGCGCAACCAGTTTCAGTCTATGCAGTCAATATTCTCTCATAATGTTCCTTTTATACATAAAAATAAAACTTAGTGAAGTTTTCTTCATATTTCTCTTTTTAAAAAAATATTTATGTTGAAAATTTCAGTTTTTTCCTTAATAACTAACTAAAATGTTTATATTCTCTGGTTTTTATTATTTTCTCGTCACTTAAATAAAAAAACATTCACTAGCATATATTTATACACCTATAGAGAATATTTGTGCAAATTTTCACTGCAATTGGGGAAAATGTGTTGCACAGGGAACATTTTAAAGTTATTGAAACGACAAAAATTATAATTCCCTTAAAGGAAGGTTTTTATGAATATTATGATTATAAGTCCTCAATCACATTTGATAAAAGCAATTATTGCTATAATTAAAAGATACCATATTATTTACAACTTATATACTGATTTTCTTCATGTCATTATAATAAATATACCTAATTTTCAGAAATAAACAAATTTCCAGAAGGAAATGAAAAATTTAATATTTTGATGTTATCATTAGAATATGACTGAAAATGTATTTCATAGTCAAGCAAACTTTACAACTTTATATACAACATATCCAAATGTAAAATAATGTAAATAATAAAATATGTCTGTTTGATCACAGGATTATAACTTTTATTTATGAATAACTTACCATTGTAAGAGTACCGTGATTTCAAGCTACATAGATATATATATACAAATAAATTTAAAAAAACACAGAACTAAAATTTTCCAGCCCCATAACTGTGGTCATTCTTTTCTCTATTTTTGTCATTTTTTTATATTTTTGAATTTTTCTCTCTTTTTTTTATATTGTTCAGGAGCTTTTCGCTTTCTTTGCGATAACCTTCGGTTATCGCGTCTGTGGGCAATTTTAAATGCAGCGTCTACCATTTCACTATTGTTTAACTTTAACGTTTCAACATAGCCAATGTTTACTTCACTGACCCCTGCGGTTACTACAAGTTCAATTCTTTTCTTCGAAACAAACACATATTTGGGGCATTTCCTCCAAATACAGCTATGCAAACTTTCATTAGCATTTTGGGTTTTGCCAGAAACACAGCGAAGAAGAATTTCATTTGAGGCAAGGCGCTGGTACACTGGCATAATTTTAGCAACTACTTTTTCTGACAATTTTGTTTTCATACTTTTATGACTACCTGGTACTTTATTATCTGCTTTAGCTCTATTATAAAAGCACCAGGATAGCTTTCCGTCAGGGCGTTTGCTGTGCATTGGCTTTGCATCAGTCGACATACAATGAAAAAGAGTTGCAAAAATTGACCCCTTCATCTTCTCAACCTCTGGAACATTATCGACAATTGCTTTCCGATAAAAGTTCTGTAACTTAGTAATTGTTGCGTCAGTCACAAACTACCTTATTTACGACCACCTAATGTCACACCTTTCAACCGCCACTCTTTAACTTTATTCCGGAGTGCTGTTCCCAAACGTTTAGCTACGTGGTTAACACACTCTTCTTTTACAATGACGACATCAAATGACGACATCATCTCCATACACTTTTTTCCATTTAGATGTTGGTGGGTTTTTGCATCACCGTCACAAAGAACAGTAGTGTATCTCATTGCACAGTCAGATATTGACCGGTTCCACAAAATGTAGGCAGCATGCATTTCCATACTACCTGAGGAACCGTCAAAGTTTTTCTGGCATTTTTCTGAATGCCCCGATTTTCAAATCTGAAACTCGGGGCTTGCTTCACCCATATCTTTTGCAGCCATACTACATTCATGACAATACTTTGACAAAACCTCAAAGTCAACAACAAGGCTTGTCATTATATCGATAACAATGCCGATGCCATATAGGGACGTATGGCCTCTTATGCCACGTTCCATCGTATGAGACAGTTATATCTATAATATTGTTCTGACCAAGATCGGGATGTGAATATAAATTTGTTTGCCTCACGTGTTCCCTTGAGATTCGTAACATTTCAACTTTCGCGTTTTCATTTTTATTGCATAAGTTTTCCAAGCATTTCGAAAATGTTTTACGATCCATGCATGGTGTACCTAAAATTCCCGAGAAAGTTTCTAAAGCTGCGTGACCCCTCCCTATAACCAAGAATGCAGATGTAAGTTTTGTGTTGATATCAAATTTCCTGCAGGGTTTTTCTCGTTGACTGGTGAAGGCATGTCCATATGATTTTTAACATTTTTCGCAAACAAGTTTTCTTTTGGTGGAGAAACCGTATGAATTGTGCGTTAAAATATTCAATGAGAACTGGTTGCAATCACTACATGGAACATTTTGTAGCAATGAGGTCCACATTGAATTATTGATAAAATGATATTCATTTGATTCTGAATTTACATCACTGGCACTCATATCTGATGTACTAGGAACAGCTTCAGTAGAAATTTCATCACATTTATTATCCGATGATACATTATATGCAGAAGATTTTCCTTTTTCCAAATTTCTTATAAATTCGTTTGTTTAGTCGCCCTTTGGGCTTTCGATATTTTGAACTAATGCTATGCATTTTCACAAAACAAAATAAGCTGTGATCATTTCGCTCAACAGAATAGAAAATATATATATAATATATTAAAATATTATCGCAATATAGAGCTTTAGTTCTGAAAAGAAATGTTTCTCTTATTTTTTCGAAACTCAAAGTAAGCTGTTTTCGCAACTAAGTAAACAAATATTTGATACCTAACAGTTTGAGTTACAGTTATTTTAGCGTTGCCAAATTTTAGAAAAATATATAATTCATAAATAGAGTAAAAAAATAACACATAAAGTAAATAAAAGTAACGCTCAAAATAAAAAAATACAATACAGAAGCGTAATTCTACAACCATTGCAAGCAGCTGCGTTTGATAGATGTAAACAAAGGGGCGTGGTCAAACAGGTGTTCGAATTGAAAAGAGCATAACTTCCATAAAAATGATCGGAATTGAAAAATTCTTTTTGCATTCAGTAGCAGTGATTACAAGCATTGATAATATGCTAAAGGTAAAAAATCGAAAATTTGATCGATTTTCACCAATTTGAAAGTCTACTGTACCCTGGCTTAATCAAGACTAATCGCCGTACCAGCGAGCATCTTTTATAGGCGCGACAGAAACTTCCAGAAATATAACCACTCGTGTCATTGAACATGACACTTGTGGAGAGATCTACTACTTTCTAGAAGATTCCAGAGGGTTCCGAGCTCGCCAACATGGTCGCCACCGACACCAAAATGGTCACCAAAGTCGCCAAATTGGCCGCCAACTTGGTCACCAAAAACGATGCCAACTTGGCTCTACCGCCAGGATTTCGCCAAGTTCTCATTGAATGGCCATTATAACGTAATGGCGCAATTGCTTGTGAATAGTGCAATTTTAACATGAAATAAATATAACATAGAGTAATATAAAAGCATTAAACACTCAAATACAAATTATTTACACTATTTACACAAAATTCGTAACAATATCCTTTATTCACACTTTAAGAGAACTATATATTTGATTTAAATTAATCATATAAATTTTCTATCAAGGTATTAAAAAATTTGCCATCATGAGAATGATATGGTTATATTTTTGATCAATATAAATATTTAAATTAATTGTTCAATTTTATATTTGTTTATCATTCATTGCAACAAATTTCCTGCAGATCTTTGTTGTAATTTTATCGAGAGGTTGATCAAATCAACAAAACTTTAAAATGTTTCTACCCGCAGGGATTCAGACATGTTTAAAGATTTCACACATTCTTCTGAAATAGTATTTAGATGTAGACTCTAACAAAAAATAAATTTCTGAATCAAATTAAGTTATTTTTCAAGTAATAGCATTGCACAAAAATGTCAAACTTTTTCCAACTACGGACTTCTTTTTAAAAAAATTGTTTACTTACTACATCGTCTCAAAGGGATTACTAATAGCAATGTTTACTATAACACTCAAAAATTGTCCATTAGCTCGTCTGCATTACAAATGGAGTACAATTCCAAGGTCGCCAGACAAAAGATGCTTTCCAAACGTCTGATTATTCGCAGCGAGTTGTTATCTGCAAGATTTTCCAACTAATGCATTAACTAAACAAAAGAAGGGTTTTTACCCATGAAAGTGTATTATTTTTTTCTCCTCAGTTTTCTTCTGTGGGCAATAACAAATCGCAGGCACTACAATGACGCTACATTGTACATAGACGGATATTTTGAACGCTTTCCTCATTTTTCTATGTTTCTTAATAACGTGAATCAATGTGGTTAATTTTATCTTATTTTTCTATAGGAGATTTTACCCGAATTATTGCAAAGTTTTCCGGATTGTCAGTCGTAATCAAATGTACTTGTCAACATGGGGATACACTTGTCCAACTCAGTATGGATGTCCGCTATTACCTCGATTCCATTTGAGGGGGATGGGATGCTTATAAACCATTCCGATGGACATTTCAATCGCCAGATGCATGTGGCCTCAATTGCTCGATATGGGTACTTCTGAACACCCTTTTTAAGATTAAATTGATTCTACTGAGGAACATGGAATGACTAAGCACTGTAGCTGATTATATCTAGATTTTAAGGGAACTGTAGATGTGCATTGGTTGATGTTATACTAAAAAGTACTGCACAATAGTCATTGTACACATATAATCGTGCTTATACCTTACCGGCATTAAGACTCAGAAAGCTGGTCACGAATTCGCAACCATGACCACTCGGCTACAACGGCCTCACCCAATGTTTTAGAGAAGCAATTCTTAAACTTTCGATCACCCCTCTTTATGCATCGGCCTGACATTTCTGACCCCCAGGATTTTGAATACCCCTCCTTAACTCCCAACACATCGTTCACTTTCTCAATACTACCTCTGCTACGTATACATACTTTTAGCACGTCTTTTTTTTCTTTAAGAAAACAACAAACACATTTAAATAAATTATAGTTTTGAAAAACTAATCAACACGCTTTTATAGTTTGTGAATCAAACTAAAAAGTAAAAAATAATTCCTAATATACGAATAAAATTACTAACAAGAAAATGTGAATCATTGTGGTAAAATCATGTGTGGGGTGCTTTGTACTACATTTTTGCACTCACTCTGCATTTCGGAACAGAACTAGTAAGAAATTGTGTAGCAACTGGTAACGAGAACCCCATGCTGTTACCACAATGAAAAACATTTTCTCATTAATCATTTTATTCTTATATTATGAATTGTTTTTTTACTTTTTAGTTCAATTCACTGTAAAGGAGTGTTTTTTAGTTTTTTTAAACTATAATTTTTTTTTCATTTTTTTTAGTTCGATATACAATAAAAGCATGTTTTTTTAGTTTTTGAAACTATCATTTATGTGTTTCCATTTTCAGCAAAACTGCGCAATTGTATACATTATGGTAAGAAATTGCTGACGGATCCTCTCCTTTTTCCCATAAAGAGCACTTTTCTTTGTTTGTTTTATTTGTATTAGCCATGAGGATTTTCACTTTAGGGTTGTAACTTAATCTTTTAGACGCCAGATCTGAAAGTGGGATCTGGAATGAGTCGCCAAATCTGAAAATGGGAAATCGTTGATCCTGATGATCCTGAACAGGACAATGGAACCAAGTTATCAAATTATTGTATTGTCATAGGTCATTGAAAAGTGTGCAAAATTTCGAATTAATCTGACATTTTAGAGTGTATAAAAATTCAGTTCAAAGATTCCGTTACATACAGGGAAAGCTAATAAAAAAGCGTATTAAAATATTACAAATACTAGAGGCCTCTGCGGACCCCAATTTGAGAACTGCTGGTTTACATCCTTCAGTTGATTTCCTTCACTCGATTAGTTTAATTTTAGATTTCTTCCAGATGATTGAACTCCCCCAGAGCTACCACAACCCCCTATGGATCCGGCTTCATTGAACTAACTTGTCTACTGCACAGGCAGTTAATTGAAATCTCAAATACTCTTGAGGCACCCTGTTTGAAATATCTCGACCTTATTTTACAATCCGAATATAACTGGGTTTTTTGTTTTAACTGTTTTACTTATGAATTCTATTAAAAACGTTTGAAAAATTAATAATTTTCAAAAATTTCTAAGGTGTACGAATGAGCGAAGTCCATGGTCTGGCACCACAATTTACAAAACACTTTCCACCCAATGCGTCCTCTTTTATGTGCACTTGATAACTCCTGCAATCAACATTAAAACTTTTTGTTTATGTTAAAGAACATAAGTTTATTATTTCGTTCTCAATACTTTCCAGGAAACTCGGCTAAATATGGATATTCTCTTAAACTGACCCCTCCCCCATGTACATTGCGAATTATATTGTCACGGTATTTTAAATCAGAGGTCACCTACGTGGTGGTCCGCGAAAAGATTTCGCTGGTTCCTAGAAAAATGTGTGGAATATACTTACTCATCACGTTCAGAAATGTTTTAAGATGCATAAAAACATAAGTAGTATATTAATACGGGAAAGTTTTAAAAACACTACTTTATAGAGTAACGCCACGGTAAATAAGTCATGCTAACATGGTAATATGCGGATAATATATCCGTTTGCAGTGAAAATTCAGGATAATTATTTAAGCATGCATCTCTAAAAGAAAGCATCATCGACCTATAATCCAATGAAACTCTCAAATTTTAATTTCATTCATCCTTATCAAGATCTCGGTTTTGGCTTTTCTTAGAGAACAGGCGATAAAAATTCTGATTCAATTCTCCACAACTTATTTATGGGAAAAGGCTTTTTCATCTGTCACAGCCCTCAAAACACGGTACCGATCTCAGCTTGAAATAAATGCTGTTCTCAGTTTTGGAGTAACACAACATTGGATCCAAATATTCATAATCTTTTTTCAAGTAAGCAGGAACATCCATCACACTAGGAATGTATAATGCTAAAAGTTTGATCTACTTAAACCTTTTTTTAGTTTTTTGTTTTCACAGTTTTTGTTTATTTTTTATTTTATTTTATTATGGTTTATTAATAAATCTTTTGTAATTTGGTTACAGTTAATAGTTTCATTTTATTAACTAGGTACATTTTATGTGTGTTCTTAGATCACAATTTTTTTTATAAATATATTTAACTCTTAAAAAATCCTCTAAGTGGTCCTCGAGATTTAAATTATGAATTTATTGGTTCGTGAGGTCGAAAAGTTTGGCGACCACTATTTGAAATGATATGTGATTTCAAAATTTACAATGGTTCTGCTTAAGTTTTGCCTTTAATAGCCTTCATGAGGATCTTCAAACGTAACTTCTAATGCATTACGAATATTTCAGATGCAAATTTAAATAATTTCGAACGGTATAAATGACATCCTTAATTAAAAATGAAGTCAAAAAAAGATTTTGTATAAAGTTTCGGAGGAAAAAAACCCGATAAGGCTGGGGGAAAATAATTTAATTTAAAATGAATTCAAAAAAGGACAAGAAAATCCTTCCATTATAATAACGCTCATTACATTTACAGAAGTTTAAACAATGACAAACGAACTATATTTTTCTAATAATTTAAGCTTGCTGACTTTTTTTGAATTGATGAAAAACTTTAAAAGAAAGCACACATTTTATGATGATATGGTGGGGAAAATATTAAAAAGAGTTATCATTACGTTTAGACAATGTACTATTTTTAATGTTGGAACTGATAAAGATTTTCATTGTATTAAAAAGCAGTTCTGTAACATCTTAATTACTTGCTTAAAAAAGTACTTTGAATAATCTCTGAGTTTTTTTTTTTTTTTTTTGTTTTTACTTCCATTTTTATAGAGAAAGACGTTTTAAATAGATCCCAATGGAATCAGGAATAACATATTTATAAAAACTCATGAAATAAAGCAGTAAAAAACTACTAATAACGGAAAATTTATTCAAAAGATACAGAAAAACTAGTAATATAATAATTGTACGAGAAGCGCTTTAGTCGTTGAAAAATGCATAGTCGTAAAAAATGGAATATCTTTAAAAGTTTTCTCGGTTCTTAAATGATAGTATTTAGACTACATTAAATTTCCGAAAAAAAATTTTTTTTTTGAAATTAAAAAAATTAATACATTTCTTCGAATAATGCATATATTTTTATTAATCTTTTAGTAGATTTATACAAACACTTAATGATTGTAATTAACCTATATTTTTAAAGGGTATCCCTATAATGACTGTTATTACTAATTCATTCGAAACCTAGTACCGCTAAATTCCCTCCGTGTAGCTAGGTTGATCCATGTTAAATGTGTCGATGTTTAAAATCCTCCCGTTGGCATGATGCGGAAGTTTGGAGAGTGAAGTGCTAGCTATGGGGTCGTTTTCGTCGCTGAACCGAGGTTAAAGATTACGAGATCGTTGCCAATAGCCCTCACGTTGGTCTAGAGTGAAGCATTAATAAGAAATCAAGTCAAACGAAGCTGCATGGTCCCGAACTCGTTGCTGGTGTTTGTATCGAGTGATGTGTTTGGATCCTGTTGACATTGAAGATATTCCGGCTATCGGACTCGTGGCCCACCCTCACTTTGCCTATTTCCTCGTAAGGATCCATATTCACACAAATTGTGATACAAATTAGCAACCATCCAGCGATTGGGTGCATCTCTCTGTGAGTACCCTTCGCAATACAATATTTTTGCTGCTTGTGCATTTCCTTCTGCCGATCCGTAAATCAGGTGCCCATTTAACAACTCGGTGTTTGTAAAACGATCTATATTTCTGTGTGGGTGATGACAGCTCAAAAGACTGTGGTATTGTAGGTTTGTTTCCTCATATGCTCTTGTGATCAACACCTAGTGCCGAACAAAGACATTTCTGGCGAAGACTTGTTATTCAAATCTAAATCCTTGTGATGTGTCTCCCCTTAAATTGAATCCCAATAATCGTGGAACACTGCAGGAGATCAAAAGGTCCATCATCACTTGATAAAGGGGACGGTTAGTTCCACTTCCTTTGGGGTAGGAGTCGAAGTGTCCATCACCACCTGCAAAAGGGGACGGAAATTCCCCTTCCTCCTTGGAGTTAGAAAAGGAACTCATTCTATGTCTGGGTTAGAAGGAGAACAGTTCTGTTCGAGTGTTTTTTTTTTTTTAAAATAAACGTTAATATTTAAATTTTAGACCCCATGTCTTTAATTTTTTTTCCGTACTAATTCATAGGATCAGAACATTACTGACGCTCTGCATATTTTATTCTTTTTGATTAAAGTATACGCTTAGCGCGGTTTTCCTTTCTGAATCTTATCTAAATACATGAACTTACTTATTTATAAAGGAAACCTCAACGTAGCTCAGCCTGTACACTATTACTTCCTAGTGAGTTAAATCGAGAATTTTTTCTAAATAAATCTCACTTTTTAAGTATTGCTAACTTCACAACCTTCACTTATCTTTTTAAATTTACTGGCACTTAGTGCTATTCTACAGAAAAACATCTGTCCTCCCTGGCCTAGTGACCATGTTAGCCTAGTGGCTATGGGCACAAACTCGCAACAGGCGTCTCACGGTTTCGAGTCAGGGTCCACTGAAGACCCACCGTGTAGAGGGGATGATGCATGTGTTAAATCTATCGAGGCTCAAATTCCTCCTTTTGGCGAGTAGCCGTGATAGCCTAATGGTCAAGTTAAAGTATTCGTGACCACCGTGTCATGAGTTTGAGTCTAGTATCGCTGAAGATCCACAGTGCAGATTTGGCGGATGCTCGTTAAACATGTCGAAGTTCAAACGTCCTCCCATTGGTGTGGTTGGAAGTAAAGAGAGGGGATGCCAGCTCAGGCGTCATCCTCATCACTTGACCACGGTTCAAAATTACGAGGTTCGTCTCCAAAAGCCCTCGAATAGCTGGGCAGTGCGACGTTCACTCACTCACTTCTGTTGACGTAGAGGGGTAGATTGAAAAGGGGGGAGTATCAGCTAGGCATGATCTTCATCGTATGATCAAGAATGAAAATGAGGAGCTTCGTTGCCAATGGCCCTCGTGTTGTTTTAAAATGTGACGTTAATATAAGTGTTTGTGTGTGGCATGCACTCATCCATTCACTATAGTTGTATTTAAATAGTGATGCCTATTTGTGATTCACAAGGCAATATTCTCTCATTAAATAGCCAAAGAGACTAGTTAAGGAAAACATGCATGAGAATTCGCTACAACAGAAATGTCCAAATGCTTTTCTGTATATGTAATGAAGTGTATCACAAAAAGTCATTTTAAAATAATCTGTAACCTTGTCTAATGTAATTAATTGACTTTGTTATGTAAAATATTTTTAAATTTTTTGTGTAGCTATTTGATGTATATAACAGTGTTCCTCACTTATCATATTAGGTTAAATAAAAAAAATGAAGGAATGGCACTAGAAATTATTTTTATTTTAATCCATACGAATGATTAAAGATTTACAAAATATTAAAATAACATTTCTTATATTTGCTCTGTGATTTAAAAAATTAAAAACTCCCATACTTTTAAGAGAGAGTGATTATTAACGTCGCCCTGTTCAGCTAAACGGAGGCTTTTGGCGACCTCGGGGGAGGACCTTGTAATTCTGTACCATGGTCAAGTGACGAGGACGACACCTCAGCTGGAACCCCCTCTTCCAACTACCACACCACACCCATGGGAGGACGTTTGACCTCTCAATAGATTTAACGCACATCTCTTCTCTACACGGCGGGTATATAGTGGTACTGGGCTTGAACTCATGACATGCCAGTCATGAGTCCGTTACCTTGACCACTAGGCGAGCGCAGCCATCACACTTTTTAGAAGGAAATGAAAATTTTAAATCAAATGGCGTTTTTTTTTTTTTTTTTTTTTGCCTAATGGGCTGGCTGCGCATTGGTTTAAATTAAATGTTAATTTTTCTTTCCTGATCATACATAAAAAAGCGAGATTTTTATTTTTGCAGAATATGAGTGTAGCTAAATTAAGAACATTCTACACCGTTCTCTCTCTCTCCATAAATAGTTAAAGGTAGCAAAATAATTCAATCCAACTTTATACTCTCGTACTTTAAGAAGTTTATTTCTAAATAATATTTTTGTTGGGTGATTAAACGTTGTAAAATCTTGCTTAAGTATATTTACATAAAATATCTTTTGATTTAGATATTTTATCTTAGACTTATTTCGTCTATTTATGAAAAAAAACTTGAACGTACTTAGTTCTTGTAAACACATAACCTCTTTATCGAATGTGATTTTTATTCGAAAACGATTTTAAAGCTTCCAAGATAAAAGAAAGTATTGTTACGTAACCTCTAATTAGTAACGAGCTAACCTCTAATTAGTAATTTATGCTATTATTTGTATCCTATCCGAAGTGGTGAAAAAAATTCGAATGCTTTGGAGCTTTACGAGTTATTGAGAAACATTTTTTCTTTCATTAGCCCTTTTCACCATTTTTTAGGATCTCGGAACTAAAAAGGACTAAAGCAATTGCAAGTGGGACAAAGCTTTTTTCAATACATCCAACAAGAAGCAAGTTAGCTCCCATCTCGCAAAGTTATTTACTAACAGCTTCTTTCAATTTGCGGTTTTAAAAATATCCCGTTTCAAAATGGGAAAAGGTTAATTTCTTTGTTTTGTTCTTATTTAAATTTTTCTAAACCAGAATCGAAAATATTTTTTTTGCAAATCAAAAAGGACCTAGCGAAATAGCTTCTAAAAAATCTTAATTTTTTTTTTAAATAATTTCTTTAAATTGGTATATAGATTGATGAATTATAAGAATTACTTATCGAAGTTACACGAGAGATCACAGTAGCCTAGTGGTCATGGTAACAAAATCATGGCCAGCGTGTCATAAATTCGAGCCCAGTACCATTGAAGACCCGCCGTGTAGAGAAGCAATACACCTTAAATCTGACGAGGCTCAAACGCCCTTCCGTTGATGTGGTGTGGAAGTCAAGAGAGGAGAGTGCCAGCTCAGATGTCGTCCTCATCACTTGACCCTGGTTCAAAATGACGAGGTCCGTTGTCAATAGCCTTCGAGAAGCTGAATAGTGCGAAGTTTATATTCACTCACTCACTTACTCGAAGTTTCACGAGCTCTATTACCTTATTATCTCGATTCCCTTTCAAGTGACAAGACCAACACATGAATTAGCACCACATCTCTAAATACCTCCCCCTCCCAGCTTGCATAACATCACAGATTACTTTGGGCCTCAACAGATTAACGTGCATCAAACCTTATACATCACGAGTATTAACCCTTTAACTGGTTTACCTTTACCCCGTACGGGGTACCGAAAGCTAGTCACAACGGGCACTGTTATTTTATTCTATCTTATACTGAAACATATTTTTAATTCTTATAGTGAGATTATTAGTCTTAGTGTTTTTAAGTTTGCCCATGATACTGATATACAGGACTTTTTTTTGAAGCGAAACTTTTTTGGGCTCGAGAGTGAATGAGAAATTTGCCCAGTTTTACGTTAGGGGGAAAAGCGAAAGGAAATAGTCTACTCCCCCCTCCTTCCGAATTGCCGCCATGGTGAGGAGATAGCCAGTGAGAGGAAAAGGGGGAGCGGGCACACCTCGTGACTTGCATCATATCCTTGAAACAGATGGACGATTGTCAAAGGGGTATCAGAGGTATTGGAGAGTGGGTACCCTTGCTACTTGTAATAAACGCGCGTGGTGTATTTTCGTAGTTTTTGTATTATAAACGTGCCGTTTTCAACGAATAAACGCATAATATATTGCTCTTCCCGTTACGGGTTTGTCTAGGATATATTGTGTATTCACTAATGTTCGCGGCAGAATCACTACGCGTATAGCGTCTTCTAAAAAACATTCTGTGAGTGATGCATTAAGTTTATATTATTAATTTTCATTTCCGTTGAATATAACTAATTCTAGTCAGAATGCAAAAAGAGGAAAACCGTATTTTAAAGTGGGAAGTACATTTTTGGGTTCAAGAGCTGTTTTATTTTTTCTCCAAATTTTTCGAATACTTGGTGGTGTAAAAATCTCAGACTTGCTCTCGTCAGAAAAAATAACCTTTTTCCAAAAATCCATGGGCTTATTTTTGTACTTCATGGCAAACTCTAGACGTCTCTTTCTGGTTACTTCCCTAATATAAGGTTTCTTTCTGGGAGTTCTGGCTTTCAGACCAGCGCTGTGCAGTACATTTCTGACAGCCTGAGCAGACACTGAAACGTTACATGATGACAGAAGTTCATTGACAATATTTTGAGCTGATGGCATTGGTTTACTTGTTGCTGACCTTACAATCATTCGCTTAGCTCTTGAAGTCAATTGACTCGTACCACCAGGTCTGAGCTTATTTTCAACACTGCCGGTCTCTAAATACTTTTTTACGATGTAACCAACGGTTGTAAATGGCAGTTTTAAAATTTTTCCTATTTCCCGGAAAGATTTTCCCTCTTTATGGAGCTCTGTAATATGTCTTCTAACATCTAAAGAAATTTCTTTGGTTTTAGGAGCAATTTTCAAGATTATATCTGTAAATTTAAATGTAATCTCAAATTTTTTAAGTATTATTGATAAACTAAGAAAAACGTATGAAAAACTAAGTTGAATCTAAAAAGTTTAACGAAAACTTTTGCCGTACTTACACCAAAAGAATTCTATACAAATACTCTTTTTGCAACAATTTTTCACACTTTTCCAGATTACAATTTACTTTTACACTTAAAAAGAAAAATAATTTGCATACAACAAATAGACGCATTAAAGAAATGCATGATTAATTCGCAACTAAAATATGAGTATTTATTTCATCAAAAGCGAAGGAAAATGTGGTGTACAAATGATCATTTTGTCAACTGTATATCTAGGCAACTTTACAAAATTGTATTTTTTGCAATTTCTTAGGTTTAAGGTATCAGACTACGTTTAGAACCGTGATTTTGCAAAAGCGTATAAATGGATAATTTTTATGATATATAATGCCATTTAGATTTGAAAACGTATATAAAATCGTTTTAAGAATATTATTACAACAAAAGATTATTTAAGTATAATGTTTTGACAAAAAATTAACTGCTTCTATTATAATAATATTTTGCCTGTATATAGCTCAGACCTCTGTACAGAGGCTGAACTAGAACTTTTGAAATATACAACTTAGAAGTGGATTTATCCATATTTTAAAACAACAGAGGGGAGAAATTTTAAGAAAAAACTCCGATAAAAAATTACTTCAGTAGGTTAACTCTGAAAATAATGTGAATTTTTCAAAAATCCTAATTCAGACTCTCTAGAGAAGTCATTACTTTATATAAGCAAAATATTATTTTATAGAAGAATTTTTTATAAAAGGAGAACGTTTTGAAGTAATTTAATTATTTGCGAAAAGATTGTATTTAAATAAGTTTTTCTTGTCATAATGTTCTTAAAACTATTTTATACATGTATTCTAATCTAAGTGACATTAAACCTCATGAAAATTATCAATTTATGCGCTTTTTAAAAATCACGGTTCCAAACGTAGCCGGATACCTTAAAATGAACAAAGCAAAACAATAGGTGCAAGATAGTAGATCCTTTTTCAGATGGAAAAAATTAAGTATTTTGAATCAATTAGTTTTTATCTTCCACACTTTCTAAAGTCGCAGCGGTAGCCTAATGGTTATGGTCACCAGTTCGTGGCTGGCGAGTTTCGGGTTCGAGTTCTCATGCTACTGAAGACCAGCCATGTAGAGGGGTCTAATGCATGTGTAATATGTCGAGGCTCAAGATCCTGCCGTTGGCGTGCTTTGGTAGTTCGGAGAGGATGCCAGCCTAGGTGTCATCCACGATACTTGACTGAGGCTCATAATTATATAGCTTATATTAATAGCAAAAAATATGTGATCTTCATATGCTAAAGTGAAAAATAAATATTTATTGAATGTTATAAATGAAAAGTGTTGAAATTGAAACATTATTATGTGTACCATTTTTATCATATTATCCATGAAAAGCTAACTACTTCCGTTCACTTTTTCACTGTTACGCAAAAGTGGGCAGTTTTCTTATTCACTCTCGAGAGCCAAAAAGTCTCACTTCAAAAAATATATTAAAAAATAATAATAAAGAAAAGCAAAATAGGAGTTATATTTTGATCCTCTTTTTAAATTTCCAATAATATATTGGTTATAAAGCATTTATCCCTCTCCCTCGCCCATTTATCCTCCTGTTGCGGCCCACGTGAAATAGATGACACATGTATGCGGCCTAGCAGAAAGATAGGTTGAGTACCCCTGGTCCTGTGGGAGTATTATGATATAGGGCATATTCTGCTAGCATAGAAGTCGTGCCCTGGTGGTCCTCGAGGATAAAAACTAGCCATGAGATGCCTACTTATATTGGCAGAGTGAGTGAATGTAAGGTTTTAGGGCGCAAGAGCCAATTTTGGCTATACTGCGCTAAACATTCATTAACTGTGATCCGGAAGGGAAAAAAAGAAAAGGAGAAATTTGATGACAAGAAGAGGGTCGAAAATAGAGAAGGATCACTAGGGTACCCCGGGTTCATGAAACCCGCGTTTACCAAAGATGGTAAACCCCTTGGGGAAATAGAAAAAGATCACTAGGGCATCTCGGGATCGTGACACGTACTCACCTAAAGAAGGTGAGCCCCTTGAGGGGGCTTATATTGGAAGATCAAGTGCACTCTGCAATGTTGCATTTTTAATCCTGATGAGGACGAATACTTCATAGACGATAATGCAACTACACATCGTGCTAGATGTGCTCAAAGTCGCTTCACAGAACATTAGTAGGACTTCCAACACCTTCCCCGGACACCGCACAGGCCCGATCTAAACTCCCTAGAAAGGGATGGGGTAGGGTGGAAAAACGCACCCGACAGCACTCTGCTCTTTTATTTTATTTACAAGATCTAAAAAGCTGCATAGCGAATGCATGATATTCTCTGGACGTCAGTGCACTCCAGAAGCATGTAGACTCGATGCTGAAGCGAATCCGGACAGTTATCATTACAAAAGGTGGTCCAACAAAAATATTTATATTTGGTTTCTAATTCATTGACCACATACACACAGTGTATGTATATACCTTTATATATATCATGTTATACACTCGTATATATATATATATATATAAATTATACATCTTTTGATGTAATAATTTCTTAAATGTTGCAGCAAGAATAGCTCACCATTGGTGAAAAAGAATACTAGTCAGCTCTATTACTTATTTGTGCCTATGCCCTTATTTTAAATCGATATTCTAATTACTCCTGTAGATATTCCATGAGATTCAAGTGTGGTGATTAAGGAGACAAGTTTAATTACTTTGCATCCATGTCAGTAAACCTCGTCTGTGCAGGAGAATTATGGACTAGAAAAAAATCCAGCTCAATCAAAAGTGTACCCTTTACGAACTGTTGTCATAATTTAGGCAGAAGATAATTATTCTAAATCTCGAGAAAGGCATCCGTCTTGAAAATTCTTCATACAGAATTCAACTTATCTAGGCCGAACCAAGAATAAACACCCCCAAACCGTTGTGCCTAAGCTTCCAAATTTCACAAACAGTACAATACAGCCAGTTTCAAAACATGCATTAGGCAATCTTTGCAGCCAGACTCCATTATAGGGTTACCAGATAATGTATTTTGATACATCGTTACAAAACATTGCTCATGGTTCTACACTGCTGGACAATTGCTAAGGACGGATCACAAATTGCTATGTAGCATAACATTAAGCGAGACATGAGGCCTAGTAGGATAAAATATAGTTGCCACACTGTTCAGACATTAGAATAAAGAATATTTATTGTTCTGGAAAGTACAAAAGCTGTGAAACATCTGAAAGAAAAAAAAATGTTCATTTGATCTGCGTACGGAGAAATGGAACAATGCATCTAAAATTCAGCAGGCACCTTAAAGAAAGGTATCAGTACGGGATATGTCCAACGTGGAGTGTGATGCAACATTCCACACATCGTACCATACTCTGCACAACATTATCCAGCAGCTGTTGAGGCAATTTATCCCATTCCTCTGTGACTGCATGGATGAGGGTGTTCTTGTTTGTCGGAGGATAGTTTCGACCAGCAACTTGCCTCCCCAAAGCATCCCACACATTTTCAATGGGGTTTAGGTCTGGAGAACGCGCTGGCCATACGAGACGTTGAAATACCCTCGCTGTCTAGACAATCCCGAACAGCGAGTGTTCGATGACATGTTGCGTTGTCGTCCATAAAAACAAATTTATCACCGACAGCACCACGGAAAAGACGAACATGAGGAAGTAGAACTTCATCAATGTAACGTTGGCCCGTCATAATCCCATTCGCAACCACATGTAGGCACGTGTGGCCATTGATCATGATGCCGGCCCACACCATGATACTGCATGTCGGATATCGGTCCTTTTCCTGGATATTTTCTGGACGATAAGCAGTACCACTCTCGCGCCAGATCAGTTGGCGTCTACAATCCGATGACAGACTGAACCTACTCTCATCTGAGAATAGTACGCATGCCCAGTCCTGTTCAGTCCAATTGTGATGCTCACGACACCATTGCAAACGTGCAGTACGGTGCTGTCTGGTCAATGTGACACACACAACAGGTCTGCGTGCATATAGTCCTTCTCCCCTCAAACGTCTGGCAACAGTTTCTCGGGAGATCTGCTTTCCTGAAGCAGCAAGAAACTGATTTGCCACCTTCTGAGCTGTGGTGCGCCTGTTCCTTTTTGCTGATAGGACGATATATCTGTCTTCTGCAGGCGTCGTACTTCTAACGCGACCTCCCCCGTGCCGTCTACTACACATTCCTGTAGTTTTAAATGACTTCCACAGCCGTGAAACAACGCCGTGAGCGATGTCGAACTCCCTGGCAACATCTGTTATTTTTCGCCCTTCTTCGATCTTTCCAATAATTCGGCCACGCATAAAATCATCTATGTGATGTCGGGAAGACATGCCAAAAATTTTAAGTTCGTCTATTAAATCTTTCCTCTAAAACTTTGACTTGAAACAACAACTGTCCACACGCGTCAAAACCTTTAAAGCTCTTATGAACGCTATCACGTGATGAACAGTCGTGGGAAAAAAATTTGCATACTCATACTTCTTCTTACTAATATCCCGCACTTATTCTAATTTTCCACATTTTGTTTCCTTTCATTTTGTGGTTGCTATGGATGATAGTGTTATCCGTCCTTAGCAATTGTCCAGCAGTGTAGTACCATCGAATTTTGCATCACTGTAAGCGACGTTTTGATTTTTTTTCTGTGATGTTTGGTTTACAAGCAGCACCTTCAAAACAAGGATTTGTAGCTTGGAAAAAACTGTTATTGTATTCATGTTACATTCCCAGGTTTCTTGGAACTTCAGATGAATCTTTTTGGCTGCATCCATGTGATTGATTTTACAACTGAATCTATCTACTAAAAGCAATGCAAGTATTTTAATACAATTGCATCTTTTCCTAATTGATGTTTTGTAAGTAAATCCAATTCTAATACAATTTCATTAAAAATGAATTAGAAAATTGACACATGTTTCGTAATTTATCTCTCCTTAATATTATTCCTTATGTTAGTTAATTTCCCCCTCGTTTAAGGTTATTTACACACACTTAAGGTAACACTTCAAATTCAGAGAAATTTTCAAATAGGATTGACTGATTTTTTATTAGCATCGTAATTTGAAGCTACCCGAGGGCCTTTAAAAAAAACTCCTTCACAATTTCTGCGTCTCTCAGTAAACGGTTTCATATGATTACCACTAATATAACGAACTTAATAGAATGTCTTTGTTACCACTGTGATATTACCGCTACCAAAATACTTCGTTGCTCTTGCAAAGATTATCCAAGAAAGCCTATTCATCCCCTCTTGAAAGAATTCTTCAAGGAAAAGTGTACTTGAATGATTCCTATTTATTGGTATTTTTTAAATACAGCACTTTCGTCCAATCATTTTGAAATGAAATACTTTCTTCGAATATTTTTCGCATGCAAGATAGGAAAGATAGTTAAAAATTTGTTCCCCCAATAAAATGGTCACTACTCCACTGTTGTCTGATATCACTAACCGTAATTAAAAAATATATATCAATTCGTACCCTTACAACACCGACAACAAAAAGAAATATTAATATATTTGATTTCTTGACAAAGAATTTCCCAAGTTTTTAATACAATGTTCTGAAATAAGTGAATTTCTCAAAGTAATGGGCCATGAGCGGGCCACTTAAAACGGCCACAGGTTGAGTAGCGCTGCATTAGACACTTGCACAGTGCGAGTAAGGCAAGATGGATTCTTGGCTTTGTGGGATTCTCGCCAAATTTTATGTCTTCCCTCAGTGCATAATAAAATGTAGGTGATTCCTCCGACTAAATTACCATTTTCTAATCCTCGGATGTCAAATATATATTCGTTCTTAACGCCACTGGCAACGGATTTTTGCATTTCGGGCAGAAATGAGTGGTTTTCTCACAGTCACTAGACTATGCGTTCCTATTCTCTATGCATGGTTCTAGCTGAAATCTGTTGGAAAGAACCTTGGTTAACGATTTGTGACAGTTGAAGACTAGTTTCTGTTCTGCCTTAGAATTCTTCGGAGACGATGCCGATCAAGGTAATGGAAAAACTGGGCTCGATCCGCAGTTAAGTTTTCTAAAGAAGGACTGTGGGTTCTGATTAAAACTTTTTAAAATATGGCTGCGGAACTACTTTGATATCACGGGGCACGCGCCAAGTTGTTGTTTATGTTCGCTAAGAAGGGCGATAAGATTACAGTATGGCTACCTTGATTATTTTGCAGTTTTTGGAATATTGCAAGTTTCCAGAACTTTTTAATTGATATTCACTATTAATGTTAATGTATTCTGTGTAATTATTTTATTAATATAATATAAAAATACAATTATTATTATTTATGTAATAATCGCATAATTTCTTTATTTATAATAATTGTTTTTATATATTTATAAATATTACGTTCTTTATAATTATTATTTTGTGATTCATTTATAATTATTATTTTGTAATTCATTTATAATTATTATGTTGTTTATAATTATTATGTTATTTATAATTATTATGTTACACGAGTATTCTTATGAATAATTTTTATTTTACAAAATACGATTTTATTCTTTTTTTATAATCACTATTAAATTATATATGATTATTATATATAATTATTTTTAAATCATACTATATGAATATTACATGTAATTACTATTAAATTATATTATAAGATTATTATTATATACTGCATAATATTAGAAGTAGATGTAACTTTTTATTAGATTATATTGTTATTCATTATTTATTGATTGATCTTGGTTATTCTCATTCTCTTCCTATATTCTCCTTTTGAAATATATTGCAATGTATTTCAAAACAATTTTTTAAAACTATCTTCCTGGCGTTTTTTAAAACTATCTATCTTCCTATCATCCCAGCGACAACAAGCGTTGATTGGCGTGATTCCTTTATTGCGCTAAGTAGCGTTTGGCGTCATGGCTCGTGATATTAAACTAGCACCATGACACCATTGACTACCCAGTGAGATTTCCTGTCTTCGGAATAAGAGGACCCTGCTAAACGGGAACCATCAATAAGATCATTTTCAAAAGGTGGAAGATCTGTCTTTTTTTCCCTTTTTTTACTTCATTCATCGAGATGAGCCATCTTACACCTTACTAATATTAGCATTCTAGCCACGTCTAATCAATGTCATATAAAAATAATTCGGCATTTTTTCATCCCGAGCATGCATTCAAATGACGATCTCAAAGATCCCTTATTCATTTGCCAGTGTATGTAAAAACCAGTTATATGTACTACTTTTGTCCACATTGAGATATAATGAATGAATTTTCAATCATTAGAAATTCATATTAAATAAAACCTTTTATTAGGTTAACCTTTAACATATTTCTTCATTTTGTTTCATTTAATCAGAGAATTAAATGAAACAAAATGAAGTAAAAATTGAATGCCACGTTGATCTCATCTAGTATTAAAAGATCATCTCCGGTCTAATTTTTATGCACGAAAATGTTATGAATAGTGGTTTCACACACACACAGTGTGAGACCCAAAACATAGAATCAGAAACATAACTATCCAATTTAGATGAAGGTACATTCCAAGATAACTTTTTTTAATAAAGAGAATTCTCAAAATCTCATCAGTACATTATCGTTACCATAATGGGATAGTTTCTTAATTGATACACATTATACTACGACTGTAATGAACTCGAATGATCGGGAGATATGAGAGATCATCGCGCCCATTAAGGCTTCCTTCATTAAGTTCATTAACCTTCCATTGACTGTTCAGAATGGGAATCGGCTAATAAAGAACTGTGTTCTTTTGAGGAATGTTAAGAAAACTTCTGAAAAATCTCTTGGGAGAAGGGAATTTTTATTGGGTATCTAGAGAAGGATTTTTACTTTCTATTGACACTGAAAAAACGCTTAGATATTTCCTTTTTTCCAGCCTCTCTATGTTAATTATTATCAAAGTTAAATTTACATTCTATTCGAGATAAATAAAAATACATTTGTCTCTTAGAAAAATAGGTTTCGGCAACTATTTAGCCATTTTGTGCAACTGGAACAGAGAATATAAAAAGTACAAAATTTGAATCATTTATATTTATATTTCATGTGGGAGTATGCAAATTTTGGACGCAAAAAATTTTAAAAACGAATTTTAATTAGCTTAATAATAAAAGAAAAATTAGCATTTTTAATAAAATAAATTATACTTATAAAAGAAATGTTATATTTCTATTATATTACCTTTATACTTTAATTTATAGTTTGGCGCTCACCTTGTACCCCCAAATCAGCAGAATTTTTATGATACAAAAAAATTGACAACGCCCATAGCGAATGATTATGCGGCACGTTAAAGATCCCTAGAGTGCCTGTTTGTCTTGAATGCTTCCTGCAAAAGAACTTCTAGTGCGGTTTCTCATTGTCAGAGCTCAGGTGAGGGCGTGGGACTGGGTGAGAAAATTACATTAGTATCCACCTATATGGTATCGCACTAAAAAGTAATACCAGCTCCCGGGGAATGTTTCGGGTCTGCAATGGTAATTACCAATCCCATTTGAAAGAAAAGTTTGTAATTATATAAAAGTTAGATTTATATTTTGTTATCTAAACCCTGCGGCAAAACTTTAAGGGGTGATAGTACACATTTTGACAAACAATAGTAAATAGGAAACTTAGGGTCCCAAACGTCTTCCGAAGGAGATAGGTGCCATTAAAGTTTAGGGTACGAAATTTCAAATGATTATAAAAAACCGAAAAATGAGTCGATTCCTTAGTGGTTTACGCTAAAATTATTCTTTTTATCAGTATTTTCTTGAGAAATAAATTTTAAAGATAAAGCTCAAAAAATGTCGATAGAGGGCGCTTTAGGCTTTGGAGTAACGAACAACTATTTTTAATGTTATTTTTTGTATCACATTAAAGACTTTCAAAAGCTTAGACTTAAACTTAAATTTTGAGCTCAAAATTTGAATCGTTAGGGGTGGTTAAGTAGCACAAACGGAATCGTGTTCAGGAACTCACCTCCTTCCTGGACACAGTTAAGTTATTCACGATCTTCGATGCTCGGTCGTAAACTAGGCAGCCGCTACTATCCATTAAACGTAAAATAAACGAGAGAGGGATGACAAAATTAAATAAAAAGTTATTCATATCAGACATGAGCAATTTCTTCCCGCAAAATACCCGATTTACATGCAAAGTGTAGAATACAAGGATTTAACTGCATAGTGCTAATGGTATGTAAGGATTTAAAGTTCTACTGCAAAGTGTTCCAGCCAACATAAAGGCTCGTATGGGGTTCCAAGATGCGGAGCGCCTGTACATTTCAGGGCAGATGTGCGAAGTGCATTGGATACAGCATATGTAGGGCGATGGATTGGATGGGGGTGGTCCGGTAAATTGGTTGCCATGCTCGCCTGATTTCTCTTGCCTAGACTTCTTCCTCTGGAGCCATATGAAGAGTCTTGTTTACGCAAGCCCCGTCGACTCCGACAAGGCCAAGATTGCGAAGGTTGTCGTCGTAGCAGGAGAAATCCGGGAGATGCCTGGGGTATTTGCTAATGTTCGACATTCTCTCCGTCGGCAGTGTGAGGCCTGCATCTTTGCTCGTGGGTGCTTTTTCGAGCATGTTTCTGATTTCGCAAGAAAATCATGCGTTTACCATTTTCTACGTGTCATCATTCATTCAACCTTCATTCATACGCACTACATGGGTACATCAAATTGTTTCTTTTTTATTTTGAGCAGAGAAGTTATTCATGTCTATTATGAATATATTTTTTTAATTTTGTCAGCCCTCTCTCGTTTACTTTACGTGAAGGAGGTAATAGTTGCTGCCATATAGCTACGACACCAAGTCCTACGACACCATGATCGGGAATAACTCAACTCTATTCAGAGGAAGGGAGTTTCCAATTTCACCTCCTGAAAACAGTTGAGTTTGCGCTACTTAAAAACCCTAACGATTCAAATTTTGAGCTCAAAATTTAAGTTAAAGTCTAAGCTTTTGAAAGCATTTAATGTGATACAAAAATAACAGTAAAAAATAGTTGTTCGTTACTCCAAAGTCTAAAGCGTCCTCTATCGACATATTTGAGCTTTATCTTTAAAATTTATTTCTCAAGAAAATACTGACAAAAAGAATAATTTTAGCGTAAACCACTAAGGAATCGACCCATTTTTCGGTTTTTTATAATCATTTGAAATTTCGGACCCTAAACTTTAATGGCACCTATCTCCTTCGGAAGACGTTTGGGACCTTAAGTTTCCTATTTACTATTGTTTGTCAAAATGTGTACTATCACTCCTAAAGTTTTGTCGCAAAGTTTAGGTATACCCTGTAAATGTATTTGTTTCTATGGGAAAGGGAATTTGCATTTTATAAAAAATGATAATTTTCGTAAAATAGGCTTTGGTAACTTATTTAGCATAGTACGAGAATATATACAGTTACGATTGCACGATTAGATTACTTCTCGGTCTTATGTTAAAGTTAATCATGTGGAATTGACTAATTTAATAATATTAGACTGTTGGTTTGAATACAAGGTGTGGAAAATAAATAGCCACAGAAGAGTGTACATGAATGTGAGGCGCACACTAAGGGATCGAAACCGGTTCGTATCTTGTGTCAGTGTGAACCGAAAGTTCTGATGAAGACTTATTTCTAAATAGCTTACAGGCAGTAACTAAGAGTTCTTTAACAGAACTGGATTCTTGTTGAAAAGAATATTATTTTAAACATACTTTCATTTTTGTTTCATTTTAAAAACTAACCACTTGAAAAAAAGTCGTCGATTACATATTTTATATACATTTAATACTCTAAATATTTGAATTGCTTATATTATTAAACCTTTCATGACTTAGAAAAACGTTTTCTCCCGTTTAAAAATTTATTTTTTTCGTACTTAATTATAGCCTTATCCTCAGTTTTATACATGTCAAAATAAAACATATACCTGTGAAGATGCTTATCCGAGGACAGAGCCCACGGCACTAGAGTCCATAGCCACGTAACATAACCACTAGGCAAAAATGATCACTCCTATCTGGAGGCTGCTACTAGTTTATGAAGATACCGCCAGTGAAACGGTGAATATAGACGAACTATTTTTGTTATGGTGGGCATGGGAGCTATTGCTGTTAATTGGTGATGTTGCGGCAAGTCGGTCTGGCGACTTTGATTACTCTTGTTGCGGGTAGATGGCACCACGATAGCTGCTGTAAAAGATTATTTTTCTTAATTCAGCTAAGGACACCATTATTCGAGGATAGAACCCGCGGACGCTAGGGTACATAGCCGCGTAACAACCACTAGACAAAAGTCATCACTCCTGTCCGGAGGCTGCTACTGGGTTTTGAAGATACCACTACATACCGAACGCAATTAAATAACAGAAACGATTAGAGAAAAAAATATCAAGCCAATTGGCGCTATTGATAAAACTTTCTTGTGAAGCATTCCTATTTTTATTACTTATTTCAGTCTTTCTTTTATTGCGTCGTATAATAATCTAATGCTGTGTGTTCTAACATTTTAAGTTCCTGGGTAAATATAATTTTGTACAATAATAAAGTGCATTTCAACACAGGAAAACAAATACCTGAAGAATTATACAGGAATCCAAATTGAATTGGTACAAATTGATAAGAAAAACATTTAGTTACATATTTATTTATTTTACGTCTAAACAAACTAAAATAAATTATTGCATACTAATGTTTACTGTTAGCAAACTTATGGTCCTGTAAGGGTTAATATATTTTTTCGGATTTATTCGGACCAGTTTATGAAATATTTTATATTTGCATTAATCATGTATATGATTTTTAAAAAATTTAGCTAAAATGTTGCCTATGATATTTTATTTTATTTCGATTGAAATGATTTTATATTAATAAATATCAATAAAAAGGAAACACATTTATTGATTTTTCATTGTTTAGTTAAAATACTCAAAAATTTAAAAACGAATATATAAGGAAAATATGGGTTTAAATAGTGAATAAATGAAGAATGCATTGTGTGTCTAGAATTCTGCTTTTGAAAATAAAAAAGTTTTAAGAAACTTGCAAAGGGTAAACAAGGATTTTTAAATTGCCCAACAAAAGAATCCGATGACAAAATTGCGTTCTAACGCATTTTGTTTTTTATTTTAGGAAATTTATCTATTTTTCTTTAAGGCAATGAAATATAATTTGATTAAATGCGGCTAATGTAATAAATTTATAATCACATTTCTTTTATCTCTTACGGTTTCTATGGTCTTTCTTGATGTGTGTGTGTATCATCTTAATTTCTTAAAATCACTTCAATTTATCTAGCGTAGAGTTGTGTATTGTTTTTTAACAAATTATGTAATTCATATTTACTTTAAATTGAACATACTGCTTTATTCAATTTTCTGTAAATTACAAGCCATATTTTATAATTAATGCTTCAAAATGCTTTTAAGAATTAAAAAAGACTTACTAAAGTACTTTTTTTCCATTCTCGAACACTGTACGACAAAAGCTTCGATAATTAATCTTTGTAGACTATTACGTGACAATCTCTTTCCGGAGTGGGAAATGGCTAAGGATTAGCACATGAAAATTTCTATTTAGTTTTTTGATGCACGGTAAATCAATATATTTAAAAAAATGCGCGTTAATGTTCACTTTTTTCACAACTGTATTTATTACTTCAATTTCTTATAATAGCAATTACTTTTCCAATAATATAAAATTTTTAGAATTGGAAAATAGTTTTCTGTGGGTAGGGTAAGAGAGTAAAACTTTTGGAATAAAGGAAAAATTTTGTTTTGCAAAATGTTTGAGGCACTCATTTAGCACTAAAGAACTCCTTGTAGAATTCTCATAAGCTAAAAACCATTCCAATAAAAATTTCAATTATTAATAATTTAAATTTTAATTTAAAATTTGTGTAAGAAGTTTCTCACCTGAAGAAGCAATGGATTCTTAATTAGAAATTCCCCTTCACGTATAAAAGTTAATTAATTTTTTTTTTATTTCCAATTGCTTAAAAAAATTGAAAACTTACAATATAACAAGAAACACACACACACACAAAAACTATAGAAAATATCCCATCCACAAATGTCCATCACTCCAATACCTTTTCATCTTGGAGTCTCCACACAGAGCCGAGCATCCCAAAGATTGGTTCCTTCCCATCACCTCTTCCCCTACAAAGTAGGCACTCCCAAAAATACCGAGTCGGGGAAGGGGAACCACATAAGAGAGTCATGGCCCACCACAAGTCTAAATTCTGTGACAACTTTTCACGAAGTTTACGCAAGATAGATTGAGTCAGCTAATCCTCCAACTTCTTAAAGTAACATGAGAAGTGAGCGATGCTTTCCAATTTTGTGTAATTAGATTTTTGATATAAAGTTTTAAGGAATGAAAAGAGTTATGAGTATTTGGCTGTTGATTTATTGAATTCCTTTCTTAACCAGCAAATCAGTCCATTCATTGCTATAACTATCACAATTTTATCCATTGGAGTGTTATTTCATGTTCCTCTATCCTCAAACTCTTCTGGACAACCCGACAAGTTGGGATAATCTTAGATGTGTATTTTTTCCTAGATCCAACAGCCTGAACGGCTGCGGTAGCCCAGTGGTCAAGGTAATGGATCATGGCAGGCATGTTACGAGTTCGAGCCCAGTACCACTAAAGACCCGCCGTGTAGGGCAGCGATTCATGTTAAATCTGTCGAGAGCTGAAACATCCTCCCGTTGGTGTAGTGCAGTAGTTAGGAGAGGGGTGTCACTCAGGTGTCATCCACGTCATTTGGCCATGGTTCAGAATTACATGGTCCGTCGCCAGAAGCCCTCGTGTAGCTGAACAGTGCGACGCTAATATTCACTCACTCAGCCAACAGCCTGAATGGCAGCTTTGGAGGGTTACAGAATAGCTACCTTATTATAAAAGGAACAAATTATATATACTCCAGTACAGCATAAATAGCCATAACTTCCCCATGAAAGGCTGTTTTTTGTTTTCCTACAGGTACATAGGGGGGAAAGATCGAAGATTATTCTTGCTCCAGCATTCGGTGAGAGTTCAGTCAAAGAACCATCGGTGTAAATATGTTACCGCTCAGGATAAAGGATGTTGTGTCGTCGCGAACCCTTAAAACTTATTTCATTGATAGCGAGAGGGCTCATGCAGCTTTTTGCCAAAAGGCATTTTATTCCAAGTAAATAAAACATATTATTAAATTCAATAGTACATTTTTGCTCTTCACAGCCATTCGCTGGAGAGAAGCTCTAGTCCCATTTAAAGGTTAACGACCTTGAAATGATCGGCTCACGGGTGCGGCTGTCCCCACAACCCGTTTGTGATGTCCCCCTTGGGTCACACCTTGAACACCAAGATTAATTTGAGGCAAAGAACCACCAAAAGCCATTTTGAATAATATTTATTTTTGTTATAATTTCCTCAAAAATCTCTGATAACAAACAATATAACTGTTACGTCATCTAAAGGGATTTGCCTTTATATTAAATTAAGTTACTAAGAATACGATTGATTACTAATCTAGCTCAACTCAAGTAAGGTTTACCGAAATAAGAGATCCGAGAAACACACGTATTCGAATTCTTAATTGTCATTAACTTTCACTAAGTAACTCAAACTGACGCTTAATTTAAGCGTACGTGAATTATATTTACCGCTGGCATATATCAGCTTTCTGTTACGTCTAGCAGCACGACGTCTTCACGAATCTAATCTCTTTGAATCTTCTAGTTTAGCTTGTAACGTTGTTGGCTCAATAGCCTACCATCATCTCTCTTGCTATCTCGCAACCCTCGACTTAAATACCTTATCTCATTTACACATCCCAAACTTCTTTTTGGAGTTGATTGGAAATAAACGCGAATTTATATTCCCTAGAAAGACGCCTTAGAAGATTAGTGGAAAGGTTCCGTACAGATTCGTCACACGTTTCACTGTTATCGTCTTAAGTCTATCAACTCTAGCAGTTTCTCCGCAGACTCCGGCCCTCTGACTTCAAATGTCATCACAGTTACTCTCCCTTGGTCCTTGAGATGCGGCTGACCCCGCAAACTGACGTGGAAGATAATGCAGAAGATTGAAGAAGATCCTCGTCAACTTGTGAGTCGACCTTTTAAATCTCCTGGGTGGGCCGCTTTCACGCCCCCAATCATCTCTGATTGGTATAGTTGATCAGCATAGGACCCACCACTTCATCTCCCCAATCCCATTGGTTCTTGGATTCAATAGGAAGGCGAGACAGAAACCATCTCCATCACTGTACCTAGTATACTATCTGGAGGGTCTATAAATCATGATGTCCCTTCAACACTGAGGGTATTTTTTTTATCACAACCGGGCGGCATTCTTCAAATAGTTCATGGTAGCCATGTGCGAAGCGACTCGACTATGAATATTGTTCACAGAAGTATTCTTTCTATAGATCGTGGTGTCAGAACGTTATTGGGAGGTCGGAGAGTGGGGAACGTGCTTTCAACGTAGCTGCCTTCAGAATCCACGGGACGCATGTTTTGCTCCAGGCATGAGGGAAGAATACACGGTTACTTTTGGAAGATTACAATGTCCCATTCGGGTATTCCAGTCACCTTGTACATCAAACTTGACAAGTATTGCCGTGAAGAGTTCGACTAATGAGCCATCGCTACAGTGTGCATAGTGTGCTAGAATCTTTAAGTTGCTTTGAGACAAATGGCTCTTAAGAAACTGTTGGGTAAGGTTCAGCTAGGTAGCTATCTCGCAATGGTTTCAGGGCTTGCGGATATTAAGAAACACTGAACAAGTTCACCTTTAAGTTAATTAATAAATACGTAAAATTCGTTTTTTATCAAATTGTTCGGAGATTTGTTAAATGTAAATAAAGTAAGAACCAGATAATTCTTTCAAAAACTTAACTGTGATTTTTTGATACATATATATTTTGCTTGGCAAAATTATAATTTAATTATAGATTAAGTGGTTCAAAATGAAATTATTTTTTATCAATGCATCCACAGAGAGTCGTAATATTGTAATGTCACGCATTTCTTTTTAAATTACAACAATAATTAATTTTTTTACTCGTCTAGGAATATATTTTTTATCTATTTTTCCTTTGATGAGGGTAAATGATGGAGATTATATACAAGACGTAATAGCGCTTTATTACAATTGGAATTGATGGATTTTTTTAATCTTGAACCATGAAATAATTTAATTAGCTATCAAAGGCACAAAATTGAATCTGTATTCTGTTTTTATCTTTTTATACGAAAAAGGAGAAAAAGTTATTTAGTAAATTAAATGATCACGCGAATAATTCTTTAAATTGAAAAGTTCTTGGAAAATAATGTTCTTCCTTCCATAAAATGAAATAAAAGAATCTAATTGAAATGTCAATCGTACTTTTTAATCCTGAAAGAATTAGTAAGTCTAAAAGAGTATTGAATCAAAATTTAAGTAGGAAGAATTAGCGCTCGATTTCAATATAACTTTTTTGTTCCTATTTTCTTATTCTTTTTCCTTACTTAATTCGAATTTCAACATTTAAACTTGTACTTTTTACTGCATGACATTTAAATCATTTGAAGAACATTATTCCCCTTTTAGTTTTCATTTAAAAAAATGTTTTATTTTTTTTTAAGTTCTTCATTGGAAATTCATTTTATTTTCATTAGATTCATGTTCATTTATCGTTCAATAATATTGCTTCAAATTCGGTACTATGATATTTGCCAAATCTCTGGAATTATATTCACGTTGTATTTTCCTTCAAATAACGAAAATAATTTAGCTTTATTTTAAAGAAAATAATAACTTTTTCTTATTCTATTTTGATAAAAAGTTGTTGTCCCCCCTTTTATAAAAGTTCATTACAATAAATTGATATCTTGACTTCCGCGAACTCGGAGTTACAAAATTTTTAGATCTCGTTGATTCGTCTTTTTTTATCATTATTACTGAAATTCAGGCAGAATTAGGACCTGAGCCTGATGAAATTGTTAATTTAATTGAAGAAGTTATCGATTTTTTCAAGCAAATAAATTTAGAAGTGCATATGGATGACGTTCAAGAATTGCTAGATTCCCACAATCCGCAGCTAATAGTTGATGAGCTCATAGAAATGCATAAGCAAGTGCAAAACATTGAAGAATTTGAGCGATACTCAAACTGTGGCCCAACGAGCTTTTTTAAGTGGCCCGGCCATGGCCATTTTCTCTGAGAAATTTACTTATTTTAGAACATTGTATTAAACATTTGGTGGGAAATTCTTTGTCAAGAAATCCAATACATCAATTTTGCTTTTTCCTGTCTGTGTCGTACGGGTACGAATTGATATTTTTTTTTATTTGGAACGGTTACAATTAGTGATAACAGACAACAGTGAAATAGCGAGAATTTTATGGGTGGAACTAATTTTTAATTATCTTTCATATCTAGCAAGCGAAAAATATTCGAATAAAATATATCATTTCAAGACGATTGGGAGGTTGATTATTTTGTAGTGAAAAACTAATACGGATCAGTAATTGTTTGATTTGTCACGAAAGTGTTGTATTTAAGAAATACCAATCAACAGGAATCATTCAATGACACTTTTCTTCGAAGATTTCCTTCAAGAGGTGATAAATAAGCTTCCTTGAATAATCTTTGCAACAGAAACAAAGTGTTTTATCAGTGCTAATCACAGCGGTAACAAAGATCATCCTATGAAGTTTGTTATTTTATTGGTAATCATAGGAAACCGTTTACTGATGCAGAAATTGTGAAGAAGTGTTTCTTAATTTCTTCCTATTTAGTGCTAGTGACAAAAATAAAATGTACAAACAATAATAATTAAAACAGGAGTTATAATATTTTGATCGATTTTCCACATTTTAAATTTTTAACGTTATCTTATTCTTAAAGCATTTCTCCCCCATATCCTCTTGTTGCGGCCCGCGTGAAATAAATAACATATGGTTGCGGTCCAGCAAAAAAAAGGTTGAGTACCCCTGGTTTAAACCCAGTTCAATCAGAAATTTGAATGACGGTGGGTCATTTGACAGAAGGTCTTAGTTTGATTGAAAAAGGGTAAAAAATTTTTAGAAAATATTTACTCTAACAAAAAGCGTATTTTTTCAACAAAACAAGGAATAAAAAAAATATTAGTCCGCTAAGAAGAAATTTTGTGGGTCCATACACACGTAAAGAAAAATCATTCTACTACAAAATAATGCTGCATATTTGCTTAGGGATTTTTATATTTAACAATTTCTAATATTGAAAACAATCGTTTCATTTGTTTACATTGTATATAATATTGAGTCTTTAACTTAATGTCGTTTATATATAGTAGAAGGGCATATATTAACAGAATCATTTTCAAATATTTTGAAAATAAATTCACTTGATATTACGTTAAAAACAGCATTTGTCCCTATATATTTATCGATTGTGTATGCATGCTTCCTTAGAGATATGTGTATTTTATTGCACTTATTCTATATCTGTAAATCGCTTGACCGGGTTAGAGTGTTTCATTCCATGTATTTTCTGAAATACATATTAGTACTATATATATATATATAACAATGAAGAATTTTTAATTATATTTAAGGAAATTAAAACATGTTTTAACTGTTTCAGTCTTCAAAATACGCGCATGTACAGGGACTAGTGCTCGTTAAATCTGTTGAGATTCAAATTCTTCATGGTGTTGATGTTTAAATAGTACAATACCAGGTGGAATTGCATCTTCGTCATTGTACCGTGGTTCAAAATGACGAGGTTGCCAGTTGTCCTGAACTGGCAACCTCGTTAACTTTAACCTTAACTTCAAAGTGCGACATGAATAAGGATTCCTCTGTAATGCAGGTTGTGTAGGGTTTACACAGACGACTTGGAATAACATACGAATATAGGGCCGCAAATGCCGTAGTTTCAAGATATTGTATCGAACTCTAGATGCGTTCTGAAACTCTAGGTGGCAATGCGGACTGATTCGAACCATTGCGCATGCGCAAGTGCTACACGAGCTTCAGTCAATGATTACCACTTGACGAGAGAGATTGTATTTTTGCTCCTCCAGCGAGCGTGGCCGCGGTAGCCGAGTGGTATATGTATTGGATCGTGGCTTCCCTTGTCACGAGCTCGAGCCCAGTACCACTAAACACGCGCCGTGTAGGGCAGTGATGCACGTTAAATCTGTCGAGAGCTGAAACGTCCTCCCGTTGGTGTGGTGTTGTAGTTAGGAGAGGGGGTGCCAGCTGAGGTGTCGTCCACGTCACTTGACCATGGTTCAAAATTACATGGTCCAAAAACCCTCGTGTAGCTGAACGGTGTGACGTTAATATTCAATCAATCGATCAACTACCAGCGAGTCTAGTTTGGATTTGTGAAATCTACAAGCGAGTTTTGAGTCAAAGCTTTTGCATCTGCTGGAGGCCGATGGGTTGGATGCCACACGGGCTTGCTTTATTTCTCTAAAAGTGCCATGAACTCGACTTAACCACGATTTTTTGTTAAAACCTGTAAATAGTGTAATTGTTTGTGTCTATCGTGTATGTTTGAAAATATCAATCAAGTTTCCTCGCTTGGACATTACAATATGGAGCAAAGAGGTAGAGAAAATGAATAGAAACAGTTAATCAGCCTAACGCTCATGTGTGGGCTTTGCAGAACCCTCATCGTACGTAATTGCGAGCGCTTCAGCAGCGTTCCTAAGTAAATGTTTAACCCGGAATTTTTGAGATGACCTCATTAGATTGCCCCTGTCCTTTGGACGGTCGGGCATGTCTGATCTTCATGCAAATAATTAGGCCCGAACTTCTCAACGTACTCCATGTACCTCCGTCCATGGATACCAGTAGGACGGGGCTTCTCCTCATTACGGAATCACGTCCGTGAAAAACACCTCAACGTAGCCATTGGTGGACTGGTTCATTTTTTTCCAGATCACCGAACCTATAATACATGGACTTGTTTATCTGGGGTCACGAAAAGGGGGTAGTATGAGATGCCCTTTCTTTCAGTTGAAGACCACATCGGTGGAGTATCTGTCGCTGCTTGGAAGAGATGCGACGAATCTTTCAAAATGTAAGGAATTCCATGCAGCACCGCTGAGAGTCCTGCCAGTTGACTTCTGGTCGTAATTTTGAACACCTTTTGTAGTACAAACTTTCCGTCCCATTAATGTGTTACTGTTTCTGCTCTTTTTTCTCTGCTTATTTGAACCACAGCTCTTATCACTATGGCATTTGCGACACTTTGTGATTCCGAGTCGTCTCCGTACCCCTGTGCGTCCTGCAAGTTTGTCGGTATGGCAGAAAATCACCCTGTACAATAAATTTCACATTATAACTTGTAAATATTTATCAGTGGAAAGAGGAATTTTAGCAAATTTATTTAATCGTTTCTCAAAAATGATAATTTGACGAATGAGACTGGATAGTGGGAGTGGTGTGGAAGTTAGGAGAGGGAGTTCCAGTTTTAGGTGACATACTCGTCACTTCACCATGATTTAAATTTGTAAGATCCATCTTCTACAGCCCTCGTGTATCTTCTAAATGCGATGTAAAATAAATTCGAATAAATTCTTGCCGAATAAAGTATAAAAAGATAAAAAGTTGTATATAAAAAATTAATGAAAATATTCAAACACACTGAATCTTTCATTATAAATTAGTATAAAGGCGCGATTTGATGTTGCTATTACTAATGCACCTGATTGGCAAAGACCAGATCAAGGCCCACGAAATTCATCATGGCAAAGAGCGAAATGACGCTTGTCGTTAGCCATAGCTTTGAACATCATACAGGTGACAGAGCGATTTAGCTCAGTTTCACCCCAATGTTGAAAGAGAACGCCCTGGGGTGTTTAGGGGCCACCCACCTCTCTTCCACTTCCACCAACCTCACGAGAGGACTTGTGGCTCAACGGCTATTTAAATTACCCCCATACCGTGAAGGCACTATACATTTACAAACATCCATTCCTTCTCTGGGATTCGAACCTAGATCCGACGGCACAGCAGACAGCGTCGCTAACCACTATACCGGATGGGCGATAGGCGTTATTTAAATATCTTAAGTTATTTTCTTAAGGCTACACAATACCCAACAAATTTCAGAAATACTGAATTTTTGCATTTTTTTAGGCCCATATCATTGAGAAGTTCGCCACTAAATTTTAGGTCTGCCAACAAATTTTTTTAAAGATATTAGAAGTTTTCGGAGTTAACGTTTTGGTTTCGGTTTCATGTTAAAACATTTTTCCGCTCTTAAATTGAATTCATTAAAAAAAAATTGAAGTACAATCAACTCTTTCAGTGTGAAAAAATGGCTATTAATTTCAATTTTCATGGCTAAAATCATTTCTGCTTGATTATGTTTTGAGTTCTCATTGTTCCTTAAGGTTGATTTCAAGGCCAATTTTTGTCTAAAAAATATCTTATGTAACTTAGAAGCATTACCATTTATTTTTTACTGTTGAAAAAGTGTGTGTGCCACACTATAGGAGCGATAACTTCAAATTTTGTAATGTTATCTCAGGGTTTAGTTATGAATAAAAAACAAGATGTTAGTATTGTCCTATAAAATTATTTGTTCACATATGTCTGTACTCATTAAGTAATATTTTTTTGCGAAATATAGAATCATTTTTGAGAATTAATTGTATTCTAAGAAGGAATCAATAGGTTTATGGTAACTGAAATAGGTTATAAATCCTTTAGAGATTCAAAATTTTATTTAAATATCTATAAAAAAAACTCCGTCAAGCGTTGTTCCATACGTCCTCGTGCTTCATTTGGATCATTTGACATAATTAAATTGAATTTTGATTTCAAAAAATCAACTAAAGTTTTTGATATTTCTTTTGAAATATCTACTTTAAAATTTCCACTTAAAATCATAGGTAATTTGTTCAGAAGAGCCGATCCGGATTTGAGAATTTTAATTGTAGTTTAACAATATTCAATTCTATCCATGAATTAATTTCAGCAAAGGAATAGTAAGACAGGTAGTTGAATGGGAAGAGAGGAATCTAGGTCAAAACCTTTAAAAAGGGGTTTAATCAGAAGATTTATGTCACCTAATGTCTGGCTTATACTAGCTCTTTTGTCATTGTATGGCAGTTTTGTACAAATATATCCGGTGCTGCTGCAAGGAAAATCTTCTTAATTATATTTTGTTTTCTTGTATTTAAAATATTTAATGTAACTTTTTCTTAATACCTGTATACTTAATTTTGTTATTTTAAATTTTTAATTGTTTTAATTTTCTTTTTAGACTCAAAGAGTATATTTAAGTAATGTGATTAATAGAACTATTTGTTCATTGCTATTCCAATTCGCTTACAAAAATAAATTTTTATTCTTAACATCACGACGATATTGATAATGATAATTATGTTATTTACTTAGCTCTATAAAAATTTGTCCTTTTTCTACATTTTGTGTTTAATTTTAGTGTAGGATTTTTCTTTCTCTCTAAGCCTATTTTTCAATTCCTATATATATATATATATATATATATATATATATATATATATATATATATATATATATACTATAGCTCAAACTCTCTATATATTTATCTTGGTGGAATTTTCAATCGTTAATAAAATACATTTTAAAGCGCTCAATTGAGCTGAAATTTTATATACATGATTATTTTTGATGACAATACACTAATTTAATTGTAATTAATAAAAACTAATTGATTAAAACTAATTATTCAAAGAATTACAAATACAGCCCCGTTGGCATAATTTTTAGCGACTTAGCAACCCTTTTGGCGACTTGTGTCAAAACTTGGAAAGGTTTTTTTCTCACATTTTAATGCGCTCATTTGAACTGAGATTTTCTATACACTATTGTTTTGGGTAAATATATGATAATTTAATTATAATTAATTAAAATGAATTGACTGAAACTAATTATTTAAAGAATTACAGATACAGCCACTTTGGTTTCCTTTTTAGCGACTTAGCGAGCATTTTGGCGACTCATGTCAAAACTTGAAAAGGTTTTATTCTCAAGTTTTAAAGCATTTAGTTAAACTGAAATTTTATATACACGATTGTTAATGTTGTGATTCTGTCATATGTATATATACATATTTATGTTAATTGTAACTATTTAATAAAAAGTAGCTAAAATAAAAATTTTCTTTGCTGATCTAAGTATAAATTGATTTAATATATATATATATTATTTGTTTAAAATTAGGATGTTTCATTTTCATGCTTCAACTAGGATTAAAAAGAATCCCGCATTCATTTCAGTAGAAAAAGGTGGCGGGAGGAGGGAGCCCCACTTAGATCGAAGCTAGGAACTTTACTTTTATGGCGTATTGGTGTGTGCATGGGGGGCAAACTACAGCGTGTCAAAATGGCGGGGGGAAATGTCCCTCTTTTCCCTTTTAGGGGGTGTATGTCCGAATGAAGGCGAAAGAAGCCGAATGAGCGTTACATTCCCGAGCATGACGTTCATTCAAGTTCGCTTTCCTGCAAATAGCGCCAATAGAAGTTATCACTTCAAAAATGACACGGCCAGAACGTTGTCGGGCTGCTTTGAGGAACAGCATTTCGAAGAGATTTATTACGAATGAAAATGATGTGTCTAAAAATCGGCCCTCGGCTGAAAAATTGCAATTAGACTTTTTAATACAAGTATTCGGAATCCAAGTATTGCAGATAAAACTAAATATATTTCCATAATGTTAAGTTGACCAACCATCCTCCTTTTATAGGTTCTGTCCTTCCTCGAAAAGTTTCCTCCTACTTGTCCTCCTTTTCATTTTTTTTTAACTGAACTATTAATCTAGATCCTGATGATCTAGATCAGGGGGGGCGAACCTTTTTGGATCAACGCGCCATTTTTTATTTCAGAAATGTTTAAAGACGCGCCGTCAAATAATTACGAATTTTGAGAAAATAATAAAACTAAATACTAACTATTCAAAACTCTTTAATTACAACGAAAAAATATTTTTTGCACCATATAGTAATAAATGTTTTACTTATACGTGTAATTCAAGTTAAAGTAACATTAGTGTGAATTCTGTTGCAGTAAATTAGATGACAAATAATTTGTATTAAGATTGCAAGATGTTATTTTTACCAGAATGCAAGCTGAATCGGAGTCATCTTCCAAACGGTTTCTAGGTCAGACTTTAGGGTTATTCATTTCTGAAAATAATGACTCGCAGGCATAGGTAGATGAAAATATGGTTAAAATAGCATGAACAGTTTTTTCAAACAGCTGGAAGTATCTGGAATCGAATTCCTTGGTTCCAAAATTTCATTACTATATTTTTACTTATATTGCTTGTTAATCTTTCTGTTTTAATCAATTCCAACTTTCTCCTTTTTCAACAAATTTTTGAATCCATATTGAACTGGACTGAAAATCAATCAGTTGCATTTAAAAATTTTCAATTTACAACCAGTAAAATTGGAACAAATTCAGTTTATTAAACGAAGTCACATCAAGGTACATAAAAAATCTTGAGCGATTCCGATAATTCTATGAACTGAGAAATTCTCGCTGAAAACTGCAACCGATCACTCACGTTGATCGTAATATTTCATATGGAACTTTGTTATTTTGAAATAAACTGCAAACCGTTTTGATCGATTTCGTGCCCAAAATATGGTGTCGCATGCCTTCAATGGCAAGCGTGCCACGAGTTCACCATCCCTGATCTAGATGAACCAAATATGTTTTCAATATATCGAAGAATGGTCTGAAATAAATATTACAGGAAATAACAGTTTTCGATGGTATTTTTTTATTTCATTGCAAGTATATTGGGCAGATATAGGAAGTTGTGTTGAGTTTTTTATCGAAAGAAATTCCCGTTTTAAAATCGATGACAATTGTCTGTTTGAAGTAGAAAGATGACTGGATGTATATTTAAATTGTAATAAAATGGAACAAATGGAAAATTAACATGCTGAAATTGACAAAAGATGAGTGGAAATACTTAACCACTTCAAAAATGAACATTGTCCATATGATAATTTAATTATTGAATTTACGTTGTGCTGCCCTGGAACTAATGCAGAAGTTGAAAAAGTTTTTTCAGTTGAAAATGATTTTTGGAAGTGAGAAATAAGATCAAATGTTGATATTTTAGCTGCAGTACTTACCGTAAAATTCAGTATGAAGGATATTTTTCTGCTCCGAAATGACCAATGTATTAGAAAATGATATATTGACAAAACCATCATTCAATGGGAAAATATTTGTTGTTTGGGTAAATAATTAAAATGAATGCAAGCGTAATTAGTGTATTTTTATTTGAAATAAAAATTTTCACATATTTACGTTTTAACTTTTTCATAAACTTTTCGCGCGTCCTCCTTTTCCCACTGTAAAGAATGACCACCTTAATAATGTACTGAACTACACATTAATAATAAACCTAAAATATATATTTTAGTATTTTAATGTTGTACAACATAATTTCAAATTTGTTAAACTGCCGCGAGTTAAAACTGAAAAAAAATTAAATTTTAGTACAAATCTAGGGGTTTTTTACCTTAAAGTATCCGACTACGTTGAAAACGTCATTTTCTTTTTATTTGATATTTTTCAAATTCAAACAATTATCTTTCTAAATCTGCCTTTGTTTTGTCTGTTTGATAATTAGGAAAAAATTAGAGGTGTTAAAAATATTATTACAGCGGAGAAATCGAAACCGGATGTTGACTGCTTAACATGCTTTTTACTCATAATTTTTGCCGTTTCAACACATTATAATTTTAAAAACAATTTCTGACATTTATTTAAAATTATTTTATTGATAGGCAACAATTTCAATCTTTTAATTGGACTTTTGCGTTTGGCAACATCTGTTTCTTCTGATCTCATATGTTTTTGTTTTGATTTGAATCTTACGAATGTTGCTCCCCAATTTCTTAAAAAAACTTAACTTTTTCGCTTTAATTGTACAATTTTTAATCGTTAATTGTTTCTGAGCATTCTGTTTTTGATATTATCCACTTATAACGGTTAACAAATGAATTAAATTAACCTCTTGAAAACGCAACTATGCTGGTGACAGATTCACAAAAACAATGCAAGTGTTGACTTGTAGTGCTCTTGACTTGAAGTGCTCAAACTTGTAATGAACGAAAACAGGAATAAGTGAAGGCATTTTCACAGAACAAAGGATGTTTTAGTGGAACATTAAGAGGTAATAGAATATATTATTTAAATTGGGAAGTGTGTTTTCAAGTTTGTGTTTCTTCAATTGTTTTGAGAACAATCTGTACCTGCATGAAGATTATATGTTTGAACTGACTTCTAATGTTTCAAAATGCGCTCCAAGTGTACTTTTATAGTCCTTTTTTCAGCTACTGCAAAGCTAAAAAAGCAAAATGTTATTAATTTTCAAATTATTTGTGGAGGGTGAGTGATTGAAAGATGACATTCGTCTGTGAAAAAGCTATGTGCTAGGCTGAACTGGCCTTGTATGACAAAAGGAGCATTTAGACTTTGTGAAATAAAGTCTTGACTGCTGCTGCACCAACGGCTAAAGATGTCATGAACGACACTTCTTTGGAAGAGAAAAGCATTACAAAATGTTCCAAAATGTCAATTGAAGAATGTGGAATATTTGTTGACGGCAGAAACACATGAACTAAATGTGGTTTCTATTGAAAGTTTATACATTGACACTGGGAAATTCTAGATTTGTGAATGTTATCAAAGTTTTTATTAATTCTATAAATCTCCAGTCGTACATGTGTGTTCCTGCAATCATCTGGGATTTACTTCAAACATGGAATCTATTGGGGCGTATAAAATCTTTGTATATTTTTGCACTACAAAATCTTAAAAATGTGTATTTCTATTGTGATGGTGATTCCAAGGATACCTTTCTATTAAAGATGTGTATGGTGTCAACAATGTCATCAAATATGAGTACATAAGATCTTCTAGAAAATATTGAGGAGTCGGCAAAGGAAATTTTAAAAAAAGGCCAGAAAAACCTCGGTGAAAAGGGATAATTTATCAATGTTATATTTAATAACATTCTAAACTGTTATAGCAGTAACACCAATCACGTCAAAGCTATGCCAAGTGCTACAGTAGTGGCATTTTTCCACTGTTGCTCCAGCAGGGAGAAACCCATCTATGGACCGTGCCCGATTGGAGCTGAGAACTGGTGTGACTATCAGCGATGAAACAACACTGGAAAACAATAAACAGAAAAAAGTGAAGGTCTTTCTGTGAAACTTTGAAGTATTGTTAAACCTGTGTACACGAAGCAGTGTGATAGGCAGTTATTATAAAATTGCCTCCACGGTAAGACACAAATACAAATGTATCATTTAACGCCTGTTTGTGGCAAATCATTTTGAAAGAAACTATAATTGAGATAAGAACATTTTCTTTGTGTACCCATATTGCCGTCATTATTTTCAAAAAAGCTTTTATTGATTTTCTAGGTATTTTGAAAACATTTGGTATAAATGCAGGGAATTATAGATTACGTGATCAGAGATTTGTTGACATCTTTCGAGTTGGTGACTCAAAAAAAACATTATTTGCCTTTTTTAAAATCAATTAGAAAAAAAAGGGGGTCCAAAGAAGGAAAAAATGTAACAAAATACTAAAGAGTGGGAATGTTAAAGATAAATCAGGAGAGATTTAGTAATATACTTGTCATATTTTGTTTTGAAATTGCTTTTATAAAGTTTAAATGCATTTTTCTCAAAACTATTTTTTTGTAAATTTCATGATATTTCAAACATGATACCTAAAAAACTATTAGAGATACTTGTACGAGATTTTACACAAATGTTATTAATGGTATTATTTAGAGAATGGCCTACAAGCTAAGAAATTGAAAAACTTTTAGTTATTTTATAGTTGTATTTCTTTCTGAAACTTTCGATAATTTGATTGAATTTCCTAGTTTGATTGGCTATAACTTTTGATTCAAAGAAATAATGTAACACTTGTAGGTCATTCTCTAGAAATGTGTTTCAAAAATGTGTTGCAGCAATATTTTATGAAAAATATAAAATATTTTTAAAAAATAGAGTGTTTGAAAAAATTCCAAGATATGAATAAAATTTCTTTGAAAATTTAAATTTGTGCAAATTTTTATATACATATTTTATCTATAACTGTATTTTTTTATAATTGTGTATAAAAGTGAAACCAAAATGTAAAAATATTAGGGATTTTTAAAATACTTAAGAAAAAGGTCTCCGAACGTATAGTCGGATACCTTAAGTTAGTATCCTTATTATTTTGTACATAAATGCTTTGTGATTCAAGACTTTTGCAAAAATATCATGTAAATATTAGGCTGAATAATCAGTCGCCATAACAAATGCTATCAATTTTATTCAAAAATATTTTTTTGAATTAAAAAAAAATCATTTTCAGTCATATTTGCTTAATGTAGTGTTTTAATGTAGAACATATACTGAGAAATAACATGTTAAAAATTAGAGCTTTACAGGCATTATAGGTTTCTTCTTATTTTACAAACTTTAAATGTGTTTTTCTCTGACTTTTAATTTTGAAGATAAGTTTTTTTTTAATTCTTAAGGCATTTTTAATGAACTTCAAAATTTTTATGTCTACTCCGAAATGTATGTTCTATAAAAGTTAGTATGGATTTAGGTCTGTGAGATTTGTAGCTATTTTTTTAAAAAATAGTAAACTTAATACTTTAAACATTTTCGTGTTTTTTTCCTTGTTTAGCTAGCAAGATAATGATTAAAAATCAACAAAGGAACGGATTTTCAAAACCATACTAACTTTTGTTTACAGTAAGCTAAGAAACATAAATCACTTCAAATTAGTAAAAATTTTTAAAAATTGAACATTTTATAAAAGTTTGAAATTTAATTTTTTGAAATTGTAAAATAATAGTTTGTCAAACTGATTTTTTACTTTCAAAATCAACTTAATCATATAATCCGATTATTAAAAAAAAACATAAATTATTTTTACTCTTACTGTCCTCCAAAAGTGGTTTTTTTTATAAAGAGTCTTAAAAAAAAGAGTTTTTGTGAAAAATTTTATTGTGTTAAGAATAATACAAATTCTATCAAATAGAATCAATCATTACATTGTTTTATAAACCAATCTTTGTTATTATTTATTGCTTTCATCAATTATTTCATATTATCTACCTTTATTTTTATTTTTAGAGGATATTTTACTTACATTTAGTCCAAAGAAAATATATTTGTTATATAATTTCAGTGTACAGTTACTTATAAACTGTTCTTATTATGTGCCTGTATTAGTTACTCCAATTCGATATCACTTGAAAGACGTTTTGAAAATCACACAAAACAGCAGCAGGAAAAAAAAATATATCCACGGAAAAAACCAAACGAAATACGTTGAACGCCCAAAAGCTTAAGACGAAACAATACAACGGTCCCGACGAAAAGATATCCCTTCTGGATATTGAACGGGAGCCGACACTTATATAAGGCTCTTTTCGTCATAGGCACAAGAGCATGGTCTGAACGCGAAGCACATTTTATAAAAGAAAAAATGTGCCAACTCGGATAAAAGTGAGTAATATGATAAAATAAAATAGTATCTACAGGATAGTGCAGCCAGAACATATTATTAACGTTGGAGTAATTTAATATCTCAAGAAATATTCCGAATTTGGGTCCCATTCTTTAACATTAGCCGAAAACAGCCTTAATGATATGTTTGAGAAAGGTTATGTATTATTGGACTGTGTTATCGGAAGAAATCGTTGCAGTAGATGTTAATCATGTGTGTACAGCAGCGGTTTTCAAACTGTGGAGCGAGCCCCCTTGGGGGGATGACTCTACAAGGGGGACGCGAGCATATTAAAAAGTGAAAAACAAAAGATTATTTTAAAAAATATTAATTTACTGAAAGTAAACAAAAAAATATATTCGGACATAATACAAAATAAAATACACATTTACACTGAAATATGTATCAGTGCTACACAATGTACTTTGTAATTAATTTAACAATACTAAATTAAGAACAAGTTTAATAATTACCAGTGACCCCCCATGGGATTGTCATATGTAAAATTATATACAAAAATTAACACTTATCTTTATAGTTTGTGCAGCTTATATATAATCCCTTAACTACCAATTAAAATTTACGAGATTCGTTTTCCACGCAGGAGCGTGTATGTGGTGTTTGGGGGGGGGTGAAGAATAAAGAAGAGTACATAATCGGAAAAAAGTAAATCTTTTGCAAACACTGTAAAGATCCTTTTATTGCATTCCAAAGCCTTCTGAATAATTATATAGATAGCAGTACAGAGAAAAGATCGTATTTCGGAATGATGTATATATACGCCCGGGGAAATGAGCGCTTTGGCTGTGATAGACGTTAATATACGCCAGTGGCAATTAAGAGGTTAAGGTCGTATTATAATTTTCTATTATTGAATCAATACATTGTTGTTGTATGAGTGGGGTGTGATGAAAAAGATGATTGAATATTGGGTCGCGAATATTGAAACTTTGAAAAGCACTAGTGTACAGCTCCAATTATAGCAGACGGAGACACTTTGGAAATTGTTTAAAGTTTAAAATATGTCATTGATTCAGATTCTGACGTTGGAAATGAAATAAATGATGCAGTTCCCATCATGAAAAGTCTGTGCTGTTATTTAGACCCACATTTCAATGGTGAAGTGAATAAAAAAATAAGCGATATCGAATAATGGGTTGGCACTTTGATACTGAAGAAGACAATGCAAAGAAAAAAATATTGGATTATTTCCCCCAAACTCAATAAATGTTTGGTTTTTCAAAAAATGTGAAATTTTCTTATTAAATTTCGCTAAATTCTTCTGAATGTTCCTTTTACATTTATTTTTATTAAATTCAGGGATATATATGTATATCTATGTAACTAAAATGTACTCTAATAAATTTAATTTTGTTGAACATATTTTTTTTCTTTCGCAATATCTTTTAACACGAAAAAACATTTCAGTTTCCTCAGTTTCGTGTTAAACGATTTTCCCTGTATTCTTATATTGCTTCTAAAATATCGTAGCTGAAATCTCATGCAAAATATAATCCATTCAATGAAAATTATTCTTCGTGCACTAGCTGAGTTCATATTTGTGAATGAATTATTTAATGATTTGAGGATTTCAGCCACTAAAGGTACTTCCTGTGAAAGCTTTAATTCGTCATAAACATTTGAAACCAGATAGCAAAGAGGCACGTGGAGTCTTTTTAATATGTGCATTGGCAGAGCTTCACTAGTTGAAAAATTTCCGATTTTTCCCCCACAGTTTCGAAGAATGAACGAAATTTATTAAAAAATGCAAAACTCTCTTTCTCAGTTTCTTTCCGCCGCATTTAGAGCACCAGATGGAAGATAATATGAAAACACAAAACTTTCTTGGATCTTTTACAGTTTCTAAAGCAAACAAGAAAACACAGTGGAATTGTTGGCAACGTATTAAATTTTGTTTTAAGTCTACTTTAAAAAATGTCGTTTTCTAGAAAGAATGTTGTCGATCGATTCTTGTTGGAGGGAGTTAAAATTGAAATGGCTCTGTTTGTCTTTTCACTTTTTATTTTTATCATATAATTGGGATTCTCTATTTTCTAAACTGCTGTCTGTAAAAAATGCAACACCATGAAGGAATCATCAGAATTAAGGCTACACAGTACCCTAAAAATTTCATTTTTACCGAAAAAAATTTTTTTGCATGTTTTGGTGGACCATATCATTGAGATGCTTGCCACGAAATTTCAGATCTGTTAGAAAATTAGTTTTCAAGATATTTGAAGTTTTATGAGCTATGGTTTCGGTTTCCTTTTAAAGCATTTTTTTCACACTTAAATTGGATTAATTAAAAATATTTTTGAGCTTTTAGTTTGAAATGGTTATTAATTCCAATTTTCGTTACTAAAATCATTTCTGCTTGATTATGTTTTGAGTTTTTTGAGTTCTCATAATTATTTAATAAAGATTAATTTCATGGCCAATTTTTGCTTTAAAAATAGTTTATATAACTTAAAAGCTTTATCGTTAATTTTTTCCTGTAGAGAAAATGCCATGGCAAATGCGTTCTGAGTTTCTGTGAGAAACAATATTTCGAAGAGATGGAATACTACTGAAAATGATGTATCTAAAACTCAGTCCTCAGCTGATTCTGCAATTAGACTTCCGAATATAAGTATTCTGAATTCAAATGCTGCAAATATAACTGAATATTTCCTTGACGTATATATATATATATATATACCAAACTACATTATACTAAACATATTGTAGCACTACATTTTAGTATTTTAAAGTCGTACGACAAGAGCTAAACCTTCATAAACTGCCCCAATTTAAAACTGAAAAAAATTAAATTTTATGAGCAAACCTGACTATTTTTAGGTTAAGTTAATATAATTATTATTTTGTACATAAATGCTTCGTGTTTCAAAACTTTTGTGAACTATTAGGTTAAGATAAAGCTGAATAAACTGACGTCTTAACAAATGGCTATCAATATTATGCAAAAATATATTTTGAATTAAAAATATAATTTTCAGTCATATTTAATAAAAATAGTGTTTTAGTGTAGAACATACATTGGGGGGAAAATAACATATTAAAAAATTAGAGTTTTACGGGCATTATAAGTTTTTGTTTTACGACTTTACAAACTTTAAATGCGTTTTTCTCAGAGTTTTAATTTTGAAGGTATAAGTGTTTTCTAATCCCTAAGGCTTTTTTCCTGTTCAAAATAGAGCCTTGAATTTTTTTGTATATACTCCCAAATGTATGTTCTATAAAAGTTAGTATGGATTTAGGGGGTGAGAGAACTCTAGTTATTTTTTCTAAAAAATGCTAAAGTTGATATTTTAAAAATTTTCGTGTTTTTTCCAGGATTTTTTAGAAAAATAATTATTAAAAATCAACAAGGGAATATATTTTCAAATCCATGCTAAATATTGTTTGTAATAATCTAAGAATCATAAATAACTTAAAATTACTAAAAAAGTTTAAAAATTGAGTATTTTATAAAAGTTTAAAAAAACTTCAAAAATTCCTAATTTTTTAAAATTGTTAAATAATGGCTGGTCAAACCCACTTTTTGCTTACAGAATCAGCTTAATAATGTAATCTAAATATAAAACATCAATTATTTTTACTGTAGCTGCCTCCAAAAATTTTTTTTGAAAAAGGGTACCGTGTAGCCTTAAATATCGTTAGGTGGATGATCTGAATACCTAGCTCCTCCGAGCTATAACCTCACATCGTTAAGATTTTGAGTGACTGTAACATATTGACTCTTGCCCTTTGTTAATAAGAATTAAATAAAATGTAATGCACAAACGACTTGCATTAGTACAAACAAATGACGAAATATTCAAAGCAAAAAAGCAATATTAATTGTCCGAAGTCAGTATTTGGTATAGCCACCACTAGCTGCAATAAATACTGCTATACGACATGACATGGAGTCAAGCAGATTTTGAATGCCTGCTTACGGAAGAGAATTCCATATTGCTTGAATGCGTAGCAAAAGCTGGGGACGTGGATCACTAGCGAGACGCCGACCAACGAAATCCCCCACGTACTCAATAGGCGACAAATCCGGCGAATTAGCGGGCCAAGGAAGACGTTGCAGGTGTGGGGCGGAACAGAAGTCTCGATAGTCTTTGCAACATGTGGGCGTGCATTATCCTGCTGAAAGATAGCTCCAGAGATGCCTTATAGGAAGGGAACGACTTCGGGCTGTAGCACTTCACTGACGTACCTGTTGCTGTTGAGATTACCCTCAATTTGTAGCAAATTGGATCGACCACAATACGAAATCGCACCTCAAACTATGACATCGGGTGTTAGACCACTTGTGTGTCGTTTGATAACGCACTCTGTAAGGCAGCATTCACTGGCATAGCGTCTAACAGGAATACGGTCATCATGATCCCACAAATTAAAGCATGATTCATCTGATTGATTGATTGAATATTAACGTCGCACTGTTCAGCTACACGAGGGCTTTTGGCGACATGATTCATCTGAAAAGACAACTTGGTGCCAATCAGCATGCCAGACTCTGTGCTCGTGAGCCCAATGCTGACGCAGCCGTCGATGGTTTGCCGTGAGGGGGATCCTGTATAAAGACACCCTTACATGCAATCCACGGTGCAGCAGACGTTGACGAATTGACGAAGCCGACAATAGTGCACCTGTAGCAGTAGGCCAACGTGCTACTAAGTGCCTGGAGGAAGCTGTACGGTCATCCATCCCCATGCGTAGCAGGTGTCGATTGTCGCACGCTGACGTCACCTTCTATCGTTCACTGCCAGTTTTTCGAGTTGTTCGGTGCTCGTCGGTCCACTGTTTCTAAACTTGCATCACTGTGGAACGTTTCCGCTGCACACTAGCTCTTATTGCGCGATAGAAAAATTCTCTTTCTCGAAGGGCCGATAATCCTCCCACGTTTGAACTCATGAAGTTGTTGGAATTTCTCTTTATTTCGTCATGGAGGCACACTTAGGTCTCACTAAACGTTCGCCACTAACAAATAATCATTAACTATTTTCAACATCCCGTTACAGCCCTCTAGTTATACACGTTCAGCAATAATTCAGAGAACACTACGCACGCCACGTATGTGCGGTGACTCTGAAACTTACTATCTTACGTAAGGTCTTATAATTGATATTTGCTGCAAATTTCATTTAATTCTGATGATTTCTTCATGGTGTTGCATTTTTTACAAACTGCAGTGTATTAAAGTGTTACTCGTTAAAATAAAAAGGAATAAAATATATTGAATTTGTAATTGTACCTCGCTTTGCAAGTAATGGGCACTAATCCGAAAAATAATAAATTTAATAATCATTTCTTCCTGTTATAGATTTCACGGGAAAGGAAACATTATAAATTTTTTGGAAAGTTTATTAACTAAATTTAATCTAATGAATTAAATTCTATGAAAGCATACACATATTTTAATTTCCTAGAACTCATCCAAGAAATCGAGTTTTACATTTGTTGAGTTTCATGTAATTTACCCGAAGAAATGAACTGAGACAATTTCTTAATGAAAACTTCATGTAATCCATCAAAAGAACAAAACTACTACAATTGTGTCATAGAATTTCATATAGATCATCCAGAAAATAAAACTAGTCTCAACTCTTTGGGTGAATTTTCTATAGAAACAATCGAAAGAATTCACGCAAGAAATTGAATTTTTCATTAGTGTGAGTTTCAGAGAATTCGTCCAAAAATTTTAACTTGTATAATTCTTTGTAGAATTTCATAAAATCCATACAAAAAAACTAGACTTGTTAGAACTTGATTGAATTTCACGTATATCCAAAGAATATACGTGATTAGCAAATTATACCAAAAATATACCAAATTTTTTGGTGAATTTCATGTAATTCATAACTTCACAAATATGAATATTTTTCATTTAGAAAAATGTCTGATATACAGGTCTACAAAGTGAAGTTTTAGAAAAATACAAAAGTTTTTGGTGATTTTTATGCAATTTTGTGCGCTGTTTTCGAAATTGCCCGCCCTTTTTTTGCATCACACCAGGATGGTTTATAAACTTCATATCGATATTTTTGCTAAAATAGATTTGAAAAGGAATTCTCCCGAAAAATTTAGCATGTACTATCTAGCAAAAGTTGTTTTTTTCTTAATTTAAATTTATGTAAATATGGATTCTTGAAGAGACAAATTGATTTTTGATTGCAAATTCATGCAAATTGATGAAAACCGCTGTTGCCAGATCTCACGAATTGCCTCTCATTGAGAGAAAACAAATAGTCTTTCTTGAGGTTTAAACTTTTTACATCCAAATATGGTACAGTTTTTGGAAAAACTCACCAACATACTATTATAAATTTGTTTTTATTAAGATAATTATGTAAAATAAACGCTTATTCAAGAGGAGCAAATATTATACCTGAGTACATGAAAGGTAGAAATAAATTTCAAACTCAGTTTGCAGCAAAACAAAGTTTATATTTTAGAATGAACACTTTTTCCTTTGAAACTTCTTCGACGTTCTTCTTTTATGTTCAATGTTAGACTTATATCGTGTTAATATCCAACAGTAGTCGTCTAGCATGATTTTATCCCATCTTCCTTGAGATTTGCACCCCATATCTTTGATAGTACGGTCTTTTACCCTGTTCTTTACTGACTTACCACATATATATATATATATATAATCTTGTTCCAATTTTCAATCATTAATAAAATACTTTTTATTCATCCACGCAAATTCAAATGTATTTTTTAAACTTGTAGTGGATGACACTTGATGCAAAAACAGTTTTTTTTCAGATATTACTTCATTAATTAAATTTTAGTTTTTAATTTTAAATACATTCCGTGTTATTTCTGACGAAGTTAGAGCTAGCACCAACAGATGGCACCAGTAAGTTTTAATAACGAATTTTTTCTCTGCTTCAAATATATTTTTTAAATTTTGTAGTGGATGACACTTTTTTGTAGTGGATGACACTTGATGTTGATGCAGTTTTTTTCAAATATTAATTCATTAATTAAATTTAGTTATCCAAATTAAATTTTTTCTGTTGACCTAAGTAGGAATTAACTTAATTTTTTTATATCACTTGTTTTTTTTCCTTTGCTGTCATGGTAGTCTCAAATATATTTTATCCTTCATAATCTTGCGGATATCTGGATAGACAAAGATTCCCTCTTTATCAACTTGATTTCGGATAAACTAGGAAACTCTTAGCACAGGTATTTGAAACAATCGCCATCTTTTGGAATTGTTTTGTCAAACTGCTTCATCACACCTACTTTTATATGCAGAAAGGGTTTTATTGTTCGATTCATCTAAGCTGTTCCAAATCATATTCTCATTGCCTAAGATTTTGACTTTTCGGTCATTCTGTTTTAACGCAATGTTGAGTCTTATCATGGCTGTACCACTCACAAATGAAACATGGGAACTTTGTACTAGTAGAGTTCAAAAGTTCCCGAACTGAGCCTACAACGAGGAAAATTTTTGCAGTAGAGTGACTCCAGTAACATTTCTGTGTTATTGCATTCTTCCCCTTTTCTAAAAAAGAGTTTGTTCCAAGTCAAGTTATCCGTGGGTCGCTAAGACGTCATATTTTGTATACGGATGTATTTAGTCGTCGGCGATTGAAAGAAATTACGTTTGTGTGAGGTATAATGGATACTACTTTTTGTGTTCGTTTGGGGAAAAAATGCTACGGAACTTACGAAATTTTGAAGCAAGTATAAAATTGTGATACATTACAGTGAAATCAAGCTTTTGAATGGCATCGTCGTTTAAGAGAAAGCAGGGAAAGTATTGAAGACGACAAACGCTCTGGACGTCCCCCACCGCTGGAAACTTCGAAAAGGTTTCTGCGGTTGTACGTAACAACCGACTTCAAACAATAGCAGAATCAGTTCTGATATCCGCGGCATACTGACTAAGGACATGTCAATGCATACTGACTAAGGACGTTAACATGCATAGGGTGTGTCAACATATAGTTCCCCGCATGTTAAACATGCATGGTCTGAAAGTGATGTTAAAAGTGAATCGCTGGCTGAATTAAAGGACATCGCTAAAAATGAATTCCAGAAATGTTTCAATGACCCAAAATGTATTGTTACTCAATAAACTTATTCCGAAGGAGTTCAGCAGTTTAATTGGCAATATTTTTCAAGTTATAGACTTGAATCCTTCTCCACCTTGTTAACCAAGTAGCATGGAGATAACTTTCAAATCACCGCAAAGGGTCCAACCGTGTTCAGCATATTTTACGAGAATCAAGCTTTCACAGTGTTTCTTTTAATGCACCGAGTATCTAACTGGTACAGATATATACTGGCGTCCGGGATGAAAAAGGAAAGGTTCTTTTACGATGAAACAACCTCCATTCATTTTTATCGTAAGTGATATTAAAGTTGCTCATCAATCCCGGAACATTAGACAAAATTCTCGTTTTACTCAAAGTACTTAACAAATTCTGTTTCACCAATAAGGTTTTTTTTTTAATTTGGAGTCCAACAATTAGCTGTTATTTCGAAAGGCACATATTTCTAGTCGGATCATTAAGTTCAACCTGAAAGAAGTGCTGAGATGAATCGGTTACAAAGGGACCTTACCGAAGCAATCATTCTCGACCAATAGTTTAACTTGCAGTAAAACCAGTGCTTCTCAAACTTGCAATATTCACGACCCAATATTCAATCCTAAATTCCATCGAGCCTCCCCCTCATACAATAACAATGTACTGAATTCAGTAATACTATACTTTGACGCTAAAAAACTACGATACGACTTTAACCTCTTAACACACACATACCCTAGTATATAAACGTCTAGCTAAGCCAAAGCGTTCATTTCCCCCGATGTATATATACGTCTTTCCGATGTACGATCTTTCCTGTGCACTGCTATCCATAAAATTATTCCGAAGGCTTTGGAATGCAGTAAGTGGACCTTGACAATGTTTGCAAAGGATTTACTTATTTCAGATTATTTGCTCTTTATTCCTCCCCTCTCCCCCAATACCCGTGCGTACTTGGAAAACGGTTGGCATTTGGAAGCGAATCGTAAAATTTTTGATCGGCACAGTCAAGGTTTAATTATAAACCGTACAAAATTACCAAGATAAGTGTTAATGTTTGTTTTAAATTATTTATATAACATGGGGTCACGAATAATTAATAAACTTGTTTTTAACTTAATATTGTTAAATTAATTATAAAATACATTGTGTAGCACTGATATATTTATAATTGTAATATATCAGTGTAAATGCATATTTTATTTATTAATATGTCAGAATGTATTTTGTTTGTTTACTTTCAGTAAATTAATAATTTTTATAAATAATCTTTTTGTCTCGACTTTTCAATGTGGTCCCACCCCCCTTGTAGAGTTGTCACGCCCCCAAGGGGGCGAGCCCCTCAGTTTGAGAAACACTAAGTTGAGGTATCCGACTGGGTTCGGAGACAATTTTCTAAAATATAACTAAATAATCATTTAGTTGTTATTTTTTAATTAAGTATGTTGCAAAACTCTATGAAAATACAACAAGAAGAATTTTTTGAAAGCTTATTTTTCAAAATATTTGGAAATTTCAACCAAAATATTACAAAAAATTGCTCTTTTACAAGCAAATCTAAGAATATATACATCACAAAAATAAATAAAATGTTTGCAGGAATACAATTTTTTAACATTTAACTATGCTTTATACTAAAAAAGCTCAAATTCTACTGTAAAATTATGAAATACAGGTGTTCGAGATGAAAAAACATAGAAATTTCTTAAAAAACTTTTTTTTCATATAAAATTACATAAAAAAATACCTTAATTGAAAAATTACCCTTATCTTTTAGCAGAAAACATTTATTATAATACAAAGAACAATCTCAAAAAATTTCATAAGAATATTTCATTTACTTTAAGAAATATCACTCTTACTGTTAACCATTATGTTCAAAAAGCATTCTTCACAAAATGCAAAATAAGTTTTATATTCACAATAAAACTTTTTAATGATTTAGGAAGGTTTTAAAACTCTCCAGATTTTTTTGTATGTTGTGCCTTCCTGAACCTCATACTTCAAATTTTACAGTTTTGAAGAGCCTTTCTTTTTTACGAGACAGTTTCTTATCTGATTTAGAATGCCACGTAGAACCAACAATTCTCGTTTTGTCGAGGTACCAAAAATATCCTTTCATTTCAGAACATAATTTTATTCTTAACTTTTAAAGTAGAGGTAATAGATCAGAAAACCCAGAATTAAAAAGTATTATTGCGATATAATTCCTTAAGCGGAGTGTTTGTTACTCAACAAAGTTGTCTTTCGGGATTATACTCCACACGACATTGTTCTTTCATTGCAGTTCTGGGCTTTCTCGTGAAGACATTTTATTAGGATATTTTGACCGCAAAGTTCCTTAAGTCTTTTTAATAGAATTAATCACTGAATTTGGAAGATCTGTTGATATTTCTATCGACGTTTCTCCAACAAATATTTCTCTCTGAAATTTTTTCATTTTTGGCCTCATTGATCTTGTTTTTGGCATGACATCTTTAATTTAATTAAAACTAACTATAACTCTATATAAAAGTACTTATAAAAAAGTTATAAAGAGATCTAGTTTTGAACACAAATGATAAAAAATAGCAACTCGTTTAAATCCAAATCAACATTGCAATCAGTTAACTGTTGCCTAGTTAAAGCAAAATATCTATTAAAACATTTATTAAGTGAAATAAAGCTTACTAAACTTAAAAAGAATTCGTTAAAATATTTTAAATGAATAAAAATCTCATTTTTTGGTGAAAATCAACCTAAAACTCTCACTTCCGGTTTCGATTTGGGCGTACTACCTCAAACAAAAACAGCACTAACTTTTTTTCTAACTGATTCAGAATTAAATGTACGATAGTTTTAGAAAACTTATTAAACAGGCTACGAAAATAGACTATAAAATAGATTTAGATTTTATTTTTATGAAAATGTTGATTTTAAACCAGTCGGGGTGATACCTTAAACTATTGGTCGAGAAAGAAAGTTAGTGTTATTTTGCATGTTTCAGACGGTAGAATGAAGAACACACACGAGAGGAAGAAATTCAACATAGAAAACTTTTTTTGCTAAATACCCATAAAAATTCAAGTAAAGTTGAATTTTTTTAAGAAAACGTGACGTAAACGAAAATTATTAGTATTATTTTTGAAATCCGCTCCAAAATGTACATAAAGTTCAGCTATTCTCTTGTATTTTTTTCATGGTATGCCTGAATTGTTAATGAAATACCATGCAATGTATAGTGTTTTAGATTATATGTTGTTTTTTTCGGTGATAGTTGTGTTTTTTTCTGCGCATGAATGTTGTTTATTTTTTCGAACAATGTAATGGTAAATGTAATTTTTCTTGTAGCATATGTTAAAATGCAGAATTGCACATTCAATGACTGTTTATTTAAAACACTGTATTGTAAAAATTAATTGACGTGAACCTGAACTATATTAATTTTTAAAACACACTGCTGGACAATTGCTAAGGACGGATAACACTATCATCCATAGCAACCACAAAATGAAAGGAAGCAAAATGTGGAAAATTAGAATAAGTGCGGGATATTAGTAAGAAGATGTATGAGTGTGTGTGCAAATTTTTTTCCACGTCTGTTCATCACGTGATAGCGTTCATAAGAGCTTTAAAGGTTTTGACGCGTGTGGACAGTTGTTGTTTCAAGTCAAAATTTTACAGGAAAGATTTAATAGACGAACTTAAAATTTTTGGCATGTCTTTCCGACATCACATAGAGGATTTTATGCGTGGCCGAATTATTAGAAAGATCGAAGTAGGGCGAAAAATAACAGAAGTTGACAGGGAGTTCGACATCGCTCACAGCGTTTTTTCATGGCTGTGGAAGTCATTTAAAACTACTGGAATGTGTAGTAGATGGCACGGGGGAGGTCGTGTTAAAAGTACGACGCCTGCAGAAGACAGATATATCGTCCTATATCAGCAAAAAGGAACAGGCGCACCACAGCTCAGCAGGTGGCAAATCAGTTTCTTGCTGCCTCAGGAAAGCAGATCTCCCGATAAACTGTTAACAGACGTTTGAGGGGAGAAGGACTATATGCACGCAGACCTGTTGTGTGTGTCACATTGACCAGACAGCACCGTACTGCACGTTTGCAATGGTGTCGTGAGCATCACAATTGGACTGAACAGGACTGGGCATGCGTACTATTCTCAGATGAGAGTAGGTTCAGTCTGTCATCGGATTGTAGACGCCAACTGATCTGGCGCGAGAGTGGTACTGCTTATCGTCCAGAAAATATCCAGGAAAAGGACCGATATCCGACATGCAGTATCATGGTGTGGGCCGGCATCATGATCAATGGCCACACGTGCCTACATGTGGTTGCGAATGGGTTTATGACGGGCCAACATTACATTGATGAAGTTCTACTTCCTCATGTTCGTCTTTTCCGTGGTGCTGTCGGTGATAAATTTGTTTTTATGGACGACAACGCAACATGTCATCGAACACTCGCTGTTCAGGATTGTCTAGACAGCGAGGGTATTCAACGTCTCGTATGGCCATCGCGTTCTCCAGATCTAAACCCCATTGAAAATGTGTGGGATGCTTTGGGGAGGCAAGTTGCTGGTCGAAACTATCCTCCGACAAACAAGAACACCCTCATCCGTGCACTCACAGCGGAATGGGATAAATTGCCTCAACAGCTGCTGGCTAATATTGTGCAAAGTATGGTACGACGTGTGGAATGTTGCATCACACTCCACGGTGGACATATCCCGTACTGATACCTTTCTTTAAGGTGCCTGCTGACTTTTAGATGCATTGTTCCATTTCTCCGTACGCAGATCAAATGAACATTTTTTTTCCTTTCAGATGTTTCACAGCTTTTGTACTTTCCAGAACAATAAATATTCTTTATTCTAATGTCTGAACAGTGTGGCAACTATATTTTATCCTACTAGGCCTCATATCTCGCTTAATCTTATGCTACATAGCAATTTGTGATCCGTCCTTATCAATCGTCCAGCAGTGTACTTTTTGTATTGAAAAAAGTGCTCCAAGAATTGGATTCGAAGTTCTAGCATTAAATAATTTCTATTCATAATTCATATATTTACATAAAATCCAACAATAGCTTTGAAAAATAATCTTGAACTGTTCGCTCGATTATAAAATGTATTCCTACGCGTTATAATTCTATAACGAGTAGGAATACATTTTAATTCTAAAGTAGTTTTAAAAAATAACCAGTTTATTGTAGAACAAAAGGAAAAATATGAACCAAAAATAACTGAAAATAATTATACATTTTATCTTTTTATTTCATAAAACGTCTCAGAATTCCTTCAGGAATCAATCGAACACTTTCAAATATTCGACATCAAATGTAGATTTAAGCAAAGATCGAGAGCGAAATGTCAACAGGAAATTACGTCATTAACTCCGAGTGGCTGCTCCGAGCATTTAAATGAAACTTTCATTTTGGGTAATAGTTTCGTTTATCACTCCCAAGTCATTTGTATTTAACGGAGCCAACATTTATCTGTGAAGAAATATATATTAAAAAGTCCTTCTCTCGAAACATAATTTGGCACGTTTATTCCTTTAAGTATCCGTTGGAAAAGTGATGGCAACAATTTTAAAAGGTTAATTTAAGGCTGGCATTTGCCTTCAGCTCTGTTTTGGAATGTGTAGAATTAAATGCCATGGAGGGTTTTCCTGAAAATGAACACAGAGGCTGAGATGTAAGAAGATAAATTCCGTGCTCAATCGAAATTTACAGAATTTTTTAAGAGGATTTTATTTTTTAAATAAAGTAATAAAAAACTAAGATTTTCCTGAGGAAAAGTATAAAATTATGTTTATGTTACTAGTATTGGAAGTTTGATACATATTTCCGTGAACGAAACACACACACACACACACAAGTAATATAAAAAAAAATTTAAGTCAATTCCTACTAAGATCAACTAAGAAAAATTTTATTTCAGCTACTCTTTATTAATTAGTTACAATTAATACAAATATGTATATACATAGGACAGAATCACAACATTAAGTGGTCATTAGTTTTTATTAATTATTATTAAGACATCGTATTGTCATCCAAAACAATCGTGTCAATAAAATTTCAGTAAAACTGAATGCTTTAAGACGTGAGAAAAGTACCTTTTCAAGTTTTGACACGTCACCAAAAATGATGCCAACGTGGCTTTATTTGTAATTCTTTAAATGATAACTTTTAATCAATTAATTTTTATTAATTATAATTAAATTATTGCATTGTCATCCAAAATAATCCTGTATATAAGAAATGTATGCGCTTTAAAATATGTTTTATTACGGATTGAAAATTCTATCAAGATAAATTGATAAATAAATATATAGAAAGGGTCACAGCTAATAGTAAGAATTGAAAAAAAAATCATTGTTATAAACGTTATGTTCTAATAATTTACGTAGCATATTTCCAAGTATTAGGAGATATAAGGTACTAATTAAAAAAATCAGTTTTGACTTACACCTCAGAGACATGGACCTTGACAAAAAAAAAGATCTTGGCGACTTTTGAAGGGAAGGTCCTGTGAACCCTATTTAATGCTGTTCACGATAATAACAGTTAGAGAAAAAGATATAATTTTGAAATATAAGAATTTTTTAATAGTGATGATATTATTAAGTTTATATAAAACTAAGTAGAATGAGATGGGCAGGGCATATAGTAAGAATGTGCCCAGAACGAACAGCGTTGAAAATTTTTTATGCAACTCCCTCTAATTAAAGACTAAAGGGAAGGCCTAAAAGAAGATCGAAAGACTATGTGGGTGAGGACTTCGCCATTCTAAAAGCGAAGAACTGGAGATGAATTACTGGGAGAAAGGCAGAATGGAAAAAACTTCTGAGGAAAGCTTAGGCCCACAAAGGGCTGTCCTGCCAATGTTGATGATGAAATATTTTTGCTTTAAATTATACATAATATATTGGAAACATTATAGCACATGAACACAAATGCTTGCATGAAATATTCATTCCAATGGAGATATTTTCTCATAATAGTTTTTCTTTTAAAAGGTAAAACGACATCATAAATAATTATTGAGGACTAAATATTTTGGAGTTAATTAAATTTATCATATTTTTAATAATTATATTAACATTTAATGAAACTAATTAATGTCATGACCATTCATCTGAATCAATATTGGAATGTGATGTGACTTCGTAATTAACCATTTGCACTTGTATGCCCTGTTGGAGAAGGCAGCACCAATTTTCATCAAAATATGCTGCAGATGGCAACATTCAATAGCTGTAAAACACTATGTACCATTTATAGTTTACCAATTTTTGTTATCCCTACTTTTATGTACAATTATTGACAAGTACAAAAACCTTATCCTATTTCAGTGACGATGAATTCCAAAGAGCACAAAATATATGTAGGGCCGCTTGTCCGGAGGTCAGAACCCGCGACCTATGCTTCCGTAGCCGAGTAACATGACCACAAGACAAAAATAATCACCTCTGCCCGGAGGCTGTTACTGATTTATGTAGATACCACTGCAGTTCACCCCAATCAGTGAGTCGGTGGATAAGCAAACGAATGATATATTTCTTATGGCGAGCGTGTGAGTTGTTGCTGATAATTGGTGGTGTTGCTTAAAGTGAGTTTGACAACTTTGGTTGCTACATCTAGTGATTCAGACGACTTTGGTAGCGGCATCACGTGGGTCTGACTACGTTTTAGTTTCTCCTGGTGCGGGTAGATGACGCCAAGACAGATAAGAAAAAGGTTCCTTTTTTCTTGATTCAGTCAAGATCCCCAATGTGATAGCGCCTATCCGAATGACAGAATCCGCGAACTGTGAATCTACAGCCGAGTAACATGACCACTAGAAAAAAGGATCACCTCTGTCTGGAGGCTGTTACTGGCCTCCAGATACATATACCATATACCTACATACAGTGTAGATACCGCTACATATACCAAACCTTTATACCTGTGGTATATAACCAAAGATTGTTTATATTTGCAGTTACTTTGTATCGTATTGAAAAGAAAAGTGTTGATGGTAGTTTAAGACTCCAAGAGAAACTTTTACATGGTTTATATTTACAAAATTTACAAACAGAACTACATATATTTGGATAAAAGATAATTACCCGCCGAATGACTGCATTCCATTCCGGTCTGTGGAGGATCTCAATTTTTTCGATGTCGTTTTCTTTTAATTCATTCTCGTACATCCATTTGATGGTAATTTTTAGTGCAGTCAAGAGGTTAGATAATAGTCAAGAGTTTGGAAAATTATTGGACTGGTTCTTTCGAAAGTAAGTTCTACAATTTCAAATAAAATGTTTCGCTATTTTGTTTTGTTTCGTTTTGTTTTTACGAGACTATTTGGTCTTAATAATTTAATGCCATTTATTAGAAGAAAATTATTAGTTAAATTAGAACCATTACACTAACTATAAGACATTGTGGCAACCCTTTCTCACGAAGATTGCTAACTGCAAAAAGACAGGAAGAAAAAAATTAAATAACTATCCCGAATTGGGATTTCTTAAAGCCTCTGTCATGTAACGTGTTCTCAGAGTTATTTTCGGACCCAAAAATGGGTCGTTAAAATCACCCTGGCCCACCCCCATAACGGCACTCAAGTTCACCCAGAATAACTTGCTTCCAACAGCTCACGTGACAGTGGGAATTCGGAAATGGATCTCCTGATGGCAGCACTGTCTAACGCTGCTGATTGATTAAGACCTTCGTGAAGATTCTAAGACATTCCCAATAAATCAAGACTAATAATGCGAACTGTTATGGCACACAATTCAACTAGATCTAACATCTTAACAGGAGACTGCTTATGATGTCAAAAGTCAACGTTCAAACCTACTACGGAAAAGGAAAGGATTGAAAACAGCCTTCTCTAAGTATCAATCCTAAAGTTTATAAACAGCAAAAACCTTTTCCTCTCTAGAAAGGGGGTGTGAGGTGACTCTTTCTCTCAGGTCACTAACAGCGACATGACAGGAATAAAAGCTCTGAACGGTTCTCCGAGTAAGCATTTCTTTATTAGACTGATCTCTGAACCCGAATGGGTGCAGTTCAAGACACTCTGCCTCTCAAAACAACAACCAATGTCAAAAAGGGTAACCAACCACGAGTGCCGATACGTATTGCTGTCTTTCTAGTAGGAGATGTATACCATATCGGAAGACGTCCTGCATTTTTTGAATGAATTGTCTTGAATGGCAGTTTGCACATCATTAAAGATATTTGGTCTAAAACAGCGTTTCTCAAACTGTGGGGCGGCCCCTAGGGGGTCATTATAACTCGACGAGCGGGGTGCAAGCTTATTGAATAGTCGTAAACAAAAGATTATGTATAAAATATTGATTTACTGAAAGTAAACAAACAAAATACATTGACATAATAAGAAGAATAAAATGCACTCTTTTTCTGACATAATACACTTAAAAATGTATCAGTATTGCTCAATGTATTTTATAATTTATTTAACAATACTAAGTTTAATAATTACCAGTGCCTTGTCATACATAAAGTTAAAAACGAGAATTAACGTTTATCTTGATAATTTATACGCGTGTATGATGTATAAGGGGGGGGATAAGGAATAAATAAGCAAAACATCTGAAATAAGTAAATCCTTCGTAAAGATTGTCAAGGTCCTTTTATTACATTTCAAAGCCTTCGGAATAATTTTATGGATAACAGAACACATAATATTGAATTCAATACATTGTTATTGTATGGAAAGCGATGAAAATTGTGATTGAATATTAGGTCATGAATATTGAAACTTTGAGAAGCACTGGACTAAACGATTTAGTCAACATGTGAAATAGGTGAAAATAAATAGGCGCAAACAAAATCAGAAGATCATTAAATTTTTTTTTCGTAAGAGATACTATATATTTTTAGAATTATTCTCGAAAATCAATGGCAAAATAAAAGAAAAAGTAAAACACACATTCTAGTAAACACTCTCTGAATTTCCTTTTTTTTTCTAATATTATTCTATCACTTGCCTTTATAAACACTAACGACTGGACCGTAAAAGCTACCAGTATTTTTTAAATAAGTTACCACTGAGCGACTTATAATTGTAATTTAATGAATTGTTATACAATTCTAAACATATCTAAGTGCGAAAGAAATATGATCTCATATATTCACTGAATTATCAACATGAACTCGTTATAGTTTTTGTTGAGAAGTACCCTAAACGTATCTTCATTGCTTTAATTGTGTGTGTGTGATTAAATGTCTTTTCTAGGAAGAGTTACAAAGAAAAACAAATGCTATCAATGTCAGTCTTTGAAAAGCTCACTGTCAATTAGCAGTCGTTCCCTTTTATAAGCTCATTCGATCCTTGAACAATCCGTTGCTAAGATGGGGATAAATTTACTCAGGCTCCCATCCTTGATTGGATACTCTGTCGTTATTAGATCCCCGTCACCCAATGGCATACCAGTTTTCTTCAGATAGAGTTATTCCTATCCAATGATTAAGCTACTTAGTACATATGTTAGCCAAATGTACGTGATATCGTTGCGGATGAAAGGAATCTGATGAGGTGATTATTTATAAAGAAAGAGAAAATCTTTCTGTGTTGTTTCTGGAAGTAACTGGATATTTTAGTAAAAAGCCTGTGATTAAATAGAAATTGAGATTTGCTTTTCTTTGTATTTACCATTTTACATTTGAATTCTATTGAAATTACCCTACATATTACTGCGAAGTATGTTCACACTCGAAAGATATTAGTTAGAAAATGAAGTGAACATTTTTTCTAATAACCTTTATAAGCTTTCTTGTTATGAAATCACTGTGTGATTTGACAGATTATTTATTAAAAGAAAATTATATAGGCTGCGAGAGAAATTATTTTACATGAGGTCACATGGAGAAAATATAGCAATGGGACAAATTCTTGTGACGTCATAGGTAGATGTCATATGACGTCATGACCGTACATTTTTTTTAACATTCTCTACTGCTTCGATAAAAAGTAGAATTCAAATATTAGTCATTTTTATTGCAAAAGACTCAAACAGAGCATGCACGTAAACGGTACAACGCAAAGACAGTTATTTTCGACCTTGAAGAACAGGATTATTCTGTTGGAACATATTATTTTGGATGTTTTTCTACTATCGATTGCGTAACGTGGCATTTGGCAACGTCTTATAATCTTCCGAAATTGGTCAACAATATAATACTTACATTGTTGTTGTTGTTTTCAGTACCCTTGGAGCAGGAAAGCCTACACCAAGTCCATTTGACCTTTCCGCATATGAAAGTCACAAGCTAGATCTCCAAACAACTGTCTCAGAGAAATGCCCCAGCAGTCCAGAAAATGAACTGGAGAAGCAGGGACAGCTAAAGAAAAGCCCACTGCACAAAGGTCATACCATGCTTAGGTATCTAGAAGACAGTAGTGCCATATGACATTATATGCGCCACAGCCATGCACAACTAACCGATAATCTTCCTTTGTATAGGGAAAGAAGAAAAAGAGTCCGGAAACTCTCTCACTATTAATAATTACTAATTTGCATGAAATTCCTTAATATTTTTTTTCCTTTCTGTACTTAAAAAAGTGGTTTAAATGCATTCTGTATAATGTAGGAATCGTTTGAATAGATGGATTCCTTGACGGAATGATTTACATTCTGTTAAATTATACATATCGATGCTTTTCGGTGCTATTTTAAAAAAAAATCTTGAATGGCTTTAGTGCTCAAAACCCAGAATTCTTTTTAAGAAAAAGTTGAAGATTGTGTAAGACGTGATTCTCTCTGCAGGGTTTCGTTTGACAGAGTTATTGGGCGTTAGGTTTACCAAATAAAGCTTCAACAATGAATGCGTTCGCCCCTTATGTACCACCGGCGTATATATCCGTCTCACTCAACCGGTAAATAATGTGCCTCGGATGTATATATCCGTCTTTTCGAAATACGATTCTTTTCTTTACGTGGCTATTTGTAAAAGTACTTCGAAGGCTTTGGGGTGTAATAAAATTACCTTAACACAGGAATTACTTATTTCAGAGAAAACTTGCTTAGTTTTGACATTCCGTCGTCCCCCTTCCCAGTACACCACATATGCGCGCCAATGTGAAAGACGGTGTCATTGGAGGGCGAATTACGTTACTTTTATTTGGTTAGAAAGGTATTAAAGATGAATTTGGAAAAAAATCACTTTAAAGTGCATATAATCACTATCCATATTTTCGATCTTCTAAAACTGTAGAGAGCGGGGTGTCAGCTCAAGTGTCGTGTTTGTCACTTGACGGTGGTTCAGAATTATAAGGTCTGTCACCAAACGCATTTGTATAGCTTAAGTGTGTTAGGTTAACTCAAATCAAATTTTGTTAATCTAATACTTTCTGTCTTTGAGCTCCTCCATTAATATACACATAAACAATTCCTTTTATGGATGTCGAGTGGAAAGTTTTGAAAGTGGACTCAGATGTCGTTCTCATTACTTGATCGCGGCTTTAAATTACGACGTCCGCAGTTTCTACAGTTATCGTGTGACGTCAGTGCTTCTCCAACTTTCAATACTTGCGACCCAATATTCTATCAGAATTTCCATCGCGCCCCCTTCCGTACAATAACAAACTTTTGAATTCAATAATACTATATTTTCACGCTAAAACTACAGTACGACTTTAACCTTGGCGCATATATACATCTACAGCCAAAACGTTTGTTGTCCTAAACGTATATATGCGTCGTTTTGAATTACAATCGAATTCTGTGCACTGCTATCCATATTCCGAAGGCTTTGGAATGCAATAAAAGGACCTTGACAGGGTCTGTGAAGGATTCACTTATTTCAGAGAATTTGCTTATTTATTCCTTTTCTTTCACCTCCCCCCAGACTTCCAATACATCACATGCGCCACCTAGTGCGTCTGCGTGGAAAAATCTGTCATTGAGAAGTGAGCTGCGTAACTTTTAATCAGCTATTAAGAGATTAATTATAAACAGTACAAATTATTAAGATAATTGTTAATTTCTGTGTATAATTTTATATATGACAAGCCCATGGGGTCACTGGTATTTATTAAATTTGTTCTTAACTTAGTATTGTTAAATTAATTTTAAAATACATCGTGCAGTATACATCTCTAAGCGTATTATATCAGTGTACATGTGCATTTTATTTTTTCTTATGTCAGAATGGGGTTTGTTTGTTTCTTTGTTTGCTTTCAGTAAATTAATTATTTTTTAAAATAATCTTTTGTTTTCGATTTTTCTATATGCTCGCGCCCCCTGATAGAGTTATTACACCTCGCTAAGGGGTGCGCCCCACAATTTGAGAAGCGCTGTGTTACGTGTGAGTGAGGCGTTAACAATTCACATAATATTAATTAATGTTAATAATTTTTTATATAAATTACAAGGACACATTGAGTTGAACATTATTTCTCTTTCTCAATACTTTTTGGTTAATTCAAGCCCACGAACTTGTGGGCGGCATTTTTTTTTTTTGGCCGAGTGGTGTGTTTGAATCATTTTGCTATGAAGACCAGCTGAATTAAGGGACTGTTGCTCGTTAAATCTATCGAGACTGCTGGCGTGGTATTGAAGTTTAGAAAGTGAGTTGCTAGTTTAAGGGCTGCTATTATCAGTTGACCGAGCCCTCGGCGTCGCTCCGTAATGGCCCCCCTTCCATCCCCTGACTGCGCTTTCTAGCACCCTCGGAACTATATGGTATTTCTGGGGATACTGTGTCTGGGGATACTGGGGTCCGTCCGTGTTTCGTTACGCTTTCTAAAGTAATTTTGTATGTTTATTTTTACTTTTTCTTGCCAATATGCAATCGTCATTGGATTTCAACGAAAGTGATTCTGAATGAAAATATTTGCCGGAAACCGAAATTCTACAGTGACTCTCATACGGATTTTATCTATTTGTGTTGAAGATGAAGAAATGGAACAAAAAGGACTGCCGCGAACGAAGCCAACGCGAATGCGTTGTTAAACTAGAGTGGTGCTGTGAGCGTATTCCTTTGTTTTCTGTTTTTTTTCCTTCCAGTAGTAGTAGTTCAGTCTGTTTTTCGAACACGAAATGTATTAGTTGTCTATTTTCTTTATCCATTAAATATTTTTTTACACCAAAAAGGACTCATTATTTTGATAAAGAGTCTATTTTAAATAACATAATCGAATTTTTAGATCAGGCTCATCCCGGGAGTTAGAAACGGAAGAATAAGGTAAGTTATACCTTTATTCTTACCTTATAATTTATGAAATCGAAAATTAATTTTTCACAAGGACAATACTCTTATATAAAGCATGTGGAAAAATCTTTTCTTCCAAGGAACAGTTCGAGATACTTCACAAAAGATTTGTAATTTGAATTCAAATTTTCCTAAGCTAGACATTTTGCAACTTAACTTTTATAGTTTTATACAAACCCAGTAAAAGGAAATCTAACTTAGAACGTTTCCTGTGCTGTTTGTACACCTAAATAAGCCATGTATCCACGTGAGCTTATAATGGTGTTGTGTGTTTTACCCTACACACAGCATATATCTCCTAGTGGTAACATGGAACTCAAGAGGTTAGTAAATAATCAAATCAAAACTGGCGGCTAGGAAAATAACTATGAAAATTTCGGTACCACAATAATGCCTGTGTATTTGCATTCATATAATTATTGCAATATAATATTAAACTAACAAACAAATACAGAACTCCGTCTAGCAATACTCCCTGTTGTGCGTTATAAGCTGGTGTTTGGGCCCCTGGTATAATCCACGTTTATCATTGAAATATTCAACGCAGAGTATGACCTTTACGCTGATTCTTACCATTAGAACAAAAGCAAAATAGTTCTAACATTTCAGAAATATTACAAATAAAAGCGCACACAAGGGACTAAAATCTTTCATCCCCTGTATTTAATTTGAATTCTAGACAAAAGCTCTGAAAATGGCCTGCATTTTTAATAAAAGCAAATTGACATTTCAATAAAGGCTGGAATTATGAAAACTTATAACAAAGATTGGGAGTTATATAAACATTAATCTGCTAAGACTAAAAAGCGTTCATGTCTGAAACTGTTGTATAATGTCTATAGAAATTTAATTAATCTTCAAATTCATTAAAATTAAATTTGAATCATAATGGAAGACATTTTTTATCTTAAAAAGTTAGTAAAATTGTTTTAAGACCCTTTTAATTAAACAAAATTAACTAGGAATTTTTAAAGAAAAAAAATTTTTTATCACCTTATTCACTTAAGAGAATACTACTGAGAATGAGATAATGGAATAAACGAAAAATTCTTTTGAAGAAGGTACAGTTCATGTTAAAAAATTGCTTTATTTTATATCTCAATTTATTTGGGATGCCTAATTAATCTTTATTTGTGCTGCTACGCTTAAATACTGTATAAATTGTCAACTAAATAAACCTGTATGCAATATATGTCACATGAAAAATTTCTGGAGTTCTGTCTGGGAAATCAACGTTTTACTCGTTTATACACAGCATAATAAGAAATTTATTAGTAAAACATGTTTGCTTACTAATTAAAAAACATATTTTTTTGCTTGAAAAGTACTAGTTTATTTTCTATGGATACACGAGAAAATAAAACACTTTTTAATATTCTTTATTTTGTAAGATATAATTAAAATTATTTATTTTTCCTGTAACATAGATATCGTATAATTACATGCTAAATCGTGATCTTCAAAAAGTGCATAAATGAATATTTTTTCATATTTAGTGTCAGTTAAATTATAATATACCTATAAAGTTATTTTAAGAATGTCATTACAAGAAAAATATTTAAATGCAATTTGTTTGGCAAAAAAATGAAGGAAGTATATTATTATTATAGAAGTATTTTCAAACCATTCTCCTTCTCTGAAAAATTCTTCTAATAATAATAGTATTTTATATCTAGGAGTTCTATACCGGAGTTGAACTATAAATGTTTTGAAAAGTTAACATTATTTTCAGAGTTATGATGAATTGAAATAATCGATGTTTTTTGTTAAAGTTTTTCTACTCAAATACATTAAAATATGAAAAAAGTCGACTTCTAAGTTATACATTAATATTTCAAAAATTCTAGATCAGGCACTGAAAAGAATCTTAACTATATATATATAGGGAAAATATTATTATTATAGAAGTATTTTTCATAAAAGGAGAATGTTTTGAAAAATATACTTGATTGTATCATTTTTTTTGCCAAAAAATTGCATTTAAATATTTTTTTCTTGTAATAATATTCTTAAAACAGTTTTATGCATGTATTATAATTCCACTGACACTAAATATAAAAAACACACTTAAAACGCTTTTTAAAAATCATGTTTCGGAACATAGTCGGATACTTTATTGATTTATCTTTATATTTGCATTATACCAATTATTGTACGAATTAACTAATTTTTTTAAAATTAATAATGACTATTTTTGTAATATATGTATAGAATCTTGATCAGTTAAACGGCTTTGTTGGTTTCAAAATTTTATTTATTTCAACTCAAATTATTTAATCCGTTTATTTCAAAATGTAAAGTACTGTGGAGTGATTATAAAGCTCCATACATAAAGCCCATTATGCTTAAATTATTCCTGTTTCTCCTTCTGATATATTTCCTTACTTATAACTTCTAAATAATAATGAAATCTCCTAAGACCTTACGAATTAAATTTTTAGCAAAAATTAGTTATAAACAAATAGATTAAAAAATTATAATGTTGAGTAGCCAAAATAGGATGTGAAAAGTTAGAGATATTTTGCACTGACATCGCATTCTGACAAAATGTGGAATAAATCCGGTTTTTATTCTGAAAACTATAAAAGCGGTAAAAGTGCATGTATATTGCTACCAAGAATCTTAGCTTCTGGCTTTCAATTAAAAGTATTTATTTATTTATTTAAAGAAGAGGGAAAGTTTAAATCATTAAGGATAATGGAAACTCTAAATTAAAGAAACATTTTAACATTTTAATTATTCATGTCTTTTATTACACTTGAGAGAAAGGCTTAATTACAAGAATAAATGTTTAAACTCTCACGAGACTACGGATGCAGAACCTTTTTACTTTGTCAAAATACATTTTAATTACTTGAAAGACTTTCATGAATTAATTGAGGTATCATTAAGAATGTTAAACTTTATTATCTTTAAGATGAACTTATTTAAATAAGAAAGATATTTGGAAGTACATAATTGTGTGTGAACTGCGTCTTGCACAAAGTCATTTTTAGTTAGCACTCTCTTTAGAGTTCTTTTCATCTGTTTCTACTTTTAAAAGGATTTCATGATTTGTTTTGTAGATTATTTGTATTTGAATGGAGTGATTTAGTTACTTCAAAAATGTCTTAATTCGAGAAAATAAATTTCAAAACTAAACTTGATGTCTGAGTTATGTATTTAGTTTTATTATGAGGATTCAACATCTAAATGCTTTAAAAATAGAAAATTGTTCACTTTTAATTTATATTAATTTTTAATTTATACACTCAAAAAGTGTGTTTCCTTATTTTTCTCGAACAAACCAATTACCGTATATATTTTCGTGTATAAAACCAAGAATTTTGGAACTATTTACATTTCTAAAAGTTAAAGTAAAGAGATCGGCTTATAGAATCCGCTAATCTTTGGAAAAACTTAGTTTAGAAAAAAAGATTTTCTTTTTTTTTTTCTCGACATTTTTCTTTAACTATTCGCAAGGGAATCTAATCCTTTAACCATTTCGGTATTTTAAATGGAACTTTGCTCTGAAAGGGAAAATATCACATAATTCTTTCAAAGTCAATGTCGGAAGTCGAGTTTCCAAAGGGATCGTAAAATTCACATTAACTCATTGTGATGTCTATATACGATCATCTTGCAGTGAGTTTTTCCTCCAGGCCATGAAACACACGTCAACGATCATGTATCGTATACGAATCTCTCTTCTCGCCCATTTTCTAAACAAAAAACGGGCGCAAATTGTTTACAAAATGTAAACAAATAGCTTCATAAAGGGTTACGAATAATACAACTATCGTTATTGCGTCTGGCGTTATATTGTACAGTGATTTGATTGGAGAATCAAATCACTCTTCTTTCCACCCATTTTAGACGATTGGCATTATTTTTGCTCTCATGGCAATAAGTAAGTTTGCAAATTCATAACTTTTCTTGCAATTTGACTTTTTGAATAAATTTGGGTAAACTTCTGAAAAAAAATATTCGGGGGAAAGTGCTGGCATACACAAGCATGAATTTTCCCCAGTGCGGTGCCAATCGACCTTTGAGTAAAGAAGTGTAGATTTTATTTTTTGTTAAGTGACTGAACGACTTGAGCAATGATATAACAATTTTTCATAAAGTTTGTGAAGGCCTTCAAGAATGATGCTGCAAACGCTGTCGCATAAAAGTGTGGTAAAAGTTTTTCTCACATCAATGGACAACGAGCTGTGCACCGGTACGGGCCGTCAACACCCGATATATATAAATATTACCGACCGAGTACAGCTTTGGTCAGCAGGGTTGTCGTATGACAGTGGGGATAAGCTTTGGATGATTGAAGATTTAGGATTGAAGAAAATGTCCATATAATTCATGCGAATATGCTTATAAGCACCAGTCCATTCCTCATTTCTGATTAGGAGTTTCTTGGCCAAATTCCATACTCTCCTAGAATTGCACAATTTTTTATTTCTTCTGTATATTCCCGAGTTGAATATGCCGTCTGTTGAATAGGACTAGATTTAAATCCAAAGAGAGAGAGAGAGAGAGAGATCTTATATGCCGCATAGTGAAAAGTTAATAAACGCTCACTCATTCATTTCATAGCCCTTTCGTTGTCAGCCGGGACATCCTTAGAGCATGGTATTATGTCGACAAGACTCTGCGTCTCATAATGTTGCCCTTTATGACACGAACCTCTGAGTTTACCTTTTAACAGCACAATGCCCAACCTCTTGCAGCATGCCTTTCTATTGCTTGTTTTCGTACTTCTTAACAATTGCCTGGATGGTACAATCGCCAGATTTCTCTCAAAGCAGCAGGCATATGATGAACACGGTTAGATCGCCATAAAAAGGACAAACAGCAAAAAAAAAGACAAACAAATTAAGAATGAAACAAGAACAGAAACACTAGGGGCAGAAGAGCAAAAAAAATCAAGGTATTAAAAAGTTCTCTAGCCTCCCATTAGCGGGAGTAAATGAAAGCATCCTTCAAGGCTGAGGGGAATGGTCCACAGTCGTCACTAGGTCGCCGCAGCATAGCGTGCAAGAAGTGTTGTTGACTACCTTGGGTCGATACAAAGGTACGCATAGACAGTCGTGCATAGTTTTCATACGAAAGGCAGTGAAAACTCGGTATCTGAGATAGTCAAGAAGATTAAGGATCGCTCTATTCCAAAGTTTTTCTGTGATTCTTTAATTTGGATGGAAGTAAATTTCTCAGGAGTTTGATAATTGAGGAAACGGATTACAGTAAACTTCATCGGGAAGGCCCTGTTGAATGATACGTCCTTTTTTGGCCAACTTATCTGAAAGCTCTTTTACAGAGATACCACACAGTGGCACGGGATCCACTGCAGAGCTACTCTTTCTATTTAAGCAGATCTCCCACAGTAAAGAAAGTTTGCATGTCAATTTTTGTGCTGTAAATGTTGTGCAGTAAGCATTTTTAAAATTAACTAAGTAACAATGATAAGGATGTAATATTTTGCTGCATTTAATATGCAGAAAAATATTAAGCATATTTTCTTTTTAATTTTTTACAATCTTATACCTCAGCAATGCATTTCCTCAGAGCAAAAAACATTAACGTTAGTTTGCAAACAATAAAATCCTGTATTTCATCAATCATAACAAATGCTACATTTAAAACAATGATAAATAAATAAAATACAAGCACAGGATGTTAGAAAAAATCCCGTTTTTTATTCCAAATTTAATTAAAGTATTATCATTTTATAATAATTTGTTTTTGCTTAAATTAAAAGTAAAATTTAAAATGCTTTTTTAAGCTTTTGTGTGTAGTATACAAGATTATATCAACATCTTAAAAGCAACTTACGTAAGTTATTTCCTACAAGATACTTAGTTTATACGTTCCTATAAGGTTATTGAGCATTGTTATATATTTTCAGTAGTTCGTTATTTAGTACATCACATACTATCCAATGTGTCATCTTCGATTGTTTTCAACAATATTTATAGCTGTGTCGTCCATAGGACACACACAAACAACATAATGCAATACAGAAATGAATTTTAAACAAATGAATCAATAAAAATTCACAACATTTTCAAAATCTTCCAAAATTCTTTCAATAAGTTTCATAAATTCAGGAAAAATAATTCATTATTTGTGAACTCTGATGTCAAAATTAAAATTAACAACACAAAAATACATTTAAAATAACCTATTACATTATTTTTTATCAGCTTTAATTGTGTCATGTCTGACATAATTCTAATTTAAGTTTTAATCAAATATTTAAATTCATTTAATTTGATAACAGTTATATGGATATTTCAATAATATATTTTTATAAGTTTGTAATGTGTGTTTTTCCTACTTAACCAATAACTTGTAAATAACTTGTCACCAATAACTTGTAAATAAGTCTTTTTTCATTTTTTTATTAAAACAAGATTTAAATCAAATATTTTAATTATGATTAATCATCATAAAGGATGCTGATCTTTACAGTAACAATATATTTTCATTTTTTGACTATCTATACACCACGAGGTAGTTCCGTACAAACTTATTCGACTTATACCGATCACTTTATAAGAGTCATTATTCGGATCATGCCGAACTGTTCCTTCGAATACTGCGCCACCAGGCTTCGCAACAAGTGTTATCATGTAATCAGCTATAGGTTTCACTCTATCTCCAAGGACAATTGTCCTATTCTCTACCCAGTTTTCCGCTTTCAGGAAGCGAAGAACTAAATCGTTTGCTATCCCTACCCTTGCATCCCTGATTTTATCTACCTCCAGTGTTTCACAGATTCTCCTGTACGGTTTTAATTTCGAATTTATATCATCTACGATGGCTTGGGAAGCTTTAACTGCTTCAGTACTGTTAGAGGCCACAGCTTCCAACGTCTGGCATGGACACCAGTGTTGAAGTATGTTTGCATTGTCACATGTCCTGTTTGGGGATATTTCTTCCAGTAAACTCTGACCTAAAGTGACGGCTGACCTTTCTTCTGCTGGCTTGTTCAGATCTAGCAAATGCACCATGGTAGCATGGATGTCGAACAACGTCATCAAACGATTCTGATTGGTTCGTAAATTTTTCGCGTAAACTGGATACTGGTCAAGAAACCATTTTGGAAAATGGATGTACATTAAGGGCATTCTTTCTTCGAATTTTCCTATGTATGTTTGACGAATTTCTCCGAAACGTATCCCGTGATCACTGAACAACACGAAGAAACTATTATTCAATGCGCCCGTGCTTGTTAAATCCTCCAGAAGACGAAGTGTAGGTGCGTCAGCCCATCCAGCCCAGTTCAATACGTCATGAGTCAATGTCGAAACCATCGCAAAGGCAAAATGAGGTCTGTTTCCCATAGCTTTCAAAAAATCTCTCAAATAATCATAAAGCATGTCGGTTTCTAACTGCGAATTCAAGCAATGATCTTGTATGCGTTCCGTTTTCAAATTAGAATATTCCAAGGCTAAAGCTACGGGGCGAAAGTAATAATCTGTAGGTGGGTCATAGAAGCCCCTTTTTAAGTAATTAAACGTACCTGTATACGGACTGTCTTCGGCATAGAATGTTCTGTATCCTCTTTCAGCGTAATCTTTCCATATGAGGTCTAAATCGTCAAAGAACATAGTGTTCTTCATGGATTCATTCCAGTAATGCTCTACAAAGTGACCAGTCAACATTGGAATTAAGTTGGGAAATGTGTTATCCCCAACTTTCGTGTACCCGTTCATCTCGAAAGGAGTAAGTTTCTCGTGCAAAAAAGCGTGAGATCTTGGGAAGTGTCTCAAGAAGTTAAGCTTTGACACAGAATCGATTCCGGCTAATATCACATTCAGACGAGGCGTGGGTGGAAGTTTAGAACGTTTCTTTTCTTCTACTTCCTCTTTCAGACGCACTAATGAAAAGAATTGCTCGAAAATAGAATCCTGCATATGGCATCCAACCCCAATATAGTCTTCGTAAAGCGGTACTCCAAATTCCAATATTGACTTGTTACCAGCCCCGAAAGAATTTTCCCGAATACCTGATTCTGGTTCACGCTCACGGAAAATTGGTTGATACTCACAAAGAAGCTCTTTTGCTTTCATACCATAATATTCTTCCAAAATAGTCTCGTTCAATGTTATAGATCCATCAGGACTCGATTTCATGAACAAGGGTGGACCAGGGCATATGTACTCGTTCTGGAGTTCAATTAGATCTCTCACTGATGGATCCCAAGGATCTAGTTTTGGTACTTTGCATCCTGGAGTATCAAGAATAAGACTAGGATCAGTGGTTGTTCCTGTGTCTGGTAAACCAGTCTGAGTCGTTTTGTCTATAGTTAGTTCTGGGTCTATATTCTGTTTGTTCGTTTCTAATCTTATAAAGTATTTACCTGCTTCTATTGGGGAAGGAGCATTTTGATCAGGGGGAAGTCTAACTGATGGTGTTGGCGATACTTTCTCCCTTATAGATTCTTCCGAAACCCATTGCAATACATCGGGTAGTCTTTTAAATCCCAAAGTTACTTCTTCATATTCTGGAAAATTAGAAAGTGTGTATTCGTCTTCTGTTTTTGTATCAATGAAATATGGTAAATTATTGAACTTGGCAGATTTTTGTGGATATGGTTGATCTATCGTCTTTTCCCCGATGATGAGATCATAATATAATTCGTTGATGGGATTAGAAAAATGATCTTTTTTTGAACCTGATATTTGCTTGTTATATCTTATTGGCTCATTTTTATAAGTACTATGTATATCAATAATTGTCATAGTGTCTTGTGTACGAGAATGCCAACCAAATATGAATAACGATATGCTGCAGATAAGAATCAAAATTATTAATTGACGTCTACGAACGATGATTCCCATTTTTTAACAGTTTCTTAGTGAGATTCTAAAATCAAATGTGTTGGAAAACCTGAAAAGAAAACAGTAAAATATATTTTTATACTTGTATTAATATTTTTAATATTTCAAGTATATGAAACAACGAATTTGTGAACATTACAGATTCATGAAAAATATATATTTTTTTAGCATTAACTGTATCATAATCCTTGAAATTTTAGGATCTTACTCCAGCTTCCAAATGGATGAGTGTATTTTCAAAATATTTTTATGGTGACTGTTTCTTAAAGATTAAATTTGTATATAACTTTAATTCAAGGTTCTAACAACGGGAGGGCATGACTAAAAGGAAATTCATTTGGGATCGCGAGACTTAGTGTAATAGTAGTACTCCTTTAAGGTGATCACCCCTCAAAGTAATTCCGCCGAATGGCCAGTCAAATCGGAGAAATCTGCCTTCGAAGTTCATACTTACACAATAAAATTTTAATTTTCCCCAACGAGTTCGTAGCTTGATTGGTAAATCGTCTGCTTACTATGCGCGAGGTCAGGGTTCGATTCCACGCGATCAACTTTTTTTCTTCAATTCATTTAATTATTTCTTTAAATTAAATAAATTTATTTATGAAAGGTTTATTAAATATTAAATGATATTTTTTGTAATTGCTTTGTATTTTATAAAGTAAAAAAAAATTTAAAAAATATATAACTTAAATTATTTATTAGTAAAATTATTTAAAATTGTTATTAATTAAAAATATTTAAAATTATTATATTATTTAAAAATATTTAAAATTATTATTAATTAAAAATATTTTAAATAATTATTAAATAAAAATATTTAAAATAATCATTAATGAAATTATTAATAATTAAAATTAGTACATTAATTATTATTTATTAAAATTAAATAATTAATTATTATTTATTAAAATTAAATAATTAATTATTATTTATTAAAATTAAATAATTAATTATTATTTATTAAAATTAAATAATTAATTATTATTTATAAAAATTAAATAATTAATTATTATTTATTAAAATTAAATAATTAATTATTATTTATTAAAATTAAATAATTAATTATTATTTATTATTTTTATTAAATATTATTAAGCATTAGTACTAATAAGAAATATTATTAATTTATTATTAAAATTATTAATTTATTATTAAAATTATTAATTTATTATTAAAATTATTAATTTATTATTAAAAATATTGTTTATTATTAAAATTATGATTTATTATTGAAATTATTATTCATTTATTATAGAAATTATTTAAATAATTTTATTAAAATTATTTAAATAAACTTTTTGAAATTAAATAAATTTATTTAAAAAGGACTTATTCAATATTTTATAAAATTATAAAATAATTAAATTAATAATGTATAAAAAAGACATATTTTTATTATTTTAATTATAAAATAATTAATTTTAATTAATAATAATATATTTTATAAATTATTTTATATTACATATATTTTATTTATAGTATATTCATTGCATTTCACATTATAAAACTATTTGCAACTAATTTTTTTCGTAAAATATCATTTAATATTTATTATATATTTTCTTATAAATTTTATTTATTAATATAAAATATACTTACATAAAATTTAATACAATTATTTATATAATTACAGCAATTTTTTTTACTTTATAAACTACAAAATAATTACAAAAAATATCATTTAATATTTAATAAACCATTCATAAATAAATTTATTTAATTATAAAAATAATTAAATGAATTGAAGAAAAAAAGTGGATCGCGTGGAATCGTACCCTGACCTCTTGCTTAGTAAGCAGACGATTTGCCAACCAAGCTACAGAAACGTTGGATGAAACTGAAACTTAATTGTATATAAAAGCTAAGCATGAATTTCGAAGCCTAATTTCTCCGAATGGACTGGTCATTCAACGGAATGACATTGAGGGGTGAACACCCTAAAGGAGTAAGTACTACTATTACGCCAAGTCTCGATCCCAAATGAATTTCCTTAGTCGTGCCCTCTTGTAAGTTTAAGAGGATTTCTATTTATATAATAGGAGCTCTGTTTTTGAGAATTTAGAATTTTTATTTTAAAGAAGAGTTTTCTGATATTATCGAGAAGAGAGTCAAGGCAATGTGTTTTGTAAAACGATCCTAAAGTGGTTGGATGCTAATGGGACACCCTCACTTTTCTGAGAAAGTGAGATGTTACCTATTTTCAGCCAGTTGCGTTGTAGTAGATTTGGAAACCTCTCTCTCTCTCTCTCTATACTGACAATGTTAAATTGGCTGTTTTCGATGTACCTTTTCTCAAAATCTGTTTTATGCACATGCTTGAAATTTTTCATACTATTAAAGTACACCTCTCTCATTATACTAAAATGAGCTTTTAGCTAATTTTGAATTTTTTAAGAAATTATGAAATATTTTATCAAACATTACGAAATTTGACTCATTTTTTACTTAAAAAGTTTGTAAAAATTAAATTTTTGAGTGTTTTAAAAAAGCTCATTTTAGTATATATTAGACATCATTATAAATAATTCATAAAAAATTTACATACCTGTAAACAGTAGTTTCTTAGAAAAGGTACATCACACATTAAAATTTACATTTTGATATAAATTGATTTTAATGCATACAGTGAGACTTCTAATCGGCTGGGAAATAAAAAAATAAAAGGCTCAATTGAAAATAAAAGATACATGTTTTGGTTTATATCAATCGTTACACTTTTAAGCAAAAACAAAGTAATTTGTTTACAATTCTCGCCATTAAAATGGGCGTGGCCCAAATTCAACGAATATTTAAAAATACATTTTAAAGGCTTCTAAATACCCCCAGAGGTTCAAGTAAGGTATTTTTAGAAAGGTTAAAATCTATACAATTTGAAAATGTAAAAATCTCAAATTGTCAAAAAAATAAGATTTTAGCTTTCCAACACCCCTTAATATTAGATAGCTTGTAACTTGCGATGATAACATGTGACTTAACCTGACATAAAAATTTACATACAGCATTGAGTAAACGATAATTTAACTAGCAATAGAAAACTTGAATGCTCTATTCAAACTTTTAGTTTTTCTACATATTCTTGGTAGAGAGAGCAGCCATTTGATGGTGCCATTACTGGAGGGCACCATCAACTCTCACACTTGGAAGGGCCGTGTCTACAATGGCTTGTGTTCCAAAAGGCAGCCCATTTGGAAAAAAACATTCTATATATACTTATACAGGATGGGGCCCAGGAACTGTCTATTTCGAACATGTTTCAGTGATGTTCTTCGGAAGAGGAGAGATGTGGGGAGGGGTTCAGTGGAAGGGGTGAAGTGCAGGTATTTCTGTTTCTAATCGTCTTAGTCTCAAACATGTTGTGGTCAAGTCAGAAGCCTTTCGTTGTGGAGGTCTATGTCTCTAACAGTCAGTCGTTGATTGCAGTACAACTTGGCTTTCGTCGGCACTTCGATATTCTTCCACGATGTCGTGTTCCTAATCGGAAGTGTGTTTTAATGTAGATAAATGCCTTCAGAGCAATGAAAGGATGTCTCCAAATAAAGGAAAGGACCTCCACAGACCGTTAGAACACCTGAAAATGTGGAACAAGTTCGTGTGTCAATCTAGACCGGTATGTAACAATCTTCTTACCCACTCTCCAAGAAAGGGATCTTGACAATGTGTAGTTTCAATAAGATAAGTCCACATCCCGCACCTCCAGGTTTTCCATGGGTATTTTAAGAGCAGCAGCCTTCCCTGAATGATTGATCCCCCTGTGAGGGGACGTAAACTGTCCTACGTGCTCACCTTATTTAACCCCCCTTGATTACATCCTGTGGGTTTATATCAAGTCCCTAGTTTACAATGATCTCTCCAAGAACTTGGAAGACCTAAGAAATAATATCGAAGCCGAAATTGACACTACCCTGGTCAATACGCTTGAAAAGGGGAATCAAAGTTTTCGAAATCGATTGCATCAGTGTATTGAAAATGAAGGGTGGCATTTAACAGGCATTGTGTTTAAAACTGTGTAAATTCAAACTTTCAATGTTGTAAGGTAGGCGGAAAATAACAATGAAGTCGAATGAAATGCGTAGTGTGTTTTATTGCACTTTCCAAACAAGGAATTCCCACGTCACACCCCGTCTATGATTTTCAAAAACTCTTTATTAATCTATCTATCGAATCTAATATACTTTCTATCAATTGTTATTGCTTAAAAAAGTATTAAAAAAACACTAATATTCTCCCATTCAACTAGACAGGGGTTCTGTTATTTCTCCCAGTAAATAAAATATTTAGTAAGTGTTTCTTTTTTTTAACATAAATAATCGCTGTAGAGCACAATAGATTTCCTTTAAAATATTACTGATGACCTATTTGAAGAAAATAAGTCACCCTTGACTTCGTACACTGTAGAAAAATGCAGCTGAAAAAATACGCGATGGAAATAATGATGTGGTGTAATGCAGTAAGGATTCTCGAAGGTCATTTATGAATGTTCCGTCAAACCACTTTCATTAACTTCTTACATAGTTATTAGAGCACTAAGGTTTTGAGTTCTTATGAATTGGAATCTCTATTTAAGAATTACATTTTATTATCATAATTAAATTATAAAGAAATATTGGTCAAAATTATTACCACTAACTTATGAGATAAGTTTTACATAGGCAATGAAATGAATGTTTAAGCTTTGAGAGATAGATAACTACTGCATTAAAAACGATTTTTATTAAAAAGCAGTATTTTATGTGATTAATTCATTACTATTTATTAACTGCTCTTGAACACCCAATCCTTCGATCCATTATTTTTGAATTGAATCTTAATATATATATTGAATTTTTTTTCTACTGCTCATTTGAAAAAACTACTAGGTGTATCAATTTATACCTAGTCAAATTCCCCCAAATTAGTTCAACTCTAATTAAAACTACAAGAAAACGTTTATTTGGAAGAAGGAACGCTTGAAGTACTAGGTTTTTCAAAAGTACATATTTATTAAGAAAAAAAATCTTTTTAAGTTTAAAAACTAAACATATTAAAATAATAGTGTGTGGAAATCGTATATAATCTTACTATTTGTGTAGAGTATGTTTTCCATTTGTAATCATTTCTCAATTGTGTTTTAAATTTGCCATTTTTTAAAATTTCCTCCAAAAGGAATAAATTAATGCAAATGATCTTGTTTCAGGTGATTATAAAAAAAAATTAAAACAAAAATAAAGAAAGAAAGAATTCACGCATACAGTTTATAAATTACGAGGCTGGTTTTGCCTCAAAATAGTTCCTGATTTCGATATCTTAGAGCACTGTCAAAATACAGAATACTTTTTCCTATCTTTTAAAGGGATATAAGCTTGCAATTTTAGCTGGGAAATAAAATATTTTTAGCATAACATTATAAAAAATAAAATCTTCTTTATTTGAAAAAAAACATACTTATACGAAAACTGACCCTTTGCATAAATTATTTTACGTAATATAAATGTTCATTTATTTCGCCAAATATATCCTTTAAGACCTAAAAAGCTATAAGAATTGGTACTTTTGTATTATTCAGTGGACTAATATCACTAAAATAAAATATGCTCTCCAAATCAAAAATCGTCGCCAAATGCTTCCTTTCGTTTTCACACATGCGCGAAAACAAGTTCCCGTGTATGTTCCTTCCATATTAACTAGTCTCTAAATATATTAGTGAAGATTTGGAATTACAGACATTAATTGGGTGGTCAAGGCTCTATAATGGCATTCAAAATCACGACAAAGGAATTTTCTTTTCGAAGACCACGCGACATAAATTCTCATAAGTGCGAATTTAAATGCTGTCGTACAGGTATGCGATGTTTCATATTCCGTCACTTTAATAAATCCTACAGCCCTTCGTGTATTTGCATAGTAGATTGTATTTTTATTTTCGGAAATACTCCACTGCGTTCGCTTCTGTGGAAAAGATCCCAAATTTTAGTCTTCGAGGGGTGAGGGGTATCTTGTAAAGGGTTTAATGTGCATGTTAAATCTATTGAGATCAAATTGGCGTGGTATGGATGTTTTGTAATTGGAGTTCAGGCTCAGGTAGCATTCATGACACTTGCCTTGGATAATGGGTGACTTCCCAATAATCATCACGCGATTTCTGAGTGCGATGTTAATTAACAATCAATCAAAACAGCTCTTTTCATTTACGTCTGTATTTCTTCTAAAAAGAAATAACAGTCACGTAAAAGGTATGACATTGTAACATTCCATCATTTGTCCCTTTATGGTCTTTTATCGGCTTACGAAAAAATTGCTTTCCTCTGAGCTTAAAAAACACCTAAGCTTTAAACAGCAAAATGATGGTCATCTAATAGACAACCTATCAAAACTACGAAAAGTGCAAGATAATGCAGACCAACGATTTTGACATTTATATGAAAAAGTCCGGGAATAGTTTTGAAAGATATTGGCAGGTTTTTTTTCGGTCCTAGAAAAAATATTTAATATATTGATCGAAAGAAAAGTGCTTATTTGTAAAACTTCTATGACACGCATCAAGACGAGATCGTCAATATAAAACCACTTAGAGTGCTGCTTCTGTTATCCATGGATTGCTCCCTATGTATATGAATGTAAAATAAAACCTTGAATATATATACATGAAAATCATACAGTATGTAATCGTTGGTTTTATAAAACAATAATTCAATAATCGTCAGAAAGCATACTACTTTGAAATAGAGTAGAACAACATCGAATGATGTGCGGGAGAAAGAATTATTAAGAGTGCATGCAATATAATATTTCTTTAAAAAAAGTTTAGATGAATGTTGTGTGAAATTGATACACACTTTCTATGTATTTACATAAAAGAATAACCTTTTATAAAGAATTCGACAAAATTTATTTACAAAACTCTCTAATTACATGTTAAGAAATAGGAAAAAATACTCTTGGTCTTTTTCCACCTTCCATAAGAAAATTTACTCAACGAGAATTAACCAAACAACAAAAACATGTTTGCTTTCTTTTTTTAAAAAAAATAAGCTAAGGAAAAAATAATTTTAAAAAAAAGTTCAGGTTGTTTTTAGATAAAGAGAAATTAAAACAAAATAGAAAACACAAAAATTTATTTAAATATATACAGTGCTTAAATGTTCAAATTCAAACTAAAACTAAAATATGAAAGATTTTAAGCTTTAATTTTACTTCTTGCGATTTCTTAAAAAAATATTGATATACTTAAATTTATTTTGCAACATTTGGACTTAATATAACTTGTAAAAGAAGTTTTTAAATATGGCAATGTCTTTTTTTAAAATTTGAATAGAATGCTAGGCGTTCTATATTTGTCTTAAAGACGGGTTAAATTGTTGTAGATTTTTTTTAACTTCATTCAAAACTAAAAAAAAAATAATAATTGCAGCAGTATCATATAATCGTAAAAGATTTTATTTTTTTAAAGTTTTTTTCCGTTAAAAAATTATGCTTTTCCACGTATTAAACATTTTTTTTTTTTGTCATTGTTTAGGAAACATGTTGTCCTGTATATAAATTGCGAAGGAATTTTGAACTAAGCAATAAACACTGCCTATTTGTAATTAAGTATAATATTATCAATTAAAACATTTTTTCAATCAAATAAAGTATTTTTATGCAAAGAATGTCAAGCTGTGTTTTTGTCGACGCGGGTTAGCCTAGTAGTCATGGTCACGACCTTGTGGCCAGTGTTTCGTGAATTCGATCCCTTCAGCCACCAAAGTCCACTGTGAAGCTGGCTGATGCACGTTTAATCAGGCGTGGCTCAAAGTTCTTCCGATGGAGTGGCATGGTAGTTTGGATAGGGAATGTTATCTCTGGTCACTTTATCGTGGTTTAAAATTCGAGAAGCATCGCTAATAGCCTTTGTGTTGCATTTTTGTGCGATGTTAATAAAATATTTACTTAATTGTATTTTTAGTTACTACATCTCATTTAAAATAATGAATTATTAAATCCTTATTATATATATAATAACTGAAATGGGGATCCTTAGGGATTTTTAAGAGCTGAAATTGTACTTATTAAAATAATATAATAATGTACAATTGAATGAAAATGCCTTAAAGCTGTATACAACTATTTTTAGTGAAGTATTTTTTTAAATATAGACAGATAGATATACACCGTATTTACTCTAATCTAAGCCGCAATATTTTTCCAGTGTTGGTGCTACCGAAAATCGGGGGCCGCTTAGAATCGAAAGCAAAAATTTGCTTGATGGGAGAAATTGAATTTCCACCCCCTTTCAAAAGGAAAATTGCAACCGTCCATTCTGACCACTTGCATCGATGACTTATCCCATTCCACAGTTTATGTCCAGCAATCAGTTTATCCTAAACATCGTGGTCTGCTTGTATTGACGATTTTTTTTTGTATATGCTCTTTCTTTTAATCACCTAAACATCAAAGATATCAATAATAGCATCAAGACCAGTTCACTATGACGCAAGTTTGTAAAGGGAGGCAATTTCATATCCAGAAAAAAACGGAAACAGAGCACCGGCCACTGACAATTTGACACGGATGAAACAAATTATACATCGATGGCGTAAACAAAATTGCATCACTTTTACTTATAAGTATTCAACAGTCTTTAATGTAATTCTCTCTCATTTACATTTTTTTTAAAAATTCTTTTGCAAAAATGTTGCATGACAAATGCATTTCATGACACGAAAGACAACACCGTGTGAGAAAATGGCGACGCATGTACCAATTTCGAAATCAACTTTGACAATAGAAATGACGAATCATTTTCGGAACATGATACTGACGGTTGGAATAGTTATACATTTATGCGTGTATTTGAAAGCCTTTAATACACTGGTAAAATTAACTTCTTATTATTTCTCATGATTTTTTTTTAATTTCTGAAGTATTGGATATATTGTGATGAATCTTTTACACAATTTTTGTTTTTTCTCAAAAACTTGTAAAGAATTGGGGGCGTGGCTTAGAATCGATGACTACATTTTTTCACTAAAGCATTTTGAGAATTTGAGGTGCAGTTTAGATTCGAGTAAATGCAGATTATATATATATATATTACTTGTGCAGAAATCTCTAGAATAATAAAACTATTTACTCTTCATAATTGAAATTCATGGAAACATATCTTAAATCTCTCTCTGTTTATAGATTTGAAAATATGTTTATTTAATTTTGTCAAGATATTTTTAGTATTTACATGTTTAGACTAATTATTTCTCTACCTTATATGATGATTAAAAACATTAACATTTTCCTCCTACCAAACACAATTTTTCCAACTTTTTTAAAAATTAACAAAAAGGGAAAATTAAAGTACTTTCAAAAATTTCAAATTAAATCTCATGGAATTAAAATCAGTTCTAATTCCTGACAAATAGAATCCATTACTCATAATATCGTCTTTCACAGAATTATGATTTAATTAACGAAATATACACACATTTTTATTTCATATTCTACATTTTCAAAGCACTTAGTGTTCAATTCATAATGTAAAATATATTTAGAAATAAATGATGCAGCTTAATAAGGCTTATTACTACACCAAGTGGCATTATAGATTTTCAGAAGGGAAATATTTTGATTTAAAAATATTTACGCTTAAACTTGTAAATAAATTAACTATCAACCTTTTTGTCTGAGTAAAGTAAATCAGATGAGATCTCATTTGTGAATTAAAATTATACTCTAATAAAGTTTGATAGGGGAATGTAATTTTAATATTGTCTTGTTCACTATATTTCAGAAAGCTAATACAATTATTCGGCCAAATAATGTTTTTTTTAGGTATCCGACTACGTTTGGAACCGTTATTTTAAAAAAGCGCATAAATAGATAATTTTCATGATATTTAGTGTCTCTCAGATTAGAATACATGTATAAAATTGTTTTAAGGAGATTTTGACAAAAAATTTATTTAAATATAATATTTTGCCAAAAAATTAACTTAGAATAATATTTTTTCCAAATGTTCTCCTTTTGTGAAAAATGGCTCGATTATTATAATATTTTGACTGTAGATAGCTCAGACCTCTGTACAGAGGTTCAAGTAAAATGTGTTTGAAATATATAACTTAGAAGTGGGTTTATATTCATGTTTTATCCATGTCAACAGAGGGGAGAAAATTTAAGAAAAAAACGCCGATAATTATTTCAATGGATTGTAACTCTGAAAATAATGTGAATTTCTCAAAAATCAATAGTTCAGACTCTGGAGAAGTATTTACTTTGTATAAGCAAAATATTATTACTTTAGAAGACATTTTTATAAAAGGAGAACTTTTTGAAAAAGGTTATTCTAAGTTACTTTTTTTGCCAAAATATTGTATTTAAATAATTTTTTTGTCAAAATGTGCTTAAAACAATTTTATGCATATTTTTTAAACTAAGTGACACTAAATATCATGAGAATTATCCATTTATGCGCTTTTGAAAATCACGATTCCGAAAGTAGTCGGATACCTTAACTGAAGTTCGTTAATTGAATATATACCTCTACACGAAATAAGGTTTCGAACGTTATTACCTTAACGAAATTCACTCTATAGGTTTGAATTTTTTTAATTGAATGCTGTCTAACTGGCGTACCAATTAGTTCAGGATGAATGTCGTTGTCATGTGGGCGCTGTAGTCGGCATGCTATGAGTTCGAGTCTTGGTGCAACTGAAGACTGGCCATGTAAAGGGTCTGTGGTACAGTAAATCTGCCGTGTCTCGAAGTCCTAACGTTGGTGGGGTGTGGAAGTTTGGAGAATGATGTGTCAGCTCAAGTGACGGTGGTTCAAAATATCGAGGTCCATCACTAATAGCCCTCGCTTTGCTTTAGAGTGCTGCGTTAATGAAAAATCAAATCAAAACTATTGGCTGACTGTGTTTGTGTAGAGGGATGGGCTTGAATACTAGTGCCACTGAAAATCCGCCTTGTATAGGCACACATTAAATCTGTTTAAGATCAAAGAAGCGTGATGTGGAAGTTTGGAAAGCGTGAGGTACCAGATCGGATACCATCAGGGCCGGCTCTAGCAGTTTTGTCGCCCCTCTTTCAAAAGCAAAAAATTATAATTAAAAAAAATTGTTCATAGATACGCACATATAAAAAGAATAATTCTTGAGAACAAAACGCCAGCATTACAATATTATATATACAAAATAAAACAAAATAATTCGAAATTAAGGACATAATTACCTGATATTAGTTCAAACGAGTAAAATGTAAAAGAAGAAATCGCCTATTTCAACATGCCAGTTTTTTCTAAAAAGAATCTACTGATTGGGGAGAACATAAAAATGTATTTTAACTTATAGTAACTACCCTCAAGACTAAAATAAAACACTTCCTGTAACTCTCTATCTACAAAAAACTCTTATTGCGCCCCTGTCCCCTTTTAGATAGTTGACACCAGGCGTCGTATCGGTGAAAGGAATGTCCATGTAGACCCTACTCCGGAATGGGGAAAAATTACTAGAAAAAGATGTGTAAACTTATATCAAATTTCTCGATTGAACATATAGTCACGCCTCTAACTCTTAAGTTTCAAAAAAGAAAAGTGACATTAAACATACAGAGTACAAAACAAGGAAGTAAGATACAATGAATGAAATACCGAACTCACACTAAATAGTATTTCAGAAAATATATCAAATGTTTTGCAACATATATATAATATATATATATATATATATATATATATATATATATATATATATATATATATATATATATATATATATATATATATATATATATATATATATATTTCAAATCCAATCCAAATGCCGCCCTGATCAAGGGTCCGGCTCTAGAGCCGCCCCTGATACCATCCTCCTCTCTTGAGCGTAATTCAAAATTACGAGGTCCATTGCGAATAGCTCTTGTGTAGTCTCTGGAGTGCGATGTTATTAGACAGTCAGACAACCAACTAGTTTTAAGAGATTCAGAAAAAGTAATGGCCCTAGTTAATTGTTATTTTAAGAATTAAATTCACACAGTTGTAGTGTGGTTACAGAGCTACTGTAAACCAATCAAGACCCACCGTGCAGAGGGGCTGATACACGTTAAATCTATCAAGGTAAAAATCCTCCCGTTGGCGTCTGTTTAGGTGTCGCTTGAACAGGGTTCAAATGATCGCCAACAACTTTCGTGTTGTTGAACAGGGCAACATTAACATAACTCATTTTCATTCATTTAAAAGCAACCAAATCCTTAAATTCATAATTCTGTATACTTTTTTTATGTTCATTGGGGAAAACTGACTTCATCATATTGATCACTTTTGTACGCTCAATAATAAACAATAATATAATAGCAAATACACACACAGTATTATTAAACAGTTTTGGACTACGGCACATCAACAAATTTAGCAATTTTATAGCTGCAAAAATTATCAATAGTCCTTTTTATAAAAAATAGGTAGTTCATGTGGACATTTTAGTAGTTAAAAATCTAATAATTTTTATTTGCTTATAATAAGTTTAAAAATAAATAATTTACTGCGTGAAAGTTTCAATGCCTATGTTGGATTGTGACGGGTCTTTACCGAATTTTTCCTACTAATCCTCTTGGGAATCTTTGGGGCCATCATTGAATTATTTCACAGCCAACCCTCTCAAGAAGAAACCTTGTTATTCAGATTTGTTAGTAGATATATAGTGGAAGTTTAGTAATCAAAAGAAGGCGGAAAAGGAAGCTGTGATGCTGAACACCGTGAGCTTATGGTAAGGATCTAGACTTAGACGCGTAATTATAGAACGAGCTTTTGCTATTCAAATAAAGTAAGGAAGATTGAGATTCATAGGATAACTTTATTTAGAGCTAAGCAGTTAGAATTCCGGGGCTTACTCACATAAAATTTAGGTTTACGATACATAACTGCTGATTTCCTTCCTATAGTAAGACTGTCTTTGTTCAATATAATTGGATAATAATAAATTGGTTTCATTATAGGTCATCAATCATTACCTCCCACAAATCTAGGTTCAGTAGATGAAGAGAAGGTAACCCCAGGTAGGGGGTATCACAGAATAGATATAGCCAAAATTAAGAAGACTTCGCTTTTGTTTTGCTTCTGAAACCAACCCAAAGTAAATATTTTTATCTCTTTCATTAAAAATAACTATTAAACTAAAAGAAATCAATAGGGTATATATTGATAACGAATGACATTTATGTAATTTTAAGAGTGTATTACTCCCTGATTTAATTAGCCCGTACACCGTATGGACTACCGAAAGCTTCCCAGAACAACCGGTTTGCCGTAGGTTGTATGAGCACTGAAATTTTTATCTTTCTATCTGAAATTCGAACATGTTTTTTAAAATCTGATAGTGAGATTATATTAGTGCTTCTGCTTCTAAGCGATGCAGTTCGTCCATCCGCCATTTTCTTTGGGGTGAAGGTGGCAATTTTTTTCATTGAAGGCAGAGATTTAGATTCTTGGAAATATTCGATAAAGATCAAGGTAAAATATGTTGCTTGAGAAGAAATGGAAAGGTTGCCGCAAAAAAAGCGGATTTTATCTCTGTTCCCATAGCAATGTAAGACTGTGCGCAGACACAAAATCCTCAACCTTTTAAAAAGAGGTAAGAACATTATATATAAATTTTTTGTATGAGATAAATTTTTTAAGATATATGAAATATTTTTCATATCATTCAGAGTGTACTTATAGAAAGCAAACATTCAGGGTTTTTGTGATCCACAATTATAAAACAAAAAATGGTATGAAAACTTTAAAATTGCAAATTAATATAAAATTCTTACACATTTTCACATACCGCTAAGTATTGTGCTTAGTTTTTTTCTTTAATTCGTACTATTAACTCACTCTCTCTTTCTGTATATATGTATATATATATATATATATACATAATCTTGTTCAAATTTTTAATCGTCAAGCAAATACGTTCTAGTCATCCAATCAAGTTCAAATAAATTTATTTAAACTTGTAATTGATGACACTTGATGTGAATACAATTTTTTCAAATATTAACTAATTCATTAAATTAAATTTAATTAATTACTGGTTTTCGACGCCAACTTAGATTCGTCTCCATTGTTGTAACAATGTCACTGTTAAAACAATAACAAAAGTTGGCATCGAAAACCGATTTTTCAACCAAACTAGCCTAACCGGGTGTGCATTGTTACAACAATGCAGGCAAATCATGCTCTTTTTTCAATTCCTACTATTATATATATAGTTCACTCTCTCTCCCTATATATATATATATATATATATATATATATATATATATATATGTATTATATATGAAAAATAAGGAATAATAGATAAAGAACATAACAAGAAATAGCATAATAAAAATATAAAACGTGAACATGAAGAACAAAATTATAGAGAAATAAAAAAAGAAACTACAAAAAAAGAACCTAGCGAGTCAGAAAGCAATTTCGGACTTAGGACCGAATAAGTGGGGTTAAACTAGTTTGAAGGCGCCAACCTTCCCCCTTTGCAACTCGGTAGGAAAACCAAATAAAATAAAATAAACAAAAACTTCAAGTTTGGATAACTCAGAGAGTATGAAAAAACCACTCATTACTATTATATAACAAACTCTCCCAAACTCTTAATGCAGAAAAATCACAAAATAATTACGTAAGAAAAGTAGAAAAATGCTAAAACAATTACATAAGAAAAGTATCTGTCAAGAAATAATTTAACAAAATTTCTTTACTCACAGAGCTTTTACGAGGAGAATCAAACGTCTTGACATTAATTAAAATCGATTATTCACCAAGTTAAAAAATTCGAAAATACATAAACACATCTTTTGAGCTGACTTTTAAACCAGCCAGCAAAGACAGGTATAAAAAAGACGACACTCAAATACGGTAGAATTTGAATTGGGTGATTGTCAAAAATGTAAATTTGCTAGGCTCTAATTTGGTTGGTTGTCAACAATGTGTAAGATGTTCAAGATGTGTGTGGAAAAAATGTAAACTGTGATATGAGTGTTATGATATAATCTTCACAGCAAGACCACTAACATGCTGACTTTGAAATCCTATTGTTGTGTGGTGGTTTTGGAATTCGAAGTAGCAAGACGGTTAATGTATTTGTGATGAATATAAGTTCTTAAGAAATTAAAAGAGTATTCATGATCTAAACAACATTGAAAAAATTGTTTTATATTATTGTATTTATTTATTTTGTGGGTAGTTAAGTTATCATTTCTAAATAAAAATTCAAAAAATGATATTTCTGTAAATTGATATATGCAAATTACTATTCCATACGGGAATTTTAATTATATGGAACTTAAATGAATCTCTTTTGTCAAAAATGTTACCGACTACATTATTGTTAATAAGATGCAAGTCTAAATCCAAGAATTCCACCATATTAGAGTTGAAGTTAGTTTTAAGGAGCTTGAGATAATCAGGGTAGAACGTAATATTTGGTTTGTATTCACTATTTTTACCAAAAATTATTATATCATCTATATAACGATAAATTAAGTAAGAATCATTTACAACATGATCTATTTCAAAAAAATGTAAATATAGGTTCGCTAAACAATTACTAGCTGGACCACCCTGAAGTAATCCTTTGATCTGTTTATAAAGATTCTGATAAAAAGAAATGCAATGAAATTTTCTTTTAATACGAGTTAAACAAGAATATATAATTTATCTTTTTATTGAAGTATATAATTCATATTTATCATAAATTAACTGTAGAACCTTAATCATATCGTCAATATCTATAGAATTAAAAAGGTCCTCGAAATCAAAGCCATGCATGGAAAAAATTAACATATCCTTAGTAACTCTAGCAATCTCTAAGCTATTTTTAATTATTGCCGTGTTTTGTAAATTATCAATTAGATTTTGAAAAAGAGATTGTAAGATCTTCCCAGACCTCATGATATATGTATTGTATCCATTAGTGATACTACGGAATTTTATAGGACTTTTATGAAATTTTGGTGTTAAAAAAAAATACTTGGATATTTAATATTATTTAGATGAATACTCAGTCTTTTGTTCAAAGCTAAAAGACGATTATCATCTTCTCCATTAATGTGAATTGATTTTTGAAAGGAATTATTATTTAAAATGTGGTTACATAATAATTTACTGTAAAAGTATTTACAAATTATGGCATAATTAGCAGAGACCTTATCAACATATGTAATTACGAAGTCATTTTGGATATTTTCTATTGATGATTTAAGATCTTTATACATAATTTCATTTTCAATAGTGTGATTCTAATTCTAATTCCCGAATTTCTGTTGCTACATAAGATCTAAATTGATTGAATGCTTCAATCGGCATTCCGTATTTAATTGCAATTTTAAGGTAGAATTTATCTAAATCTTTTATGATTTGTTTCATAACGTTAGATTAATTTTTGTGATCATCAGTCTAAAACCGGTACCTTTTTCCATAAAATTTCTTAACAAATCATCTTTCACGATGCCAGGGTCTCCTGTGACAACGTGCTGATGATAATCATCAATATAGTCTCGATATAGATTGCATTTGCATGATTCTGAACTTAGGAGCTCCGAGACTTGATTATAATTGAATATAAATCTACCAAGTTTCTTGTTGTATTTGAAAGCCTTTTAATAATAATATTTTTAATAGGAAAAAAGGATTGATATTTTTGAAATATACTTGAAAAATTAATTTTCTTAAAGGATTTATTCATAAATGATAATGTACAATATTCTGTAAAGTAATTTTCACTTGCATCTAATTTAATATTCATTTTTTGTACTAAATATTTATTAAGGTCTCGAATCATATGCATACCATGAGAATCCTGAAATTTATATATCTGCTTAAAATATCTGTCATAATTTTAATTTCAGCTTTATTCACATGCCAAACATAAATGATTTAATTAAGCCTGTGTTGTAGTTATCCTCAAATTTAACAGCTAATTCTAACATAGAATTCTTGAGGGTTGACATGTCTCTAGTAACTCTTTTTCTACGTTTAGCTCTTGAAATTCTCGCTAAACGAATATTATTACTATTATCAATAGATTTATCAAAATTCGGAATATATAATGAATCCTCGTATTTATATATATATATATATATATATATATATATATATATATATATATATATATATATATATATATATATATGTCGTTCTAATTTTCAATCGTTAATGAAATACATTCTATTCATCCATTCAAAGTAAAAACTACTTTTTATACTATTTGTTATTTAAGAAAATGCGCCATGTTGAGGACATTTTAAGCAAAAAAATTAATTACTTAGGAGGTTATTTTAAAATCTAGTTTTAATCTGAATATTCTTTAACCTGCTCAAAGACAATGAAAGAATTTGTCACTTACCTTAACATGTTCATCATTCTATTCCAGCCGCTGCATTATTCAACTTGCACGCACTTCACTACATATGAGGTTTAGGTATAATACTGAGTAAAAAAAATTTTTTTATTTCCTAACATGTGAACCTCTGCAGGTCGGTTGGTTGAGTCAGATATTTGTAATTGATGGATGTGGGCTTAGACTTCATGTTTCCACTCTCTCGAGCTGATACACGTTGAACCAGTCAGTACTCAGACTCTTACGATGACAGGATGAGGGTAAAGAGATTGGTTGATGAAATGAATACTAACCTTTTTTTTAATCATGTCGACTCCGGTACAGACAAAAGTTGAAACATTTTTTACTCTTCTGTAGGTACCTTAACAATATTCATTCTCGTGTTTTTATTCATTCTATATCATTTTTCAAAATTGTAGGAAAATAAATTTAATCACAATGAACAGAATGAAGGTATTTTCGGAAATATGTATGTAAGGGCGGATCGAATTTTTTATATTTTTTCAGAATTTCAAAACCTATTTATGAGGGATGTATGTTCTCTGGTACGTAAAGGAAGGGGAAAATAAAATAAAAAAAATTAATTTTTGTTAAATACTGCCATAAGGGGAATGAAATTCATGCATTTGAGCTTTTTTATGGTAAAAACTCAAAGAAATTTTTGCTGTAGAAAAACAGGCATTTTAGTACTTTTAACGTCTATTGCGATGAGTTATTGAGGGAATATTAACGTCGCACAATTCAGCTACTTGAGAGCTTTTGGTGATGGATCTCGTCGTTTTGACCCATGGTCAAGTGACGAGGACAACCCCTGCACTGGCATCCCTCACTCCTAACTTCCACACCACACCAATGGGAAGACATTTGAGCGTCGACTTATTTTTCTTGCATCGGATTCCTCTACTGGGTGGGTCTTCAGCGGTGCAAAGCTCGAACTCATTACACGAGTCTGTCACCTAGACCACTGGGCTTCCCTTGCCTTACTGCGATGAGAGAACACCTGCGAAGGAGTTGCAAAAAAAAACATGAGGTACATTTAACAGCTTCCTTGGAATTAATTTTTGTGAAGAAAACACCTAATGCAGTGCTTCTCAAACTTTCAATACTGGCGCCCCCTTTTCAATCACAATTTTTATCGCCCCCTTATACATTAATAATGTACTGAATGTAAAAATAATGCACTTTGACGCTAAAGCAATGATCTTTATTATAAACCGTACAAATTAATGACATAAGTATTAAATTCTTGTATATGTGTTACTTTTAAGTAAAAAAAAAAAAGTAATAAGATAATTATTATGTTATTTTTTTTTCTCTAATTTTTAAATTAGAGCATATTGCAAAATGCGGTGGTTGCTTAGAAGACAAAATATAGATATCAGCTAAATATAGAAAAATAACTCAGAGGGTCAATTTCTAATCATAAGCATTCCTTTGAAAAACTTTGCTCTGTAAGAACAATGGAAGTCGCTAATACTTATTAAACTTGTTCTTAATTTAGTATTAATTAATTAGTTATAAAATACTCTGTGCAGCACTGATACATTAAAAATATACCGGCTGAAGTGTCCACTCTTTGCACGAGTTTATTTATAAGAAAATAAAACATTATTGATATAATCACTGAATTGTAAGGAGAGTGTAAAGCCAAGTGCGCGACAATGTTTACAAAAATGTAAAATGATTTTTTTAAATGATTGCTCAAATTATAATTAGTTTTAAGCGAACTGTAACTTTAAGCCTCACAGAATTAGCATTTAGAATTTATGTTGAATAATGAACAGAGTAAAAAAAAAATTCCGATGAAGAATAATTGTATCATTTTTAATATTTAAAGCGAAAAGACTTCAACATGTTTTAACCCTGGAGCAGGCGCGCACTCGATACTAATGGTCGAGCGGGGTTATTGAGTCACCCCAATCTTTTTTTTGATAATTATTTTTATAGTACACAATAAAAATCGTAATTCCAGTGAATAATTTAATTAAGAGAAAATCTACTCACACACACCTTCTTTCAAGGACACAGAATATATTTCGGAAATAAAGTTATCACATCGGGAACTCAGACAAAACAAGTACCTTAAGATTGCACAAAAAACGTTTGCTACTCCCAAAAAAGAGGGAGATATATGTGAGAAATATATTTTAGTTCACGTTAAGATTGCCAAACAGGAGGGTAGTGTCAGGGCCATTGGTAACAATTAAACAGAATTGCCAGAATTACCGATTTCGTGCACTCTGTGCTCGGCGTGACCGCTCTAGAATTAAAAGTGTATTTATTACAATATGGATGTTCTAAAAAATTATGTAAAGCGTTTTTCACTATGCTTTATATATTTGGGATAGCTCATTAAATTAAATCTTGACCTAGTACTTCCCTAAATGAAAAAACAAATACATAAGAGCAGGAACATAACTAACCGTGCATGTAAGTTCGAAGGTCAAACTGCAACAAATACGTTCTGCTGCCTACAGCTGATGGCAATAATATATAACAGTGATGAAATTTTTATTTTCCTAAATTTTTTTTTTTTGATTATGGGTGTGGGTTTTGTCTTTTTTTTCTCTGAAAGTGTAGCATTTTCGGTTTGAAAAGGAAACGTAATAAAAAAGTCTCTCATCATGGGATTACAGCGAATCAAATAAAATGTCTTTTATTTGGTTACAGTATCAAACTATGAAATGAGGTTTTGAAGTAGAAGCTTTTATTTTTGATGATGTAATATCACAGATAATATATATATATATATATATATATATATATATATATATATATATATATTATTTCAGTGTAAATGTGTATTTTTTATTATGCCAGAAAGTATTTTGTTTTACTTCATTCCAGTAAATATTTTTTAAATCTTTTATTTTCGATATGCTCGCGCCCCCTTTGTAGGTCTATCGCGCCCCCAGGGGGCGCGCCCCACAGTTTGAGAAACACTGACCTAATGTCAAAATGACAGTGGACGACAAAGCGGAAGACGGGGTAAAGCTTGGGTCGGACTCATTCGACGGTGAGGGGAGACGTTGTGAAATGTTGTTACTTATCAATAATCATAGCTTTTAGTTATTTATATTGAAGAAAAAGAATTTTATTTAGAGTCTAAAAATTATCTAGCCGATATTTAGTATTTTTCTATTTTTTTCTAAGAGTCAACCCTTTTGTGGCATTGTTAAATAATGAAGTTATTTTTTATGGGAATGTAAATGGTCAATATATTCTTCAGTTTTCGAAATTATCCTGAGCTTTTTAAAACATGAGACAAGTACTATAAAAATGTTTTAATACAATTGGAAGTATTTGTTTACGACGCTTTGTAAAGCAACATGAGGGCCTATTAGCAACAGACCTCTTAATTCTGAACCTTGGTCAAGTGTGACCTAAGACATCTAAGATCCTTCTCCATACTGCACACCATGCTAATCGACAGATTTAACGTACATCAGCCCCTCTACACGGCAGGTCTTCAGTAGCACAAGGGCTCGAACTCACGACCCGCTGGATAGGAAAGTTTTTCAATACAATCGAAAGCTTAATACTATGATTATGAAAGCTTAGATATCAATAAATTAAAAAAGAACAATATCTAGTCACATAACATCCTGAAATACGAAGTGAAGCTGTAAGAGGTGTGATACCTCCGGCCCGGGGGTATCATCTCTTCATCTATGCGACCTAGATTTGTAGGAGGAAATGATTGATCACCCAAATTCGTCATAATAAATCTAATTTATTACCCTTCGAATATATTGATAAACACAGCACAAGTCTTACTAAGGGATCCGAACAGGAGTGATAGAACAAAATTCTAAATTCTAAGTAAATAGCGCTTGGAATCCAAATCACTATCTTTATGAGAAGTTATTCTAAGATTCCTTAATATACTAAAGTCCGTTCTATAATTATGCTTCTATATTTAATATCTTACCAATAGCTCTCGGCTTTCAGCATCTCAGCTTTCAGTCTCCTTGTTCTATTCTACCTTACTACTCTATCATTCTAACACACGAATACTAAAGCTCCGATATATATCTAATAACTAATCTGCATATCAAGGTTTCTTCTTGAGAGGATTGGATTGAAATAATGGCATTCTGACCCCAAAGATTCCCCAAGAGGATTAGTGTGAAAGCGCGATAAAGCCTCGTCACAGAGGCTCGTGCCTCTCTCGCGAACACCTTGACGTGTGGGGAAGGGAGGAAATACTCGACACGATTCAATTAATCTATTTATTTCTACACTAAGAACAGACACAATTTCAACTGATAATAGTAAGAGAATGTCTCAATGAAAACCGTGAAGTGGAATAACGACAGTAAAACGTCAGCGATTAGGCGACTAAAAAACTTGATCCTTATCTCAATTAAGTATATAACCTATTATCCGATTTAATGTAATCTCATTTCAATCCTAGTGAACAATCGTCACTTTAAGGTTTCTTTCTAATAAGAATCAAATCACTCTAATTCTAATATTATGCCTTTAGTAGCAATTTCACCTGTCTGGAGTATATATCTACGCTCCTTCTCTCCTTCTAGCAAGAAAACCTCGCCCATTTATAATAAGTTAATTTACATTTCACGATTCTCTTCTTCCGAAGGGTTGGTTATGAATAACGCGATTCATAGCCCAAATATTTCCCAAGAGGATTAATTAGAAGATCGCGTATAAATCCGTCACAAAGCGAGCTGGTAATGGCTAATATTTTATATGAATAGAAGTTTGTTTTTACCTATGCACATATAGATAATTTCTTAACTACCGTCATTTCAATCTTCTTGCACTGCGTTTCACGTTATTTCTTTTGATCTAAAATTTTTGCTTAAGACGACTATTATTTATAGTGAATTTGGTATTAATTGTTAGCGGCTACTTTCGATTTTTTTTCTTTTATAAACATGTATACTTCGTTTAAATGTACATATTTCGAAGCATAGCTATTTCGTTTACTTAATACGACATAAAAATTAAACAATTTTGTTTTCTCAAAAATTACAAACGCATCCGATGATTTTTTCCCCTTGAAAGTTTTTAACCCCTTAACTGATTTAGCCGTACATCGTACGGGCCACAGAAAGCTGGCCGCCACCGGTTTGCCCGTACGCTCTACAAGCGCTGATATTTTCCATCTTTGATTTGCACAAATTCTTATAGTGAGATTAGTGCTTTTAAGAGAGATGCACTTTGTCCCTGAAATAATTTTCATTTGTGTGGGTGTGAACTTTGCATTGAAGGCAGAAATGTAGGTTCTTGAAAATATTCGATGAAGAACAGGGATTGACAAGGCAATGTGCAATGTGTTGCTTGAGAAGAAATGAAAATGAGAAGATAATCCAGAAATACCGATATTATCTCTGTCCCCATTATAATGTAAGATTTAGTATTATATACACATCAATTAGTGTGTGTATACAGGGTGTTCCTAAACTATATGTCAAAAATGAAAAGGTAGGTAGTACACATCAAGACGAACAATAGTCAATAGGAAACCAAGGGTGCCAAACGTCTTCCGAAGGAACTAGGGACCATTAAAGTTTAGGGTCCCCCAAAATTCAAATGATGATAAAAAAAAACAGAAAAAAAGGTAAATTCGATTGCGGTTTTCGCTAAAATAATTTTTCATATTAGTATTTTCTTTAAAATTAATTTGAAAGACAAAGTTCAAAAAATGCCGACAGAGGGTGCTTTAGACTTTGAAACAATATAAAGTAATTTTTGTTACTATTTTTGAAACTCCGATGACTATTTCCGTAAGTTTAGTTTCTAACTTAAATTTTGATACCAAAATTACAATCATTTGTCTAAAAAAAGTCAGTATACAAGAGGTTCAAATTTGAAACTCATGGAGAAATGAAGAAAAAATAATTAAATCAATCGATTTCCATAGGAATAATCCCTCCCTTTCAATTAAAATCACAAAGTAATGAATCGATAAAAATACCTGTCTTATCCATGTTTAGAACCTCACCCGTCCAAGCTCATGTAGTTGTTGTATGTTGTAGATGGCGCTAACGCAGTAGATGGCGCCCCATCTAAAAATTCAGCCGATAGGGAGCGCTGATTACTGCGGTGTGTAAAAGTGCTTCATTAGGTGGATTCATCATTCACCGCACGGATCTCGAGCAGCATGGATCGTTTTGCCAATGCGGAGCTAGCAGATACGCATTTAATGGATGGAGCTGCTCAAGAAAACGGCGCAGCTGCTGAAAGAATGTACAGGGAGAGATTCCCAGGTAGAAAACACCCGGATCGTTGAACATTCGAACGCATTCACAGGGAGTTACGCACGAGTGGAACGTTTTATGCTTAAAGGCGTAGAACTGGCATTGGAAGATATCGCAGAACTCCTACATTGGAACAAAGAATTCTGAACACAGTTGATAATAATCCTTCGACATCTTCGAGAGCTGTCGGTCGTGCGTTGGGTGTGAGCCATCAAAGTGCTTTAAGGACTTTACATGAAGACAGAATGCATCCGTATCATTTACAGAGAGTGCAAGCAATAACCCCTGATGATTATCCACGTCGTCTTAACTTTGATACTTGGTACTTACAGCAGACTGCAGAAAATCAAACCTTCTCTGCAGATGTATTATTTACTGATGAAGCTACCTTTACGCGGTCGGGTATGTTTAACATGCATTATTCTCACCTGTGGGCTCATGTTAACCCACATGGTACAATAACTCACGCCTACCAAGAAACGTTTTCAATTAATGTATGGGCAGGCATTGTGCACAATAACTTAGTAGGTCCGTACATTCTACCTAGCCGTTTGACTGGCCGCACCTACAACATCTCAGAAGTTCAGGAAGTCTTACCTGAACTTCTGGTCGAGGTTCCTCCATCTGTGCGCAGCCGAATGGGGTTTCAGCACGATGGAGCTCCAGCTCATTTCTCCAGAAATGTCAGGAATCCCCTGGATACTGTCTACGGCCAGCATTGGATTGGACGGGGTGGGCCAGTTCCCTGGCCACCACGTTCTCCTGACTTAAGTTGTTTAGATTTTTTCTTTTGGAGGCCACATTAAAAGCTTGGTGTACGAGAGTCCCGTTACATCTGCAGAAGACCTTGTTGCCCGTTTTTCCGTTGCTGCTGGACATGTGATCGACATGCCAGATGTCTTTTCTGATTTAAGCCGATCCATGCGCCGCCGCTGTGAATGTTGTGTTACTGTTGGTGGCCGCACTTTTGAGCATTTGTTGTAAATTGCTAATAAAGTTTTGTTTTCGTTTGTCTTTGTGTCATCAGTTTCTTTTGATTGATACTGCTTCACATGCTACCGCTTTAAAGTTTCATTACCGCACACATATTCGGCCTCAGGTCGGTCCGGTACCCTTGGTTTCCTATTGACTATTGTTCGTCTTGGTGTGTACTACGTACCTTTTCATTTTTGACACATAGTTTAGGACCACCCTGTATATGCACACACACAAAATCTTCAACCATTTGAAAAAAAGCCACGAACATGAATTTTTTTAAGTATAAGATAAATTCTTTTCTCCACAATTATAAAATAAGAAATAGTGTTAAAAATTTAAAATCGATAATTAAAGTAATGTTCTTCCCCATTTTTGCATTTTGTTAAGTATTATACTTAGTTACATGCAATAAAAAATGTGCCTTTTTTGGGGGACATTTTGGTCTAAAACATCGACCATTTAAGGGGTTAACCCAATCCTAAATAAATCAAAAAATTATCTGTCGATGCTATCATTAATTATATTACAATTTTGGATGCTTTGTATTTTGCTTAAACTAAACCAGAAGCACTGCAAAAATTTTAAGTATCCTACATCCTACTCAGTCGAATTTTGACTGCATTTGTAACGGTTACCAACTTTATAGCGAGCTGCAGAAGTTTCAGTTCTTTTTTCTAGTTTATGTGGACATCTATACGGAACACCGGCTTACACAGAAATGCAGCTGTCAGCCGGAATTTAGGGAAGATTTATTGGATGAAGCTGTTGCTATAGAAACCAACAGCTTAAATAGAGCCCATTAATCGTTGTGTGGACTTACCTTGTCTTAACATTGTACCAGCTCAATAATCTTACTTCTTTTGACGGTTTTCTTGCGAACACTGGATGAAATTGAGTCTCATTTTGAATGCGTAAACAAAATGGAAGAGCGTAAACAGAACTGGAGAAAGTAATATCGGTAAAGAAGGAGAAAAAAAGGACATTGTAATATAATAGAAGAGTGGGATGTGAGAAATATATGTAGGAAATTCAAGAAGGTGCATTTTGAGAAAGGATCTTTTTCCCTCTGCAGTAGAAGATTGTAGTAAACACAAGTAAAAAAAAAGTTTTAAGTCAATTCCTTTTTAGGTCAACAAAAAGAAAAAATTTATTTTAGTTATTTTTATTAAATGAATACAATTAATATATATATATATATATATATATATATATATATATATATATATATATATAGATAGATAGATAGATAGATATACACATATGACAAAATCGCAATATTAAGAGAGAGGCAAAACACTTTTTAAAATAACATTAAAAACTTTTTAACCACATTAAATTTGTTTAAATTTTTAATAAAAGTTGAATATAATAGGCAAGGCTTGCGTGGAAAAGGAATGCGGATGACAAACTAGCATATGATTATTTAGGTTAAGTTAAAACTTCATCACAAATTTAACAAAAACTGTTTTATTCAATGATGCTGCACTTTTGGAGGGATAATATCGCCTGAAATATATCTCTTAAACTTTATTTAAATTTAATTAATCAATTAATATCGGGAAAAAATGCATTAACATCAAATGTCATCCACTACAAGTTTTAAAAAATGTATTTGAACTTCAGCGAATGAATAAAAAGTATTTTATTAAAGATTGAAAATTTGAACAGGATATGTAAATTAATATATATATATAGGAAGAGTGTGAACTAATAGAAATTTAAAAAAGGTATAGATTATATATTAAATGTTGAAAAAATTAAATTAAATTTATCTTACAATAATAATAATAAAAAATCTATGCACATTTCTATGAGTTTAAGCCACTTATTTCATTTTCTGGAAAAAGAATGATTTCATTGATAAACAAAATTAGAGGTCGAATGAATCTTTATTTTATTCATAATGAAAATTAGAGTTCAAATGAAATTAGATTTTATTGAATAAAATTTGAACTTTAAAGTGAAATTTCTTGTTTTGTGACGAGTCTATCCGCGATCTTTCTACTAATAGCCCTCTTGGGGAATGTTGGGTCTTAAAAAATTATTTTATTATTAAGCTTTCTCCCGAAGAAGAAAATGTGATCATGCAAATTAAGACTAGTATATAAAATCTATGCTTTCAGGTTACAAAGAGACACAGGGTGGATTGCTAGCGGAGCAGTGATTAATCAAACTTGAACTGAGGCCCTAATATTTAGTAACAGATAGTTGTATTATTTAAATTAAAGATCTGTCGCTTAAGATTTAACCTAGATTAGGTAGCTAAGAAGTCAGAGATATTGAGTTGACGTAAGTGTGTTCCAAGTATTTAAAGTCTTCTCATACCTCGAGTACCTCGTTAAATGCTTTTCATATTTAATTATTGGGTGCATCTCTTAACTTTGGTTGATTGAATCTGTGTTGTGGTTAGTACTGTGAATAAATTGAGTTATTTTGACTATGTCTAATCTCCCTTCCATTTCTCCCACACCTTTAGTCGCGTCGGCAAGGCCTTTACAAATTATTAAAAAAATTAAAAGAATTTTGATTTTATTTAGGATGGAAATTAGAGTGCGAAATAAATTGATTGTATTGAAAGAAAGCCGTGCTTAAAAAACAAATTTCGTCTTATTAATGAAGAAAAGCTAAAAAGGTAATTCTAAAGAAGGATTTATCTATAATGATAGATTTGAACCAAGTTTTTTTAGCATTTTGAGATGGGAAGACCAAATAAAAAAACTTAGTCAGAGGACCTGAGAACACATAATGGTCAGTGTGTCCAACAAAACGACATAGACAATTGAGAGTAGGTTTTAATTTGAAGCGATACAATTTAGAAACAAATGGGCCATGATTTGTTAAGAATTGTGTAACGTAACTGGAATGGGGATAGATATCTAAACTGGTTTAGGGTGAGAAGGATTTAACTCATAACCGAGTATTAGAATTTGACCACCAACCCTCACAGTTAATTTATTTTGAATGACATATAAGTTAGAAGAGGTGGGAACTCTCACTTCTACTGCATTAGTGGCAACGATTTTAGCATAATAATCTGCAATATCATTAAAAAAATTTATTATGAGCTTTAATCTAGAAGCTATTCAAAAAATTGCGATGTACAGAGAGTTTCTTCTTTATTAAATTAAGATGAGACGATTTATTGTTAGGTCTTTAAAGGAAAAAATTTATGAGAAACTACCTATGTAAATACTAATTTTAGCGATTTTAGCATTTGCCGATTGGATAGGGAACCCAATTGCAGGTACTTCCGCTTAGAAAACTGTATTGTAGGTGGCGACGGATCTAGTAATTTTGAATTATGGCTAAATGACGAGACTGACATCTGACCTGGATCCTCACTCTCTTAACTTCCACACCACGCCAACGTAAAGACTTTAAGCTACGACATATTTAGCGTGCATCTGCCCTTCTACACGGCTGGTCTTCAGTGGCACTGGAGCTCAAACTCCTGATCCAAATATTTCTGATGTTTACCCAATTAAAGATTTGACTGATTGTAAAGTGCCTCCATAAGTTCTTGTTTTCTTCCACCTCGGTGGCCTTCAATTCTTTTATTCATATATAAATGAAAATCTCATTTATTTCGCTATAAACATTTCCTGCTTTAAAATTCGTTAATTTTTTTAAAAAAAATTGCTTACCTTAAGAATAGTTTTTTGAACTAAAAGTTTGCCTGTAGTTTCAATGCTAACATTGAAAGAAAAACAGGAAATAAAAAGCTAGATATATGATTGTAGAAAAAATGTATAAATATATGCATTGTGTAAATACATGCATTAAATTTAAGAAACAATGTTATGAGTAGGAGCATAGCATAAAAAAATATGAAAGATCGTAAAAAAAGGTAATGTTGTGGATAATATGCAAGGAATGGTAATTTGAAGTTGAAAGGTAATTTGGGATGAGAGAGAGAGAATATGTCTCGAAAAATATTTTTTTTCAACTAATGTTTCATACATAATCTGTTTGTAAGGCAAAATGATTCGCAAGAAAGGTAAGGTAATACAAACATATTGGTAACAAGATATAATTTGAATTCATATGTATAAGAAAAATTAAAATTGTATTGTAAAATGCGTAAGTGCCTCTTGCAGAAATGCAACGTATAATTTCTGAATAATACAAAATATTACATTCTAGGAAATAAGAATCATAAAAGAGAAAGTAAAAAATTGGAGGGAAGTTATAAAGTATGTAAAATATATTACTTTTTGAATTCAGTTTCAGATGTAGTCTTCAAGGAAAGATAAGGAAAATAAGTGCAATGATGTTTAGAGTAAGAAGATAAATACGCGTATATTTTTCTTTTTGATAATCGATAAATTCGCATTTGTACGCATCGTCGCATTCTAAAATAAATATTACATTGGATGCTTGTTACTCATTAGATACTTTCGCAAGGTTTGAAACTTTACTCGTATTACTACACTGGTGTGCAAAAATTAAGGACGAGACGGTTTTTTCAATATAACTTTGTACAAAAGCTTTCCAAATCAACACATTTAATACCGTAAGATCCCCAATACGTAAGGACATGTGTAATATGTAAGCAACACTTACTAAAAAAGAAATCAAAGGGATAAAAAGAAGCTTGATTGAAAAAGTAGCATGGAGCGCAATGCGACTGAAGGCCGAAACATCCCTGTGATGGGTGTCCAGCAAGAAACATCCGGACTTTAGTAGGGGATATGATCTCCCCTCACTGCTAGGCAGGTTTCACAGCGTCTGCCCATGCTGAGAATGAGGGTGTCAATGAGTTGTTGAGGCATTGCTGCCCATTCGTCTTGCAGCGCCAATCGAAGCTCCCGAATCGTTACTGGTGGTAAGGTACGAGCTGCCAAGCGTCTGCCTAGAAAATCCCATACATGCTCGATGAGATTGAGATCCGGAGATCGTGCCGGCCAATCCATACGTTCAATATCCTCATTCTCTAAGAGCTGTTCGGCAGCTACTGTGCGATGACATGGTGCATTGTCGTCCATGAAAAGGAACTGCAGACCCATAGCGCCTCTAAAAAGACGCACATATGGAAGAAGAATCTCGTTACAATAACGGGTCCTGTTGACTGAACCTGCGTCGAAGATGTGAAGGTCTGTACGACTACCAAGCATGATGCCTCCCCAAACGAGAACACCGTGACCTTTCAATGATGTTCGAGGGATGATTGCGGCTTCCCCGCTCTCTCCAGATGAGTATGCGATGAGAATCGCTACTCAAACTGAATCTGCTCTCATCTGTAAAGAGTACTCGTCCCTATTCATTGTCTCTCCAATCCCGGTGTTCCCGGCACCACAGAGAACGCCTTCTCCGATAGGCAGGCGTTAAAGGTACACACCGTACAGGGCGTCGTGCAAACAGACTACCACCGTGTAGTCTTCTGGCCACGGTAAAACGCGATATCGGTCGTCCAGTCGCCTGTGTCGTGTGTCTAGCGATTTCTCCCGCTGTCTGCCGCCTGTTTCTTCTGGCCTGTAAGACAATGTACCGGTCATCTGCGGGTGTGGTTCTTCGTGGACGACCACTACTGAACCCCCGGATAGCTGTTCCTGTAGTTTGAAATTGTCTCCAAAGTCGTGAAACGATGCTGTGAGCAATTCCGAACTCTGCGGCCACACTTGTCACACTTCGGCCTTCCTCCAACTTCCCAATGATTCGACCTCGGGTAAAAGCATACAGATGTCGTCTAACAGATTGATTATTTGCCATTTCTCACTGAGGCAGCAACTCGGTGTGATTTTAACTGCTATACGGTGTGCAATCTCTTTGCCAGAAATACTGATATTACACCGACAACATACTTTATACTACTCAGACACTCCCCCATTACGTCTACCTGCATATCTGCGCATGTGCTACCGTACATCATCTTACTTAATCTCCTGATTGGTCTTTCTGTCCGCTCTGCCTCTTCGTTCAGCTGATATGCTAATTTTTCGACTTCGTCCTTAATTTTTGCACACCAGTGTATATATATAGATGTTAGAAATTTTCAAAAACTATTATCATAGCCTTTTAACCCTTTATCTACCGCATTATAATTTATTGCAGTTTTTTTATTAAATATTTTTTTTAATCACTGCATTGAAAAAATTAAGGGATATACATAAACAAAATACTCAACTTTGGGAAATTTAATTCGTTAGAGCTAATTAATGAAAGATATTCCATTGTAATATTAATTATATACATTGTTCATTTAAAATAAATAGTCAAATCGTTTTCTAAAGTCTTTATTGACATACAAAAAAATAAATAAGACACTTATCTTTTGACATTAAGTATATTTTCGGAGCAAAAATGACAATCTTTGCAATCCGCTGAAAATGCAATTTCTGCTATAAAACTATTCACCTTCCCCGCTAAAATACCCATCATAGAACCCGTGCTGCCATATATCTTGGAAGAGTGTATTTTAAAGAATATCCCTGCTAAGTATCGTCAGATTATTCGTAAAAATAGTTATTCTATGTAATTTTAAAGTGAGTGGTATTTATAAGTACCGTCGGTATATAAAGGTTTAAAGGCTGGCCTCCATCATTTCTTTCGAGTCATGGATTCGATTCCGCATCGCATTAAAGGACCCTCCACTTAAAGGGGATGATACACGTGTAAGCTATCGCTATTGAGAAATCCGCAGATATCCTGGATGTATGAAGAACAGGGTCATTTGACCATGGTCAAAATATCGAGGTCTGTTATCAGTATCCGTCGTATTTCTTCGAAGTTAAAAAAATCCGGTGATAGTTTTTTAATAATGCTTTCTTGAAAATTTCGTCTCTAATACCTGATCATCAATTATTATTTTTCTGCGGAGTTCCTCAATTTTCATTTACATAAAAGCTTGTTAAATTTGTTAAAATTACATTTAGGTATTTTTTTAGAGTAAAACCTGCGAGAGGCTCAAACCTCTCTCTCGGGCACCTAGATGTGTGGGAGGTAGGGAAGAAACACTCGACATGATCCAATTAATCTATTTATTTATCACACAGGGAAAAGACACAATTTCAACTAATAATAGAATGTCTCAATGCTTACCGCGAAAGTGGAACCACAACGGTAAAACGCGATCGTTTAGAAGACTGTCAAACTTATCCTTACCTTAATAAAGGAGTAAACCTATCATCCGATTTAATCTAATCTCAATTCAATCTTAGTGAACAATCGTCACTTTAAAGTTTCCTCCTAATAAGTCACAAATCACTCTAATTCTAATTTTATACCTTTAGTAGCAATCTCACATGACTCGAGTCTATCTTCTCTCCTACTCTCCCTTCAAGCTAGAGAACCTCGACTATATATAGTAAGTTAATTTAAATATCAGGATTCCGTTCTTCCAAAGGGTTGGTATTGAATAACGTGAACTGATAGCCCAAAGATTTCCCAAGAGGATTAATTGAAGGAACGCGTATAGATCCGTCACAAACCATTTAAGAAATTTTCTGCCATAGAAAATTCTCTAGAACTAATTTCTTTTGAGTTTAAAATTTGAGAACAATCTTTTCACTTGAATAATCTTAGTGAGGTTAATAATTCTTCTTTTCCTGTTAAGAAAAAGCAAATCTAATAAGTCAGAGAACTAAAAGAAAATATTACATTTGCGTACAGTTTTGTTACGAAAGAAACATGGCTTGAAATGTTGAAATTGGATTTTTGTTATCTTGTCACTGTGTACTTTGAAAATTGTGTTTATCTTATAAAAGTATCAATTTATTTTTTTAAAATGTAAAAATTCGGTTTAATAACTTAAATTAATGATATCTAAAAAGTTTCGTCACAGATTCTAGACAAAAATTGATGCCATCATTCAGTATCTAAAACTCTTTTTGTAGCTTATCTATAATAGAATCAGTAATACACAGAAAATGCGTAAAATTTACTACCTTTCATATTATGCTTGTTTTTATTGTTTATTTGCTGCTGATAATTTAAGATTTAATTAGAAAAAATGCTGCTTCTCTCTTTCCTCATATATCTCAGATATTTTTCCGTTTCATAACAGTTTTGCTGTTCAATTTTTTAGCATGTCAGTGCTCTGTCCTCTTTATATGCATATATATTAATTTATCTCAGCACGACACTTCTTATGACCTATCCATCTCCCCCAGTTGCTGAACAGACAATGTCTCAAAATTTATTTTCGGCTTCTCGCTGCTTGGTCAGGTTCTTCATCCCGCTATAGGATAGTCAGACATTCAATTTCGAAACATCAAAATCGAATGAATAACCTATGCTTGAAATAAGTGCCATCTTACACTTTTTTCTAACCTGTATCTTAAAAAATGTGTTTAGTATTGTTACTTACTGATGAATTTGTCCAATGGGTAGGTTTCAACTCCCTCTTGCCAATTTGAGAACCCACCGTGTAGAGCAGGGGTGGGCTAAGGTACGAGGTACTTCTAATGCTTTTAAGGTGCTGCTCCCCTCAGTAGGTAGGTGGGGATATTCTGTGTTAAAATTATATGTCTCCTTCTCTTAACATTCGTTTTCAACATTGTAGCACTCTTTTCAAATATGTGAGATTACAGTTTTACTACAAAAATACGAAATTATCAAGTTGAATGAATATTTGAACAATGAGGGACTGCTCAACCTTTGCATATCCAATGCAGCGAGCAGAGAACATACGTGAACCGATGAATATGAAACCGAAGTATGTACTTAATTTATTCACTGACAATTCCCGCGCCATCACGGGACATGGCATCAACTCGAATACCCAATCCCGTGGAGTAAGTGAGTGAGTGAATGAGTGAATATTAACGTCGCACTGTTAAACTACACGAGGGCTTTTGGCGACGGACCTTGTCATTTTGAACAATGGTCAAGTGACGATGAAGACACTTGAGCTAGCACCCCCTCTCCTAACTACCACACCACACCACACCAACGCGAGGACATTTGAACTCTCGACAGATTTAACGTGCATCACTCCCCTTCATGACAGATCTTTAGTGGTACTTGGCTCGAACTCATGACACGCCAGCCATGATACGATGCCTTGACCACTAGGCTACCGCTGCCACCCCAATCCCGTGGAAGCGTGATGTTTACGATGATGTCTGAATAGCCAATCCCGTGCTTTCACGGGTTGAGATAATCATTAAACATTCATTCAACCCTTCAGTTAGCATGTGGGGAAAATTCATTTATACGTCTGGCATCGCCGTGATCGCTTTTTTCACTACAGGGATAGTGAACGTTGCCAGTGAAGATATATGCATCGTTCCTACATGTAAAAAAGCATACACATGTATGCTTAAGTAAACACAGTCGCATCGAATTTGAAAAGTATATTATACAGTCTAGCTGGCGTCAGTGTTCTATTTATATGTTTATTTTAGTAAACTCGTCTTAGCAAAGGCGGTTACCTCAAAATTCGTCCCACCGGTTGATCATGATCAACTTCATCTCCAACCTTGGTGCAGAGGATGGGATGCATGTTAAACGTATCAAGGCTCGAATTCCTCACATTGCCGTGACGTGGAAATTAGAAGAGGGGTGCCGACTCAGGTGCCAGCCCCGTCACTTGACCGAAGCTCGAAATTACAATGTCTGTCACCAATTACCCTCGTGTTTCTTCAAAATGCGAAGTAAATTAAAAATTAAATCGAATGAAACTGACCTCTTTGAACTCATAAACTTATTTTTAAGTCGTACGAAGTTTGTACTTACTTTCTCAAATCCAGACTGGTAAGTCGATTTGATGCAATAAAGAGCTATAAATCAATTTTCCATTCTAATGGCATTTTTCTTTCTATATTTGGAAGAATAGAATTAAGTAGATCTTAAAGATCTAAGAACGTACAAATAAATTTTTTAAATAGAAATTGGAAAGAAAATATAATTAAGTCGAAACTCGTTATTTATTAACTCTCTCTCTTAAACTCTTTTGGAATCCCTGTATTTTCATTGAAATATACAGATGCATGTTTGAGGGGGAAACTGATTTTCCACAAGATTAATTCAGCATTTACGAATTTGGTTTAATTTTAATTTTTGTTGTTGTTAACCTTGTACTCTAAAGAAACACGAGGGCTATTGGTGATGGATCGCGTAATTTTGAGCCTTAAACGATGAGGAAGACATCTAAACATGCACCCCGTTCTCCAAACTTCCTCGCCTCTACAACGTGAGGATTTCGAAGCACAATAGATTTAACGCGTATCAGCCACACATGGAGTGTCTTCAGGGGCATCAGGATAAGAACTGATGACTCGCCAGGCACGCGTTTGTAACACCTGGTTACCATGGTTACCCAAATGGTTAGTAGACGTGAGTTTTAAAGCTGTATTTGAGTGCTGTCACGAAACAAGATTCAAACTAGGAACTCTGTCTTTTATTTCGAAAAATATGAATAATAACTTGTTTGAAGACAATATGACAATCTCCTTGAAATTTTGAAACTGTTTATAAAAAATTGCATTTTTCATTTAAGTAAACAAAAAAAATGTTGCAACAATTTAATATAGAAAAATAATATAAATAATAATATTTTTTGAAAAAAGAAATTATATATATATATATATATAGAGAGAGAGAGAGAGAGAGGGAGGGAGGGAGAGTAGAAATTGTGAGCTACAAAATAAGATATATTCTTCCTACAAAAGGGTGTAGTCAAAATGCAAAATTATGTTTTAGAATATTCCTCTAATGTAATCTATATATGAAAAGTACTTTAAATTTAGATACTGTGTTAACATTAGCCAATGACCGTCTTAATATGATTGTGTTAATCAGCATTTTTGGAGTACATACAGTCTCTCAAAAAAGTATTGGGACACTTGGCATGCATAACTGTAAAGCCATTTATAAAAATATTTATCACATTAAAACAAAAACAAAAGGAATTAAGAAATGTTTTAACATTTGGTGTACAATATATAAGGAAAATTTTATTAGTATTATAGAATTATAATTTGATCTAGCTTTTCAAATGTAATTCAAAAGCACACTGGAGTCAAAAAAAGTAATGGAACACTTTTGAAATAAGAAATTTAACAAATATACTGCGCATCAATAGAATTTAATTTCACACCACTTTTTTAGACTAACGTTTTAATAGATAAGATTATTTATAGAAAAAATGGCGAGAAACACAAAGATATATCGGTTGGTGTGTGAAATCTCGTAATAAGTCATTGGAAAGAGAAGAAATCACTTCTCTGTGTGTGTATAGGAAAAATCTTGAAAAATTGAGTAAGTTTTTAACATCATTGACAGGTTCAAGAAAACAAAAAGCGTTGAAAACAAACTAAAATCAGGGCGTCCAAGGATATATAACGAACATGAAAAGAAGTGGATTGTGAGACAAGTACACATTAATCCAAGAACTAGTGCAGCAAAAATGGCTTTGCAATGTAAAAGTAGGTTCGGAAAATCAGTAAATCCTGAATCTGTCAGAAATGTTTTGAGAAAACAAGTATCGTGGCAGAGCACCTCAAAAAAGCCCTGCATCGTCAAAAAGCAAATAGACAAGCTAGGTTGGCATTTGCTAAAATGTATGTAAGGCAGCCAACAGAATATTGGGAAAATGTAATTTTTGTTGTTGAAAGCAAATATAAAACATTTTCGAATAGGATTGCAAGCAAAAAGTTTGGTGCAAGTCAAATACAGCAATGCATGTCAAAAATTTGCGGCCTACTGTCAAATATGGAGATGGTAACCAATTTGTCTGGGGCTGCATGGCAAGCTCTGGTTTCATGAACTTAAATTTCATTGATGGTATAATGAATAAATATGTCTATATAGACATTCTCAAGCGAAATTAAAAGCAAAGTGTGAGCAAGCTAGAAATCTCAGAACATTTTAAATTGTACCAAGATAATGACCCGAAACATACTGCAGATATTTACATATTATGGGTCCTCTACCACTACTCTAGTGTTATTAAGAGTCATTCCCAAAGTCCAGACCTTAATCCCATTGAACATGTGTGGGATTGCTTGCAGCAAAAACTATATGAGCACCAAATTTCTAACAAGCAGGACTTAAGAAAATATTCGGTCAAAAAGTGGACCAATTTCGATAGATCGTTTTGCAAAAAACTGATCCAATCCACGCCAAATAGACTTCGAGAGGTCATTAAAAGCAAGGGCGACCCAACAAGATATTAATTTCTAAGTTTGAATTGTTTTTCTTAATTTATTGGGAAGTGTCCCAATACTTTTTTGGGTACGTTTTCTTAACTCGATTTCTTTTATTTTCAATTTTAACCATAATTTCATTAATGTATGAATTTTGTTCAACTTATTATTATTTGTATTTACCAAAATAGCATTTACTTCTTTTTTGTTTCATTTGTTTGTTTAAGTAAAATGTTACGATAAAAGTCTATGAACTGTGGTAGTGTGTCCCAATACTTTTTTGAGTGACTGTACGAATTGTACTATCGACGAATTTTGCCAGATCAAGACATCGCTAAATGCCGCGATGTGCAGCCAATAGTTGAAACCGCATGTTCGAGCGCAATAACAATAAAGATGACACCATTTTCGATGTCTCTTGATGTGTGGAAATGGGTCGATGGTATAATACGTGAAGTAGTCATTTATGTTATTAAAAATTGAAACACATTCTATTTAATTTGAATGCAAATATTTTTTATCTCGAAAAAAGTATTTATTCGAAACGTTTATTCAAAACTTTATATTCGAATACATAATTCGCAACAAGCTGTGGCCATTTTAATAATTTCCAAGCACTTAAGCAAAACTGAAATATTGGACAATTAATCGAAATATACAAACAGTAAAAAATAGGATTAAATCTCAAAATACTATTAAATGTTAAAAGTTTTTTTGAAAGAAAAAAAAATATCAAATTAACAACTTAGTTAAATATTAAATTTTTAACAAAATTAATGGTTAAATAAATTAACAAGGGAAGGGGCGGTGAATAAATATAGCCATCTGTAAATCTACTGTTATTACATATGAAATTATTGATTACTGATTCTGCACGCACAAAGAGAACAACTCACTTTAAAATCCTCTCGAAGGGTTGAGAGTTCCTGACATCGTTCCAAAAACGTCTGCAAATCTCAAAACTTGATCGAACGCCAACCCCTGGAAATTCATTTAGCGAAAAGGACGCACCACCTTCTGTAATCGCATGCCACCGATCGAAGAAACGAGGTTGAAAATGCATTCGTACTCGAATATCATTTTCTCTAATAAAAGTTGATAAAAATCTCATTTGTGGGCTGTTTGAACTACTAATAGTTTCATTTATGTTATACGTTGGAGTCTCTATTTCCTACAAATTGAATGATCTTATCGTGAATTTAGTACCTTGATGCACAAACCTGCGTGCGAGATACATTGATTGGGTGAAGGTTTTCTTTGGAAAAGGAAAATGTTTTTATGTGTATGGATTTCATGTCACATTGAAAGGTAATCTCTTTTCTTTGTATACGTGGAAGGTAACAAAGTCTGATAAGCTGTAGTAATTTCTTTTAAAAACATTGTAGAGGTTGATACATTTTATTCATTGACCTTGATGAAAAAAGTAGCGTTTGTGTGTGTTTTATTTTAAAGTACCTGCCAATTTTCAAAACCATGTTTTTGAAAAAATCGTATAAACAAGTAATTTCTTAATATTTCGAGTCGAATTCGAATATATATTTAATAATATATATTACAATAATAAATTATTTCAATGCAAACTTTTTGACAAAAAATAACATATTTTCGAAATATTCTCATCTTATGGAAATTGCTTCTACAATAATATTTTGCCTCTATATATCTAAGATATATTTACAGATTTTGAACTAGGATTTTTTTAAAAAAATACTCATTTCCAGAGTCGCTATTAATTGAAATAATAACGTGAGAGTACGTGCGCGTGTGTTAATTTCTCTACATATTGATTTATTAAAATATAAACAAACCCATTTATATAAATTATACATTTCAAAAAAGCTTCTTCAGTCTCTGGTTAGAAGTCTTAGCAATATAGAAGCTAAATATTATAGAGGCAATTTCCATAAAAGAAGAACATGTTGTTGTTACTAATGCCACCAGATCCGCAAAGGCCAGATGAAGGATCATGAAATTCCTCATGGCAAAGGGCGGAGTGATGCCTGTCGTTATCCGTAGCTTTGAGCGCCATACATGTGACAAAACGATTTAGCTCGGTTTCACCCCAATAGCGTTATAGCAGCAGGGTAGTTAGTGTCGCTAACCACTATACCGGATAGACGACAAGGAGAACATTTTGATAAGTTTTTTCTTGTAATAATATGGTTAAAACTATTTTCTATGTATATTTTGATTCAACTGACACTGAATATCAAGACTATTATTCATTTTATACCAGTGCTTCTCAAACTTTCACTACTGGCAACCCTCAATCATAATTTTTATCGCCCCCCCTATACAATAATAATGCACTTTGTTGCTAAAGCTACCATAGGATCTTAATTATAAACCGTACAAATTCACAAGAAAGTATTAAATTTTGTGTATTTGTTACTTTAAGTCAGTGTTTCTCAAACTGTGGGGCGCTCCCCCTGGGGGCGCGATATCCTTACGAGGGGGGCGTGAGCATATCGAAAATAAAAGATTTAAAAATATATAATTTACTGGAACGAATTAAAACGAAATGCTTTCAGACATAACAAAAAATGCACTTTTGCTCTGATATAATTTATAGGCGCGCGCGCGATATTAAGTCATCAAAAATAAAAACTTCTTCAATACCTAATTAGCTATCTTTGATCCTTTAACCAAACAAAAAAACTTTTATTTCATTTGCTGTAATTCCATGATGAGAGATTTTTTTATTACGCTTCCTTTTTAATCCTAACATACTACTCATTCAGAGAAAAAACAGATCCCGGACACAGAATCGAAAAAATTTAGGAACATAAAAAATTCATCACTGTCATTATTTTTGAAATACTGCACATTATAGCTGTGATCTGTTTGACCTTCTAAGTTATTGGTACAGTTAGTTATAACCCCTCTCTTATGTGTTTGCTTCTCATTTAGGGAAGTTGTCAGTAATGTATTTCTCTGTTGCGCTTTTTTCCATGAAAAGAGTTTTATGATATTTGAAAAACCACGGAGAGAGTATATATTTAAGAGCATTCTAAAATATATAAAGCACAACGAAAAACGTTTTACAAAATTTATTATTGGTAACATATATATTATCATAATGAATACACTTTTTACCCGGAAGTGGTCACGTGGGACACACAGATTACGAAATCGTTAATTCTGGCAAAACTGTTTATTTGTTACCAAAGAAAAATTGAAAAGTCCTTGAAGATAGGTAAGTATATTTTCTCATAATTAAATTATTCACTGGAATTACGATTTTTATTGTGTACTATAAAAATAATTTTAAAAAAAGGATTGTGGGGTGACTCAATAACCCCGCTGGACCATTAGTATCGAGTGCGCACCTGCTCCAGGGTTAAAACATGTTGATGTCTTTTCGCTTTAAATATTAAAAATAATACAAGTGGGTACTTCAGCCGGTATACTTTTAATGTATCAGTGCTCCATAGTAGTTTATAACTAATTAATTAATACTAAATTAAGAACAATTTAATAAGTATTAACGACTTCCATGGGCTTGTCTTGCAAAGCAAAGTTTTTATAAGGAATGCTTATGATTAGAAATTGACCCTCTGAGTTATTTTTCTATATTTAGCAGATATCTATATTTTGTCTTCTAAGCAGCCACCGCATTTTGCAATATGTTCAATTTATAAATTAGAGAAAGGAAAAATACCACACATAATAATTATCCTATTTTATTTATTTGTTTATTTATTACTTAAAAGTAGTATACAAAATTTAATACTTATGTTACTAATTTATATGGTTTATAATTAAGATCGCCTATTGTAGCTTTAGCATCAAAGTTCATTATTATTGCATTCAGTACATTATTAACGTATAAGGGGGCCGCAATAAAAAAAAGTGATCGAAAAGGGGGGTGCCAGTATTGAAAGTTTGAGAAGCACTGCTTTAAGTAATATATATTTTAAGCAAATTACTTTTAAGTTATATATATTTTAAACAAATTACTTTTAAGTAATAGGATAAATATGTTATTTTTCTTATCTATAATTTTCAAATTGGAACAGATTACAAAATGATATTTATTTAAAGATTTATTTCTTCCATCATCCATTTCTAAAAGTTTAAATGTCATTAGAAAAATAGTCTAGCCTATGTTTCTCTCTATCATATCCGTCACAATTAGCATTCTCGCGAACGTCTGCGTGAGTCTGAGCAAACTATCCGACGTCCGCGCAAAACGTGTCATTGCAAATGTTGGTATTTCTCACTTTTGCAGACCTAGTTTATTCCCCAGAAGCTGATATCACTTTTTAGTACGGCACCGTATAATAGGCGGTACCAATGGCCGCAAGTAATTTTGATACCCAGTTTCCTCCTCAGAGGAGGGCACCTGAGCTCTGACGATGCAAAACTTGAACTTGAGAATTTTTTAAGGTTTTGGCAACCAAGCCAAACGGGCACTTCAAGGGATTTTTTACATGCCGCATAGTCATACGACATGGCCACTGTCGATTTTCTGCATCATGAAAATCCACCGACATGGGCCTGGGTCGAAACTGCAACCTTAGGTGCAGCTGACCAGAGACAAACCAATTACGTCACCCAGTCGGCACTAGCTGAATTGTAAGGAGAATAAAACCAAGAGCACGGCAATGAATGCAAAGATGTAAAATAATTTTTTAATTGAATGCTTATATAATAAATAGATACAAACGAAATGTAATTGTAATCCTCACAGAATTAGCATTTATTATTAATGTTAAATAATGAAAAAGAATGTAAAATTCTCAATGAAGAATAATTGTGCTATTTTTAATATTTAAAGCGAGAAACCTTCAAAATGTTGCAACCCGGGAGCAGACGCACACTCGATACTAATGTTAATAGTTGCGCGTGGTGACGGAGTCACCCCAAACTTTTTTTTACAATTATTTTTATAGTACACGATAAAAATCACAATTCCAGTCACTATTAACAATTTAACTAAGAGAAAGTATACCTTCCTACTTTATACTTTTTTAATTTTTTCTTTGATAATTTGAGAAAAATTCCTATAGAACCGAACTAAAATGTTTCTAAGGTACGCGACCTTAATAAAGGACACAAATCACAGACACTTTTCCCTAACATCACAGGAATGATATCTGTAAGCAAAACTGTCATATTTTGTTCAAATTTTTGTTCTTTGACTCTGTACCCCACGCGACCGCTCCCGGATTAAATATGTAATCAATGTAAGAATATGAATGTTAGTTCTAAAAAGGAATTATATAAAACGTTTTTCATCATGCTTTATAGGTTTCAGAATACTCATAAAAATAAATATTGGCCAAATAATCCTTCAAAGTGCTTTCTGTGCTTTTCGAAATGTCATATAACTCTTTCGTATAGGCGCGTTATTTACAACTTCCCTAAATGAAAAATAAAGACATAAAGAAGAAACGAACTAACCATACCAGTAAGTTCGAAGGTCAAACAGATGAACTTCTTATCTTCCTAGAATGTTTCTCTGGGTCTGGGTTTTGTCTTTTCTCTGAATTAGTTTTTTGGTTTAAAAAGAAAACTCAGTAAAAAAAAATCTCTCATTGTGGGATTACAGCATATCAAACAAAATATTGTTTTTTTTTATTTTAGTTATAGGATCAGATAGCTAATGAATGTATCGAAATGAAAACTTTCATGTTTGATGAAGTAATACTAATAAATTCTATCAGTATAAATGTGTATTTTTTATTATGTCAGAAATTATTTTCTCACTTCATTACAGTAAATTAATTTTTTTAAATCTTTTATTTTCGATATGCTCGCCCCCCCCCTATAAGGTTTTCGTGTCCCCCCCCAGGAGGCACGCCCCACACTTTGAGAAACACTGTTTTATACGCTTTTTCAAGATACCTGTTCCGAAAGTAGTCAGTTATTTTCAATAGCCTTCAAAAATCTTATGTTAAAAATATGAAAAATAAAGGGCAAAAAGATCTGCATAATGTTTTGCAGTTAACAGTTTTATCCATCAAAAACGTATATATATAATTTAAATTTTTAGTAAATAAATTTTTATAATAAAATTTTGATAAATGTATTCAAATTTTAATTAAATGCAAGCAAATGTTAAGCGATCGAATCTATTTTTCTTTCGTCGATTACATGCGGCAACCCTCTAAAATTGTGTTTCTGTCATAAAGTCATTACATTGGCGATTTTCACCAAGTCCACTATTTTATGCAAACATATGTTGTAGTCCAAATGTAGAGGGCGTTTTGAAAGCTCGAGGATGTAAGAATGTGCTACTGTTTTCCAAACATTCTCAAGAGAGAGATACAAAGGGAGAACGAAGGCATGCGGTTAGTTTCCCGTGGGATACGTTATTCCGAGAATTTTAAATAACATGCAACTGTAATAAAGTCATGCATATACGTAAAGAGCGGTGAGGAGTATATCTTGTCCAAATTAAACAAAACATAAAATAAATGAATCTAACATTCGAAAAGTGACGATCCAAAGCATTTTAAGAGGAAAAATCATTTGTCCGTAAAAATATGCCTAGTAAGTGTATGTTTATTAAACCCTCTTAGGCAGTCATTTCTTCGCCCAAAATGTTCTAAAAAAAGACACATTTTTATTGCATAAATCATAATACTTAACAGAATGCGAAAAGGGAAGAATTTTATTTTAATTTTCAGTTTTAAAGTTTTCAGATTATTTTTTTTAAATAATTGTGGAACTCAAAACCCCTAAATGTTTGCGTTCTATTTGCACACTCTACATACTATGAAGAATGTTTCATATATGTTTGAAAAAAATTCTCTCATACTTACAAAAAAATTTCATGTCGTCACCTCTTTTTAAATGGTTTATTATTTTGTGTGTGTGCATATATTTATGCACATACAATTTGAAGCATGGTGTTATACTACATCTTACAATGCAGTAGGATCTCGGGTAACATCGGCTTATTTTTATTATTATTTTTCAATTTTCATTCCCTCTCAAGCAATAAATTGCTCATTACCTTGCCAATCTGCTTTCTTTATCGAATTTTTTTCAATTCTTGCTTTCAATGAAAAATGCTCTCATTCACTACAAAGAAAATCCCAGAGAAGAAGTATTTCATTTCCATGGACAAACTGCATCTCTTAAAAACACTAACACTCATAATCTTACTATAAGAACTAAAAATCTGTGCAAATCAAAGGTAGAAAGAAGAAAAGGTGCTAGTTTGATATCACGGGGCAGGGCACCAAGCGCTGCTTGTCGCGATGAAGGAATTACGCCAACCAGGGCTTGTAGCTGACGGATCCAAGATGGCTGTCTAACGGTATAAAATCGTCAGGAAGATAATTTAAAAAAATTGTTTTGAAATAATTTAAATATACTTTAAAAGAGGAATATAGGAAGAGATTGAAAATAAGCAAGATGAAATCAATAAATAATGAATAACAATATAATCTAGTAAAAAGTTACATGAACTAATAATATTATGCACTATATAATAATAATCTTATAATATAATTTAATAGTAATTATATATAATATTCATATAGTATGATTTATTAATAATTATTATGTGTAATAATAATAATATAATTCAATAGTAATTATAAAAAAGAATAGTCATCGTATTGTAATAGAAAAATCTTACATAAGAATACTCATATAAAGTAATATTATAAATAAATAACATAATATTAATTACAAATGAATCACAAAATAATAATAATAAATTAAGAACATAATAATTATAAATAACATATGTCATAATATTTATAAATAAATATAATAAAAAGCAATTATAAATAACGAATGTTATCTGTTTATTACATATAACAATAATTGAATTTTTATATATTATTAATAAAATAATTACATAATATATATAATATTAAAATTAATAATGAATATCAATTAAAAAGTACTGAAAACTTGCAATAATCAAAAAACTGAAAAAATATCAAGCTAACCATATTGTAATGTTATCGACCCACTTGGCGCGTGCCGCGTGATATCAAACAAGTTCCGAAGAAAATATCAGTGCCGTACGGGGAAAACCGGTTGAGGCTTGCTTTCGATAGCCCATAGAATGTACAGACAATCCAGTTAAGGCTCAAACTTTCAATACACGCGACCCACTCTTCAATCACCATTTTCATCGCCCCCCCCCCCTCCCTACAACAACAATTCAAGAAGACTGTACTTTAACACTAAAGCTACCATACGACTTTAGCCTCTTGTGTGCCAACAACGAACCTAAACGTCTCGCTCAACCAAAGCATTAATCTGAAGTACGAACTTTTCTGTCAAGTGCTATCCATCCAATTATTTCAAATGTTTTGGAATGTATTACTTTTATTGTGTTTGCGAGAATTTGCTTATTTACTCCTGTTCTCTTCCCCCTCAAAAATCATCACTTGTCTGCGGGGAAAACGGTGGCAATGGGGAGCGTCACTTTGAATCGGCAGTTAAGGAATTAAGTAAAAACCGTGCCAATTATCAAGATAAGTGATAATACAAGCCCATGAGGTCTCACTGATAATTATTAAACTGGTTCTTAACTTAGTATTAATTATAAAATACAATGTTCAGTACTGATACATTTATAAGTGTATTATATCAGTATAAATATGTATTTTATATTTTACTGTATCAGAAAGTATTTTGTTTATTTACTTTCAGTAAATTAATAATTGTTTTATAAATAATCTTTTGTTTTGGTTTTCAATATGCTCACGCACCCCTTGCAGAGTTATCACGCTCTGCAAGGGGGGCGCGCCCCACAGTTTGAGAAACACTGAGTTAAGGGATAATTTTCACCTTTCGGCGTGAGACCTACTGGCGACGAACCTCGTAGTTTTAATCCACAGCCAAGGCGTTGATGTTCTTAAGCTGTTACCCTTCTCTTTTAACTTCAACATCACGCCTATGTGAGGATTTTATCCTGGATAGATTTAAGGGGTCTGAAGGGTGTTAAATTTCTCTAGAGGGCGGAAAATATTAACAATTTTCAAACAGATATAATTTTTTTTAAATTAAATAAATCGAATATTTTACACATTATTTACAAGGGATTGTGGCTTCAAAAAAGTATAAAATATTTGAAATAAAATCATAATTTAAAAAATTATAAGCATATGAAAATTCTGTAGTAAATATTAAGTAATTTTTGCGTTGCGCACGCTATTTTCTAAAATAGTAGCCTCTGATGTATAAAACTTTTTAGAATTATAAAATGTATCATACTCTTTAAACTCTACATCATTTAAGAATAATTTATTTTTTATATTTGAAAATATTTGAAAAATATTGAAATTTTTTTAAAAAATTTTGAAAATGTAATATTTTTTTTTATTTTTTAAATATAATTTATTATTCTACTTATATATAAAAATAGTACAGTGTAATAAGGATACATTTAACTTTATAAATCAACTTATAGCTAGTAATTAAAGCTATTATTTTAGAAAATAGCATGCGCGACGTAAAACTTAATTAATATTTCTTATAGAAATGTTTATTTTCGTATGCTCATAATTTTTAAAATTATGATTATATTTTAAACATTTTACACTTTTCTGAAGCCTCATTCCTTTATAAATAATGTGTAAGAGATTGGAATTATTGATTTTAAATTTAAAAGAATTATACCTGTTTGAAAACTGTTTATATTTTCAGCCCTCTAGAGAAAGTTAACACCCCTGAAACCTCTTAACGTGCATCCATCTCAATGCACAATGGGTCTTCAGTGGTAACAGGACTTGAGCACATGATTGGACGAGATGCCCAACACGAGTTTGTGTCCATGATTGTTCGGCTGCCGTAGCCACCAAAAAATGCAAAGAAAAAACCAAATGAAAAAAAAAACCTTTTTTAAAATTAACATGGCTACCTCTAACAACTGTCGTAAAATTCTTAATAATTTAATTCTGTTTGAATTTTTCGTGGTTTTCTGATAGCATGTAAGTTATAATGATTTAATGGAGTTTTACTATAATCAGAAACTAATTGTAAGAGAATTTTATTACCATTATATTTTTGAAAATTAAGTTCATTGTGAGTAAAAGGTGTCACAAAAGTGCACAGGTGCTATTTATTGGTGAGGAAAAAACGATAACCAAACGATCAGGTTTAAAAAAATGCCGTCAAATACTGGGATATGCAGTTAATAGTGGAAACAACTAATCCTGCGCATCTTTGAACACAAGAATAATAACAATGACAGCATTTGGCGACATTTTTTAATTAGCGATCCCTTTGATTTGGCAAAATTAGTCAAAGGTATAGTACGTAAGTACTAAAATCATCTATTATGTACACAAAAAGACAGATTGTATATATATATAGTTACTGATATCCCTCCATGATATGATGCTTTTACATCAAGCTTCTAGAAAGGCTTATTCAACTGACGTTTGAGATAAAAAGCGTCAGTATACACAGTCAGAACCAAGCAATATGTACGCTAATTACCCATAACAAAGTTCATAGCATTTGCATGCCAAAAATTGGAAGAATATTAACAAAGAATACGTGTAACTGATAAATTATGTTTTATGTTAAATTAATAAAGAAAAAAACTTAAAATGCATTTCACTTTTTAAAAAATCCACCGAAGAGTGTTGAAAATTATTCGAAGAGTACAAAAAGCAGTCAAAAGGTCAAGATTTCTCTCAAAAATGAAGTTTAAGTGCCTCTAAAACCATTTAATTGCGAGAGTAAATTAGTAAATCTCTTAAATACAAATTTTAAAAAAATCAATTTTTAAAGATTTAACCTTAAGTAAAGTTCATACTCTTAATTCAAGAACAAATAAAAAAGTTTAATCAATGCTTAACGAGGATTGAAATTACCGTCTAAAACATGCTAATTAAGGTACGTTTTTCTTTTTAGGATCAAGGTAAATTGCTGATAGGTTAATTTTTTGTTCTTCTGGAAAGCATTTGTAGCCTCTGATTTCAGATCAAAAGAAAGACCGAAATCCATCGTGATTTTAATGAACTAAATGCTACAGCAGTTAAGATTGAGACAACTTACATATAAAAATATAACAAAATTATAAAGTTTGTATAAACAAAGATCAAGAATACGATCGTTTAAATATCTTTGCTAATGTAACACTAATTTAAATTAACATGTCTCTTGTAATAAATATTTTAATGATGTCTCTTGTGTGCGATTTCTTTAACTTTTGACCTTTCTGTTTTATAACTTGGAGAATTGACAATAAATATAATGTAATTTAATTAGTATAAAAGTTGTTTCCAAAATACATTTTTATTTTTAAGAGCCTACAGACTTCAAACTCAATTTTCGGAAATGCTCTTTGATCTGCAAACTATTTTAGTATATAGCCAGAATCTGAATGCAAACTATCGTTTGGTAATAAATTCAGTATCGATACGATTTGAAATGTTACGAGTAAATATTACATTAATATCAGTAGTAAAAACAATAATAAATAAAAATTAAAATATTTAAAAATATTTATAACGTTGAATAGTCAAAATAATATTATATTTTTAAAGTTAAGGTATCTGACTACCGTTCGGAATCGTGATTTTAAAAAATCGCATAAATGAATAACTTTTATGATATTTAGTGTCACTTAGATTAGAATACATGTATAAAATTGTTTTAAGGAAATTTTGACAATAACAGTTATTTAAATACAATATTTTGGCAAAAAATTAACTTAGAATAAAATTTTTTCAAAATGTTTTCCTTTTATAAAAAAATGTTTCTAAAATTATAATATTTTGCTTTATGTAAAGTAAAGACTTCTCCTGAGAGCCTGAACTATTTTTTTTGAAAAATTCACATTATTTTCAGTTACAACTAATTGAAATAATTATCTGCTTTTTTTCTTAAAATTTCTCCCCTCTGTTGTCGTAAAACATGGATAAACCCACTTCTAAGTTACATATTTCAAAAATCATAGTTGAGCCTCTGTGCAGAGGTCTGAGCTATAGACAGGCAAAATAGTATTATAATAGAAGCATTTTTCACAAAAGGAGAATATTTTGGAAATTGATCATCTATGTTCATTTTTTGTCAAAATATTGAACTTAAATAATTTTTTATTGTAATAATATTCTTAAAACAATTTTGTATACGTTTTCTAATCTAAGTGGCACTAAATATAATTAATATTATCCATTTATACGCTTTTGCAAAATCACGGTTCCGAGTGTAGTCGGATATCTTAAGTTGATAATTATAGATGTTCTATAAAACTGGGCCTTTCTCTCCTTCTTTTACAAACTAATTAAAACCTCATTTACATTTCTTCAATCGTTTTAATTATTTACAGTTAAGATGACAAAAGAGTCAACATGATTAAAATCTATATGTAATAAAAAAAATTGAAAAAATCAGGTGACTTTTTAACAGGGTGATTTTAACTAAAAATAAAATAACTTTTTACACATCTCCTACATATTGCCAGCGATTGATAACCTTTCAATTGAACGAACTGTCTGCAATTAACAGGCAGTTTTTACAAAGTAAAAATGTAATTTACTCTAAACTCTTTAGTAATTACAGTAAATTTTCTTCTATCAGAAAAAAGATTCAAAAATCACTCAAATGTTGAACACAGCAACTCAAATCTGTAAACGTAATTTCGCATGAGGCAATGAAACATACAGTCCCTGCCATATTAAGGTATTATGGCATTAAGGTATCCGACTTTTAATATCCATGATTTTGCAAAAGCGTACAAACGGATAATATTTATGATATTTAGTATCACTTAAATTAGGAAATGTATATATAAAATTATTTTAAGAATATTATTACAATAAAAAATATTTAAGTACAATATTTTAACAAAAAATGAACATAGAATGACCCATTTTCAAAATATTCTCCTTTTGTGAAGAATGCATCTAATATAATAATATTTTGCCTGTATATAGCTCAGACCTCTGTACAGAGGCTCAACTATGATTTTTGAAATATGTATCTTAGAAGTGGGTTTATCCATGTTTTATCCATGTCAACATAGGGGAGAAATTTTAAGAAAAAAACGCCGATAATTATTTCAATTGGTTGTATAACTCTGAAAATAATGTGAATTTTTCAAAAATAAATAGTTCAGACTCTAGAGAAGTCTTTACTTTGTATAAGCAATATATTATTACTTTAGAAGAATTTTTTATAAAAGGAGAACTTTTTTAAAAAAAGGTTAAGTTACTTTTTTGCCAAAATATTGTATTTAAATAATTTTTGTCAAAATGCCTTTAAAACAATTCTATACATGCATTCTAATCTAAGTGACACTAAATATTATGAAAATTATCTGTCTATGCGCCTTTTTTACAATCACGGTTCCGAACGTAGTCGGATACCTTAAAATGTTATTTGCCTGTATCGCCTTTTTATAAGCAGTGAAGCTATTTCAGAAGCTTCTGGAATTACCCCTGAAAATAATCCTCCTGGACTTAAGATTTTATTTTTGTTGCAAAATTTGGTGACTTTGCGACATTTGGGGACCAGATTTATCTCCAAGGTTATACTTATTTACTTAACATTAATGTTAATTAGTTTCTGTTTGCCTTTAGGCCATCGATTCTGCTGCAATACCCTTTCGGCAAGGAAGTGAATTAAACCCAAAATTTCCGTAACGTTCTTCATTTAAACTTTACAAATCTTTTTTACAAATCTATATAATATAATTATGAATAAAAACAGCTGAGCTATTTAGTATAAGCCAGAATTTCTATTATTTGAATTAAAATGATTGTTTCAGAATTAGTTTTTAATTATATTGTTGGTTTCAAGTATTTCAAAATAAATGCATATAAGTTAAAGTACATTTATTTATATAACTTTATTTAAACTTAACTTATATATTTATAAACTTATATAACTTTTTTGAAAATTTTCAATTTTTTTTCTTAGTTTTAATTACTTTTTCCTATTAGCGCACATGAGCAAAAAAGAAAATGAAAGTGTAAAGAAGAAAAGTGTAAGTGTAAAGCCAAAGTAAAAAGCGAAGTGTATGAGTAAAGAAAAAGAATTCATTCTGTAGAATTTATTCATTTTTTTATGGTGTCCGTTTTAATCTCTTTGGAAAACAGGTTAAATTAAAAGCCTTAACTTTAAAAAACAACACATTAAAATATATCAGTTTTGTGCTTACCTAACCCAGACTTAAATTGTTTTTATTTCTATTTCAAGAAAACACATGGAATTCTTAAAATATTTTCTACTAGCTGTCTGGAAATATCACGAAAATTTCAAATCACAAATTTTATACTATGGTAAACACGTACAGGGAGAGTATTATATGAAGGCCAACTCTTCCACCGTTTGGAAAAATACGGCTGATAATAGCAATAGCAATTTTGGAACTTTACAGTAGAACAAATAACCCTTAAAAGATTAAATCATTTACAATATTTGTTGAGGCATAGCGATTGTAAGTATGGTATTTTAAATAAAATAAATGCGAAAAATATAAAATATTACATTTTTTAAACTCATCTATAAAGCTCTTATCCCGTTCGAAGATCAGGTGAATCAATTTAGTTATTTCGAATGTTTCAGAATATGAGTAGACCATTTATGACTAAAAACCATTTTATTACTTGAAAACAGAACTAAAAAAATGATTTTTTGGCCTGCAACCGAGAATTATTATTCAGTTTTATTATCCATTTCTGGAAATATAGAACCGTAAGTAGTTTTCAAAACTGTTTACATCAGAAGTTTTTCCCTATGCGAAACAAATATCGTAAATATATTCATAAGACAAAATTCTCGGTTATTCTCAAAGCAAGTCTTAAATTTATTAAGTACATCAAAACCAAATTTGATGCAGAAAATATGTTTAAACTGTAGGGAGCTAATCTACATTTTCTCAGCTAAATCACACAACCAAGTTGGAAAAGATAAGTTAACTTAACCCAAACAGATATTCGCGAGCGCTTTTACCCAGTAGATTGGGCGAAAAGTACAACTATGAAAGAGAAACAATAGACAAATCACGAAACTCCCACACAAACAGGGAGGGATGAAGTAGCCCCAAATTAGGTGGTCCAATGAAGCAGACGCACGAGCGGGTTCGAAGGGAGGATTGCGGAAGGGGACTGCCGACGCAATCAATCAAGACAGGGGAACGGTCAGTGACAGCTCACTCCCTCTGACCCAGTCTAGACGCGAGTAGAAGCTGAATGTGTTGTTAGCGTGGGTGTAAGAGTGTAAATTGTTGTGTTATGGGGGCTTAAGCGGAAGTTTCCACTTCGTCGAAGAGTATGCATAATTAAGTTTATGGTGTTGATAAGTAAACAATGTTTGTGCTCTAATAATTGGATTGTAATGAGTTTCAATAGATTTAAAAACATTTCCAGCTAACTTAGTGATGTAATTAAAAATCGGCTCCATGTGTAGGTCATTGAGTACCACATCATTCTTCGCGTACCAAGGTGCGTTTGTTATGATGCAAAGTAGTTTATTTTGTACCATTTGAATTCTCTTCATGTGAGTGGTGGCTGCAGTGCCACAGATGGGAGCCACATAGGTTATTACTATGCACAAAATTTGCTTGTACAGAATAATTTTATTGTCCAGAGATAGAGGCGACCTTCTCCCGATAAGGGGGATGACTAAATGCATTCTATTCCAGAATTTATCTGCAAGATAGTCAATGTGTTTTTTGAAATTTAAGCAGCTATCTATGTGTAGACTCAAGTAACGAACCACCGAGACTCACTGAATGTTGTCAATAAAGAGTGTGAGGTGGAATGGGGGGGTCAATTACACCCCATTTCCTAAATATTATTGCTTGAGATTTGTCAACATTAATTGCAATTCTCCAATGTGTAAGCCAAATTTCTAACATGTCAAGGAATTTTTGAACAGCTTTAATTATGTATTTGAGTTGGACACCCTGTGACAACACGGTGGAATCATCCGCGAACTGACGGTGGAGTGATGTGGGAAGTCGTGAGTGTAAATGTTGTATAAGTATGGATTAAGACAGAACCCTGTGGAACGCCAGAAAGACAAGTCCCGTAATTTGAAAAAGTTGCTTACACGAACCCTAAAGGCTCTATTGTGTAAAAAGTTGTGAATAATTTTAATTAAATAATCAGGGTACTGGAGTTTAATTAAATTGTATGTGAGGCCATCATGGCACATCTTGTCGAATGCCCTTTTAACATCTAAAAAGACACCGACAGTTTAGAATTTGTGAGCGAAACCTTCATTACTAATATTTGTAACTCATATTAATTGGTGTAGCGTAGAATGACCCTCCCGGATCCCGCATTGTTCCGGGAGAATACAATCTATGGCTTTGCAGTGAGTTTTAATTCTAGTTAAGATTATTCCTTCCTAAATATTAGCAGTGGCATTAAGTAAACTTATTGGTCTGTAGCTTTGTGAGAATGTCTGGTCCTGCCCTGGCCAGCATAATTACGTTTTCTTGCTTCCACAGTGTAGGAAAGGGATTTTTAGCGAGGCATTGATTGTAAATTTTAGTGAAATGTGTAATAGCATTTAAAGTGAAGTATTTGAGAGCAAGATTAGGGATTTGGTCTGGGCCAGCAGCTTTTCTATTCTGCAGTTTTTTGATAATGCCTCGTACTTCAGAAGGAGAAGTGAGGGGAGAGGAGCATATGCTGTGAAGTTGTCCAAAAAGTGATTTATTAAATTTTCGACTTCTTCAATCTTGTCGTTACAATAAGGTTCAGCTTTTTCCTGAAATGTAACTTCAAGTGTCTCTTTGAAAGCCTCCTCCTTTTCAAAATCCAAATGGTGGTTACCCGGACCATGTAATGGGGGAAAGAGCACGTAACTTTTAGTAATTTTCCTATGGAGATTATACAAGAAGTTGTCCTCATGATTTAAAAGGAAATCTTTCCAGGTCCTGTTTTTATGGTGCTGGACTTCAATCCTAATCTGTCTAATGAGAGCACGTTTGTATGGGGGTATCTAGTATTATATCAGAGTTTACGGAATATATTTTTAATTCTAATAAGCTCTCTGGTGTGTGTTTTCAGGAAGGCGGAGGCGTGGAGTATTAATTAATTTAGTGGTAGTGGAAGCAGAAATTGATAAGTTAATTTGTTCAATTTATATCAATATATATACAAAACTACTAAGATAAAAGCAGTGGGGTAACTATTTAGAATATGCGAAACTCCTTACAGCAAAGGTAGCTAATGGCAACGCCGCCTATATGCAGTGAATGAGTAGTGGCTACAAAACTATGCAATATTTCTGTAAGTGTTTTTAGTCTTTTTTGGAAAAATACATATAATTTTCTAGCGGAAAAAAAGGTTTGCAAAATATTCCCCTTACTGACAATTTAATAAAGAAAACAGACAAAAATTCAAAGTAATAACAGTTGTCTCAAATATTTTCATTAGCAATGTAACTTTATTGAATTTTCGAAATGTTGCAATTGTATTCCTCACAAACTGTTACTAGATATTTCCTGATGATACATGAATGTATCTTGCTTATTTATGAATCAGGGACGTAGCTATCGTCGTATCAATGATACGGAGCCCACAAGCTAAAGGGACATGAGCAAAAAATCGTTGAATGTTAAAGAGCCTCCAAAAAAAAGACCTCAAGGAGTTTTGATACTGGGCTTACTCAGGAATAGCTATGCCAGTGTTACAAATATGTAGAAGTTATTGATAAATAAATTTTAGCATTAATGTTTCGATTGTACTAAAAAACACTCGCCTCTTGACTTAAAAAGACAGGGCTTGAATTTCTAAAACGGAAATACAACTATCTTTAACGCCTTAGCAAAACCCCACCACCACCACCACAAAAGATGATTTATCCTCCTCAACCCTCTACCCCCTTCCCTTTTAAGGGAAAATCTATTCTTAGCTAATTTCTGCTGATCTAAAGAAGCATACTTGCAAAATTTTAAGTATATGATTCTAATAGTTAAAAAACGCGAATTCTTATGTATATCACCACTTCAAGCACCATTTCCACATGGATGTCGATTTCCGCCAGAACCCGTTCATAAAAGTTGCCAAATGCTGTAGTCGTTTTCTAAACGTGAGCGGGAACGGTTTTCCATTATTGACTGCATATCACGGTCTTCAGTGACTTCGTTCATACACATACAAACTCTTTCATAAGCAAGGAGGGCTTAATAAAGTTCAGTAAAAATATATCTGAAAAAATGTTTTGGCGGGAAATACACTTTTGGATTCTTTGAAGCATCAATTAAGCTCCCTGCAAAATTTTGGAAAGATACGATAAACGGCGTGGGTTTATTTTTTATTTTTTTAAAAAAAATTACGCCCGCCAACGTCCTTTCGGACATAGGCGTCTTGCAGTCCAATATAAAGCAGATGTCGCTCTAGCAGGACGGAGAACTCCACAGTTGTCTTGCGAGAGAACATGAAGTAGAGCGGGGCAATCGGATAGATGCTCCCCAGTCATTGGCACGGATTTACAGAGAGGGCAGAGCGGTGAATCAGTCAGGCTAATCTTAAGCAGATGGGCTAGCAGGTAATCATGTCCGCTGATGATTCTGAAACATGCCACACCCTCCACCCTAGGTAGGGCAGAAAGCTGAGCACGTCTTTAGCCATCGAGCAGACAAGACCAAGATTTGCCAACAGCCAGGTCTGTAAGAGTGGAAATTCTCTTCTGTCACAATTTGTCCCTGAGAAGTCGCTTGGCGTTTCGAAGAGGCATCGGAAGGTAAGGTGGATGCAGCGTCGAAGCCTCTTTAGCCAGCTTGTTCATTTCTATGAATGCCGCAAGGAGATGGGATCCATTAGAGAACGACCTCTCTTCCGGAGCAAAGAAAGGTGTGAGTTTATATGTCCCAAACAAATATACTAACATTTAAACTTACACATAAGATAATTCTCAACAGAGAAAAAAGCTGAACACAATGGATAGTACTTGCTAGCACGACATCCATAGTATGATTATATATATTTCACGTTTGCCTCCATTCCACAAATTCTATAAATAAGAACGATTTTTCTATCTATACCAGTCATATATATATTGCTCTACTTACATACATATTGAAAATATAAATAAGTCCGAATGTGTAGTATATGTTATTCTTCGCATATATACACTGAAACAAAATGCATTTGGGAGTATAACTATTTTTTAAAGTATTTACTACTATCCATCGAAATGATACCTTTTTTGAATTTTGTAAAATCTTTCAGATCTTTCTACGCATTGGAAAAATTCAATTCTATATCCGTACCATTACAGAAATTGAAAATGCAAGTCTATAATGGAAAGATATCTATTCAATGCTCTCTCTCCAATAATATCAAACTATCCAGGAGAAGAATAAAATATGCAGGTAAGATAAGCAGAGAAAAATAAAAGTAATATGTATATATTACTGTGAAAGTACTGTGTACGAGAAACTCCGCGTATTTTTCAGTAGAATGGTAGCACCTGTTACGTCAGCGGAAAAATCTATGATTGTGAACTTCGCTAAGAGAAAGATAAAAAGGGAAGCATATTGAATCGATAGAAAAAGGGAATCATTCGATAGCGAATTCTGCTTGTAGATAAATGCAAGGAATCGAGTTTTTTTTCTTTCAGATACTAGAAATAAACAATTTATTTCATTATTTGAAAAAGATATCAAGTCGATAAAAAATTGTAAGGGTAATATATATATATATATATATATATATATATATATATATATATATATATATATATATATATAGCGTCGTGGGCCGGTGTTGGTCATTTTCGAATAAGTTGAGAACTTCCGATTGCTTTCTACTCTTCTTTATTTTCACATGAAACATCAAAAGCGTTACAACTTCACAAAAGCATACGTTCACGCCAGTGGCGCACACAGGAATTTTCAAAAGGGGTGTCCGGTGTCAAAAGTTCACCATTCTTGTATCATGCTCCTTTTGATTTTGTCGATTTTCGGGAACAAAACACAGTAAAAAACTAATTTTTGAATAAATAATTCGCCTTAATTAATAAAATTAATCATTAATAACAAGTAATTAATTAAATTTTACGTACTATTTACTTAGAAATATAATCAGTCGGAAAAAATTCAAGGGCTTTGGGGAGGTCCGGACCCCCAAGACCCCCTTGTGTGCGCCACCGATTCACGCAAATACATGAAGATGCAGCTATTTACACATATTCAAGACGACGAGCTGGAGACAAAAACTGCGACGATTACACGGCGGAAGCAAAACAGACAAAAAGCGATAAGCAGCAGCGACATCCTGCATAAAAAAATACAAAGACAAAGAGAGCGATCAGAAAATATTTTCGCTTTATATACCGGCAGTGACAATCGCGTGACTATTTTATAATAAGAGTTCTGTTAAAATGGGCAGGACAGGAATTTAGGATACTAGTTGATTACGATTAAGATTAAAGCGTTAGTTTTGAACCAAAGACTTAAAGCTTGTTTAAATGTTATTCAAAATAGAGAAAGAGTTAATTTAAAGAATGTTAGAGGTAATCATTACATATATATAAAGGGTGTTTTTTTAGAGGTATAGAACTTTAAATTGCAATAAAACAACGATGTATTTTTCGATTGACATGAATTTTTTTTATTCGAAAGATAATCTTGTGGCATTACATTTTAAATGATTTCTGGCATATGACTGCCAAGGCTGGCCCGGATGTAGTCCAATCTGGACGTCCAATTTTCGAGGACTTTTTCCAACATTTGTGGCCGTATATCGGCAATAACACGGCGAATGTTGTCTCCCAAATGGTCAAGCGTTTGTGGCTTTTCCGCATAGACCAATGACTTTACATAGACCCACAGAAAATAGTCTAGCGGTGTTAAATCACAAGATCTTGGAGGCCAATTCACAGGTCCAAAACGTGAAATTAGGCGGTCACCAAACGTGTCTTTCAATAAATCGATTGTGGCACGAGCTGTGTGACATGTTGCGCCGTCTTGTTGGAACCACAGCTCCTGGACATCATTATTGTTCAATTCAGGAATGAAAAAGTTAGTAATCATGGCTCTATATCGATCACCATTGACTGTAACGTTGTGGCCTTCATCGTTTTTGAAGAAGTACGGACCAATGATTCCACCAGCCCATAAAGAGCACCAAACAGTCAGTTTTTCTGGATGTAACGGTGTTTCTACATACACTTGTGGATTAGCTTCACTCCAAATGCGGCAGTTTTGTTTTGTTGACGTAGCCATTCAACCAGAAGTGCGCTTCATCGCTAAACAAAATTCAACATGAAAATCAGAACAACGGCAATATCGTTTTGGGCCCATTCGACGAATCTACGCCTTGCTTGATGATCGTTTTGATGAATTGCCAAACCAAACTGAGAATAAATCACTTGACAGCTGTTAAATCGGTCGCCTTCTTGGAAAGTAATGCCAACTTAAACTTCTATACCTGGAATAAAACACTCTTTACATACATACATATATATATATATATACAGTCAGGTCTCGTTTTATGCGGTAGATACGTTCTACCGAAAAACGCATATAAAAAATCGCATTAAAAAGACATTACTTGAATGGAGAAAGTAGGGATACGTTCCTTAGTTTTCTAAAATCACATAAAACCAAAACAACTAGTTAAAATTAACTTAAAACCGCATAAAAAAAATTGCAGAAATGAAAAGAAATAGGCTGCATGATAAATTACTTCGAATGTCTGAAAAAAATTCATACAAAAGCTAAAAAAAAAAAAACTTGTATTCAAACCTTAATTCATTTTATTTTATGGAAAAGTAATACACATAGGTTTACATTTTTAATCATTATCGCTATCTGATAATGGTTTGCACCGTTTGCGAAGTGGTTCCAAATCATTTTCATCATCAGAAGAGACTGTTTTTGCAATAGATATTTGCGATAAAGGCCACGGATTTTCACAAACTTCATTCTCGTTCTGTGTAGTTCTTCCTTTTCTGACAATGTAAGTAATTAAACTTTGCAATGAGGATTCTTTTATTTTTTTATATAGTTCACGATATCCAGACATGCAGTTCTGCAGCTCACGTTGTAATTTAGAGGCTCGTTCAGAATTGGGGTCATTAATAAGAAAATGATTTTCTAATTTACTGCAAAGTTGGAGACCTTCTTGAATTAATTTTCCAGTGAGGGGAGTTGATTTTTCTTTCTCATCATTATCACCTTCTAGACCTACGACGCCGTCTACAGTTAGATCTAAAGTTAAATCAATAATATCATTGTCACTTAATGCATCATCCACAAGCAATTCATCTATATCATCGTGGCTGAAGGTATTAAAACCATCTCCTCCAATTTCCTGTGCCAAATTAATTATTTCATCTGATAGTGTCGATGTTTGAGTGGTTGTATTGTCTGTCACACATGCTGGCCAAATCTTTTTCCAACAGGCATTTAAAGTTCTAGGTCTTATTTGAGCGGAAGCAGATGCAACATGAATTAAACAATCAAAAATAGAAAATTGTTTCCACACATCTTTTACTGTTCAGGACTCATTTTCAAGTTTATCCAAGATGAATTTGTACGTTGTCTTAATATAATATTTTTTAAAAGTTGCAATTATGCCTTGATCTAATGGCTGAATAAGGCTTGTTGTATTGGGCGGATGAAATACTAGTTAAACATTTGGATGTTCTAATTGTGACTTGCTGCATTGTCAACAATTAATAAAACTTTAAAATCGAGAGATTTTTCCTTCATATAGGCTTCCACTTTTGGTACGAAACAATTATTGAACCATTCTGTAAAAATAGCTGTTGTTATCCAGGTTTTTGGGTTAGCCATCCAATGCACGGACAGTTGTTTTAAATCTTTACCTTTAAGGTCGCGTGGTCTGAGAGATTTATTTATTAAGAGAGGTTTCAACATCCGATCTCCTGATGCATTGCTACAAAGTAATAAGGTGACTCGATCTTTGCTTGCTTTATGTCCACTTGCAGTTTTTTCATTCTTTGCAATGTAAGTACGGTTAGGCATTTTTTTCCAATAAAGTCCTGTTTCATCAGCGTTAAGTACTTGATCGGCAGAATAGTCCCCATCTTCAATAATTTTCGCTAGCTCCTCTGGAAATATTTTTGCTGCTCCTTCATCTGCTGTCGCACTCTCCCCTGTTATTATAATATTATGAAATGCATTTCTTTTTAAGAGCCCGGTTAGCCATCCTTTGCTAGCTGAAAATTCTTTTCCAGCTTGGGAAGTGGAAGTTGATGGTTCTGACTGTTTCATTGACTTATAAAACTGAAGAGCTTTTTCTTGGATTAAATAACCACTTACAGGAATCCTTCTTTGAACTTGTTCCTCAATCCAAATTGCGATGGCTCTTTCCGTTCTTTCTAATAATACATTCATTGTGTACGATGCAAATTTGGTGCTTAATCTTATATCAGAAATGATCGATTTTCTTATTGCACTTCATTCTTTTTAATTGCTCTGACAGTAGATTCGCCTAAATTAAAATGTTTTCTAATAACCGTAGATCCTTCTCCTTTTCCTAAGCGATCTAAAATTGCAAGTTTCGTTTCTAACGAAATTGACTGTCTTTGATGGGTTTTTTTCTCCATTGAGCCAAATGAAATCTTAGAAAAGAAATTTAAAAAACTTACACTTACGATTTTCTAAAGAAAAATGAAACTTTACGACACTCACTTTAAATCCAGAAATCAAAATTTGCTGCTTATTATATCGCAACTTAAGTTCGCCACTTATTAAAGTGAAACTTTTATAAAAATTAACGAGGCACCACTAGGAGAAAATATAATTTCGAAATAATAATATCGTATCGGTATACTACTGAAATACTACTGAAATAACGAATGCGAGTCTAAGACTGTCGCAGCCGAGCCGCAGACGTAAGCACCAAAAAGATACGGAAATTCTCGGAATACTACGATCTACGTCTCAGTATAAAAAAAATAATAATAACAAAAATCTAGAAATGTTTGGAATACAAATCGCAAATGTTTGAAATCCAAACCGCACAACTTCAAAATCGCATAAAAACAATCCGCATAAAAAGAGACCTGACTGTATATATATATATATATATATATATATATATATATATATATATATACATTTTTAAAATTTTGCTTCACTTGTCCAAAGATTCTTTTCTGAGTTATTGTGAGTTTAGCATTTCTTCATTTGCGCACAAACACCGATTGGTGAGTTCGATTCTAGTGTCGCTAAATTCCATCCCGAAGGATCATTAGATTTAACACAAATTACTTATACTTTGCTGCCCATTCGGAATAGTGGTTAGAGATGCTGATTACTGGGCCATGCCTAGGTTCGAATCCCGGAGAAGGCATGGATGTTTGCAAATGTATAATACCTGTGTGCCTTGGGAGTACTCTTAACTGCCGTCGAGCCACAAATCCTCTCGTGTGGATTCTGGAAGGGGGTAGGAGGCCCCTGACCACCTCCAGAATGCTCTACCCCAAAATAGGTGTAGACCGAACCAAATCGTAATATCCCCTGAATAGTGCTCAAAGTTACAGCTAACGACAGGCGAACATCTAGCTCTTTCCCATGATGAATTTCATGGGCCTCGATTTGACGCCGTCAGACATGTGACATTAGCGATAACATTTATATTTTACCCTCGCAGTTTTCATTTAGAGTTAAGAGAAAACTAAGCGGAGTTAAAGGATCCGAAAATGGACCACAGTTTTCATTCCTACCCAATTAGCTCACACTCTCTCTATATTTATTTATCTTGGTGGAATTTTCAATCATTATTAAAATACATTTTAAAGCGCTCCATTGAGCTGAAAATTTATATACATGCTTATTTTGGTTGACAATACAATAGTTTAATTATAATTAATAAAAATTAATGTATTAAAACTAATTATTCAAAGAATTACAAATACAGCCACGTTGGCATCATTTTGGGTGACTTAGTGACCCTTTTGGCGACTTGTGTCAAAACGTGAATAGTTTTTCACAAAACTTGAAAGTGGAACTGGAATTTTACAGACACGACAATACGATACTTTAATGATAATGAATAAAAATGAATTACCACTTAATGTTGTGATTCTATGATATGTATATATACACACATATTTATATGAATTGTGTAACTATTTAATAAAAGTAGCTAAAATAAATTTTTTCGTTGTTGATCTAAGTAGGAATTGACTTAAAAAAGTTTTTTTTTAATATTACTTGTTTATGATGAGAAGTCCAAGATATACTTTTGTGAATTTATTTAAATACATATCCCGAATAGGAATTTCTTTTTATTCTATATCGGTAAATTCAAAACTCCTCAATCCAAAACTAGTATTATCAAACTTAGAACCATTTTGAAGTTTTGATACCAGAGGGGTTCTTCTTGAATGGATATTTTTTAGAATATCTAAAAGCTCCTTTTCTGTTCGGATCAGATACACAATTGAAAATACATGCATTTTTGCCATGTTTTTATAGGAAATTTGTAATTGATTTTAAACTAACTTCTAAATGGGCTAGAGACTTGAAATTTGGGCCATATCTCAGAACTGGGTGACAATGCACGAAAATGTGAGAAAAACAATAAAGAAAAAAAATTTATGCTTTATATATATATATATATATATATAACTATATATATATATATATAACTATATATATATATAACTATATATATATATATATAACTATATATATATATAACTATATATATATATATAACTATATATATATATAACTATATATATATATATATATATATATATATATAGTCCATTATAAAAACATGGTACATTAATTTTTTTATTCGTCTGATGCTTATTTAGTTTTAAATTATCATTTCGCCCATAACTACAGAGATATAACAAAATACATTCATTTTAGTGTCTTTGATTAACATTGTGTGTTTGCGTTCTACACTGTTCAAAATAATTAAAGGATATTGCGGTTTTAGGTGGAACTTGTGGCTGGGAAACTTTTTAGCTGATTGATACATGGTCGACAGACATAGTAGGTTATATGAGAATAAACTACACATGTTTAGCAGAAAAAAAATCCATTTTATTGCGCATTTGTGTACAAAAGGAAAAAAACACAATTTATGCATATGAGAAAAAAAAACAATAAGAAAAGGTGTTTTCTTCAAAGGAAATCATTTTCAGTAGGGGGTATGGTTTCCACGGTCAGCCAGCAACGTTGAGCACCTTTGAGGCATGGAGTCAATGAGGCTATTAATCACGGGTTGGGGTATTCTGTCTCACTCTTCCAGAAGAGCTCTATCCAGTTCCTGGAGAGTTTGTTGGGGTGGTTGGCGGCCAGCAACTCGTCTTCCTAGAGCGTCCCAAAAGTGCTCTATTGGATTCATGTCTGGAGAACATGCTGGCCATTCCATTCGTACGATTCCTTCCTCTAAAAAGAAATCCTTCACCAGGTTAGCACGATGTGGCCTGCAGTTATCGCCCATTAAAATGAAGTCATATCCGATTGCTGCAGCGTATGGGACTACAATAGGTCTGAGGATCTCATCTCTATATCGGCGAGCAGTCAGAGGTCCATCTCTAATGATGTAGAGGTCTGTGCGCTTGTCAATGGAGATGCCACCAAACACCAACACTCCCCCACCGCCAAATCTGACACTTTCGTGCACAAACGCAGGATTATACCTACTGCCACTGTCCCTCCAGATGAAAATACGCCTATTATCCGGATGAATAGAAAAATGGGACTCGTCAGAAAAAAGAACATTGCTCCATTCATTTCTCCTCCAGTTCACATGCTCTGTTGCCCACTCCCTGCGGTCGCGACAATGCCTTGATGTTAGTCTAACACATACCATCGGTCGGCGAGCATACAGACCTACACCATGGAGCCGGTTTCGGACAGTCTGAGTTGAAACCGGTGTGCCAGTAGCCGAGCGAAGGTGTTGTTGAAGAAGAGTAGCGTTCATATTTCGGTGTATCCGAGTCGTTAACACTAAATAACGATCTTCATTGTGCGTTGTTGCCCGTCTGCGACCTTGTCCTGATTTCGGCCTGCACTTCCAGTCTCCAAAAAACGGTTCCAGATCCTGGAAATTACACTTTGTGACACTCCAATGGCTTGCGCTACTTCGGTTTGAGTTTGGCCCCCTTCTAACCTACCAACAACTCTCCAAGCTTCTGAATCGGTTAAATGACTTCGCTGAGACATCGTACTCATCGAAACAAAGCAGTCACTGAATGCCGATCATCCTTGTCTTCATTTCAGTTGAAAGTCATATCTCATTCATTGCCGCTGAAGCGACGTTTTTGACGTCGAACTCAAAATTAGCATACTCCACAGTTTGAAAATCAAAAAAATTTGCATTTGGGATTCTCTTCTTCCATTTTCGGCCAAAAAAAATTTCACTTATATCTTTATTTTATATAAAACTTACAATATCCTTTAATTGTTTTGAGCAGTGTATATAGGTTTCCTTAAATCCGGTCATTCACGTGAGAGATTGATTGATTGATTGAATATTAATGTCGCACTGTTCAGCTACACGAGGGCTTTTGGCGACGTACCACGTAATTTTGAACCATGGTCAAGTGACGTGGACGACACCTGAGCTGGCACCCCCTCTCCTAACTACCACACCACACCAACGGGAGGACGTTTCAGCTCTCGACAGATTTAACGTGCATCGCTGCCCTACACGGCGGGTCTTTAGTGATACAGGGTTCGAACCCGTGACAAAGCAAGCCACGGTCCGATACCTATACCACTCGGCTACCGCGGCCACCATTCACGTGAGAGAAGGTGAACTGATTTGTAGTATTTAGTATGTCTTCAAAAAAAGCATCAATGTTTTTCTAATTAAATCATGCCAGAATAATATATTATGCAATTTCCAAGAGAATTTTCACTGTGGTAAACATATTATTTAAAGTTTTAATGCTATAGAGGGGTTTTTTCCCTTTTAAACCTCCATTTAATTTACTAAATACTTCAGTTGTCAAACTAGCACACACATTAATATCATAATTTAATCCTTTTAAACCATCAGTGATTCCAATTTCATTCTCTCAGTTAAATTTATCCAAACGTTTATAAATGTATCAATGTTGTTATCTTTTTATTTTGTTGTTAATTATATTTCCCATTAATTTATTTTGTACTGTATAATGTATTGCTGTTTCAATTCGTTTTTCTTTTTGCCTGTAAATACTTCCCATTTTATAAGTCAGTATTCTTAAGATGATCTTTTTTCTTGTGAGATGAGAGGAGAATTATTCAACACTCCTTTTCTTCCTCAGGTAAATTATCTTGTTTACAAGAATAGCGAATATTCTGTAGCTCAACAAACTCGTGAGCCAAGAAGGACATTCAAAGGAATCCCTCCCTCAAAGGACATTTAATACAGAGTGTTCTTTTCATTGAGTTTTCTTTTCCATTTTAGTATTTTAATAAATATTCTTTTACCTAACAGATGTCGTTCTGCTTAGGAGCATCTATAGTCCCATAAAATTCTTCCCATTGTGTAATGTTTTTTTTTTATTAATGAATTTGCTACTGTGTGTTTCTTTTCATATCTTGATTTCTTTGTTATTTCTTTTATACATTCAACATTACAAATTTGTCCTAATAGAAAAAAACTATTTCTTTTAAATATTATTGATCTGGGTGTTTAATTTTTTAAAAATTTTATTAAATTAATAAAAACAGTGATATGGTATATTACCATCGTACCTCTTCATGCCTAATCAGGAAACGGAGACGAAATCTTAGCTGACCTTTTCTCTTTCAAAACTTCAATTCAACGCAGGACAAAGTTTTTGAGTTTCAATTTGATTATATAGTAGGATCACCGTAGTTCCCTTAACTATTTAAGATCCTATGTGGGAAACAAAAGGCGTATCGTCCACGAAACTGGCCATTCTGTGATAAAACTGTTGACCTTTAAAATTCTCCCGAAACATGGAATAAATATTCAAAATGTTGCGAAGTATGGCTCACAGACAACGTTTAAACAGGAGTAATGACAGTCCCAGTTATCCAAGAGGCTTTGAACTTCGACAGATTTAATGTACTTCAGCCCCTACACGGTGTTTCTTCAGTAGTACTAGTGACCAGACATTATCTTTTAAGGTATCCCACTACCCTAAAATAATGATTTTTTTCAAAAATTGACAAATTGTTTTAATAATTTTATTTTATAGACCATCTTATTAGCTTAATAAAAATACCAAGCTTTTTTATTTTCTATTCACTAGAACAAAAACTGCAAGTGTTTTTATAAAAGCAGATGCCATAACTTTACACAAGATGTCAAACTCTAAAATGCGTTTTACTCGAAATGTGTTTTTTTTTCTTTCGAAAAACTCAAACGGGGACAGCGGTTGCCCAAAAGGTTTTGAAAATAATTTGCTGAAATTTTTTGTGGATGTTTTGTATAACAGTAGAAGTGTTTTGACCTGAAGATTTATCAATCACTGTTTTATTTCAAAATTTACAGTCCTTTAAGAGAATATAATAATTATTTTTAAGCAGTTTCATATAGTCACTAAGATAGAGTGCTCTATAGTTTTTGTAAAAATTAAAATATCTATAATCCTGAAGGTCATTTCGAACATGAATAACAAAGTAACACATTAAAATTGAAAAATTGAGAATTTGTTCAAAAAATTTTTACAGAGTGGGCCCCGTTTATGTAATTTTTTGCACATTTTCTACAGTTTTTTTTCCCCTTTTAATAATAATAAAAAAAATTCTGTTTTCAATTTTACGATTTTTTCCTTAAAATATACAAAACTATCGGTTCCGACAGACTCTGTTCTGTACACACGTCTTAAATCCGAACATTACAAATTTTTTGAATAAATTGTAACAATCTGGACCGTTTTGATGAAATTTTTGATAAAGAAAGTTATTACAATACCTGGCATCCTTCCATGTACAGTTACCACAGTTCGACCTATCGATTGCATGTGAGTAGGGTAAAAAAGATAAAACTCGAGCTATTTTTCATAAAAGGTATCATTTTTTAATGCACAAAAAGTAAATTTATCGTAATGCCATTGAATGTACAATGTTTTTGGTTAATCCTTGAGGGGTATAAACAGATAAATGCGAGGGTGTGCCAAATCTCGGACATGCAACATACAATTGGCCGTGCGAAAAGCAAGGGTTTTCTAAATCTAAGCCACAAATTGTCACAATTTGAATGGGTAGGTGAGTCTGAAAGAATCATTGGGATCCGTGGTAGAAGTACAACTTCACCTTGAAGTTTGCCGCTCATAATAGTGGCCTCAAGAATATTGCCCATGATTTTTTTATGTGTAACATCTTTCCTCTCGCTTGCTGGATATTTGTTGCAGTGATTTCGTGAAAAGGGATGGATGTGTGGAACAGGAAGTGACGTGAGCGTGCGCTATTTGATTTGACCAATGAGAGTGCGTGGTGGTGTACAACGCATCGGTACAACTATAATAGCCATCAAGCACTCGAACACTTGACTCTAAATTCACAATCGGTCTGCAAAATCTACACCTTAATTGCAAAAATCTCTATATTAGAGCAGAGAAAATAAATTTCTTATCTACACACACTAATCCTAAGACCAGTTTTAACCAGTATGCCGCGCCAATCTGGGCACATGCAGCTAAAATTCATATTAATCAAATTGAAGTTTCTCAAAGCATCATTCTCCGAGAAATATTAAAAGATAGATGATTCATGAAGAATAAGGACCTTAGATCCGCGAGCAAAATTATGTCTATCAGACAATTTATCAAAACATTAACAACTAACTTCTTTCAAAAATTTGATAACTCTAATAATCCTTCGATCATGGATATTAAAAAAATATGTCCCTGATCCTAATTTTAACAGACCCAATAATATTCTTTCGGATCCTCTCTTCAATTAAAATTCTTAATTAAATTGATTTCACTCTTCTCACTCAACTTAAAAGCTTACTTTAACTTCCCTCCCCGAGCCTTCGTAGCCTAATGGTTATAAATAGTAGCTGACTTGAAATAAATCGCCCTGAGTTCGATTCCCAGGAACTCGCGCGCTGTTTTCAAATTTACTTTAAATCCTTTTAATTTTCCCTGGAAAATTATTTACCCAGATCAAATTTAAATTTGCACGTTCTTTCCTATTTTTTCAAAATGTACTTTATTTTTTATTAGCTTTTAAAAAAGCTGTTTTTCTGATTTCAAATCATTGAATGTTTCTCTTATTTCTACACCGACTGAGTTCTAAACTGCATTCCCATTGGTCAGGCCTCACCTCGCCCACCTACTGATCGAAATTTGTTTTCATTCTCAGTGCTTGCACCGTTTTTGAAGATATTTTTCTAGAAATTAAAGCATATTTTAGTAGTTTTAAATTTTAATTTTTTTCTCTCATATAAGTATATTTTACTTTTTAAGTGTTTTCTTATTAACAAAGAGGAAGAGTGAATTCGTCACAGTCACTCAAAATCCTAAATATAAGAGGTTATAGCTCGGAAGAACTAGATACTCTGGTCATCCACCGAATGATACTCAAATCCACTTCACACATACCAGCAAGTCTTAGACTTCACCCAGGATAAACTTACGATCCTTACACTCAATTGTCTCACCAAACAGATTTCGACGACGCTATTTCATAAAATTGTTCGTTACTCATGTTGTCAGAGACGTGGTTAGATAATGACGAACGTGTTTCGATACCTAACTTCAATTGCTGCGTACAGTTTAAACGACCGGGCCCAGAGCAGCTGGAGTTGCGATCTATCGCAAACAGAAAAACTCACATGTTGTGACTCCTCATATGGACATTACTTATCATCCAACAAGTGCACTGGGTATTGTTAGTAACGATATTGGGGGATATATGTGCGGCAGAATGCTTATTTGAAAACGGGCAAACAGTGATTTCGGTGGTCTCATACATTTCTTGAAATCAAACTGTACAAAAAATTAAAGACTTCCGGCATTTTATACTTTTACCATATACCGAAGGTGGTTCTGCTCTTTTAAAGAAAACTATCACTCGCTTTCCATGATTTTAACTTTAATTTCAGTTTGCCAAAATCTGACCCGCTCATAGCTTTTTTGAATGATGAATTCAAACTCGAAATGAACACAAATCAAAATGTTTAGACAACTAACATGGGTACTGTTATTGATGCTGTTTTTGAACGGTTTTTAAATACTTTGAAATCACAAGTATATGTGTCATATTTTAGTTATCATAAGTCTATTGTCTCCACTCTTCCCCAAATTGATCAAGAATAATTATTTTTGGTAAAAAATTGCATTACTCCTTGTGTTAATTAAATAAAATTTTCATTAAAGATATAATTATTCTCGATAGAAAATTATTTCCAATCATACCCAATTCATTTTTTCAGGATATAAGTTACGATTGCGTATTTACTAAGATAACATGTCAGATTGTGACGTCTTACGCGTCTTTTCTTTAACAAGTCCTTTGGGTTCTTTGGGCCAGAATTAATGGCAACTCTTTTCCAACCAAATCCAAGAAACGAGATGTGAAGAAGAGATGCGAATAAACGGACTTTAAATACAGGATCTTAGAGTAAGCGGGATGGCAATGTGAAGGAATGTTAGTCAATTGAGGTGCGTTGTGGCAGTTGATGATTATTACAGTTCGTAGTTCAAGATTGATTAAGTTCTACGTGTCGTGGATAAACATATTGGTGTTCGACTAGAAGTTATCTGTCAAGCTGCATCCCATTGCAGATAAAGATTAAAGTTACTACGAGATCAAATAAGGTAGGATTGATTAATTCAATATTATAATCGAGGATTAGTCGGTTCGCTTATTGAGATTGCTCTGAATTGAGTTAGGTCTTATTATAAATATACATATATTGTGTGTTGCGTATTACGTCATCGTAGATTCTCCCATATTAATTATTATAATTATATTTGTTAAAAGTTTAAGTTGAATATCTTAATAAAGTCATATTAAGATAATGTATGATCCTAGTTCTTTCGCTAACCATACACCTCTAGCTCACTCTGATGCTTCGAGGGATGTACTTCCAAGGGGAGGTACAGCACAATGGCCCCACGTTGGGCGCCATTGTGATGTACCTCCCCTTTATTTTCATTTTAGCAAGTGGGCTGAAATCATACCCCTTAAAAAATCCTCTGCATGAGTTATAGCAGATAATTTTTTTGATAATTATATATTGCGTTTTGGAGCTCCAATAAAATTAATTAGTGATAACGGTCCCCAATTTATTTCCGATATTTTTGAGAATTTAAGTGAAAGATTAGGCATAAGGCATGTGAAGACTATTGTTTATATACCTCAAGCAAATAGAACAGAACGCGTAAATGGCGATCTGGTGCAAATGATTGCAAATTATGTCAATGAGCAACATGACACATGGGACCAATTCTTACGTGAGTTTGCTTATGCTATTCGTACGGCTGTAAACGAAACAACGGGGAAACCCCTGCGGAATTATTTTAGGTAGAAAGTTGATTACGCCTTTTCAGAAATTAGTGATGGTATCAGTCGGAACGGAATTTGCAGTAGAAGATATTGAAAGATTGTTTGAGGAGGCTAGACGAAACACAAAAACTAAACATGAGAAATGGGAGAAATATTATAATAGACGTAGGCGTGATGTGCAAATTAAGGTGAATGATTGGGTTTTGGTAGCAACACATCCTTTAAGTTCGGCAACAAGAAAAGTAGTAGCTAAGTTTAAACCAAAATTTGAAGGTCCGTATAGAGTATTAGATGTTAAGAATAACAACGTAGTAATATGGAAAGCTGGAAAAAGGTTGACGATTAATGTAGATCAGGTTCGAATATATCGTCATAGGAAATGTGACGAGACGGAGATAGGAACTGGTAGTTCGGATAACGGTAATTTGCGCGATGAATCAAGTGGTTTTGACAGAGTACAACGGAGATTAAATGAGTTGCTAGATGGTAAAAAGAAAGGGTTAGAAGTAAAGTGGGAGTTGCAGGGAAAAGGGTTGAGTTTTAGAAATAATCAAGATGAGAAACACACAAATAAGACCAATAAGCGTGGACCACTTATCAGATCAATACCTAGTTCTTTGTCTGAGAAAGGTAGAATGATTAAAAAAAAGTAAAAATGAAAGATTAGGATATAAAAGATGAAATGAATCTAGGTCAGGAGGACGAGAAAGGAAGGTTCAGAAGGGATTAGAACATAGAGCAAATAAAAGAAATTTATCATTATTTTATTTTAATAGTGTGTTGCCAAGATTAAGAAAGAAAAACCGAAGGGAAGAGACGGTAACGCCCACCACAAGCGGCTACAGTCTGAGACCAAGAAAGGGGAAAAGAGAGGAGTCCCGACTAACCATAGAGAGAAAGACACAACAAAGAGGACCAGTTCGATCCAGAAAAGGCAGAGAAAGGAACTATAGTCCCTACATCGAAGAGCGAACAAGATCAAGCAACAAGAATGCCAGACGAGGAGGTGATCAACAATGGCAAGACCAGGAAAGGAGAGGAACGTGTACAAAGAAATCCTTGTCACTGGAGGTCTTGGTAGGAAATGCCAACTACAAGTTATAAGAACCAGGTTGTATCGTTTCTTTTTATATTCTTTCGAACAAGTGGTCGGAAGAATTTTTGCAATAAAGCCAAGTCACGGTCGGATAATTAAAGTTTTAGAAGCCAAGCAAAAGTGGACACTAAAATGAGGGTGTTTCTCTAGAAAAGAAAAAAGCTTTTGTCTTGTAAATTTTTTGTATAATTCTGGAGAAAACAACTGTAAAAATGCATTTGTTTACTTCTGTTATGACTTTGCTAAGATGCGACAATTCCTTTGGTTGCTTGTTTTGTTTATTTTGAAAAATGTTTGTAATTGTACAGTATATATATATGTGTTCTTATATTGCTTCATATTAAGGAACATCTGGTTTTGGGAAACGCGGTGTAGATAGCATACTAACATAGCGTTTAACCAGCGCTGCGCGATTTGAGGGGAAGTTTTTGAAAAAACCACATGAAATATATGTATAGAAATTAGTTGCAATTTAAAAATGATATGTACTGTATAAAAATTGTGAAATGTAATCATAATGTGTAAAAAATTTTTTTCAAATCACTTAAGAGATTTTTGTTTCAGGGTGACAGACCCTGAAGTCTATAAGAAATTAATGGAAGATTTATCTATCTCGATACAAAGAACGGAGCTAAAGAGAAGATGTAAAGAAGAAAAATTGTTAGAATTTAAGTAAACATTTAGGTAGAATTAAGTTAGTTAAGGGACGTGTGGGCCTCGTTGTTTCTACCATTTAAGTCATATATGGTTTTTCCCCGGCTCTGTTACCCAGATGGAACACGTCTATTTATTCTGTACATGTGAGAATCTACCGTGATTAAAATGCATGACTTTGAATGTTAGTCACGTTAATTAAGTAAAATTTATTGAAGCTGTGGAAAATTCAAATTAAGGAGAAATATTAAAAATTAAGCTTAAGATGAATAATGAAACTTAAAATTTAAGCGAAGCATTAGAAAATGACCATTAGAATAAAATTTAGGCACGTAATTTCTTAAGGGCCATTAAGACCCTCGAATAAATCACGTTTTGTTTCTTGGAGGGATTGTGACGTCTTACGCGTCTTTTTTTCAACAAGTCCTTTGGGTTCTTTGGGCCAGAATTAATGACAACTCTTTTCCAACCAAATCCAAGAAACGAGATGTGAAGAAGAGATGCGAATAAACGGACTTTAAATATAGAATCTTAGAGTAAGCGGGATGGCAATGTAAAAGAATGTTAGACAATTGAGGTGCGTTGTGGCAGTTGATGATTATTACAGTTCGTAGTTCAAGATTGATTAAGTTCTACGTGTCGTGGATAAACATATTGTTGTTCGACTAGAAGTTATCTGTCAAGCTGCATCCCATTGCAGATAAAGATTAAAGTTACTACGAGATCAAATAAGGTAGGATTGATTAATTTAATATTATAATCGAGGATTAGTCGGTTCGCTTATTGAGATTGCTCTGAATTGAGTTAGGTCTTATTATAAATATACATATATTGTCTGTTGCGTATTACGTCATCGTAGATTCTCTCATATTAATTATTATAGTTATATTTGTTAAAAGTTTAAGTTGAACATCTTAATAAAGTCATATTAAGATAATGCATGATCCTAGTTCTTTCGCTAACCCTACACCTCTAGCTCACGCTGATGCTTCGAGGGATGTACTTCCAAGGGGAGGTACATCACAAGATGCTACTCATCATATACGACTACTGTAAGGCTCGTTTCTTTTTTTATGAACAGTCACGCACCCTTACATAATTTTGGTGCATTTTTAACTAATTGCGATATCGGACCGAATTTTGAATCTAAATCATTATCGAATCCACTTCAACCCACACAAAAAAAATCTAAATCGGTCCAGCTGTTTAAGAGGAGTTCAGTCACATACACACGCACAGAAGAATTATATATATAAAGATTATGGTAGAACCCCCTCAGTATAGAGGGAACTTCTTGTAAAAACCTTCTTTGTTTACACCAGAGATCTTCTGTACGTGACCGAGTGCAGACGCACTCCATATTCCATTAAACTTATTATTTAATCCTACACTTGTCTTCGATGATTTACTGAATTGAAATTGAGTCTAAATACTTTGATGAAATGAACATTGATTGATAAAAAAAAGTATTCTATCCCGTTTGAACCAATGATTTCTGACACTGATCGATTGAACCACTGATGACCGAAACATTTGGTGCAATGGCCTACAATCGGAAATCGATACTACGTAGCAATTTTGGTATCCTCGGTCAAAAAGTAGAAATATCATCGTCGACAGTGAATTCAGGTAAGCCGAATTTTTATTGAAACTGAATTATTCCTGAATAGAAGATTAAAATGTCAGAAGATCTCTCAAAATTGAAAAAGAAGCGTACTGCGTTACGTTCTTCGTTGACAAAATTGATAAATAAAATTGAAGGAACGATCAACAATAAAAATGAACCTGTTGATCAATTTGAAGCTTTTTTTAGAGCAATTAAATGATAAATAAAGTAAATTGTTTATTAAATACATTAATTGAAGATTATTTGTCTGTTGACACTATTACTAAAGATATGGAAGCTTCGGAAGAAATTAAAGAGAAGATTATATTTTGAAAAACGAAGCTTTCTTCTAAAATTAAGAGAATAAATTCTGACTCTATCCAGTTGATACAGTTTTTGGAAATATTCACAAGTTATTGATTCCAATAGTTTAAATGTATGAACATAAATTTACCTAAATAGCATATAAATAAGTATTCTGGGTATTATTCTGAATGGTTAGATTTTTATAATTTATTTGAAAACTATATTCACAATAGTAATAGACTTAACCAAAGTTAATTAATTTAATTATTTAAAATCGTATTTGTGTGGTAATGCACTTGCTTGCATTAATGGATTTCCAATTTCTGATGATAATTATGATGGAGATCTTGATCTATTAAAAGATAGATTTGGAAATCAAAACATGTTAATTAACGCTCATTTGAACAATTTATTAAATTTAACACCTGTTAGAAATCCTACTGATATTATGGGTTTAAGAAATTTGTACGATAGAGCAGAAACGCAAAAAATGAGTCATGTCCTATTTGTCCCCACCATTTCTCAATATGTTTTCGAAATCGGCATGATGACGATTTCTCTCCGAAAAGGGACACTAATAATATAGTTTCAGCAGTATTAAAAACAAAGTAAATAGTGTATTATTACAAACATGCGCTTCATTAATAGATGACAAAAATGAACAAGAAATTGTTAGATTATTTTTAGATAATAGTTCACAGAGAAGTTCCGTTTTAAAGAGTACTCCTGAGAAATTTAACTTTCCATTTCTTAGAAAAGAAAACCTTTCCATTTGCTCATTTAGTGCTAGAGAAACTGAAACAAAAACTTTAAATATAGTTAAAATAAAATTGAGAAACATACAAGGATGATCCAAATTTGTGCATTGAAATAGAAGCGGTAGAGACAGAACACATTTCTATTACACATTTACCGACCCCTGATAGAAATATTGATAAAAAATTTAGATATTTTAAAAATGGCCGATTCTTATGAATTTAACGATAAAGAAATATCAATTCTTATTGGTGCGGACTATTATCATCATCAAGTAGTTACAGTTAGAATTACACGTCTAAACAAGAAATCTTGTAGCAGTAGAGACATTATTTGGTTGGTCTTTACAAGGGCAGGGTACAGATCGTGAGGAACTTTTAACAATGAGTGTTATTGTTAATGAATCCAATATTTCGAAACAGCTTAGTGAATTTTGGGATTTAGAGAATTTAGGAATAGAAGCAGAGGTGCCTGATGCGTAAAATATTGATAATGATAAAATTTCTGAATTTGAAGCGGGAATTTCATACCAAAATAAGCGGTATAAAGTTAAATTTCCTTGGAAACCTAACATGAAAACATTGTTAGAAAATAATGAAGAAATTGCTAGGAAAAGATTTCCAAAGTTGAGATCGCATTTTAACAAAGACAGTTCCTTATTTGAGGATTACAAATTAGTTGTAAATAATTATCTTTCTGAGAATATCATAGAACACGTTCCATTTGAAAAAGAAAACCTAAAGCATAATTCCTTTTATCTACCATATAGAGCAGTAATACGTGTTGATAAAATTACGAGCAAATTGCGAATCGTATTTGATGCGTCGTCACATGCGAAAGGACAACTATCTTTGACACAGAGCGTACACACAGAGCTAAATTTTATACCTAACTTATTTTTTCTATTAATCAAATTTAGAATAAATCCAATAGCATTTGTAGCTGACATGAAAATGGCATTTTTGATGATTAAGATAGACGAAAGTGAAAGGGATTTCACAAGATTTTTCTGGGAGGAAAATCCAGGAATTGATTTAGAAAACAAACGGCTTGAGATTTTCTGGATGACTAGGATTTTATTTGGAGTGAAATCAAGTCAATTTCTCCTTGCAGATACGATAAGGCATCATCTTAAAAAATATGTGGATATTTTTCCTGATACTTTTAACCATCTTAATCAGACATTGTATGTTGATGATTTTCTTTGCGGAAATGTCAGTGTCCAAGAAGCCTTGACAACCTGTGTAGAAAGTAGACAAATTTTGAAAGATGCAAGTGTGGATCTTCAAAAATGGAGGACCGACTCTTCCAAGCAAAATCAAAGGTTAAAAAGTTTAAATTTTGAACTAGATGAACATAAAGAGTTATTGAACACGTTGATAGCTTCAAAGGTCTTAGGGGTTGCTTTGAATGAAAAATCTGATACATTTTACTTTGATTCCAGCGATTTAGAAACATTTCTATCCAAAAGAATTAATACAAAAAGATATTTGTTACAAGCCGCAAGTCGATTATTTGACCCAGTGGGTTTCGTAGGTCCTTATACGATTCGAATAAAATGTTTAATTGAAGAAATTTGGTGTTTAGGATTAGGTTGGGACGACAAATTGCCCAAACAATTAGAAGTTTTATTGAATAAATGGTGTAATGAGATTCAATATTTAAGTGAAATAAATAGTCCTCAATACACAACTTTCAAACCTCTTTGCCTTCAAATGCAACCACCATTCAGTTGCATTGCTTTTCCGATGCTTCCAAAAAGGCATATGGAACTGTTGCTTATTTACTAATAGAACTGAATAATGGAAGCATTATTTCTAGTTTTGTATCATCAGAAAGTCGACTAGCTTTATTAAAAACTCTTTTGATCCCTGGATTGGAGCTCATGGGTGCACTTTTATCAGCAAGGTTAAGCGACAAAATTGCAATTGCACTCGTACTGCCTGTAAGTCGATTTTATTGGACTGATTTGTCTATAACATGTTACTGGATCAAGGGGGATTTTAACAGACATAAGGTGTTTGTAAAAAATAGAATTAAAGAAATACAAAAACTAAGTGATCCCAAGGAATGGCGCTACTGTAAAGGAAAGAATAATCCTGCCGATTTAATTAGTCGGGGTTTGCCCTTAAATGATCTGAAAAATAACAAAATATGGTGGCATGGTCCTAAGTGGTTGACAATGAAACAAACAGAATGGGCATAATTTTCAAAACCTACAATTGAAACCGAAATAAACATCTATAAATTAGAGTTGAAGAAGTCAGTTAAAGTAAACACAACAGTTGAAAAGAGGCAAATTGAAAATAATATATATATATATATATATATATATGTGTGTGTGTGTGTGTGTGAAATAGACCTCGCTACTGCAACCCCCCTTAGCATCCCCTTCGAGGTGGATGCGAAAGGAAACGAGAGAGCAATGACTCCGAGGGAAGAGAGAATACGTTGAGAACGCAGGAGGGACGGACGCACATCAGAAGAGCCGTAGTAACTCTCAAAAAATAATGAAAGCCAATTAAGCAACGACGCTGAAATGTTTCACTTAATTCATTATTTGTTATATTCTTCATTTTATTTATTCTTATTGTTAGACATTTAAAAAAATCGGATCCAAATTTTTATGATCTCCTTGTGTTGTTTTTCCAATCCCGTTCCATGATCTCAATGAAAGTAAGCACACCGATTCGAACCCGATCTTTTTGAGTTTCGTGATTTGAGGTTGGCAGCAACTGCCATGCAAATCGAACTAGTATTTAAACTCGGCTCATGTTAGTTTTTAAAAAAGGAAGGAGAAACGGAAATATAAGAAGTATGTGAGTGGTTTACTCTCTTAGAGGGAGAGAAAGGCTGTTTGGCAATGCAACTGCAGGTTGCATCACCATTTTAGATTAGAAATTAATTTTATAATATTAGAAGACGGTTCGAATCGGATGTCACTGGTAATGTTGCTTTTTGGATTTATTGATTTTATCGCTCCAGTAACGAGCGTAGTGACTTTATGATTGATTATTAAAGGCCAATTTTAAGAAACTGTTTTTCGTCTTCATGCCTCCTCGACACATAAATTTCACTGCTAGCTTTGCAAAATTTAAATTAGCTTACCAATAAGTGTAACAAATTTGGTTATGGGCCCAGTCCATGTACTGTGTCGAGGCAGGCTAAGCAGTTGAACCAGGCCATGAACTTTGTCTATTTAAATACAGTTCCAGTCTAGAACTATTTGTTATGAACTCTGTTGCTAGTACGCTAAATCGAGTAACAGATATGGAGTTTAACAACCAGATATCAGTGTTGACTCCAAATAACTGGAACACGTGGAAGCATGATATGCAAGTAATCTTAATGCATTATGGTTGCTGGCAGTTTATAGTACAGACCAAGCCAGAGCAACCTGATGAAGAAGCAACATACAAGGAAAAATTAGATCTACAACTTCGTAAGGATAGATGTTATACGTTGATCTATACTAACATCAGTTCAGATTTGAAAAATCTGATAACGGAAACAACTGACGGAGTAGCGGCATGGAAGATATTAAAAGATCACTTCGAACCAGTCACAAGAGCAAGGGTAATTCAACTATTAGATCAATTTTTGGAACAAAATACCAACCAGGGGAAGATGTTGGAATCTTCATATCTCGTGTAAAGACAGTGGCAACCAGACTACAAGAAGCGGGTCATAAATTGGACGACCTGTACATAGGATTTCAATTAATAAGGTGGCTTCCTCAGGAATTCCAGTCTACCGTGCAACAAATCTACAGATGGAAAGAAGAGGACTTCAGAGTTGTCAAAATTGAAGCAGAGCTGATATTAGAAGCCAATCGTCTTCAGTTGATGAAACAAGATTTGGAGAAAGCGGAGAATGCTTACTTGAGCAGTTTCACTTCGAAGAAGTCGAAGACGTTACCTGGTGCTACGGCTGCAGCTCATGGAGATCCAAATAGAAAGAATGATTACCAAAAGAAAAGTGGTAAGGTATTTAACTGTAAAACTATTAAAAATGTTAAACAATCCATTAAGACTATAGGTCCGTGTTATGTATGTAATAAGTACGGACATCTTAAAGTAAACTGTAAAGAGAAAAAGTCTCTACAAAAATCTCCTTCAAATGTAAATGAAACTTTTAACACAGAGTTTAATATAAATTTAAGATTTTGTGAAGCTGAATGTAGTCTTTTAGAATTAGATAAACAACTCGTAACTAGTTGTATCTTATTTGAGGAAAACTCTGATAAAGGTGTTTGGGTAATAGATACTGCTGCCACGAGTCATTTTTGTAATGGCAAGAGTTTATTTTTAGATCTTAAACCGATAACTAACATGAAAATGTCGTTAGCAACGGAGGATAAAAGTTGTCCCGTAGAAGGAATCGGTACACTTAGATTTCGGGTAAAATATAAGGGGAGTTTTCATGAAATAACTTTGACTGATGTATTATTTAATCCTAAGTTGAGGAGAAATTTATTATCCGGTTCCAGATTAGAAAGTAAAGGTGCGCATTTTGTGGGTACTAAAGGTAAAATTAATGTTTTTAATAAAGACTGGATAAAATTGTTCTCGGCGACACGCCATGAAAATTTGTATTTTTTAAGCCGGATCATTATATTATACCAAAGAGTAAAGAAATTAGTTTTTAGTGATATAACCGCTAAAACAAAAAACGGATCAATAGAAATATGGCATCAACGCTTTTGTCATGTTAATAACGATTATTTGGTAAAAACTAGTAAAAATGATAGTGTAAAAGGTCTCCCACGCTTAACTGATAATGGTAAGACTCATTGTATACCGTGTAAATTAGCAAAGTCCAAGAGAGTTTCATTCAAAAAGACGGGGGCCGTAAGATCAAAACGTCCATTGGAATTGTTGCATATGGACCTCTGTGGTCCAATGCCCACTGAAAGCCAAGGCGGTAATAAATATTTCTTGAGTATAATTGACGATTATTCAAGAAAGGTGACTGTATTTCCCATCCGAAATAAATCTGACGTATTTCATACGTTTATAAGATTTCAGAAACGAGCAGAACGTTTTCTAAGTAGAAAGGTAATAGCAGTTAGAACTGATGGCGGACTAGAATTTTGTAATAAAGATATAGATAATTTCTTGACAGAACTGGGTATAAAGCATGAGGTAACAAATTCATATACGCCAGAAATGAATGGGGTCGCGGAGAGATTCAATTTAACCGCTCTAGATGGCATCAAAACATTGTTTAAGTCTAGTGAAGTTCCCCATAAGTTTTGGGGAGAAGCATTACTTTGTTTCACTTATGCGTGGAATCGAATTTGTCACAAAGACAGTAACAAAACGCCTTTCGAAAAATATTCAGGTAGAAAACCATCGGTATTGCATCTAAAACCTTTTGGATGTTTGGCATATGCTGGTGTGCCAAAACAAATTAGAAAAAAATTCGATATGCGTGCGAAAATAGGAATTATGATGGGATACGCACAACGTACTAAGGGTTATAGAATATGGTTGATAGATGAAAATAAATTAGTCGAGACTATTAATGTAAGATTCGATGAAAATAAGAGGGGAATTAATTTTTGACAAAAAGTTAATAGTAACCTTGGATATAATTTAAACCTTCCTGATTATTATGATGATGAGGATGATTTTGATAGAGTAAAAGATTCATTAACGAGTCGTTTAGTTTCAAAGACAAGTACGGAAACGCCCTCAACATCTGAAAAACCAGATGTATCTTCCGATAATCATAGCTTGATCCCATGTACAGAGGTTAAGTGGATTCGAAATATAGGTAGGAAAGTAACTGGATCTAACGTATATTATAGTATAGAAGGGGAAACAACCCGATTGAAATCTTTTAACGAAATAGAGAGATACTGTAAGAGGCGTAATATTGAGTATGATCCTAGTTTATTTAATTTTAGAAAAGATAATACCGAATCCCAGGGATTTTCAGATTTGTCAGAGCAACAAGAAGCTCTTATGGTTGAAGTAACTATTCCTAACTGTCACAAACAGGCGATAAAATCCAGAGACGCATCTAAATGGCGTGATGCAATGGATAAAGAAATTAACGTAATGAAGGAACATAAAGTTTGGGATTTAGTTGATCATCCGGATAATATAAAAATTTTAGAAAACCGTTGGGTTTATACCATTAAATATAATGAAAATAATAAAATTGTTAGATACAAGGCCCGCTTAGTTGCACGAGGTAACACACAATTACGTAGTGAGTCATTTGACGAGGTATTTCAAGAATACAAATTTTAACTTTCAAAAGTTAAATCATTAAAACTAAGATGTTATTCAGACTCAGATTTTGCTACAAATAGGGATGATCGAGTGTCAATGGGAGGGTTCATAACTTTTATAGACGAAACTCCAATTTCATCGCGAACTTTCAAGCAAAAATCCGTTAGTCTGTCGACCATGGAAGCTGAGTATGTTAGTTTAACAGAAGCAGCTAAGGAATTCATTTGGCTAAAGAATGTAATTGATAATAAAAGTTTAAATTTGGAATTAAGTGAAAATGTAATGTTTTGTGATAATCAAGCTGCTATAAGTTATTCAAAGTCACCGGTAGAAAATTGTAGAACAAAACATATCGATGTTCGTTATCATTTTCTAAGGAATTTGATATACGACAAGGTTTTCCAAATTAAATATATAGGTACCAAAAATAATTTGGCGCGGACATTTTTACCAAACCCATGGTAAACGAAAAATTGTTAGAATTTTGTAGAAAATTATTTCTTTTTAGAGAATAAGACTGTTTCTTTAAGATTAAAATATTAGTTTGTTTATTACAATAAAGATTGTGAATAAAATGTATTTTTTTGTGTTAAATTGTATAACATGTGATTTATAGATTAAAATTTACTGATTTGTAAAAGATAATGGTGCGAGATTGGAAAAAGGGGGCCGATTGTTAGACATTTAAAAAAATCGGATCCAAATTTTTATGATCTCCTTGTGTTGTTTTTCCAATCCCGTTCCATGATCTCAATGAAAGTAAGCACACCGATTCGAACCCGATCTTTTTGAGTTTCGTGATTTGAGGTTGGCAGCAACTGCCATGCAAATCGAACTAGTATTTAAACTCGGCTCATGTTAGTTTTTAAAAAAGGAAGGAGAAACGGAAATATAAGAAGTATGTGAGTGGTTTACTCTCTTAGAGGGAGAGAAAGGCTGTTTGGCAATGCAACTGCAGGTTGCATCACCATTTTAGATTAGAAATTAATTTTATAATATTAGAAGACGGTTCGAATCGGATGTCACTGGTAATGTTGCTTTTTGGATTTATTGATTTTATCGCTCCAGTAACGAGCGTAGTGACTTTATGATTGATTATTAAAGGCCAATTTTAAGAAACTGTTTTTCGTCTTCATGCCTCCTCGACACATAAATTTCACTGCTAGCTTTGCAAAATTTAAATTAGCTTACCAATAAGTGTAACACTTATTTTAAAAATAAACAGATTATTCTGTCAAAGGAGTTTACGATTTCATTCCAGTAACAACATAACATTTGGGGGCTCGGCCTCAAGCTAAAATAATTAAAAACCCCTAGAAAAGACGACGAATCAAGACTGGTGGACCACGCACACTTCAACGATGGAACCAAAAAAAGAAGCCACAACGACGAAATCAACAACGGTGAGTTCATTCCAATTTACTCCTTTGTTGTTCAGAAGATATTTATTTACGATGGTCTGTCTAGAGGAAATTGCTGCTATTGCGAACATATTAAAGACGGCCCCTGCTTCAACGGTGTAACTTCTGCACAAAATTGTTCATGACGAACCCTACAGTAAATCTTCTGGAAAAGAATTAAAAAAATTCGCGGTTTTCCCACAGAATTATGATATTGAAGCACGAAAGGATAAAATTTTAATGGAACGCAGGAGGGACGGACGCACATCAGAAGAGCCGTAGTAACTCTCAAAAAATAATGAAAGCCAATTAAGCAACGACGTTGATATGTTTCACTTAATTCATTAATTGTTATATTCTTCATTTTATTTATTCTTATTTTAAAAATAAACAGATTACTCTGTCAAAGGAGTTTACGAATTCATCCCAGTAACAACATAACATATATATAATCTCTACATATTCCTCTTTTAGTAAATTAGAATAAGTGTTCTATGTCAGTGTTTCTCAAACTGTGGAGCGCGCCCCCGGGGGTGCGAGCATATCGAAAATAAAAGATTTATAAAAATTTATTTACTGGAATGAAGTAAAAATACTTTCTGGCAAAATAAAAAATACACATTTACACTGAAATAATATATATATATATATATATATATATATATATATATATATATATATATATATATATATATATATATTGTCTGTGATATTACGTCATCAAAAATAAAAGCTTCTATTTCAAAACCTCATTTTATAGCTATCTTTCATACTATAACCAAATAAAAAACATTTTATTTGATTCGCTGTAATCCCATGATGAGAGACTTTTTTATTACGTTTCCTTTTGAAAACGAAAATGCTACACTTTCAGAGAAAAACAAGACAAAACCCAAACTCCTAATCAAAAAAAAAAAAATTAGGAAATTAAAAAGTTCATCACTGTTATATATTATTGCCATCAGCTGTAAGCAGCAAAACGTATTTGCTGCAGTTTGACCTTCGAACTTACATGCACGGTTAGTTACGTCCCTGCACTTATGTATTTGTTTTTCATTTAGGGAAGTACTAGGCCAAAATTTATTTTAATGAGCTATCCCAAACATATAAAGCATAGTGGAAAACGTTTTACATAATTTTTTAGAACATCCATATTGTTATAAATACTCTTTTAATCCGAGAGCGGTCACGCCGAGCACACAGTGCATGAAATCGGTAATTCTGGCAAAACTGTTAAATTGTTACCAATGACCCTGACACTATCCTCCTGTTTGACAACCTTAACGTGAACTAAAATATATTTCTCACATATCTCCCTCTTTTTTGGGAGTACAAACGTTTTTTTACAATCTTAAGGTACTTGTTTTGTCTGAGTTCCCGATGTAACAACTTTTTTTCCGAAATATATTCTGTGTCCTTGAAAGAAGGTGTGAGAATATTTTCTCTTAATTAAATTTTTCACTGGAATTACGATTTTTATTGTGTACTATAAAAATAATTATCAAAAAAGGATTGGAGTGACTAAAGAACCCCGCTCGACCATTAGCATCGAATGCGCGCCTGCTCCAGGGTTAAAACATGTTGAAGTCTTTTCGCTTTAAATATTAAAAATGATACAATTATTCTTCATCGGATTTTTTTTTTATTGTTCATTATTCAACATAAATTCTAAATGCTAATTCTGTAAAGCTTAAAATTACAGTTCACTTAAAACTAATTATAATTTGAGCAATCATTTAAAAAAATCATTTTACATTTTTGTAAACATTGTCGCGCACTTGGCTTTACTCTCCTTACACTTCAGTGATTTTATATCAATAATGTTTTATTTTCTTATAAATATAAACTCGTGCAAAGAGTGGGTACTTCAGCCGGTATATTTTTAATGTATCAATGCTGCACAGATTATTTTATAACTAATTAAATAATACTAAATCAAGAACAAGTTTAATAAGTATTAGCGACTTCCATTGTTCTTACAGAGCAAAGTTTTTCAAAGGAATGCTTATGATTAGAAATGGACCCTCTGAGTTATTTTTCTATATTTAGCTGATATCTATATTTTGTCTTCTAAGCAACTACCGCATTTTGCAATATGTTCTAATATAAAAATTACAGAAAGGAAAAATAACATAATAATTATCCTATTACTTATTATTATTTTTTTTTTTTTTGCTTAAAAGTAACATATACAAAATTTAATACTTATGTCATGAATTTGTACGGTTTATAATAAAGATTGTTGCTTTAGCGTCAAAGTGCATTATTATTGCATTCAGTACATTATTAATGTATAAGGGGGCGCGATACGCGATAAAAATTGTGATTGAAAAGGGGGATCCAGTATTGAAAGTTTGAGAAGCACTGCTCTATGTGTAAGATTTATTTATAACTGTAAAGTGAACCCAGTGTTGAGGAAAAAAGACTGTATAAGTGCTTCTGAATTTGATCGTGTTACGAAGGTTTTATTAAAACAAGTGCAATTAACTGAATTTCTAACTGATATAAAGTGCCTTAAAAATCGGCAACTGATTCCAAGAAGCAGTAAAATATCACCTTTAAACGTTTTTTGGACTAAGATGAAATACTGAGATTGAAGATAGTGTAGGAGATTGAAACATTCGACCCTATCTGAATTCCAAAGAACATCAAATGATGTTGCCAAAGGCTCATCATTTTACTGATTTAATAATTGAACACTATCACAAGAATTCTTAAAGTTCTGGTTTGCAAACCACGTTATATTTAATAAGACAGTTTTATTGGATCCCATCGGGTCATATGTAAAAAGAATATTAAATAAATGTATTACATGTTTTCGCACGAAAAACCAGACAATAAACCAGATGATGTGAGATTTACCACGAGACAGAATTGTGCCTTCTAGACCCTTCGAAAAAGTTGGATTGGATTACGCTGGTCCCATAAACATAAAACCAAGTTTAAAAAGATCAAGAGTGACTTTAAAATCGTATATTGCCATATTCATCTGTTTCAGTACAAAAGCCACACATTTAGAAGTTGTTTCCGACTTGACCACAGAAGCCTTCCTAACATGTCTCCGACGATTTATAGCAAGGAGATCCAAGCCATCCGTCATTTGGAGTGACAATGCAATGAACTTCAAGGGAGCAAGAAACATTCTTAATGATTGGAACGAAATTTGCAAGTCCAACACAATTCAGCTATTCAGCGCGGAAGAGGGAATCGAATGGAACTTCATTCCACCCACTTCATCCCATTTTGGTGGATTGTGCGAAGCAAACATTAAGTCCATGGAACGCATTTTATTGAGGGTCGTGAAATCAGCTACCATGCACTTCGAAGAGTTAACTACATTGGTTACCCAAATCGAAGCAGTTCTGAATTCCCAACCTTTGTCTACACTTTCTTCGGACCCCCAATGATTTTAACCCTTTAACTGTGGGACATTTTGACGGGAAATACTATTTCATCCTTTCCTGAACTTTTTACTGCTTCGGATTTTCTATCCTATCATTCCAGATGGAAACTCATTCAATCCCTACGAAATAAGTTCTGGAATCGTTGGAGCACAGAATACCTCACTCATCTTCAGACCCGTGCTAAGCGGAGTGTCCATAACCCCAACTTGAGGGTGAATCAGCTCGTTCTTTTGAAGGATCCCAACACCAAGCCCTTGGTCTGGCCTATGGGGCGTATTCTCGAAGTATTTCCCGTTAGTGATGGCCTTGTGACAGTAATTAATGTTAAAACCTCAACAGGTATTTTAAACCGAGCCATCACAAAGGTAGTACCTATGCCTATTCCAGATGATCCTGCAGATGTAGAAAAAAACATTTGAACATTTTACAATTTCTTTTAACTTTAACCTTTATATTATTCCATTTAAGAATTGCTAATTTGATTTTTTAGTGTTATTAACCCTCTAAGTGGATACCTTCCTCCTGAAAAGTTATTCCGAAAGCGTTTACTCTTATTTTGAAGTTCGCTTTAAAAATGCAACAGACTTCTTTCCTTTCCTCCTTTTAAAACTTGGGAGGTCGAACGGGGACAATTTTATGACCTAGTTCGGTTCCTTTGTCAAGTAAGAACCAAGAGATCAATCGTTTACAGCTAGCTGTTAAGTTGCCTTGGGCAATCTTGTATGAAAGCCGTAGTGGAATTCGGTGTTTCTTTCTCCTATATGTTCAGTCACAGTAAAATTAAAACAAAATGAAGGGTAAAAAAAAAAGGAAAAAATAAAATAAATAATATGTTAGAAGTTGAAAAATAATTATATTTTCTTCAAACAAAATTTATTTTTTGTCCTTTTTTAAAAATTAAATATATATATATATATATTGGTATTGCGATTTGAACCAGAAAAAAGCATCCTGTATTCATTTTTGAATATAGAGTAAGAAAACGTGCTCACTTTCCTGTTTTTTAAAAAAGTTATGAGGTAAAAAGAGCACAAAGGCCCTATCTCATTTTTTAAACAAAAAAACAATAAATGGTGCATACGGTGATATACATACTGTGATAATATTTATGAAATAAAACAGATCTTTCTCTATTCAATTATATTTTTAATTTAAAATAGCATAAAAAAGGATTTCATTACTTTTAATTTATTTTAATTAAAATCATATAAATGATATTTTTATGTTAACTGAATATTTTTCGGAAAAAATCTAAATTTTCCTTCCTAGTGTTCTTGTATTAAATAAAAATTCATTTTCTACATCTGCATTTGTGATGGACATAACACACATTCAGTCAATAATTTTTAAATTTAATGGGGGATATACTTCTTCAAATGCGCATGACAGTACTTCTAACCATTTTCTACTCAAGTTAAATTTCTTATCTTTCTGTTTCTTTTATTACAAGGAAAAATGTCACACATCGATAACTACATTTTCACACAATTCAGTCATTACAAATTCTATTGTGAGAAAAGTTCTCCCTAATTAATTTTGTCTTTCAAAACAGTACACTTAAAACAATTTTGTTCAGTGATGTTAACCGACAGTTCCACAATGTATTTATATCAAATTTTAAAAACAATTTTAACACTTGGTTTTTACACCTGTATTAAATTTTTTGAGTATACACAAATATTTCCTGCTGTAGGGAAGACATAGTATGAGATGTGGTGTGTGGTTGTGAAAGAATGTTTTCGTACGTGTAGACTATTTTTGAAAATTTAAGTATCACTGAAGCTGATCATATAACTGCAAATAAGCCTTGTTTTAATGTGTGCTGGTATCAAAATAAAAAACTTTACAATATTAAACAGCCTATGGGTTCATACTCAATATCAAACTATTCGCAAAATGGCTTACAACTTCTATTCAAATTGTAAAGAAACTGAAATATAAATATATCTTACTGCAGTCAAAAATATTCATAATATGTAAGTATCCTATTCCTCCACTTATTTCAGTACATTTTAAAAACTGTAGCTGAATGCAATTTTTTATATTTATAAACGAGGCATAAAAGCTCACACAGTCGTAAAAAAGTCTTTATCATTTCTAAATATAATACTATAAAACGTATATGGATTGTAAGATCAGTTGTAAAATCCTAAAAGCTTTTAGAGGAGCAAAAAACATGTAATTTTGGATTAATCAAATTTTTAATATAATACACAAATATACATGTTATTAAACAAATACATTTGAAAAATCAAACTTCCTTCTGAAATAAACGTAACTGAAAGAAAATGTTTAATTGCAAATGAGTGGAAATACATGTTTATCTAAGGGGTATCCCCAAAGCGAGGCAATCCTCAAACATAAGACTCAAACTGAGTGGCACAACAATCCATGAGGGCCAGGAACTACTGTGCCCATCCTAATATACGTGGCCATTGGACGCTGAGGTGCATGAACAGATGTCCCGATTTGGTGGTCTGTCTGAAGAAGAGACCTTCAGTGTTTAAGACTCCAAGCAAGCTTGGTACTCATTTATCGACCCAATGTAGCGGGGATGAAAGGCAGAGTCGACCTTGCCCAGCCCGTTAATACAACCTCAGACCTGTGGTGTGGAAGCACGATACACTACCACTCGATCCTATTCGGTGAAAAATAAAAGTTAATGTTAGAATCTTATATAATTCCCTAATGAATGAAGGAGTCCAAACTTTTTTTTCATGTAAACTGTTTAGATGGAAATGGTTAATTATGAACATTTCACAAGTTGCATAAATTAAAATTAACCGTTATAGTTTACATAAATTTTTAAGGCTGCAAAAGGTGTATTTTGGCTGCACGAATTAATTTTAAAAGGAATACGGTTACGAAAAAGTAGTACAAATCTATCTAAAGTAGGGTTGGTTACCTTAGATATTGTCAAACACAACAATGTATTGGAAACCAATTCCACAATTCGTTGTTATAAAAATGTATGGAAAATTACAAGACTTATTTTTCATTTGTAAGTTATATATATATTTTTTTCCTGAGAACTTTAAAAGCTAGAGCGGCATCCATCAAGACCGCGGTTCCCTCTCTGTTTTTCCAGATCGCCCCTGACTAAGCCGGCTCTGCCATAGTAAGTGAAAAGGCCGTATTTTGTTTGTCAAGATCATTTTATAGCAAACTGCATTTTTCATGTATTTTAGATGGTCGTTTTATATTTTCTACATCAATATCTTAATGTCTGAATTTAAAATTACATAAAATTCTTGACATTCGCTTAAATTACCATTATAATTTTTATTATTGTATGAATGTGTCATCAAACGATTACATGACTATTATTAACATATTATTTTAACCATTTAATTAATATTAAGTATAACATACCACACACAAATTTTCTGAACTTTAAAATAAATATTTCGAAAACTACTTCAGATATACTCAAAAAATTTCATTCCTACGCTTTAGCTTCTCAGTTTTGCTTCTATGTAAGAATTTATTGTAATTGTATATTCATCAATTTTTTTAGTATATTCTTTGCTCTTAGCATGCAGTTTGCAACTGAATTGTATAAAATCTTCGAAATATATTTAAAAATATCAAAGAAACTATATAATAAAATTTGAAATTAATATTATACTCAAACAAATGCTAAAACTTATGGTAAATAATTTTTAACTGCGCGATGCATTTTTTTTTTTTTTCGAAATTTCAAATGGAATTTCTAACATAAAATTTCTAGGTTTATACGGTCGAGATTTCAAAAAATATCCAGATTTTATTTACTTATTCAGTTAGCCTATAAAAAAAGAAATGTTGAGGTATTTTGCATAAATAAATATTTTTGAAGAATAATTCTAATGTTTTTTAATAGCTCGAATTTAAAATTGATTTTTATGTTTTTTTATATGCATAAATGTCTACTGTAAATTTTTCTGTATACTTTTGATTACCATTTATGCAAACATTCAAGTTATAAAAAAAATGTGGGAAAATCTTCATTCATGTTGTCTTTGATGTAAACTGAAGTTCAAGCACTTAAAATTCAAATATAATTCGGTGTATTTTAACAATATGTAACTAGGCAATGTACTTAAACTTACTTCCCTGAACACTTGGGCTTTGAAATCTAAAAAAAAAAACTAATAAATCTTAATTAGTTTTTTTTCGTTATTATTTTTGTCAAAGTGTAAAAAAATGTTTCAAATTATTTGATGAAGTTTAAATTTATTCATTTTTAGTGGTTGGAAAATTGAAAAGGTTTCAAATTTTAAAGAGTTTGGTGTTTTATTAATTTTTTTGGCATCTTATAATAAAATAATTATGTTTCAAAAACTGAAAGTTTTGATTAAAATAAGAAAAATGAAGCGAAAGAATATACTTAAAAAAAGATAATTTGTCTAACTATATAAAATAGCAGATTGATTGCACTGACACGCCCCAACTTGTTACAGTTTCAAATTAATATGAAACGAAAAGGGAATTGTAACATATTTTACTTATGCGTTGGGACTTTTCAAAACTTTTAAAATACCAGCTAAAAAACAAACACTTCCTGGGATGTAAAGAAATTTCCCCCCGACTTTTACGATTGCTCCAGGGTCAAAACACGGGGTTCCCTGCGAGCCATAAAACTTCCTATCAGTGTCCTGCTGTGTTGCTTCCACCGTCCCTAATTATCTTTCAGGATGTTAAACCTTTAAAAGGGGGAAAGGATTTCAGAAAAGTTCGGTTAATCCGCTTTTGAAAACTTTACTTGAAGGTAGAAAAACCCGTGCAGTGCATTTTCGAAGCATCTTTACAATGACGGAATTTTCCGTGCTATCCGCTTGGAGGGTTAATAACGCATGTGATTTAAGTATTTCTAATTTTATTTCAGAATTATTGATGATGCATATGATTTAGGTATTGAATTCATAGGATTTTATTTTTATTATTTCACATTGCATGAATATTGTTTGTATTATTTCACATTGCAGGAATTGTATTTGTATTATTTCATATTGCATGAATTTTATTTGAATTACTTTTGAATTTTAATTGTCTTAATGTAAACTCCATAGGAGTTTAAGGGGGAGTAATGGTAGAATTCCCTCAGCATAGAGGACGGTGCTTGTAAAAACCTTCTTTGTTTACACCAGAGATCTCCTGTACATGACCAAGTGCAGACGCACTCCATATTCCATTAAACTTATTATTTAATCCTACACTTACCTTCGATGATTTACTGAATTGAAATTGAGTCTAATTACTTTGATGAAATGAACATTGATTGATAAAAAAAAGCGTTCTACCACATTTGAAACAATGATTTCTACCACTGATTGATTGAACCACTGATGACCGAAACATTTGGTGCAACGGCCTGCAAGCGTGAATTGATACTACGAAGTGGGTTAAAAACGCTAAAAAGCATGATTCGTCTGCATTTTTGTAACAATGAAGGCCTGGATTGGCCAGTTCGGGTGAAAATCAATTTTCGACGTCACCTAACGTCATTTTTATAACAATAACGTTGTTACAACAATGCAATTGAATATTGAGTTGAATGTTTTTAATTAATATCTTTTTAACTAAGTGCGATATCGGACTGAATTGTGGATCTAAGCCATTCTCGAATCCACTTAAACCCACACAAAAAATTTCATCAAAATCGGTCCAGCCGTTTAGGAGGAGTTTAGTCATATACACACGCACAGAAGATTTATATATGTAAAGATAAATAAAAAAAAATCACAAAATTCCACATATCTTCATTTTTTTCAAAAAAAGTTGTCGCAAGTTGTCGGATACCTAACGATTCAAGCACATTATTCGATTCAATTGTAAGTCATAAAACTATACGTCCTACAGATAGTAAGTGCATCTGAAAAATGTGTTAGATATTTATATACTTCTTAAGAACTTCATTTTGCTAATGCCATGAATATTATACGTGGAGTATGAAGAAAAACGAGCCTTTTCGGTACTTGATTAATCTTAATTAAAAGAGAGAAATATGTCTATACCAAGGCAGATCTGAAGATTCACTGTGTAATCTTAAGATTTAATGAAGAAATATTTAGCTCTTATTTAAGCTTCAAAAATAGAAAGATTTCTGTGAAAGAATTACAAAAATAAAGAATTCTTGTAGATAGACTGATTCAATATTCTGTATGCTTTTCGCTCTTGCCAATATTATTTTATAAGAAAAAAAAGATTCAATGAGTATTAGTTAGTTTTTTTAAAAAATATTTTGCTCTTAAGCTTGTATTTTCTTACAGTTTATTTTGCTGCACTTTTTACTGAGCTATTGTGTTGGCTATTTCCGTCGCCCGTTACAATTTTGAATAAACTACTCAACTCAGCTCGAGCTCAGCATGACATCGAATTTTGAGTGTTGTTTTGGATTTCTTTAGATTTTTCTTAGGTACCATGTCAGAGTTAGAAAGCTGCCGTTTTGCCTTTGAAGGAAAATACGATAAACTCAAAGAAAAAATTGAAAGTGATAATGCTTATTTGACAAAACAGGATGGGGTATTTTTTATATTTATTTTTTCTGACTATGGTTTATCTTCTACCAATTCTTAACTATTGAACGGCGCTCGATTAAAAAAAATGAAAACTTTTCAAAGTTGGATCGATTAATATTTTAAAATTTTCTGAATGATATTTACTGTAGCAAAATTATGTGTAGCTTAATGCCTTGTTTCCTAATTTTAAATAACTTTCTTTTCTAACTTTATGCTTCTTGTATTGATTTAAATCAGTCTTATGGATAATTATTTATTGCTTGCAGTCGGGGCGTATTCCTCTGCATTGGGCTGCTTCTGGAGGTCAAAAGAATATTGTTAATTATTTGTTACAACAAGGTTCTCCAGTTGATGAATCAGATGATGTAAGTTATTGAAATTATGCAATCAAATATTTGGTACATCTGTAATGCACAATAATAATTCTTATTTAATATACTTATTAGTATGTTTGTTATAGTTGACAGTACTTTCAGACACTTTGTTTTATTTTTTTCCTTGCATCATATTTTGCATTGTCTTTCGAAGTTGTGTATACATATATATTTATGAAGTAATAAGTTTCAGTGGTTTTCTGAAATATTGTCTTATTGTGATTTAAATTTGTAGTAAATTTAATATCTTTTTTATATTTAGTCTTTCAAGACTGGAGTTATTTAAATAAACATAGAAAAGTTTTACAATAATGTAAATCACTTTTCACTTATGTTTTATAGTGATTGTATATATTTTGTTTCCCTTGCCTATTTAGTCATTATGTAAATTAAAGTGAAATATTGAAATGTTTTTTTAGTACTTGAAAAACACTTATATAGTCAGTTTTATAGAAGTCTTGCAAAACATAATATTTTATCCATTGAAAGCATGTTTTAACCCCTTAAATGTTGCCTGCCTGTACATTAGTCTTGCTCAATTAGTATTCTATGTGTCCTGGACCTATAGATCTGTCCTCCCTAAATATGATTCTTTTCTTTGTGCTGCTATCAGTAAAGCTATTCCGGACGCTTTGGAATGTAATAAAATGACTTCTACAGTAGTCTATGAAGGATTTACTTATTTTCAGAGAAAAATTTGATTATTTTTGCCTTCCCCCCTCCAATACACTGCGTATGTGTATCTATGTGAAAAACAGTGGCACTGGGGAGCAAATTGTGTAAGTCATAATAGGCATTTACGAGGCAAAGAAACTTAATACTTTTCTGTGAACTGAATAACTAAGATGCATAATTTACATTTATTTTCTAAAATTATTCTTGAATTGCTTGGAAACAGTACCTGTGATACAATGATGGATTGCTGAAAATTAGATTTTAATGAGAAAAAGAATTTGTTGGATGAATTTATTTTGAAATACTGTAAGAGTGAAATGAATAACTCTCATATTAAGAGATCTGTGAGAAAGGATAGTTAAGCAAAATGAATTAAATAAATATGATCCATATCTTCAATGGGAATGAATATGGGGATTCAAAAAGCCAATTGCGATTTAATTTCTGTTGGGATTATTGTTTAGAACTAGCCTGGGCAACTCGTGTGGTTCCACAGGCCACTTTGATGACAGGTAATGTTACAGCAGGCCACTCTTTTAACAAATGTGCCTTTAAAATAATGTAAGAGAAATACAAAAGGAATTAAACTTTATTATTATACTATGATTAAATATAATTAATGATTGATTCTTCATTAAGAAAATGTTTATCATCTTCCTTTATTTTCTTATATATAAATTATTTTTGACATGGAGAGGCCGTGGGTAGCCTATTTGTTAGAGCATCAAACTCCAGACCAGAAGGCCTGGGTTCGATGCCTGTTTCTACCAAATCTCGATCTGACTACGTCAGACAAGTGGCATTAGATACAACAGTTTTGACATTATGCATTTTAACAGTTTTCTAAATTAGCATCAGCAAATCCATGTGAGGAACTCTGTTAATATCATTTCCTAAAAAAAAATTTTTTTTTTCAAACATATGTGGTCAAAAGCACTTACAATTCATAATGTAAAATAAGTTTAAATTACTGTCCCATGTTATGTAAGTATTGTAAAAATACCTTTTTGAAATTAATGCACAAATGTGTTTCATGTAATTGTAAAACTGTAGCACAATTGATGTCATTTGTATATTTTCAGAAACATTGTTCATGTGTTACTATGAAAGGGTATGCCGATATTTCAAACAGTTCGTAATATTTTGCCGATTCTAAGAAGCAACTATCAAATGCAGCTATAAGTTTGATTATCTCTGTAACATATTTTGAGAAATTCTTAGATTGGCTTTTTTGGGGAAGTTATATAACAGAGAAAATGCTGATCATCATTATTTCTAAGTTGACAATTTCTTATTTGAATCTGATGAAATTGCAAGCATTGGTTTTGAATTTATCTTGTTGTTGCAAGTTCATATTTATTTCATTGAGGTATTCTGCTATAGTGTGTAGGTCTAAAAGCCAATTATCATGGTTGTCTAAAGAAACCAATTCTTTCAGTAACAATTGGTATTTGAAGAGATCAAATATTAAACTGAAATTTGCACTCCAATTGAATGTTATAACAATTGACACATGTAAATATGAATATTATATGTATATACATGCTGTGAGGAAATCATCCCTCTCTCGACCGCCTAGAGATGTGGGAGAAAGCAAAGAAACACTAGCCATAATCGGAAACAATCTACTTATTGATATCACAAAATAGCAACACTAATTCAAATAATTTCAATAACAAGAGAATGTCTCAATGTAAGCAATATACATGGAACAACGAGATGCACAAATTATAAGAAGACTACAAATATTGACATCTTTATTTTAGGATCAATTCTATTATCCTAATTAACTTAATGTTAATTTAACTTTAGTGATCAGTCATCACTTTAAATCTTTAGTCTATTTAATATTTGAAATATTCTGTAAATTTGAGTGATATTGTATCAGTAGCAATCTCACCCGACTTCTGGCTTTCTTTCTCTTCTCCTCATTGCTAGCTAGAATAACCTTGACTATGACTATAGTAGACTTAAATTAAAAATCACTGTTTTTCTTTTTCAAAAGGGTTGGTTGTGAATAAACATGAATTGATAGCCCAAAGATTTTGCAAGGTATGCAAATAGATCCGTCACGATGCAATGAAAAATACATAACAAAAATAAGAGAAATTTCAATTTGAATATAAAATTGCTTGATGGACCACTGAATTCAATGCAGCAAGCCACTTGTGTCCTGTAGACCACTTGTTGGTGAGGCTTGGTTTAGGGAAAAAGTTTCTCTTGAATACTACTAAAACTTGATAGCTTTCTTTGAAATTCAATTCTGTCCTAAATTTCTGATTTCTTATGCGAAAAAGATGCACAAAAACAGTGGTATTACATCTTTCTTGGTGATTTTATAAAGGTCTATATATTTATCTTTTGAAGGATTATAATTCTTATACAGATTAAATATTATTTTAAATGGTATATATTTTTATTTCTTAATATTAAAATTTTATATCAATTCTCTAAATTTCAATAATTCTTTTATAAACAATGAAATTGGTATTTTACATTGTTATGTTGTTTGGAATTTCCTATTTTGCTTTCAGCAAACAACTATCCTGAACACAGGGAGTGCTGATCCCAAAAAAATTTCTAGCTTCACTGTATACTGTTCTACACTTTAACCAAAAATTCAAGTGATTGTCCATTTGAGTGCAGATACCAATAATGAAAAAAAATAGATGGAAGTAACCACTAAATTTTGAATTTCTTCCAACTTATTTTTCCTTATTGGTATTTCTTATTTGTAACTGTTGATATTACATCAATGATGCAGGACATATATATACACACTGGTGTCCAAAAGTTAAGCATAAATCATAAAATGCGAAAAACATGGAGCAAATATTCGTAAAATTATTCCAAATTTTTCTTGCGGATATTAATTGGGTGAAGAAAAATTATTGGGTTTATGCAAAACTTTTCAGTTGGCTACGTCCTGCACGAAACACTGGCACGTGTCGGAACGTGGAGAAACCGATTCACGCAGCATAGACAGTTCGGACAAGTTTCGTGCAACTGCTGTGCGAAGGAACGTTGTTAACCATCAAACAAGGTGAATGATGGCACAAAGACGCCAGTTGGACATGTTTACAAAAGGAAGGATTGTTGGAATGCTGGAATCCTCACGATCACAAACTGAAGTGTCTCGAATTCTGAATGTGGACCAGTCTGTGATCTCAAGACTGTGGCAGAGGTTTCAAAGAACGGGACCTGACAACCAGTATCAGTTCGACCAAGAGTCAAGACTGGTATCTGGTAATAAGTGCGCGACATCAGAGGAGCAGTACTGCCAGAGCACTGGGTTCGGCGCTCACAGTCGCCACAGGGATACGAATTTCAAGACAAAATGTTTACAGGAGACTCAATCATGCTGGCTTATATGCCAGAAGACCAGCAGTTTGCATTCCCCTCATGTCTGCGCATAAATGCACTCGTTTGAACTGGAGTTTGAAACATCAACATGGGAGAGTGGGCCAATGTGATGTTGGGTGACGAGTCCCAGTTTAGTCTGAGTAGTGATTCTTGGTGAGTAACGATATGGAAAGAATGTGGAACACGTTTTCAACCAAGAAACATAACGGAAAGACATCATTTTCCATCAAGGGGAGTAATGGTATAGGCAGGCATCATGATGGACGGTCGCACAGACCTCCATTTCTTTGACACAGGGTCTGTGACTGCTCAAAGATACAGAGATGAAGTTCTGGAGCCTTATGTTTGCTTATACTTGCTGATTGATGACTTCCTTGAAACGAAAACATCCAGCGCATATCGTGGCCTGCGAACTCCCCTGATTTAAATCCTATCGAGCATGTATGTGATATGCTTGGGAGACAAATTGCAGCCCTTTCGCATCCACCAAGCTCTGTTACAGAACTGAAGAGAGCTCTCCAAGAAGCTTGGGAAATGTTTGAGCCCACAACTCATTCATCATCTCATAGCAAGTATGGTAAATTGCTGTGCAGCGTGCCTGGGTGTCAGAGGTGACCACACATCTTATTAAACTGCAGCATCAGTATTTTATTTAATGTTTTCTTTCATTTTTTCTTTAAAGTGTGAATCCTTGCTATGCTCAGTTTTGTTTCAAACTGCTACTTTGGATAATAAAATTAATTGTTATTCTTTTGATTTGCTTCCTTAATTTATAACTATTTTACACTCGCATATCACGTTTCCTGCCATTCTGATTTACAGTTCCTTCTTTATTCACATAATTATCTATTATGCTTAACTTTTGAACACCAGTGTATATATATGGGGCTATTGCACAGAGTTCTGGGGATATTTTAATGATGATAAGGGTTTCTACTAAAACTAACGTTTAATGGTGGACATTTGTTACAGGACTACACATTACTACACGAACATATAGAGAAGTAATTAATAACATTTAACCAACACTTCTAGCACTCAGCAACAACACAGTTCTTGATTTCCTCGCATAGTTCTTACACAACAGTTCACAATGGTAACACTGTTCGTCACGTAGTTCACAATAGTTTATGGAGTTCAGGTGATCAGTAGCCTACGCATCACTCCTCTTCTAGCATTGGATAGCTGGTCCCTTCTCGGCCTGTTCCCGGTTGCTTCATCTCTTTCAGCAGCACTGGAACTTCGACCTTCACATCAAGTCCTTGCTCGCTAATTATTATTCTCCGTGTGTTTGTTCACTAGAGGCAGCATTACTAGCACCCTCTAGAGAGTGGTCTCCATGGAAAATCCCATATATATATACTCTTATAGGTAATTTACACCTGTAAGTTTTTTATAGTTCGTAAATTTATAAATGAAACAAAACAGCATCACTGTTGTCTTGATTAGAATAATTGGATAAAACTAGTAAGAATCCATCCTCTTTGATAGGGTTTAATTATAGAATCTCAGGATAGGATGGAGTAACTATGTTTACTTCTATTGTGACAATGATTGGCCATTTAAAAGTGTGGAAACTTTGCAAAAAAAAAATTCTAAAAACAAATACAAATTGTAGAATATCCTTGGTTTTTGCTACATCTTCCTGTCCCCCAAAGCGACTATTTGATGTATAAAGTTAGCTTTTTTTAGGTTTTTATTATCAAAAAGTAAATAAATAAAAAATATATTTAATATCAATATTTTTGATTTGCATAGTGTCTGACCACTGCTTGGCGGTAGATTCTTTAGGAGTTGGCAACATTCCCACACTAGTGAGGGGTTGCTGTGTTTCAAGAGAGGGTTTTTTCACCCCGGAAAGTACGGTCGAGGAAAGAAAGAGTCCAGTGTGTTTTAAAAGCAGGAAGCATTGAATTGTTTTGGGCCAAACCTTCATCGAGAGACCGACACGCAGGGGTGGTCTGGTGTAAAAGAGAAGAAGATAGTCTCTTGGGATTGATTTGAGGAACGACGGACATTGTAGTTTGAATGTTATCTGATTGTGTTTGATCAAGAAAATGTGTTAATCAAGATTTAATGATATTTGTATTGATTGATTTGAGAAGTAATTGAGAAAGTAATAAAGACTTTACAACTTATAACTCTAAAAAATATGAAGATTCTTCTGTAAGAATTGCTGAACAATATAAATTATTTGATGTTTTATTTACTTTTTTGATAGCAATTACTGTGGTGGAATGTGAGTGGTCTATTGAATGAACATAATTAAAATTCTCCTAAACAAAATTTTCTGTTAGCCATAATTTTAGTAACAATTGTTATAAATGTTGCTCTCCCGAATGCTTAATATGTTCATATTTTGAAACAACAATTTAAACTATCTATTCATATTCTAGTTAGATTTATTAAATTAGCTTGTTTCAAAGCCTGGATTAGTTTTCTGTGTAAATTTTAAAGAAATTAAAAATCAGAAAGATGAGGCCAAACTTTTTAAGGTTTCCACTACAAGGTTCTTTTTGAAAAGTGGTAATCGGATGAAGTAGTTGAATTTTATGTGACCCTAACCCTTTTTTTTAAGCATGTATGTTTGTATATTGACATAATTTCCTTTAGAAACTATTTGTTTTGAAGAAGAAAAAAAACATTTTGGTGCAAAAACACTGTAATTAAAGGAAGTGGAACTGATATCCACTCACTTGGCAAGATATTTTCTTTACCTGTACACTGCATTTAGGGAATTTATTCTCTGTTATGAAGAAGTTTGATTAGACCTCTTCCTTAATTATTTTGATAAGTTTTGGATTGTAAATTTATAGATGCTAGTTTACTTGTAAAAAGAAGTCATTATCTGAAGTAAATACTGCTAAGTACTACCCATATTGGAATGCCTCGTAGCAGTGTTCAAACTTGGAGATAATTGTTTAACACTGTTTGAAGAATAAAATTGAGTTAAGATTCACAGTTAGAGTACTAAAATGCTTTAAATATGATTGAAATAGTAAAGCATCACAAAACACTGATTCTTGTTACTGAAATAATAGAAATTCTCTATATATGAACTGAAAAAAAGAAAATAATGTTTGTTAGAAATAATTGCAAGAATCAAATGAATTATGTCTTGTACATCTGAGAAAAATTGATTAAATTTTTTTTATAGTTAGAAAATATAAATCACTACAAAATGCACAGTAATTTTGAGTTATTTAAATTATGTATATTCAAATTGAGAGATATAAGAATGTGAAAACTATTTTTTAAATGATAAATTGGTAAGCACTATTTAATTAGTAAATATCTCATATACATCATGATTTGTTTCAGACAAACTGGACACCATTGATGATAGCAGCATCTGTTGGATGTGCTGATATAGTATCTGTATTAATAAGTAGAGGTGCTGATGTGAATGCACTTAATCAAACTGGACAATCTGCTTTACATTACGCTTCATCTAAAAATCGTGAAGAGGTATAAATATTGGCTCATTTGTTTTTTGTTACAAAATTATTTATGAATACATATTATTGATGATTGTAGAAATGTTCTATAGTAGGGGTCGGCAACCTTTTAACTGAGGCGTACCAAATCAATCTCCCTATATGATTCAGCATGCCAAACTATATAATATTAGAAACAATTTGAATAATGCATGCCAGAATTAAGAGAGTAGAGGTCAGTCATATAGATTTATTGTTTTTCTTCATATTACTTTTGCATAATTTGAAGATGTTCCTTAACTGGAAAATATATAACTATTTTAATGCAAATAAAGTATTAAAATTGTACATATATTATGTATTTTTAAACATGTTTTGAAATAAGAAATACACAACATAAAGTCTTAAGTATTCCACTTCATTATTTCACAATTTTTAACTTTCAATTGTTAACTACTTCTTTGTAGACTTCAAATGTTTTTCATATGATAAAAGATTTTTTTTCACATAGATATGTAGAACCAAAAGCGAAAACAGAGTACATGCAATTTTCTCTCTTCAAACAATTAACACTCTCCAGCAATGACATTCAAATAATTTACAAAATAGCTGTAGATTTATCTATAGAGATATCTTTCAGATTTTTTCTTTCCATAAATGTCCATTATGTTGAAGATGTTTATCAAACAAGGTCCATTATAAAAATTTATCAATTTCTATTCACTCAAAAATTGACAAATTTGTAAAGTATTGTATAGGGTCACTGAGAATTGTTTCTCATGCCATAGGTTGCTGACCTTTGGTCTGTAGGATACCTATTCTGGTAACATATTGAATAATTTTCCCATCTGATTCAACAAGTAAAAACTGTACTATTCAAAATTACTTTTTTTTACGCACTATATATTAATGATAATTTTTGAATAATATTTACATGTTTTCATGCATGCTATGTATATTTAAAATATTTGTCTGCTTATTTCTTTTTCAAATGATTTATTTTTATTGTGATTAGTCAACTACTTTGTTGATTGATATAAGTAGAAGGGGAGTTAATATTTAACTTCCTATAAAGTTGTTGATAAGTTCTTAGAATAGACAGTGTTGTAAGAAATTGCATAATAGGAGATGATTTTTTTTTATGAAAATGAAATACATAAAAATAAAATAATTAAAAAAAAAATCAACTTAAAGTAACAAATCAAAATTAAACTAAGTAGTAAAAATTGTTGGTTTATTTATCACTACGTATGCGATTTGATTTGATTCTGAATAATTATTTCTAGCATCAAACATTTACTTGACAGAGGTTAAATATAACCAAAATATTGTTATAATTTAAAATGTCCTGTAGAATACTGTATATATAAAGATATATGTTTATATTGATAATGGCATGTACTACAGAAACAAAATTTTGTTACAAGTGCAATAGTTGTATGCGTTACAATGTTTGTTAAGTAGGGAATATGACAATTGTAATTTATAAAGAAAACGTGTCAGGTTCCGTGTTATATCCAAAACTGTAAATGTTTTTTTGCATTACTTTTCCTTTTAGGAAATAGACTTATTTAATTAGTATACCTTTGTTTCTACTTAATAATTTTTTTTAAAACAAAATTTTATGTATGGGCGAGTAAATTCCTTTTTTTTTGAAGTTTCTTAATTTTATAAGAAATTTCTTTTATGCAAATATATAATGGGTTGTATTAAAATTTTTAAAAAATAGTCAAAGGCAGTGGTCTTATAATTGACTCAGGGGTTCTATAAGTGAGTTTAAATAAAAATTCCAAAAGAGAGAGAACTGTAAATATGTATGCAAAATAGATTTACATTCTCTATGAAGTTTGTATGACCTTAAGTATTTAAAGCTTTGTTTCCTAACATAAGTCCCACTGGAGAATCTTAAAATATATATAAATATGGCATCAGATACTCTCTTTTTAGTAATTTCCTGCAACTTTTGTTATAATATAAAAAGAATATTAAAACTGTTTTTTTTTCTTTGTATGTATTATTTTTGTTTATATTCTGTTGTGTTATAATCCTGTGTTTCACAAAATAACTTATAACAAATTAGTGCAATGTTTTGCAAATATTAAGCATAATGAAATGAGTTAGATTTAGACAACAGTGTTAAAACATCTTTTTTAATTTGTAATTTTTTAAAAAAACAGAACATTTTTAAAAAATGTATAAAAAAATACTTAAAAAAAAAGTACCACCTAACACCTATAAAGTACTATTTCTCTGAGGAGAAGACCAAGCATGAATGGTTAAATAAGAAGGTTTGTCAATGAAAATAAAGGGATTTAAAATACAGGTTTGACGTTAAAATTTAAATTTAAGCAGGAATAGCTCCTAATTTTAGACTGCAAATTTGCAGATTACATAGAAGCTTTTCACACATTCATAAAAATTGTAATGTCATTTTTAACAACTTATTTAAATTAAAAATATTTTACAGTGTATGAGGCAACAAAAAGTAAAATATAGAAGCAAATTTATAGAGAATATGAAATGCAGATGCAGATAGTTTGCTTAAAAAATTCAAATACATACCCCAGCCATTAAATCTAATGCAAAGGTAGATGAGGATCTGGAGCATGAGAGTGAATGTTGTTAACCCATTTTTGAAACAGCAATCAAGTGAAAGTTTTTTGTAGCTTAGAAGTTCAAAATTGCATTTGTGACTTTAACCTGCTTGGTAGGGGCATAACAAGTTCGTTTAAAACATTCAGTTAGTCACTCCTGCAGATATTTACCTGCAAAGAGGTTGTGAAAGTTGGTTTATATTTCAACCACCAACATAAATAGGTTAATGAGTAAATTGTATTAATATTATGTTAAAAAATGCAGTGTTTTTCTTTAATTGTCTCTACTTAAAATATTTATAAGATTTTGATATACTTTAAATATTATTTTAAGATATATTATCATAAGGCTTTTTGGAGGGGTGCCCCAGAAACACCACTTAGTTTTAAGGGTTCTGTGAGTCAACAAAGTTTGAAGAGACCACAGGTCTAAGGTAACTTTTCAAGTGAGAGAAAAATGTTAAACTTCTAATAAATATATTCTGTTTAGTTTAAGACATTGAAGAACACACTATTTTATTTTTTATTTGAAGAAACATTCCCCTCCCTTCTACAGAAATATCAACCCCTCTTCCATTTAAAAGCATCATTTTAAAAAAATGCTCAATTTCTGTCATGACAATGTAATTCTATGTATTTTTTTGTTTTAGATTGCCAGAATTTTACTAGCAAATCATGCTAATATAAATGCAGCGGACCATATGGGGAGTACACCTCTGCATAGAGCAGCTTCTAAAGGAAATATTAAAATAATGAAAGTCTTTCTGGAGGAGTATAGCAACCAATTAGATCTAAATGCTAGGGACTGTGTTGCCAATACTCCTTTGTAAGAGTTGCATTATTTTGCAATGATTTGTAATTATAATATAAAAGTGAAAATTGTTTTTATCATATATATTAGATTTATGGCAATTTAGTAAATGAATATATATGTGTGTGTGGAAAGAATACTAAAAGAAAGTATATTGGAGGATAACACATTAATTATAAGTTTTGAACATATATTACATTTTCTCATATACTTGAAGGTATTTTGTGTTCTTCAAGAACTGGCTAAATGTGAAGTAAAATATTTTATTAGTGTGAAAAAAAAATTTTTTTTTTTTTACATCTACATTAGTGTACAGTATTATATATTATTGAATTAAATTTAAAATTTGACATTTACAAAATAATTAAAATTGTTTACATTTTACAAAGCAGTAATAAAATGTAAAATAGTTATTTTGTTTGATTGGAAAGCCAGTTTTCAAGCTAAATTTAAATTTTCATACATATGATTTGAATAATTTAATTGCATAAAATATTTTGAATCAGTTTACAATTTTAATACTAAAAAATATTATTTTTAATGAATAATCAAATGTTATCATATATAAAATGTCTAATAATTTTACCAAGTATAAAATTAAATTATCACCTTTATTTCAGCAAAATGAATTAGTTTCCTCAATATTTAGTTAGTAAAATAACATCCTATGACCTTTTTATGGGTGGAGGTACTTTAAAAGTTACCTTTCCTTGTACATTTCAAGAGAAATAGAAGAATCAAATTTATAGATAAATTTATTTCCTAATTTTACTTCACACTGTGTTATAATTGTACAAAGTTCAACAAATTAATATTATTAATTTGAAATGTTGGTTAATATTATTAAAATCTATTTTCTTAACTTCTAGTGTAGGATATCTGAACTTATTTTATTTAAAGATTTTGTTCCATTATGAGTCTTAATAAAATATGTATGTCATATTTTCAATATTTAAAGGGAGCATGGTATGATTTACACACAATTTTTAAATGTAATGATTTTCAAAATCTTTTTGGTTGCCTTCTATGTGTATGTATTATGTAAAACAAATTGGGGGGCTCTCAAAATACCATAAAAAGCTCACCATTTATTTTTTGAGGAAAAAAACTTTAAGAATAGGGAGTGGTTTTAAAAGACTCCTACAAAAATTGATGTAAACACATAAAATCTGATGTATAAGTTTATCAAACTATGTATATAATAAAAGTTGTTTTGGATTTTGTGATTACATGATTGCTATTTGTAAAATACTTCTTTTATGAATGCTTATTAAAAATTTATAAATTTTAAATTAATTTATTTTGAAAAAAAATAAGCATTGCTTTGATTCAAAAATGCATGTATCAACTTTTGTTACACGTATTTTTGAAATAATTAGAAAACATTTTAAAGCATTTGGCACAATAGGAAAAGAAAAAAAAACCCTTAGCATTCTAAATCAAGACAAACTAGTAATTTTTTTTTCTGAGATAAGTCAGTTTAAAATTTTGATTTGTGTGCTATGGGAATATTAATAAAAACGAACATAAAAGTTTTTATAACCCTGCATTTTTTAAACTTGGAGCTTTCAAATTATGTGAGATTATAGCAAAATTCATAATTTAGGTTAAAAAAATTAGATTTGATTTTTTGACCAATTTTGTCTATTGAATCCTACAGTGTACCCTTAATGAAATGTTTTGATCTTTTACTGACAAAATAAAAAAGGGGTGTTTATTGCAAAGACCTAATTTTGCCTTTAAAAGGCACCTACATCCCTCTCTTAATTTACATGGTTGACATGTTCTTTGAAAACTTAGGCAAAATGAAACCATGTAACATGGACTTGTTTCGTTCACATTTTAGGACTATAATAGAATTTTGAAACATTTCATTCATTAATGCAGTACTGATTTGTAAAGCGAAAAAGTTGGCATAAAACAGATTTTTTCATTAAAAAAATACTCTGAGTGGTTTTAAATAACATGCAAAGCAAGATATGGGTGTAATTATTTTTATTAGTTTATAAGGAGTTTTTAATCATTCAATGAATTTTTTAATTCATTTCCCCATTAATATCGGCTTAAAGAATGAAATTATTTTTAATCTCATGGTAGGCATTTAGCATGTGAGGAGGAAAGGATGGAAGCTGCTAAATTATTAATTGAAGCTGGTGCTAGTATTGATACCTTAAACAAGGTAAGTTTTTTAAACAGTAGCTTATTTGCAATTTTTACAAATTTAAAAAAACCCTCTATCATTTAAATTATGAGCAGTGTTCAGTTTTTATGGTTGCTTTTATGTTTAGATTTATGAAATAAATTATTTTAACCCTTTCATATATCAAATATCAATAGAAATGAAATTTCTTATAAAAATTTTGACTTTCAGAGATTGTTATAATGTACATTTTTAGTGATTCTAATAAATTGTGCATGTAAGTACTACTATATTTTGTGTTGCCTCGTTTTGAAGGTGGTAAAAAATTTTAAGAAAATATGACATAATTATCTATTAGTTCATCTTAATATTTATATTTGATTTCACATCTGTAGACACGTTAGCTTTTGAGAGTACAGTCAGTCATTTGGAAGTAAATTGTTCATGCACTGTCTTGTGCAAAAATAAGATACTGCCTGTCATATTTTTTGTTGTTACTTTCAAATATATACAGTCAGACTTTTATTTAACAAAAGTCGCTAAATCCCGAAAAAAGGTCATAATGCATAAAATTTAGTAAATAAAGAGATTCATCTTTTAATATTCTTTTATATATGTTACTCATCAAAAATAAATGTGCAAGGGGGAAAAAAACCCACTGTTCTGGAATACTGTATTAGTCACTGTACAGTTTAAAAAAAATTTTTATTACAATTAATGAATTTTAATGACATTTTCTAATTTTAGTAATACATTATTTTATAATCAGTAACTTTAAACACACATTACCAAATGCTTCCTTAAATTTAATTACTGATAAAATCTATTAATTTTGTTTGAAAAATTATAATTTTATTGCTCTTGATGAGTTGGGTACTTAGTAAAATGAGTTGAAAGTCATTGTATTCTCATCACCATAAAATGTGTCACAAGGAGTAACTTGAAATGTCTAGAAATATTTTAAAAGCAAGGAGAAAAATAATTGAATTGTAAGCGGAAAAGTTTCTTAAACAGAAAATGCCCTTCACTATTTTATGAGAAATATACAAAAATGTTTTTTGTCCCAGTAAAAAGTTTGCAAAATAGAGGTGCATAAAATGGAGGTCCAACTGTATACATAAAGTATTAGTTATGTACAATTTCACATATTGCTCTTTTTTTAAAAAAAAAAAATACTTCTTTTTGAAATGGTAAACTTTGACTTTGGTTTCTATTCCGTTTCAATGTATGTATATTGGTGTGGTTCATCAATGCATGTGAAAAAAGTTTCACTTGTATACCAGGCTACCCCCAAACTTTTTAAACTTATTAACTCAAACTCAGTGGTGCAACAGCCCATGAGGGCCTACTGTGCCCATCCCAGTATACACAACCATTGGGCGCTGAGATGTATGACCAAATGTCCTGATCAGGTGGTCAGTTTGAAGCAAGACCCCCAGTGTTTTAAGTCCTCAAACAAGCTTGGTACTCATTTATCGACCCACTACATAGGGATGAAAGTTTGAGTTGATCTTGCCCAGCCCGGGAATAGAACCCGCACCTGTAGTGTGGAAGTGCTATGTGCTACTACTCAACCACTGGGCCTCTTTTAGACTTATGAACAGTAATATTTTGTTAGAATTTTTACTGCTTTTCTATAAATTGTTTTAGAAATGTAAAAAAGTATAAAATTTTATTCATTTTTTTTTATTTTACAATCTCTTACAGAAAAATAAATCTATAGCAGAAGTAAAATATGTATAAATGTTAGTATATTTGCCCTTATTATAAAATAGTTCATAGAACTGATTTTCTTGTAGTTTCAGATGGAATGTGTTTTTTCTATTTGATTCTACCACTTGCAGCAAGAATTACTTTTCATTCTTATCATTTATGTTTTTATTAAAATCTTAGTGCAGAACAAATCATTAAACTACTGTCATTAACAAATTATAATCTTTGAAATAATTTTTACGATTGTTATTAAATTTTTCAAGAGACCTAAAAAATACTTGCCAAAATGAATACAAGATAAAAGTTCTGCTGTTTTCCTTTTCTTACATTACATGTGCATTGTTATCATTCACTCTACTAGTCTTGTTTTTATTAGAAAAGACAGAAACCAATTCATCAGAAATACCACATATGATGTTCCATCACTTTTCAAGCAGAAAATGAAATATGTTTGTCTAATTTTTCAAGATGTTTCAGGTGCTTTTCCCATACTTTTGTGAGTAAAAAGAGCACCAAATAGTACAAAATCTGCCTTTCTTCCCTCTTTGATCTTAAAAGCATGGTGAATTTTCCATGCCAGTGCTCGAAGTATTTTTGATGGTGGACATCTCAAGACAATAAGTTCTTCGTAATCGTCTTCATCAAGATTTAGTTGGTTTCACAAATGCCTATTTTTCTCCAATAAGTTCTAGTGTTCTAAAATGAAACCTCAGAACAGTCTTCTAAACAGCTTTGAACCTCTGGGAACTTAATGGCATGAAACATAAAGTACATGTTTTTACTAAAACTAATTCCATTATGTGATGCCATCAAGCTAAGTTCACATTAAAGGAACAACGACTGTTCACACTCGTTGTGTTGAAGCATAGTGCTTGAATTATTTCTCTGATACTGCACTCTCAATAATGTATAGCATTAAACATAATCATGTAAATTACCATTTAAAATGAAATGTTTCAGTTTATAATGTTTAGTAACATGATGGAAGGAGTTAGAATTCTTTTTGGTTTAGTGTTGATGTTGCCATTCATAATGCAAATAATTATCATGAATAATGCTACATTTAATAAAATAGTTTTGAAATAATAATATATGCATATACACTAAATTTAAACAAACTTCAGAAACATTAAAAAAAATTTCCAGAGCTATGCACTACTTGTTTATCCTATACACCTGCTAATGTAATGTAATGAGTGAGAAGCAAAAAATTTTGCTGCATTATACTACTGATGAGTCTAAAAAAATCGGATCTGGCCTTGACTGTAGCTTGAAAGAATTTTTTGAACCACCCTATTGTACATTTTTAAAGTATTGATTTGTATTTGATTTTCCTTGCTCATATCCAAATATGTTTTCATAAATCATGATTATTTTATAGAAATATTTTAAATGTACAAATTGTATTTAAAATGTTCTAAAATAGCAACCCTCTTATTTATTTTAATGCTTAGTTTTTCTAGGTTAAATGCTTTTAAATGGTGCACTTAATGATGCATTCTTGGCAGAACTTGTGAAGAGTAGAAATCATTGAAGGTCCTCAGTAAACATGTGGTACAATGGAAATGCGCAACTGACTTCTGTCACATTTTCAGATTAAGTTCTGTTCTTCCAAAGATCCTCTGTGCTAAGGGTTTATTAAATTTGTCAAGTCCTCATGTTGGCATGGTATGGAGGTTTGAAGAGTAGAATGCCTGTTCAACTGTAACGCTTGTCACTTGATTGTGACTCAGAATTATGTAGTCATTGGTTTCCCTAATTTTGCTTTGAGTGCGGCGAAGTGTTGTTGCACTTTGTTTGTTGTTTGCTAAAAATGCAGAGAGCATGTTGTTGATTAATATAATTTTTGCATCAATTGAAAGCAGTTGTATTAATATAAATTAGTTTTTCAATAATTAAAATAAAACAGCAGTAATGCAGTAGAGCTATGGATTGTGGTATGGTAGGAAAAAATGAGCAAAGGTAAATTATGTTTTGACTTTAATTTTTTTAAAAAATCATCTTCAGATCCATAAGGACCAGAGATATTTTTTTCAAAAAAGATTATGCATTTGCATTGCACACTCAAATGGTTAATGAACAATCACTGTAAAGCTGAAGCATTTCTATCTCTTTGTGGCTGCATGCCTAAATTTTTTAATGTAAAATGATGCAAAAATATTTTTCATAATTAACATGCTTGAAGAAATAAAAAAATCTGAACTTTGAATTTGTTATTTAGGAGAAGAAAAGTCCAATAGACATGGCACCGCCTCAGATTCGAAACACCTTACATAGAATGGCAGATGCTGCAATGTATCCCTGAACTTAATGATCAAGTATGCTTTTCATCTCTCATCATTATTGTTAAAGTTCATGTATGTCTCATTTTTAGGATGCAAGGTTTATATTCACATTTGTTAAAATAATTTTCCACATTAATACAAATAAATTACTTTTATATTCAAATTCTTTATTTATGAGTAGCAGCTAACTTTTGAGACAAATTGACGTAGTATTCCTAATAGTAAATGTTTATTCAATGATCTTTTTACTGGATATGTTTGAAACCTTTACCAACCATAAGTAAAAATTTTCATAGCAGTATAATTGATACACAAATTCAGCTTTCCAGAAATATCTACAACATACTGTTTTATGTAAAGAAAATTACATTGATAATATAAGATATTCCTTTGTAATTTATAAGCTAAACGATTATGTAAGTGAGTGAAAAGCATTACTAGAAAATTGATGTGTGTATAGAATGAAAAGGTGTTTATCAGTAATGTTTCTTTAAATTAACCTCTAGAAATTGTAATCTTAAAGAAATTTCTTAATCGCTCCGTGAAGCAATATTGATCTCAAAACTTATTTAAATATAATTAAGATGCTAAAGATAACAAAATAAACACATCTTGGAGAATTTTGTAACAAAAACTGCAGCACACAAAATTTACATAAGATAAGCTTTATTATAACTTTGTACTGATTGCTATGTACATATTCTAAAATTATAATTTATAAAATATACACAACCAACAGTTTATAATTGTTAAAATAGCAAAGTTATCTTGGTTGGACTGATCTTGTGGTCGTTGAAATCCTTTTATTTCTTGCAAAATATTTCCTAATTGTATACATTTTATAATTAATGTTTGTAAAAGTCAGTCTTGATTAATGTAAGCTCTAAGCCTAAAATGATAAAGTATTTTTTTTAAAAAATATTATCTTGCCATCATTAATGTATTTTTCAAAAAACATTAATAATTATTACAAATAATTTTAAAAATTTGAATCAACTAATAATTTTGCATTCTTTGAAAAGATTCAACTGTAGAGATATTTCATTTGTTACCGAGTATCTTAAAAAATAAATGATCTCTGTGGACAAAACACTTAACACTAACCCTGAGAATCTTCCAGCTAAAGGCAGAAGTGTGAAAACTATGGATAAAAATAATTCTATTATCCTCTGTCTAGTTACTTAAAAATACAAAATTAGAATATTACAACATTTCACATAAACTTCTAGAAACTTAATTTTTTTACACAATGAATGCTATATACAAATGACAACAAGGCAAATATATAAACTATGAACTTAATAAAATTCTCTGTTTTTATGAGGTGGGCAAAAATGATTTAATTACAATGGACTTTTTTTCCCACAGGCTGAAAAAATATACAGTTCTATTTTCTTTCTGCTGTAGATGTTACAGACCAAACTGAACTGTTTGGTAAGCCATCTACAGGAGAGCTGGACAGGATTTCTGAAATAAGAAATATCACATTTTATCAAGAAATAATTTTAAAATAAAAGTGAAAGAACACATGGTAGGAATGGAATTTGAGTTATGCCATTTTAAATATTTATTAAAATTAGTTTTTGTTGCAGAAGATACATTTCATTCATTTAAGTAGAATTTTGTTGAATACAGTAAACCCCGAAATTTCGTGATAAATGGGACTGAGTGAAAACCATGTTAGGACTGGAGATGAAAGAAAATCTTTTACATTTATCATCAATATTAAATTTCAGAAGGTAAAACATTTAACAGTAAATTTATAAAAATAATTATTCTCTTACCATAATAAGACATTTTGATAGCCTTATTCAAATTATTGACTCTTCTTGTTTCTGTATTTGCTCAGAAGACAAGCGAGCCTGCAACTGTTGATTTTTTGCCAGTAATTCTACTACCTGTAATAAATACAAAGAAATGAGAATATTTTATTTGAAATTTTTAAAAAGGAAAAAAAAGGGGGGTAAAATCCAACTGAGACTTATTTCACAAGAAAATTGCAAATATACCAGTGCCGATAAGTGAAAACATAATTTACTAGGTGGTTTGGATCATTTGAGGAAATAAAACTTTGAATATTTTGCTAATATATTCCTTCTTTGCTGTCGTATATACACACTGTAACATTTAAATATATTTTATTTCCATTTGAAACAAACTTGGGTTTGTTTTCCTTCTTAAATGTTTAAATTTCATACACATTTACTGAATGTATAGCAATTAAGCAAATTTATATCAATATTGCAGCATTTTTCTAATTGAAAAAAATAATGGAGAGACTATTTTAAAAGTTTAATTTTATCTAAAGCAGTATCATTGAAAGAACATTTTACCAACTGAAATCCTTTGAAATTTTAAAACAAGTAAATTGAAAGACAATGTGAATAAAATAATTTTAATGAAATAATTAACTTCAGATTAAAAATTAACTACATTCAAAGGAAATTAATATTTAAGATATTTAATCATTATATATTGATTAATTAATTATAAATTAATAAAACATTATCATGGGATTTACCTGAGTTGTTGTTGATTTAAGTTGCTGATTCATTACTTCCAACTTTTCTTGCAAAGTTGCATTTTCTAAACATTTAACAGAATACTTTTCTGTTATAGAAAGTATTTCATATTTTACAGCTGATAAATCTGACCTTTACGGGGAGAAAAAATGTAGTTATTTTTTAGTGAAGACATTTGAGAGCTATTTTCTTAAAACTTGAAGGTTTTTTGGAAGTTAAAAAAAAATGCACTAATATACTCACTCGTAGCACTTTTTAAAAGCTTGAGTTTCAAAGCGCTTGTTCATTTTATGTACAAATTCATCTTTGAATTTTTGTATTTGTTTTTGTAACTCTTCTGAATGAGCTTTTCTTACAGCTTGTAATGCTGGGAAAGAAATAAACGTTTTTACAAATTTCAAACTAAATGCTGTTATAAAACATAATTTTTATAGTAAATAAATCTAATAACAATATTCTTGAAAGAAAAAAATGTTGCTTACATAATTCGATATATTTAGAGAGGCAATGTTTTATTAGAACTTGACTGTGAAACAAAATCTTAAAAGTACATTGAAGAAGCACACTTGTGAACTGAATTCACTGGGATCTGTTAAAGATCAAACTTAAAATTTTGACAGAGCAATTTAAAAAATGTGATGAATGAATTAAGAAAGCTTTTGTTTGTGTGAGGACTAAATGTTAAGTGGGAAAGAATTTCCCACCCTTTATACCAGTCTCTGCTGAGATATGTACATATTAAACTTTGATCCATTGACATTTTTATGTAATTAAACATATAAAGTGAATCATTAACTAAAGTAAATAAAACCCATGGAACTATAAGGGATAAATAATTCTTAGAAGTTTGTCAGGTAGAAAGTGTAAACATTCCTTGAAAGTTTTGTACATCACAAAAATGATTTATTTGGAACTCTTTACATTTCCTTGTTCACACATTAAAAACTTTTCTGTGGTTGCTTTTTAAACTAATACTAAGGTGTGTGCGTATGTATGATGGTAATAACAAGAATTTACTCTTTTAAATTTCTGTTTCCAATATTGTGTCTATTCTCTTTACTAACTTTTATACATAAACACATTTTCCATTATATCTTGATGTTTTTTATTCTAAGAATAATATATGTTACTTTTATTTTTGTTGTTTCATCTTATAAATATGGAAGTGTACTTGAAATTTATTGGTTACTGGATTTCAATAAATCTTTTTATAACTTATTAAGGAACCTTTTCTCTAACATTTATGAATAATATGACAGTTGTAGTATGCAGTAAATGCTGAATCACTATAAGCATTAATAAAACTATAGCTGTGGTATATTATAAAATCTAAGTTTTATTTATTCCATAAAATCAACATTTCAAATAGTTGCATCATAATTTAGAAAAAAAGCCCACTAAACATACATTTTTTAAAAAAAAATTTACCAACAATTAAATGTTGCATGAAAAACAAACATGTCTAACCTATAGCTGTTGCATGTGCTTCCTGAGCTAAAGCCCTTTCCCTGTCTGCCATCAAATCATCCAGTTCCTTCTGATGCCTCTGCTCTAATTCAGCAACAATTTTCTTATGAGAAGCATCCATGGCAGCCAGGCCTTTTTCACATAAGGACTGAAAAAAATAAGATATAAACAAAAACAGGAATAAAAATTCATTGCATCCATATCACAATAGATACTTATACTTTAAATAAAATTGCATGAAATTTGGTTTTCTCAGTTGCTTCAAAATACTAACAAATTTATTATACATCAGAATATTATCCACTTTGACGGTGCAAACAAGCTTTGAAATATCAAGCGCTTATCTATCAAATGTATAAATCAATTAACAAAAATATTCTTTTCCTTTCACTCTCAATCAGGTCCTTAAGTTTCAAAATTAGTCAGCCTAATGGAAAATATGACATGATTTTCTATGCATCATATCCACTTATGCTCAGAATTTTTAACACTATTGTATTAAAACCTGTTAGTTTTTCTAGATGATTATTGATGATAAATTATGGAACTATTTGAACCTATAATTACAATGCTTTCATAGATATAAATAAAAGTTAATATTGCTATTTTGTATCCTTCCTTATTACATTGCTAAGCAATGTATATATTTTTTTCTTCATTATATAATGCTGTTATTTTTACAAAATGATCAAATTTCGCATTGTTTATTGTTTCAATGATTCATTAATATTAAGTTCTCACAAAAACTAATGTATGGTTTAATTTTCATTGCACTGTGTTGCAATAAGAAAAAAAGTAACTTGGTTTGATCAGGGTTAAGCTGTTCAAAAAACAATGCATGATAAAAAAAATTTCATGGCTGCACATAATCTTCAAATTAATTAAATTACATAAATACTACTTCAAAGAATAATGAAATAATCTAAATCAACTAGTATGAAGGCCAGGTAATTATTGTAAAACTTTTATCAACTTATAGCACTAATCCACATACATGTATTATATTATATGGCTAATTCATTTGTTTTACTCTTTTATCCTTATCAGTTTCTATGATTTTGTTATAAAGATTGATCATCTCATACATAATTAAGTATAAACAAGCTTTAATGTTTATTAACATCACACTCTGAAGCAACACAAAGGCTATTAGGGATTGATATCTACATTTTGAACCAAGTGTAATAATTAAATGAAATTATATAGTTGCTGAAATTTAAAGATTACAATAGAAAAAGCTATCTCAGAACAAAGCCAAATATTACCCCCTCTCCCAATAATAACCAAACAAAAAGGTCATATGAAAATAATACATCTGGTAATCGAGATTCCATATTGAACAAATAAGGATCCCTTTTTGTAATTATAAATTATATTCCTAAACATTAATAATAAAAGCTACACTAAAATATACTTGTATATGCATACAATATGTTTTTGTAAAAATTCTTCATCACAAAAATTTAATACTGAATGTGAAATTTATCAAAACTATTTTTTTTTATATTTACACTGTTACGTATAACATTTTTAAAACATTGTTTTTATGTTATAATAATTCTTGTTATATATTTGTATGTCTTTTAAAAATAAAATTATTCAAATAGGAAACATACTTTCAACTGATCTATTTCTTCAGAATACCTAAGTTTGATATCTTCCCGTAAATTTTCATTCTTTTGTTGAAGTTTCTGTTCATACAAAAACTGCAGATTGCGAATTTCTTCATCATAATGATGCTGAAATAAAAAAAACACAAATGTTAATTGTCAATTGGTATTCAGGGTGATTCATACAGAAGTCTATACTTTTCAAAAGTGGTAAAACAGTAACAATCAAAGACACCTCAGTGAACCTTAAGGTAGTTGTACTCTTAAAGTTTGTGTCTCACCTCTGACAGAAGTGATGCAGGCAATAGCCTTCGTGTAATGTGACTAGTCAATTAAAATGGCAGAGGAAAAGGCTTTCTGTGTTCTTGAATTTAGCAAAATGTTACAGGAGCCACTCTTTTGAATATGTTGGTTGATGCTACAGTTGCAGGAAAACATTGAAAACTTCATTCTCCAATTGGATGAAGCACCACCACACTGGTTGGCCAACATGCAAGATGAACATCTTCCTCACCCATGAATTGGACAAGTCGCAGACTACAACATGCCATTTGCCCAATGGTCATCCAGAAGTCCCGACTTAACACTTTGTGATTTCTGCCAGTGGGGTACATAAAGTACACAAGGCATTCGTTCCTCCCCTTTCTGTTGATCTAGCAGAGATGAAACAAGGTATCACAACTGCTATTGATAAACTTGATTCAGATATCTTAATGCACGTTTGGGCAGAAATGGATTGTTGACTCAATGGACACCATGTGACTCAGGGTTCACACATAGAGCATCTATGACTGTCTCTAACAAAGCTTTAAATAATCCCATACAGTTCTGTTACAGGTAGCACATAATATCTCAAATTGTTCTTCATTTACAGTGCATTGAAACTGTATACTTCTATATAAATCACCCTGTATTTAATGAAATACTGAACTTAAAATGTATAGAAAAAAATCATGGCAATTTTAAACATACACGAATATGTCTTTCAAGAAAATAAATGAATATGATGTGTTAAGGTAAAATAAATGGCACAGTTTCAACAACAATGTTGTAATTGAATCCCCAATAGTATGGGGGAGTTATGTGAATGGCAGGAGAGAGATAGTTTGTGGGGTTGTAATGAGGTGCCAGGTAGTTAGTAGTAATAAAATAAAGGTGTTATTTACACTGGTGTGCAAAAATTAAGGACGGAGTCGAAAAATTAGCATATCAGTTGAATGAAGAGGCAGAGCGGACAGAAAGACCAATCAGGAGATTAAGTAAGGTTATGTACGGTAGCACATGCGCAGATATGCAGGTAGACGTAATGGGGGAGTGTCTGAGTAGTATAAAGCATGTTGTCGGTGTAAGATCAGTATTTCTGGCAAAGAGATTGCACACCGTATAGCAGTTAAAATCACACCGAGTTGCTGCCTCAGCGAGAAATGGCAAATAATCAATCTGTTAGACGACATCTGTATGCTTTTACCCGAGGTCGAATCATTGGGAAGTTGGAGGAAGGCCGAAGTGTGGCTGCAGAGTTCGGAATTGCTCACAGCATCGTTTCACGACTTTGGAGACAATTTCAAACTACAGGAACAGCTATCCGGGAGTTCAGTAGTAGTCGTCCACGAGGAACCACACCCGCAGATGACCGGTACATTGTCTTACAGGCCAGAAGAAACAGGCGGCAGAAATCGCTAGACACACGACACAGGCGACTGGACGACCGATATCACGTTTTACCGTGGCCAGAAGACTGCACGGTGGTGGTCTGTTTGCACGACGCCCTGTACGGTGTGTACCTTTAACGCCTGCCCATCGGAGAAGGCGTTCTCTGTGGTGCCGGGAACACCGGAATTGGAGAGACAATGAATGGGGACGAGTACTCTTTACAGATGAGAGCAAATTCAGTTTGAGTAGCAATTCTCATCGCATACTCATCTGGAGAGAGCGGGGAAGCCGCAATCATCCCTAGAACATCATTGAAAGGGACAGGTATGGAGGTCGCGGTGTTCTCGTTTGGGGAGGCATCATGCTTGGTAGTCGTACAGACCTTCACATCTTCGACGCAGGTTCAGTCAACGGGACCCGTTATTGTAACGAGATTCTTCTTCCATATGTGCGTCTTTTTAGAGGCGCTATGGGTCTGCAGTTCCTTTTCATGGACGACAATACACCATGTCATCTCACAGTAGCTGCCGAACAGCTCTTAGAGAGTGAGGATATTGAACGTATGGATTGGCTGGCACGATCTCTGGATCTCAATCCCATCGAGCATGTATGGGATTTTCTAGGTAGACGCTTGGCAGCTCGTACCTTACCACCAGTAACGATTCGGGAGCTTCGATTGGCGCTGCAAGACGAATGGGCAGCAATGCCTCAACAACTCATTGACACCCTCATTCTCAGCATGGGCAGACGCTGTGAAACCTGCCTAGCAGTCAGGGGAGATCATATCCCCTACTAAAGACCGGATGTTTCTTGCTGGACACCCATCACAGGGATGTTTCGGCCTTCAGTCGCATTGCGCTCCATGCTACTTTTTCAATCAAGCTTCTTTTTATCCCTCTGATTTCTCTTTTAGTAAGTGTTGCTTACATATTACACATGTCCTTACGTATTGGGGATCGTACGGTATTAAATGTGTTGATTTGGAAAGCTTTTGTACAAAGTTATTTTGAAAAAACCGTCTCTTTCTTAATTTTTGCACACCAGTGTATATTATCAGAGTTGCAGTTGATTTTATATAGATAATATCATCATTATATGATGCATATAAAATAAATAATCAAAAATTTTAATAATTACTAAATTTATATTGTAAAAAGACTGATAGAATATATAAAATCATACCTCCATTTTCTTTAAATTAGTTTGAGCAGTATATAGTTGTTTTTCCAATTTCTGTTTTTCTTCACTAAACTGCTTTTCCTACAAAAAAGTAACAATGCTTAAATAACAAAAGAAAATATCATACTAATAATAATACAGCAAAATAACTAAAAGTTTCATACTCTCATACAAACTAAACATATCTACCTTATCAGTAACTAAAAAAGCACATGAAATGATCTATTCTATTGCTCTTTTAAAAATGCATGTTTAGAAATAGCAAAAAATATGCTTTCATTTTAAATATTATAAAGTTATCACACACCACAGCTAAGAATATTATTTTTCACATTACAAAAATTATTAATTAGTGTTTTCTGAATAATTTCTTAATATGTAAATCAATATGCAGCTATTTTTGATTGCTGGATATTGAATTTTAACAATAGTATGAAACTTTATGAATTTCTATATAATTTAAGTGAAACAAAATTAAAATATTTTGGTTAAAAACTACTTTTAACATTTTTACAAATAAAAATTTATTAATGAATGTTAGTAATAATGATCTAGTGCAAATATCTATTTGAAAAGAAAACTGAAAAACCTTATCAAATTCTACTGTTATTCTCATTATATACATTATTATAGTTATTAAACTGACTACACTAAACTTCTGAAATAAAGAATTATATCTCACTTTTTCTTGCACAACCTCTTGCACATGTTCTTTCCACATCATTTCCTGTTCTTCAAGCTTCTCAACAGCTAACAAGTCATTTTCATGCTGCTCCATCAAGCGCTGTATCTCCAGCCGCAAATTACGACATTTCTCACACAAGCTCCCACTACGGGCTAAAGACCTGCTCTCTTCCAGTTCTGCTTGCAAGTAACTCACCTCTTGTCGCAACTCTATACATGACTTGCACCCTTCTTCCTGCCTTCTCTTTTGTTCCTCTTGTAGTTCAGCTATTTTAGCAGAAAGCTTATCCAGCTGCTCTCTATAGTCCTTACGTTCACTTTCCATTGCAGATTTCCACTTCTGTTTGAAGCATAAAAGACTAGACACACTACGATGGGCTACATTAAGCTCATTCGGGTTGCACAAGTTAAAAAAGCCATTTGGAAACCGGTACAGAGGGAGATTTGCCATGATACTCATTGTCCTTCGTTGCAAATTTTCATGGAAAGTATTAAGGGCTTCCTTGTCCATATTACTAATGTTGCTAGCTTGGATGGAATTCTTTGATTTTTCACTATCACTATAAATAGCATCTTTGATTAATATGACAGTCCCATCAACAACAGTAATGATGGACACGATTTGAGCAAGTTCTGAAATCGAACAGTGCATATATTCTATTAAGACCCCACATTTGCTGCTGGAAAAAAAATTGTTCTCCAAGTGCTTGATACAAATACTTTTGATTTCTGATGATAAAAGGCTCAGTTCTTGCTGTAATAACTTACAGATGTACTCTGTCCACTTTTCACTGTATTGAAAACTAGAACATAAGAAGTAAACTTCATTTAATGACTTGGATATATGAGCAATAAATGACTGTGATACTTGTGATATTATATGACTAATGTGAGAAAGGAATTGTTTCTGTCCCAAAGGTTTTAGATCATTTTTCTGATCTGCGGATTTTTGTGGATGAACTTTATCACAAACAGAATCCTCAGAAAGTTCTAAAATTGTAGAGCAAAACCTTTCAATGAATTTTTCCTTAAACTCTGATAAAATAGATGATATTTTCTTTCTCTCACAATCAACTTCTTCAAACAGAGCCTTTACATTAGTAATTTCAGAAATTTCTTCAGAAGGACTACGATAAAACAAAAGACATGCTACAATATTGCACAAGCTGATTTTTTGCATGTTTGTGTAGGCAGGATTGGATTTTTGTTGAATATATTGCTCAATGCCGATAATAGCTTGTTTGACTCGATTTAAATGTTGCACAAGCATTGCTGTTTTGTACTGATCAAAATCACTCATTTTAAAAATTATATTTGTGATTTCTTGCAAAAGAATGATATTATATAGCAGCTTACCAACTATACAAGTAAGTCCTTGGGGCACAAGTGGCGATTCATCAGCTTTACTTGTAACGTGATCTAAAGTTCTGACTAATTTGCTGAGTTCTTCACTTGCTTCACTGCTAATAAAATTTATTTTAGAGGATTGAAATGGATTCATATGCCCTTGAGCATAAAGCAACTGCAATGATGTTTTCAACCAAGATATCAAAGAGGAGACCTTATGACCTAAACTTTCTAAACAACTGCCAAAAGACAAGGAAAGAGCATCCTCTTCACACTCTTCATCTTTATTTCCTGTGGTCAAGTCAGTCATACTCGCTGACAAAGACAAAGAGTTCCAATCTTCACCAGTGTCTTGTGAAGGTGCGTTCTCATTCAAGTTTACCTGGAGACGAATTTTCGGTTTTGGAATGTCTTCTTGCACAATAACTGGCTCCTCAGAAGGAGTTGTAACAGTCTCTGTGACATCTTTGACTTTTTTGTCAAGGTTATGCAATCTCATGAGCAAACTCTGAGATTCTTTGGCTGCTTCTTCTTTATTATAATTATCTCCTTGAGAGGAATCGGGGTTCTTCAACACTCCTTCGACAGCACCAATCTTTTGCTCGAGCTCTGTAAGCTTGGCCTCATATTCTTTGGATAGACTCAGAGCTTCTTTACCTTTCAAGGAACTTCGTCTTCTTTCTTGCCGCTGTTCAAGCTTCATGACCCGCTGCCTCAATTGCCTAACAGTTTTCTCTGAATTTAGGAGTTTACTAGTTAAATCATCCACTCTAGCAACCATAAGTTCCATATGTGATTTATGGAGCTTCTCTGCCTGCTCACATCCCTGTTTCAGAGACATACATTGAAGCTCAAATTCATCTGCTGAAGACTGTGCAATTTTCACTTCTGTCTTCAGTCTCCTATTTTCTTCACGAACTTTGTTTAATTGTTGGGCAAGTAAGGCATTCTGTGATGAAATACCACTTAATCTAGAAACTTCTTGCTTAAGAGAATGACAACCAAATGCTTTGCCAATGCTTACATTGAAATCGTTATCTTTACCATTCAGTAACAATGTCACCTTTGCCTTTTCAAGTTCATTTTGAACTTTGTGCAAGCGTTCCTCAACACGCCCAAGACTGGATACTAAAGTTCCCATTTCTCTTTTCTGTTCACTTGAGAGCTGGTGCCCATTTTTGGGTGTTTTCTCTTCTATATCATCTAATTTTGACTCAACTTCTTTGCAAAATTTTGATATGTCTAGCCAAATTGTCCAAGAAGAATCTTCCAGTTTGTCCTTTATTTCAGTTACCTTTTTTCGACCATCTTGGAATGTTACTGAATCTAATTTAAAACTCCTTCGCCTCTCAGGTTTGTTGTGTTTTTCCTCAGATGAATACTTTGGAGAATTTTCCTAAAATTGAAAAGATAAATCTTTAATGGAAATAAACAACTATTTTCATTATAACATAAGCATTACATATAAACCTATAATATTAAATACATTGAAACTTCAAATCATATTTAAAAATATAGGCAACACTTATTCATTAAATATGTTTTTTTTCTCTCTATTCCAAGACATTCATATTAATTAATGTACACCAGTGGTCTTCAAACTTTTTCAGCTCATGGAACCCCTAGAGCTAGAGAATATTTTTGTGGAACCCTATTCCACACACACACTTAGAAGAATATATTTTAAAATAATATTTAAAGTAGCTCAAGAATAAATAAATTTAAAGACAATTAAAAAAAGTTTTAAAATTACTACTAAAAATTTTAATCTACTTCTAATAATTTAATTAATAATATTAATCTGTGATCCAAGTGTCACCTACCCATGCATTATGTTTAGTAACTGGGATAGGTGCTTGCATTTCTTCACGCAAACTGTCGAAGACTTGGTCTATTGAGAATAACTGCAATCCCATTACATATTCTGAGTTTCATATGTTTCTGTAGCCACTCATGTTGAGAAGTATTTTTCACTTATACACATTGTCCTGAATGGCATTTAAGTGTTCATTGATGTGTGAAAAATAATGTATATTTTTCATGGATTTGGAACATACAATTTAGGATCTGCTTTTGCTTAAGTTTAGATTTTTAACTATGAATCTGATAATATGTTGTAGGTGTTTTTCCACAAATATAAAAAGGTGCATTTTCCATTAGAAAACTATGTAGTATAAAAAAATCTAGTAAGCAATCTACTAGTTTGTAATCTAGTAAGTAATATACATATATATATAAAAAAATAAAAATGAAATGTTTTATATAATATTCTTTTATTATATTATAATAAAAGTATTGTAGAATAAAGCTACCATGTATGAATAAAACTTTCAGTTTCTTAATGACAGGGATGAGCTTTAGATACTTGTAACTATACAAACTTAAAAAAAAAACATGAATCAGTTTCACATGCACATTTAAAGGTTTTTTAATTCTAATTCGTGGAACTCCTGGGTATGCTTTGTGGAGCCCCAGGGTTCCGTGGAACATAGTTTGAAGACCACTAATGTACACTAATCAAATTCCTTCATTGAAAATGCTATTGAAGCAGATTTATAATTTTTATAAACTTCAGTAACATTTAGAAAAATAATTTGTATCAATTAGCCAAAAATTAAGAAAAGCACAGTAAAACTCAATTAATCCAGACACCATTAAACTGAATGATGTCATATTTAATCAAGACTGATGTAAAAATACAAATAAAAAGAATTCTTGTTACAATAAATTTTTTCGCCTAATGCATATCATGTAAGTATAGTGCTGATTTGAATCTCTCTTTAGCTATTATTTCCATTTATTTTAAAATACATGCTATTTTAACAGAACAGAATGCTTAGCTATCTACTTTGGTTCATTTTTCAATTTTTTATCCTGACTTTCACTAATATGGTTAACCTACAGTTCAATTAGTCAAGATCAACAAGGCTTCAAGTAGTAAAATGGATAATAAAAATACTAAAACATTTACTTAAAAATACTCCCATAACAAATCTTCATTAAAAAAGGGGAGGGGGAGGAAATTACAATGGTAAAAAATATGGTAGAGCAAAAATTGTAAGCAATGGTAAAAGGGGTACAAACAAGTTGTAATAAAAGCTCAATTCCTAATAGTACTAGTTTTAATATAGAGAAATATTTTACATGTTTATGATATTAAGGGCTTATAAACACATTTCAGATGCATCAAACTTTAATAAATATGAAACAAAATTTAATCAGACAATTTGAAGATAATTTTAAAATTGCTGAATTTATATCAGAAAAAAATCTTTGTACTTTTATGCATTCTCAAACAAAAATGTGTATTTAGTATTAGACAATTGCCTTTTTTTTAACATCTAATTATTATTTTTTGCTAATGAATCACAATTTTTAAGAGCATCAATTAAGTCAAGTATTATTTCATTTAAATCATTTGTATTTAGTATTGTTCGTATTAGAATCATTAGTATATCAAGTGTTATTTTTCATTTAAATAATTCTTTTGCCTAAGAAAATAAAACAAATGCAAAAATTAAAAATTTTATATCATATAAATGTATATTTTTTAAAGAAACAATTGAGATTTTGTCAAAAGACCTTGTTTTGGAATGAATTAATGTGCTTCAATAAATATTCCTGAAATTGAATATTAATATCCTAAAAGGACAAAGGCTTACTTTTGGTGACTTCTTTTCTTTTGGGGTTATAAATGCTGTGTTTAACAAACTTGAACTAGAATGATCAGTAGTTCCATCATCACTATCAACTACGTAATTAGGATCTGACTCGTGGATTTCAGCTGAGCAAAATCTGGAACCTCTTGTCCTAGAATTTGATCGAGTCTTAGCTCGTTCTTTTACTCTTGAGATAGCTGTTCTTGCTAAAGGTGGAGATGGAGGGAGAGCTACAGAGTTATGCTTATCTTGCTCATCTTCTTCTACAATTGTTTTAGAAGTAGAGCTTGAAGTACTTTTTTCAGAATCTAAGCTCGAAACTGAACTGTCAGTATAATTTGTACCGGATGTTTTGTCTCTACTGGTGTCAACTGATTTTTCCATGTCAGGTTTTTTCTTAGGACAAGTATCTTCAACAGTGATGGTTTTCAAATTTGCAGCTTGAAGAACAGCTCTTATCCAATTGTTTCGAATTTTAGCAGTGACTGCAGATAAGTACAGTTTGGTGAAATCTTTCATCTAAAAAAATAAATAAATTTGTTTTAGTCACTCAACCACACTATTTATAAAATTTTTAACACTTATTGCAGAAAACCACTGCTTTATAAGTAAGTCTGTACATGAGGGAGACAACTTTACTAAAACTATTCATATCTTACTATTAACAAGTCCACTTCCTAATTTTCCCATCATATATAAAGTGTAAAAATAATAATATTTGGAAATTTATAGGATAACATACAAGTATGTTATTTCTTTGTACATGAAAATGTGAAATTAGGCAAAATCATTGATCATTTTACACCTTATTACTATTGATTCCATTTTTGTAAAAAATATCTACCAAATGCAGTATATTTAAAATGTAATTACATTATAATTCCAATTTTTGAATGCAAAATAATTACTAATTTTTAAAGAAAAAGAAATGAAACTGCACTTGTTAATTAATAATTTATCTATCTGAAGTAGTTATAACTAAAAACTTTAAACATTTATATAACTAAAAATTTACATGAAAAAAAAAGTCAAGAACCTAATTTTATGTATTACATTAAAAATCAGTTTGCATTAGGAAATTTAACACAAAATGAAACATTATTAAATAATAAGGTACACACACATAAGCACCATCTTAACTTAATCTAACAAAAAACAAGTGACGTCTGAAAACCCTTTTCAAATATAAACAGGGCTTCAAATTTGATAGCATATTACAAGTCCATAAAGTAGAGATTCATACAAATTTTAAAAAGTTCTTAATTATTTTTCTGCAGTACAATTTTTTCATACTTAACTTCAATGCTTGAATGTGTTAAATTTAAATCTGTTTTGTCCTAAAGATATAGCTGTATATTTAATGTTTTTAAATTAGAAAGACGTTTTATTTACATAGATAAGCATCTTATAATCACAGATTTATATCAATATAGGTAAATTTGTTTATAAAACCGTTTTTAGCTACTGAGGCTTTCTTTCCGAAAATTGGTTGAACAAAGCTGCTATTTTTTAAAGAGAAACAAAATAAATATATTTTTTTAAAAAAGTACTTTTATTTCATAAGAGGGATTTTTTTTTTAAAAAAATGAATAAAATCTAAGCAGAAGATTCTTACTAGGATGCAGTAAGTGTAACCACTATTGCTTTCAACTTCAGACACACTCTTCACTTTCCTGAGATCCACAAACCCATCCAGAATTCCAGCATCTTCAGCAATGGGGTCACTGAAGTATGTGAGGGCAGAATTCCTCAGCACAAACCAATACTTATTCCACTTGCAATCATCCTGTTTCACAAGCCAACCCTTCTTCAAGAAAACACTCTGAAAGATCAAATAAATTTGCTTATATTTTATCACAGCATAATGATATGTACAAATATATATATATTGTATAAATATATATTCTAAGTCATTGGCTTTTGATAAATATTAAGGTGCAATAAATTGAGAAATTTTGATCTTAAAACAACTAATAAGCACTCTTTTTTTTTAAATTTCTGAAATACTTTTCTCAAATTATTATTTCTTTTCAGCCCATTTTCCCTTTTGTAAGTACCGTATTTTCCTGTATATAATCCGCGGATTATGTGTTAAAAAAGTTTCAAATTTCGCTGTGCGTATTATACGCCGCCGCGGATTATCTGAGATAAAACATTCTTCATCAGAAAAGCTAATAATAAAGTTTTGAAAGAAATGCCGTTTATGTTTTATAAAATAAATAATAGATGGCACTTTCATGACTCGGATGACGTATGTCAGCCATAACTAGTTTTTGTCCAATTACATTCAAAAACGAATTCGGTTCCTCGGAAGGAAAAAACAGTTACGAGTCGCTGGCGCCATTTCCAATTTTCTCTTGACTAGAGCTAGGAAATCTGCAAGGTTTATCAGCGTTGACGAATTGAATATTCATTTGTGGAGAAAAAACTTCAAAAATTGTGATCGACGTTAAAGAGCCGATAGTCGTGGAAAATCTCACAGGCCAGAATTAGAGGAAGAAATAAATAAATGGATTTTAAAAGAAAGACAGTGGGGAAGCAGTCTCGATCTTAATTTTTTTGCTGCTAACTTGCAAAATTAAAAAAAAAAAGAAACATTTTTTCCACGTGCAATGTTTTGTTTAACAACTCAAACATAGATGGCAGTAGCAAAGAATTTTTTTTTATTGAGATCATCGTAAAAAATATTATCATACATATTTAAAGAAAAGTTTCATAATTTTTTTTTTCTGTACAATTTCTTACTTCTATTTTTAATTATATTGTGTATTTTTTTATCTTATATGACGCTCATTATCGGCAGTTTATATTTTTGGATTATGCGCCGTAAAAACTGCTGCGGATTATACAATGTTTATTTTTTTTTACTCGAAAAAAAGGCTTTGCGGATTATATACAGGAAAATACGGTAATAGGTTATTCAGAAAAATTTATATAAAACAAAAAAAACTTATTAAAATTTATCAAGCATTAAAAGATTGTTACATTTAAAATTTGGATAGCTTATTTCTTATGGTTGAAATTACTTAAAGCATGGAGTTGATTTTTATCACATAAAGTGTTAAATAAACATAAATTTTTAATGAATTAGCTACAAAAAATAAATAACTTTTACCTCATTGCTCTGATCATTAGCAAATTCAGCAGTAGAAGCACAATAAGATGATGGTAAGGAATCTAAATTACATCCATCAGGGTCTCCTCGTACCTGTGTAAAATGTAGAGGATATTAATATATATATTTGAATATAAGTAAACTAATGAAGAAATATAGTACAACAAACATATTTTTTGTTTTATTCAGAATTAATCATGCATTAAAAAAGTGAAGAAAAAAAACCCCAGGTCAACAAGAAATTATTCAGTCAAGTCTAAATTCCAAAAGAGGAGAGAAACCCAGTAAAATACAAATAATGCTAAATAACAAGAGCAAATTAGGGTATCTTTCATAAAAGCACAATGGAATTTGAGCTTAATTGAATTTCCCAGAAAGTCTCAATATTTTTTTGAAAATTATATATTTTACCTTGATTAAGCCTATTTGGAATCGAAAATATAACACAAGTTTCATAAGTAGTAATATAATTATAATAATAAAAGTAAGCTAGAATAGAAAACATTTTTATTAATAAAAAAAACAGTCATTATCAGCACAATTAAATTGTTTCAAAGCAATTAACAATACTATTTGTTTTGATCTAGTTAAAATCCTCTTTTCCTGTAAGTATTTGTTTGAGATTTGAATTAGAAAACCTAGTAAGACAGTCATAAGACATAGAATCAAGTATATAAAATAACTTTTTTAGAAGACATATAGGAAAATATGCGAATATACATATGCTTTATTCTGTATTCCAAAAGGTTATATAAATATGTGAAAAATTGTTACTTTATTATAGTTCCATTTTCTTACATGTTCTCATACTAAATACAGACATGTAATTTTTTCCTTAAAAGTATTTTGACATTGGAAATGAACTGTATATTTATACCATCTTTAAGAATTATTTATCATGATGTACAAAATTAAAAATGGGAAGACAGATAAATACAAATTATCAAGTATTAAAATCATAAATAAAAAAAAAAGTAATAGAATAATCTTACTTGGCACAAACTTGATTTCAAATGAGCCTTATCAAGAGAATCAGTAGAATATTTATCATGAGAGGATTTACTCAAACCATTCATAAGAATTTTGTTATCCTCTCTCAGGACAGCATTCGGTACAGATGCCGATTTGTGAATGGTCCTTCCTTTCACTTCCCCATCATGGTCTTCTGACCATGCAAGTATTTGTTTTTGTAAATCACCTACAATAATTAGTAATTCCAGTGAGCAAAATTTGACAAAAGCAAAACTATAGCTCAAGGTAACAATTACTACCAAAAGACAGCAATAACAGTAATTATCTAATACAATGAGAAATGAAATTTGTAGTAACTATTAATACTCTGTTTAGACAAATTTTATTTTAATTCAATGCATCTAGTCAATGTACAAGAAAAAACAGAATATGATATAAAATATTTAGTAAAATAAATAATTAAAACTATATGAGAAATAAAATAAATACATATATAAAATACTAACCTGAAATAATTAACACTAAAACTTTATATTACAGATACTAATGTTGTTTGTATAAATATATATATAATTATTCAAATAATAATATAGAGATAAATGTAATTTATTTAACAATGTTTGAGGGAAATATTTATTTAAATATAAATAAGTATTACACATTTTTAGTGTTTTGAAAGAATAATAAATTGCATTAGAATATAAACAATAACAAAATATTTTTAATATTTATAAAACAGACCGGAAAGCAGCAATTCAAACTATTATTGATTTCTACAGCATTAGTAATTGAAAAAAAATTAAATTAAACATGGTGCATATTTACTTTTCTTTCCAAAACTTGACTGACGTCGTAAGCACCTAGGTTTCTCTCGATTGAAAAAATTCTCGTAAGATTCAAGTTTCTTGCCAGATGGAACGTCTGACATCAAGAGATACACAGGATTATGGTAACTTTTACCAATGCATTCTGGTGAGGTATTGAGTTCAAGAGGCAATTTCTTCCAGTCTGGTTTGATGCCAAACTTTTCATCGCAGATGGATGGAATCATTTTGGATATATCTGAACGACTATGAAGTTTCCTGACTTCTCGATTATCGTGTTTTGTGTAGTTCTTGGGGTCATCATTTTTTGTAGTAGCTTTCTCTAAAACACCATTTCTGTTCCAAGAAACAAATAATGTATTAGATTGATAATTCTTTTCAGAACATGCTAAAAATCATGAACATTAAAAATTGCTTAAAGGAACTCTGAATGTTTTGAAGAACTTCAACTGATTAGAACGTTTGAGTATTATCTTTCAAATACAAAAAGAATGTAGATATGTGCATATTAACATAATTTAAAATACTTGCGAAGGAAAAAATGCATTACTACTTTGAGAAGAATATGTAATTTACATTAATTCAAATGTGTAAATTAAGATGTACTATTTATTGATGTTTTTAATTTTTAAAAAAGTTACAAGATGTATACAAAGCATCTATTCAAAATAGATGGTTACATTAAAAATATATAAAAAATTTACTTACCTCAGGCAATTATTTTCATTTTGTACAGAAATAGTATTTTCTACCTTTTTCTTATCTGAAGTAATAGAAATAGCATAAATGTAGCTCATAATACACATAGTAATTATTTCTTAAATAAATATGCAGTTTTAAAATTCAAAGCATGAATTTTCAAATTTAAAAACACATACAAATTCACCATTCATTAAAATAAATGAAAACCCAAAGATATAGAAATGAAAATAAAACTTTTACAGTTATAAATTTAAGAATTTCCTTGTTTATATTAAAGAAATGGGTTATTTGAATATAAAGTTTTAATAATTTACTTTTATGTATATGTTTATCTTGACAATTAAATTTTTTAAAAAAATTATTGCTACACTTCTAAAAAATACATAACAAGTTTACCTTCACAAACTAATGATTTATGTAAACTTTTCACAGCAGGTGATGAGTTGGTGTCTTTTGTGGGATAAACATCATCATCTGGATCAAAAGCAACCCCTGCACTTTGCTTGAGATTATTTCGAGTTAGACTATTTACATAACCATTTTGTTTTGAATAATTAGAAATATCTACAGTATCCCTTCTACTGGATAAATTGGAGGCAGGCTAAGAGAATAAAAACATAATTAAGAATTTAAAATGAGTTATGTTACATTAATTAATCACAGTATATGCATTGTTCATAATTTAAACACCAAATTAAGGCTGTTTTCAGCATATACACAAGAGCGTGAACTTGACGTGGAGCACATTTTTGGACAGAAAAATGCCTCAATTTTCATAAAAATGTATGACCTTGCAACTCATGCATTTGTTTATAATATAGTGTTTTTAAAATTTCGAAATATTTCATAAATAATTTGTTTGTTCTTTTAACATGTAAAAGGAAAGCTCATTTAGCATTATGGTATAGGAGAAAAAAAATGTGCCAACTCGGATAAAAATGAGTAGTATGATAAAATAAGTGATTCTCTACAGGATAGTGAGGCCAGAATATAATAATGTTTTTTATCTGAAAAAATATTCCGAATTTGGGTCCTATTCTTTAACATTAACCGAAAACAGCATTAAGATGATTGCTGTGCATTGCTTACTTTAGTTACACACATGCAGTTGTAAATTTAATCATGACAATATTAAAATATTCTCAAATTTAACATACTATATATACATGCTTAAAGCTATTAGTAGGGTTATATATTTCCTCTAACTCTCAATTTAGTGGCAACTAAATTGTGAGTAAAATATCAGTTTTTCCATCCATTCTTCAAATGCTTGTTTTGCTTATGACTATCTCGCTTATCTTTTTAATAATCAAGGAACAGAATTACAGACAACTCTTAATTTACATGACTTTTTTTACAAGCATTTTATGCAAAATATGAAAGTAAAATTTAATATAAATTTAGATAAATACATCTTTCAAACAATTCAACATCTAAACAATTTTAATTGTTCATAAGAGAAATTTTAGATAATGTTACATCATTTTCTTCATTATTTTGAGAGAATAAAAGAATTTTAAGATGTCTGCATCATCTCTAAGATAATTTATTGCTCAAATTTTTACTTCCTATACTGCAATTTCTTTTGGAAAACAATCTCGATTTGTTTTTCAAAATTAAAGCTACACATTTAATAAGTGTTTTAGTTTCTTAGAAAATATATTGAAAATCAGTAACACAAATCAAATGAAATTAAATACTAGCAAAACAAAGAAATGTCTACTCACAGAATCTATTTTAACCAATGGAGCAGATTTTATACATGGGAATGTCGCATTTCTTTTGTACTTTCCACAAACTGTATTCCGAGGAAATTTTGATAATACTTCAAACCATCTGAAAATTCAAATAAATAATTTAAAACAACTACTGATCCTGATTCTGAAATATTAGTATAGAACATTGGATGTAAAGTTTTGAGAAATAAATAGAATAAAATTTCATTATCTATTTTTCCCTGACACAATATATTCCTTTTTTCATATAAAAACCAGTGATGGGTAAGTAGGGGGAAAAAAAGAAATCAATCTTTAGAGAAAAATTACTACCAATTGTAAGTTTGTGTAATAGTTTATCACAACATATCACTTGTACCTGTTGCGAGTGAGTGAATATTAACGTCTCACTGTTCAGCTACACGAGGGCTTTTGGCGTCGGACCTCGTCATTTTGAACCATGATCAAAAGACGAGGACGACACCTGAGCTGGCACCCCTCTTTCCTAACTACCACACAAACGGGAGGACGCTCGACAGATTTAACGTTCATCGCTCCCCTACACGAGTCTTTAGTGGTACTGGGCTCGAACTCATGACACGCCTGCCATGATCCGATACCTTGACCACTGAGCTGCCGCATGCCCGTCTCTTGTACCTGTAAACATCATAATGACCTTTTACTAGGCTTTCTATGCATGCGATAAATGTCTATCTGTAGGAAGCATATTAAGGAACAAACACAAAAAAATATATATTTCCCTTGTTTTTAAAACATTTTCTAGTCCAAAATCTTACGCACGTCTAACTATTCAATTGTATATTGATGTTCTTTTAATTAGTATATCATTAGTTTTGAATGGTAAAAAACTTGAATATTGCTGTTATTGAAGTTATTGTTGTATAAAGTTTGTATCTTGATCATGTGAATAGAATGAATGATAAGTTGATTGAATATAAAGGACATTATTTAACAACAAAACTTAAGTTTTAATATATTAAAAAAAATATTCTAACTTTAAATGTGTATATAGTATTTTGAAATAAACCCTATCGTACATATTCCTACAAAATTAGTTTTATTACAGGTTAATGCAATAGTAGAGAATATAACGGTATTAAGGCTACAGACATCGTAAACTTAAAAAGACGGTCAAATTACGAGAACAAGATCTGCACTTGAATTTATATGAGAAAAAAAGGAGGTGTAATTTATTATTCCTCTCAAATTGTAGCTCTTTTAACAAAGCAGGTTAGAAATTTCTCATTCATAGCCTTTACTCCCAATTACATGGCATTTCTGTCACTTTTAGTTTCGGGTACTAAAATTTCTTTCAACTTTATCTACTCTTCCTTTTCTCTGATGTTTTACAAATAAAAATTGAGAATCTTTGATTAGGATACCCATCGGGGGCGCACGCAAGAATTTTTTAAGGAACAAAGAACAGTACAAAATAAATAATTAGTATTAATTGATAAGATAAATAAAAATAACGAATACTTAATTAAATTTTGCGTACAATTATAATGAATGGAAAAAAATCAAGGTTCCTTCCCCTTGTGTGCGCCACTGATACCAATCCATTTTTAAAATTTTCTAGCCCAACAAAAGAAAAGCGGTTAAAATTAAAATAGCTCTGCAAGAATTTTCATTCCACGGAGGGAGTGGTATTAACGTCGCATAAAAAGCAACACGAGAATTGTGAACCAGGACGACGTCTTAAGGCATGGGGGCCTCGACTCGGCCTTAAAAGGAGGATGATTCGAATTATTTCAACGATCAAATGTTAGTTACAATTGTATTCTCCAAAAAACTGGGAATCTCGGACGATATATCAACTGGCTACATGAAATGACCGTCGTCCATGTATAGGCCTAGACCTACCATTATTACTCATTCAGTCAAAAGGCGGCAGTGGGTCGAGCAGGTCTGTGCGATTGTAAGTCATGCACCTTTGTTTTGAGTTTTGTTTGTACGAGTATTTGACAATGCACTGTCCACTTTTGTGGGGCTTACATTTATGTAGGGGACCAGGGTTTCAAGACATCGAGGAGTTCCTGCCTGAGCTGGCACCCCTCTCCTAATCATCACGCAGCACAAACGAGAGTACAGATTCAATGTGCATCGGCCTCCTTTACACGGCAGGGTCTTCAATGGCACCAGAACTCGAACACGCAATACTCCGGCCACGAGTTCGTGACCCTAACCACTAGGCTACAGCGGACATTACATGAAGGGAGAATAAATAGAAACTTTTATACATTCAAAGCATTAAGAAATAACGTAAATAAGTATTTAGTTACAGAATAATTATTTATATAATTAATCAATATAATAATAACAGCATTTATTTTTAAAAAAATAGGCCAACATGCACCATTTTAAAACAAAATATTCATTAAAATGATTTTTTTTTCATTTTCCTCTAAATTATTTAAGGGCCTATATATTCTCTCTGTAGCTCTGATCAGATCACTGGCGTAGCTACTTCCGAGTGGGCCCTTTATCAAAATTTCTTGTGGGCCCTTTAACATTTTATGCTATTTTACTTAAACATGTAGGGGCCTCTGTAGCTTGTGGGGCCCCATATCATTCATACGGCGGTTGCTACGCCCCTGGATCAGACGCCGTTTCACGAAATACAGAAATGAAAATTTTCAATATAAAATAACTAAACTATAAAAAAAGATCAAAATAAATCAATAAAAACCCCTTTTTATACTTTTTGGATTCTTCCTTGCTCATTCCCTTGATAAAATGAACCTTGTCGGGGCAGGTGACGGCCAGGGCGTACGGATTCCCCGTGACATTCTCCGCGTCGGCCACCTCTAGTACGCAGTTCATGTCAATGACTGCCTGAGGCACCGTCTCGGGCTGATGGAAACACAAAATATTTGTTGATACAACAGTCAAAAACATTTGCTTATCATTATTGTTTCGAGACAATTCATGCATGCATGTTTATTTCATGCTCAAATACCATCGTGTATACAATAAACAACAGTTATCAAATTTAAGGGACAATGTTACAATGTTTGTATTCAATATATTTCTAAATGCACACACACAGTTCGTGTTAACAATCTCTAAAACTATTTTACTGAAACTATTTTACTTCGTCTTGTTAAACTAAGAAGTCAAAGCATATCTAAATGGATTGTGTGTGTGTTCTTGCTTATAATAAAATCTGGAACCAATAGCAAATCCAGATTCTGAATTATTGCTATCCAAAAAAGTTTAAATATGTTTTAAAATTAAGGGTGGACTCTTTGTTATGCATATTCCATGATAGCTTTAAAAAAAAATGGCATTATGCGAAAGAAAAATAAATACTTACATGTTCGTCAACGGAATAAGCAAGTTCACCATCGTCATACAGGACAAACCATCTCCTCTGCCATCGCTGAAAGAAAAGAAAAAATAAAAATTTAAAATGTGCAAACAATCATGTTATTTTAAATGCGTAATAAAACTAGGATACATCTACATATAATTTCATTATTTATTAACGTTGCAACACGAGGACTTTTGGAGACGGACATCTCAATTTAGAACCTACGACTAGTGACGACGATGACAACTGCTGGCACCCCTCTACATGGCGGGTCTTCAGAGGTACCATAATTCGAACTCACGAATTGTCATTTTCGAATTCGACAAAGTTGGCTACGATTTTGTGATCAAATCAGTGAGTGAGTGTTTTATTAACATAACACACGAGGTCTATTAGCGATGGACCTCGTATAATTTTGAACCCTAATAAAATGACGAGGACAACACCTGAGCTGCTCCTCCCTTCTCCTTGAGCTTCGTCACCGCACCCACTTGAACCTTACAGATTTAACATACATCAGACCTTCTACACGGCGGGTCTTTAGAGGAACTGCAGCTTGAACTCATAACACGTTGGCTATGAGTCCATGGCCATGACCACTAGGCAATATAGGCCATACATTTTTTAACGGAGAGTTAAATAAAAAAATAACTTTGGCAAGGAAGCATTTTTGTCTGCCTATTTTCAAACAGATTGTTTGAAAAATGTATAAAATTCAATATTAGTTACTTATGTCACAGAACATTAATAAAAAGCAAACAAAGTAATATATTTAAGTATATTTAGCTTGCATTTAAGCGAATAAATTATAAGTCTGTTTGTGTGTTATTGTCCATATATAGAATATCACTAAATACAGAATATATAAATGGTATGCCTCAAACAAGGTGACAAATGAGGTAATAAGATTTTTTATAATAAAAGGTTCGGAAAGTAAGAAAAACAGACTTAAAATAAATACAAATAATCGCTCAAATTTCAAAAATGTCTAAAAATGAGATAATGAGCAGCACATAGTAGCGAAAATTACACCATAGACGAAATGGCATCAATTGATTGAGTAAAGTGCAGTTACTTTAAAATCTTCAAACATACAAAACTTATACTTTACGCGTACATAACATACACTTTAATTTAATCAGACACCCATGGGAAAAAAAGCGTTTTCTCAAAAGTATACTTATATATTTCCAAAGATAAAAAACAAGAATGGTATTCTGGAATTATCTGGAATCGAAGTTTAGTCAGGCGTGTTATTTAACCTCCAACTTTAATACTCAACTTTAAACACTTATCACAATTAGATTGCGGTTAATACGGCTGATTCTAAGGTATATGGTGGAGATAAGAAATCTAATTCTTCACCAAGTATTATAATATAAGGAAAGAATTTTTAAGACGTTCGTGAAAAAAAGATACAATTTTATTTTGGCTAACCGATTTAATAAAAATGGTACACCTCACTCCGTAGTTGAACAGTGGACATTCAACTTAGAAGATCAATCAGCCATAGCATTTTTATAGAAATCCGATTCTGCAAAATTCTTCGATTCTGATCAGTGGCGCACACAGGAATTTTCGGGGGGGTCCGGGGTTGAAAGTTCACCTTTCTTGTATCATGCTCCTTTTGATTTTGTCGATTATCGGGAACAAAACGCAGTAAAAAACTAATTTTTAAATAAATAATTAGCATTAATCAATAAAATTAATCATTAATAACAAGTAATTAATTAAATTTTACGTACTATATACTTAGAATTATAATCAATCTGAAAAAAATCAAGGGCTTTGGGGGGTCCAGACCACCAGGACCCCCTTGTGTGCGCCACTGATTCTGATTATCTTTAAGGTATGCGCTAAGAAAATTTAAAAGGGACAATTTACAAGAAGCTTTCAGCCCAATGATTTTATTCAATTAGAAATCAAATGTTTTTCCTCTTGCACGAAGCATGATTTGAAATTTAGGAATAAATGTTTCCAAATTTTTTAATCAGACTTCAGAAACTCTGCAAAGCTTGCATATCTAATGGTACTTTTGTTTATTCATGATTCGTACATTACGTCGATTGGGTTATTGGCAATGGACCTGGTGAATTTTAACCATTGTCAGGTGACGAGGTCAACACCTGAGCTAACTTCCAGACTACACCCACGGGAAGATGTTTGAGCCCCGAGACAGATTTAATGGGCATTAGTCAATTTCAGCGGCAAAGGATCCGAACTCAGAACACGAGTCCATGATCACCGCGGCCATGTAATGAAGGAGGCAGTGTGGCCCTTAAGTTATAAAGTTTGCAAATACCTGATCTAAACCGCAACAAGGACCAAAAGATAGGCAGTTCAAATTATGTGTTCAACAGTTTCCTCTTAAATAATGCTTGTAATCCTTTCTTGAGAGCATATAAGCAGTCAAGAAGTACGATAATATAGTAGTTTGAGAACTGGTAGACTAGAGCAGGGATGGGCATTAAGTCGATCGTGATCGACCGGTGAACTGCCAGAGCATTTTGTGGTGATCGCCTTTAATAAGACGCGTATACTAAAAGAAACATTTATGGAACACCGACGCCAGCTTAAATGAAGAATCGGCTTTTCGTAATCAATTCAACACAGTGTTTACTTAAGCAAATGATTCCGATAAATGTGTAGACGACACACGTATCTATTGGAAACGCACGATAGCGCTTAACACGTTCACTACCACTGTAGAGGAAAAATTTATCACTGTGATGCCAGCCCTGGAAATGAATTTTTCTCCACATTCCGACTAAAGGGTAGAATAATTGTTGATGATCAGATCTTCCCACGATATCACGAGATTGGCTATTGAAACACCTCGCACTTTCAGTGGACTGGGTTCTTGTGTTGATGTCATGTCCCGCGATTGCACGAGACTCGGCAGCTAAGAAATTAAGTACATACGTCGGTTTCAGATTTATAGAGTAATGTATGTTATTTGCTCCCTGCATTGAATTCGTCTAGCAGTCACTCCTAGTTATAAGAGCATTCAACTTGACATTTTTGTGTTACATGTGTTTTTGTAGTAAAAATAGTAATCTGTATTTTTGAAAAGAGGAGTACAATGTCGAAAACAAGTGTTAAGAAAAGAAAACGTAATATAGAATGGCCGTACCTACGCCTCTGGGTGGGTTTTACAAACATTAGAAGTAACCCGTACCCTGGAAAAGTCCGCCCACCCCTACTCTAGAGAAATGCCACGAATTGTAAACTTTTATCTATTATGACGTATTTTATTTCTGCAGCATAAGCAAAAAAGAAGCATTCCAAGATTTGCATTATTTATATAGAGACGAAGATTAACAAGGAAATCAGAGAAAGTATGGATAGAGGAAGGTACCTTAATTAAATTTGCTGATTTTTTCTCCTTCTCCAATATTAGTCTTAAAAGAAATTGCTAAGTTGGCCATTTATGATACTATAACGCTGGGAAAAACTATCCAATGAACCCTATAAAATGCTTTAATCTTTTTAAAGAAAAGATGATTATCGGACAATCTCATCTCTTTAGAAACAAGAGGCAAGCCCTTTTTTTTTAATCAACGGAGGAAAAGCCATAAAAAACAAAACAGCATCCGTTCCAGCTTCAAAATCGCTGGCCAAACAAGATTACAGACCATTCGAAGCTTCCGATAATCCAGATCTCTTCATTTCAAGTGGGCAGGGATACCAACCGCCCAAGAAGAGAGTTTACATACACGAGATAAAAACAGCATCAAGTTCAGCCAAAACAAACTGACGAGAAATCGTTATCTAGCGTTTTTGATTGCATATTCTGTTTTTAAAAATAATGGCGAACTCTCGAAGAGATATGAAAATTGATTTGCTATTATTCCTTTGTTTCGGTCATGTTTACCGGAAGATTTAATGAGCTGTATCTTTTTTCAACATGTAAACTCCTGAAAAAAATGTCGGAAAGGTAATGGATTTAAATAACATTGGGATCGCGTACTGATAAACAATTACGAAGAACAAAGCCCAGGGAGGTTTACGCAAAACAAAACTGCATGTTATTTCGGCAACAATCTTAAACCTCACTCATCGAAAAAATTACACATCCGCTATTCAAAAGAATCGAAATAAAAAAAGATTTGTAGAAAATATGTAAATGATAAGAAACACAGCAATAGTATGCACGTTAATGACCTGACAAACACGCGCAATGATGCAATGTTTAGGCAGAGGTTTTCTAAAACACAAACAGAACATGAATGTTAATAAATTCTGTGTGTTTCGTCAATCTAATTGTTGTATAATGATTCAAATACATACAACTAAAAAATAGGAAAATAATTCAAAGAGAGAAAATTATTTTTCTTTAAAAAAAATTCCCTTTGGAAGTTGAGATGGGTGAAAACTTTCCAAAAGCATGGTATAATCAAAACCATGTGTCAGATGTTTTAAAGAGTTAGGTTGGTACGCAGAAAATATCCGATTTTTCTTTAAAATGAACGTTAGTCTCCCTGTTTTATTTATGTCTTCGTCATAAACTCGTCTATAGTCGTATTGTCCATTGCCAGCGTCACATTTCAACAAAAAAGATTTTGTACAAAAGTGTTCTATTTTGTTATTTGTATTGAATTTCCTAAGGATATGAATTCAAAACCAATATTCGTGTTTAATATATATAAGTTTGAACTTGGTACTATTTTTAATACTGCAAATGCAGCACACAATATAAACCAAGCATAAGAAAAGAATACTGTTGAAAGATCGAAAAGCGCAAAGTTGGTTTTAAAAATTTCACAGTCTGGGGATTTTTCCCTACAAAATGGAAGACTCAAGACGTGAGTGAAAAATGATGCATTGATCCAACCGTATCTATTATACTAAGAGTACATTCATGAAATGCATGAAAAATTCGAAAAGTATATGCTCATCACTTGTTAATAGGTATGCCCCAATACACTGGCGCTAGTTTTGAGTGGGCCCTGTATCAAAATTCCTTCGGGGCCCTTTTCAAGATATGAGAACCCTGTTAGTGGGACTGTAGATACATGTTGGGGCCCCTGTAGCTTGGGGGCCCCGTATCATTGATACGGCGGTAGCTACGCCCCTGCCCGAAAACACCATTCCACGAAAACGCATACGGTTCATACTAAACAATTGCGAAATTAAATGAATTTTGCAGCAACCAGCTAATTTCACGGATCTTACGCGCCAACCGTCTTTCATTTTTTAAAACATCTAATATATATTATAAATGCGAAAGTTTGTGAGTATCTTTGTGGGTCTTTCACGCAAAAACTACTAAATGGATTTTAATGAAACTTTACAGTAATATAGCTTATACATCAGAATAGCACAAAGGCTATAATTTATAGCATAGACTATAATTTATAAAGATATTGTATGAAGTGTCCAAAATATAACGATATTTGTCAAGTAAGTAGGAAAAATTCTGTCATCTGCAAGCAACTCTGGCATGCGCTGCAAAAAAAAAAAAAAAAACCACGTCTGCATATATCTATCTTTTGTTTGTGAAAAACCTTTTTTGTTTTGGCTACACAAGGTGCTCGCTTCTAATTAATTCCTCTGATATAATGCCCATTTTTTTTTATTTCAGAATCAAACTAAGTTTTGAAGGGAGAGGTTGTTATAAATCTCTCTTTATTTTAATGGATTTTTTTAACATTTTATTATGCCCATTTGGTAGTAAGAAATTGATCTTTTTTTCCAAAATACATGCTTTTATCAGTTCTGATACTTAAAGTAAAAAAAACTTTCTCTTTCACACTGCATTATTTGGACAAATTTTCAAAATTTGTTTGTGGTTAGTAGTTAATTATAACATTATAATTTTAATTGAATAGGCAGATATTGCATTTTTAAGTATAAAAAAAATTAAAACTACTGTACTGTATTTTTTGGAACGAGTGAATATTAACGTCGCACTGTTCAGCTTCATGATGGCTTTTGGCAACGGATTACGTAATTTTGAACCATGGTCAAGTGACGTGTACGACACCTGAGCTGGCCCCCTCTTCTCCTAATTACCACACCACACCAACTTAGAAGGAATATTCTACCAATATTTAGCAGGAATATTGTTTGAAATCCACTCTTCCAAGATATATAGCAGCACGGGTTCCATGATGAGTATTTTAGCGGGAAAAAAATAGTTTGTCAAAATTTAAGTGTCTTATTTTTTTGTATGTTAATGAAGACCTTAGAAAATTATTTTACTACTTATTTTAAGTGAACGGTATATATAATTAATTTTACAGTGGAGTATTTTGTTTATGTATATCCCTTAATTTTAAACGTAGTGATCGAAAAAAAATATTGTATGAAAAATGCAGTAAATCATAATGGGGTTGGATAAAGTATTAACATGCATCGCTCCCCTACACGGTGGGTCTTACAAAGCTCTAATAAAGCTCGAGTTATGAAAGTAACTAGGCATTTGCCAACTTTACTCTATCGTTAACATTTCGCTATGTTTTTTATTGAATCGTCATTATAATTTAATAAACGGCGTTGCTTGCGAATATTACAATTTTAACATAAAATAAATACTACAGAAAGTAATATTAATGTATTATACTTTCAGATAAAAATTATTTACACTATTTTAAGCGTTGATTACACAAAACTTTTAACAATGTGTTTCTTTTGCTGAGCAGAGATCAGCTTAGGAAGGTATTTTCAAAAATCGACCCTCAAGAGTGTTACGGGGAGTTATAAATAATAAAAAAATATCCTTTTTATCAGCTATTAGATCTACATACTTAAAATTTAACAAAGGTGTTTTATTTCTCTTTTTTTTGTTTGTTTAGCTGAGCTACGCAAAAAAGCTTTTTTTGTTTAATTTGCAATTCACGTAAAATTAACTCATTGAAAACTTCTTTATCCTTCAATCTGTGTTGTTTAATTTTTCAGTTCACCCGTGCGAAGAACGGGTATACCAGCTAGTTTAGAATAATTTTTTACGGGATAAACGGTATGAAGACGGCCTGAAAAATTTCATTTATAGAGTTCGTTGATTTTAAAGAAAGAAATTATTTTTCAGACAGGCATTTATGCATAAAAATCTCGTGGAGAAAGGTGTATTGAACCAAATAGAGGATATTTTGATTTAAAAAACCAGTCTTTGAATGAGTAAGTTATATTAACGCCAAGCAAAAAAAGCAAACCCAGGGCTGTTGGCGACGGTTAAATGACCAGGACGACACATGAGCTGACACCTCCCTCTTCAAACTACCACATCACACTGAGCCTCGAGAGAGGAGGAGGAATGCCCAAAGGAACCGAGCTCGCCCGAAAAGGGTTTAGAGCTACAAACCGATCCCTCCGGAAACAACCACTCCTACGTCCAGACTTTATTGACAAAAAAAATCAAAGAGCCTCGAGAGAGGAAATTGAGCCTTGACAGATGTAACGTTCATCGGACCCCTTTACACGGGCGCCTTCAATAGCACTAGGCTTGACATCATGACAGGCCGACCACGCACTCGTGACCTTAACCACTAAGCTACTGCGGCCACTAAATAGCTTTTAAAAAAGATACGTCAGTAGGATTCAAAAGTTCCTGGACCGAGTCCATAACTAAGAAAATATTACCAGTTAATTTGCTGAAACACATCCTCCTTCGAAATAAGACCCTTGAGCAACAGTGCACTTTTGCCATCGCTTGTAAAGTTCATCGAAACATGTCTGGCATCTATTTTTAGCCCTGTCCTTTCATTCAGCCAACGATGCTCTTATCTGAAGATTGAAATCGACTACTCTGCAAGTGACTGGCCAGTTCAAGAAATATTCTGAAGCTGCAGGGGGCAAAATCAGATGAATAAGGAGAATGTGGCAAAACAGTTGTTTGAAGCATGTTCTTACGAACCGTCGCAGAAAACTTTTCAATGTTTTCAGCGGTGTGGGAAGTCTGTGGACGTCCAGAGCTTTGACACTTCGGCACCTTCTCTGAAATTTTGATGCCACTGAAAATCTTGCGTTCAGTGCCGTAAACATGTTTCAACATTTCGTAAGTCTCCGTAGCACTTTTTTTCAAACTAACACAAAAGTTGATATTATTCTCTGCTTAACGTACACAATTTCTTTCAATCGCCGGCTACTAAAGGCATCTACCCACAAAATATGACGCTGTGTAGAGCCACCGACTACGAGGCTTGGGACAAACGTTTTTAGAAAAGGAGAACTCAGTGACACAGGAATGATATCGTAGTCACTCTATTGCAAATTTTGTTTTTACTTTACAGGCTCAGTCTGGGAACTTTTGAATCCTACCATGTATATGTAAATTTACACATTTACTTAAAAATGCGACATTTTCTACGCACCAAACTAATATATAAAGAATTCTAAAAAATACAAATTTGATCAAGTTATGCACAACTTCCTTTTTATGATATATTTGAACAATCTGCATTTAAAAAAAATATAACTTGAAAAACCTCACGGCTCAAAATAGGACGTGATAATACATTAGATCCCTGACTTATCAGAAACCTACATAAGCAGCGGAACTAATAATGTTAAGGCTAAAATTCAAACACGCTATTCAATCTGAAACAATTGAAAATCGATCCATCAATAGCAATGAATGACACAACACGATTTTAATTATAATCAAGGCAGCTGTCAATATGCAGAAAATTTAGGCAAAATGATTAATAATCACGATTCAATAATCAATATTCTCATGTTTTTATTCCTCGTATCTAAGTGATTTAAAAAGCAAATAAGCGTGATATGTAAAGCATTGATGTTTCTTTTTCCCCCCTCGCTTCGCAATCTGATCTCATATTTAATTCATGAATTTAGTGATCATATTTCAATAAATCAACACAACGTTAATGTAACTGAACGAGAGAAAAAGTTGACGTTTTCGATTATATGCATTTTTTAAGGTTTTTTTGTATTACAAATTGTTTATGCTCCGAACAGAATGTACGGTCTTTCACTATGAACAAATGAATATTTTATATAAAAGAAAATTTTTTCCTCTATAATGGTTAAAAAGTTACATCCACACGGGAACAAATATTTTGTTTGGATAGAAAAGTGCTGTAATGTCAGCATATATTATTACAATATATATACATATCAGGATTTAAAAGTTTTCGAACTGAGAGTATATAACTTAAAAAATATTACCATTTAAATTTACGAAACACATCCTCAATCGGAATAAGACCCTTGAGGTACAAGTCATCAAAACATTTCTTGAATCCATTTTTAGCCATGTGCTTTCATTCAAGCTACGATGCACTTTTAACTTCATCTGTACATTAGTCTTCGTTTAACATGAGGGGAACGATATGTTGCCACCCCTATGCATGTTAGTCTGTATCCATTGACATGCGGCCGAGGATATCCCAACTGATTCTGTTATTGTTTGAAGCCTGTTCTTACGTACTGCCGCAGAAACCTTTTCGAGGTTTTCAGCGGTGCGGGAAATCTGCGGTCTTCGACACGCGTTCCCTGAAACTTCAATGACATTCAAAAGCTTGCGTTTGCGCTAATGTATCACACATGCTTCAAAATTTCGTCAGTCTCCGTAACACACCTTTTCCCAAGCGAACAAAAAAAATTTAACATTCAACAAATGTAATTTCTTTCAATCGCCGACGACTCAATGCATTCGCTTACAAAATACGATGCCGTAGAGAGCCATCGGCCACATCATTAGGAACAAAATTTTTTTAAAAAAAGGGGATGAATGTAATAACACAGAAATGATATCGTAGTCACACTATTGCAAAAATTGTCTACGTTCTAGACTCAATCCGGGAACTTTTGAATCCTACCTACACGTTCATCTCTTATAATGTTTACTTCGAGCATACAATTTTAAGAGTTTCGCATCCCAACTCAACACCACGATAAACACGACATGATTGTTCAGCAACTTCGCGTTTCAAAACAACTCGAGAGCGAATGGTGAAGGACTTGGAAATTTGGAGCCACAGAGAAGTGACGAGGACAACACCTGACCAAGCACCTCTGGCGCCAAACTTCTTCCCCACGCTAACGTAAAGACTTTGATCCTCGACAGATTGGATGTCTTTACGCGGAGTCTGAAGAATTATATAATTCGTTACTGCTCATCAACATTTCAACCGGTTTGGAGAGGAGGTTTAGATCTCAATGAGAGCTTCACGTACTGTTTTCTTAGGCACTAATATTTTTTCAAGGAATGAATTTTTTTCCCTCTTGATAATCTGTGTAGATAATGGTGTTTTTGAAATTAAAAATTCTTATTGCATAAATGAATTCCCTTTTACCAGCATTTAGTATATTGACAATTTTTTTTTTTTGAATAGCAAACTTTTAATGCCTGCCCTTTCCTATATTCAGAATGGACTGAATAGAAATGGAAAAAATGTAATTTTTCATAATCGTTCAAGACTTAAAAAATAAAGATGCAAAGCAAGCATTGAAGAAAGAATCCGTTATCTTTATCGATGTGAGCAAATTTTAAAAAATTCACACACACGCACTAAAATATCCATAGAAAAAGTTCAGTTCCCCACTATTCAGAGAAGTAGAAAATGTTTGTAATAAAAAATTACCATCCCTATGGATGTCAAGTGAAACAAACCGGGATCATAGCATTTAGAAGCAAGACAAAGGCCACGAGAGAACCTTGAAATTTTAAACTCCCGGAATGAAGCCAATTTAAGAATATATTTCAAATATTTCGAGTGAGTGAGCGTTATTTACTTCGCACTGTAAACCAACACGAGTGTTATGGGTGATGGACCTCGTCATTTTGAGCCATGGTCAAGTGATGAGGGCGATACTTATCCCCTCCCTGTCCTAACTTTCACATTACACCAACGAAGGAGGACACGCCAGGCTAAATCTTTCGAGGACTGTTTTAAAAATAGACATTTTTTGGACAATTTTTTAAAATTTGACAATTTTTTAATTACCAAATTCATTTCTACTTAAGTCTTCAAAACGAATTTCAATTAACCAATCAAAATTTTTTTTAAAACAATTAATTTTTAAGACAAAATTTTATTTTTACACATACGTTTAACGAGATAAGATCCGCAAAAAACACATGCCCTGTGTTTTAAAGAAAGGTATAAAACAAGCCATAACTTCCGAAAATTTTCCTATTAGCAACATGGAACGGAACTAAACATTTTTTTCTTAAAAGACAAAAGCAAAAATTCCTAGCATTACTTTAGGCATCCCATTGTTCCTCCTCGACATCCAAAGAGGTGCTGTTGGATGGCAAGAGAGGGAGAAAAGTAAACATCATTGAGAACTCCATTGAAAGCGCGTCGCACCCAGCAAGGTCAAGAAACGGAGAGCGCACACCTGTAATTAGCAATCATTATTGTGTCGTTAGGAAAGCCGGGCGGGCCATACTGCTCTAACCTCCAGCACCCAGCGATCCCTATTATTGTAGAACGAAGAGGAATGCTACGTCGTAATAGCCAATCAGATTCCTATTGCAAAATGTGTCCTTCTCTGTCAGCTAAAAGTAGTCGGGGGGAGGATGTACAGAAAGAGATAGAAATGGTGGGGATTCAACGAATTCAAGACTCGACTTCAGAGAGAGAAACGCAGTATCTCTCTCCAAATATTTAAAATTATTCGAGAAACTCAAATGTAATTTTAGACTAAATATTTTTTTATAAGTAATGTAAAAACTATCGTTATAAAATATCAGTGTGTTAGGATGAGCTTACCTGAAATTAAAAGATAATATTGAAATTCGAAAAAAATTTCACACAGAAAAATGTATCCATGCTCATGGGTGCTTAACTTGTATATAATCAGGGCATCAAATTTTATTGCTGGATTTATTTTTCTAGTCGAATCAAACTATTGTCGACCCTATATAAAATATCCGAATGATTGATTGTTTAATAACGTCCAAGTTTATTGGTGGAATGCTCAAGGGAATCGAGCGCTCACCCAAAAGGATTTAGAGAGCTACAAACCGGTCCCTCGAGATACAATCCCCCCGCATGCAACTTTTACAGAGCTTTTCTTTTCTTGCTATTTACAGACAAGTTACCACATAATATGTTTAAAAATAAATACGCTCCCCGATCTAACTTTGAATCAAACGCTTCCGACACTAACGCCGCACCATAAAGCAACACATCGGCGACGGACCTTGTCATTTTAAACCTCCCTCCAAACTATCACACTACGCCAATGGGACGACATTGAACCTCAAGAGATTTAATGTGCATTAGCTCCTTCAACACGGCAGCCATGAGTTCATGACCATAACCACTAGGCAACCAAAATCTTCCGAGAACAGAATCCTCGGAGTAAGTTCTGTAGATTTAAGAAGCAAACTCTCACCATTGAACCACGGTCAAGTGACGAGGACAACAGCTGAACTCTTCTCGTTTAAGTGTTCACAGCTGAGGTTCCAGAATTATTTCCCACGCGAGGCACTCTTTTTGAAGTTCATTTCTTCCATGATGCCCAGTGGTGGACAATTTCCTTCCAAGTGTGTGGGGTGGCGGAAAAATTGTGAGTCCAAATAATTCATTGTGTAAAATGTAAAAAAAGACTACAAAAATTATTGCGCTTTGAAAATCTTGATCCATTGAGTGTCCGTTTGGCATGGATGCTCTGGGCAAAATTAAATTCCTAAGTACAAATTTCGCATCGGAAGAGCTCAGGTGCCTCCCTCTGGAGAATAAACTGGGCGTCAAAATTACTTGCGATAATTGGTATTGTCTAAATGGCGAAAAGTGATGCCAACTCTTGAGGAATGTACCAAGTCTGCAAAGGTAGAAATACCAATACGTAACACCATTACAGAAAGAAAAAATATTTATGAGGGCGTGGGTTCGAGTTTCTTCACTAACATAAATTTCTTATAAATTACTCACGTTTAACTATGTTTTAACCTCTTATTAACTGTGCTTTGCATATGTAAAAACTAACATACACACTTTTAATTTAATTAAAAAAAACAATTGAAATTTAAAATTTTTTTCAGCATTTTAAAGTTTGAAGCGGGTTAAATAGAATTTCTAGACGGGCCGTAGTTTACCCATCCATGAATGATAAGTGAAAGCTTATACACGAAACATTTGCACTATTCGCAATGTTATGCAGCGACCCATATTTTGGGAATCACTGGTCTAGAAGTCTGCACCATTCCATATGTGAAATTCGGGTCTCAAACTCTTGCCCTTCCTACCTTATACAGATTATCATGGTCTGATGAACAGATGAATCATTCTTTAAATATTATCTTTTAAAATCTTTCTCTTGACACAGCAAATGAATTCATAAACCAATCCAATAAATTAGATACATATCAACGATTAAAAAATAAAGACAAACATTAACGAGTATTCGAGAATCTTTTGCATACTGTCCTAATTCTTTCATTGATCCGCTTAGTTTAAATCTAATTCGTGGGAAAAAATTTACTTTTTAAGAGAAAGTATCAAGTGGAAACAGTGGTTTATATAATGGAAAAGAATTGTAATCTTGATTAATTACTTTGTACCACACACAGCGGTTAAGAAACTTGCTTTTCACACTATACTGAACACAATTTTCAAGAAACGCCTACTTGATAAAATTAGTTATTCTACTCGTGTGAATTGTAAGTAATAATAATATCTACGGTATGAAGACACATAACACGTATTTAAAATGAGTCAACTACAGTGGCGCACATAAAGGGGGCTGGGGGTCCGGACCCCCCAAAGCCCTTTACTTTTTTCCGATTGATTATAATTCTAAGTATATAGTACGTAGAATTTAATTAAGTATTTGTTATTAATGATTAATTTTATTAATTAATGTTGATTATTTATTCAATAATTAGTTTTTTACTGTGTTTTGTTCCCGAAAATCGACAAAATCAAAAGGAGCATGATACAAGAATGGTGAACTTTCGACCCCGGACCCCTCCCCCTTGAAAAATTCCTGTGTGCGCTACTGGTCAACTATCATTTATTCTTCGTAAGGAAACAAATTTATAAAACTGAATAATAGAGTTTAAAAAGTTTCAAATTCTAATATCAAAGAAATCACGTCAAGAAATACGAAAAATTACAATTGTGTAGTTCATTTTTAACTATAAGTTGTGACTAATTTCCTATTACAAGAATATTGTGAGTGATTGATTATTAGTTTGTTAACGCCAGACTCTGAATCTACACGCGATAGAGAATGGTGATGGCTTCTTGAACCAGGATCAAGTTATGAGGACAACCCTAGTCAACAAATTTCCACACCACACCGATGGGAGGATTTTAAGCTTTGTGCATCAGCCACACGACGAGTGTAAAGTGGCATCATAACTTGAATTCACGACACGAAAAAAAATGAGTTAATGAATGTTTACTAACATCCAGGGTTATAGGCAAAACTCCAACGCAATTTTGAAGCTCGGTCAAATGACGAGAATTACACCTTAGCTGACACTCCCATCCCAAGCTACCACACCACACCGACGGAAGGACGTAGATCTAGAGCAGATTAAGCATGCATCAGCCCCTCTACACGGCAGCTTTTCAGATATACTGGGCTCGAACTCATGACACAACGGCGACGAGTTCGTAAAAATGAGCGCTCAACAACCCCGACCACACGGCTTTAATAATAATAAAAAGAATAATAAATATTTCAAATCACCTATCAATTAATAGATGTCTGATGATAAAAACACCCATTTTACACTTAAGTATAAAAACAGGACACATTATTAACACATATATATCCAAAATTATACAAGAAAACCCCTTTCATTAACAATTTTCTTACAGTTCAACACCGAAACGAGTAACCTACATTCCAAATACCGATGCATAAAAATTAAATGCTGGATAATGATTCCAAATGATGCTAATAGTCCAGCCTCATCATAAATCACCGAGATGACGGATGGCTTTTGTAGGGAAAAGCCATGCTCTCTCAACAATACATTACCGACACCTCGGTAGGGAGAGCGATCATTAATAATAAGGGCGCTACAAAGTGCAGTTAGTTGCCCCTTCTGGCCGAGGTACACCTCTTGGTAATTACTGTCATTAAAGGTGATAAAAGATGCTCTTGGAAAGCACTCCTAAACTTGAGAAGCTCTAGTCCTTTCGATAGTTCTATTTTTACTGTTTCTGTTTATTTTTTAGTATCCATGAGGTAGAACGAAAAAAATCAAAATTATCCATCGTAAATTGAAATTATGATACATTTTCGATCATGAAACATGTCTGAAAATTCAGCCTCTGGAATAAAAAACCCACCCCTTCTCCATTAAGATGGTTAATTTGTTTTAATTTTTACATGGTGGTATTCAGAGAAACTAAACTAATTTTTGATATTTATTGATTGCTTAGCAATCACGGTTTTTTTGAAGATAATTTTTATGTCAAGTTGTAACGGGCGCGAGGTTTCCTTCTTGAAATGAACGTAGGCGTTTTCTTAGATACTATAATGTTTTAATTGCCTCCTTCTTACAGAAGATACGTAAACGAGATTGAATCAAATTAATGATTAGGGTGATAGTAGCGCACACAGGAATTTTTCACGAGGGGCTCCGGGGTCGAAAGTTCACCATCCTTGTATTATGCTCCTTTTGATTTTGTCGATTTTCGGGAACAAAACATAGTAAAAAACTAATTTTTGAGTAAATAATTAGCATTAATTTTTTTTGTCGTGTCCATGGACAATCAGAATGTCGTCAGCTCTCCGAACCGCCTCCGCAAGTCTCGGCGCATCAGCGCTGTAAAGAACATCGCGTAGCTCCGAAGCCAGTGGCACCATTCCGAGCTGTATAATATGCGGAGTAAGGGCCGGACATTCTAGGATGTGATCTGGCGTTAGTTGGGCCTCGGTGCAGTTCTTGCAGGTGATGTAAGTTCTAGTTTTGTCTGATGAGATCTTCATACCTTTAAAATGGCCCGTCCTTAGTCTTGCAATTATGGATGTATGATTTCTAGAGCAATCAAAATCGACAATGAGGGGTTTTTTTGTAGCGATAAGGCAGAAGTCTAATTTGCGACCGCATTTGCATCTGCAAGCGTAATGGTGGGACAAAGTTGGTTATCATTTCTGCCCTCTTTGGCCAGGGAGTCCGCATACTCGTTTCCCTCAATGTTTACGTGAGCAGGAATCCATTGCAATAGGCAGGATTTCCCCCTGCAATGCAAACTTTCAAGTAGGACATTGATAGCAGAGGTTATGTTCGTATCTCCTTTAATGATTGCTTCTAAGGCCGCTCTTGAGTCGGAGAAAATAGCCAATCCTTCAGTTGTGCCCGAGAGCTCCAGATGGGTCGAATACAGGATGAGTGCCTCCTTAATTGCAAGAAGTTCGCTGGTAAAATTAGACGCTATTAACCCAGCGTTAATTTTGTGCATTTTTCTTTATTTGGAAGTTGGAAGAGAATGCCAGGTCCTCCCTTGTTGAGAGAAATGTCAGATGAGCCGTCTGTATAGGCAACCGCGAAATTCTCCCGAGAGATTTTCTCTATCGTTTCAAAGCCCTTCTGTTTGAGAATTCTTGCATCTTCTTTCTTTGAGCAAGGGCACATGAGATTTAGAGTAATTTTCGTTTCTTTTGGAGGCCTTCTGGGGAAGGGAGGCTTTTGCATAAAGTTCAAAATGGAATGTTCTAAATTTATTTGGATTCTAATATCCTCATCAAGTTGTAGCGTTGATGATCTTTTAAGTCTCTTCGTATATGTCCACTCATTGAATACTCTGGTGGAGATGTGATCTTCCTTGTAACATCGTAACTTGTTGGTGAACTTAACAGTGGCCGGGGTTTCGCCTCCACTCGAGAGGAGGGAGACCCCACTCCCTTTCAGCTTTTTCGTTGTTAGTTGAGGAAACTGCACCAATAATAATTTTAGATGCGCGATGTTGAATTGAATCCAATTTCTGTTTAGAGGACACGGATGCCGGGACCCAGATTGGGGCAGCATATTCAAGCACGGGTCTAATGATAGAGGAGTATGCATTTTTTAAGGTTCTTGGTCTTGATCCCCAAGTAGTTCAGCAGATTTTTCTAAGAATGTTCAATTTTCTGAGTGCTTTGATAGTAGTTTGCTCAATATGCTTTGTAAAACGAAGTTCAGAATCTAGGGTTACGCCGAGATAGGTAGGGAAGGTGACTCTTTTGATGTTGTAGTCTTCGATTTTAATATCTGCGTTAAAAGTGCCTCTATGCCGTCTGTCCGTGGAGAGAAAACAATATTTTGTCTTATCAGCATTAATGGTCAATTAGAGATCTTTTGCCCAAGCTGCAATGCCTTTCAGCGTTTTGTTTAAATCTTTTTCTGAGACTGCAATGTCTATGTGTATGCCATAGGGCGATGTCGTCTGCATAACATGCGATTTTCGTGTCTGGGTGGATATGGGGGTGGATGGTATCCATGTATAAAAGAAAAAGAAGAGGACTGAGCACGGAGCCCTGAGGTACTCCAGCCCAGAGTCTGTGTGACTTAGAACGCACGCCATTGAACTCAACAGAAAATTTTCTGCCTCTGAGAAGATCGTTGATCCAGAGCAGAGCATTACCTTTTATACCAGAGCTATGGATAATGTCAACTAGTTTTTGTCGCCAAACTCGGTCGAAGGCTGATGATAGGTCTAGGAATACTGCAACAGTTTTCTCATGAGGCTTTTCTTGAAAACCATTGATTATTGTTTGGCTTAGGTAAAACAGTTGGTCAACAGTACTATGATTGGCACGATAGGTTGTCTGATAGAAATGAAGAAAGTTGTGTCCGTGAGGAATTTTATAAGGCGACTGTGGATAATCCGCTCCATTAGCTTACAGAGTATACAAGTCAATGAGATGGGTCTGTAGCTCTTGCAGTTGGTAGCATCCTTTCCTGGCTTTAGGATAGGAATGATGACAGAGCTCTTCCAAATTTTGGGTAATTTACCACTGCGCCAGGAGGTAATAAAAATGTTGAGCAAGTACTTTTTTGCGATTTCTCCAAAGTGCACAATCATTTGACCAGAGATAACATCAGGTCCTGGAGATTTCTTTGGATTTAGGCGCCGAATAGCATATTCCAGTTCTTCAAGGGTGAAATCAGATAGCATTAATTAATAAAATTAATCATTAACAAGTAATTAATTAAATTTTACGTACTATATACTTAGAATTATAATCAATCTGAAAAAAAATCAAGGGCTTTGGGGGGTTCCGGACCCTCCCCTTGTGTGCGCCACTGGTGATAGTGGATAGTGAAATGGCTGTGACAGTCAGTAGTTCATGATTTTCTAACAACCAAGTTAATTTTCAGTATTCCGTTAGAAGAAGTGCTCTAACACGATCCACTACAATATACATTTAGAGTGTCTGTACCCTCTGAAAAGATCCAATTTGTCTGTATCTGCAACTATTATAGATTAATCACGCGAAAATTTCCACCATTAATTATTGTGTTTGTGATTTGCTATGGCTACAACACCTACAAACACGTCAAGTTTAATCAGAAATATTTCAGAAACGGAATCTTCAGAGGTACCAAAACAATATTTAGGAGAGTTACCGTTATATTAATTTAATCAATAAATTATTTTTTGGCAAATAAACACTTTCTTTAAAGAAACACTGTACCAACATATTATGACTTCACTAGAGAGTAGACAATAATTTTTGACAAACGATTAACTTCTGTTCGAATGGATTAGATAAGCCTTCCCCAATGAATAAATTGTTCCATATTTTTTCTACCAAAGTTTTGTATACTAAACTATATTTATCTGCTTATGTAGCAATATGATGTGTTTATGACACCATATACCTGTACATGAAATACAGTAGTTTTCTTTTATGTAAAAATACTCAAATTTTATCCTATTTAACATTAGGAAAACCTAATAAATATTAAATAACAGATTAATTTGTTATTAACGACACACTTTGAAGAAATTTCAGAGTTTTGAGTGACAGACCTCCTAATTTTGAATTTCGGTCAAATGACCAGAGTGATATTAGAACTGGCGTGAGTAAGTGAATATAAACGTCGAACTGTTCAGCTTGTAACGTCACGTCTCGAAAACAACAACATCTGGTGTCGGTTTCTTTGTAGATTCGACGCCCACACGTGCAACTTCCGATGCAGCGCAAACCCTGTTTGACCCCCCCGAGGAATCTAGCGACCCGACCGGAAGATGAGGAGAGAGATGCTTTGAACTTGCACGGGAGCGGTAACCAACGAAACCTCCTCTCACAAAATAGTGGACTCTAACAATCTAATTAATTTTAATAACTTTAATGTATCATTTTGTAAATAATTTTCAATAGTTGTGACGTAAATAAATTCCCTATTTTAATTCACCAAGAATACGCTACCGTTATTCTTTCAAACGTTACAGCTTAGAGTTTTGGTGGCAGCGGTGGGATAAAAAGTTAGCATTCAGGACCCGTGAGAGGAGGAAAATTTTGGATTTTTACGGACGGACCGCAACGCAGGGAGAAAAAGAGATCTTCGGAAGAGCCGTGCTGCGATTCAAGTCAGCTTCGGAGAAAGAGAGCGTCCTGCTCATAGAAGATCAAACTGATCTATAGTGTTAACGGCTAGTGTCCGAAGGGAAAGCGATTTTCGGAAGCCGTTCTGCGATTCAATTCAGCTTCGGAGAAAAAGAGCGTCCTGCTCAAAGATCAAACTGATCTATAGTGTTAACGGCGAGAGTGTCCGAAGGAAAGCGATTTTCGGAAGCCGTGCTGCAAGTAAATTCAGCTTCGGAGAAAGGGAGCGTCCTGCTCATAGAAGATCAAACTGATCTACAGTGTTAACGGCGAGAGTGTCCGAAGGAAAAGCGATTTTCGAAAGCCGTACCACTAGTGCACATAATTTGCTTCTGACAGCAAGCTGAGTACTTCAAATGGGTGAGTACTGTTATATTTTTGAGTTGCAAACTGCATATTGTATTAGGAATTTTGGTTAAAGTGTTCTTTAGAAATTTTGAAATACTTAGTGTTTTTCTTGCATGGGAACAGTGTTATTTTGTTTCTAGAGAATTGTAATTGTATTTCAAGCATTGTGTGCAATTTTAGCTTAAGATTTATTGTGTTGTAAGTCTCTTGAATGATTTTGATTATTTTTAGTGTTAAGTTTTTCTTTGTGTATTTCTGTGTATGCATGGGACCAGTGTTATTGTATTAATAGAGAATAGTAACAATAGTGCAAAATTTAGCGTGACATTTATTTGATATTGTTTAAAAAAATGGCTTTCCTTGGTAAAGGGAAAAAGCAAGACATGTTGCAACTTGCTGAGGAATTAGGAATAAATGCCACTTTAAATATAACTGTCCCTAGCATAAAATTGCAATCACTAACAGTGAAGGTTATGAAGAGGAATTTGTTAAAAATCTGTATGAGACTATCATTGCAAACGGAAAAAGATTGGAAGAGTTAGAAAGGGCTGAAAAAAATGAGATCGGAGGAGTTAGTAAAGGAGCAGGCATTAAAAGAGAAAGAATTACAGCTGAAATTTGATTTAGAAAGGTTTAAAATAGAATCCGGATTTAGGGTAAACGATGAATCAAACGATTCTACAAATGCATGTTCTGTAACCTCTAATTTAAACTTAAAAAAATTGATCCCAGATTTCGATCCTAAGCAGTCAGATATTAGTTTATATCTAGTGATCTTTGAACGCCAGGCTAAAAGGGCGTCAATAGAAAAGAAAGAGTGGGTGGGGCAATTATTGGGTTTGTTACCCCTAGAGATCGTGCAATTTATTGCTCGCGAACCGGAGGAACAAGCCGAAAATTACGATTATGTAAAGAAATTATTACTTAAAAGATTCAAGTTAAGTCCGGAGGTCTTTCGGCAAAAATTTGTCCAACACCAGAAAAAAATCCGATAGCACCTGGAAGGATTTCACTTTTGAAATTACGAATTATCTAGATGAGTGGCTGATTGGCTTAGAAATAAATACCTTTCAAGATCTTAAAGATCTAATGGTGGTAGATCAATTAAAAAACGCGCCAATGCTAGTATGAAAGATCATTTTTTAGATAATTGGGCAAACCTTAAATCAGCTACTCAAATAGCAGAACTCTTTGATAATTATGAGGACGTCCGAAAGGTAAATTCGAAACCCATGGATAGGTGGGGCAGAAATGATAAAATTTTGACATACTCAGGGATCAAGGAAAAAGAAAATAGATTTGGGAAAACTTCCCCCAGATTAGGAGCTTCTGTTCCGAGAGTACTAGAGAGAGAACTTTTGAAAAACGCGTGATACAAAGATGTTATCATTGCAATATGCCTGACATATAAAAGCCGGTTGCCCTAAATTAATAAAAACAAAACGACGGAAACTCTCAATAATATTGAAGGAAATGAAAACCCGGATTTTCTTAATTCATATACAACAAAGGGCTCTGTGAATGGTCACGAGATAGACATTCTTAGAGATACGGAGCGACAATAGATTTAGTATGTGCAAAATACATAAATCCTTCTTTCTTTCTCTGGTGAAAATGTTTGGGTAAAAACAACCGTTAAGCCCAGAATTAGTTTGTTTACCTTTGGCGGTCGGGAAATTTCCGGAAATTTTGGAACGGTGCAGACTAAGGCAGCGGTTTGTGGAAATCACTTAAATCAACACGGTCGATATTTGCTTGGAAATAAAAACGGCCGAGCTAATAAAAGGAAATTTAGGCTATAATTTCCTGCCAGTCGAAATATTGAATGCTGTCCAAACAAGGTCTCAAGTCAAAGCGGCTAGAGAAGAAAGGGGAATAGATAGTGGTGATGCTAAAAAAGGGAAGATGAGGTTATAATTGTTTCTTCGGATGCAGAGGGACGAAATTTTAATACCTGCACTCCAGGAATATGTTCCGGAATTAGCGCTGCTAAGGGTTACGCGAGAAAATTTAATCAATGCTCAAAAAATAGCGAGGAGATTAAACCCTTATACGAACAGGCAGCCAGTCAAGTGCAGGTTACCAATCAGGTTTATTCGCTAGAGAAGGAATTATTGGTCAAAAATCGTGAAGATAAGTTAGGTAACGTGGTGAAGTTAATAGTAGTGCCGGAAGGGTTGCGCGACCCTATTAAATCATTGTGTCATGAGGGAACATCTGCACACCTGGGAATTACGAAATCCAAAGACAAATTAAACCGATATTTTTACTGGCCGAATTGCTATAGAGATATGGAACAGTTTGTAAAAACTTGCGATCAGTGTCAGAGGGCTGGGAAGCCCAATGATAAAAGAAAGCTCCACTAAAATTGGTCCCTGTTATTCAGGAGGTTTTTACTAAGCTAAATATTGATGCATGTGGGCCTCTCCCTATCACATCTAAAGAAAATCGATATCTTATCACGGCCATTTGCATGTCATCAAAATTCCCTGAAGCTTATCCGGTGTCTGATATTAGTTCCGTTAGTGTCACAGATGTGCTGTTAAACATCTTTAGTTGGATGAAGTTTCCGCGTAAAATACAATGTGACCAGGGTACTTCTTTTACTAGTGCTCTGACTACCGAGTTTTTTGAAAGATTCGGAATACTTGTCAGGCATAGTTCTGTGTATCATCCACAGAGTAACCCTGTTGAGCGATTTCATCGAACGTTGAAACGACTCTTACGAGTCTTATGTTTAGATGCAGGCTCCGAATGGGACAAACATCTTCCGTCAATTCTTTTAGCGTTACGAACTGTATCGCACGAAAGTACAGGGTATACACCGTCAGAGTTGGTGTAAGGGAAAAATTTGCGAACCCCAGAGACGTTAGTAATGGAACATTGGATGGAACCGGAAGAAGAGGGTGATCTCGTCACTGAATATATGTTTAAGTTAATAAATAGATTAAAAAGATGTCAAGAAGTAGCTATAAATAAAATGGAGGAAATGCAAGTTAAGCGGAAAACTTGGTATGACAAAAACGCAGTAAAACGTGAATTTAAGGATGGAGATTTAGTCCTAGTGTTAGCTACATCCAGAGCAAATAAATTAGCAGTGCAGTGGATAGGTCCTGGGACAATTTTAAATAAAATTTCGAAACGAACTATTTAGTCGAAATCCCCGGCAGACGCGAAACATCTCAAATCTATCATATAAATATGCTAAAACCATATTACAAAAGGCCAGAACACGTTAACGTAATTATTAATGATGAAACAAAAACTCTCTCGCAGACCAGGAGTTAGAAATCCCATACTTAGAAAACAATTCTCTCATTTATGATTTCGAGGACGTAATCCAGGCTAGCGAGTTGAACAAACACCTTCACGACAAACAAATGGATCGACTGCGCGAATTATTAAATAAATACTCTAAATGTTTTTCAAACAATCCCGGTTTAACTAATCTGGTTGAACACGAAATCCAGTTAGTTAGCGATCAACCAGTTAGACGAAGCCCTATCGAATGTCGCACCGACAAAATGAAATCTTAAAAAACGAAATTAACCGAATGTTAAAATTAGGAATCATTGAGGTAGGAGAATCGGATTACATGTCTCCTATGATTTTAGTTGAGATAGCTGGGAAAGAACCTCGTCCATGTATAGATTACAGGAAATTAAACGGGATCATTAGAACGGAATATTTTCCTCTTCCGAATATCGAAGAACGCGTAGAAAAAGTATCGGCGGCTAAATTTATTACCGTCTTTGACTTATCTAAAGGATATTGGCAAATACCTTTGAGTAAAACAGCACAGCGATACGCAGCCTTCTGTACTAGCTTTGGTACATACCGACCCCTAAGGATGAGTTTCGGATTAAAGAATGCTCCATATTTCTTTAGTAAACTCATGGCTGAATTACTTAACGGACTAGAGGATTTCGTTGTCCCGTATCTAGACGATATCGCAATTTTCTCAGATACTTGGGAGTCGCATATTAAACATATGGAAACGGCTCTGCAGAGAATAAAGAGAGCTAAGTTAACGATAAAACCTTCAAAGTGTAAGTTTGCGCAACAAAATGTCAAACTTTTGGGTCACATTGTGGGTCAGGGTTTTCGCACTCCTTCCGAGATCAAAGTTCAGGCTGTTCTAGAGTTCCCTACCCTCGCACGAAAACCCAAATACGTGCTTTCTTAGGTATAGCGGGTTATTACCAAAAATATATAAATCTGTTCTCGGTAATTGCTGCTCCGTTGACGGATGCGTTGAAGGGAAGAGCAAAGAAGGGAGAAATTAAGTGGACGACCGAGTGTGAAAACGCATTTCGAGAACTAAAAGGGAAACTAATTGATAAGCCCGTCTTGTACGCGCCAAATTTTGAACGAGAATTCATTGTTCAAACGGACGCTTCGAACGCAGGTATGGGAGCAGTTTTAACCCAATTAACTGAACAAGGTGAGGAGCATCCAATCCTTTACCTGAGTAAGAAATTTTCAGAGGTAGAGAAGCGTTATTGTACGACGGAGAAGGAATGTGCTAGTATTGTTTTCGCAATTAAAAGGTTACATTATTACTTAGATGGAAATTCATTTTTAGTTATGACCGATCACAACCCGTTGGTGTGGTTGAATAGAAATGTTAGTTCTAACCCTAGATTGATGCGATGGGCTTTGGCTTTGCAACCATATAATTTTAGAATTGTACATCGGTCGGGTAAAAGTCACAAAAATGCAGATAGTCTCAGCAGATCGGTGATAGATAATTAGGGATTGTTAACAATGTTCTCTTTGCTCATGAATAATAATTGTTGCTTATGTTTTTTAGTTAAAGGTTAATAATTGTATTAAATTTTATTTATTTACTAGTACTGTATATCATATCGAATGGCGATGCGTGTCAAAAGATAAAGCCATGAAAAGCAAATGTATTAATATGCTTAATTTTGTGTACAGGGTTTTAAAATATACATGAGTATTTAGTTTACGCAAGAGGCATATGGTGAAAAATATTTTGTGTGTAAGGTTGTACACTTCGCATATCATATCAACACATGTCGTTAGTATAATTTTATTTAAATATTGTGGTGAAGAATATTTTATGTGCAAGGTCTTACACTAGGCATTTGATATAACATGTTGTTAGTATAATTGATACTAGGCATTGTGATAGGAGTGTTTGTATTTTTATTTAATGTATAGTATGTTTTCTTACATTGCTATTTCGTAATATGGATTTGTGTAAGTTCCCTAGCAAGAACACTCACTCACTAGAAATAAGTAATTCCAAATTTAGTTCAGCGTTTTCTTTAGTAATTAAAATTGCAGCTCAGAAATATAGTGGTGCTTGATGAAGGGATGTGTCGGTAATCTGTCAGTTGTCTCATCGTCATCCCATTAAACTTTTCTCAACGGAAAAGTTCCATAAGAGAGGGCGAGAGCTGTAACGTCACGTCTCGAAAACAACAACAACATCTGGTGTCGGTTTCTTTGTAGATTCGACGCCCACACGTGCAACTTCCGATGCAGCGCAAACCCTGTTTGACCCCCCCGAGGAATCTAGCGACCCGACCGGAAGATGAGGAGAGAGATGCTTTGAACTTGCACGGGAGCGGTAACCAACGAAACCTCCTCTCACAAAATAGTGGACTCTAACAATCTAATTAATTTTAATAACTTTAATGTATCATTTTGTAAATAATTTTCAATAGTTGTGACGTAAATAAATTCCCTATTTTAATTCACCAAGAATACGCTACCGTTATTCTTTCAAACGTTACAAGCTACACAAGGGCTTTTGGCGACGGACCTCATCATTTTGAACCACGGTCAAGTGACGAGGACGACACCTGAACTGGCACCCTCTCTCCTAACTACCACACCAACGGGAGGACGCTTGAGCTCTTGACAGATTTAACGTTCATCGCTCCCCTACACGGTGGGTCTTTAGACGAACTGGGCTCGAACTCATGACATGCATGCCATGATTCGATACCTTGACCACTGGGCTACCGCAGCCCAGGGGTATCTAGTGGCACCAGGGACCCACAGAAACAACACAGGCCACGAGTTAACGACTCATACCACTTGGCTAACCTAAACCCTTAAGGCTGTCTTCGGTTAATGCTAAAGAATAGGACCAGAATTTTTTCAGATATAAAAGAAATTAAACATTTATATGATATTCTGGCTTCACTATCCTTTAGAGAGCAGCATTTTTTTACCATACTTTCCGTTTTTAACCGAGTTACGTATTATATCAATTTCACGTATTATATCAAAAAAGAAAATATTCATGGAATATTTTAGCATTTTTAAAACACTATATTGTTAAAGAGGTATGAGTTATAATATTGCAAATTTACATGGAAATTGAGGCCTTTTTTCTGTCTGAAAATGTGTTTAGCGTTTAGTTCAAGCTCTCGTACTTTTACCGAAGACAGAATTAAATACACTTGAAACAAGCATTGTAGAAAAGTGATTACCAACAATAAAACGAAAACGTACAGCCAAAAGGGGCAAGAGTAATTTTTCTTTCCTTTCAGGATGCGTTGGCACCTTTTCTTTTCCATCCACCACGATTCAGGTTCGGAACTGGAAGACGAGCAATCTATTTTACTTGCCATATTTTTTACGACGCATAAACACGCGAACCCGTGGGAACTCTTCTTAACAGAGTTGGAAGTAAACTGATTAAAAACGAAGGGAGAAAAAAAGGGCACTTTTTTTCTTATTTTAATGATGAGGGATATTTGCCTTTGCCATTTTAATAATCACATGCATCCATTAGCACCGGATAGGTAATTGCGAACTCTGTGGTCGAACAGTTATTTTCTACTGGTTTCTCTCTCTTTTTTTTAAACAGCAACGTGTTTTCTAAAGGCACACCATTTATGTCATCAACCGTAGATTACTAGAACATGAAAGAAGGTAGGATATGTTTTTTTTTCTTCCCACAAATGCAAAATAAAGGGGAAGCGAAATCACATTTAAAGAACGTTTTACTGCCCATCTCTTAAGTTTTTAAAGGCTAGTAGACAATGACTTCAGATTCTGTGAAGACCTTTCCGCTTTGGTGACTTGTGTAGTAAAAACCATTCAGGTCTATCAAGGTCCGGTTAGGGAAAGGTACTTTTGAGGAGTTCATTTCGTATCATTTCCATTTTTTGCCGTCATTGGTGCTTGTTCATTTATGTTTGTTGTTTTTCTTTGAGGCAAGACTAAGTTCAGCAAAGCAAGAAGAGTAGGGGAAAAAGGTTTTGAAATTATGACGAATTATATGAAATATTAAGCATAAATTTCAGTAATTTATGTTCGAAAATAATGCGATCTCTCCAAAATAATCTTTCACTCCGTTTTTTTTTTTTTTTTTTTTTTTTTGAATAATAAATATGGTTTTAGAACTTTCCAACAATTAGCAATCCGCTTTATCTAAGTCATGATCTAAAGGCTGCCTTTGGGTTATGTCGAAGGAAAGGAATATTTTCTCAGGACAAAAAATTTCTTAAACGTTAATATAACATTCTGCCATAGTTATCTGAAAAAGATCAGAATATTTTACTACACTAACTATTTTTTATCGCATTTGAAGCCTATAAAAAATAATAAAATGTATTTCGACTTCTGAAAGATGCTCCTTTTACGTAAAACGAATGTTTACTTTACAATTTAAATGGGAAAACTTAGTTACGGAACGTTTTTTAAGTGTCGAAAATACAATACTACAAACAGATTCATGAATTACAACATTGTTCATCTTCACGAAAATTGGGATTATGCTCTTTCACATTTGGCGAAAATAACCGTAACGTGACGATAGTTCACAGTTGGGGGAAGGGCCTTATTTTCTAAATTCTCACTGGAACAAATGAAGTTAAGAATCATTTGTCCTAAGCTGTATGTCATTTTCTAATTTCGACACCGTTAATTATATTTTGTATAAATCAGTGATGGTGAACCAATGGCACGCGACACATTTTGGGCACTCCACCGAGCACAAAACGGTTTGCATTTCAGTTCAAAATAACAAAGTTCACAACGAAAGATGACGAACAAATGCGAGAAGCACACTCGTTTGTTATTGTCTTGCGCATAGCATACATAGTAAATTTCATTGATACAACTGCAATTTAAAGTTTATTCGTGTTATATTTAGGATTATTAACTGTTATTTAACATAGCTAATTCAGCAAAAAAATAAACAAATAAGCAAGATAAACTAAGTGTAACAGAATTTCAAACTTGGTGGACCGAGAAATATGGCATGATCAGTAAAGGCGATAAAGCGGTATGTGTTTCATATTCTGGAACAGTGGTATGTAGAAAAGCGTCTGTAAAACGGATTCCAAATACATTCAACTGTTTGAAGAAGTTGTCTCGTGCTACTTTAACCATATTTTTATCTACCTATGCCTGCGAGTCATTATTTTCAGAAAAAAATAACATTAAAGATAGCTCAGAAATCGTTTGGCAAATGACTGCTGAAAATAACATGTTGTAATCTTTATATAAATTATTTCTTATATGATCTGCTACAACAGAAGTCACACAAGTGTTACTTTAATTTGAATTACACCTATTACTAAAATGTTACTACTACACAAGGGGAAATATATTCATTCGAAGTAAATAAAGAGTTTTGAGTTGTCAGTATTCAGTTTAATTATTTCCCGATAATCACAAGTCAAAATGGTTTCACGGCACGTCTGTATCTCATGAAACATTTCTTCAGAAAAATGGCACGTTGATCCATAAAAAGGTTCGCTATCCCTGGTATGAATCCCACGCATTATATTGGGCCATTGTTTCTTATTTTCTTGCATGGTCCCATGCTATGTATTAAAGTGAATAAGGATATTCATTCATTGAAACAAAGACGTGTCAATCCAGTCTAAAGACAGTAAATCCCATAGAGACAAGAAAGATCACTCGGATGCATTGGGGAATGTAAGCCTTTATGTATCCAAAGATGGTAAGTCCCTGTAGAGTTCGTGACCATCACCATTGAAATAGTTCCAATTTGAAGGCCACAACAATCTACTGGAGATGAAACCCATAATTTTGAGCCATTCTCATGGAACAGGTAGCTAGGGTCTCAGATATGCTATAAAACGTCAAATTATTGAGTACTAATTGCATAGGAGCTTTCAACAAGAATCCTGTCCAACACTTTCAATGGAATCATAATGAATTGCAATGAACAGCCACATATTATACCAATTGGTTAAAGCAGCTTACCTGCTGGTAAGGCTCTCCAGTTGAATAAAACAACTCCTGTGAACTGTAGCTCAATAATAACATGGCGAAATTTAACACTGGGCATACATGATGTTCCATTGGCGTACACAAGGGAGGGGGCGGAGGGAGCTAACTCATTTGACTAACATTTTTAATTTTCACCACAGACTGACCCTCTACGTTTTTATTTACATGTTTTTTATACTGTAACCCTCCCCCTCCCCTCCTCTCCAAAGAACGACACACCACTGTGATGTGTTTATCCAATGATTGTTTCCTTCTCAAGGGAATTGCAAATCATTTAGCAATCCTCAGCAGCAAGTCACTTAAAACCTTGTAAGAACTATATCAATAAATCGCTGAAATGTTTACGCAGCGTTCTTTAAGCCAAATGGCATATACAAAGGTTCGAATAACCGTACATAAGAGGCTACAGCTCTCCCTCTGTAGGTATCTAGTATAGAAATGCCACAATTATATATGTATATAATAAATAGCTTAAAGATTTTCCTCCAGTTTATTTCAAGAATAAACAATATCCATACATCAATCATCGAAATAAGTTTAGAAAATTTCAATCAGAATGACGAATTTTGGCCAACAAAACTCTCTTTCTACACCGGTAAACACGCCGGGAAATCGAATGCATCTTTCAAAAAGCCAATTTCCATGCGTTATTCCATTTCACGCTTCTCCTCCTCTACATACACCTGTACTACATACAACACAGTGGAATCCCAGCCAACGCAGAAAGTAGGGGGAGATTCACACCAAAAGGGGAGATGTGTTACCCATTCACTTATTTCGCCTTCCAAATATCGGGGTCAGTCGCGAATGCATTTGCATAGCGGCGGTGCATCAAAAAGATGGACGATACATAATTACCACATTTTTTTAAAAAACATCTGTGCTTTTTACAGTTACTTCCTGATGATGGCTGGAATACAAAAAGTAAAAACAAGGAGGCGGGCCGATTACCCAACGAAACGGTTTTAAAAGTCATTGGACTCGGGCACAGTTAAAAAAGCTGCGCGCACCCCGATGTTCGATTATTATTCAGGCGACACGACAGTTTACGGTTTTTCCTGGAGATGTCACGACTTAATAAGCGGCTGTCTTTTCGGATTTGATTTATTTTTACCACGAGATATTATTAATTAATATTAAACATGTATCGGACGAGTTTTTTTTTTTTTATTATTTATTATTCTTTTTTCTGGGGTAAATTTAGAACGTTAGTGTTTGCTTTGAAGCTCATTAGGAATGGACCTTTACGATGCTAATGAACTCGACAATTTTATTTCTCTCCTCGTGTTGTTGTTTTTTCTTCTTCTAAAACTTCAATTTTGGTAATTGTGACGGATGGCTTTGACCGGTAATGGAACCAAGTGCCCCCGACAGCAAAATCTAGAAAGAGTGAGGCCGCGTTACGTTGGTTTATCTTTTCTTTCTGGCAGTCAAGAGTTTTAGTAATAAAATTAAACGCAAACATCTTTCAACTGATTTAATCCATATTTTAAACAATTATAGCATGTAAACAAAATAATTCGAATTTTACGCATTGTAAAATGAAAATGATATTAAATGAATCTCAATGATATTTTTATCACACGATTTAGAAACTATGTTTCTCAATCGCATTCAATAGCAAAAGCATGTCTATTAGTACAAATACTCGGAAAAACAAATTGTTTTGAAAGAAATATAACAATCGCTATTCGAGTGAGCTTTACAGCCAGTAAGCGTATCGGGATGTTCACCACAAAATAAACATAATGTTAAAAAATAATAATAATAAATACTTCAACAAAATTTGGGTAATTATCGGCGTAAAGGAAGGCAAAAAGCACGAACGTCTGGCATGACCAGATTTCTAATTTTGTACAAAAGGTAGCGTTATGTTCTAAAATTGATGCCAGTAGCGCACACAGTATTGTGATTTCCGTACAATGAAAGCACTCGTCATAGTCTGAGCTAAATTATCATGTGGTTGAATAATTGACCTTAGTTACATTTGACTATACTTTATGTGGCATAATGGTGAGTGAAAGACACGAATTAAAATGTCATTATGGATTTTTTTTTTCTATGCTTTAAAATTGCGATGTCTTATATTTAGAGGCCATTTGTCACTTCTAATATTGCGTTATATAAATTGAACCAAAGATTTTCTCAATGGTAAACCTATCCATTCTTTATTTGAATTTGTAACCAATATCGCACACAAGGAGGAGGGCAGGTTTGGACCCCCCCCACCCATAGCGCTTGATTTTGTTTTCCAATTTATTATAGCCATATGTATATAGCACGTAAAACTTAATTTGGTATTAATTATTAATTTTATTAATTATTACTAATTATTTATTCAACAACTAATTTTGTACAGTTTTTTGTTTCCAAAAATCGACAAAATCACAAGAATACATTGGGCGGCGTATTGGAGCATAATACAAGAATGGTGGAATTTCGACCCTGGACCCCCACTCCCTTGAAAAATTCCTGTGAGCACCACTGATTGATGCATACACGAGTTGTTGATAATACAAATAGGGGGCGCTATTTCCAAATACGAACAACCTGTTAACAGTGGTAAATTTGAATTTAGTTTCTTTCAGTCATTTTATTAACTTAAGAAACCAAACACGAAGAAAAACACATCAAATTCTAGCTCATACTGTGTGGTTGCTATTATAAATTTAGTTGATGGAACCTTAATTATAGTTTAAATTTTTATCATTTTATTATCATAGTGAATTTATGGTTTTGGATAATTTATATCGCCAACGCTCGTATTAGCAACAATCGCCAATCTATGTCTCTTAAACAGATAAGTACCACAATTTCGACATATTTTATTCATTTATTGCAGAAAAATCTACGACTAAGAAATAATTCCTCTTATTAATTCATTTAATCCAGGCCAAATAACAGAATTGTTCAACTACTATAGATTCAGACGGAGAAATAAATGTGTTCGCTAGATAATATCAAGAGAATTAGACCAGAGAGTATATAAAAATTATTTTTAAAGGTGCATTTATTTCTTAGTGAACTATTCACTACATACAAACATGCTTTCTGATCGTTTTGGAAAATAAATTAGTTATTTCAGCATCGTTAGTTAGTTCCTGTAAAAAATAAATCCTAAAAAACTAGGCGGTGAAAACTTAAAGAGGTCTTTAGATCCTATCTGTATGTTAACTGAAGTAATGTTATTTAAAAATAATGAAGTTGTTGTTGTTTTCTGATGCCACCTGTCTGACGTAGTCAGATCGAGGCCCACGAAATTCATCGTGGCATGGGCAAGAGGTACGCCTGTCGTTGGCCTTGAGCACCATACAGGTGACAGTGCGATTTAGCTCGGCGAAATTCCCCGAAGGGACTATAGATGGCAACACGACCTCTATCTCCACCTCCACAATTTCTGCATGTAAACTGAAGGGGAGGGAAATATTCTCCAGTCCCTGCGCTCGTGATTAAGCCCACAAGACTACGGACCCACTGATTTAACGAGCACGTACTCCGTGTGTACTCGGAGGGTGTTTGGTGGCATCGGGCATTGAACCCAAGCCTTCCGGTCTGGAGTCCCATGCTCTAACCACTAGGCTACCCACGGCCCTAAAAAAATAATGAAGTAAAAAGCTTTAATTTTTTAAAATAAGGTTAATTCAAGTAAAAAAAAAATCCCTTAAACAAAAAAAAAAATTATATATCACTTTTATAATACCGATGTTTCAAATTCTATACAATGCTTTACTTCCGTATTTAAAAGTTGTTTTTTTGGTACTCTAGTAGTGTGATAACAAAATGTTAAACAAAAATTCCGTTACTTCTTTGAAACGCATCCTTATCTTAAACACATAGTAGTAACTTGTGATTAAACTGCTCGGGAAAGTGATAAGGAAAATATATGTAACGAATTTCATTATATCAAACCTAAGTTTTAATTTTTTTTACATTTTTGTATGCACAGTATATAGGTAGACTATTTTAACGAAATTCGACAGGCAAAAAAAGTTTTAAGAAGAGAATTAAGAATCAATTTAAAAAGAATGAGTAAATAAATATATGTGAACAAATATGTTTTTTGAGTAAGTGACAGCGAGAATTCCATTAACGTCGGCCTTTGAAGCAACACGAGGGCTATTGGTAACGGATCTCGTCATTTTGAACAACGGTCAGATGACTAGGCAGACATCTGAGGCGGCACCCCATCTCCTGACTGATTTCATTTGCAACGGCCCCATTACAAGGCGGGTCTTCAGTGGCACTAAGGCTCCAACTTATAACAGGCGAGTTCACAAGCATGAGTGAGTGAGAAGTATACAAACATCATACACAAGGCGACGGACCTTGCAATATTCAGCCTTGGACAAGTAATGAGACCCTTTCCAAACAACCACACTACGAGAACGGGAGGACTTTGAGTTCGACAGATTCAACAAGCATCATTCCCCACAGCACTGTGGAGGATGAGGTCTTCAATGGCACCAGGATTCGAACCAACGATATGCCGACCACGAGTTCGTTAACATAACCACTAGGCTACCACAGTCGCATATATTTAACATATATTATATTTCGTTAACACCAAGAAAAACACGACATCATTTAAAAATAGGCTACCAAAAGAAAGACCAAAAGTGAAAATTACGGTCATTGTGTTGAATAAATATTCGAAATTTAAACAAAAGTACGACAATTCATTTTTTTAAAAAATGTGGACAGTAATTCTGTATTAAAAGATACCATCCATTTTAAAATCAGAATATAAAAGAACTTGAAATTAAAATAAAAACAAATCATTATCCAAAAAAAGTGGTAAATAATAATTTGAATACTTTTGTGAATGCATATCCAGTCATTAAATGATCAGAAAATTACACAGATCAAAAGCAATTTTTTATTTCTAATGGACTTTTTAGGCGAAATGAAAGAGTAATTCATGCCGCGTTTCCCAAATATTCGAAAATATTTTCAAATCACGAAAACTCGCGGATGTGAGAAAAACACAAGAAAAGAAACATAGCATTAAAAATCAAAATAAGTGGTATAATACGATTGCTTGAAAAGAAGGGGGAAATATTCAAGTCGAGTGAAATAACCTTTGGATAAATTGAGTGACATGGAAAAGTTCAACGTGAATCTGTTTTGGTTAAAAAGAATTTCATAGGAACTTGGGAAAAAAAGAAGCTTTTCATTACACAAATAGACAAAAAAAAAGAATTTTGTTTTTCATTGGGGGAAAGGTTTGTGTATTGGGAAAGATTCATTTTGAGTCAAGATTCGAAGAGAATTAAGTTGATTGAACTTGTCTTGAACCTGAGCACAGTTCAAAGATTAAACATTTGAAACGGTAAACATACCAACATTTAATACTTACCTATTTCTACCATAGCAAAGCCCGTCTTTTGACCAATTATAGAGTCAACTGACATCCAATGCTCCAAAATCAAAGACTTGACAACGCCGACGAAGAATTCACGCCCACAAAATTTGATGATAAAGAGTTGATGAAAATTTTGAGTTTTATGATAAAGAAAAATTCCCGTCTATGAATGCAAAATATTACATATTTTACTTGAAACTGGGTAGAAATTAAAACTTTGTTAAAATGTATGGAATAATATTGTAGAGCATTTCCCTATTTCACATTTCTTTCTACGAAGAGAAACATCCTATATTCACTCAAAAATGTTAAGTCTGCACTTTCGATAACTTTTCTATAATGGATGGAAAAGAGGAAATAAATTATTTTACATATTGAACTTTTATCAATCAAATTATCTAGTGGAGCAAAGGCGGCAACATTAAAACTTTTCCCATTATTTTATGTGAACATTTTCACAAATGTGTTTAAACATTAGTCCAAAGATTGGCATTGTGACGTAGTGGACGTGATAATAATGTCACAGCAAAATGTAGAAATAAAAGAAAAATTTATTTTCTCAACAAAATGTCTCTTATAGCCAAGCCGATGCATTCAGTCTCTTATACGTGGGTGTTCAATCACTGCACCTCGCTGCTTTTCCCGAAGGATACTTCCACATATTTCTATGAAGTGGGTTGGGTGACTTTTACAACGCCACCGGCGTTCATTCTCTTTCCCTTCTCCAGGAAAATCCTGATCTTCATTTTTCGTCTCTCTGCTCCCTCGTCTCCTCCCTCTGATCTCTAATCTCTTCTCGTGTCTGTTTCGGCTCCTTTCCTCTCCTAAATAGAAAAACCCTTTTAAACACCAGGGGCGGGTCCACAACACGCCCCTCGTCCCTTATCATTGGCAGGCAACCAAAGTCTTCCCACGGTCCTCGGCATAATTAAGTGTCCTATTCGTGCGGAAGACACAATCACACACTCTGACCCGTCGGGAATGTAATGGCGCCAGATTTCTCGTCCAACATCTGGTCAATTGTCACCGCTTTTGATTCTTAAATCCATTCTCTCGCCATCTGCCTAGGCGACAGTGTTCTCCATAAAACAGGTTTCAACAATTGTCGCCCGGTGGGCACTCCTATGTCCATTTAGACTTTCAGTCCAAGTGTCGTCGCGGCTCCGAGGCCAAACAATAAACAATGACTCCACGGACACGTGCACTGGTCTCTTATCCACCTGCTCTGAGATATAAAATTTGGCGTGGATGGAAGGGGTGTGGTTCGCACCAAACAAAGTCGTCACAGCATACATATGTGAGTCAAATCTTTCGTGGAAATTATTTTCAAAACGAACTTTGTAGGGTCTTCGATAATTTGATTTTCATTTATGTCGCACTCTGAAACAACTCGAAGGCTATTGGAAACGAAACTCACAATTTTGAACGAGGGCAAAATCAAGTGACGAGAACATCAAACTTGGCACCCTGTTAACAAAAATTTACCTTTCAGCATTTGTTAATGCGAAGAGACTGTTTGCGCGCGGTAAAAAAAAATCATTTAAACATCGTAACGGGCTACTTCACAAGATTTCTTTCTTAAAACGGAGTTTCCTTTGATGTCGTTATAAAAAGTTAGCTGCCACCTCGCAAAAGAAGCGTGATCTGCAGATACGTGAAATACTATATTAAACTATTTAAAGGGATATTGCTTCCAGTTTGACATTTTCAAGTATCTTGAAAGTTAGATCCGAGAGTGAGCGGATATTAGGAGGTTTACACCAGTTGACCTGCATCCCTTGTTTGTATCAGATAATTAGAATTTAATTCTTTATAACGCAATTGCAAGGCTCTGATCTTTCCATCATAAACTTAAATTACTTTGAAGTATATTTGTGTTTGTAATTAGTTTTGGCTTTTACACCTAATTCAACGTCGGTTCTACATCAAAATCGTTCGAAAGATGAATCCTTGTAGTGAGTGATAACTAATCATCCCATCCCACTGCGTTTCGAAAGTTACGAGACATTTTGGCTGCTTAAAGTGATCATTTTAGTCAAGACAGAAATAAAAAGCTAAAGACATGCAATAATAAAATATACACAACCATTACTTATGTATATTGAACTTCCAAATATTTTTGCAAACACAAGCAAACATTGGCCTTTTGTTTAATGTTTATGTACGCTCTAATACTATAGATTGTTTAGGTTTGCTAAATGTACAACTTAACTACAATTGAGATCCTGGCAACATGTTTGAGTATTGTTGTATCTTTTCAAAACATACCATTGTACTATCACAGTAATAGGATCTTGATACAACAAACAAATCGATTTTAGGGGGGTTTCTTAAAAAAGAGCAACTAACCGATTAAAATGTCACGATGAGAAACGTGAGAACTAGTAGTGTTTTTTCCCCGCTTTCATATAGAGAATCAAGAGATTGATAGATTAGACAGCGACCTTACCTTGTTACGGTTCGCCGGCAGAGAGAAATCCCAATCCGGAGCAACGAATAAGTATCCGCAACAAGATACCTTCCGGGTTGCCTATAAAATAAAAAAAACTATCAGTATAAAAGCTCTAAAAAACATAATAACATCTTCATAATTATTGTAATTCACATTTTGCATTTTGACAGTTTTGTGTCACATTTTAAATATGTCAAATAAAATATTTAAAAAAAAACATACACGCACTCCATTACAGTGTTATAATTAGGGACTAGGCGAGTTTTCACATAAGGAAAGAACACGGCATTTTCCACACGGGGGACGAAATGTTCTTGAGTTTTTATACATATTTTTCCTACGAAATTAAACTTTGAATTAATACTCTTTATTGATGCAATAATTAAACAACTTCCCTCTTGCCCCTGTGGCCGCAAGTAGCCGAGTGGTCAAGACCGAGTGGATCGTGGCTCGCCTTGTCACGAGCTCGAGCCCAGTACCACTAAAGACTCGCCGTGTAGGGGAAAGATGCACGTTAAATCTGTCGAAAGCTTAAACGTTCTCCCGTTGTATGGTGTGGTAGTTAGGAGAGGGGATGCCAGCTCAGGTGTCGTCAACGTCACTTGAGCTTGAGTTCAAAATTACGTTGTCCGTCGCCCAAAGCTCTCGAGTAGCTGAACAGTGCGACGTTAATAATCACTCACACTTGTCCCCCCCCCTGGTATGGTCAAATCTGTTTTCTAAGACAGCAAAGTCTTCCAGTTTATAGAGTGAATGTGTATTAACGTGTCGCGCATAAAGCGACCCAAGGGCTATTGGCAACGAACCGATGCTCAAAATTACGAGGTCCGCCGCCAATAGCGCTCATATTGCTTGAAAGTTTTTTTCCTTGTCACCTGATCAAGTGAAGAGAATGACATCCGAGCTGGCACGTCCTCTTCAAACTACCTCACCATGCCTACGGAGGACTTTGAAGCTCGGCAGATTTATCATGCATCAGCCCCTCTATTCGGCGTGGTGCCAGGGTTCGAACCCATGACACACCGAATACAAGTTAATGACCCTAATTACGAGGTGACCATGGTCACCTCGTAATTACCTGAAATTCTGATCTAAAATTATCTCTACCTAAATGTCAAAGAATTAAGAAAAGCTATCCAGATAAGAAAATGTCCCAAAATTTATATAAGTTTGTGATACGTATAATCATTTATACGTATATGATAAGATCTTAAAAATTCAAAAGATTTTATATAATACTTATTTTTTTCATTTAAACATCCAAAATTCAAAATACATTTAATGTAAAATAAAACATGAATCAAAAGGGCAGAGATATTGATTCTAATGGATATTTGTAGTGTATTAAAATTTGCCGTGATATTTGCATAAAATACAGAAACGCTAGAGCATTTTGCTATAAAAATAAGTATATTTTTTATGCGAGTCCTACCTTTTTTTTTTAATGACGTAATGATAGACTTAAAATGAATATGTTTCACAAAACTAAATTTCAGCCTTCTGAAATCTAGATCCTTGGAAGTTGTCACTGGCGCGGATATTTCTTTCTCGTAATCTCCTATATCTTTCATAAATCTTACATCAACTCATTTCATACTATATTCAAACCCATGAATGGCAAAGAGTTTTTCTGCGGCCCGCCAAGGCAGAAAATGTTCTTCATGTTTGGGTCAATATATATTTATTTGTGAGCTCTTTCTTGCATGAAGGTCAGCAGAAGTAAATATCGACACAAATTGGATGACATTCACTACAGACTGATGAATATCTCGACATGCAATCTCATTCTTTAATTTCAAAAATATTGTAGAAAAGTGTGATAGGTACATTTGTCTCATTAAGCTCATTCTAAAATTAAATGTGCTTGCAGCTATAGATAATAGGATATTATCACAACAAATAATTTTAATAAAACTGCCACTACTGTATTTAAACTTATTTATTGATATGGTGCAACCTTTTCTGAGTTGTAAATTTAACTAATAAATGCCACCATTTTAAAAAGGTATGGTCCTCCATTATCCTTCTCTGTCGCAATGTGGCCCTCGGGCACAAACCCCCGTTTTAATGCGATGTTTTGAGAATCCACCACGAAGAAATTTCTGTTGGTGCAAGCTGTATCGAATTAATAGCTACATCTTCCAATTGGGTCGCTTTATACGGGTCGGTTCTATTTGGTAAGATGAAACGGATCCCCGAAAACAGATGCCTCTGTCAAGAAAAAGATGATAACTCTACCCGCATGCGCAGCAACACACAACTTAAGTCGTTCTACGCCGATAAACATATCAAGAATGAATGAATGAATAAATGAAGAGATTTAAGAAGGAATATATAAAGCATCAGCATTTTTATACGGTACCTTAACGCGGAGGATTGCAAACAACTGCAAGATGAAGACGCACCCAGCATTTTGTTATTTAATCGTATAAGTGGAGTCAGCAAAGGTCAACAACCTGCAAGAGAACCTCACAAACAAGGAAGGAAAAAGAACTCAACAAAACGAAAGAAAAAAAAATTCCAAAAACGACAGTAAACAAAAATGCTAAGAATCCCAGTAAACCGATAACACGTGCTCCTGAAGGACGAAAACGTACAAACATTTTGCAAAAAAAAAAAGTTTGCTTAATACAGTAATCCTAACAAGTCATCTTCCTGGACCATCATGTAGGATGAGAGTCCCGTCTAATCAGATAGGGATGCTATGAGAAAGACAACGAGGGGGAAAAAACCGCATTCTTAATATATTCAAGCAATGGAGAAAAGAATTTACATTGAGATTGGAAGCGCATACATCTTATTCCCAGATGGTGAGTATGCAGATGAGAAAACGTGACTCTAAAGGCATACTTGCTGGAAACAGAGATAAGAATAAAATAAAATAAAATAAATAACGCTGAAAGAAGGGGAGGAGCAGGGAAAAAAAGACGACTAGGGCGGTTTTTTAATAGAATGATCACGTCTTCACCTCAGTTTATTTTTATAAACGAATTTATTCACTTTTATGTAGAGTGTGTGTGTATGTTCTCTCCCGGTAAAAAAAGGGTCAGATCAAGCGGCCACAGAGGTCACGTTATCGCTATCTGCAGCGATAATCGAGTTCTTTTTAAATGAGCAGCTCGCAGAGGACCCTGCAGAATGAAGAACAAGAAGCGTAAGGCACACTGCTTCGCGCCTTTGCACTGCCTTCCAGAGAACTGTAATGACGGAAGTTCGCGCACACGGACGGCAACATTAATTGCAGTCATCGAAAAAGTCCCTTTTCTTTAACGCAGTGGTCTTCAAACTATGTTCTACGCAACATTGAGGCTCCAGGGGTTTCACCAGTTTCAATAATAAATCGAAAAGAGATAATTATAAATGTGTATGCAAAATGGATTAATGTTCTCTATGAAGTTTGTACAATCACAAGTATCTAAAGCTCATCCCAGTCATTAAGAAACTGAAATATTTATCTGTACATAATAACTTTATATTTAGCCATACTTTTTAAACAAGTATTTTTGCGTAATAAAAGAATATTTAACAGTTTTTTTTCTTTATATGAACCACCTACTAGATTGTGAATATTCTATTCTTTACTATCCTAGGTTCCGCGAAATAATTTTATATTCGTTAGTAAAATGATTTGCAGAACTAAATAGGTTTTTAATGGAAAATGCATTTTTTTTCCATTTGTGAGGGAAAATTACTCATAATGAAGGATTGGGAACAACTTATCAGATTTGAGGTTAAAATATAAATTTGTTGTTATTGTAAACTTTTTACCATTTAAAAAAAATTTTCAAAAAAAAAAAATACTTTAAATCGAAGCGATAAAGTTCGTGTTGATGTTTATAGGAAACAAGAAGATTGAAAAACAAAGTTTTACCACTTTTAAATAAATACAATTGAGTGCGGTAGACTATTGCGTTGACTATTAAGATGAGATGAATTGTTGAAAAAAAAAAATTCCAAAGTCAGTTAATGATTTTTTCAATATTTGTAAATTAACGTGTTTGTCATTAGAATGCATATTAGGGTGAACCGAAATAATTTTTTCTTTTACAATTTCAAAACCTACCTTTGCAGAAAAGATGTTATTTGGTATATAGATAAAAGGGAAAATAAAATTAATTAATTTATAAAAATTAAATACTGCCGCAAGGGAAATGAAGTCTCTCTCTCTCTCTCTCCAGTTACAAGAGAAAAAGAACAATCAGATACATTTAACAACTTTTTAAGTACTAACAAGAAATATAATAAAGAAAAAACAAGTCCAACTAAAAAACAACAACAAAAATTTTATTATATATATATATATATAGTTACTTTTTATCGAATAATTACAATTAATATAAATACGTATATACATATAACAGAATCCCAATATTAAGAGCAATTAATTTCTATTAATTATCATTAAAGTATCGTATTGTAATCCAAAACAATCGTGTATATAAAATTTCAGTTCAACTAAATGCTTTACAACGTGAGAAAAAAAATCTACCCCAAGTCGCTAAAAGTGAAGCCAACGTGACTGTATCTGTAATTCTTTAAGTTAGTTAGTTGTAATTCTTTAGTTTCAGTCAATTAATTTTAATTAATTGTAATTAAATTATCGTATTGTCACACAAAACAATTGTGCATAGAAAATTTCAGCTCAAATGAGGGCTTTAAAAAGTGAGAAAAACTTTCAAAGTTTTGACACGTCCACCAAAATGGTTGCTAAGTAGCCAAAAATTATGCCAAAGTGGCAGTATCTGTAATTCTTTGAATATAATTAGTTTTAATCAATTAATTTTTTATTAATTATAATTAAATTACCGTATTGTGATCCAAAATAAACGTGCATATAAAATTTCAGCTCAATGGAGCGCTTTAAAATTATTTTATTAACGATTGAAAATTTGAACAAGATAAATAAATAAACTTATAGAGAAAGTGAGCTGATAGTAGGAATTGTAAAAAAAATCTACTGTCGAAATGATAGTAGCGGAAGACACTTGGATCAGACTGATTCGACGGTGCTGGAAGAAACCTGGGGTTGTGAAATATCACGTACACACTTATCAATAATTATTGCAGTAGGTTATTTATAGTGTAGAAAAGTCGTTTTTTCTTGAATCCAATTCTCTGACCATAATTGTCTTTTTCTAGTTTTTTTGCAAAATTCCACACATCCGCTTCAATATTATATTTGTCTCCTAATCTCCATACCACAGAACATTTTTTCCGCATAGGTATAGTTTCCGATTAATAATAATTTTCTTTTCTCCACAAAACATCCTCATGTATACATTAAAGTGACCAATGTGTTAAAAAATTAATTTGCAGCCAGGAAATAAGTTCAGTGTTGTGAATTAGGACCAGGTGGTTCTGTCACCCCGCTCAGACCCCACGTGGTCTATCTGGAAGAAAACCATATGTAACGGATTCTGCCACAGTGTTAATCTTGATCTTGGCTTCAACGTTACTAGATGTGCCGTTGTTTACTCGGAGATATTTTTCAGTCTAATATTTTAACTTGTTAAGTGTTAATCTTGAACTTCGGCATAACTAGATGTGCCACTGCTCACTAGGATTTCCCTCCGAATAATAATCAGTTTAACTTGGTGATTTAATTTGTAAAGCTTATTGTTTTATTTAAATTTGTGATTGTTACCAATAAAACCAGGAAAAGACTAACTTGGTTTCAAGTATTATTTGAACACGCGCACCAGTATTGTTTATATTTATTATTTAGAACTAAAAAATGACTGAATAAGCGAGTAAAGTTACTCGTTGTAGAATAAAAACATCTTTTTCAACAACGCATCCAAATGAAATACAACAATAGTTTAAAGAAATATCCAACTGCAATATTTTCTTTTGAAAAATTTCAAAGAAAAAGTCTTCTGGAATCACTAATATAAAGACATTACTGGAACATTGAAAAATACAGACTTACAGCCCAATTTCTCCAATCACTTCTCAAGCCATCGCATTAAAACACACACGCGCTTGTTTACATAGGCAATCAACATCCGACACGTTCGCCATCCATCGAAACGTCGCAGCGGGACATTGCTAATAAAACAGTTCCCGATAGAGATAAAACACCATCTATTACGCTAACGGTCATCCATGTCCAAACGAACGGAAGAGTGCATCGCCTTCATGCTCGGGTGGTCACCTGCAACCAGCAATTAAAAGGTGCACCGATTCATGTCTGCGGCACCACAGGAAGAAAGTTCGCCACAGAGGAGTGTAGCATCTCCCCGTTAAGTGACACGTCCCAAAACTGTAATGGTGACAGATTCTGAGGTTGACCTTCGGAGGACAACGGTAAATAAGGCACACATGCGTCTTCAGCGGGGCATGCTACTGCTTCTGCGACATGTGTCAAGACACATTCAGTTGGGGGAACAAACATATGTGTCATGTGCAACCAGAAGGAAGTAACGGAGACACTCAGGGAAATCCGGTCAGTTGGGTCTGCGATGCAAAACGTTCTTTTCAAAGCGCACCTTCTCTCATACGGATCATGTCCGACAGAGGATTTGCACCGCAAAGTGACAATAAGGAATAGAATAAAGTGATAAATAAAGGAATGTTTTTCTGTCTTTCGCGCCAGTGCACATCTGAACGGCACCTCATACATATTCTTATACTTGGCTCAACCTAAAAATGTTTGTATTCATCAGTATTCGAAATTACCCCAAGCTCATAAACAGGAAAGTTGACTACGGTGCTCATAAAGGAAATGCCATAGAGACAGACATAAAAGGAAACAAAAGAGGGCCATGTATGCATTTTAAGATAGTAATACTTGTTCTCAAACATGATAAAATATATTTAATATATCTGAAAACTACTAAAAAGTTTCACAGAAATTTATATTTCCTAAATGTTGTCATATCTAAATTTTACAATCCACACAATTTAAGTATTACTTAAATCATAGGTAATATTTAACAAAGTTCATATCTAGGAAACTTCAGCAAATAAAAATTGCATTATACATAGTGACTTGAAGCCCCTGTTAATGAATTATTATTCAAAACAATGTATCAAAAATCATTAAAATAAGAAGTTATGTTTCACAAATACAGCAACTATATTATTGAATCGTAGCTGACAGTACATATACAAAGTTCAGTTTAATATGCTGAAATTGCAGCTCAATTAAGAAATTTTAGGATAAATATTTTAACCAACTGCAATTCATAGCCTTTTAAAAAAAGGTCATTTCAATACTGTGCAAAGCTTCTAATTTAAACATGTAATAACCTTCACTCTAGTTATAAAAGTAACTTACATTTAATTTTAAACGGTAAATGCGACCCACTTTCACGACATCCATTTTAATGCATTTAAATATATTAAAATTATCTAGAAATAGTGTGCAAGTGGGTAATAAAAGCGCGAAATGAAATAAAATCTAATATAATTAAAAATATTAAAGAATGTAGTATATCTGAAATCTAGAAGAAACGGTAGATGATTGTTTTATTTATGGATCAGTAGCCGTGATGGTGAAAAATAAAATGTCAATTCGATGATGTACATGAAGATATAACGGAAGGTAAATAGGACGATATTATTAATGTTATCCAAAAATGAAAGCTATTTAATAATTCAGCAGGTAAGCCTTTTATTTTTTAAAAAAAACAGTACTTGTGGATACATGTGTAGCAATCTCATTTTTTTTACACTCGTCTTTTCTTTATCCTTAAGGTATCCGTCTATTTGAAACAACTTTTTTAAAAAAAATTCCAGATATGGTTTTTTTTTTGGTTGTTGTTTTTAGATTTATTTAGTACAATTTTAAGAAAAATATGCTAAAATTAAGAAATTATTATTGCTAAAATGGGAAAAAATCGGTAAAAATTTACAGAAAATTGCACAAACGAGGCCCATTCTGTGTGTGTGTACAACAAGTTTATAAATAAATTTTCAATTTTGTTGTGTTGCTTTGCTATTCATTTTTTAAATGACCTTCAAGAAAAGAGATATTTCAACTTGCACAAAAACTGGAGCACTTTACCTTAATTATTATATGAAATAGCTTAAAGAAAAACAGAGATCATAAGGAAATGTCAATTTTGTAATGAAACAGTGATTGATAACTCTAAAGGTTGAAATATTTCTACTATGATAGAAAACATAGACAAAAAATGTCATTTAATTATTTTTAAAACTTTTTTGAGTAATCGTTAACCCCGTTTGAGCATTTTCTAAAAACACATTTCGAGTAAAACGCGTTTTAAAGTATGCCATCTTGCTTGAAGTTTCAATAAAACACATGTAGTTTTTGTTTTATTGAATGGAAAATAATAAACTTGGTATTGCTAATAAAGTAAAATGATAAAAAAATTGTCAATTTTCGGATCCTTTTTATAGCCGGCATTTAACGCGCACCCTTCCATTGTGATTTTATTCTTGTGTCCAAAGTTCGCGTTACGCAGAAATTGTGCTCAACTGGTTTCATTTTTTATGTAAAAATCGTTTCAATCTTCTCCATTCTCAGCCATTATTAGTGTCACATTGTTAATAATCATCCAGTCACAGACGTGAATATTTATTCGAAATAGAAACAAGGAAGCCATTCATAGTACCAAAGACCATTCAATACCAATTACGAGAAGCCGGAATGTTGAATCCACAGATAATTCAGACCTCATAAAACCGATTACCTGAGAGAATAAAATAAAAGATGCCGTCAAACTGATGAAGGAAAGCAGACGTCGAGACAATGTGTCTGCCTGGGGCGAGTTGTCTGTCATGGACCACTGAGTGTTGATGTGACATCGTCAGACATGACTCTGCGATAATATTTAAAAAAAGCACCCACTGCCAACACCCGTTCCATCTTTGACCCAAATTATACCAAATTTATCTGATAAATTCATCAACAAGGCCAGCTCACTTGCAAGCTAAGCGCAACTATTTCAATTGTTAACATTTTTTGAGTTTACATAGAATATATACAAAAGATATACAAGGTTTTAAGAACAGGACACATGCAGGAATGCTTCATTAGAATTTAATTCAAAACAATTACTGTTTAAGCTGAAATTCCACGTTGTAACTAACTATATTCATTACACTATTTCATTTAAATACATATTAAAGCTCCCCTGAATGTAATGATAATTAAATGGAAAATTTCTACTTTACTGCTGAAATCCAAATTATTGAATGCATTCGAATACAATTAAATGACTCCAAAAGGGTAAAAAAATAATGAAAGTGTCTCTGGAATTAGATTGCTCTTCAATTATTGAAAATACGTTTCCGAATATTTCTAAAAGATATTCCCCTCATTAAAATAAGCATACAGATATTCTCACTCGGATTGATTTTAATTCAAATCGCACAGTGAAGCAACAAGAAGGCTCTCTGCAACAGATCTAATTCTCAACCACGGTCAAGTGACGAAGACGACACATAAATATGCATTCCAACTTCCACACCCCGCCAATGGGAGACTTTGAGCCGCGACAGATTTAACGTGCATCAGCCCCTCGAAAACAGCGGGTGCTAAACTCATGACACGCCAGCCACGAGTTCATGCTCATGACCACTCGGCAATCGCGGCCACTTTCAGAAATGGGAGGAAAAGGATAACTACAGAAAAACCGTTATTAGATTCACTTGGATTACACCAGCTTCACATTTATTAATTAAAAAGCGTCATACATGACTGTAACTTAAGATATACAAAAATAAGTACTGGAAATAAGTTTTGTCCTACACAACATGTTCCATGAAAATGTCTTTAATTTTAAAGGGCAAGTAGCACTTAACACCAGCGGTTTTTAAACTTCCGATTGCCCCCTGCCTCCCCTTTATGTATCAGTCTAACATCATGGAATCCCAAGATTTTGAACACCCTCCCTGACTCACAACACATGGCTGAGTAATTTAAAAGTTCCTCAATAACACAGAGATATTAATACTTCTTTTTTCCTATAAGAGAGCATCTAATGAAAAATATTACAAAATACCAATTTAATACTAACTGAATTAATATTCTTGATCGAATTGCAAGTTCTAGAAAACTTTTTCACCAAGGACAATTTAGCGACCTTGTCTAGGATGGCATATCTTTCAATTTTTTTTTATGAAGAGCCTTTCAGAGTCTGTTGAAGATGGAAATCTTAACATTAAATGAGAGACCTTTGCGGACCCGCTGGAACAGTGCTCAGGACTCACAGGGGTCCGCGGACCACAGCTTAAGAACCGTTGTTCTATCAATGAAGGAGCTGATAGTTCTCCAGTATTTTCCCCCTTCAATAAGTGAGTGGGTGAGTATATGGATGAGTTTATGGCGCATGATAATTATGGTTAAACCACGTCAAACAATAGTTTAATATGCCAAAGCGAATCTTTAAAAATATAATATTAATGTAAATTTTACCTCTTAAATAAAGATGCTGGAACTAAATTATTCGGTACTCATTTGGTATTACATGAATGAACCATCACAAGTACTTATGGAATGAATTTCGTTTCTAAACGAAAAGAGTGAAACGATGTTAGAATTGCGGTCAATATAAGTTTGCTAATCCGTAAAATAGATCTAAATAAATCCACGATAGCAATTTTGCATAGTGAACCGTAAAAAAGAAGTACTTAATCGTTTATATTGTAGTACGTCCAATATAAAAGCGGGTCCAAACCTCGAAGCCTTTAAGCGACGATTGTGCCATGCTGCTTTTATTAACCAATCTAAAAAAACACTTTTTAAATAAAAATTCAAAAGCGTTGTGACACAAAAAGTTTCCAAGTCAAAAAAAATCAACACATCCACGGATATATTTCCATGCAAAGTGTCCGAGAGTCCGGAACGAATCTGGACCAGAACGAATCAACAATGAATCCTCTTAGAATCACGCGAACCCAAATAAATAAAGAAAGAAATCCTCACGAAAACGACAAAAGCATGATCAGTAGCCGCGGCAAAATGTGAGTGACAAATCTTCTTTCTTCACACGCAATTCCGAACAAACCTCCACAATAAGAAATATGCATACATAAAAAAAAAGTTTCATTTAATTTGCCGGCTTAAATGTGCAGCCGAACTGGGACAGAATGAAATTTATATGGAACACGAGGATATGACAATTATTCCAATTTTTCCCCTCTTCTGCTTAATCATACACAACTAAATCGTCAAAGTATGGGTAAACGAGTCTACCATTCCGGCTGCTCCAATTGAAAGCAGGGGGAAGAAAAGCAATGAGAAAAAGAATTAATTATTTTAAATGGTTTATTAAACGAGGTCTCGTCAATTTTCCAGTCAGATGACACAAAATCAAGATAATTCGTTCGCTCAAGTTCAAGGCTGATGAAACAGTGCCGGTTATTTCGAACGGGTGCACTGAATGGGCTTTTCCTCTTGCATAATTTTTGCCAATTTTCAAATATTTTAATTCGGGTTGATAGAGAATGTTTTAAAGCACTGACCGCGTGAAAAGCTCCCCCCCACACAATAAGTAGCTTAAGGGGGAGGGAGTAGAAGCTTTCAAATGTTGAGCCTTCAATATGATTTTTTTCATGTGTTGTCGGAGGTAATATTTCCATTGGTACACTTCGCTGTGTCTGAACATACGCTAGAGGTGGGACCGCGTAAGTCGGGGCATAATTTCGCATAGAAATACATAGAAATTATTTTCAGTCGGGCCTGGAGACAAAAAAAAAATAACTTAGGAAGAAAAAGTTTAATAAAATCTTAGGTAATACAAATATAAAATAACAAACCAAAGTTATTTTGATGTCGGTTTCATAAAATAAAAATGACCATGCGAAGGCACACAGTCTGTATAAAAACTAACAACTCGAAAAGTGATTACGAATTCCGCGAAGTGGTCCATACATATAAAAGTGACCACGAAGAGTCGTTGTAATAATAATACAACGAATGGGCACAGTGAGCTTCAATAAGCTGTGAATATCAATAAAAAATGGATTGAACCTTCTCGGTGAAGTTAAGTGAAAAAAAGGTAGCCCATTGAGACGAGGGCATTCATTCCAGAGGCTTAATCGTTCCGAAGACAAGATAATCTGGGGATGTTATACATGAGCAAGCGCTACGTTTGGGCGTGAAGGCGATGGTTTTATTGAGGCGTGAACGTTAACGGAGATAAATGGTAAGAGAAAAGGCCATTGCCGCCTTCAAGGGGATGATGGACTAAGCAGCTGATTTAGCAGGAAGACGTTTGGATTTTTGTTTTGTATGTTTGAATGACGTCGCAATAGAGGATGTGTCTCGATGGAAACAATTGTTCATTTCTAAAAGTTTGACTTGATTTGTTTGAATTGGCTTCGTTCTAGAACAACAAGGGGTGGTAATAAGTTCCAAATTTCATCACTCTAAACATCAGAACGATGTACATTCTAATTGAAAATATACATAATGGAATTTTTTTCCCATTGGAATGCTTGAATTTCTGGTTACGAATATAATTCCACATTCCCGCTTATAAATGAATCTATGCACATATATAGGGGAAAAGCGATTCCCTCATTCATCAAAGATATTCGACATTTTTAGACTTATCGTCTTGAAAATTGGCAGAGATATTCCTTTTAATGAGCAGAAATCCGCAAAAACTGCGTTTCAAAAATTCCGACTTCCAAGGGAGGCTGCATGGACGAAAAAGACCAAAATTACCGTCGTTTTTTAAACTATTACACCAGATTTGGTAAGTATGTTTCCTTTGCTGAGTAGAGATTTGCTAAGAATGGGTTTTCAGGAAATCGAATCCCAAAGGGAGTTGCAGAAGCGTCAAAGATAAAAATTCGATTTCCGTTCAATTAAAATTAGACATAAAGACTTTAAATTTAGCAAATGTGTCTCTTTTTTTTTTTGTTGTTGAATAGAGATCCATTAAGAACAGGTTTTATTGAAATTGAATCAAAAAAGGTTTGCAAGGACATAAAGAAAGGTGCAGGGGACTAAAAGATAAACACACATCTGTTTTATAAATCAAAATACGGCATTTTTTTAATTAAGAAACGAATACAATGAAAATATTTCTCAGTAAAATCGAAGAATTAATATCAAGACCTAGATAGCAATTACCTTAAAAAAATGTATAGTCTTTCCATGTTACGAAAAATTTAGTGAAACGGCGGATAACTGTAACGGTCAGTGGCGCACACAAGGGGGGGTGTCCAGGGGGTCCGGAACCCAAAGCCTTTGATTTTTTTTCCGATTGATTATAATTCTAAGTATATAGTACGTAAAATTTAATTACTTGTTATTAATGATTAATTTTATTAATTAATGCTAATTATTTATTCAATATTTAGTTTTTTACTATGTTTTGTTCCCGAAAATCGACAAAATCAAAAGGAGTATGATAGAAGAATGGTGAACTTTCGACCTCGGACCCCCCTTGAAAAATTCCTGTGTGCGCTACTGGTAAGGCTCCCTTCACACCAAACGACTCCGATTCATCCACCATCAAACTAGTCTGATCGACCAGGATTCAGCTTCGTAATTTCCCGCTCAATTAAGGCAAGATTCGCTTCCCGCATTCACACTAACCGAAACCGGTTCAATCCTCCGTCATTCTGACTTACGCGTGATTCGGCAGGTCAGCTTTTCTTCCGTGATTCAAGAGCAGTGGAGAGCTATTTCTTAAAAAAAAAAAAAAAAAAAAAAAGGTGAATTTTAACAAATAGAGTGTTGATTTTTATTGTTTTTTATATTATTAGATTATATCACAAAGTTTCTATTAAAGAAGCTAATTTTAGATATTTAAAGATTTTAATGTTCTTGTTAGGGTTAGCATGAGTTTGTTTTTATGCCAATAGATGGCGCTTATATTTTTGTGCGTATAGTATTCTTTTTCAACTAACTGGAGTTCTTGTCGCCGAGTGTGTAGGTTGTATTTTATCCCTAATAATGCGCAAATAATAAAATTAATTTTGCACGCATTCTTTTTTCAAATTTAATTTCAACTTAATTCTTTACTTAATAATACTTTAAAGCAAACCAGAAAAGACCGGGCAGGTGGCGGCCTTGCTTTCCTTGTTAAATCAGCAGACATAAAATTTAGAGAAATCATAATGCCACCAACTACAGATTACGATGAGAACAGCACGGAAGTACAAGCAATCACTGTACTCCTACCGCAGCAGGAAGTAACAATCATTAATACCTACCATCCAGACAACTCTGACATCAACTTAGATCTCCTTAACACGCTTTTGGACATAAAATCGGACACAAAAATTCTTTTAGGAGACCTAAATGCCAAGAGCCCATCTTGGGGGTCCAGGACTCTAGACTTGAAAGGCTCACAGATTGAAGACCTGCTCTGTGACAACGATCTCTCCATACTAAATGACAAGAGAAGTACCTACCTCTCCAAAACCAACGGCACAACATCAGCCCTTGACATCACGGCCATTAACCACCAAACAGCAAGTCAAGCGACATGGAAGATTCTAAAAAGTGCTATTAGCGATCATTTCCCTATTATAACTTCGATAAATCAAAGAGTTGATGGCACCATCCAAAGCAAAAGATCCTGGAACTTTCGGAAAGCAAACTGGAGAAAATTCACCACTGAACTTGAAATGCTCTGCTCCCTTTCTTCGCCACACACCCTCGACGAGAGACTACGGTCCTTTGCTTCGCATATTAATGCTGCTGCAAAACGTTCTATCCCTAGGGTCAAAAGAAGAAATGACTGGGTCCCGTTTTGGAAAGACACCAACATAGAGAACTTAATTAACGAACGTGACAAACTAAGTACAGAACTTCAGAAGAAGAATACTGAAACAAACAGAATAAGATTCACGAACCTTTGTCACGAAGTTGAAGAGGTTATTTCCTCCTGCAAGCGTAAAAATGGACTGAATTCTGTGAAACTTTAGATCCCCAAAAATATCTCAGCATTGGAAAGTCATCAAAACTCTTAATAATCAATCAACACACCAAAAAGCAGACATTCCTACTAATATCATATCATCCTCTGGAAGAGATGCAGCCACAAATAAGGAAACTGCTTCCCTGCTAGCAAAGCACTATGAAAACAAAAGCAAGTTAACTTTCAACGCAAATGACAGGAACCTGCTGCGTACCTACAGGAAAACCATCCAAGACTCAAAAAGATATAACCATAAAAATATCTTCACCATACCATTCTTAATGGAAGAGCTAGAAGCTGCCATTGCTAAAATGAATCCCGGCAAAGCCCCTGGCCCGGATGTTATTTTTGGCCGCATGGTCCAACACTTTGGAAATCTTGCAAAAAAAGAACTATTGGAAATTTTTAACCTTTCATGGGCTACTGGCAAATTGCCCAAAATCTGGAAACTTTCCACCGTCATTCCAATTTTGAAACCAAACAAGAATGCTTCAGAGTGCAAAAACTATAGGCCAATTTCCCTCACCAGCACCCTCTGCAAGCTCATGGAACGGATTATCCACCGTAGGTTTATGAAAACAAAAAGCTTCACTTCTATCAAACAGCTTTCCGAACCCATCATAGTACTACCGACCAGCTCTTTTACCTGAACCAGTCGATAATTGATGGTTTTCAAGAAAAGCCTCACAAGAAAACTTTAGCAGTACTTTTGGACATCTCAGCAGCATTTGATAGAGTTTGGCGTCAAAAACTGGTCCATACTATCCAAGGCACCGGAATTAATGGCAAAGCGTTATTATGGATAAATGATTTTCTCAGAGGAAGAAAATTTTCCGTTAGATTTAACGGGGCACTTTCAGAATCTCGCAGAATGTGGGCTGGAGTTCCTCAAGGCTCTGTCTTAAGCCCCTTGCTCTTTCTCATCTTTATGAACACCATCCACCATCATATTCACCCAGACACAAATATCGCCTGCTACGCTGATGATATTGCTATATGGCACTCACACAATGACATTACAGAATCGGAAAAGGCCCTAAACACAACACTGAAAGGTATTGCTGAATGGGCAGAGAATCTTAAATTAACCATCAACGCAGACAAAACAAACTACTGCATCTTCTCTACCGATAGACGACACAGAAGCAGTTTTAATGCTAATATCAAAATACAGAACTCTCAAATCAAAAAGTCGACCTTCCCACCTATCTTGGAGTAACCTTAGATCCTGAACTCCGCTTTTCAAAGCACATCGAACAAACTACCAACAAAGCTCTTGGAAAACTGAATATTCTTCGAAAGCTATGCGGAACTTCTTGGGGCTCAAGACCTCAAACCCTAAAAAGCACTTTCTGCACTGTTATCAGACCGGTTTTAGAATATGCGACCCCAATTTGGACTCCAGCCTCTATTTCTGTTAAGCGGAAACTTGATTCTGTACAACACAGAGCTGCCAAAATTATTATTGGAGCAGTGTCATCAACCAATAATGAAAAGGCCGAACAAGAATGCGGCTTGCCTCCGCTAGAAAGCAGGCGCAAACTTGCCACTATCAAGTTCACTAATAAACTACGCTCATATGGTTTGGACCATATCTCTAGAAGAGTTTTTGATAAATGGAAGCATTCTACAAGGCTCAAAAGATCTTCGACTCTCCAACTTGATAGTGAATTCAGAAAAGAACTCAATTTGGATCATTCCTCCTTAGAGTTCCTTCAGGAGCCCCTCATTCCAAAAAACCCACCAAAGAATACTTGTTTCGAATTGGAATTGCTGCAGCCATGTTCCAAAAAAGAAGACCCTGTAACTCTCAGACAAAAAGGACTGGAAACGATAGCAATACACTCTCAAGATAACTTTGCAATCGCCTACACTGATGGTTCCTCAGACAGATCCCTCAGCAATGGAGGTGCCGGAATCATCTTACTCCTCCCAGATGGTAATAACTACAAACACAAAATTAACACAGGCATAATCGCCTCAAACTTCACAAGTGAACTCGTGGCAATTAGAGAGGCCCTTTTATTATATCAACAAAACCCACATGTTATTGATTCTACAGAAGGATTAGTAATCTTCTCAGATTCTAAATCCGCTATAGAAGCCATAAGAAATGGAGAGACTAACATCTCCTGTGATATTATTACCCTTCTAGAACAGCTGCACAACAAAAGAAAATCCTGTATCCTGCAATGGATACCCGCACATGTCAACATTGAGGGTAATGAATGTGCAGATAGCCTCGCCAAAGAAGCTAGAGACATCGAACATAAGTGCACCACCATCACACTTGATGATGCTAATGCAGTAGCCAAACATAGAATTATGAATCACACTTTTAAAAAACCCCTAGTTACGGAATTTGACTGTCCCCGAATTATAACATCCACAATTGCCAGATTGAGAACTGAACACCTTAAGGGCATGAAGATTCACCCAGACAAGACAAGATCATATGTTCAATGCAAACACTGCCCAGATCTTCAACTGACGCCCAATCACATCTTGGAATGCCCAACCGTCGCAACAAAGTTACTAAAAATGGGAATGGTCCCTCTGAGGGACTCTTTGTGGGAACTCCTGTACAGCCCTGATGCTCCCAGAATAGCAGAGGCAGTGATCAAGACTTTCGACGGAATCTAGTGATATCTACTGCATTTATTCATGGACACGAGAACAACAACAACAGCAAAATGTGTGTGTGTGTGTGTTTTTTTTTTTTTTTTGTGGGGGGGGAATATTCTGAAGGATGTTTGAAATAGCTTCGGAGATCAATGATAAGAATTTATTTTATTTTGGGAGAAAAAAATTTTAAATATTAATAAGAATGCTAAAATAAAATAAACACCAGTATTGTCGATATTTTAATTTTTAAAAAAGATTCCACACATTTTATTACTACATAGATCTCAAATTTTGTTACATAAAACCAACAAAATGTAAATGGCATGCAAAATTTTTAATTCATTAATGCATTAGAAAGCCATTTTTAAATACATAATCAAAAAACTAGTTGCTATATGCTACCAAAGCTATAGAATATAAACATTAACATTAAAAACATTAGATATATTATTTGTATAAGTAATTGCGTTTTTATTTAGTTACATAATACATATTTATTATTTGTTACTAATTTTCAGACTATAATTACATTTGTTACTAACAGACAAAATATAAAAAAATAAATAAATAAAACCGTTCTTATATTTTTTGTTTTATGTATTTCAACTTCAAAATAAATAAAAATACAGTTGTGAAATTAATAGCTTGAAACGTAAATCGTCTTAAAACATTAAAAACAGCATCCATGTTCGACAGCAACTGATGGAAGAATGATTGACCCGTGGCGGTGTGAAAGCAAATCTCTGTTCATTCAGAATCGCTGTGAATTGGAAAGATTGCTACAGACTCGGAATCATTTGGTGTGAAGGGAGCCTAACGGTTATACATTTACGTGGAACCTTAGAGAAAGTGCTAGTATCCACTCATCAGAATTAGTTGTAAAAAGAATAATTTGTTGAAGTTACATAAAAATAACAGTCCACATTGAGTGCAGCGCAGCAACGCTGGTTGAGGGGTGAGAGAGAAACCAGTTTTGTTCATGTTTCGCTTTTGAAGGAGAGCGAAGAGAAAATGGCGTCACATCTCCCTGACAACTAAACCCGTCTTTCAACCGGCTGCCGCATCTCGACGGAACGACGAAAGGATGAATTTCTTTAATAAAAAGGATTAAAAAGAATATCAATTTTGAATCCGGACCTCTTAAATAATTGCGTGCGGTTTTTGAAAGAAAATTTTAAATAACCCCCTGGAAGAAAGTAAGAAAGGGTAGAGAAGTTCTTGAAGAAGAATGTATTGCGGAACTGTCAGTGGAAAGCAGCTACCGTAATCCAGCACAATTAACTCACAACCGCGCGATTCACATCCCTGCGTTTTCAAGTGTCACCCCTAACACAATGCCAAATCAATTCTGATTTTCCTCAGAACACTTCAGGGACGCCTCCAATTAATCACTTCGTCAAACCATCCCGCCCGATTAATTGAAATATTAAAATTTGAAAGAAAAACACGGCCCGTGGAGGTCGAACCAACACAACCTCCCTCCGCATCGTTTTGAAAGAACCCTATTAACGACACGGATTCTTTATTGAGGCCAACCCTCCTTACCGCAGGCTGACAGATAGTTAGAATCGATCAAATGAAATCTGTCGATTTCCTGATCAAATGAACTCGGTCCAATTAAAATGGTTAACGGAGCGAGAAGTAGCAAGCGTCGCCCTTGGGACCCCTATTAAACAACATTAATTCTAATTAAGAATGTATAATACAGAACACGTCGGTAGCGGGTCAGGCGATTAATTGCAATAATGAATTGGACGAATGATTAGATCTCTTGATCATCTGTGACAAATGGATTCCCCGGGTGTTTTTTCCTCCCGCCTCAAGAGTTGGTACGACTGGGATATTTTAGGTGTATTGTTGAGTCTATATACGGCAACAGTCAACTCCTGCGTACACCCATCGCAGTTAAACTATACACATGGATTCATCTGTTTTATACCAATCAGTTTTGATTGTTTTTAACATCACGATGACTAGGATGAACTGGACATCTGTGCGTAAAACAAGAAAAAAGTATAACCAAGTTATAAAACTAAAAGTATCGTCAAGTGACGTGAAGTTAGTGTTTATTAACGTCTGGCTACACAAAAACACGAGAACCATTGGTGACGGACTGTGTAATTTTGAATTCTGATCAAGTGACGAGGACGACACCTGAGCTCGAACTCTCCTCTACAAATTTCAAGCCAAAGAGTGGACTTTGAGTTACGATAGACCCCTCTATACGTTGGGTTTTCAAGGACATAAGAGTTTGAACTCATGACCGTAAGTCAATACAGAACAAGGATACATACTTAAATTAATTCTTTAAGGTTTAAAACAATCTCGTTTGCCTATAATAGCCTTAATATTGCATAATATAGTGATTTTAATATTTGCGAATTATCTGAATGTATTATTTCAGATGTTAGTCAGTATTACATCATTTAAAAAGACGGAATTGTGTAAATGAGCACAAAATATTATCAACAAGAAAAACAAGTTTCCGTCATGGAGGGAATGCTAATTATCGTCGCACTATACAACGCGAGGGGTACGGATGACACACCTCGTCATTTTAAAATTCGAGAACAATAACTGAGCCGGTACCCTCTTCTCAAAACTTCCCCACCACACCAACGGGAGGAATTTGAACTTTGACAATTTAACGTACACGCCCTTCTACACAGCGGATTTTCAGTGGCACGAGGGCTCGAACTCATGACATGCTGACCACGAATCACTAACCATAACTACCTCTTTTTATTAACAGATTTAAAATAATTCCAAACATAAGTAATTATTTTACAAACATGAAACATATAAAACACACACAAAACGTATGCAAATTTTTAAATGAAAAAGAAAAAAAGAGAGAGAGAAAGAAAGGACATACAATGAGAGTTACATATTTATATTTCTCTGTCATCCAAATAAAAAAAAAAGAACTTGGAGAAAGCAACTGATCCGATTGATCGACCGTTAGAAAGAGAAAATGTTCATCAAAATCGTATACAAAAGACGTAAATAAGCATTCAAAAATAGTCTTAATACATATTTTATACAATAAGTCGGACAAAAAACTTTTGAATTTAAAAATAGATAAGTTTTTCATACTTAAGTTAACGCACATCCAAACACTTTTTTTAAAATGCTTGCCACACTTTTTAAGCAGATAAATAAGCACAGGTTCCCCAAAACATAAAACGCATCGTTTAGAAGTCAGAAAGTTGCTGACGACTTTTAACACGAAAGACTTAATACGAGAAAGAGAGAAAAAATCACGAAACGTAAGGAAAATGAAGGAGAGTGAAAAAAATCTCTCCCCCCTCGGGTCGGTCCTTAAATACGGAAGTCTTTTTCTTCCAGTAACACTTCCTGTTATCAAGCGGAGGTAAGATATCGCGTAACGTGCGACACGCCGATGATAAAATCGACATCATGAAGAGGATCATTACAAAGACATCACAAAGATCCAATGGCTGAGTGTTGCACCCACTTTTCCCACTCACTGAGCAAGCACCTCGTTGCAAGGGTGATGGATGACATCACTTTTTCTGCTCAGTAGGGAATCAAAGCAGTTTTTTTTTAAACGGAAAAGAGTACATCCAAGAGTTTTAGAGATATATTCGCTGAATATTTAAGAGTAATGCCTTTTAAATGAAACGCTATTTCATTTTTAAAAAAGAGCAATATCATGTTTGTCCTTCAGGCTCCCGCGAAATTTTCTGCGTTTAAAAAATAAGGGATAAATGCATCTTTCCCCAAGATCAAGAATCAAAGGCTTACGGCAGTTTTCCAAAAATGCTAAAAAACAGGAGTTTAACTTAGATAGATAGATATATACACGTATATATGAGAGTAAAAATATATTTCCACATCGCTATCGATGCTCATTTTACTATACTGTTCTTTTTTTTTAATCAATCTATTTCTTTCCAGAGTGAAATATGTTCCGTATTTCGTTTATTATTTAACCTTCGCCAAACGTCACGGGATCAAACTCAAATTCGATAAATTCTTTCACAAAGGAGAGTGAAACAGGGGTACGGAAAAAGGTAAGAATATTCAATTGAAAATATCTTGTGCAGGTAGAACATGTACAGTGTAAGATCACGTAGAACATGCACCTCGAAGTTGCAAGATCAGCTTTCCTTTGCAGATAACGTTACGCCGTTCATATCCACAAGTGTATCCCCAAAATATAGCAGATTACTTTTATCAGGTATCCGACCGACAGCCGATGGCCATGAGAAAAACAACACTCCACCTGTGAGCCGAACCTCGAGTGAAATTCGAGGTGTAAGAAGGGACAGCCTCACCATAAGAGAGTGGGGAAAGTCCTACTTTAAACGCTCCAAAAGAAACCTTGTGTTTTTCCTCCTCCATCACCAACAAAATATTCTGCGGTATTGAAATACTCAATCGTTTGAGTGTCTCGTATCTAATGTAAATATTGTAATTAATGTTTGTAAATGTAATAAATCAATAATTGAACTTTTTAAATCTCACATTATTTATTAATGTTCCCAAATCGTCACAACATCTATTTATTGAACTGCGTTCGTAAATGTTGAAATAGTTTATTTGTGTGCCATTTTTTTAAAATTATGACAGGCAAAGTGAAATGTCAGTTAAGTATTACACTATAGAAAAAGAATTATAGAATACATTTTACACCAGTAAAAATGTATTAATTTAAGTCAAGACGAAAAGTGCATCTAAACATGTGGTTTCCTGTAAAATCAGAATTTAAAAGAGAATTTTTCAGGCAGGGGAATAAAAAAAAATGTAACAATTTTTTTTTTATATCCTATTCCTTCATATTAGCCATTTATTCAATGGACAGCATTGCACAATATCGTGATGTCCTCTTCATAATATGCATTCCATTTTCTCAAAGCCGAGTCCGGAGCAAAAAAAAGGGGAGACCAAAAGAGATCTCACAAACAAACGCTGACTTCAAAAGGCCGGAATACGAAAGTTCAAACGGTACGGGTCCAAATCAAACAATGAAAAATGCCAACATATTTATAACAGAGCGAAAAAAGAAGAAAGAAAAACAGCACAAACCTCAAAAACCAACCTGCACGGTTTGATTTTAGCTCTACAAGCCGCTCGAACTTGGCCCGCAAAAGCAGAGAGAGAGCCAAGTCACGTTTTGAAAAGTGCTAATTTATGACACCATTGAAATACGACGCGAAGCTATGAGGGGAAAAAAATATCAAGGTGATGAAAAAAGGATGGAGAAGGATCTCTCAGATTTAAGTAGCATAATTAAGTTGCGATTGTTCTCCAGAGCTACGCAGCAGTCGCGGAAGTTTAAAAACTTCTCAAAGAGCAATAAGTTTTTGACTCTTTGCCACCCAGCTTCCACGATAGAACAATGGAACACTCTTTGGGTGATGGGTAATAACGCATTGATTGAAGTGCACTGCTGAAGGCGGAAATAATAAATCCATTCCTGCGAGTGATGAAAGCACTGGCTTCCGTGTATTGATTCATTAACTCCTCGGTCCGGATGTAATAAGCAAATACGGAACATCTCTAGTTTTGTTCCCGGGTTGTAAAACGTGATTGATTCCGAGGAATGACTTGAACAACGGCATGCCATTGGAATAGGATGATCAAATTATAGTGATAATGGGGAATAAAACAGAGATTTAAAATGTAAATCAACAGTAATAATAAATTTCAGCTATTGCAGCTATGATCCATGCTATAAAATTGGCCTTTAAAAAGAACGCACAATGGCAAGTGAGACTTATGTTAAAGTCGTATTATAAAGCAACACCAGAGCTATTGGCGAAGGACTTCGTTATTTTGAACCATGGCCAAATAACGACGACATTTGAGCTGGAGATGCACTCACCAAATTATCTCACCACGCCAACAGGAAGACTTTCATCTTCGACAGATTTAAAGTGCATTGCTCCCTTACATGGCGGGTCTTCCATGCTCCAATTCATGACATGCAGACGACGAGCCCGTTACTTTGACCACGGCTACCGCAGTCACATACAAAAAGTTAAATCTCCTTTATTTTTTAAATAAGTACGCCGATTAAATACCACTAATAAATCATCACAAAAAAGCATGAATTAACGCCAACATCAAATTCTCAAAAGCAGCGTGTGGGAAAGATATCACTCAAAAAGATAAATATCTCTCAATATATATATCTAAATAATCATCCCTATAGCATTCTGAATATGGCTGGTAAAATAACCACACAAAAAAAAGTTTTATTTCAACAATGGAATGAGTAAAATTGAACTTTTCCAAGTTCTCATTGACATCAGAATGAAAATCTGCTCTATTTTGCCAAAACAAAAAGTACAGTTGAACTTGTTTTTGTGCAGCAGATAGGGACCGCATTAAAAAACAAAATCGAAAATTTCATAAATTCTTACATATAACAAACGAATTCGTCGAAAATACTACAGAATTTTTTTTTTTATTTTGCATGAGGTGGAGAGGAACCGCATAAAAAAAAGTCGCACTAAGAAAATACGCCAATCAATTACGAAATTTATGAGAAAGTACTTCCCTGACAAAATAAATAATTAAATTACACATGGAATTTTTTAAAACAAAAATAGTTTCGCATTGTAAACATAAAGAAGTTTTCAAAATGCACTGCTACTTATCGTAACCACAAAGCTCCCATCTTCTTGTGATGAATTAGGTCAAAACCGTTTTCGCCACTTGAAGATATTTTTTGGCATCAAAGTAAGAAATAAGTTTTTGCGATGAAGGTCGGTTGGTCATTTGCTTTTAAATATCACGATAGCCAGTTATGTGTGATCGAAGCTCTTTTAAAAATTTCATACTCCTTTCGGAATTGGTATCTGTTTTAAGAAAATGCTTTCCCAATTTGTTGGAAAGCTATATGCCTGCACATATATTTTATCCGCTCTCAAAGAATCCGGTTCTTCTTGTCCGTCTACATAATCCATCAAATTATTGATAGTGGTGCCACAGTTATTTTAAAGTTTCGTCTTCAATCAAGCGCGGTCTGTTGGTGCGTTGAGACAAAGCTACTGAACGTGCATTGTCGGGAGACTGTTTATAACAAATGAAAGAAGCGTCTTGAAGTGTACATTTGTAGATTGGAGTGGTGTAACGTACACCCCCACAACTTCAGAACTGTAAGGGGCCCAAAGCATGACTGATACCTTGTACATATTCACCTAATTTATAAAATATTACAGGCAAAACTTGACCTTGCAGGTGGGTTCTAACATTCTCTGTTACGTCACTGGTACATTGATAGAAAGCATTACAGTGGCGCCAAAGTCGTTGAAATTCATATACCGCACAAAAACAGATCGCACAGAAAAAATCGCATAAAAAGGATCCCACAAAAATGGATTCTACTGAACAAACCACACAGCCACGATTCTGCAACAATATTCGAGATAAACCCCATAGTAGGGTTTCTTTTTTTTAGGAGAGAAGGGGGTTCTAGCCTTTTCTGACTGATAAACAGCAATTTATTTGCCTAACATTTTGAAACAACTCTGGCAGACTGCCGGTACGAGGGACCCGTAAATTGCACGCTATAAACTCAGCATCTAAAGAAAAAAGAATTCACTCACCATCCGAGATGTGAACGATAACTCCCGCTAAAAGAAACTTAAATAAATAACCCAAGTGGTGGTAGCAGCCAAAACCAGTATGTGGCGTTGTCTTCGTTCACACCTGCAGCAGTGAACGCAATGATCGTGCATGCGTACAAAAAGCGCGTTCGATGCGCTTAATGGGATTCTTCTCTGCATTGAAATGATAATTCCGACGAACGATTTTATCGGCCGTAAAACGTCGGTTATCTAGACCGAGAACGAAATAAAAACGGTCTCCGTCCCGGGGAAAAGAGGCATCAGATTAAGACGGCACATAAATGTCTTTTGAGACTTAAATAGATCATTTGAACCAGATTTTATAGGACAGGCTTTTTACTTGAATTCTGGAGAAAAACAGCAGGAAATAGTTGTAATTTAGAAAACGGAGAATCAAAAATAAAGCCATTTTAGAAAATCGTTCAAGTTCATATCAATAAATAGATAAAACAAAAGTAACTTGGAACTGATGGAAGTATTTAAAAGAAAAAACGAAACAATCTGAATTCAAATGATACATGCTGTCGTCATACGTTTTTTAATAGGCGCTTATAAAATTTTCAAATAAAAGTTTTCAAAGATAATATACATACAATTGAAATATTTCCAATAGATATTACAGTCTTAAATAGAAATATTTTTAATTTAGTACTAAAATGAAAAATTAAATGACATGATTAGAGTTGTGATGCATGATGAATTTCACGATTAGTCATTTCCACCTTTTAGACCTACAGCTAATTGTCTATGCCCCCCATTAGTTAATGAACTTTTACTTATAAAATTATTGAAATATTCAGTCACATTTTACCGAATCAATATTCAAAGTACACAAGTGAACTCATTTTTTCAAGAGGCTACTAATTTGTGTAAGAGTAAAATAGAATAAATTATAAATAAATGGCATCCATTGCTGTTAAAAATAAGGACCCCTGGAACACGATTTTATTTAATCAATTATCTATTTATCGTTTAAGTGCCGTCACCGTACATATCCGTCTTACTCCACCGGTGCGGAGTGTGGCCCGGAAGTATCCACTCTCCGTCCTTCCGAAATACGATTCTTTTCTTTGCGCAAACTATTCCGAAGGCAGCAATGACTCTGTTTGTGAAGGCTCTTTTCGTCCTATGGAGGCAGAAAAAAATGCCTCCATTTTTATAAAAATTTGTTTACAAAATATAGAGTTTTTAGAATTTCAAAAAATATTTCATAAATAATCACTTTCTTCTCATAACATGTAAAGGAATGGCTCATTTAGTATTACGATATAGGAGAAAAAATGCGAAGCACATTTGATAACAGAAGAAATGCTCGGATAAAAATGAGTAGTATGATAAAAAAAAAAGTGATTCTCTACAGGAGAGTGAAGCCAAAATATAATATTAATGTTGGAGTGCTTTTATATCTGAAAAAATATTCCGAATCGGGGGCTTATTCTTTAACATTAGACGAGAAAACAGCCTTAAGAGAAAAAATTGCTTACTTGTGTGTGAATTTTCTTTTCTCCCCAAAATACCACATACGCGCGCCTATGCGAAAAACGGGGCCTGAAGAGCGGATCTGTAAATTTTAATTGGTTAGTAAACGTCGCACTTTTAAACAACAGCAAGTCTTTTGACGATGGACCTTATCTTTTGGAATCCCGGTCAAGTGACGAGAACGATACCCGAGACAGCATTGCCTTCTCCAATGTCCAACACCTTGTTCGCTTGAAAACTATGAACCTCATAGATTTAAGGAGCCTCAACCTCTCTACACGGCGGTTCTTTAATAGTGTCAGGACTTAAACCCATAACTTGACGGATAGAACGTCGGTCACGAGTTCGCGACGAATACTACTCGCTGCCACGGCTATCGCATTCACCAGGAGAAATACTTAGAAACAGCATTACTTTGCAATTTATAATTCGTTACGATTACTCTTTTCTTCATGCAATAATCTCTTATCCATACAATGAGAAATTTGTAAAGTTCGTGTACACAGTTACCAAAATAAAAAAAAGGAAAACAAACCCCGCAGTGATGTGGTAAACAAAATTCTCTCAAGGGTGGACAAATCCCAATACATCATACATAATGCATTTCATTGCCCCAAGCAAAAAAAGTAAGATTAATCGAAAAAGAAATAAAACGGAAACGAAAAAGCGGATTATCGCTACAACAAAAGTTTTTAACGCCAACTTAAAGGAGAAAAAAAAAGAAAGAAATTAGAGAAACCCATTACAGATGCGGACATTACAAAAAAAAAAAAAAAAAAAAAAAGATGCTTCACTGCACAATTTCAAATCGCTCCGAATTCGGGCAATTACATTACGTGTGAACCCTTTCCCTCTCTGCCCTTCGTCCACGTGCACATCCACTAACATCTTTTTATTCATTTTTCTCCCCCCACCTTGCTTTCTTACCTTCCACTTCCATTTCTTTGTTTTTGCGGAACTAAGCACAGTCTACACATGGCCCCCAGGAATATGGCTCTAATGTTGGGAGATTATTAGCGAATTATTGGAGCACGTGGAGCAGAACTGGATCCTCTCAACTCTCCTCTTCAATCATGCTGGGACGGGAGGGGAAAGACAGTAGTGATGGCGTGAGAAAATCTTCACTTCGGTGGAAACGCAAAGGGACAAAGTAACTATTTTTTTTTCATCGTCTCCATCTTCTGTGTTGTTTTAATGTTTGTTTTTCTTAAACTCCAAACAAGCTATGTTTCCGTGTTTACTTTCCTGACTTATCGTCACCTTCACGATACGCATCGTCGGCTTTTATATCGTCGGAAGCTCAGATTAAAAGTTTTTCTCACTTATGTTCGGATTTTATTTACTTGAGGGGAAGGGGGAATCAGAAAAATGGTAATAAATTACACTTTAAGAATGACCTTCGATGAGTTCGATCAAATCAATCTATTAATTTCTTTTTCTTTTTTAAAACGAATAAATAACTGGGAAGGATTGATTTTCAGTAATTTTTATGGCGAATGTTATTTGTTAAAAATGATCACTTTTCTTGCATGCTGCACAAATATTCAGTCTGAAGAGAAGTCGCTGTTTCTTATAATCAACCCTGTCTGTAAATTACAAAATAAGAAAAAATTATGCATTTTTTCTAAAAATTTATTTTAGAAAATTAGAAATTTAACATTAAATAACAACAGATTTAATTTAAAATAAACTCAAGACACTTAGTTAATTATATCGATGATTTTTTAAAGTATATCGAATTTTCTTCATCGTGATATTGTATACTAGCTGGTATACCCGTTCTTCACACGGGTGAACTGAAAAATTAAACAACACAGATTGAAGGAAAAAGAAGTTTTTAATGAGTTAATTTTATGTGAATTGCAAATTAAACAAAAAAAGCTTTTTGCGTATCTCAGCTAAACAAAAAAAAAGAAAGAAAGAAAAACACCTTTGTTAAATTTTAAGTATGTAGATCTAATAGCTGATAAAAAATAGATTTTTTTTTATTTATAATTCCTCGTAACACTCTTGAGGATCGATTTTTAAAATACCTCCCTAAGCTGATCTCTGCTCAGCAAAAATAAAACATTGTTAAAAGTTTTGCGTAATGAACGCTTAAAGTAGTGTAAATAATTTATATCTGAAAGTGTAATACATTAATATTACTTTCTGTTGTATTTATTTTATTTTAAAATTGTAATTTTCGCAAGAAACGCCGTTTCTTAAATTATAACGGCGATTCAATGAAAAACATAGCGAAATGTTAACGATAGAGTCAAGATGGCAAATGCCTAGCTACTTTCGTAGCTCGAGCTTTATTAGAACTTTGTAAGACCCGCCGTGTAGGGGCGCGATGCACGTTAATACTTTATCCAACAGCATTATGATTCACTGCAGTTTTTTTCCATACAGTATTTTTTTTGGATCACTACATTTAAAAATTAAGGGATATACATGTGGCATGCAGCCAAAAGCAAAACACAAGTCTTCGCGCGCAGGCGCATTGAATTGAAACTGAAACAAAAACTTTTGGACATTAGAGCAGAGATAGAAAAAAGAACGCGAGAGGTGCGCGAGCAGGCGTTACCTTCTGAATATCATCGTCAAACTTATCTGTAAAAACTTATCTACCTTTTTAATTAATTTTTGTTTAATGTTAAATAAACCATAAGAAAGAGAAACGTATTGGACCCCTTGTTGTCTCCCACAAATTATGGGGGCTCGGCCGGGATAGATAAAATTTCGATTTTGAACCAAAGTCTGGACAATGAACAACAGCGTCCGTGAAGGAGACGCTCCGCCATTTTTCGGAAACTTCGTCCAACCTGTGTAGAGGTTGAATTTTTCAACTTCATTCCGCCTGTGTAGAGGTCGGAACAAATAACAAAATAACCTGTGTAGAGGTGTATTTTTCAACGAACCCTCAAAATCCCGCCTGTGTAGAGGTTGGAACTAACTCAGTGTGAATAATCCGCCTGTGTAGAGGCCGGAACCACAATTTCAACTATATTACCTGCGAAGAGGTGAAATCAGTGGAATCAACGTTTTTATTGGATACATCGTACGTGCGAGCAACAAGGGAGCCAGAGAAAAAAAAAAAGGTAGGATCTTTCTAAATTTTTCTAAAATGTATAAAAACGCTCTTAAAGAGGATCTCATAAGAGTTGTTGAGGAGCTAGACGGTACTGTGGAAAGTACTGACACTATAGTTAAACTAAAGACTAAAATTGAGAACAGTAGTACATTTGAAAGTGATCCAGATTTCGTTAAAACTTTAATTCAAAACTGTATAGATGAGAGAGTATCGCAAAACGAAAGAGAGGTAACTTCAGAACAAAAAATTGAGCTCGCGAAACTTCAGTTAGCAAAATTAGAAAAAGAAATCGAACTCCAATTAGCTAAAAATAAAGCATTAAGTTTAAATCCTGCAGCTAAAGTCGAAGAAAAACAGTTCGAAACTAACATAGAAAATATGATAAAAAGTATAAAAACTTTATCTCTTCCTGTTCCCACCAGATCTGAAAATTTTAATCTGTTCTTCCAATCATTAGAACGCGCATTTTTAACCAAGAAAATAAATGACGAATATAAATCTGAAATTTTAATAAATCTTCTGGGCGAAAGAGCTCATAACGTCTTACTGTATATTAAAGAAGAGGAATTAAATGACTATGAAAAACTAAAATCTATAGTACTCAGAGAATTCCAATTAACCCCTCGCGAGTGTTTAAACTCATTTAAAAATGCTGTAAAATCATCAGGCGAGACATACATCCAATTTGCTGCAAGATTGACGGCAAACTTCCAATATTATTGTTCGTTAAGAAAAGTTAATTCCTTTGAATCTCTATGTGATCTTATAATTTCTGATAAATTATTTGAAACTTTAAATAAGGAAACTGCAACTCATATTGGCATTCGAGAAGCAGAAGATTGGTTTAGGCCTATTGATTTAGCTAAAGAGTGTGATATTTATATTTCATCTAGAAGCGGATCACATAAAGAAATTCCTATTACTTATGGATATACCCAAGACCCCTTTAAAAATAGATCACAAAACTTTAAACCAAAGATTAAAGAGAACTATCCCCAATATCTTGAAAGAGAAAATAAAAATTGCTTTATATGCGGTGATTCATCTCATTGCGCAAGAGACTGTGAGAAGCGTTTTAAACCTAAAGAATCTAATGATCACATCCATAATAAAACAAACGTGAATACTTTGAAAATCGAGAGCGAAAAACAAAATAGCGATGAATGCGCAAATCTTCAATACGTAAACATTTTTGTGGAAAATCAGCCCGTAACAGCATTGATTGATTCAGGGGTTGCCAGATCCCAGTTTTAAATTCCTCACTAATTAGAGTGCAAACACCTTCCGAAGAAATCATAACATTAAGTTCATGTTTTGGCGAACAGCGTATGGTAGAAGTTAAACCCATAAATATTTCTCTTAATCAACACTCTCCTAGCTTAAGTGTGAGAACGGCAATATCACCGACCTTGACCGAAGAATTTATTATACATCCCAGTGTATATTCTGAAATAAAGAAACTAGGCCACGCAAAGAGCGATGTTTTATTGAATGAAAGTGAATCCTCTTTAGGTGCTCATGCTTATGCTTATTCTAGTGCTATTTCTTTTCCAAATGTTTCCGTTTCAAATGTGATAGAAAACACTAGTTATAATTTGCCACATGTTAAAAACTTTAATAATAGAAATGATTTGAGTTCTCTAATTAAGGATTATAAATGTAATAAAATTAAGAGTACTAAGTTAAAATTGAGTATTGTAAGAGAAAAATGTTCTGATATAGTATTGTGTAAGAAAGCCAATGGTGCCATGAAAACGAGTTCCGTGGAATTTATCTCCCGCTCACCTAACCCTTTACCTATGAAGAGTGAACATCGACGGTTTGTGTTGCTCCGAAAAATTTTTGAGCCTTGGCAGTGGAAGCGAAGGAAAAAGAGAAATCGTTTTGAACAGACGTCCAGAACTCTAGAGAGGAAAATATCGATGCGTTCAACCAAAGATCAACTTGTTAAAAAAGACGTTCTTATGCCTGTGAAACACAATGTTTTCCTGTGGAACCTTCCGGATGTCGAAGAGGTGCCTCCACATGATGGAGAAACTGTGTAGTTCAGAAAAATTATGATATGTTTAATCTCTATATATTTGTCGTATAGTCCTTGTCTGTTCCGTTTTTTTTGTATGTTTCAGATTCTCCTCTGGTCTCCATGGAAATACCGCTGCGGACAGCGTACAGTCAGAATGGCCGTTGTGGCATGCAGCCAAAAGCAAAACACAAGTCTTCGCGCGCAGGCGCATTGAATTGAAACTGAAACAAAAACTTTTGGACATTAGAGCAGAGAGAGAAAAAAGAACGCGAGAGGTGCGCGAGCAGGCGTTACCTTCTGAATATCATCGTCAAACTTATCTGTAAAAACTTATCTACCTTTTTAATTAATTTTTGTTTAATGTTAAATAAACCATAAGAAAGAGAAACGTATTGGACCCCTTGTTGTCTCCCACATACATAAACAAAATACTCCACTTTGGAAAATTTAATCCGTTAGAGCTAATAAATTAATTAAAGATATTCCACTGTAAAATTAATTATATATACCATTCACTTAAAATAAGTAGTCAAATCATTTTCTAAGGTCTTCATTAACATACAGAAACATAAGACACTGAAATTTTGAAACTATTTTTTCCGCTAAAATACTCATCATGGAACCCGTGCTGCCATATATCTTGGAAGAGTGGATTTCAAACAATATTCCTGCTAAGTATTGGTAGAATATTCCTTCTAAGTTGGTGTGGTGTGGTAGCTAGGAAAAGAGGGTGCCAGCTCAGGTGTCATCCACGTCACTTGAACATGGTTCAAAATTACGTGATCCGTTGCCAAAAGCCCCCGTGTAGCTGGACAATGCGACATTAATATTCACTCACTCTCACACTCCAAAAAATACAGTACAGTAGTTATTGCGTTTTTAAGTATAAAAAATAATTAAATCTGCCTATTCAATTAAAATAATAGCGTTATAATTTACTAATCACAAACAAATTTTGAAAATTTGTCCAAATAATGCAGTGTGAAAGAGAAAGTTTATTTACTTTAAGTATCAGAACTGATAAAAGTATTTATTTGGAAAAAAGACCAATTTCTTACTACCAAAAATGTACATAATAAAATCATTAAAAAAACCCATTAAAATAAGGAGAGATTTATAACAACCTCTCCCTTCAAAACTTAATTTTATTCTGAAATAAAAAAAAATAGGCATTATGCTGATCAGTGGAATCAATTAGAAGCGAGCACCATGCGTAGCCAAAACAAAAAAAAAAGTTCTTTCCCAAACAAAACATAGATATATGCTGACGTTGGCTTTTTTGCAGCGCAAGCTAGAATTGCTCGCAGATGGCTGAATTTTTTCCTACTTACTTGACAAATATCGTTATATTTTGGACACTTCATACAATATCTTTATAAATTATAGTCTATGCTATAAATTATAGCCTATGTGCTATTCTGATGTATAAGCTATATTACTGTAAAGTTTCATTAAAATCCATTCAGTTGTTTTTGCGTGAAAGACCCACAAAGATACTCACAAACTTTCGCATTTATAATATATATTAGATTTATAAAACCTATTGATTGGTTACTGATATTCGAAAAGATGAAACGAACATAATTTGTGATAAATAAAAAAAAATAATAATAAATAAAATAAAACATCCCTCGTTGCTGAACAAATTTCTGAGCTGTGATGAAATTTGAAGTACTTCCCATGAAAAACATTCAATTCTTGACAATGCCATAAAAAAAATTACTTTATAGTGACAAACGTAAAATTTCAAAATAAAGCACCGCAATTCTTTTTAGATTATAATCGCTTTCCTTTCCGGCGTTACTCTTATAACAGTGAGTCCCGAACTTAGTGTCCATGGACAACTTTCCTCACCCAAAAATTCGCCCCAAGTGGAATAACTATTGTTGTCGTGCCCTTCCCGAAGGAAAGGAATGAAAGTTGCCAGAGCCTGAGATAGATGTAAGCCTTGAGAACCACACAGGTACGTGATTTAGCTGTGTCCCACCTCAACCTTAGAGGAAGGTATCATGCTGCCTCCCACGTCTCTTCTACGCACCTCACGAGAGGACTTGCGGCTGGACGCTTCATTAGATGCCGCACTATACACTCATGTCTTCGCAGGAATTCGAAACAGCAGTCAGCGTCGCTATACCGCTTGGCGACTCTACTTCACTGCATAATAAATTCAACTTCAATTAACTGAATGATAAATGTTCAAGTAAAAATAAAGTATCAATAAAACAGTAGAAATTAATTAAAAATTATATAACTTTTGCAATAAAGTATAGAAACACACTTTTTTTATGAGATGGTTATCTTAATAACAGGTTGTTGAGAATACTGCATGGAGCCCTTCGCGTCCTATCAAGTACTAAGAATGACACAATTAAATTTATATTGCTCAGAGTAGATTAAAAAGTACTTATACATATATAAATATATAATTTAATAAAAAGAATCTAAATTTAATGTAAGAAAATTACATTATATTAATAAAAACATTTTTTAAAAGCTAGAAAAAGTAGCAATTTTAGAGATGAGTCAAGTGGGTTTTAATCATTATCGGGATGATGCACAAACCAAAAATAGAGTTGATTAGATATAAAATACTGCCATGTTTCAGACGTTATTGTTTGTAGCAGCGCGATTTCGTTCCTATTTAAAACTGCAAAGGGGCCTGCACCCACCACGCGACACTTGTCATTACGTATTTTACCCATCTATACAATTTTACTTCGAATTTTTTGCTCTAAAATTTTTAATGCGCAAAAATGATTACTAATTTATTATAACTTTAATAATATTAGAAATGTGTTGCAAATATTTTACTCTACATTAAACCTTTCACGGACCCTGTAACGTTGTCTGCGCACCTCGAAATCAATTTTAATTTTCTACGGATTCCCTCAAGCCTCCGTTTGAACCGCTTTGAGGAACCTATACTCCATGAAATCAATAGGATGTAAAGAGAAGATTCTCCGCTCCAAAAACGTTTCCCCACCACGCAACTGCAAAATCGGCTTCTTTACGAGATAGCATTATACTGTTGGATAAAATATTGCGGGGTCTTTTCATCTGACATCGCCCCGACAAGCGTGAGAAAAACAGCACTCCACCGCCGAGCCAAATCCCCCAGCTTAATTCGAGATGCAAGAGGCGACCGCCACCGGCCCGAGTGTGTGGAGAGTCTGTTTTGAAACACTGGAAAGAATAGTTGTGTTTGTCTCCTCCTTCACAAACAACATGTGCCGTTGAATGAAAAGGGTTAACAGCATAAATAACGTAACCAACTGTTCTTACTTTAACTAATAGCTGTAGACGCAATCTCAATCAACCTCCATATTAGGAATTTCTCTATTTTGCGAACTTTTTCCTAGTACCAAGAACACTTTACTATTTTCTTCGTAAAATAACCTCCAAATAGTGAAGTTGCTTTTTCTACTTAACGAGAGAGATAACTTTTTCTCTTGTAATTCCTATTTCTTTCTCCCTATTTTTAAAATATATTTAGAACATTTTTCAAATTATTCTCTCTTTTAGCATATTAATGCAATCAATGACCTTAGACTGGTGCCTAACTCAACCCAGAGCAATGAAATGTCCTTTATTTTTCAAACAAAAATCTCAAATAAAACTAATTAAATTGAAGAACACATGTGAAAGTGTGCGTTTAAAATTACTCGGCGGCTTAAAATAAGAAAATGTTAAAAAAGTTTTAATATAAAATTATTTTTTAAAGTTGAAAATACACAGTGTATTTCTGGACAATTCTTTTTTTTCTTCCTTCTTGTTTTCCTCGCACATTTCTTTTTAATGGGTAAGATATATAAATAAATAGATATTAATTTTCAAAATAAAGTGGGATTAATTACTTTTTTAAATACTATATAGTGTTTACGAATTTAAAACTTTTTTTATGCGGTCTCTAAAGCCGGAGTGGGCATTAAGTCGATCGCGATCGACCGGTAAAACATTTTGCGGTGACCGCCTTCATTAAGACCTAATAATCATTTCATCAAACGAAAGTCCAGAAATATCGTATTTATTCGAATCTAACTCGCCATTGATTCTAAGCCATACCCCAAATTTTCAACAAGATTTTGTGAAAATTAAAAAATAGTCTAAAATGGCGCTTGCCGTTATCCAATTTTACGAAATTAAAATAAATTTAAAAGGAAAGCTAATAAGAGGTGAATAATTAATTATTTTATCATTATTATAAACTTTTAAATACATGCATGAAGCTGTAATTGATCTAAACACCCCATCCAACAACTTTTTTTTTCTTTGATTCTAAGCCGTACCCGATTTTCAGTAGCATTAACGTTGAGAAAAAAAGTGCGACTTAGATTCGAGAAAATACGGTATTTTAAAAAATACGGGGAAAAAATCGGATCATAAGAGAACATTTCGTCGAATAGAAAATGCACTTCGCTATTTGCAGGTAATTTTACGAAGAAAATCGGAAAATATTCTTGGATTCAAGAAAAATTTCGCTCAATAGAGAAATTCGTAAAATGGAGGCCCTATTGTATTGTATACTTTCTTATAGCTCACTGCACTTACGCCTACTGGGTGGACCGCAGTTGCTTGAAAACATTAGAAGTAGCCCGTGCCCACCCCTGCTCTAAATTATATTAAAAGATGAATATCTAATTAACGAACTTTTTTCGGGATTTAGCGACTTGGTTAAATAGAGGTCCGGTCATTTCTTAGCACTCGCGCTACGCATCCACTTCCCCAGCATGAAGAAAAGAACTTACTTCCAGATATCGTAAAAATAAATCGTATCATTCGTAATAAACGATACAAATTTCACATTACTTAACAAAATCCAGTGTTGAAAAACGGCAACGCTCTTTCATTATATTTAGTTCCGCAAACAGCAGTTTCTACATTTGCTTTATTATTAAATTCTTTTAACAAAACAGATTAAAAGGAATGGGGGAAAAGTAAATAATCTTGGGTTTATTCATTTGAAAAAGCAGTACACAATAAAATAATTGCTGTTTATTTAGAAATCTCGAGATAGAGAAAAAGCGACTAAAGTGTTTAGATTGACGGTTGAATAATAACAATAAACATATTAAACTCGTTGTGTCCTTTTAACTAGAGTACCGGATAATTAAATAGCATATTTTAGCAAATGATAGCTCACATTTTCATAACAATAACTGTCTAACCAAGACCAATTAGAATGGATAGAGAATAAGCAGGAATAATACCAACGTAACAATATATTTCAAATGAAAGAAATATTGATCAGAACGCTGTAGCTTAGAAACTAGGGTTAAAAAAAGACATTGGAGGAATTTTAGACTGTTCAGGTAACTTCCGAAGTACTAAAATTTACTTTTGTTCTGTTTTTTTTATTTCGGTGTAGAAATCTTTCATAAATGCTTTGGTTAGAATACGTATTTATTAAATTCGTGTCAGCGCCGGAACCATGGTGCGAGTCGAGGGGGTGTCAACAAAGTCGCTCCACAAAGCAATTTTCGAGCTGATGGCAACGCATCTTGTAATTTTGAACGATTATTCAGTGACGAGGAGAAATGTGGAGCCGAATTTCTAAACTACACCAACAGCAGGACTTTGAGCCTCCACAGATATCATGGGCCCATTTACGAGGCGGGTCTTCAGTAGCACTAGGACTCGAACTAGTCACACGTCGGCCAAGAGACCGTCACTATGAACATACGGTAATTCTTATCATGCCATTCGTATTCAATTCATGCACACTACTTTCATTCCATATGTATTCACCGAAACGCTAACTAAGCATACATTCCACTGATTATAGCCAATTAAGAGCTACATTATATGTTTCGGATGAAAAAGAAGCAACTATTATGCTTCGTGAAAATTTTTAGTTAAACGCAAATTATAAAAAGCATAAAATTATACCTTGTTGCGTTCCTTCGACCGCGAGTAGAGGACTGCGGTAGCCCAGAGGTCAAGGTATCGAATCACGGCAGGCATGTCATGAGTTCGAGCCCTGTGCCACTAAGGACTGCACGTTATACATGTCGAGAGCTCAAACGTCCTCCCATTGGTGTGGTGTGGTAGTTTGGAGAGGGGGGTGCCAGCTCAGGTTCCGTCCTCGTCACTTGACCATGGTTCGAAATGACGAGGTCCGTCGCTAAAAGCCCTCGTGTAGCTGAACAGTGCGACGTTAATATTCACTCACTTACTCCGTCGACCGTGAGTGTGAGAGAGTTCGAGCAAAGATCAACCATTTTTCAATCTCACTTAAGGTATCCGACTACTTGCGACAACTTTTTTTTGAAAAAAAGGAGATATGGAGATCTTTTTATGATTTTTATATTTATTTAGTATATTTTAAGGAAAAAATCCTAAAATTGGTAAAAGAAAAAAAATTATTATTATTAAAATGGGAAAAAACTAGTAAAAATATACGAAAAATTACATAAACGGGGCCCGCTCTGTACAAAGATTTTATCAAAAAATTCTCAATTTTTAAATTTTGATGTGTTATTTTGTTATTCTTGTTTGAAGTGACCTTCACGATAAGAGATATTTTAATTTTTACAAAAACTAGAGCACTTTATCTAAGTCATTATACGAAATTGCTTAAAAAAACATTGACTATATTCACATAAAGAGCTGCAAATTTTGAAATAAAACAGTTATTGATAAATCTGAAGATCAAAACACTTCTACTGTTATGAAGAACATAAGCAAAAAATTTCAGCTAATTATTTTCAAAACTTTTTGAGAAATCGCGGTCCCCGTTTGAGTTTTTCGAAAAAAACACATTTCGAGTAAAACGCATTTTAAAGTTTGACATCTTGTGTAAAGTTATGGCATTTGCTTTTACTTAAACGCTTGTAGTTTTTGTTCTAGTGGAGGGAAAATAAAGTACTCGGTATTGTTATTAAGTTAATAAAATGCTCTATAAAATAAAGTCTTAAAAAAATTTGCCAATTTTTGAAAAAAATCATGGTTTTAGGGTAGTCGGATACCTTAATAGACTTAATCAACCTGACTTAAAGAACTAAACTCGAGGTGCGCCATCAAACTTATTAAATTAATTATAATAGAAATAAGAGCACTTATCTATTAACCTGAGCGCTCTTACTTCAACACTTTCTTAATCCTTCCTCTTGAACTAACAACATTAAATACGACCACCGGTCGTTAACGCTATGATTTCTTCTCAATTTACATCCATCATCCCGCCTATTCCAAGACTAGCACTTAAATAGAAGCTCTCATTTACAAAAAAACCAAGTCTTCTCTACGGAAAGCAGTTTTCAACTAAAATCACAAAGCCCGAATAGAATCCGTCACAATCTTCAAAAGTATAATCTTACAATTCATTTAAATCCAAACACGATTACGCTTATTAGAGTACATTGCATATTAACGCCCAGTTTTTGACATTAAACGAGCCTATTAGAGACGGACCTCATAATTCTGATCACCTTGGGTCAAGTGATGAGGATGACAATTGAGTTTCTAAATTTCAACACCATTCCAATTATGGGACTTTGAGTCTTGACAAAGTAACCATGCATTCAGTCCCTTTTCATAGTAAATCTAATGATATCACGAACAAGTACATAAGAAAATGAGAAACTTTCTAGAATGAACATGCCATGTGAGTTGGTAATCTACATCGGAACCCGGCCCCTGCTGCAATCCGAAAAGTATCCAAAGCATCATTCAATTAATCCAGGAGAGGTCGCACGAGGCACAGAGTCACCACAGGCACACGAAATCTTCAATTGTGGGGAAAATATTTGTTTGTTACCAATGACCTTGTCAGTATCCTCCTATATGGTTTGAAACTAAAATGTATTTGTCGCATACCTCCCTCTTTCTTGGGATTGGAAAACGTTCTTTACATTCTTAAGGTACTTGGTGTGACTGAGTTCCCCGCGCGACCATTTTTGCTCCAAAATATTTTCTATGAGCACAGGCTACATTTTTTCTTCGTGATTGACATTTATTTGATTGCTGTGTTGTATGGCTCATAATGATTTATATATATAATTGAACAGAATGTTAAAAAGAAATAATGGGCATCTATGATCTCTATTGGATGAAGTTGATCTAGCAAGGGAAGAACCTGATGAAATAATGAACATGAAACATTTCAGTCGAAAGAAAAATTTCCAAATGATACCTTAAGAACTCCATCTAAAAGGATATAAAGCCACAAGTGAAGAACAAGACACATTGCGCCTTTTCAAATAAACACAAGCAAGAAAAAGTTCAGCATGCTATTTGTCGATCATCTAAGCACAATAAAAAAAACAACAATTACTTTAACAAAATGACAGTTTTGCGTGAAAGTATAATTTCCGTCATGCTAGCGAAAAGTATACGTGGTTTGTGTCCTTTATTAAAACAATTCACATTAGAAACATTTTTTTTCAGTTTCATTGAATTTTTTCTCAAATCATGAAATAAAATTTGAAAAGTCCTAAAAGGTAGGTAAGTAAAAGTTAAATTATTCACTCGGAGAAGGATTTTTATGGTGTACAATAAAAATAATTATACAAAAATGATTGAGTCACTCCCGGGTTAAGTCAGAGAGGCTTAGGTAAGCATGTCTTTTAATGTGATTTTACTAAAATTAAAAAATAATTGAGCTACAACTAACAAATAGTGCATAAGCACGGATGAATTGATCCAAAGGTAATTAAATAATTAATTGGATTTCTTTCCCTTTCAATCACTGTACAGGAAGTAAGAACTCCACTCTCGCTAATGAACCTCAAAATAGACATCAACTCGAGATAAAGAATCGCTTCGTTTTCCAGGTACCCGTAGAAAACTTAGATTAACCCTTTATCTACCGACGGAGCCTATAAGTATCACTCACTTTAAAATTACATTGTTTTACGAATACTCTGACGATACTTAGCAGGAATATTCTTTGAAATCCACTCTTCCAAGCTATATAGCAGTAGGGGCTCCATGATGAGTATTTTAGCGAGGAAGGAGAATAGTTTTATAGTAGAAATTGCATTTTCAGCGGATTGCTAAGATTGTCATTTTTGTTCCGAAAAAGTAGTTAATGTCAAAAGGTAAGCATCTTATTTTTTTTGTATAGCAATGAAGACCTTAGAAAACGATTAGAATGTTTCTTTTCAGTGAGCAGTGTATATAATTAATTTTACAGTGGAATATCTTTAATAAATTAATTAACTCTAACGGATTAAACTTCCCAGAGTTGAATATTTTGTTTATGTATATCCCTTAATTTTCAATGTAGTGATTCAAAGAAAAATATTGCATGAAAAAAAATGCAGTAAATCATAATGCGGTAGATAAAGGGTTAAGAAATATATCTTATAACTAAGCATTGATTTTCTGGTATTTTCAATTCTAGAAGCAAATAAAAAATAAAAGTTTTAAAACATGGTCGATGACGAAAACATTTTATAAGTCAATAATAATGAGATTAACAATTCATTTTAAGCAAGGATTCTTAATCTGAGGTTATTTGAAAGGTTTCAGATGATTATAGAAAGGACTATTCTATATATTTGGATAGATAAATAATTACATACTACTTGACTTTGAAATAATTGCTTGCAATAGATAAAATCAATGTAAATAGTACCTGTCCAGGGAGTGAACTGAACTGAACTCAGTGGCGCAACAGCCCTTGAGAAACAAGGCCTACTGTGCCTATTTCAGTTTACGTGACCTTAGGCGCTGGGGTACATGTGCAGATGTTTCGGTCAAGTGGTCAGTCTGACACGAAACTCCCAGTGTTAAGTTCCCAATCAAGCTTGCTACTCATTTATCGAACCACTGAATGGACGAAAGGCTGAGTCTACCTTGTCCAGCCCAAGATTTGAGCCCCGGACCCGTGGCGTGGATGCGAGATACACTACCACTCAACCATTGTGTTCCGTCCACTGAGTGACTGTGCATTAATATCGCCCTATAAAGCAACACAAGGCCTATCGGCGATGGACCTTGTAATTCTGAACCACAGTAAAGTAACGAAGACGACATCTGAGCTAGCACCTCCCTCTCCTAACTACCACGCCCAAACGACATTGAGCCTCGCCAGATTTAACATACAACAGCCCCCTCTAAACGGTGGGCCTTCATTGGCACAAGAGTTCTAAACTCTTGAGACGCCGGCCAAAAAGCTCTTGACCATGGTCACTAAGGTACTGAGGTCAAGAGTGCCTGTCCAGACGAACAACCCTACAAAAATGCGCAATAATTGTTTACAAAGTCTTTAAAAAGAATTAAATTATATATTATTTGAAATATGTTTTTGAAGCGACACATTTTTACACGAAGTCTCTAGATCTCGAAAAAAAATTCGTTATGTTGAAAATTCGTTAAATAGAAATTCATATTTCCAGGTTCTTGGTTTCAGGAAAAAGTTTGCAAAATAGAGGTTCGAAAAATGGAGATTCGAGTGTAACTTATAATTTAAGAAATGATACATGGTTTAAGCGATTACTTAAATCGAATATATATTATAAAATAATAATTTTCGATGCAATATAATATAAGGTAAGTTTTTCAATATAAAAAATCCAATTACAAACTCTCTTTTATTATCTTTATCTCATGTAAATGTTAACACACATAAAGGAAAGGTTTACCCGTTCATAAGCTTAGAGATAAATGTTTTCCAAAAAAGAAAGGGGAACAGCACGAAAGGGTTTATGGAACAGAAAGAAGAAAGTACCGACATTTAAAATAGAAGAAACGCTCTCGAAACAAGATTCAACCGGACTGCAACCTTGACCGCGAAACGTTAAGGTTAGTTAAGCATAATTATACGGAGCATCACCTAATAAGACAAGCAGAAAGAGCGTTCCCTATACCCTTTCCTCTATAAGAGGATATGTTACAACGGGTTCACCACACATTCTGATTGTAATTCATTTTCATTGCAATGCTACTAAATTGGGTTTTCGATTTTCATTATTCTTGCCAATGAAAATTCTTCATGCGTTTACTGCACAGAAATAAAAAAGACATAGATTACAAAAAGTAATGTGTCCATAAGAAAAAGTTTGCTGTTCTATAGTAGTGTAATTGGGGTTAAAAACCACCATTGGACAAATGGCGAATATTTTTTTCAGAAGAGCAAATAATTCAAAGAAGTAGACAATAGATATACTTAATACTTAAATAGCAACGGTGCATAAAAGACAATAGAAAAAAATAAATGCTAGAATGATATAATTCAACACAGAACTAAAAAGGAATTTCAATACTAATGACAAATTTATATAATAACAATTATCAAAAAAAAAATCCACAATAGAAAAATTTATATATTGTATTTGTGTGTGTAACTACTCTTTTTTTAATAGTTTTTCTTATTTGTTTATAACCTGATAAACACTCCAGAATTATTTGAAAGGATTAGCAAAACTTAAGAGTGGTCAAAATCTATGAAAAATATTGTTACGTAGACCGGGGCTCGAGTATTTTATCCTATCCACCTCAAAGAGCCAGACAGTTCTTTAGAAGTGTTAAAAATTTATTGTAGAATACAAGTATGTTAAAGATTATTCACAAGTACATACTCGTCCTATTCAACTGTCAAAACAATACTGACTCTTCAACGGTCAAAGCAATACTGTCTCAGCTTTGGCGAGGGACTCCCTATTTATAGACCTCGTGGATCTTTCGAGAAAAATTCACTTGCATCATCGGTCGCGATATTAGTAGATTTATCCAGTAATTTCCAGAAGAATCCATATGGTTGCCAACCCTCCAAAAGTGACGCCAACTTAGCTCCATTGCCAACATTCCGCCAAATTTCCATTGAGTCGCCAATATAATGCAAGGACCGGCGTTGCTTGCGAATATTACAATTTTAAAATATAACATACAACAGAAAGTAATACTTACGAAAAACACATTCAGATATAAATTGTTTACACTATTTTAAGCTTTAAATAAACAAAATTCATAACAATATTCATGATGCATAGTGGACCAGTTTGCAGCAATATTACGGATTCGTGAAAATTCCATAACAAAGACAAAAAAAAGAAGAAAAAAACTAGTTTTAAGTCAAGGATATTAAAATGTGGTAGGAGTCTTCTCAAGAACTCGAAAGTGACTTGCAGAAAAAAAATTCCGGGACCTTTCTTTAACCTACAAGCCAATATCCAAAACACTTATAAGCAATTACGTACAAAAAAGAATTATAAGGAAAAAGTATTTTACATAAAAAAAATATATATAATTACTAATAAAAAATAACTCGCCTATCAAATAGTAATTTACTAGGCGAGTGCTGTCGAAGTAGTTTCAGTAGATTTAGTGATCCCCTGTTGTTTAGCTGTAAATTTAAGTAATGAAAGAAATGCAATGGAAAAAAACAGCTCAAATCTGGCAATTATTATTCGAAATATAACCTCGGCCGAAGCCCAGTGGCTGAATGATTAGTGCATCGTGCTTCCACGCCACAGTTCCGAGGTTTAAACCAAGGGCTGGGCAAGGTTCACTCAACCTTTCATCCCTTCAATGGGTCGATAAATGAGTACCAAACTTGATTGGAAACTTAACACTAGGGGTCCCACGTCAGACTGACCACCTGACCTCATGATCCTCGGAGCCTAAGGTTTGTGGGCTGTCGCGCTACTGAGTTCAGTAATAACCTCGGCCAGAAAGGGGAGATTTCGGAGCATTTTCTTTTGCAGAAATTTTAAAAATTCAGGATAACCTTTATTTACATTAGTCCGATTTGGGGATTGGAGATTTTCAGACAACAGTGCTACAAAATTTTGTAATTTTTCGAAGTATATTATCTACTTATGAAAGATTTTAAGACATTAATAGCAGATAAAAAGAGTTCTAAAATTACACCTTAAAGACACCGTGCAGTGTGTCATGCAAGTTTATGATATTTAACTTAATTAATAATGAACAATGGATTAGAGAATGAAAAATTTAAATAATGATCTTTTAAAACTAAAGAAAAAAAGATAATAGAAGATGACGAACAGAAAATTAACCTTATATTTATACAAGGAAAAACATTTTAGATCTACAGGTTCAGTGAACTCGTTCCGTTAAAAATCAATCACTCGAATAAAAAATTATCTGAACAAATATTTGCTTTGAGTTTATAGACATGAATTCAAAAAAGATCACTGCATTTAAAAATAAATTACATTTTTAAAAAACGCGCTTTTAGACTTTTAATCGAAATAAAATTAAAAAATAATTCTTAATATAAGAATGAAATGACTAACGAGAAAATTAATGTCATTGTAGTAAACGTGTAGGGTACTCGATATCGATTGTTATAATTTCTGACGAAATGCAGGAGTTAGTGTAAAAATGTAGTTGAAAGCGCACTCCTTCCCCCTTTTACCACACTGGCATTAATTTTCTGACTAGTCATTTTATTCCTATATTAAAAATTATTTTTTTAAATTTTTAGTTCGATTAACTATAAAAGTGTGTTTTTTAAACTATCATTTATTCATTGATGAACTAATCTTAATTGCGTCATTTTTTTATAATATGGAATACCCATATGCATCTTATGTGTGCGTCGATGTTTGCAAAATTTAGTTATCAGCCAACTGAAGGAGATCTGGAAGTGCTAAGTTTGAAATATTTAATGCAAAAGAATGTGTAAAGTCAATGATATTTTTCATTAAAAAGAGCTCAATGTTCTCTCTGAAACTTGCATCAGCATTAGCAATTGTTTCGAATTGAAGAGTTTGAGAGAAATTATATAATAAAGTGACCTCTTACATCAATTCTCAGCTGCTTTGGTAAAATGAAGCAACGAATGATATTGCATTCCCCAGATCCGACAAGAAAATTTAAAGAAACAGAAACTATGTCTGAGTTTCAAGCAATTAGAACATAAATTATTTTTTTCCACATGCTTGAGTGCTTTTTTTAAAATTTCATTTTCAGTAAAACTGGACAATTGTTCAAATTGTGGTAAGAAATTGCTGACGCATCCTTCCCTTTTTCACATAAAGAACACATTTTTGTTTGTTTGTTGTATTTGTATTAACCAAAAGCGATTCCGCTTTAGGGTTGTAACTTAAGCCTTTAGTCGCTAAATCTGGAAATGGGAAATCGTTCATCCTGATGATCCTGATGGAATAAAATCAGCAAATTATTGTATTGGCATAGGTCCTTGACAAAAGTGCAAAATTTCGAATTAATCTGACCTTTTAAAGTGATTAAAAATCGAGTTAAAATATTCCGTTACAAACAGTTGAAGCTAATACAGCCGTGTTAAAAAAACACATGTAATGAAAACTGACAACATAAAACATATCAAGTTCAACACCTGATTAACGGTCAATCAATTCTTGATGCAATCACACACACAAAGAAAAAAGTAAATAAGTAAGCCCCCTACATCGAAAGGAGGGGAGGGGTGGAGGAACAGGAACTACGAATCCAAACCATCTCACACATCATCCCTTATGCAATTACCTGAGCGACTCCGCAATGACAATTACGTAAACACTGCTGCACAGGATCGCGTAAAAAAAAAGAGGCATGCGTAAAGTCATACAAATGTTTGGCAAAGAGAGGTAAATACGACAGCTTGGAACTGTGACATCAGAAGCCTAGGGTGATGTTAGTCAGGTCAGGTCAGGCCATTGTGACTAAAGCTCAAGTCTTCTTGCACACACAACACAAACCCGTCTCCTCTCAAAAAACCATTCTGAGGCATCGATGAAGAGTTTTCAAAAGAAATAACTTTCACGTCCCCACCCGTGTTTGCAGAAGAGAGGAATAATATCAATGATAAAAGAAAAATTCAAGAAAGTTATTGTTTTCAGAATAAACTGAGATACGGCGACACCTTGTGAGTACCAGGTCAACAATAAGAGTTCAATGACTATTCTAACAAATTATGCATATTATCGTTTGGCGCGAACAGTAAACAAATCCCTTCCAAACGGTTTTTAAGCATTCGAAACGTAAACATATAAAAGAGAAGGAAAAAGTGATAAAAAAATGACAGACACATCATTAAATAAAAATCGAGGGAAATGTGTAGTAAATTGTATCATTCAGGTAGATTTTCAGTTTTTTTAGGCTACCTTCCGAAAATAAATATCATAATAAGGCAAGTTTAATAGGATTCAAATTAAAATACCAATCATTTAGACAATAGAAGAAAATTTCCAATTTTTATTTTATTTTTTTTTTTGCTGGGAGCGAGAAGGGGGGAGGAAGGAGGGAATTCCACCTCGTTATTGTAAACTGTTATATTTTAAGAAATATTTTGTTCAAAATTACTAAAAAGTATGTTCTGTGTTAAAGAAGTCAAATAAATAGTAGTTTACACAATAACGTGGAAAAACAAATCATTATCTATGATTTAGTTTAGAAGTTATTCCGATCTTTTGTCGGTATAACTTCTAAACGAAACATAGCTTTAAAAAAGAAAGATTCCGTTCACTTATAATAACAATTATACTTAAAACGTTCCTCTTTTATTTCATTCAAACAAGAATCTCCAGTTGCATATATTTTGATGCATGCAAACTAAACTTAAATACACTTATTAAGATACCAGCCTTAAAAAACATTAAAATGCCTTTTCAAGATAAATCACTAAAGAATACATAAAAATAAAGAAATACAAAAAGAGAAAAAATACATGAGACAATAGAATATTATCCCTTTCATCTTGCGAAATTTAAAAATGCATTACAGTAACTAATATTATAATTCAATTGCTTCGAACATTTTAAGAAAAATATGCAATAAAATATTGTTTTAAGTCATTTGAATTTATTTAAATAATTCTAGAAAAAAAAGTGCGAGATAAATAACCTCAGTTTAATTTTACTTCAAGGGTACAAAATGCCTTCTTTAAAGATGTACACGTTGAAAGACTATTATTTGAATTTAATGTAGTCACAATTCAATTATAATATATTTCTCAAATAATTATAAAAATACGCCATAAATTTTTAGTTAAAATATAAGCCATTAAAGCGTTAAAAGTTAATACTTAAAAATTTTAAAATGAGGAATTCAAAAAACACTACTACTTATTAATCGTTATTTTATTTATTCCCCCTCCCCTACATTGATATCCACTATTTTCCCAAACCCTTATAGCATCAGAGTAAAATGTTAAGTCCATTTGATTTAATTATGATTACTTATCAATATTGCATTTTGAAGCTGCAGGAAATGTGTTGGAGATTAGTACAAGTAATTTGAAAACACCTCCTTCAAACGAGAGGAACTTAAGCCTCGATTGATTGAAGAGTACCAGGACATATGTATTCGAAATTGTAAAATGCCAATTATTTGATTATATTGGTTATATATCTTTAAAAATTTCCAATAGAGCTTAGATTTTTTGTGTGATCTTAATAAAGATGTTTTAATCATTCTGTTGAATTTCAGCTGGGCATAATTTTTGAGATCTCATAATACATGTTTTTGTTTATATATATAGGTACAATTTTTTTTTTTAAAGAAAGCATCTCAGAAAAATTTAAAATATTTTTTGAACATATATAAAATAATGCAAAAAATATCGTGAATCTATTTTTTTAAGTAATATATTAAGATAGTTTCTTTAAAAAAAATTATAAAACTTTGTAATCTTGAAAAAAAAATTTTTTTCCTCCTCTTTTTCATACATAAAACTATTTTTTTAAAAAACTAAGTATTATTTAGACTTAAAAAATTAGGTTCACTATTTACAGAGGTATCATGTATAGAGGTATAAAAAATTTGGAGCCCTATAGTGCACACACACACACACACACACACACAATGGGTTGTTTATTAAATAAAAGTGTACTTAAAAGCAAAAAATTATGCTTTGGAGAAAAAGTGAAAAAACTAAAGATTTGTAAACGTTTGCTTACATTCTTGTCAATTACTTTTTCATACTTTAAGGTCATTTTATCAATGAACATATAAGTGTTATACATTTTTAGATTCAGAAAAATGTGCACTATATTTTTAATACTAAAATTGAAAAATCGATTTTTCGAATGTGTATGATGCCCTGGTTTTTTTTAAGTGCATTAATCTTTTTACATAGCAGGTCTACACAGTTACCAAGACTCGAACTCATGGATCGACAACGCCGGTCAGAAGTTCGCGAATATGATCGCCCGGCTACTGATCACAAAAGGGACGGTGCTAAAGGCAGGGGTAAGAAAAATAACGGTCCGAAAGGAGGGCTTTTCTTTTCATTTTTCACCAGCCCAGCAAACCAATGAGAAGGTCACAGAGAACATTTGTCTCAGTAAATTGATTCTAAAATTAAATGTGTCTTCAGCAAAAAATTAGCACAGTCGATAAATTGAAAAAAAAATAGCCACGATTTATTAAAGTTATAATATTGATGCCTTTTATACCTTTTCTGAGATGTAAAGTTAACTAATGAATGCAATCATTTAAAAAAGATGCGGCCCGTCTGTATCCTCCGCTTCCACAATGTGGCCCTACAACTGCTAAGAGATACTAAATAGGTCACTCTTATTCAATTGCTCTTCCGGTAGTGTACATGTGAGGGTGTATACACACACACCAATGTAATGTTTAGCAGCAGTGTTTGCTAAGACTGAGTTAACATTTATAACCGTAAATAAATAGAAAGGTCAAATTACGTCACTTCCTAAAGGGGGGTGATTTATACTAATGTACAGCATAACGTAGTGTTAAAATTTATATTAATCAAAGAGCGACACTTAAAAGCTTCTTAAAATCTCCTAAAACATATATGTATTCTCCCAACAAGGCATTTTCTTTTTTAACACTCGTTTAAAAACGAGTCCTTCACTTGTATGGAACTCAATTTTTACCCACTTTAAAAGGTTAGATTTATTCGAAATTTTGCGCACTTGGCAAGGACCGATGAAAGTACAATAATTTAATAATTTTGTTCCATTATCCTGGTCAGGATTAACGATTTCCCATTTTCAGATTTTAACTATAAAAGCGTGTTTTTTTAGTTTCTTTATACAATAATTTATTATTTAAACTGTTTTGAACTGATTCAAAGAAAACCACACAATTCGGCAAGCGAAATGAAAAAATACCTTTTAATAAACATTTTTTTAAAGAAATATATAAATCCTGCCTTTGACTTTCCAAATCTCATGGACCCTCGAACGACTGCTCGGGGGGGGACATCAATAAAAGGCAAATTGAAGAAGAGATATAAGATGTTGTATCATTGAAGCAATCGGCGTCTTCGAACAAAGAAAGAGGGACGTCCGCCCACGAAGAACAGGTGTTTGAATTAAGGTAACGGGTTTTAAATTCATTTCGAAACTACCAATAAAACATCCAAATGTCACCTGAAGGAGTATAGAGGCCAAATTTAAATTTACTATTTCTAGATCGACTTGATGTATGGAATACTTCAAAGAAATGTCATCCGAGCATCATAATTGCAATATACTGTTATTTATTGCAGTAAAAAACCTGTTCTAACACAGGACCGTTCCTTCGATTACAGGTTCAATGGCTAATTTTAACTCGCGTAGAGAAATCCTGGTTCAGTTCTTTTCTTGTTTCACGACAATAATCCGTAACATTTTTATTTCAAAATAGAAATCGAATTAAAAGAAGAATTTAGAAAAATACACTCTTAGATTGTAGTTTTGAAAAAAATTACATTTTATATACAATACAAAATTCTCCAACTAAGCATAATAAAAGGACATTCCCAAAGTATGTACGAGAGCTACTGACAACACATATCCCAATCTTGAACCATGGTTCAGTGGCGAAGACAACACAAGATTAGATCTTTCAATGTCCAAACAAGTGATTTCTGAATATATAAAGCAAGGTGAGCGAGAGTTACATTAACGTCAACATGAAGGTTATTGGCGACGTGATTTTGAGCTCAGGATTACACCTGAGCAGGAACCCTGCTCTCCAAACTACAACCACAAGGACTTTGAACATCAATAATTTTAATGTGCATCAGCCCCTCTACACGGTGGGTCTTCAATAGCACTAGGGATCGAACTCTTGACACACTCCTATGAGTTTGGGATCATAACCACTAGGCTACTGCGGCCACCATACCAAGGACTTAACTGAAGTATGTGAGGTCTCTAGACCACATTCATGACTAATCCACCTCCAAAAAACTACGGAGGGATTTTGATCCTCTAAGAAGCCCCTTAAAGAATTTTGGGGGTGAAAAAGCAAGAAATGCTTCAAGTACTTTCGTTTTAATTGCAATAAATTACACTATGAAATAAATTTAAAGAATTTAAAGACACAGAACATAAACATTTTAAATACCCTTGACATTGTGTGACTACCTACTAAATATAAATTCATGACTAAAAACACTAATAAATGACAAATTTGAATGGTTTTTGAATCCCCGAATGCACTTTATATATATATATGTGGGAGACAACAAGGGGTCCAAGACGTTGGTCTATCTTCTATTTTATTTTAACATTAAACAAAAATTAATTAAAAAGGTAGTTTTTACAGATAAGTTTGACGATGATATTCAGAAGGTAACGCCTGCTCGCGCACCTCTCGCGTTCTCCTTTTCTCTCTTTCTCTCTACTCTAATGTCCAAAAGTTTTTGTTTCACTTTCACTAGTTCAAAAGTTTCCACAGTTTCGGTTCTCATTAGCTGCGCCTGCGCGCGAAGACTGTGTTTTGCTTTTGGCTGCATATATATATATATATATATATATATATATATATATATATATATATATATATATATATATAGCTCTCCTACATTCGACAATGACACCGATTTCCCAAACACCTCGGAGACATTTCAAATGATTCCGAAGTGTCGCAGAAAATCAAGAGCTGTCATTGTCTTCGATGCATTTAAATTACTTTAAACTATTGCGACGCTTCAGTGACTCGATCTGCATAGCGCAAAAACGTGATCATTTCAAACTCCAAATCACACATTTGATCTTCACCGTTCAATAGTTAGTAAGCATACATACGTTTCTAGGACAAAGTAATCATTGTATCAAAGGGCCAGTTCCGTTTTTTTTTTCCCATTTATATATAAAAAGAAATATGCATTCATTCGCATAATTTAAATATACGTTCATTCCATTCCATGCATATATATCGAAATATCAGCACCTTATCATCTTGCACAAAGTAGAACGATATTGAATACATAATAACTACGAATTCGTATCACTTCACGAAGGAAATGTTACATCACAACTTATATATAATCAGCCTCAACACATAGAAAAAAATGAATAAAACATTGAATGGCCATGATAAATTATTTCATTACAAAACAGAATATTAGATTCAACCTTAAAGTGTCCATCAAACAATCAGTTACTCTGTGTTTACAAAAGAATGCTCATATAATACCGATGTTCACCGCCTAATAAGAAAATCGTGACGCTCGAATCGCACAAAATTGCATATATTACGAGAGCATACGGTACATTTTTCAATAAAAGAAATCCCTCACACACACACAGTTGCGCTTATTTCAATCCGCTCATAAATCAAAAACACAGGAGAGGTAATTTCTACTTTTCAACAACGAATGCCTCCGGAACCACTGACCACTAATAATAAAGCATCCCAACGACAGCATGGACCAGAAACTAAAGCGACCTTCAACGAAACAATCGAACAAGGTAAGAAAGAAGAGAAAAAGAATTTATAATCACTATCAACAAATAAATGATGGTAAAGAGGGTACAAAGAATTAAAAAAAAAGCGAATGAGATCTTCTATCGCCGTATTTATAAACTAACTTTCAGGCGGAGTGATAAACACGTTAAGCGACCACACCTCACCACCGACGGGCATTTAAGAGAGAGATCTCGCGTAATAGTATACGAGAAGAAAACAAGAAAAAAAAAAGAAAGGAGGTAAAAAAGAAAGAAAACGCTTGTTGAACCCATCTCCGAGCTGTGAGTGAACACACAAGTGAGTGTTGAATGGAATGCAGTCAACGACCTCGCTTTTTTTCTTGGCAAAGGAAAGGGTTAACGGGGGAATCCCTTTTTTCTCTCAAGGGGGCACAAAGAAAAAAAACAATAACAATTAGTAAAATGCGTGCATTTTCGCGCAAGAGCGCTCATATAGATCTGGCGTAAGGGGTGGCGACACGTGTGTTGTATGCGTTTAAAAGGGAGGTGAGAGGAAGGATGCATGCACATCCCCGTAAAGACTTTAGTCTGGTGGGTGTCTATTAAGGAGGCAACCAATGCGTATCGAAAGGAAGGGAGGGAAGCTATTGTAATTAGAGTGAGAAAATTGTACCACTGGGTGGTGGCGGCTCGAATTTGAACAATTAAAAGCCTCCCTCGAAGGCGCAGAAGTTCTGAACAAAACTGTTGGAGAGGGTTGGGGTTTCTTGAAAAGAGAATGGAGAGACACGAAGCGGATGTAGATGAACGAGCAGTTACACGGATAATGATTTCATATTTTAAAATAAAAAAAAAGATTGATTTCGTCGGTTTATTGAAAATATATGTCTACAAACAGACGTCAATGGTGAAAGATACGGACGTTATGGATAATGGGACTAGATGGGCCTCAAAAATTCTTCAGACAAAAAAAAATGCACTATTATAAATTTTACTTTCACATTTAAGAGCCAAAAGTAAAGGAATAGCGGTATGTAAATATTTAGATAGTTAGTGTTGCACTATAAAGTAACATGGGGGCTTTTGGCGACCTTACAAACAACAAATGTTTATTAAATTTCAAAATAACATCGTAATGACTTTAATAGAGGAAAATACGGATATAATATTAATCTCAAAGATTTTACAATACAGTCAAATTTTACCTGCAAAAAATTTATTAAAAAACAGAGCATTAGTTTACAACTCAGAAAATAATGACTGCCGATAAAAATCGAAAAGTCTAAAACGACATATCGTTGTTCCCCCACTTTCAATATAACTTAAAAATTCCAAAATATTTTATACATTTACGAAAAAAAATCCAATACCTTTTAGATAAAAACTATGTATGTGATAATCATATTTCAACTTGTAACGGGTCTATCAGCGAATCTTTTACTCATCCTCTTGGGTAAAATTATTCTTTTTAACTGTTAAGTTCAGTTGAAAACCTTACTCGGTAAAGACGACGAGATTTGGTTAAATGAGTACTTCTATTTAAACATTGGCATTAGAGTACACGATGACGGTCGATGGTTGATAGTTGGCGATTCAAAGTTGGTTAAATTGTGAACAAGATTACGACCAGAGGTGGTATAGTTAAGCAAGATATTTGAGGAAAATTCAAGCGTTGGAGTAAGACCACCCTAGGATTCAGTTTAATTTTAATTATATGTTCGTTGAATAAGCCTTTGTGATTGCTCTTACGGGTTTATCATTGAGTGCATTTCCTACCTTTGATTACATTGGCTGATTAAGTGAAGATAGTAATAAAATTGTGTTAAAAGTGCTATGGCTGATCTTTGCTCGAACCCCCAAACACTAACAACATCTGGGTTGTTACAAACTTATGTCAAATATATGGCACTTATCAAATTATCAGCAGTCCTTCTAAACTATACTTATGTTCCAGGAAATGGTTTTATAATAAATAACTATGCTAATGCATTCATAAATAGTTCTACTAGATCTCATCCCCTAAAAAGAGCATGGTTTCTATATAATTTTCAACTCATATATCGCTAAACCTTCAAAAAGAGATAAGAATAAATAGAACCTTTCGTAAATGTCAATTATTTTACTTATCGTGTGACCAAAAATGTAATCAGGCATCGTCATCCATCAACGTTAATCGCAAAGCAATGAATTATTTGTAGGATTCGCGTAGGTAGGTTAAATAAGAGTTGATTCTGAATGATGGTAGATATAAGGAAAGCTTGATTTATTAAGTTAAACATAAAAAAAAATTCAAGAATTTTAAGAAATATAAATACTTCACGCAAAATCCCTCCTTCGCAAAGAAATACTATGAAAGATATGTAACTTCAAAGAATTCCAAAAAATTAATATAATTAAGATTCCTGTTTAATTAATAATTTTAAATTCGTGAGCGTAATATAAATCCTACGGAATCTGTACTTTCCTTCTAAAACCTAGACTATTTATCGATTGAAAAGCAATAAAATGCATCTGGAGGAGCAAAATTAAGTAAATATAAAATAAAAATAAATGAAGAAACAAAACATAAAAAAGAAAATTTTCGTAAAAAGCGCAGTATACGATAAAAAAAATTATTTCATAAAACAAAAAGTTCCATAGCGATTACATCACTTCTGAATAAAATATAACAATACATAATTTATATAAAAACTATTCTGTTAAATACTTCCAGTCGTCGTTTTGATGCAACGCATTAAACTAAAAGAATTCGACTGCGCTAACTAACATTTTAAAAATCGCCTTTAATTTGAATTCATAAAATTCCTTTTTAGTTCTTTCGAAATTAATATCCTTTTTGCGCACCATTATTTAATTGTTTATCGCACTTAGGAGACTACAAGTAGGCTATTGTGAATGAACCTCATAAATTTGAGACACTGTCAAATCATGATTTGATTAGACTGTTTATTAACACTCTTTTATAAGTTTCAATTGTATGTGACGGAAACTTGGAACTCAATTTTGACCCACTTTAAACGGTAAGATTAATTCGAAATTTTGCTCTCACTAGTCCAGGGCCGATGACAATACAATAATTTAATTATTTTGCTCCATTGTCCTGTTCAGGATCATCAGGACTAACGATTTGCCATTTTCACATCCCATCCCGCATCAGGCGATTTATTCCAGATTTGGCGACTAAAAGATTAAGTTACAATGGATTCAATTCATGTGACGTCATAGTCACATGATAGTGAAAGCCACGTGATTCTAGCCAATCATTTCAAAAACTCATGCGACGTCATAGTCACACGATAAAAACTATCTAGTGTTTCCAGCTAATCCGTTCACGTGCTCCGGTGTTGTCAAGTTTTGCTCTTTGCAGAAACTTGCTCTTAAAAAGTACATATATGTATACAAAATGCATTTTATTTAAAAGCATAAACATAAAATATGTTTTTAATTAAAAAAAATCTTTTTCAAGAATTTTTTTCCCCTAACATTTAAACATCTTTACCCAAATATGAAATTTGAAACTGTATCTGAGTTTTACAAATAGAACAACAAGTACGATTAGTTTAATGTTTGTTTTGAATTCAATGGAAAACACGTGTTTGTTTTTATCATGTGACTTCATGAATTGAGCCCATTCAGTTCGATTAACTATAAAAGGGTGTTTTTTAGTTTTTTAAACTGTAATGTATTTATGTCACACTTTTGAAGCTGTACAAAAGGCTTTTGACAACGAATTTCGAAATTTTGAACTTCAGACTGAAAAAAAAAATGACACTTGAGTTGGGCTCCCTTTTCTACATACTTTCACACGACGCCAACATGATGACTCGACAGATTTCACCTGCATCCGCCCCACCAGGATTCGCCAAAGGTGACACAGAGCCGTTGAAGTGGCTTCAGCGTCTCTGCCTCCATCTATTTGGGAATTTCATGGACCCATTTTGAAGTTTTCGAGCATGTGGCGAAAACCCCTATCAGGTTGTTATTATTTTTACAAAATTATAGATTTGAAACAGTTCAAATATTGACAGGTCCAATGCATCTCACTTTTGTTCACGTATCCCAGCACAACTACTCAAACAATCGAGTTGGATTGATTTGTTAACATGCGCTTGAATAAAGACGAGGGCCACGGATTTCGTGATTTTGAAACAAGGTGAAACGATGAGGGAACCTCTATTGGCAACCCGTTCTCATAGTTTTCATACAAATTTTACTGTAGGATCCCGCTACATGATCTTTGGGAATACTGGACCCGAATCCGCTACCATTTTATTACGAGTTCCTTACTCTATTAAAGCCATTCAAACTGTCAATTAAGGGAAACCTAGCAATTCGTAAAAGTTATTTTTTAAAAAAATTGGACATTCCTCTATTGCATTTTCTTGCCTCTAAATTTCGACAGAGGAGTTCTCACTTTCTGAAAAAGGGGAATTTCAGTTATGCTTGGGGACAATAGGACATGCTATCGTGCAAATGCTTCAAGTGTTAAATTAAAAAAAAATGAATAGCGTGTTCCCAGCCTATTTGGAAAAGGAGGAGAGGAGTGGCAAAAGATTCAAGATGAAAATTGATTATTAACGTTGCGCTTCACAGCAAGACGATGGCTATTGCAAACGAGAGCATCGTAATTTTTAATCCCAAACCATTCGAGCTGGCACCCTACTCTCCTAACTTCCACATCTAGAGAAAGGGAGGTTTTTGAGCCTCAGCAGATTTAAGTGCAGACCTTCTCTACAGCGGTTGAACTAGGACTCAAGCCCATGGCAACCGGTCACGAGTTTCCTACCATGATCATTTAAGCCATCGTCAAATGCAGAAGTAGTACTACAAATATCGACAATAATATAATGCATAATTTTACTTTCAAAAAAGCCTTTACAATGTATAGGATCAAATTCGAATTTTTAATTTTGTTGACATGGAAAAAATGGATTGTTCGAACTGCAATAGAGGAATTAAAAACAAAAGAGGCGGGAGATAAAACCAAAGAAAAAAATCAAGGGAGTACCAAAAATTCTTAGTATAAATCAGTTTTGCATTTTCTGCCGTACCAAATATGAACGCAAAATAAAAGCAATAAAAATACAAACATTTAAAAGCAGTCTTTTCCAGCGAATCTTTAAACATTTTCCACGATAGTTCGTCACACCAAATAACCACAAACAAAAAGGAAAAGATTTCAAAAAAAAAAAAAAATCCTTATTTTCTTTACAAAAAATTTAAGCTTTTGGAGTTCAACGCCCCCAAAATCCATTTTTCCGAAAGCGGCTTTCCCAAACCCTTTCCGTCCTTGAAGAACAAAAAGGCCAGGACAATTAGCATCATCATAAATAAGAATATCTGATGAAAGCCACGGACGGTGAAGGATAAAAAAAAGGAGAAAGGAAGATCAACTCCAGCGGTGTCCCTTTCGGAAATTAACAAACAACTCAACTCAACACATGAAAGGGAAGAAATAAATGGCCACTTTTCATTCAATCCACTGAGCTTCTGACACGATGAATAAAAACATAAATCGACGGCTGTCAAGTCCAAACAAGATAAGGGCATGGAAAAGGCTAACCCACTTTTCAATTTGTTCAAGGATATGGAAGCTAGAAGTTGAAAAGGTACATACTAGACAGGGTAGAGTGAAACAAATGTATATATGCCAAATATTACAATGTAACGTTGTGTTTTTCAATACAAAGCGAGTGAAAAAAAGCTTATTGAATACTCAGTTTTGGAACACAAGTAAAAAGAAAGAACAGGGGGATAGTTTGAAGAAAAGAGTTGAAAAGATTGAAAATATGCAACATGCAAGAGCTTTTGAGCACTTCGCTCATGAATTTCAACAATTGCATTGTAGATTGGAAAATGTAATCGCTTGAAAGCAAAGAATGCGTTAGTAAACTATTTTATTTATTCAGGAGAGTTCGATTGATCGATTGAATATAAACGTCGCACTGTTCGGCTACACGAGGGCTTTGGGCGACGGACCACGTCATTTTGAACCATGGTCAAGTGACGAGGACGACACCTGAGCTGGCACCCCCCTCTCCTAACTACCACACCACACCAGGGGAGGACGTTTCAGCTCTCGACAGATTTAACGTGCATCGCTGCCCTACACGGTGGGTCTTTAGTGGTACTGGGCTCGAACTCGTGACATGGCAAGCCACGGTCCGATATCTATACCACTCGGCTACCGCGGCCACCAGGAGAGTTCGAAGCAATTTTGTTCATCAAAACATCGGTATCAGAAGGTTTTACCAGAGCTTTATTTAGTACAGTATAGACAGAATTGGCTCTTGCGTCATATAAACACGCACTCACACTTTTGCGTATTCCTTACAAAAAGTGCTTTTTGATAAAAACTTCGAAAAATCATCGATATAAAGTTATTTGCAGAAGAAAATGTAAATTAGATTTGATTTGGACCCTCCCTTCCCCTCCATAGGTCAAAACAAACAGTTAATTTTTAACATAAATACTACGCCTAGTATATTTCGGCTACGCTTTTTAAAAACATTTACCCCCCCCCCTCCAAAAAAATTACTGTATGTGTACGCCACTGGTACTGGAAACATTCGTCAGAATTCTAAGCCATAAACAAATGACGAGAATGATATCTGAACTGATTCCTTACTTCCTACTCTACACCATAAGTTAGAGGCTGAGTTTAAATTAACATGCAGACCCTCGCAATAACCCGCGACAAAAAAAAAAAAAAACTCAACATCAGCCAGTGACTTTGATCTCAAGCTTACTGACTGCTTACTACCCTCGTTATAAAAAGCAACAAGAGGGCTATTGGCGACGGACTTCGTAATTTTGAGCCTCGATCAAGACGACACCTAAGCTGGCCCCCCGTTCTCAAACTTTCACACCATAAGAAAATGAGACAGATTTAAGGTGCATCAGCTCCTCTACACGATGGATCTCTCATTAACTAGAATCACTAGAATACACAACGTGCTTTTGGTATCTGATTTCGAGGTCTGCTTTAGTTTTAATAAATAAAGGCGGGGAAAATTCGGTATAAATTACCAGGGATTAGTTTTCTTAAAGAGCACACGTTACGCATCACCCATGAGGTACGGATGGAGTATTTCGAAGTATTCGAATACCTAGGTTAGTTTTTATTAACGTAGCACTTAAACAAACGCGAGTTATTCTGAACATGAATATCTAAGAACATTCCACGATCATTAAAGCGGTACAGGAAGTTGATTTACTTAGTATACATCAGCACCTGCCAAGTTTTTATGTAATGGGGGGGGAATGACATACAATTTAGACATTAAGTTGTTATCAAAGGATTTACCAAGAAATCAAATTAAGAAAATTAAAACTTCCGGGTATCCCATACTGAGACATTTATAAACATAAAATGATTTTCAAAAGTCCATTTGACTTCAATGACCATCACGAGTGCGTGATCGACGCCGCCAAAGGAGTTAATCCGAATTTTATCAGCGCACCTTAAACGCAGATCGGTATCTAAAGCGTTCCACTTTCTCCGGATCCTTGTTCAAAAGCAAAATCGGAAGCCATCCATCAAAGCAAGGCGTTATCAGCGAACAATATAAGCAAAAAGTACTTGATATTCAAAGTCCTAACAAGGAGCTCTATGCCCAGCGTAGCGTGAAATTGGAAGTGACTAATTGCGCCTCGCAAAAATGTATCTCTCCCAGACAGATTTATGGAAGCGAAAGTTAAGTGGGTTCGACTCGATGCAAAAATCGGGTCGAAGGCCGACTTTCCGAGAAAAAGATGGACGTCAAAGGGACGATCGGTGTGTTTGCACAGCCAGGAGCCGTCACGATGATAAGGCAATATTGATGGCGGAGGATTTCATTGGCAGGAGATGTATGCAGAGCACACAATCTGTGAGATGGTATCGTTCGTGGCATTGAAAACGAATCTGGCATGAAACAATGTTCACTAAGTACGTTTGACGCATTTGAACTTTAATGACCAACTCTTTGCCCTCTTGGTTCCTTCGCAAACAATGTAAAAGGCATAAATCGGCAAGTTTTTATGATACACAGGCAATCAAGGTACAAAGAAAACAAGATAATAATAATCCTTTTTACAAACAAAATGCAGTGGCATCTTTCTTTATCACATTAAATGAACACTTCCAATCTCTCAAATAGTTATTACAATCACACGAGTGAGCCGCACTATAGGGCCGCAGGAGGGCTGATGACAAAGGACCTCGACATTTTGAACCAAGACGGCACCAACGTCAACGGGAGGACTTTGAGCTTGGACACGGCGGCTCGAACTCGCTGTCCACGAGACTACCGCGGGCACAAGTCACATGTCAAAGGGCACAAACATTTGATATTTGAAAATGAAGCGCGTTACTATTTCAATTGTAGTTTATTCCAAACATATGTAAAAGAATAAAAAGGCAGTGATGTGATTAGGGGTGAGAGGGTCACGTTTTTTCACCCTAATTCAATGCACATACAAAGATTTGGAGCTTGTTTAACAGCTTGACTCAGTAAAGTTATATTGATACTTTTACATGGTTCTTACATATTAACAATCTCAACATGAGAACGATTTTGTTTCTTCTGTTGTATTTAATCAAGATTTTGTATGCAGGCGTATATTCTTCAGGTTTAGAGGGAATATCTATGTCGGTTTATAAGATCTGGTAGTAGCTCAAGTAAGCATAGTTTATTTCATTCGTAAATAAAGAAAGATTCTTTTATTTTTCTTATTTTTTTCGTGGAGGGGGGGTTATGACGTTTGGCAGTTAAAAAAATAGAATGAGCATATTATCGGGTACATTAACTCCTGAATATAATGGGAATGACTTAAAAATAACATGGCATATTAAGGAATTCATAACTACCTTTGTATCTCTCAAAAAGCTTGTGATGCATATATTAAACAATAGAAAGAACGAACAAAAACTAGTAATGAAAGGGTAAACATTGAGAAAAATAACAGAAATTTCCTTTAATTAAACCCTTTTAAAGAACCTCATTTGTTAATGTATAGTGTTTGTTAGTGATAACACTTATAAATGTGAACCAGCGCTTCTAGGAATAAATAAAACAAAATTTATCTATTTTAACTCCTAATTGATGTTTGTTAAAATATACTGAATTAAATAGGAAAGTAGAAGTTTATACTTCAATACTACTTGTTGTTCTACATGTAAAATTTAGTAAGATTTCAAATTTAATGAATGAGCAAAAATGTTCAAGTATTAAGCTTCTTCAAAAAGTATTTCAGAAATAAAAAAGCATCTTATATTAGACGAATATTTTTAAAAAAGTGTTTGAAGTCCGATATTTAGGTTGGGGGGTCTGTGCACATAGCGCATGCACCATATGCATGCACGTCTCACGAATCACTGAAGCAATCAGCAACCCACGAGGAAGTCCAGGTGACCACGGTTCTAGAAGTAACAATAGGTTAGAAACTTATGATTAAAAATCGCACAACGATTGGGAATTCTGACAAGCATGGAGTCTCTTGGGAAAAGCGAAATTTTCTCGCCAAATAATTACTTTTTCTTCCCCCCTGTAACATTCACTTCCCATTGCAAGCCCAAAATGTTCCAGTTCGAATAAAACGCATTATTAGTACGTCCAGCCAACAGTGTCCCCAAGTCATTCTCTCACGTGACGCAAACATGACAGCGAAGTATCACAAATTGAAGGATGCTCCTTCTTGAGTATTCAGAGGACGTGAGCCCTTTCGCGCTTTTTTTGCTTTCCACTTTTTAAATATTCTGAAGAGGAATTGTTACAAAAAGGGGAGGGTTGCAATGTGTCTACAAATGATGCACAAAATCTGCTTATGCAAAATCATCGCTAATAAACAGCACATGCACAACGAAAACAAAATTTACTTAAGTACAATATATATATAATCATACTTTTTTTTTAAAAAAAATAATCTTAAAAATTACATCTAGAAATAATCTATTACTTAAAAATTGTAGAGTATCAAAAATAAATCGACCATGACAAAAGTTCAACGAAGGGCATTTTTCATTGAGTTTTAAACTTTATTTCTTTTGCATGTGTAAGAATTTCTGTATTAGAAATTTGATGCCATATAAAAAGGGGGAAAACATGCTTACAAATTTATAGTATGGTATCACTTGTTGAACATTTCACTAAGTGAGTGAGTTATATTAATTTCGCACAAAAAAAAATACGAGGGCGTTGGCGATGCGGACATAGTAATTTTGAACCTCGGCCAAGAAACAAGACAGTCACCTAAACTGACCCCTCCCTCTCTCTGAACTACTACATCAAGCCAACGGAAGGACTTTGAGAACGACAGATTTAACATGCATCAGTCCCTTTACGTGGTACACCGGCCAAGGGTTCGTGACCTTAACTAGCAGGCTACCGTGGCCGCAATGCATATGCAAAAATTCTATTTGAAATCTGCTCATTAAAAAAAATACACCTCTTTTTGCAAGACAAATGAACTTACTACAATCAATAACTGGTTAGATAGTTGAGCACACACAACCTTCTCGTGTTTCACTTTAACTTTCCTTATACGGGTTCGCATATTCTTGAGTATAAGAATATGAAGACAAATAATATCTTAGAACTGCAATTCTGCTTCACTTTATCAAGTTGAAAAAGTAATTTGTAACATATTGCTTGAGCAAAGAAAGAGATAACTCTCCTTGTCCAGGTATTAATCTCGCAGCACTGCATTTCGTTCTTTACAAAGAAGAAGGTGTTTCTTTTCAGACTCGCAGCTGTTCCATTTCGTCTTTAGCCTTGTGTGTTAAAAGAACTTAAAAACACGGATTACTTTTACTGATGTAAAATTATTTCAACATTCTTGAACACTACGTCGTCTACGAATAAACTAACCTTGATTTGTTTGTCTGTCTCTCAAGTTTCCAAGTAGTAACAGTTTAATCTACTCAAAACCATTAGAAAATTTGATTGAATAAGCGGGTAATCTACAAAGTTATAACTTTACTTATCAAATTTCGTTTTACTCGGATTACAGCTAGCATTTCACAGAAAAAAAGCCATGAAAACTGGGAGGAAAAATGTATATGTATCGAAATTTGATACATATAACATATAGGGATAGAATAAGTTGTGTTTATAAAGTAAATGAAACCACGATTAAATTACTATAGAATTTTTCAAGAGAATCAGGTGAATATCCATTTACGAAGTTTGACTACTCTTCCAGCTACACAGAAAAATATAATGTAATTCCGAAATTTACTTATTGTTTACTCAATTATCCTATTACAGTAGAGCGTCGTTTATCCGAATCCATTGGTACTGGACACCGTTCGTATAACCGAAAACGGAATGCGATCCATGCAATATATGAAACCGGAAACTTTACGAATATAGAAATCATCACACACTTGCAGGAAACGTGCTTGAAGAAAAAGCAAAATAGGTGCAAAATGTCGCTATTTTACCTTTATTGTGGAAAATAATCACTTATTTTTCGCTGTACCATCGTACACTTTCGTTTTCTTGCTGCAAGGTCTCTGATTCTCTCGAGAAGCAGTAATTGAGTAGGACAGCGCTCCGTACCACTCTATAGCTGTCTCTAACACAGAAAACGCGTTAGTATTTGATGGACCCTGGCTAATTTCGTCGTTGTTGTTGTACTCGTCTTCATCCGTTTTATCGTCGACAGGGTCGGATTCTTCTGGCACGGAAGTCACAATCTCGTCATCATTTAGCATTTGAAATCCACAGTTTTCTGCATCGCATGCCATCCAGGTGTGTTTCTACACCTTTAACGCATTCTTAAAATCCCGGTATTGATTGGACAAAGTCGATATTCTCCTCCCTGTGGTCGTCATTGAAATCTTTTTCGCCTTCTAAATCTATCTGGTCACAGCCTATTTCATGCATTTTTATATACAGTACATGTAGTTGACAAAAAAAAAACTGGTCAGGATAGTTGACGCTCCGGATAATAAACGTTCAGATAAACGTCGTTCTACTGTATTCATAACCAAAATAACAATAATTAGCTTCGTACTTTACTCACTTGCTGCAAAAATGGATTGACAAAAATTAAATAATTTACGAGAATTCAATACCACTCTTAGGAGTGATTTTTTTTTCATTATGTGTAAAGATTTGTGGGGGCTAATCAGCTAACTTGTTTTCTTCACAGTTTGATCTAACCCTACGGGGGGCAACTGTTTTGGATCGAGAGCCACATAGTGGAAGCGGAGAATGCCGCAGAGCTGTATCTTTTCAAAATGATTACATTTCATTAGTTGACTTTGCATCTCAGAAAAGGTATAAATTGTATCACATAAAAAACAACAAAAATATATAAGTTGAATAAAACATTTTGGTAGTTTTATTCAATTTATTTACTTATTGTGGTAATATATCTATAGCGACAGGCATATTTAATTTTAAAATGTTTAAGGAGGCAAATGTACCCTATCACACTTTTCTACATTTTTTTTAAATCAGGAGTGAGGTTGATTAATGAAATTTTCATCTCAGTCTGAAAATTAATGTTGTCTAACTTACATCTATATTTACCCTTGTTGGTTCCCATGCAAGAAACAGCTCACAAATATACGTATGTTGACCCAAACAGACAAAACATTTTCTATTTATTAGGTTTTTTGACTGTCTTGGTAGGCAACAAAAAAACTCTTTGCTATTTGCCCACTCCTCATCTAAAAAATCTTTCTATCATTTATATTCAACAAAATTCTAAGGATCGCTGGAAATCATCCATAGAATCGTTTCACCCGCTGAAACAAGCGATCGTAGTTATCACCGACAGACAGGCTTGTTGAGAAACTATTATTGTGACATGCGGGTGCGCGAATTTTCAATAAAAACTCGGTAACAAATTATATTCATTTAAACATTTCTTAAGTTATCAGTCCAAAAAAAAAAAAAAAAATTAAAACTTGTCACAGGATTGAAATATCTGCAGTTTGGAAGGGGTGTTTAGTGTGACGCTTCCATTCAACTGATCCATTTACAAAAATCATTTTGCATTAATAAGAGCACAAATGAAAAATGCAGAAACTATTTTCAATTTCGTAAACCCACTTCATTGAAGTCTCTTTCATAAGAACTTCATCTTATGATCAGCACAAAACTAGAGGAGGGAATTCGCAAAACCCCGAGGACAAGAGTCCATAAACCTCGTTCTACATCCGAATGGCCGGTGAGGTGGGGCCAGCTACATGTGCGGTCAGGTGTCGTTTCAACAAGACCACTCACGCAGAAAGTCCTAAATCAATTTTTCCAACGCTGCAGTTACCGAATGATTCAGATACTTTTGAAAATACAAAGCACAAACAGTCAAGTCCATGGGCGGATTCCCAATCTTCTAATGGGAAGGGCCCAAAACTATAGGTCAGAGGTACTTTTTTTGGTAAATTACATGAATTATCGAAGGAAATCAATATCAATTTTGATTTTCGAAGGACATGAATAATTTTACGGCTTAGCATCTCAACACGTCCACAGCTGGCATATAAATTCGATAATAAGACACGCTTGCTACATAATCAATAGCAAAGGAATTAAATAAGTAGGAACAGTTGATCCAACGAATTTAAATTTAATAATACAGTTCCACTCGATATCAATCAAAGTACCTGTCACATTCAGGACCGATATATCTCAAAGGTTCTACAAGTTCACTGTGCAAGTTTAGTAAGATGGATTCAATATTAATATTTTTAAGTGTATCTTTTTCCACAACACATGATACAAAGTAGTTTTTGAAATGAAATCAGTTGTTTTTGTTTTTTGCTTCATTTTGTCTTTCTTTTTTTATATTATTCAAAAAATTCCTTCTTTTAATATATACCTAAGTAGACATGTAGCAAATGTCTCATTTACTTAGCAAACGCTTCAGAAAAGACAATGTTATATTTTAAATACGTTATAAAAATGACTTATTTTAAGTCAAATAAATAAAAATACGCATTTTAGAACTAACTTTTCTGAGTGTATTTTAATTCCATCGACTATCATTACTGTACCAAGATTCTTAATCACTAACTTGGTAAAATCTTTCTCGATAGTTTAGTAAACAATTTTTCTAATAATAACTTGCTTTTTCAATGGACAATGTCGGTCTTACTTCAAAGCAACTATGACCTTTCTAATTTCCCCAAAGTTCTCTAAGTTGTTTTAGCAAAGCCTTCCCTGATATTAAACTAGATTGTATGGGACTCTCCAAACAAGATCTTATTTAAAACTCTTACTGTGGATTTTCTTCGGGTGCCCACTATCATGGACTTAATCAAGAACTGCTGGATTGAGGACTTCCAAAAACAAAAATTTTCAAAAAATTCTATCAGGCTAGTGAAGTTTTTCTCTGATGCAATTGATTGAACACATAAACGATAGTACTCTACGTCTTAAGATTTCGGAATACATTGGTCAAAATACAGAGACAAGAAAATAAGCTGTTGTACCGATTCATATAAACACTTTATGTGTACTTTCAGAGTAATCGAAAAGTAGTCAATGGATAGCGATATATTCAACTTTTTAGGTTCATTTACTTACAAACGTATGGATGCATTCTAATCAGAGTTCAATATGTGTTATGGTTTGATGCTTCGTCAAAAAATTGATGGTTCTTAGCAAAATTGGACCATTTCCACACAAAAAAATGTGCAATACTTAAAGAACATTTTTTTTTCCTTTTTTGAAAAATAATTACTCTTTCTAACTTTGTTACCTTTAACGGCACATTAACAAAATAAAAGTTTTCTGATTACTATTATATAAATATATTTACGTGTTTTTAAAATTCCTATCAGTGAGTGCTGTCACCAGTGGTCTGAAGGTTGGTGACCGCCATTTCTCATCAAAAATTGTGGGGAAGCAAAATGTGCCTGTTTTTTTTTTTTTTTTTTTTTTTTTAAAGTACGAAAACGTATGCAGATGAGAGTAAAAAAGAACATTTCCTCGTTTAGAATATGCGAAAAATTATTGTTAAAATAATCGTTTGTTAAAATAATTGTTATTAATTAAATAATCATTAAAAACAGAAAGGCAAACATGATATGCGGAACGCTATTTAAGCCCACAGAGAAAGCAGAGCGAGTTTTTCTAGATTAAAACTATGATTATGTAAAAATATATTTTAAGCTTTCAAAAACAGATATGTATTTAATGATAGCTCATTATTTTTAGCCTTTATTTATTTCGACTATTTACTCAAATAGTATTTTTAAAGCCTGTTAAATGATACAGTTCGCTTTCTTACAACGTTATCACATGAAGTTATAAATATTTCAATCGTAACTGAATGATACATATTTAATGATGCATAATCTCAAAAATTTTTATTAACTAGATGCGTACTATCCAACTTAATTTATTAGCTTTTATTATTATTAGAGTTTTATGTATCCTAGATTCTTAATTGCATGTTTTGACGTTGATTTTCACTCTTTTGATATCGCAGCTTTTAAGTCATGATTTATTTGTTTATTTGTCGCAGTCCAATTGAATGCTTTTTTTTTTCAAGCCAATCGGTTGAAAACAGTTCCCTGAGGCAAAGGAGGCGGGGGAAAAAGAAAAACCCAGCACCGGCGTTAAACAATCAAAGCTCAAAAAACCAATTGGAAATAGCAATTTCTGAGCTTCCTAAACACCGAAATGTAATCAACCGCACGATTCTGATGACCTTACCTCGGCACTAAAACAACAATAATAGCGACAAAGAAAAAATTCTCATTATGAATGGAAATCGCATAAAAACATCAATAATCCTCACAGGAAAATCGTGCTAATCGATTTTGCAAAAATCTAAATGGAGAAGGGGGGGGATCAAGGTAATAAGAAGTGTAAGAGAAAATCGGACAAGACTGAAAAAAAAAAAAAAAACTTAGTGAAGAATTATTTAATCAGAGGTGGCAAGGAACATGCTAAAACTATTTTCGTATTTGTAATTGAAAAAAGAAAAAAAAAACGTTCTATTCCGGCTCCACCCATTTCTAATGGTGTTACGTAAAGTTCGGAATTAAGAATGTTTCGGTTCACTTTACACGTCCGACAACTGTCAGTCAATCGATTGACTATTCTTGTGAAAAAAACATAATTAATGATTCTCGTTCCACTCTAATCAATGAGAAGTGCGTAGCTTAAGTGCTTTATTCCATGCTAAACAATCAATCGGTGTCAGAAATTCAGAAAATATTTGTTTCGATCAGTTGTGTAATTTTATTTAATTTTTTTTCTACGATTGTTCTTTGTATTGTGTGAAATAAAAGCACAATTTCTTCCTTTTTGTATTTAAAAGCTCTGTTCATTGTTTTCTTTTTGTCTCGTAAAGAGAAAATCGAACGAATATTTTCGATTAAGAGTGAAATATGAGGGGTGGGGCTGAGGATAGATCCATTTTGCATCAAAGACTTTTCATTTAGAAATTAATAACTTTCTTGCCCATTGGTTGATTGTTTACGTCGCACTTCGAGCCAACAAAAGGACTTCTGGCGAATGGACTATGTCATTTTGATTCACGATTAAAAATTAGGATGCTATCCACGCTGGCACCTCACAAATTCCACATCGTGCTAACTTTCGCACGCTCTGAACCTCGAATAGAGACGGATTTAAGTTCGATGGCACACAAGACCCTTATACAACCCTCACACCCTTATATAATAACAACACAAATAACAATAAAAGATTCGATTTAAATTTAGGCACGAATTTACGCCTCACATTACGTATAACTATACAATTTTTATGCGAGATTAAAAAATGATAATAAAATTACAGAGTAACCGGACAAAGGTATAAATTCAATCTAAAAAATTCAACCTTCTTCGTTAAGATCCCACGCGAAATGACTTAAAAGATTGGAACGTCAACACAAGAAGGAAAAAACCATGGTGCCACTTGGATAGCTGTTTTGCAAGTGAACTAACCACTAAGATATTTTTAAATAAACAAAACATAAGAAATTTTAAATAAAATAATGAACAAAGTTAAGAATAGATAATATCAAATAGAAATATATTTAAAAGTAAATTTACTTGGATAATTATATACTAGATAGTTATATTGCAATTAAAATAAGCGCTAAAAATATTTTTAAATTTTTTTTTTAAAATAAATTAATTAGAAGAAATTTTAAATAAAATATTGAACTAAGTTAAAATTAGATTTAATTTTAAATAGAAATATATTTATAAATAAATTTACTCGGATAGTTGTATTCTAAACAATTATTGCAAAATTTCACAAAATTACAATGTTATCAGTAACTAAATCATTGTTTCTTTTTATAAAATTTAAGATAATATTTCTAAATATTGATAGGTGTAGGTTACTACTCCAGAAAGGCATTTTCATAATGTTAAAATCAAATGAGTCTTATCAAAAATATTACTTAATAGCAAATTATTCTTAACGTTTAATTGAAGGTCCAAAAAGTTAGCTGACTCATTATTATAATTAGTTTTTAATAATTTTAAATAGTGGGGATAATAATTATAAAGCTAGGAACAAAGTCTACAATATTACTAAATATAATTAAGTCATCTATGTATCTAAAAAAGTAACAAGTTTCATAACTAATACTTTCATTTTCACAAAAATGCAATTAAATATTTGCTAAGCAGATATATATGTATAGCGATTCTTTTGATAATTTACTGCAATCAAATATGTACATGTCTACATTTGAAAAAAAAAAGACAATTAGTAGCTTTCTAAGTTAAAAATAGGATAACCAGGAATTATGTTCAGTAAATTAAGACAACTCAACTGTTAAAATTATAATTTTAATATAGGTCAAGCCAAAAAACTCCAATACCAAATTTTGAAGTGCTCTAAATAGCGATTCTTTTTAAAACTTAAAATAACAAGAATGAAGTAACCGATCTCTTGCCCTTATATATTACAAACAGTTCAACTGAAATGTGTGCAATAATTTTCTAAAGGTTATGCAAACTTTTTTTGAGGGGTTGAACGAACCACACACACTAAAAGAAAAAGAACAAAACATAACGTCTGGAAGGAATAGACCACCCAAGCGATGCCATCAACCGCCCCATTGACATATTTCAGTTTCGGAAACAAGCACACCAGAACCCTCTCGCGCTAAACGTATGCACGCGATCCCGTCAGAGGAAAGAAAAATAATTCCGAAAACTGCAACCGAAAGGTCCATCAGCAGCGTAGGAACCATCTCATCCATCAAAACCGGCCGGACTCTTTTTAAAAGTGTTTCGCTTTAACTGGCCTTGCACCTGACAGTACCCGAGCCGAAATCACCTTAAGATATAGGCCACTTCTCATTTTGAATTAAGCAATGGATAAAGTGGAGTAAGGGGGGAAAATACAAGGCATGCACGCACGGGAACTGTCAGTAAGAATAAGCAACACAAGCATCATAAACTGAAATGTTAATAAGTCACTAATGACAAGAAGGGAAAAATCTTGATTTTCGAACTGACCTGCGGGGAGACGTGGACGGCTGAGAAAGGCTCGAAAACAATGGGTTTGTTTTATACGTATCATACTCTGCAATTATCTTATTAAATCCCATTACAATATGTTTATTGACGTTACGTTTCACACACATAATTTTTTTTCGGGATTTGTTTTGAAAGATAATGTAGACTATCTATCATCTGGCCATTATGCTAGGAATCATGTTTTCACGCAATGATAACAGTTGATGGAACAACTCTTGTGAAAAAGGGCAGGATCCTCACTTCTAAACAATTCTCGTAAAAAAGATACCATTGCACAACTATACACATACAGCCCTACTAATGACAACACTTCAAAAAGGTAGTACGTTACCCTCTTGCATCTGTTGCACAGCATATCATTTTCTAGTTTTAGATAACAAATAACATCGGATATTTTTATATCAATGTGACTCATAGTGAGGGGCGGAGCTACCGAAGTACCAGTCGTATCAATGGTATGGGGTCCAAAGCTACAGGGGCCCCAACATGGGTAATTACAGTTCCACTAATAGGACTATAATTTCTAAAAAAGGGGCCCTGAAGGAATTCTGATACAGAGCCCTCTCAGAACTAGCAACGCCAATGCTTATAGTCAGGGGCGAGGCTACCGTCGTATCAGTGATACGGGGCCCCCGAGTTTCAAGGGCCCCAACACGTGTAAGCAAGAATTCGTAAACTATTAAGAAGCCCAAAAGAGAGCCCCCCAAGGAATCTTTGATACAGGGTCGACGTCGACTCAGAGCTAGCTACGCCAGTGCTTATAGTTAACTGAACTCGTTTCTTTTTAACACGTTAATTTTTAATAAGCTTTTAATTAAAAAAACATAATTAATGTTTTAAAGGAAAATATAACATGCGAATAAAAGCGTATCTCGGACTCTATGAGGAGAGAGAGAGAGAAGTGTTCAAAAGAAATCTGACTACTTTTCAAACCTAACCATCACGGTTTGGAAATAATATAGGCAATCTTAACGCGCATTATATTCTTTCCCATTTTATAGAAGATGACCACTGATGAGAGAGACGAAGTGTATGTGAGCACCGTCCGAATTGAATTCTTTTGACAAAGTTATAGAAAAACTAGATCAATGTTACTGCATTAAATTTTAAATAAAACTTAATAATTCCCATCTGAAAAGGGACATTATTTCAGTTTAAAATAGACATGTAGAGTGCGATGCATCAGAATGTCATTTCAATTGTGTTCCAACATGACTTCCAACATTAGTGAAATCTTTTGGAAGTATCACGTATCGCACTTTGAAAGGTACGCCGGCAATGAAGTCATGACCATGACCACTAGGCTGCCGAAATCTCTCGTACATTGAAAAAGTCTAAAAAATAATTATTGCATCAGAATAAGTATTTTTTAAAAAATTCTGAATAATAGTAGGAAACACGCTTTATTTCCGATGTGTCTTTTTTTAAAGTATTATTTTGAATTTTATTATTATTACTTCATTTTCTCATTTTAATTTGCTATAAATTAACATAAATCAATATTCAAAAAAATTAAATGTCGATTTAAAATTCTAAATAGGAGGAACGACTTGCTGTGTTAAGGCTGTCTTCGGTTAATGTTAAAGAATGGGACTCAAATTTGGAACATTATTTGAAATATAAAAGAAATAAATATGATTATGAAAATGAAATAAAAATAAATAATTAGAAATGAATAAATATGAAAATTAATATGATTTTCTGGCTTCACTGTCCCTTAGAGAGCAGCATTTTTTACCCTACTTCCCATTTTTAACCACAAGTTGATTCATTTTTTCTGGTATAAAATATGTTTCGCGTTTTTTCTCCTATACTGTCATATTAAATGGACTAGATCAGGGGTGGCGAACCTTTATGGATCAACGTGCCATTTTTTTAAAAAAGTGTTTAATGAGGCATAGACGTGCCATCAAATAATTTCGACTTGCGAAAATAACAAAACTCTTTGTTTACCACGAAAAAATGCCTTTTGTACTGTATAGTTGTAAAGGTTTTAGTTATACGTGTAATTCAAATGAAGGTAAACATTCGGTTGTTGCAGATTGGATGACAAATGATTTATATTAGGATTTTAGCAGAATGCGTGCTGAATGGGAGTCCTCTGCCGAACGGTTTCTATGCAATTCATTATTTTTGCTCTTTTGACAAGAGGATTAGCGATTTGTTTCAAAATGCCGTTTCACAGACCATGTTCTGCATACCACTATTCCAGAACATAAAACATTCAACGCTTTTGTCGCCTTTACTAATAATGCCATATTTCTAGATTTATAAAATTTGAGATTCTCTGTTACACTTATTAATTGGCTTTTTTTGTTGTTCTTTTGCTGAATTAGCCATGTTAAAAATCCTAAATATAACACAAATGAACTGTAAAATAGAGTTGTATCAATGAAATTGACTATCCTATGCGTAGACAAACTTTGCACCCTAAGAAATTGTAGTCCACGACGTAACTTAGGCAAGACAATAACGAACGAGTGTGCTCCCCGCAACCAATCACTTGCGTTTACTCGTAATACTTCATAGTGAATTTAGTTATTTTGAAACAAAATGCAAATCGTTTGGATCGCCGGCGTGCCCAAAATAATTTGTTGCGTGCCATCAATGGCACGCGTGCCACTGGTTCGGCATCCCTGGGCTATACCTTCACGTATTAAATCAAAAAAGAAAGTATTCGTGGAATATTTTGGAATTTTAAAAAACACTATATTGTTAACAGAGGTATGAGTTATAATATTGCAAATTTTCTTGGAAATTTAGGCTTTTTTCTGTCTGAAAATGTGCTTCACGTTTTGCTCAAGCTCTCTCGAACTTTTACCGAAGATAGCCTTAATGACTTTTTAAGAGAAATATTTTTTTGCATTTTTGTAAAAGTACGTTTTATATACTTCACAAAAAGAAAACACTATATCTCTCTCTTATCCAGAAGTTTTTAAATGTGAAAGGGTTGAGCAGATTATATATATATATATATATATATATATATATGTGGCATGCAGCCAAAAGCAAAACACAGTCTTCGCGCGCAGGCGCATCAAAGTAAAAGCAGAACTGAAACTGTAAAAACAGAGACTCTTGAGAAAAAACTTAGAATTAGAGAGAAAGAAAGGAGAACGCGAGAGGTGCGCGAGCAGGCGTTACCTTCTGAATATCATCGTCAAACTTATCTGTAAAAACTTATCTACCTTTTTAATTAATTTTTGTTTAATGTTAAATAAACCATAAGAGAAACGTCTTGGACCCCTTGTTGTCTCCCACAAATTAAAAACTCTAGTTATGATTTATCAGATGTTAAAAACTTTAATACTAGAAATGATTCGAGTTCTCTAATTAAGGATTATAAATGTAATAAAATTAAGATTACTAAGTTAAAATTGAGTACTGTAAGAGAAAAATGTTCTGATATAGTATTGTGTAAGAAAGCCAATGGTGCCATGAAAACGAGTTCCGTGGAATTTATCTCCCGCTCACCTAACCCTTTACCTATGAAGAGTGAACATCGACGGTTTGTGTTGCTCCGGAAAATTTTTGAGCCCTGGCAGTGGAAGCGAAGGAAAAAGAGAAATCGTTTTGAACAGACGTCCAGAACTCTACAGAGGAAAATATCGATGCGTTCAACCAAAGATCAACTTGTTAAAAAAGTCGTACTTATGCCTGTGAAACAATGTGTTTTCCTGTGGAACCTTCCGGATGTCGAAGAGGTGCCTTCACATGGAGAAACTGTCTAGTTCAGAAAAATTATGATATGTTTAATCTCTATATATTTGTCGTATAGTCCTTGTCTGTTCCGTTTTTTTTTTGTATGTTTCAGATTCTCCTCTGGTCTCCATGGAAATACCGCTGCGGACAGCGTACAGTCAGGCTGGCCGTTGTGGCATGCAGCCAAAAGCAAAACACAGTCTTCGCGCGCAGGCGCATCAAAGTAAAAGCAGAACTGAAACTGTAAAAACAGAGACTCTTGAGAAAAAACTTAGAATTAGAGAGAAAGAAAGGAGAACGCGAGAGGTGCGCGAGCAGGCGTTACCTTCTGAATATCATCGTCAAACTTATCTGTAAAAACTTATCTACCTTTTTAATTAATTTTTGTTTAATGTTAAATAAACCATAAGAGAAACGTCTTGGACCCCTTGTTGTCTCCCACATATATATATATATATATATATATATATATATATATATATATATATATCAATGCATGGGAGGAAGGGAGAATGTTTGGTGTTATAATTTGGTTGGTAAGGTAATGTAAACATTTAACTGTCAACCGACAAGATATCTCGATTGAAAAGAAGGGGGGCAGCAATTCAAAAGTACGATTCAACAAGATAAGGAAAGACAAACAAATTCCAAAACAAAGATGCGAGTTTCGTTATTCATCACTTCAATTGTGACTGCATCTTCTTCAGCAGAGTATGTTCTGCAAGAATATCCAAATCAGCCCCAACGATACAGGCATTTTGATGTATCTTACGAAATTTCATCCATGAGAAGCCATTCTTTCCAGTCTCAAGAGCTTGTCAAAAACTGACATCTCTGACAATGCGACAGCAAGAGGAAGAGGATCCCTTTTTAATCTTCTGATAAAACCGTCATTGTGAAGGAAGAAACAGAAAAATGACGTCTTCGCAGGCCGATTGATTTCAGCTTATGTTTTTTGTCGGAAAGTCAAGTACATCATATCTCATCCTGAAATTTTAGGTTACCTTTAAGAAACAACGTATGGGAAAATTTGTTCTCAATCAAGCGGAACTGCAATATATAGGAACTTTCATTCAATCATGACTAAGCAGTTTGAAAGAAAACATATATGTGTCTTAAGTGGTTATGCAACATAAAGGCTTTTTTTAAACACAAATCGTTTTACAATATATAGTGTTTAGCTTCAATGAATTATATGCGCATTTTGTATTTCATTGCATTATTCCGTCTATTTTTGTTGGCTGAGTATCAGCATCTATGAGTAATTCAATATACTTCATATTTTAAACAATATATAAAAAAAGTTTAAGTCAATTCCAACTTAGAGCAACAAAGAAAAATTTTACTTCGGCTACTTTTTATTAAATAGTCGCAATTAATATAAATATTATATACATAGGACAGAATCACAATATTAAGTGGTCTTTAATTTTTATTAATTATCATTAAAGTATCGTATTGTCATCCAAAACAATCGTGTATATAAAATTTTTGTTCAACTAAATGGCTTAAAATAAGTGAGAAAAAAACCTTTTCAAGTTTTGACACAAGTCGCCAAAAATTATGCTAACGTGGCCGTTTTTGTATTTCTTTAAATAATTAGTTTTAATCAATTAATTTTTATTAATTATAATTAAATTATTGTATTGTCGTCCAAAATAATCATGCATATAAAATTTCAGCTCAATGGGGCGTTTTAAAATGTATTTTATTAACGATTGAAAATTACACCAAGATAAATACATAAATAAATAAATACAGAGTGTGAGCTAATAGCAGGAATTGAAAAATAAAAATTTAAAAAAATCTAAGCCTTTAACTCTTTTATTGCTCATTTACGTCACATTTACAAAAGCAATGTGAGGCTATTGGAGACGGTCCTCGTAATTTTGAATCACAATTCACACACACACACACACACACAGTGAGGACATTTCAGCTGGATTCCCACTCTCCAAACTTCCCCACCAGTCAACGGAAGAACTTTGACTTTATTTGCCAACTTCTCTACGGTAACAAACTAGACAAGGAAGGCACCAATGCAGATATTATGCTCATCGTTTAATATGGTTATTATTAAGAATCAGTATATATAAACAATTATTCTCGTGTAACTTTGAAGGGAACATATAATTCAAAATTAAATCACACTAACATTTAGTCTTCAGATATTCAGGACTTGGACACGCGCCTGACAGAAACATCGTCAGTCCCGAACTTGAGACCACGGTTACTCGGTTACTCTTCTGAGAGGCTCGGACCTCTCTCTCTCGGGCACCTAGATGTGTGTGGAGGGAGGGAAGAAACACTCGACATGATTCAATTAATCCATTTATTTACCACACAAAAAACTATTCAATTAAGAATAAAAAGACACAATTTCAATTAAGAATAGAAAGAGAATGTCTCAATGTTTAACAAAGGATCTAACCTATCATCCGATTTAATCTAATATCAAATCAGTCCTAATGAACAATCGTCACTTTAAAGTTTCCTCCAAGTATGAATCAAATCACTATAATTCGAATATTATACCTTCAGTAGCAATCTCACCTGACTCGAGTGTATCTTCACTCATACTCTCTCTCTCTGAAGCTAGAAAACCTCAACTATATACACAGAAAGCTAATTTAAATATCACGATTCTCTTCTTCCAAAGGGATAGTTGTGAATAACGCGAATGGATAGCCCAAAGGTTTCCCAAGAGGATTAAATGAAGAAACGTATATAGATCCGTCACATTCTGACTTAATTGATCCATTATAACGTCGCACATTATGAAACTACACTGGGACAACGCTGCTCACGAGTTCGCGACCATGACCACTCGGTTAAGTGGTCATTTCGGTAAGAAAATTAACATTTCATTAAAAAAAATGACTTGCACATATAGCTCTTCTGGACACCGACAATTAAGATTTATATAAACTAGTCAAAATAATGAAACTTAAAATACATCATTTAAATGGGAATTTATCATTATTAAGGTATTCCGGAATGCACTGCGAGATACAACTAAAACTATTCAAATTTGTAAGAATTTTTTTAAATACCTTTACTTTTATTTATTTAAGAAAAATTTCGCCGAGCTCTTCAGCACACACACACACAAACTATTTACACACAGATCTTTCACCACATTTTTTTGTTTACCCATCTGTGCTCTCCTGAATGAAAATAACGTGTCAAGTTCTTTGAATTTTTGGTTGCTATTTTCAGTGTTTTGCGATTGCGGGGAGTGCAAGAAATGGCGTGCACAGGGTCATACAAGGTGCAGCTGCGCAGAGTGTAAAACTGGCCTCTACATATCACCAACCCAAAAAGTTATTTTAAAATACATAATGAAAGATGAATTTACTATGCTTCGATGAAAAAATGTTTAACCATACTGAAAGCAATTCGTTATAAATTTTGTTTAGACGAACAGTGTTTCCACTAAAAAAATAATAAAAAAGATTTGTTTTTTTTTTTATTTATTTATTATTTATTTTTTTTTTTTTTTTTTTTTGAATTTAAGCTTTTCTTATTTTTAAGAGTAAATCAACTGTTAGCATTTTTAGATAAAAAATGTAAAGAACATCTCGCGAAAGTTTCTCTTAAAATAAACCAGTGTGTTTTCTTTTATGGTTATTGCAAGTTTGAACTGCCGTGTTGCAGAAAAACGTTGCGTTAATGCGATTGATTATGTAAAGCAAATTGGAAAGTTAAGGAGAGTAATAGTAATGAATCACAGCAGTTCGCTGACGTCGCACTATAACAGAACCCCAAGGGCCATAGATGACAGACCGCGTCATTTTGAATCATGACCAAATGACGAGAACGACGCATCAGTTAGCACTTTTCTCTCCATATTTCTACACCACGTCAACGGGAGAGCTTTGAACCTCGAGATATCTAATGCGCATCAACTTCTCTACGCAGCGTGTCTTCAGTCGTACTAGGCTCGCACCAGTAGCGCACGCAAAAATTTATGAAGCTGGGGGGGTCGAAAATCTACCATTTTGGTATCATGCTCCAATACGCCACCCGTCTTTTGATTTTGTCGATTTTCGTGAACAAAAACATTACAAAATGAATCATCGAATAAAGTAGCATTAATTAATACAATTAATTATTAATAACAAATACATAATTAAATTTTACGTAATATATACATAGGATTGATTATAACAAATCGAAAAAAAATCAAGGGTTATGGGGTGTGTCCGGACTCCAAGGCTCCCCCCTTGTGTGCGCCACTGGCTCGAACTCATGAAATGCCGTCTACCAGTGTCCCTGACCGTGACAAACGACTGAAAAACACAAAAAATATTGAGCTTATTTCAACTAATATTCTACCCAGTGTTCCATTATTAAGGTTTATCAAGTTAGACTGGGAGTGACTTCGATGCGGTCTGCCTACATCCATCTTGTTTTAAATTAGTCACGTGGGGTGATTTTTTTCAACATACATTACTTGATTTATCAGAGAACCCTCACAACCACAATGGATTCGATTGGAGAATTTTTGCGTATGCGATTTCCGGAACATCGGGAATACCGTTACAAAAGTTAATTAAAAAAAAATGTAGGAAATAGGAAGTGTGTGGCTTTTTAATATAGCTTCTCCCCCAACTGCTAAAATATAACACTTTTACAAAAACAATAAAGTATAGTAGGAATTTCATTCGAGAAAAGAGTTTTAACGATTGATCTCTTGATAATCGGGGAATCGTGGGCATTTAGTTTGTTTCAAGTCATTGACTGCACTGTGATGTTGATAAACAATCCATTATTCTCTACATTCAGCGCACTCAATATATTCTATAAATAAAATGTGAATAATCAAAACATTGGTGACATTTTGTCCACTTAAAATTAGATTTCAAACAGAAAAAATTTTTTAAACAAATCAACTGAACCCTCCTAAAGGTAGGACCTTTAATCAGAAGATTATGTTTAACCTCGTATTACTATGAAAATGCCTACACAAGATATATAACCGATCACAGTCTAACAGGTCAATTCGATTCAATAATTAATTATGTGGCGCATTGTAATTTATTTTGCTATACTCTAGGAGGGAGTCATCCGGTTTCTTGGAGACCTGAACTTTTTGTAGTTCCCGTGGAAAACCCTTACAATAAATACATCTCGACTAATGAAGCGGATGTGCGCCCTGCAGCGCTTAACAAACACTCCAGAAAGCTGCCTGCCGCATGCGGGATTCATTGATGTGCAAGTTCATTCAAAAGAAAAGGTACGATGAATCTAGTACTACTATGTGCACAACGGCATACCCAGTTTAACATGGGTTTGAAATTTTCATATATATTCTACGTCTCTTCTATTAATGAATAGAATATCAATTTCGGATGTTTTTTTTTTCGGGGGGAGACATACTCCAACTTTAATATTCTATTTAAGTTTCATCGTCTTTGGAAGAACAGCATATTTCAATATATTTCTCATTTCATTTGGAATTAATCCGCTTCTCCAATAAGAATTATATAGTTCCTAAGCTGTTTTTTTTGTTTGTTTGTTTCTTCCAATGTATAAAGAATGCATACTACATTTTATCTTCTACAACTGGAACGCAGCAAATATATTTTCAAGATTATGCAACATTCAAAAAATTTAAGGTACTTATAGAGCTGATCTAAATATTAAAGACGCAGTGTGGTATATATATAAGTAGGTATCTAACTTTACTAACGTAGTATACAAGTTACACTAGAAATTTAAAACATAACATTGTGCTATTCTTCTAGCTAAAAATGTATGTCAAGTTAGAGTTAATTTTCTAAAAATGAAAAGTTGATCATTTTACTCAAAAACGTCAAGTAATTAAAAACAAATTTGCGGATGTGTGTGTGTGTATAAGTATTTTTAAGCCTAGTAACGTTCAAAAGAAATATTTCTTCCAACAGGGAACATAAATTATTGCACTCTGACGTCCCTATCCTTTTGAGAATATTTAAAATTACTATTAATTTCTGTATAAGAGAATCTTTTTCTTCTTCTTGTAAATGTATTTGATACCATGTATCCCAGGTCGTAATGCTAAATAGGTTTTAAAACGTTGTATCCAAGTGAAAAAAAGTTTAAAATTTCGAAATATTATAAAAATAAAGTACAATATAATAAACTCGAGTAATAATGCCCAAATTTATATAATAAACGGAATATTTAAGTGGTTTAATAAAGTCAGATTTGTTTTATATTTTCTTTTTAAATTAATCATAAATTAAATACTAATTTTTTTTAAAAAAAAATTACTTCTTAGCTTCATTTATTACACTGCTATATATATATTAAGTTAAAACACATATTTTATCTCAAATCACTAGAAGCAATCCACAATGACGCAGTAATCAAAAACTAAACTGTAAGACATAACGAGTTAAATCTCAATTCTAACACAATATAACCCTACAAAAAAATCTCTTAATTTAATTTACAAGCAAATCGTTTAGTTTGACCAATTGCTCGTTTTCTGGTGCATTAAAGCTCATAATTCAACAAAACATTCAAATGCCTTCCGCTCGAGATTTTATCGATTTTTTTTTTAAAAAAAATTAAAACGAACAGATTAAAAAAAACACCTCTGTTTTCACACGCAATAAAACAAGAGAAAAAGAAAGCGTACGGAAACAGAGGGGAGGAAGAAAAGGGGAAAATCTACCGATGGGTATGACCTTGAGTAAAAGGTAGTACACAGGTGAGCAAGTGAAAGAAGCTAAAAACTAGATGCTAATGAAGGGAAGGGGGGAAGAAAGTGGGCCATCAGAGGTTTAAGTACGGCTACGAGTCATGAGAGTACGTTCACATTTTTACGTTCATCAATCTGGTTTTCTTCATGGATCTATGAAATATATATGCATGGACAGAGAAACGGTTGCTATCTGGGTTACATTGGAGGAATGGATAAAAAACCTTGATGTAAAGGCAGGGAAGTAGTTAACATTAATTAACGGTGTTCGATTCTGGAACTTTAATCAGCTGACCGTTGTTTCCATTTCTCAAAAATTTACATTTTTCCCTTCCCAATATTAATGGGTTGTGATTGAGTAGCGATTACGTATTTTTCGTGATGTTTCCATAAGTATGCGTTTCACCAATACACCTATACAAACTTCATCAAAGAATTATTTCTAGGTGCCTCCCCACCCCCTTCCTTAATTCTACCAGCAGATTTGGAGGTAATAGTGGTACAAAATCCTTCAGATGGAAATTTAAATAACACGTATATTTACAATTGATACATTTTGTCGGAATTATATTCTAGTATATTTTTTTTTTTACAAAAACAAAAATTAATTTTTATGCTTTGATTATTAAAGGATAAAAAGACAAAGGAATTCATTATCCTGTCAACTATCTGAAATGCCGTTTTTAAACTCCTCGGTTCCCTAGATGCTTCAAATTTTTACGCCTCCTCACCCTACTTCCAGAGCAACCCCCCGTCCTTCAGTTCCTAATTTGCCAGTTTTGGTTCGGGAAGGAATTTCCCTTAACTCTAGTACTCTTTTTCCATCGCATTACATGAATTTATGCACTGGAAATAAGTAATGGAATTTATCATGCGACTATTACATTACATTAATTTAGAACCTTATGAATTCAAAATTCTATGCGAATTCATCAACATAATTTTTTCTGTAAAAATGTAAACCACATAGTTTTAAAATATTCTTTTATCTTAATAGACATTTTGTTGACTTTACGGTGCAGAGATGAGTCACCAGTTGCCTACCGAAAAGAGGAAGAATAGATCTCTCTGGGGAAAGCTTTTTGGGACGTCCAAAAAGTCCAACCGAGAAAAAAAAAGATGACGATTCGCTCCTAAGACAGAGTTCCTTGTACCACAGTTTCCACTTCTCTCGCGCACCTCAAGAAAGCAGCGACTCTCAAGAAGCCGGGAATTTTACCACACTTGAGAGTATGCCTTCATGGACATGCAGAAAGATGCAGGTATCATATTTTTAAACAAAAACTCTATCGTATTTCCCAAAGAGGAAGACAAACACGTTCAGCTTGCTCCAACTCCAATGAATAAGTACTATAAGGTCGATGTCAAAACTGCTCCTTCTAAGAAGTCCAAGAATGAAGAGAACAAGGAAAATTTGAAATCTAACAAAGCATTCAAGACAGGTCGTCCCATTCTTAGAAGCAAAGAGAATATATCGCATAAAGAATCCCAATCTGATCTTTCAAGTAACTTGGAGACGAATAAAAAATAAAGGTGAATGTCAACTGCATTGATGGACCACTGGTTAAGAAGACTTCGGTTATTCCAAGAACATTCACTGAAATCGCCTTGTTTGACAGAAAAAATGGATCTCTACCTTATCTGAATGTCTAGGGTATTGGCAAGTATGGTTCTCTTCCCAGAACTGCTAAAGAAAAACATCACGCTGAAAATGTCCAGTGTATTTCCTCTGATAAGACAAGTAGTAAATTATTATTTCCACCGATTGATTGTAATCAAGTGGGACCAGCTTATACTAATGTTCTGAAAGAAGAATTTCAAAAAGGAATCCCCCTAGAGCAAAACATTCCAAATATATCAAGACACGTGGACCAGAAGAGATTTCTCCTACAAGAACGTCTAAGCTCGAATCAAAGTAGGTACAGCTTAGGAGAACCTTTGAGATGTGGTTCTAAAATAAATTGGAGAAACCTGATCGTTTGTTATGATTCAAATTGCTTAAAAAATCATTCTCATATAAGCCGACAAATGAATATTACTTTATGCGCAGAAACAGCACCAGCTATAGGCCCACCCGATCCTGGACTGGCAACCGGCATTAGGAAAGGATAGTTGCATGGTTTGGTCACTCTACGTACCTAAAGACATCACGGATCACACACACACACTCTTCCACCCTTTTTTAAATTAATGTGAAATCATTTGCAATTACAGTAAATAGTACACATCACATATGAACTGTTTTCAACATGTTAATTGCCCTCTTTTCTTGTCGCTCACAAGCTTTGATCATTGCAAAATCATAAATGAATTGGTTGTAATCAATTTCCATTGTAATATCATTTTGAGTACATAGCAACATCAAACTGTTAAAACTTTTTTTTGACATAGCATATCTCATTTCATTCTTTACTCTCTCGAGGACAGAAATGCTTCTCTCATGACTAGCTACTCGGTGGTACTTTCGTTGTGATTTCTAATTTTTTCTCTTTTACCTCCAATTTTTTGCGCCCCCAAATCTTTTGCACCCTAAGCACGTGTCTAGCGTGAATAAGCGGAAAAGAAGAAATATAAATATGTGGTCCCAAAAGTTTTGGTCAAATAGGTAGAGGCCGGATTAGCTGAGTGGTTATTGTAGAGAACTCTTGATATCTAAATTGTTTTTGTCGAGTCGTCCGTTGGAGCCCCGGTGCCACTAAACACTTATCGTGTAGAGGGACTGATGCACGTTAAGTCTGTCGGGACTCAAAGTCCTGACCAGGGTTTAATATGGAAGTTAAGGAAGTCAGGTGCCAGCTCGGGTGTATACATTGAACTTCTAAGTACGATGTTAATCCAAAACAATGAAAATAAAGTATAAGACAAAAAAAATATGTAAAAAATAAACATTTATAAATGCATCTCAAGAAACATTGAATGGAAAAGGTATGGAAGTGATATATCAGGTTTGTTCAAAACATAAATCAATTTTCACGTGGGAGTAAAGCCAGAAAAGTGTGATTTGATTCACATATATTGGAGATCCTAAAGCGAAGGCGTGAATTTTTCTCCCTAACTGTAGAAACCAACATTCTACAACAGTCCACCGATGCGTAGATCGTCAGATTTTAATTTTTTACAAAATGATCGAAATAATAAATACTATTAGTATGAGAAATTTTGTCAAATTATTAAATTATTTAAATATAAGTTATTTACTTATTCGATTATATTACATGTATTTTTCTACGGACTGAAAATAAACTTGAAAGAAACAAAATTTCAGCCTACAAAAGAAACTATGCATAATGCAACAGAATAACGGAGCGACATCTCGAAAGAAGAGCTCCAATGATTTTTCCGATAGTTTCAAGAGTCAACTGAAATGAATTACTTTGTAGGAGATTAAGATAAAATAATTATAGCATTTTTTTTATTAGCGAAGGTCATATTTTGAACACACTTCATATTTCAAAGGGGTCAATTCATGACGTCACATGATAAAGACAAAACACGTGTTTTCCATTGAATTCAAAACAAACATTAAACTAATTGTACTTGTTTTCTATTTGTAAAACTCAAGATAAAATTTCAAATTTGCGTAAAGATGCTAAATGTTAGGGGAAAAAAATTCTTGAAAAATATTTTTTTAAATTAAAAAAAAAAATCGTATTTTATGATTATACTTTTAAATAAAATGCATTTTGTATACATATGTACTTTTTAAGAGAAAGTTTCTTCTAAGAGCAAAACTTGGCAACACCGGCTCGCGTGTACTGATTAGCTGGAAACTTAGGATAGTTTTTATCGTGTGACTATGACGTCACGTGAGTTTTTGAATTGATTGGCTAAAATCACGTGGCTATCACTATCATGTGACTATGAATTGAGTGCGATATTCATTGTACATGATATTCAAGCATATATAACACATTTAATAATAAAAAACACCGACTAATATTAAATAATGCACACCAATGTAAATCGAGGATTTTTATATAAATTTTCCACACGCACTAAAAAGATTGTTTAAATACCCTATTGTTATGTGTGCACATAAGGAAATTTTAAACCACTCACGGTTTCTTGAAAGGTAACTGCAGCATTAACAATGGAAGAGAAACACTTACCTAGAAAATAAAAGAATCATTCCATTAAAACACAGAAGGAACCTTTAGAAAAATGACTTCAAATATTCGTATTTAATACAACTTGGCAAACTACCTCGTTTCGATCATTTCATATTTATTTAGAGTTGAATTATTCTTACAATCCTTTTATGCATGATTAATCAAAAATATTTAATTCCTTTCAATGAGGGCAATTTCTGGGAAAGTATACTGTATTTCTCTTACACTGCTCTCTTATCGGTGTCTAAATTGCCTCTAAACCATTGCTATTCGTCCTAACTATGAAACAAATTTTGCCAATTTTTCAACTTAAATTTCAATTCCTTCGTTGATATGATCCTCTGCTTCATTCGTTAAGATTATGAAGCATAACTACTTCAACAAGATTTTTTTCACGTTTTCAAGTTTTATTTAATAATTATATATTTGATAAGCATTGTCCTGAATTATTACTTTACTTTATATATAGTCAAGAAATTTGATATTCCTTCTGTTCCTCAATTATAGATCCAAAATTGGAAAATGGGAATATATTCCCCATATCAATGTATTCAATAATTATTGATGAGAAATGATGAAAATATCGAAGTAAACACAGTGAATCTAAGCAATATATATCTGATGAACAACCAAGAAGATTATTTACAGAGGAAGATCCAATAAATATTAATACATAATCAGGAATATTTAAAGCAAATTATTTTAATTTTACAAAAATCACAATTAAGAAATGAAAAACTTTTAACATTTCTTTTTTTAAATTCTTTAAAGCAGAGAAAAATATTAAACTTATATCAATAAAAGTATCACTAAAATAAACTAGATGCATTTATTGCGGCGAAATGTCACATATGTATGGTGTTGTTATTGAACAGTCAGAATTATTTTAGTGCATACACTAAGAACTACTTTAGTACACTCCGTAGAAAATAATATAGATATCATATTCAAAAAGTTTCATAGAAATATATTTATAATATTCTGAGTTATCAGATACACCATGATAGGTTTTGAATAATTTAAATAACCCTTCCTGGAAGATTAAAGACCAACTTCCGGTTTTTTTTTGTTTATGTAATTTATTGTAACTTGGCTTCTACGTAACGTAGTGAGTGAGTGTTGTGTTGTGTTTTATGGCGCAAGAGCCAATTTTGGCTATACTGCGGCAAACATTTCTATGTCATGTAACAAACAAAATAATAATGTATTGTAAAGCAAAAACGCTCTGTTCAATAAAATAAAAAGGGCGTGTTTTGATTGAAATTGGACATTTCAACGTGTTCGGATAGCATAAGCAAGAAAAGAAGATGCAATTTAATAGAGAGATCAATCAAAACTTATTCTGTAGACTTGGGTGCAAGCCAATGCGGACAGATAATAATAATAAAAAATAAATAAAAGGAACCAAACCCGGAAGAGAGTGGAAACCATTTACTTTTCGTTCTTCACATCGAATTGCGACCAACAAATTGCTCTTCAGCCACGCTATAATCTCAACCTACGCACCGTTGACAACCGAAAGAGAAGAAAAAACGAATAACCATTACGCATAATTAAAATTTGCATTCTTCTTGCGAGCGAACATCTCGTTCTTTCACGTCCAAACAGAGATGAGTAATTACACTCTTTATTGCCGTAGACGCGAAAACATTCTAGAAAGAAAAGGCCCCAAAATGTGGTGAAAGTTTAGAAGTGGAGGGGGAACCGGTCCTCTGGGCTGTTTGGATACCCTCCAGAACAAGTCCGATATCTGTTCATGAGACTCTCGACCGCAGTGACCGAGTGGCCTCTACAGTAATTTGAACTCCAAGACCTTCCTACAGCGCAAGACGTAAACCTATTCGGAATACAAAGCTTCTCCTAAACTACATGTTGAATAGCACATGTGTATGGTCAATGAAAAATACATTATTATTCAGCAGTTCACAAAGCATTTTTCCTTTATTCTTTCCGAATCCCAACAAGACGGCCCCTTCACCCGGGGCAGGAAAAGCGGATCCGAGAGATCAAAAACACACGACCCTCCTTGCCACATTGCACTTGGTAGTTATCAACACAGAAAGCAAGTACTAATTGTTGAATTTCAATTACATGCATTATGAATAGGAGATTTTAAAATCCATATTTAATAAATAATGTACATGAATTTGATTTCGTAAAAAGTCAAACACTTCAACAAAAAAAAAACCAATACTTATTATTCTTTTTTAAAATTTTTTATTTAAAAATATAAGAATCGTCCTATAAAGTGATTTGATAACCTATGCCCCAAAAGAATCCCAAGCTCACTTAACAATATAACACAATAAAGAAAAACTCAGATCTCGTATAGTTTGTCGATAAACATTTGATAATTTATTTTAAAAATTGGACGTTCATAAAAAATTTCAAAACAATCAGCCGAGTTTGTATTTCAAATAATCCGATTACAAAATAATTTGAACTTCCTTGCATAATTCGAACATAAAGAGTTTTCATATTCAACAATGTTGTTGTCTTATCCAAGTAGTGCAGAGAAATCAAATGGCGCCGAAGGCCTCCAAAACGGTCCTTGTAATGTCAAAGACCTTAGGCAAATAAAGCAGTTGATGGTCCGTGGAGTTTAGATCTATGCTGTGGAGTTTAGGAAACATAGAAGGACAATTAAAAATATGATGAGGAGAAAGTTGAATGTCAGGACAGCGAGTACAAGTATTGTAACTTCTTTGGCCATCAGGGGATATTTTCATCCCATTCAAGTGTTGTGTACTACGTAGTAGTTTGGCTATGATGATTGAAATTATGCGGTTACAATTAAGTTCTGAAATAAAGTGATTCTTAACAGGATGTGAGGTGAGTTTACGTCTAGCTATTGCATCAGTAAGGGAAGCACATGAGGAAAAATTGAGGGGAATTTCGGGCCTCCCTGACAAGGTTATCGAAATTTGAGAATAAGTTTTTTTTTTCAAAAACTACAATTTAAACAGCCAATGTGGTCACTACATTTTACGCATGACTAGTATACACGTCATGACACAAAATCCTTCAACTCCTCCATGGCGAGTATACTCGTTAATCACAGTTAATTGGTTAAAGACCCAACTAGCATTATAGCACACGGGACGAAACATAGGGGACATTTGAGCTTAGACAAATTTAACTGATAGAAACAGAAATTAATACTATTGTAAAATAAGATCATCTAAATACGACAGCGAAGTCAGTCGCGGTTGTTAATATCCCATAGTTTCCAGAATTTGGACCTTATCCTTTAGCTTTCAGTAAGGACAGCCAGCCTTAAGGCTAAAAATTAATTCTAGATCGATGCCACCCATCCCATTTTGATTTTTACAACAATCCCTCATACCCAAAAACCGAGTGGATCAGTTAGCGTTGTGCCCTTTTTTTTCCCTTGGCTCTGTCCCAGTTCTCATAGTCACCAGACAGACCTTTTATCTTAATACCATCTAATCCATCGCTTCGAGTTTCGAAAATTATACGTTTTCTCCTCTTTCATCTCTCTCTCCGAATTTAAGGTAATGATGTCGGCACACATAAGGAGACAGCCCATGCTGCTCATCCAGAAAATTCCCATGCAATTTTTTCCCTCCTCCTCTTCTACATCTCTCGTCCTTCATTTATTCTATTAAGGATAATGAAAGCTTATTAGTAATGGCACCGATTTACCAAACAGTAAAGTATGACATTTCACATACCATCAACTGATTTTCGTACGAACTTTGAAATTACTTTAAGAAAATGACAAGACAAAAATGTAAAAATCTGGTCCAACTGGTGAGTTAGAGGAGGAAAAATACCTCATTCGGTAAAAAGGAACCAAACAACGAGCTCATAATTTTTTGAAGGAAAAAAAAAGAAGGATCACGAATTCATTACATCTGAGAAAGGAAAGGAATTTATATTATTTTTATATAGTTTTGCTGTAATGTACGCTTTGAAAAAAAAACCAGATATTGGCATACTTTTTATAACGAAGTGATTGTTACACGTAACATTTCTAGCTTGTAATGATCTGAAGTGAAATACATAGATATTTTTTACAGAAACAAAGTAATGGGAAACATTACTAGAAATGAAAATTCATTTGACCTTTGCTAACGTCGTACTTTGAAATAACAATAAGGGGAGTGGCGAAAAAACTAGTATTCTGAATCTCGGTTCGGTGATGAGTTTAGAATGACACCTTAACTGACATCCCACTCTTCAAACTTCAACATCCCGTCAACGCGAGTAAGTAACTCAGTGTTTACTGATGTGGCACTATGAAGCAACATAGAGGTTATCGGCGATTCACAATTGTGAGCCTCGGTCAAGTGACGAGGACAATACCTGAACTGGCACCCTACTCTCCAACTTCCAGACTTTGAGCACCCTTCACACTTGAGTGTGGCCTTTGAGTTTAGACAGATTCATCACTACAGGTCTTTAGTAAAAACAAAACAGAAAGTATTCGGTAAAAAAAAAAAGAGACAGACAGAAAGAGAACTCGTACGGTCCAGGACTAATAAATAATAATATTGATTTTACAGTTAACAGTCGAAGAAACTGTTCTTTTCCACACTTTTAATAATATTATTTATCAAATTTATATCAAACCAATAGCAATCCTTAATTTAAGTGTTGTGTCATTATTTATTGTTACACTAGAAATTATTTTCCCAGATATTTTCTGTTATAATACATTTGTCTTGCAATGCAAACTGTTATTAAATTAGATTTATTTTAACTAAGCACACACTAATGATACAGATACACAGGGAAACAATATTAGCATTTTGAATCCCATTAATGAAAAGTAATTGAAAATAGAGTTGGTAGCAAACTCTACCAATTTCTAATCAAACCAATAGACTTAGGAATCGGCAGACTCCATTACATTTTGAGACAAAACCAAAAGACTCAAGACAATGCAGCGAATATTCTAACGCCTCTTCTTCCCCTTATAATTTCGAAAAGATTTTAACAAATGTATACCTTTGTTTTATTTTTGCATATTCTCTTCAAATCCTCCATGCAATAGCATGGTATGTTTATTCCAGTCCAAAAAATCTGGTGTAGTAGATACCCAACGTATGTTTTGCAATACCCATTGAACCCAAATATAGAGGGAAACTTCTTTAAAACAAAAACGACGATAAAACAACAGTAAAGCATAATTTACAGCAAAAACACATGCTTTAAAAACAGGAAGTATCTTTCTATCATGGATTTTAAATCATCATTTTCAACCCCTATATGCAAAGAAAAACATCCGTTAACACGGCACCGAAGCGAACGATACGCAACAAAACAAACACTATGGACGAGACAATAATTTAACCGTTACCGTTTCAAATCACAACCACGTCTGTTTTTTGTTCTCCAGAACAAATAGTGAATTTTCCGCAAGCCGACCCAAGCAAAGCAAACCAACCTCCCCCGGCCTTTTATCCGGCAGTGGGTTACCGTGTAAACACGGGTCCTGGTCCGTGAACAAACTGACTGAGGACCGAATGAAATAAGAAATAAGAGAAAAGTTATGAGACCGAAGCAACGTCAGAAGAAATATTACGGTTACACTTAGCCACTGGAGTAAAAAAAAAAATCAAGCAGCGTGGAATGCATGAACAGCAGTGTTTTTTATGAGCGCGCTACCCTTTCAAACAAAACGCCAAAGCGTACCTTTTCAAAAACGCTGACCCGTTTCTCCATGCACAACTCGAGTCCAAGTTTCAGAAAAGAAAGAAAAACAAAAACCAACGAAGTCAATGAGAAAAGGGGTACAATCGTAAAGAATAAAGAAAAAACAAGACGGGGGCAGTGTAAAGTGTAGAAAAACATCACAATGGAACGTAACGCATTTCTGGAATGTGTTTTCCGCAAAGTTAGAAAGAAGATATAATTCATTTCTCAGCAAACAGTCTACAGCTCATTGTTTGCAAAAGTGTCCAACAAGGATGTCTCATGCCTTTGTAAAACTGAGACATAATTAAAGGTCACAGGAATCATTAAAAGCGGACCGAGGAAACGTTCATACAAAGCGGCGCTAATTCATTAGACAACACTAAAAAATTTTTGCGAGTTTCACGCGTAATAACGCCAAAAGTCGAATACTGTAATACCCTGAACTTACGGGATAGGTGGGACTGAGTGATTACCGCGTATGTCGAATTCGAGTAGGTCGGGGTAAAATTTTGCGTATAAACGCACATAAATAATTTTGAGTTACTGAGTGAGTGAATATAAACGTCGCACTGTTCAGCTACATGAGGGCTTTTGGCGACGGACCACGTCATTTTGAACCATGGCCAAGTGACGTGGACGACACCTGAGCAGGCACCCCCTCTCCTAACTACCACACCACACCAATGGGAGAACGTTTCAGCTCTCGACAGATTTAACGTGCATCGCTGTCCTACACGGCGGGTCTTGGGTGGTATTGGGCTCGAACTAATGACATGCCTGCCATGATCCGATATCTTGACCACTGGGCTACCGCAGCCCTCATTTTGAGTTGCTGCCGGGGACGAAAAAAAATAATTGAGGGGAAAAAATATAATTACCACACCATACATTTAACACAGTTCCCATTTCAGCGATAATTCCGTGATGTTAACGAACGATGGTTGAGTTTAAACACAGTATTTTTCACAGCATCGAGAATTCTTTCTATACTTTTTACAGCTGTTCTGACCATTGATTAAACTTATTTGCTAATGCACGAATATTTGTTTTAGCATCAAAATCTTTAATGTTAAGGTTGCATTTCAAAGATAAAGTTTTCTTATCTTGTTTGGCCAAGTTAGCCGTATCTGAAATCTGCGTAGATATAATACTTATAACAAACAACACTCCATATATAAGAAATAATAACACAAAATAAACTATTATGGCTAAGCATCGATTCCACGAGATATATCCGAGCATGTACATTAGGTAAACAGAAATCGAAGAGTGAGCCATCGAGTTGTATAGCTCTCAAACTAAAGACAAATTACAGAGATATGAAAATCGTGTACCAGGTTCGCGTTTGACGAGGTATTACTTGTATTAAACAAGTAAAATAAAAAAAAGTATTCCTACTTAGATCAACAAAGAAAAATTTTATTTTAGCTATTTTTTATTAAATAGTTACAAAAATATAAATATGTATATAAAGGACAAAATCACAACATTAAGAGGTAATTAATTTTTATTCATTATCATTAAAGTATCGTATTGTCATCCAAAACAATCATGTATATAAATTTTCAGTTCTACTGAATGCTTTAAAAGATTTTTTTTTCTCACGTTTTAAAGTTTTGACCCAAGTCGCTAAAAATGAAACCAACGTGGCTGTATCTGTAATTTTTTAAATAATCAGTTTCCGTCAATTAATTTTAAATAATTATAATTAAATTATCGCATTTTTACCCAAAACAATAGCGTACAGAGAATTTCAGCTCAAATGAGCGCTTTAAAATGTGAGAAAAAAACCTCTTCAAGTTTTGACACAAATCGCCAAAAATGATGCCAATGTGGTTGTATTTGTAATTCTTTAAATAATTAGTTTTAATCAATTAATTTTTATTAATTATAATTAAATTTCTGTATTGTCACCCTAAGTAATCATGTATATAACATTTCAGCTCAATAGAGCGCTTTAAAATGTATTTTATTAACGATTGAAAATTCCACGAAGATAAATAAATATAGAGAGTGTGATCTATAATTGTAGGAATTGAAAAACCAGCGGAATCAATGGAGAAATTCGCCCGAAGCAACGAAAGTACATTCCTCATCTTAAAATGTAAAACTTTACAAATTAGCCCTTATTTAAATCGAATTATTTTAAAGGAATGTTAATATTCTGAGTTGATAATAACCGAGTTGTTTAATTTTTTTGAATGCCAATCATTATGCACATATGTAATACAGCAAAATTCTCATTGCCATACTGTATACTTTCAGATGCTACTTTGGGGAAAAAATGTGTTTTTAAGTATTGCTAAGAAATTAACACAGAACAGAAAATGATGTTGATCGATATTTAATTCTAAAACATGGGTGGTGTGATCCAACGAATTATACCGCATCCTCGATAAAAATTTGCATTATTAAAAATAACAAAGTTCTCCATCATCATAAATCAAATATGAATTTATTTGGTTAATGCATCTCTTGGTATAAGCAATTGTGTTGCCCGTTTGTGATATAATCGTACAAGACAATTCAATAATATTACGACTCTCAATATCACGAAAAATTCGCGATGCAGTAAAAGCTGGGACGTGGGGCATTGATAGAATAGATACAATCAATTTTAATTTTTCACGCGTTTTTCCTATTTTTCTACTTTTTATGAATGTTGGGTATCTACATACATTTTATCTGGGACCGGGAGCGGATTTTTTAATAGCCGAAAATCAAATGATGGTTCATAACTTAGGCATAACTGATACGTAATTCTCGAAAATTTGACACACCACGTTGTATCTAGTAGATTTAATAACATCCGACTACCTTTGAGCGGTTCAATTTTAAAACAAAAAGATTCATGCAAGTTTTTACAAAAAATCTATTTGAATAAAGTAAAAAAAGCCCTTAGCAAAGTGCTCATTAGGAAAAAAAATTACCATAGTATTTTAAAAATTGAATTCAATTCCACCCCCCCTTTTTTTTAACAAAATGTAAAACAGTATATTTCGTGCCTTAACAGCCCAATACGATTATGTTTCCGAGTAAAGGTTATTATTTTGATGCCATCTAAACCAACTAAATAAGCCGTACAACGTGTTCTTAAACAAAAAGCTCTCGGCAGAATATGCATTGCTCCCCTACACGGCGGGTCTTTAGTAATACTGAGCTCGAACTCATGACACGCGAGCTACAATCCGATACCTTGACCACTAGGCTACCTCGGCTTCTACGTGGAACGAGGATTAATATTCCAGAAAAGAAAAAAATAATCTTATACTTTTCGAAACACATTAAACTAAATTTCGGAAACTAGAAAAGCCCTTGCAGATGAGAACCAGATTTAAAAGAAGTAAAAAGTAAGAAAATCCAAAATGCGGAACATTTTGCGATATTTACATGTTAATAACGTGAGAAAGATTTTATCGAGTCGGCGTTTCTCGTATAGTAGGGTTTTCCTGGAGTCAATTTACCCGATCCGCGAGGTAATTGACTGTGAGAATGAGATATTTTCTCTCCGGAACATCATTTTTAAACTGGGTTTTTGGAGCTGAGAGACACTCAAGAGAGTTTACGTCCAATCTGCGCACAAAAGGAAAATGGGATTCTTATCCACGCGTAATTTTGAAACAGCCATAAAAAGTTCCAAGACAAAATTAAAAAATAAACAATGGATACTCGGAGTCTCTTAGAAAAGAACTTGGCTAAAAAAGAGTTTTTAGTAAAATTCATAAAATTATTTTTTGTAGAGCACTTGATGGAAACAGAATGTTGGTATACAATTTTAATAAATCAACACCATGAGAGGAGTAGAAATGTCAATTTGAGCCACGCCATTAGTAATGTATTAAGTAGTACTCAACTATTTATAATATAAATGATATTTATAATATAATTTAAATTTATAACGCCTTATTATATATATAATAATAATACACTTATTACACTGATAATAAATAAAAATAAGTGTCATTTTCTTCTATTCCAAACCATTGATTTAAAACGTTCCCCCAAGAAATATAAAATATTTACCTACAACAGAACATGATATATATTTCAAAAAATAACTCTATTCACATTAAAAATTGAACTAAGTGCGATTCAAAATTTTATATTAGAAGTCTTAATTCCAATTTTCACTATAAAATTCGATTGTTTGATATTTTTTTTCCGAAATCGAACAAATGGTTCTCAATTTATTGCTGCTTCTTTATTCCATAATTTTCATAGATTTATTTTTGAAAAGAAAGGTAAAATAAAGTCATAATAAATGAACTCAATAATATATAGCAACTTTTCACAAAATAACAACAGTTTAAGGTCAGGAATTAACGTCGTTGCAATACTGCATATACATACATATATATGTGTGTGTGTGCAATAATATTTAAATAAGTTTTTAATTTTTTGGTTCAAAACTAACGCACTAACCTTAATCGTAATCGACTAACATTATTACATCGGAAATATCTTCCCCGCCTATTTTAAGCAATCAGAGCTCTTGTTAAAAAACAGTCGCTAGGTCTTCACTGCCGGTATATAAAGCGAAAATCTTTTGTGATAGCTCTCTCTGTATGTTTCCCTTCCCCATGTAACCGTCGCTGCCTGCTATTGCTATGTCGCTTGTATCTGTTTTCGTGTTCTTACCAAATATCTGTGAAATACTAAGGTGATTGTTTATCTACGTTATGTGAGTGTAAATAAACAAGTTGAAAATAAATTCTGACGATTTTTGTCTGAAACCAGGGATGCCAGCAATCAAAATAAACCAACACCGGCCAAAGCTATTATATATATATATATATATATATATATATATATATATATATATATATATATATATATATATATATATATATATATATATATATATATATATATATATATATATATATATATATATACAGAGAGAATTTAAAATTAGTTTTTTTTATTTACGTCGCCTTCTGAGACAACACGAAGGCTTTTAAGTAAAAATGCATCAACTATTTTTCATTCACTCTAAATATGTTAATATCTCATTTCAAATTACTAAAACGTACACGAAGATATACATAATTTACATCACATAACCTGATAAACGAACAAAAAGTTTACAATATATAACTAAAGACAACTGATTTTTTTTCACGCTCGGACATTTTACAAAGCAACATTTGAATGATGTTAATTATTTCACATTAGAAATTCCACGTACGCAGTTCCCATCAACCTGAACCAAGAGAACGGGGGAGCATGGAAGTTAAACAAATCCGAAAATTCACCAAGCAAAATTTTACAAACAAGAAACGATCTAATTGCACCGGTGTGCCGTCTGGTGCAAACACATAAATTCTTCAACTTCAGAGACACTGAGAGAGAAGACCTTTTTAAAACAACGCATGTATAAACTTTGCTCGGGGCATTCAAATATCGATCAAACAACTGGTCTAACAGGAAACAAATCTGAATATTAGGAAGTCAGGATGGCTGCTAGCTTGCACTCTTTGGTACCATAACTTATTTTTCAACGCCAACAATTTTTTTTTTTTGGCGAGATAATAATTCCCTCGCCACTCCTTGGTTTGAATAATTGGCAGTCGGTGCAGATTACTCACGCACTTGCCACAGAAACATATACAAAAAACTTCTCATAGGACGTAGTAACATCCAATACAAGAAACCTTCTCACCTGCACGCTAAGTCAACAACTGGTCAAACGCAGTAGAATCAAGGCCTGTTTGTCACTGGGCAACCTATCTCATTAGCTAACCACTGTTGCCATCGATGAATTTAAAAAAAAACGATCCGCGGGCAGTACACAGATTTTCCAATTCTTTTTTTCTCTTAGTATCCTTTCGTTCGAAAAATAGGGAACAGTCACGAACAACTGAAAATGAGCCCCCACAGCTATAGCAGATTCGGAATGACCTAGTAGCCAATGCAGATTGGCAGGAGATTTGTAATATAAGCGTTCTTTGAAATATGAGCGTCATGGTAAATTAGGAGCTGCGATTGAAAAGCAATCTTTGAAGTCACGGGAACCTAGAGTGAGATTCGCTAGCACACCGTGTTGCAAAAAAAGAAAGTGCCGAAGGAAAAGGCATTAAGTGCATAAGATATTAGAACAAAATATAAATTTTAAATGTAATAGGCAAAGTTCTATCAATACTTAAGAACGATCATAATGGAAATGTATAAATATTTCGTACGATAAATAAATTAGAAAACGAACGCGCGTGTACTCTTTAAAGCAGTGCTCCGCAACCTTTTTATCGCTGCGGACCGGTCAACGTTTGATAATTTTACCGCGGCAAGCTGAGGGTGAGACACGTTGATGATTTATATTTAACAATTTTAATTTAGTTACACATTTAAATATGCCTTCAGAATAAAATATAGTTACACCAAAAATGAATAAAAGTGATTTAGCGTGGAACATAAAGTGATTTCCGTGGAAAGTGCGCAAATCCGAGAGAAATGCTCCACTTTAAGTAAAATGGCAATAGTTTAATGTTGTTTAGGCGGCCCGGCACCATTTGATTCACGGACCGGGGGTTGCGGATCACTGCTTTAAAGTATCCTATCAGGCAGTGGCGCACACAAAGGAAGGGGGGGGGGGTCCTGGGGTCCGGACCCCCTCCCCAAAGCCCTTGATATTTTTTCCGATTGATTATTATTCTAAGTATATAGTACGTAAAATTTAATTAAGTATTTGTTATTAATGATTAATTTTATTAATTAATGCCAATTATTTATTCAATAATTAGTTTTTTACTGTGTTTTGTCCACGAAAATCGACAAAATCAAAAATGGTGAACTTTGGACCCCTTGAAAAATTCCTGTGTGCTATCAGGTATAACCCTAGATAATTATTCTATATCTAATCTTTTGCCTTTTGGACCCAAAATTAAAAACATGCATATTTTTAAATGTCCTTTATTTTAAGCGAGTTCATTAAGGTCGCGCTATTGATTGATTTGATTTAATATTAACGTCGCACTGTTCAGCTACACGAGGGCTTTTGGCGACGGACCACGTAATTTTGAACCATGGTCAAGTGACGTGGACGACACCTGAGCTGGCACCCCCTCTCCTAACTACCACACCACACCAACGGGAGGACGTTTCAGCTCTCGACAGATTTAACGTGCATCGCTGCCCTACACGGTGGGTCTTTAGAGGTATTGGGATCGAACTCGTGACCAGGCAAGCCACGATCCGATACCTATACCACTCGGCTACCGCGGCCACTAAGGTCGCGTTATAAAGCAACACCAGGGCTATGGGCGACGGACCTCGTCATTTTGAACCATGACTTCCACACCACATCAAAAGGGGGATTTGGAAACTCGACAGATTTAACGTGCAACAACACCTCTGCACAGTGGGTGCAAGCTCCTGATTCACCGGTCGGATTGATTGATTGAATATTAACGTCGCACTGTTCAGCTACACGAGGGCTTTTGGCGACGGACCACGTAATTTTGAACCATGGTCAAGTGACGTGGACGACACCTGAGCTGGCACCCCCTCTCTAACTACCACACCACACCAACGGGAGGACGTTTCAGCTCTCGACAGATTTAACGTGCATCGCTGCCCTACACGGCGGGTCTTTAGTGGTACAGGGTTCGAACCCGTGACAAAGCAAGCCACGGTCTGATACCTATACCACTCGGCTACCGCGGCCACGATTCACCGGTCGGAGGTCAATGACTGTAACCAGTATACTACTGCGGTCATTTCGACTTTCACGCACATAAAATCAGTACAAGAAACAAAAAAACATAAAAAAGTAATAAAAAAAATCTCTAATCCTTTATTCTCGTGTGTGACTACAAAACTCTATAGCAGCTGCTCCAGTAGTTCCTATTTACCAGCAGTCGCTCAAATTGTTTGTGACCATTCAATCATGTGTCTAAAAAGCTGACAAGATAACAATCGTCTCCTTTCGCACCTCTCTTTTGACACTATTCAGCTAAACACTTAAGCAAACAAGAGGATCGTCTTATCGCAGATCCGCAAAGCATGATGGATGGTGTCAAGACAATGACATAATTCTCCACGACACTCAGATGGTGACAAATCTAATACCCAGAGCAAACAGGACGCGTGGAAGATTATTATTTCAATTTCCAATGGGTTGTTTCTATATCTAACAATTCTAGGTAGAGTCAAGAGATTCATCAAAGTACTCTTTTGAACTGAGAGGGAGGTTATGTCTGCCTGCTTAAAATGGCTGCTTTCAAAATTTAAAAAACAATACATTAGAATATTGTGAATTCCCATGAAAACGGAGTGGCGACGGGAGACTAGTGGTTATAGTCACGAACTTATGACCGGTGTGTAGTGAGTCCTTGTGCCACCGAAGACACGCCGTGTAGAGGCTGCCGAAGCACGCTAAATCTGTAGAAGCTCATTATCCCTCCCGTTGGTGTGGCGCCGTAGTAAGGGAAGGTGTCGCCACCAGACCAAGGTTTTGAATTACAAGGTTCGTGTACATTCAGGGGAAAAAACCGTAAGTCGAACTTTACTGATGCACAATCTATATACACTGGCCTCAAAAAGTTAAGGTACAACATGTTTTTCGAAGCTCACCATAAAAAAAATGGCAGTAACAATAAAATGCATAGTTTACATGAATGATAATAACGAACTTTAAAAACATTAATGCAAAAACGATTGCTACAACTTTTATTTTATAGAAAAGAACGTATATTTATGAGTGAGAGAAAAATATGCAAATATCAAGCTTTCGTACTTTTGTGTGTAAGTTGTGTTTATTTTCAACAGTTGTTGGCAGTTTCGGTGACAATAGTCAATAGAGTTTAGAAAATGTCTCAGAGACGTCGTTTACCCAATTCGTTAAGGTGGCGGGCAGTTGGATGGATGGAAATGGGATTGTCGCAGGCTGATGCTGCTAGACGTCTCAATGTGTCTCGTAGTGTTGTTCAGCGACTTTGGGATCAATACCAATCCGAAGATTCTGTGTCCAGAAGACCTGTTCCAGGCCGACCACGAGCTACAACACCTGCAGAAGACCGTTTTCTAGCTCTTTCGGCACGAAGGAGAAGAACCACTACTGTGCCGCAGCTCGTTGCAGACCACTTTCAAGCATCAGGAAGAAGAATCTCCGCTACTACGGTGCGAAATCGTCTTCACAATGCAGGTCTGTATGCAAGAAGACCAGTTGTGTGCGTTCCCCTCAACGGACGACAGCGAAGGAACCGCTTATGCTGGGCAAGAGAACATGTTTCTTGGACGCAGCAACAATGGGCTTCTGTGCTGTTCACAGACGAGTCCAGATTTACAATGGAGAGTGATTCAGGGCGTCTACTGATCTGGAGGGAACAGCGCACTAGATACCATCAATCCAACACTGTTGAAAGACACAGTTATAGAGGTGGTGGAATCCTGGTTTGGGCAGGGATCTCGCTCGGTGGCCACACTGACCTGCATGTGTTCCATGGAGGAACCGTAACTGGTCTTAGATATCGGGATGAGATCCTTGATCCATATGTCCGCCCATATGCTGCTGCTATTGGTAACGACTTCATTCTGATGGATGATAATGCACGACCTCACCGAGTTCGGATTGTTGAGGAGTATCTGGAGGATCACGGTTTGGAACGAATGGAATGGCCAGCTCGATCTCCAGACCTGAATCCGATAGAACATCTTTGGGACTATCTTGGCAGAGAGTTTGCTGCTTTAAATCATCCTCCAAGGTCGTTACATGAGCTGAAACAAGGCTTACTCTATGTCTGGTCTTCGCTTCCTATTCCGGTGTCCGACAACTTAATAAACAGCATGGGAAATCGATGCCGCCAATGCATTCAAGTTAGGGGTGGACACATTCCTTATTAGAACCCATTTTTGTATTATTTTTATGCCATTTTACCAGATAACACTGTGATGTGCTGTTTTCTCCAAGAATGGACTTTTCCGCAGAGATTGCTTTTTTTGTTATAAATCGTTTTTGCAATACTCTTATACAAATTTCTATGACGCATTCAATAAAAAACTATTTAATGCACATATCCTCCAAATTTTTTGTTTCTACATTCATTCATTTGCAAATTAGACACAAAAACCCGGTTGTACCTTAACTTTTTGAGGCCAGTGTATATAAGAGAGAAAAGCGACTCACTCACTAACTCATCAGGATATCTCCGGAACTATTAAACCTACAGACTTGAAATTTGGTAGGGTGGTTCCCTTCATGGAGTAGACGTCAGCTAAGAACGGATTTTGCAAAGTTCGAACCCCAAGGGGCGTTACGGGGGTTTTAGGGGCGTTATAGATAATTATTTCCGTTACTAAACTATTAGATGTACAGTCGTGAAACTTGGTACACAGATTTCTTTCATAAAGTAGAGATTCCCTACATAATGATTTTTACGAAAATCGACCTACAAGGGGCGTTGAGGGCGCTTAAGGGGCGTTATAGATAATTATTTCCATTTTTAACCTATTAGACAGACGTACAGTCTTGAAATTTGGTAAGCGGATTCCTTTCATAGAGTACAGATCCCCTACAGAATGGGTTTTGTGAAATTCGACTCCCAAGTGGCGTTGTAGAGAATTAAATGGCGTTATAGGAAATTAACTCCTTTTTTAAACTATTAGACGTAAAAGCTCGAAATTGAGTCAGCAGATTCCATTCACTGAGTAGAGATCTGTCATAAAATGGGCTTTGTGAAAATCGTTTCCTAAGTGGCGTTGCGGGGGCTTAAGGGGCGTTACAGATAATTATTTCCATTTTTAAACTATTAGACGTACAGTCTTGAAATTTGGTAAGCGAATTCCTTTCATGGTGTAGAGATCCGCTACAAAATATTTTTGGGGAAAGTTGATCCCCAAGGGTCACTGAGGGGGATTATGGGGCGTAATAGATAAATATTTCCACTTTTCAACTAATAGAAACACCTGCTTGAAAATTAGAAGGTATGTTCCGTTCATGGAATAAAGTTCCTTTTACAAAGATTTTTGCGAAAACGGACCCCCAAAGGAGTGGGGGTGCGAGGGATTAAGGCGTGTTATAGAAAAATTTCTGTTTTTGAATTTAACTCATTTACTTGAAATTTGTTGAGCACTTTTCTTTAGTTGAATAAAGTTCCACTAAGAATGGATTTTACGGAAATCAACTCCAGGGGGAAGCGGGGAGAGTTATTGGGCGTATTGGTAGACAAAATTCCTGTTTTCGAACTGCTAAGACTACAATAATAAAATTTGGTTTGCATGCTTCTTTTGTTGAATTGGAATCCGCTAAGAGTGCTCTGAACGAGGTATTGATGATAAAAATTCCGTTTTTGCTCTGTTAGATTTAGACTTGAAATTTAGCACACATGTTTATTTTATGGAGTAGAGATCCACTGAAAGTTGCTTTGGTGGAAATCCACTTGATTATTAGGTTAAGTGAGCGAAAAATATCTTTCTCCTTCTATTTTAGATATAAATAGAAATTAGATATTATAATTTATGTTCTTTTTATATCAAGGGGCGAGAGTGTAACAGCTATAAATATATTTTTCAATACAATCGAATTTTTAATGCTAGATATCAATAATTAATACATATGTAAACAGTATTCATATATACAACATCGTGAAATATCCAGTGAAGCGGGTGGGTAACGGCTAGTTATATATAACCGTGGTACTCAAGTTGGCATGATCACAAGCTCGTAATCAGCGTGTTATGATTTCGAGCCCACTTGCTACTGAAGACTTATCCGGAAGAGGGTCTAATAGTCTTCATGTTGGTGTGGTTTGGTAGTTTAGAGAGTAAGTGCCGGTTCAGGTGTAGACCTAGTGACTGAACCGTGGCTGAATATAACGAAATCCGTCGCCAATAGTTGCAAAATGTGCGACGTTAATAATAAATCTAACACTCATATACAGAATTATACCACCCATCCAGTATAGTGGTTAGAGATGCTGACTGCGGTGCCGTAGTCGGAGAAGGCATGGATGTTTGTAGATGTATAGTGCCTTAGCGGCATGATGATACTTACGCCAAATAGCCGTCGGTGAACCTTGATCTGGTGTTACTGTCGATCAGGTGGCATAAGTAACAACAACATATATAGAATTATCACTAAATATGCTTAGATACATCGTTCTCAGCCCATTCTATTCATTAAAACTATACAATAATGTTAATTTTTTTATAATGAAAATTAAATTTTAAAAAATTAAATTTTCAACTTAAATTAAAATTTTATTTTTAATTACTTTGGCTATTAAATTATTAAAAGGTAAATATCTGCAAAACGAAGGAAGAAACAAAAGAAAAATGTTCACTAAAACTGCTGAGAAACTAAAAATTGTTTGTAAACATGAATATTCATCCATCAGAGAGAAATAAATTATCAATTATTTTTGATGGATGAAACACCCAAACAGACTTTACAAACAATCTTGGAGAGACAAAAAAAGATTATGCACGCATGTTAATTCGTGACCACTCAGTGAAAACAGATGCCACACGTAACCTTCGCTAAATTGATTAAACAAAGTTAATGCTTGAAAGATAGTGTATAATAGAATTACACGCATGAGAAATTACTCTAAATAAACTACCTTTTTTTTTTACTAGGCATGCTTTTTCTTTTACGTACTTCCAAAAACAGGAATCGGCCAACATCACTCAAACGCGGAAGCCGAGAAAACGTTCTAAATAAAAAGATGAGACCCAATTAGAATGGGAATAAATCCAATATCGATAGTTGAAGAAACCTCGGCAAAAGTTGCGCAATGCTAAACAAATGGATGAATACAGTGGAGAGCGAAAAACAATTTCATGACCAATAGAAAAAAAGCGGCAAAAGACGCTTTTCTTTTATCCTTAGCATAAAAGAAACCACCAATAGGTGTTGGCGGCCTGTCGTAGGCAGTGAATACTCAGCTAGAATAATTTTAGACGTCAGAAAAAGTTTTTTTTTTCACCCATAAAAGGGCCGTCTGCAAACATAGGTCGGCATAAAACCGTTAACTTCGCAGAAAGTTTCTGTTTGTTATTGTCTGGGATGCGTCTTTGCGGCGTGTCATGAGCAAAAAGCCGATTCTTTAATACCCATATGGTAACAGCTTCCCAGAACAACCTGTGGTCTTTTTTTTGTATACGCGTTTTGTCTAGGTTTCTCTCACGATTTTGCACGTGACTTACAAACTGGATGTAAACAAAACTTTTCTTGGTAACATTCATCTGCATGGACAAACACTAACTGTATAAACATTATTTGCTATATTATAATTGCGGCGGTTGCATTCCTGTTTGGCTCTAGGCTGAAAAACCTATAATGCATTTATTTATTTATTTTTTAATAAAATAGTGTCTGGAAAGTTCATCTCATCTTCTAAATGGGAGTCATGGAAAAATTGAGAATTTGAACCAATGCGCTTAGCTCTAGCTGTATATTCCGCAGAATCTCAAATTCCTACTAGTTGACCGAAAAATATGACTTCACATTCAAATTGTAACTACTAATAAACAAAGATATTCACTTACGGCTTTTTATATTCCGTAAAAAAAACAAAAAACCAAAGGGTGTTAAAAATGTTCTATATTGTACGTTTTCAACGAGCGCTTAATAGTTGCGAGCAAAATATCGAGTCTCTACGAGATTTCTGACCACTGTGACGTTTGAGAAAAGTAATGGTAGCGTGATATTTATTCATTAAAATCAGGGGTGGACAGACTTTTTCAGGGTACGGGCTACTTCTAATAATTGTAAGATGTTGCGGTTCACCATTAACACTTGTTTTCGATATTGTACTTGTCTTTTAAAATATGTCAGATTACAATGCTTACTACAAACACATAAATAACACAAAATTCTCAGATTGTATGATAGAACAACTATGAGCTACTGTTAGACCGTGGAGTGCGAGCAGGGAACCGATGTATCTGAAATGTACTTAATTTGTCCGTTTCCCAGTCCTGCGGGACATCACGAGAACCCAATCCAGTGGAGTGTCGGATAATGTATCTCATTAGCCTATCCCGTCATCAAGATTTATTCTCCCCTTAAGTAGGTTTGTGGAGTAACATTTATTTATACGGATAGCATCGTAATGATCACTTTTTCCGCAGCAGTGAACATGTTAAGTGTCATCTTGCGTTTCTCTCTTGTGCCAGCTACACATTTATCAAATTATTTGCTTAAGTAAACACAATCCCATCAATTGTGAAAAGCCGATTCTCCAGTCTGGCTGGCATCGGTGCTCCACAGATATGTTTATTTTAAAATGCGCGTCTTAGATCTTAATACACCCCAAAATGTTTTAGCTGTCCACTGGTCGATCGCGATCGACTTAATGCCCCTCCTGGATTTAAATAATTGGTTTATTTACGTCACAGCTATTAATTACAGTATATACATTGAAGTTATTAAAAGGTTGGTTAGTCCAAATTCTGCTGTTTGTGAGGGAACATCTGTCCTGTTCGAACATTTCCAACGAACTTCTCTCTGCCCTCTCTAGGGTCTCGAGCAGTCGGCCTCTTTGTCCTAGAGTTACATCCGGCTCGTGGGTGGATTAGGGGGTTCACACGGAGTCAAAGGTTACCAGGGCAATGACCAAAGCCAAGACCTCACAATATTTTGCGGGTGCACGTGTGCATAGGAACGCGGTTATCCTATCCACAAAAAGAAGTCGACTTTTCCGCTGTGTGGCGGGAAAACGTTACATCACGTTCTATGAAGCATTGCAGAGTCAACATTCTAAATGGCGGTTGCAATTTCATTTTATCAGTGTTACAAATTGGAGATCGGTAAACAATGCTCTTCATATATCCCTACAAGAAGTCCGAAGGTGTCATGTCTAGAGATCTAGATTACCACGGTATTGGACTTCCTCTTTTCATCTATCGCATACGAAACCTTTTCTCACTTCTTTACCCCAGGGTGGTGGTGCCTCATTTACGCTGTACATGTGTACATTTCACAAGATTTTCATTCGATAAACCCTTCTACAACTTGCACTTGCGGTGAAACATTTTGAAACGAGAATGTTTCAAAATGCGCCATCTACTTTGTATTTTATTTTACTGAAACTTTAATGTCGTCTTTACGAAACGGAAAAAAACCACAAGTGAAAATCTTTGTTTAATTCATTTTTATAAAAGTAAAGCCATACTTTTCGACACCCTATATAATCTATAATTAAATCTGATATCGTAAGAGAAAATACAATTCTGTTCAACAAATCTAAGCGCATGCATAAGCACGATAACTCTAATTTATGTTAGAATGGATTTTAACATTACCCATCAACTGATAATCATTGCCTATTCATTAAAAAAAAATTTAATATTATAGAATTCATTCTATGTACTTAAGGGTACCTGGACGTGCTCGAAGTAAAATGCCAAAAATAAGACTGTTCATAGGACATACAGTGGTACAAACAATCGAGGATACACCTTACTTTTACTTGATAAATCCAACTTTCAATTGGAATAACACATTAACCAGAAGTGCAAATGTGTTTTATTTTCACACGTAACAAAAGGGTTAATTTACAACAGTAAAAATAACGAAAATCAACAAAAAAATATCTAAAATTAAAAATTTCACAAGTATTTGAAATAAACATAGGCAGATCTTTACCTCAAAAAATTGAGGATACACCAATGAAATTTGTGTGGCATATCACATACAAAGACAGTGTCAATATTTGGTTGCATGTCCTTTGGCTTTTATAATGTCCTCCAAACGTCTTGGTACCGATTCGACCAATTTTTTGGTGGTATCTGGAGATATTTTATCCCATTCTTCTTGTAACACTTGCTTTAAATGGGCTTTGTTCCTAATTTGGTACTTTTGGACCGCTGTTTCGAGTATGGCCCACGAATTTTCTATGACATTGATGTCAGGGAACTGTGGTGGTGTGTGCAATTGCTGTTTACAATGAAAAAGACACCACATTTTGACATTACGTGACGTATGTTTGGGGTCATTGTCTTGCTGGAAAATAAAATTTCCATCTAGACCCAATTTTTTTGCACTTTCTTTAAGATTGTTGTTGAGTATATCTATATAAAGCCTTATGATCCATTCTGCCATATATAAAAACTAAATTTCCTACCCCATTTGAAGTCATACAACCCCAAACCATGACGGAGCCACCACCATTTTTAACTGTAGGAAGTAAATTTTTTGGATCCAAAGCGGTGTTCACACACACAGCTTTCTCCAACCGGTGCGACGGCCATCACTTCCAAAAATGTTGAATTTATTTCCGTCACTAAATATAACTTTCTTCCAAAAGTTATCTGTCTTCAATTGATGAGTTTTTGCAAACTCCAAACGCTTTTTCTGATTTTGTAAGCTTATGAAAGGTTTCTTTCTAGCTACTCGGCTGCTATATCCAGAATGTTTAATCACATATCTCACAGTTTCAGCGCTTACACTTCTGCCCATTATTCGAGAAGTTTCTGCAGCCAGTTTGACTGCACTTAGTTTAGGATCAATCTTGATATCTTTCAAAACTTTCCTTTTGGCTACATCACTCAGAATACTTTTCCTTCCTCTTCCACTTTTATTTTCAATTAATCCATCGCTTTTAAATCTTCCAATGATTTTCTGGACACACGAGTGGCTTCTACCGACAATTTTAGCTATTTCACGATAAGATTTTCCTTTCTTAAATAACCTTAATATAAATTTTCTTACATCAATACTGGTCTCTCTCCGAGGACCCATTTTCCATTTAAAATTGCGACTTTAAATTCACATAACCAACTTCAAAAGACAAAAGTAGCAGTCGAAAAAGTTTAAAGATAAAATTGGACAAACTTAGGCTACTATAGTAGCAAGCAGAAAAAAAATCTAGTGGTAGTTAAACAAACATTTCTCATTGGTGTATCCTCAATTTTTTGAGGTAAAGATCTGCCTATGTTTATATCAAACACTTGTGAAAGTTTTAATTTTAGATATTTTTGTTTTTGTTGATTTTCGTTATTTTTACTCTAAATTAACTTATTTGTTACGTGTGAAAATAAAAACACGTTTGAACTTCTAGTTAATGTGTTATTTCGATTGAAAGTTGGATTTATCAAGTAAAAGTAAGGTGTATCCTCAATTGTTTGTACCACTGTATATATATATATATATATATATATATATATATATATATATATATATATATATTTCTTGTTATTTTAATAAAGATATTTTAATCATTTTGTTGAAATACAAAAGTAATTTTTTGGTGTTACAAAATTTTTTTTTCTGTTTAAATTTAAATCATTTTTGAGATCTCAAAACACATGCTTATGTTTATGTACCACCAAAAGCATCTCTTAAATATGTAAAATATTGCTTGCACACTTATAAAACAATACACAAAATATATAATGAACCTTTTTTTAGTAAAATATTAAGATAATTTCTTTAAAAAAATTATAAAATTTTGGAACATTGAAAATTTCTATTTTTGTACATTGTTTCATGCATAATACTATTTTTTTAAAAACCATGTACTACTTTGACTAAAAAAAACAGGTTCACTATATGCACAGACATCCTGTATATAGAAGTATAAAAAATTTGGAACCCTAAAGGACAATAAGTTTTTTTTCTAAAAAAAGTGTACCTTTAAGCAAAAATATATGCTTTGGAGAAAAAGTGAAAAAACTAAACATTTGTAAACTGTTTTTTTTTTTTTTTTTTCTTGTCAAATCTTTTTAACCCCCCATATTTAAAGGTTATTTTATAAACGAACATAGAAGTGTAACATATTTTTAGATTCAGAAAAATATGCACTATTTTTTTTAATACTAAAACTGAAAAATCGTATTTTTAAATGTGTATGATGTCCTGTTTCTCTTAGTTCTTTATCCTGCCGACGGTACTTATAAAATACCACACACTTTAAAATTAAATATAGAATAACTATTTTTACGCGAATACTCTGACAATACTAAGCAGGAATATTCTTTGAAATCTACTCTTTAGATATATGGCAGCACGGGTTCTATGATGAACTTTTTTAAAAGGGAAGGCGCGCGAATAGTTTTATAGCAGAAATTGCGTTTATAGTCATTTTATTTCCAAAAAAGTAGTTAATGTTAAAAGGTGTTTTTTTTTTTTTACGTTAATAAAGACCTTAGAAAACAATTTGCCTATTTTTTTTATGTGAACAGTATATATAATTAATTTTGCAATTGAACATCTTTAATTAATTAGCTTTAACAGATTAAGGCCAGCGTACCTAAGAAATAAACCGAAGGGGGTGTTTCTTTCCCTTTCAAAAACAACTCGTAAATTATTCGTTAAACAAGTTTCAAGAAGGTTTCGTAAAGTGTACCTGTAAAAGTATGCTTCCTCATTGAATGAAAACCAATTTTTTTTTTTTACAATGTAAAAGTTCTAATAGAAGAATTTCTGTTTATATTGATAGAAGACAAACCAAAAATGTTGGCACACATTTAGGTGAGAATGACAAAAGTGCAAAAAATCTGTAGCGATCCTATTAGCTTTATAATTTGACCTTGAATTTTAAAACAATTACACTGATGAAAGAAACAAAGAGAACATAATATTGTTGTAGGATTTTTTCTTAAAATTAATTTATACACATACAAGCATCCATTTAGAATATATTAGCGAATTTTTGCACAGAACCGACTGCGAACAACACGTAGAAAACGATGTTCAAATCTACAAATGCATTTGCTAAATTAGAGTACTCTCAAAATATACTTTTTTGAAAAGTACTGATCCCGAAAAAAATACGCAAACAGAAGGGAAAAAAATCACCCAAGAGGAAATGTATCTTTTTTTTTAAGTGAGAATATTGAGAAAATGAATTAGTAATACTAACAAAGCCAATATTTAACATTCATTTCACAGTTAATTGTATGTCAGAGATTAATTTGTGACGGGTCCTATTCCTCTTGGGGGAAAATACTTCTTAAACTGTTGTTTGAGTTTAAACCCGCCTTTCGAAGAGAGAACTTGATTTTATAAAAATTTGAGTGTGCTATTTAAACTCCGGCAGAGTAGTCATTAAAGTGAAATCCGAAGTGACTATCGGAAGCCTTAGTACTCTTAAGAAATTGTAGACCGAAACATCAAGTCTCCGGGTTGATTGATTGAATATGAACGTCGACTGTTCAGCTACACGAGGGCTTTTGGCGACGGACCACGTCATTTTGAACCATGGTCAAGTGACGTAGACGACACCTGAGCTGGCACCACACCAACGGGAGGACGTTTCAGCTCTCGACAGATTTAACGTGCATCGCTGTCCTACACGGCGGGTCTCTTTAGTGGTACTTGTGACAAGGCAAGCCACGGTCCGATACCTATACCACTCGGCTACCGCGGCCACTTAAGTTTCCGGGGGAGTGCTATTTCTTCAGATGACTCTGTTAAATGCTTAATTATTTGTCTTAGGATAGCAATTCAACTGGACTGCTCCTATATTTATAACATTGTTTGATAGTAGATAAATAAACTTAGTTATTCTTTATAACGACGGCTGTTTATTCAAACTTCACTAGCGACAACAGATTTTACGAGTTTTATTTTATTTGAAGTGAGTGAATGTCTATTAACATCGCACTAGGAAGCAACACCTCCCTCTCCGAACTTCCACACCACCCCAACAGGAGGGGGGACTTTGGATCCTCAACTAATTTAACGTGCATCTTCGGAGGTCACAGCGGGACATAAAATTTCGAACCAACAACGCACCATTTCGAAAGAAGCGTCCCGTTGATGTTTCTGACAGTGGCAAAGTGCGAAAACTTCAAGATAATAAGGTCCTATCTGATTATGAACATTTTCTTTCAATGAATATTTTATATATTTTGAATACCTCATTCTTCAACAATACGTGACATTTAATGTATTTGTAGCATTTTTTAATTAAAAAAACCGGTATATAAGATTAAATAGTACAGACTTCAACGCAAATCGAAAGATTTGCATATGTTTTCTATAACTCTGCTAAAAAGATTGTTTTAAGTGTGTGCACAAAAGGAAATCTTAAACCACTCACGGTTTCTTGAAAGGTAACTACAGCAATAACAATGGAAGAGAAACACTTACCTAGAAAAAAAAGAATCATTCCATTAAAACACAGAAGAAATATTTTTTTTAAAGAAACATTTAGGACAAATTTTAATATTTAAGATAAGAATAATATAAGATCGGTATAGGTTATATATATATATATAAAATAGGTGTACAACTTTGCTTCCACCGTTTTCTTTCCGAAATTCGAGGCTTTAATGTAAAAAACTGATTATACATTTATGATTCAAAGTATTGTCAATCACTGGCCACTACTTTCTCCCATCTTTCGGGCAGCGTACGAATCCCGCATTGAAAAAACTGGTTATCTTTTGAAGCGATCCACGAATCGATCCAATTTTTTACTTCTTCATAAGACCGGAAGTGCTGGTCAGCCAGGCCGTGTGACATTGATCGAAACAAGTGATAATCCGAGGGAGCAAGGTCTGGAGAATACAGCGGGTGGGGTAGGACTTCCCATTTCAACCTTTCCAAGTATGTCTTGACCACTTTTGCAACATGGGGTAGAGCATTGCCATGCTGTAAAATTACTTTATCATGTCTCTCGTTGGATTGCGGCCGTTTGTCTTTCAATGCTCGGCTCAAACGCATTAATTGCGTTCGATAACGATCGCCTGTGATTGTTTCAGTCGGTTTTAACAACTCATAACACACTACGCTGAGCTGACCCCACCAAATACTGAGCATGACCTTGAAACCGTGAATATTCGGTTTGGCCGTCGACGTGGAAGCATGGCAGGGATATCCCTATGATTTTCTGTGCTTGGGATTATCGTAACGAACCCATTTTTCGTCCCCAGTCGCAATGCGATGCAGAAATCCCTTCCGTCTTTGCCTTGCAAGCAGCTATTCACAAGCAAACAAACGTCGTTCAACATCTACGGGCTTCAACTTGTACGGCATCCAATTTCTTTGTTTCTGAATCACTCCCATGACTTCCAGGCGTTTTGAAATGGCTTGTTGCGTCACTCCTAATGATCCTGACGATTCTTGTTGCGTTTGACACGAGTTTTGATCAAGTAATGCCTCCCATTCTGAAATCTTCGAAAACCTTCTCTCTTCCACCGCCATGCTGGTCTTCGACTTCAAAATCACCGTTCTTGAAGCGTTGAAACCACTCTCGGCACGTTCTTTCACTAATAGAGGCCTCACCATAGGTATTTGAGAGCATTCGATGAGCCTCAGCCGCAGATTTCTTCATATTAAAGCAGAAAATTAAAACCTCCCGCAAATGACGAGAATTTGGCTCGTAAGCTGACATGTTTAATCGAGAATAACTTTATCATGCAGACACAAATTGACTATCATTTCGATGGTGTTATGTTTACAAATACCTAAGCAGCTTATTGTATGACATCTACGATCTATTTATTTCGACTTACACTTACCGCTACAGCCATCTATTGCAAAACGGCGGAAGCAAAGTTGTACACCTTTTATAATATATATATTTACTATAGGAATATTAATAACTACAGACTCAAGTAAAACTATCTTGGCTCACAGATATCCAGAGTAACTGAGTAGAATCATGAGGGATATTCGCAACGGACCAAGTCATTTTGAAAGTCTTATATGTCGAGAATGACACCTGATTTGGGACCCCTCTCTCCGAACAACCACACCAGGTGCCAGCTCAAGTGTTGTCCTCGTCTCTTGACCATGGTTCAAAATGACAAGGACCGTTGCCAAAAAGCCCTCGTGTAGCTGAATAATGCGACGTTAATATTCATTCACGCATCGTGTATTAAAAAATTAAAAATAGAAAGAAAAAAAAAGAATTCACATATTTTTATATATTTTGCATCTCTGCTCACATGAAACAACTATCAATAACCTCTGTGTATTTTAGATCTCATTCTTATGTTGAAATTTCCGCAGAAAACGGGTTTGTAGCCGCTCTCGCAGAGTAAAATTTCGAACTGCGAATTTATCCAGTCTTAGAACGAAGTCATCATTAAGTTAATGAGAAAAGAATTCAGTAATCAGGTGCGCATAGCTACCGCCGTATTAATGATACAGGGCCCCAACATGTGTATCTACAGTCCCACTAACAAGGGCCCCCGAAGGAATTTTGATACAGGGCCCACTCAGAACTAGCTATGCCAGTGGTAGTAATACATGTACATTAACAGTTAAATATATCTCATATAACCATGCAACACAACCGAAACAGCTCGTTCACTTTACGAACGTGACACATTACGAGGGGTGAGGCGGCGTAAGTGTCACCTCAACAGCGGAAGGAAGTAGTGGGGCGCCACTCAATGTTTTTAAATACTCCAATGCACTCGCACATAAGGGCCGGCTTATCAATTCGGAAATCCGAAAGTTGAAATAAAGAGGAGGATTAGAAAAAAAGAAAGGGTACGGTTTCGGTCAATGCACAACAAAAGGCGGGAAGCTCTGGAGTTGAGATAGATCTGTCCGTGAAAGTTCGCTCTTTACAATGAACAGAACCATTCTTCATTTCGGGCTTTAGGTGTTTGGATTTCCGTACAGTTGCCATTCATTGTTCCCTTCCGTTTGTTTCGTATTAACTTCACCGTTAAGTGTCACAGTTTCTTTTTAATTGTATAGACACGTTCTTTTTTTAATTGAGATACACGTTAAAAAAGCGTTGTTTTGATGTATGCCGTTATTGAAGGCTTATGGAAAAAACTAATTACTGCTACTGAATAAATAGGAGAAAACAACTTTTTAAAATATAGGAAACTTGGTAAGCACACACACACATTCAATTTCTATATTCAGCGAAACACTTTGGAAGTGTATTTTGATTGGGTGAAATTAATGGAATATTACTTATAAAAGTGTGCATCATAAAATTGTAAGAGAAATATGTGTTTTAAGGATCCTGCAATGGTGCTAAAAATATTAAACACTTATGAATGTCCAATTAATTCAAAATACATAAAATAAAATACTTGTAAATTTAAACTAATTTTTATTAAATAAGTCACATAAGCATATAACACTTTAAATAGGAATTCAAAATAAAATTAAATTGCCGAATTGATTTTATTTCATTCGAATTTAGGAAGAGCTATGAAGCAACACGAGGGTTGTTAGTGGACCAAACAATTTTTAACCATTTTCAAACATGGCCTTTTCCAAAAATTCGACACCACATTGATCCTTGACCAATTTAACACGCATCATCCCCTCAACATAGCATAAAGTAGCCGAAAACAAAATATTTAAAATGAAAGAAAAGCAAGTACCTGAAAAATCTCTCTCGTGGGATTTTTTAAGAATAAATTCGAATCATTATGGGCTTTTTTTTTAGAAATTCAAGAAATAACAGACTTTAATATCAAATGGGTAGAACGGATGCAAATGTAAATTATTTATAAGTAGTAGAGAAAAATACATTCGGTACACATATTCAACGAATTAGTTTCGTATTATAGAAACTTCTGGCGAAATGTTGACTCTCTTGGTTGTGAGCCGCAAATAACATAGCATAAATGAAAACATTTTTCTTTTGTCTTTTTTTTTGAATACTCATTGTGATGTCCTTAAAAATATATTCCCAACAAACGAAGAGTGCACCGAGAGTACATTCATATTGAGAGAGAAAGAGCGAGAAATCAGATTTTTTTTTTAAATCACAAAGCATCAAGGATATCGAAAAAAAAAGTGTTAAATACAGTAGAACGTCGTTTATACACTGCTCAAAATAATTAAAGGATATTGTGGTTTTAGGTGGATCTTGTGGATGGGAAACTTTTTAGCTGATTGATACATGGTCGACAGACGTAGTAGGTTATATGAGAATAAACTACACATGTTTGGCAGAAAAAAAATGCATTTCATTGCGCATTTGTGTACAAAAGGGAAAAAAACAAAATTGGTGCATATGAGAAAAAAAGAATAAGAAAAGGTGTTTTCTTCAAAGGAAATCATTTTCAGTAGGGGGTATGGTTTCCACGGACGGCCAGCAACGTTGAGCACCTTTGAGGCATGGAGTCAATGAGGCTTTTCATCACGAGTTGGGGTATTCTGTCCCACTTTTCCAGAAGAGCTCTTTCCAGTTCTTGGAGAGTTTGTGGGGGTGGTTGGCGGCCAGCAACTCGTCTTCCTAGAGCGTTACAAACGTGCTCTATTGGATTCATGTCTGGAGAACACGCTGGCCATTCCGTTCGTACGATTCCTTTCTCGAAAAGGAAATCCTCCACCAGGTTAACACGATGTTGCCTGCAGTTATCGTCCATTAAAATGAAGTCATCTCTGATTGCTGCAGCGTAAAGGACTACAATAGGTCTGAGAATCTCATCCCTATATCGGCGAGCAGTTAGGGGTCCATCTCGAATGATGTAGAGGTCTGTGCGCCCGTCAATGGAGATGCCACCATACACCAACACTCCCCCACCGCCAAATCTCAAACTTTCGTGCACAAACCCAGGATTATTCCTATTGCCACGGTCTCCCTCCAGATGAAAATACGCCTATTATCCGGATGAACAGAAAAACGGGACTCGTCAGAAAAAAGAACATTGCTCCATTCATTTCTCCTCCAGTTCACATGCTCTGTTGCCCACTCCCTGCGGTCGCGACGATACTTGATGTTAGTCAACACATACCATCGGTCGGCGAGCATACAGACCTACACCATACAGCAGGTTTCGGACAGTCTGAGTTGAAACCGTGGTACCAGTAGCCGAGCGAAGGTGTTGTTGGAGAAGAGTAGCTTTCATATTTCGGTGTCCCCGAGCCGTTAACACTAAATAACGATCTTCATTGTGCATTGTTGCCCATCTACGACCTTGTCCTGGTTTCGGCCTGCACTTCCAGTCTCCACACACAAAAAATGGTTCCAGATCTTGGAAATCACACTTTGTGACACCCCAATGGCTTGCGCTACTTCGGCTTGAGTTTGGCCCCCTTCTAACCTACCAACAACTCTCCAAGCTTCTGAATCGGTTAAATGACTTCGTTGAGACATCGAACTCAACGAAACAAAGCAGTCACTGAATGCTGATCATCCTTGTCTTCATTTCAGTTGAAAGTCAAATTTCCTTCGCTGCCGCTGAAGCGACGTTTTTGACGTCGAACCTAAAATTAGCATACTCCACAGTTTGAAAATCAGAAAAATTTGCATTTGTGATTATCTTCTTCCATTTTCGGCAAAAAAAAATTTCGCTTATATCTTAATTTTATATAAAACTTACAATATCCTTTAATTGTTTTGAGCAGTGTTTATCCAAACGTTAATTATCCGGAACGTCAAATATCAGAACCAGTTTTTTCAGAGACCGCGCAGTTAAAAAACGAAGGTGCACAATGGTACAAAGAAAAATAAGTTATTATTTTTCACAATAAAAGTAAAATTGCGACATTTTACACCTACCAAGCACTACTTCAAACACGCTTCCCACATGTGATGATTTTAAATATTGGTATAGTGCATGGATCGCATTCGGTTTTCGGTTATCCGAACGGTGTCCGGTCCCAATGGATTCGGATAAACGACGTTCTACTGTAACTCACAAAACAAACTTTTCACTACGCAAAATAAAATAGGAAAAACTTACAATATCATAATTTATATGTATAATTTCACAAACATTTTCTCCAAGGGCGATTTCTGCCCCCCCCCCCTCAAAAGCTTAAAAAAAATACGACCCAAATCTCATTAATTAGACAGCTCAAGGCGGCAGCAACTCCAATGCTGGTTACAAATTATTGCCCTCATCTCAACAGAGAAGCACTCAATAAAAGATATCAGCTACCGGGCAGCAGATAGCATTTCCAGTCGATAAAAAACCAAAGGCAAGCGGAAAGAATCAGCTTTAACTGCCTATATAACACTTCCATCTTAAATACTTCCCCCTTCAGATTCCTTGGGGACACACACAGACATATCCGAAGCAATTAATTAGCGGTAAAAAGGAACCAGCCTTTGAGCGATTAAGAACAAAGGAGGAAAGAAAAAAATAGTTGGGGATAAAAATAAGGAAAATAAGAGCCATTATGAGCTCAAATCGACACTTTCCTACACGCGCTGGAGCAATGAAACCCGATTACAAGACCTGGAACTGATATGGGCACAAAGAATTTGCCAAGATGGGGTTAGAGAATGAAAACACTGCCTGGCGTTTGTGATGGAGATGTAACTCGAAACAGTTCTGTATCGCAAGAGGAAAGAAATTAATTCCATATGCTGGCGGGAGATCTATTATCTGACTGCACAAGATCTGGGTCTAGATGCTGGGGAAAAAACGCGCGCATATATCTCTCTCCCCGACATACATACACAGTAACCTTTCACCACACAACTGAGGAAAGCATATTAACTCACTCACGATTGGCTTTCTAATTTTCATCGCAACAATCACATTTCAATTACACAACTGGGAATGGAGTGTCCAATGTTGAATAATCTCAGCATTGTGAGGAGAATGCTATTAGTGGCTATTATGTGATGGATAACTAATATGTTTCTACAGAGAGATAGTTGGAAAGATACGAGGTTCAAAATGTTGCGCTGCGAAACGAGAAATTGTGAATGGAATTTTTTAAATTGAAGTAAAAACGAGGGAAAGCAGTTAAGACAACTGAGTGTAGATAGCAATCAACCACAGGTAACATAAAATAATTTAAGAAAGAGGGCGGATAAATGTTTCACTGCTTAATAATGAAAAAAATATAATACAATGCATGCAACTTTTTAAAAAAATATATATTTGAACGAGTAAACATACACTTCTGAAAAATAAACCAATATTATAATGTTTATAAATGTATAACCATCTCTACGTACATTTCAAATTATGTGTTTGCATTAATTTGGTCACAAATATATGAATGAATAACATGTGTGTGTGATACATTTTATATTAATATTCTTATAATAATTTCATAAATTTCACATCAATAGTAATTTTTCTTTTTCTTCAACAGGCTCAGTTAAAAAGAGGAATTTTCATAAACGAAACGACCAAAAAAAAAAAAAGTAGAAGAATTTAAAATATGATGTAGATGAAAAGTATTTCTTACGACCAATTCATACAATGTATGTGGCATCCGCATGTTTCCATATTTACACTACATACACATTAAACTAAGTTATATTAATCCTTACAACAGTAGTAGAATTTTAAACTGGTACAAAGAAACTAAAAAAAAACTATTATTGGTTAATTTAATCAGTTTATTAATAAATAAAAATCGCACATTATGAAGTTTTTTCAATTTATTTTTACTTAAAATCAGATTAAATTCATTTAATTCAGTTTGTTCTACAAATAGCAGAGAGAGAGAGTTTTAAATAGAAAAAATAAAAATACAACCAAAATGTGTATTACTTTTTACAAAAACAAGAGCTCCTTACATTAGATTCAAAAAATTAAAAAAAAAGTCTTAATTATACCGTGCATAACGTTCTATTGATGCTGGGAGCTAATTCCATCATAATTATTTCTTTCCAAGTATTATGCAGATTTTTAATAAAAGAAAAAATATATAGTTATGCATCTAAAAGTCATACTTTTTTCACCAGTTTTTGACCAAGTTGTTCCTCGGCTTAATTTTCATAATGGATAGCAAAAATAACGAATAAAATAAATCCAGGTCTTTAACAATATAAAGTAATTAATACGTAACAAAGAACATATATCTACAACAATCTCGTAAATTACTCAAGTATACGATTAAAGACATATTTCACTTACCATTAATCACCACTGCACACAAAAATTTCTCCAGCGCAGAACACTATTTAGTCCATCCAAGCACACACACAACGGAGAGCTCAAGACAATGACTTCTCAAAGGCATCGCAACATTCAATTGAGTCGACACTTTCAGATGGCACTTAATCAAACAAATTTAATAGTTGCATCACTTAAAACATTTATCAACGGCCTAAATCTTGCCAACAAAGACACGAAGTGGACGGATTTAAACTGCCACGGCTCTATTCTTCATAAAGAAGACATTCAACAATGCATGGAGGGAGGATCTAATATCTGATAAAGGAAGTGGGGTAGTCCGCGCGCATTCTTAAAAAGTCATCTGGGAGTGAGTCTCAAGGCACGCGAGATATCGAAAGGGCTATCCAGCTTGACCGCTAAATCGAAGACATCAAGGTGACATTCCGATGACTGAAACGTGAGCCGTTAACGGGTGATAGTATAACCTTGCCTACAGCAAGTAGTAACAACTGTACGATGATAATCTTCCACTGATGCTTACGAACCAGACAATTTATGGACACTGAAACACTTGACTGGTTTTGAAGTCAATTTAAACTTACGGTTTAAAAATAAAAATGGAGAATAAAACTTGGACATTTTTTGGCACCTAATGAAGTCAATAACTGCGGTTCGTGAGGATGACATTGACCAGTTTGAAGTCAGTTCGATCGATGCCTTTACGCATGAGAGTATTCAGAAGGTATAAAGAATAGATATAATCCCACAATGAGCTCGAATGCTAAGCAGTTTGTCAAAAGTGTAACAAACTTTTTTTTGTCAAAAGTTTATTTAAATTTTAAACACATAGTTTGAAGATTTACCCATAACATTATGCATTGTCAGCATATAAAAAGGAGAAAAACGACTCACCCGAACTATTAACCAAAAAAGATTTGAAATTTGGCAGGTATGTTTTTTTCACAGAACAGAGATCCGCTAAGAATGGGTTTTGTGAAAATCAACTCCCAAAGAGGGGGCATTACATTCCCATCCTTTAACTAACAATTGAAATTTGGTAAGTTAAATAGAGATCCACTAAGAATGGATTTTACGGAAATCGACTATCAGGGGGTTACGGGGCATATACATAAAAAAATATTCCGTTTTTGAACTATAAGGCGACTTGAAATTTGCCACGCATGTTTATTTCGCTGATTAAATTGCTCACAAAAATAGGGGGTTTTCTAGAAATTCACTATAAGGAAGTAGGTTACGGGAGCGTAAAAGATAATTTTACTGCGATCAACAGGTGAGAGTGAGAGGGTTATGAAAATATTTTTCCATATAATCAAACGCTTAATGCAAGGACTTAGATATCAGTAATTTATTTACATATCATGAAATATTCAGATAGGCGGACCGGTAACGACCAGTCTCTATTATAAAGGGAAAAAATAAACTTGTTTCCACATATTGAATACACATTGAAAAGCGAGTTATATTAGCAAAAAAAAAAAAAAAAATTAAAAGCAGATTTTGTATCTTAACTTTTACTTAGAAAATAAAAAGTCATCAATTTTTGAAGAAGAATGTCATCACAAGTCCTCATACGAAGACTGAATACCCACCATTTCTATAAATATATATTCAATTTTAGATAAAAAATAAATGTTTATTTAAGTCAAATTTGCATTCAAAGAAAAAATATTGACGTAATCACCCAAATCGATAAGGGTTTTTGATGAGCGAACTGCGATATCGTTCCTGCCCCATGCGTTGATTCCAGACAAAAAAATTCGAATTTCGATCAAGTATTCGATTTCAGTTTTTTGAATAGATTATTCAACTTCTGAATTTAAGGTTGATTGAGAAGGAAGTAAGTTTTTTCAGACTCAAAATCGAATAGAAATTTTTAACAAACCAACTGTTCAAAACTTCACTCCAAGCTAACGTGAGGACTTTGAACCTTCACAAATTTAACGTGCATTAGCTCTTTAGTGGCACCAGGACTCGAACTCACGACTAGACGGCGATTATGACCACCTTGCTACCGTGGCAACCTGCATAATATCGAAGAAAGGAATTAACTTTTGGAACCGTTGTTTTATAGACAAAACCCTCAATTAATATCATAATATGGCTTACTTCATTAGATTACTGGACAAAAAAGATGAACAAATAAATCGACATTATCAAAATATGTGAATAAAATGTCTGAACTGCAAGAACTAATTATAAGTACATACTTACTTATAATTAGCTGCATTGATACAGGATATTTTCCTTCGACAAAAGCGTTCGAAAGTTAAGACAGCGCTCTTCAACGTTAGATGAAGACAAGTTTAAGACACTAAGATTCGCACACATGTTTAAAAAGTCTAAGCCTAAAGCTTCAAAAGTTTGTTCCACCATTTGAGAAAATGTCAAGGAATAATTGATCCAATGGTCTGAAATTTAGCAAGGTCAGAATTCAAAACAACAGGGACTATCTATAAATTAAATTAAGGCACAAGTAACAACATAATCATTCATTTACAGAAATGTAACAAATTAACACACATTCAAGGTAAGCCTCCTTGCCATTCAAATACACAACTTGGGACAAGAACACAGCACTAAGCATGCAGGTAATACTACGAATACGAGGCACTTCAAGAAGTATCTGGATGGTTCCGGAATTCGGGTCAGATAAGGTTCTGTACCGGAGAGAGATAGATGAGTGGGATCGGCACCCGATAATTATTCCGTACGAGGAGGGCCCGTCGTGACATTGACTGAGGTCACAGGCTGCTGCAGTAATTATATGTGGTACACCCGGGAGGCACGAAAGGCGGAATCCATTCGCTGTATGTCGCAGCGGGATGATGAGTTTCTTAATTGGGTGGAGCTGCCGGCGCCTGCTTTTCGCGCGTTCGACCCCACCTCGGCCAATGAGGAACCATAACCAACCACTTCAAAGAAAGAATGTGAGGTATGAAGGCAAAGGGATACTTGAAAATCAGGGATGGAAGAAGATAAGAGTGGTAGTTGCAGTAGCGTATATCAGGCATGGACGTTTTCTCTCATGTAAACGATTGAATAATATATGACATGTGCCTACATACAGGATTAACCCGTTCCACAGATAAAATTCAATTAATACGTATTTTTCTTGAATCATGTAGTACATAAAAAACACTGATGTGAGAATTCTTTCTTCGCTAAATTCATAAAACTTTTCATTTTGTATCGTAAGTGAATGACTCAATATCTACATATTTTTTGCATGGTGATGCTTTTCAGCAGCGATAGCAAGCACGGTATGTGACTTTTTTTTTACATATAAATCTCAACGAAAAATCCTGAAACAACAGAAATTTTGATCTAGTCCCCTGTACTACATATCACTAATATAACAATATAGTTATTACGAAGGCGGTCATAGAGAAGGACCACATCAATTTTTACAGACCTTTAAACTTTTTGACAAGTCTGTTTAATAAGACATATTTTAATCAAATAATAGAGAAAATAAGAGGTTGTTGTAAAGCAACTAATAAAATGAACCACCTAAATAATATAACTTTAAGGCTTGGTCACTACGCCTTAAGAAATAATTTCTTCCAAATACATGCAGGAAACACTTGTATCGATGTACAGCATTTCACATTACAACACACACATAATCAGACTACCGAAAGGAAGTACTTCTGACCACACTTGTAACTTGAACTACCGGTAAAAGTGAAGAACAAGTTTAAGGCCACTCAACATATTTTTCAAGACTTCCCTCTCAGTTCAAAAAATTTGCAAGGCCCGCATCCCCAAACCTTGAAAAACGATCAACCCTACCTTATCCTCCCCCTGCTCCGTTTTAATTCCATTTGTCAACAGAAAACCCAACCAGCATGATGAGACCAGCTGTGTCCTCAAGCGTGTGGCTGAGCCCTCCCCGATGACACACGGCGTTTCGTAAGAACAAGGTTACTCGGAGCAGGTGTCCTAGCACTTCTTTGTCACGTTCGGACGGAAATGCTAACAGGTAGTCACACCCACCACTACAGACACGTGGGTTTCTCAAAGGCCAGGATTAACTTGACCGCAAACGCACGCGTCACCCACATACGCAACGGTGTTTCAAGAGGAAATAGAATATATTAGATTGGGGGAAAAGAAATCCATTATTTTTTCGGTACATGGCTGTTGTGTGGATATCTCGTGAAATATCGGTCAAACAATTTCAAATTTATGCTCGTTGTCAAGATGATATTTCACACTAAAAAAATTATTTTGCTTTTTTTGTTAGGTCCATTCAGCTGTGAGTTACAGGGTGTTAAAAATGGAAGTCAACAAAGAAAAAATTTGGTTCTTTTTACAGTTTTTCTATGATAAAGGCGAAAATGCAAGCCAGGTGGCTGAAATTGCGAATGGTGTTTATGGTGACAATACTGCAACAGCTAATTACGTGCAATTTTGGTTTTGTCGATTCCGTTCAGGTATTTTTGATATTAAAGATACACCTCGCACAGACAGGCCCGTCGTCGAAAATGTCGATAAAATCACAGAAATAATGGAAGTTTACCGGCTTGTTAGTAGTCGCAGCATCACCCAGGGGCTAAAGATCGACCATAAAACAGTTTTAGGCCATTTGCGCAAAGGTGAATTCAAAAAGAAGCTCCATGTTTGAGTGCCACACCAATTAACACCAAAAAACATGATGGATCAAATTTCCATCTGCCATGCATTGGCCAAACGGAATGAAATAGACCCATTTCTTAAGCGGATGGTGACTGGGGATGAAAAATGGGTCACATACTATAATACTGTGCGAAAACGATCATGGTCAAAGAGCGGTGAAACAGCTCAAACGGTGGCCAAACCAGGAATAACGGCTAGGAAGGTTCTACTGTGTATTTGGTGGGACTGGAAAGGAATCATTTATTAAGAGATGCTTCCACATGGCCAAACACTAAATTCAGATCTCTACTGTCAACAACTGGACCGTTTGGAGCTAGTGATTGACCAGAAATGGCCAACAGAAGAGGTGTTGTGTTCCATTAGGACAACGCCAGGCCACACACTTATGTAGTGACTCGCCAGAACCTCTGGGAGCTTGGTTGAGAAGTTTTAATGCATCCACCATATAGTCCGGACCTGGCACCAAGCGATTAAAACCTTTTTTTCACATTGCAAAACCTCCTGAGTGATAAGAAATTGGGATGAAGAGAAGAATGTGAAACTAGATTACTACATGTTTTCGCCAATAAGGGCCAAGACTTCTATGAGAGAAACATTACAAAGCTACCTTTAAAATGGCAACAAATTATACAATCTAATCGGACCTATTGACCTAAATGGGACAATCGGAAGCATGTTAAATAAAGTCTTGATTTTTCACGCAAAAATAATGGATTTCTTTTTCCCCAACCTAATATAACATCGGTTATTTTAACTCTAATACCGTTTACAGAATATCAACTAGCGCAACTCGAAAGATTGAATCACCTCTTGATAGGTAGGTAGGTTTGCATTAATAATGAATTTTCAAGGGAGATCAAAGTTACCAGGTTAATTAGGATAAAAAACTAAATCAAAACATTAACAGATATGAAGAAAATAACTGTGAAGATGACAAAGCACAAATGCAGTAATTTAAATAGGTTTACGGAAAGAAAATCTAATGATAAGGACTAATTCGTATAAAACTTTTTCCTTTTGAAAAAGGAAAGGGTTATCAATCGCTCCTAACTACCACACCGCACCTACGGGAGAACATTGAGCTTCGACAGATTTAACGTGATGGATTTTCAGAGCCACAAGAATTCGGACACGTGAGACGACGGCCGTGACCATGACCACTAGGTTACCGCGGCCACACATTTACTGGCGAACATGACAAATGACAGTTGTCAGACTAATTCTGATCTGGCTAATCAGATTCCAATTATTAAAAGAAATGTTTATAAATTTACAGCAATTGCATTAAACTTTAATAGAAAAATATTTTTCAAAAAGTATACTGAAATAGATTTAAACATCCCCTACTACGTTTCATTTATTTTAGCGACGCGCAACTAAACGTCACAATGTTTATCATAACAGCCTGAAATTGTGTAAGATTGAATATTAATACTTAGCAAAAGCATTTAATTGTAACGTCTTCCCACCACATATAGCATTACGCCTTTCATATCCAAGCGTGCACCCCTAAAATACTGCGGGGTCCTTTCATCTGACATCATGCCAACAACCAATGGCCGACCTACGAGCCGGAAACTCGAGTGAAATCCGAGATGTAAGAAAGAACCGCCTCCACCTCAAGCGTGGAGAGACAGTTCGTTTGAAACATTCGAAAAGAGAAGTTGCCTTTGCCTCCTCCTTCACAAGTAACATTCTTGCGTATTGAAATACTCCATAGTTTGAATAACTTATATCTAAATGTTAATAGTGTAATAAGTAGAAGTAATAAAAAAAAATTCAAGTCTCACACTACCCATCCATTTTCCCAAACGTTATAATAATAAATAGGCACCCATAAATAAAACGAACAAAAGACGTGCGCGCGCAATTTGATTAGTCAAATCTCTCCCCCCATATGTAGAATTCACCAAGCTCTGACTGACTTTATAAATGTACAGAATCAGGTACGAGTTCTAAATTAAGAGATAAATGATTCAATCCCATCTCATCGACATAACTGAATTACAGAATAGTAATAATGTTCCGTATATATAAACGTCTTCCCTCCCTAGAAACATAACCCTATCTGCTGAATTCGATGAAGTAGAAATTAGTTACAACACCGTTGATGTTACTTCAAGAAATTTTAACACATCGGTTAGAAAAGTTCAGGCCAATCACGTAAATCGCCCGAACACGTTAATATAGTTCAACAGCAATAATATATCTTTTTTTCGTCTCTATCGCCAAGAAACACACACATTCAGAATCTTAATTGACTCTAATGACTTCAGGAAAATAAATCATTCTTATAATTATGCGTAATTAGATCATTTCTTGTACCGTTAACAACGATATAAATGTTAAACAGTTTTCACATTTAGTTAAACGTTATTTCCGCGAAGTGTTAAATGGAAAAATTGATAGTAGTTTAACGGTCTTTTAAAAATAAATCAATAATTAAAGTACTAATAAAAGCCCTCGGCAGTATTAAAATTCTAAACACTAACATAGAAATTATACATCATTTTGAAACTGATATGCAAAATAACTTATTTAACACATGGAAGAAAATTTCAAAAAAGTGATTAAGATCCTTTAGAGGCAATCTCCAAGAGCATTTGCTTGTTTTTATGATGAAAAATGTTTAATGTCAAATGCGTTGTGGTCTCCAAGATAATTAACTACATACATGCTGCTTAAATATTTTAAGCGTAAATATATTTTCTGTTTAAATTACTTTCCAAGAGATCGGCTAAATTCATGTGACGTCATAGTCACATGGTACATGCAATCACTTTTACAACCAAGCAGTTCATGCACTTCGCTTTTGCCAACTCGAACTTTTTAGAAAAATTTAATTTTAAAAGTACACATGCTTGTCAGCAGAAAAAAGCAGATAAGTAAAATACACTTGATTTAAAAGAGTATATATAACGTAGGTACTTTTTTTAAAAAATTTGAAGAATGTTTCAAAAAATCTTAATACGTGAACATCTGTACAAACTTATAAATTTGAAATTCCATCTAAAGTAGAACAAGAAGTACAGGGTGAGAATAAATGATGGACCCGACTTTAAAAAATCATATTACCGAAACGACGGCACATATTACAATAAGTAATACGCGAAAATAAAGAGAAGAGTGTATACCAAGTTTTTTTTTTCTTTTTCTGCTACTAATGCTTGATGTGTGGCCCTCTTGTTAAACGGCGTACGTCCAACCTGTAATCCAGTTCGTTTCATACATTCTGTAACATCATTCTATCAATGGTTCGTAATGCTGTACGAATCCTTACTGGTTGTCTTCAGTTATTTGTGGCGTCAATCACAAATGATACGGCTTGAAGTTTAATTTTGTTTTCGTAAAATTTTCCATGCGGTTTTCTGGGGCATTTCAAGTTCCCAAGCGGCAACTAAAGAGTGTTTTTTTTTCAGGTATAGAAGTTTAAGTTGGCATTACTTTCCAAGATGGCGACCGATTTAACAGCTGTCAAGTGATTTATTCTCAGTTTGTGGTTTGGCAATTCATCAAAACGATCATCAAGCAAGGCGTAGATTCGTCGAATGGGCCCAAAACGATATTGCCGTTGTTCCCGATTTTCATAAGCGAATTTTCTTTAGCGATGAAGCGCACTTCTGGTTGAATGGCTACGTCAACAAACAAAACTGCCGCATTTGGAGTGAAGCTAATCCACAAGTGTATGTCGAAACACCGTTACATCCAGAAAAACTGACTGTTTAATGCGCTTTATGGGCTGGTGGAATCATTGGTCCGTACTTCTTCAAAAACGATGAAGGCCACAACGTTACAGTCAATGGTGATCGGTATAGAGCCATGATTACTAACTTTTTCATTCCTGAATTGAACAATCATGATGTCCAGGAGCTGTGGTTCCAACAAGACGCCGCAACATGTCACACAGCTCGCGCCACAATCGATTTATTGAAAGACACGTTTGGTGACCGCCTAATTTCACGTTTTGGACCTGTGAATTGGCCTCCAAGATCTTGTGATTTAACACCGCTAGACTATTTTCTGTGGGGCTATGTAAAGTCATTGGTCTATGTGGATAAGCCACAAACACTTGACCATTTGGAAGACAACATTCGCCGTGTTATTGCCGATATACGGCCACAAATGTTGGAAAAAGTCATCGAAAATTGGACGTCCAGATTGGACTACATCCGAGCCAGCCGTGGCAGTCCTATGCCAGAAATCACATTTAAAATGTAATGCCACACGAAAATCTTTCGAATAAAAAAAATTCATGTCAATCGAATAATACATCGTTGTTTTATTGCAATTTGAAGTTCCATACCTCTAAAAAAACACCCTTTATTATAGACTCCCGTGGACTTTGAACAAAACTCTGATTTACGCTCTCCAATGCTTCTTCCGAGAAGATTGGCCGACTGCTGTTTTTCTTTATACATCGCAGAATGCTCTTGTTGGTTAATGCTTCTTTTCCGTAGCGATTTCCAAATGCACATTGCATCCGAATAACAGGGGGAAAAAAACTCTTCTATGTGATTGTGGCCATGTTTAGAAATCAATCGCAACGATCTTGAATGTGATACTGATTATTGGTGGGGGAAAAAACTATACATATATATATATAATCATTTCTTTGCATTTATGCATCACTTATTGTAATACATGCAGTAGTTTCGAATAAATGATTTTTTTAAAACCGGATTCATCATTTGTACTCACCGTATTTTGTCTAATGTCCGTTTGGCTAATCACTGCTGTAAAAATGGCATTAATGGCTTGAATTGAGTTCTGGAATCTTCTCCACAAAACGTTAGTAGAAAAGAATCCGTAACAAATAAAAATTTACAATTTACGAAAGCGTATTCGAAAAGAACAAATAAAGCGCAAAAACATATGACTAATTATAATTCTGTAAAATTAAGATTCTAAGTTTACTTAAGGATAAGATTACATCCTATATAAGTCCACTTACTGTAGGTGTAAGTAAGTGGACTTATATGGCATCCATGGGCTGTATTTTAGCAACTTAGACACGGCAAGTAATCAAATGTGAGAGCCATTTATTTCCTGGCAAAGCCATATGTTGGCGGCTTCTCTACAAAACTTGAACGATTGAATTAATTTTTAATTCAAGCTCTCGTTGGATGCTAAATATTCCTGTGATTTAATTTTGCCGAGAGTACCAGAGCCAAATTGATACCCAAGGAAATTTTTGCATGCCACATAATCATATGACAAGCGTGCCTACGAAAATCTATCGACTCCAGCGGGGTCGAGCCCGCGTGAGTGAATATTAACGTCGCACTGTTCAGCTACACGCGGGCTTTTGACGACCCACCTTTTAATTTTGAACCATGGTTAAGAGACGAGGACGACACTTGCTCTCCTAACTACCACACCACACCAACGGGCGAACGTTTGAGCTTTCGACAGATTTAACGTCCATCGCTCCCCTACAAAGCGGGTCTTAAGTGGTACTGGACTGGAACTCGTGACAAGCCAGCCACGATCCGATACCTTGACCACTAGGCTACCGCGGCCCGGGGTAGAACCCGCAACCATAGGCTTACGAAGCGGGGACGCTACCTCTAAGCCACCGTAGCCGACTTTCATACTGTTTTTTTTTTTTTTTTTTTTTTTTTTTGTGAATCAAACATGTGAATAAACATTTTATCATCTGTTAACAAAAAAAGAGACAAGTATTAAATTAAAATGATAAACCGTTCAAAGAACGCATGTATTAAACGATATCCAGATAATACAAACTCACTAGGCTTCTCAATCTATCAATTCGTGAGCCAAGTCTCGTCACGTGCTGATTTGTTTATTAACCAGAAGCTTTTGAAAGTGAAAGATGGTTTGTTTTGTGACCTTTGACCAGGACAGCACACACACATTTGTTTGTTTGGCAGAAATATACTTCGATAAAAATGTCTTTTCATTCTCGCTCCGTATCTAAGTGGCATCATCTCAATGGTCCTTTCACCTCGCTTCCAAGCGATAGCACATCATATTTTTGATTCAAGTAGCATGTGATGATGGATAGATTTATGTAACTAGAAAATACTGGAGAGAGAGAGAATGTAGTTGGCCATATTACGGTTCTGATTTCTGCGAAATTTTCCAGTCGACCACTGGTATGGAATGCCACAAAAAAACTTTACAATTCTAGCAAAAGCATTAGAAACCTTCAATCATCAATTGAAGGACTCTTGTTTTGTACCTATCATATACCTGTCTAAATACATTTTGTGAAAATATATTTCCGGACAAAATAATGATTCTGTCGTAAGAAATAACAGATTGGAATGAATAATGTTCCATACGTGTTTGGATAAAAGTTTTGCTTCATATAAATTGTCTTTGTTTACGTTTCCTTTTTATTTATGCCTAATACCTGATTTTTATTACTATTAATTAATATCTTGATTTTCCCCCATACCCGCACCATCGACTAACTACTTATCTTCTGAGGTATGGCAACATGTATTTCTCTTTTAAAAGAGTTGGTGCAATTCTATTATTTGCTTCTTTTCGCTTTCTTGTAAATATTGGCATCTGTTTAACGCTTTCTACGCTAAATAAAACTCACTGTTTATGAATCAAGAGCTTTAAATCCTACGTCAACTTAAACGAATAGCACACTAAGATATACTCCTGGGCAAGTCCTTTACAAAAACTTTTAAAGGCAAGTGAGAAAAGTATTGTTCCTATCTTGAATATATTGATCCTATTTGAGAATTGAATTAAGAAGTATTTTAGTAACAGTCACAAAATGCATTACAAATCCATTTTCTATATATTTTTAACCCGCAATCAGTCAAGTGCATAAAATAGAGATTCCATTCGTTTTCGAAAGAAACCTCCAGGCCAGACCCCCATTCCCCCCAATACTGATACAATTCACTTATCTATATATTTCTTAATTTTTATAAAGTTCCATGCGATCCTTATCAAAGTGCCATCCATAGCAAATAGTACAAATAATCTGTAAACATATAATAAAGGCTATAGTTAAAATGGTTTAATATTTTTCCCTCGAAAACGAAAACAAAAATTTAATTTACAACATCTACACAAATAATATATTTTCAATTGAAAGAATTATAGGAAGTAATCTCCGTATGCTATTCTTTCGAAGTAAAGATAGAGCGTTTGTGTTTATCTCTGCGCATCAATTACTATACATTCATAAAATTTATATTTATATAAAAAGTCTCATAAGATTTGTCCTGACTTAAGCATCGACTTCACGTGATGAGGAAGCTTTAGGGAGAAAAGTCTTGCACTGCATTCTTGAGATTCAAGTGAATTGATCATGGAGAAAAATATCTACTAATTAAGAACTAGATAAAATTTGCAAACAACCTAATTTTGAAAATTCGTTGAACAAAACCTTTCTGGCAAAGCGAATGGGTTGATTGATTGATTGATATTAACGTCGCACTGTTCAGCTACACGAGGGCTTTTGGCGACGGACCACGTAATTTTGAACCATGGTCAAGTGACGTGGACGACACCTGAGCTGGCACCACCCTCTCCTAACTACCACACCACACCAACGGGAGGACGTTTCAGCTCTCGACAGATTTAACGTGCATCGCTGCCCTACACGGCGGGTCATTAGTGGTACTGGGCTCGAACTCGTGACAAAGCAAGCCACGGTCCGATACCTATACCACTCGGCTACCGCGGCCACGCAAAGCAAATGGGAAGTAGACCTGTAGGCAGACCTCCCGCTAAGATGGATTGATAGATTGTATCGTAACAGATCTCAATATTTTAAAGGTGCCGCCCATCCGGTACAGTGGTTAGTGACGCTGACTGCAGTGCCGTAGGGGCTGGGTTCGAATCCCGGGTAAAGCATGGATCTTTGTGTTGTAATCCTTCTCTCCTTTGTGATGTGTGCTTCACGCTTACTTCTATGTAAGCCCCCGTGAGATACTTTGTGGTGCACGGGGTTATAAATGTTCTCAATAAAAAAATGTTTTAAAGGTCAGAAACTGAAAAACATTTGGCAAAAGCAGAGACACCTGGAGAAGGCCAGCGCCCACCCAGGGCTGTTGAGCCATTCAAGAAGTAACCTTTTTCCTTTTTTTTCCCCTTCCGATTTCATAACTTTTTTTCATTAATGAACACGAACAGAACCATAACAATTCTTATCCTTTAAGAAATAAAAACCATTTACGACTTTAAGGCTGTATCCTTTTTTAAGATATACAAGAAATCCTCCGCTAGTGAGAGTTTTTTACACACTTTAAAAAATGTACCCTAAATTTAAAAAAAAATAGACTTATTCTTGAATTAAATATATCCTAAAAAAACAATTCATTAAAAAACGGGGTTAAAAAAATATCGACTGTTGAACCATCCCACAAACAAAACCAATACAATACAATGAATACAACAATAATCAATAAAATTACCACTAAAATAAAGAATCTAGCTTCATTTTTTTAAAACGCCAAGAGCTTTAGCCTCATTATCCTGTCTTGCGAGGTTATGGGCCACCCAGAGACGGTCCCAAAACAATTACCCGAAGGAGAGAAACCAACTTTCCATTCTCGCGTGTCGCACAACAATTAATGAATACACACACATAAAGGCACCTTTCAATAGAACAAGGGTTCTTCCATTTGAGGACCCTAACTCCCTAAATTACCCAATCGGTGGACATATCTTTCTGTACATGTACACAAGGCGTAAAACAAACACGAGTCTGCAGTGTCGTAAGGCTTAATTAATGACCAGCGGTTGGATACCTGAATCGCAATTAGGTTGCGCAGAACACACAATGGAGAGGGAGAAAGCACACAGAAAATTCGTGATTTTTCTTCCTTCTATACTCAGGAGCTTAACTTTTAATTGAGCTTGGATAACGAGAAAGGAATGGATTACTCGAACAATAATACAAGACGGCGGAATCAAGATCAGATTCCAGTTATTATCTTTATTATTACTTCGTTCTCTTCATAAACCAATTAGTTTGATCGTTCAATCTACATTACACAGAGCCTTAAGCAATCGAGGCTAGAAAAGGCTGCAAATGAAAGAAAAGCGACCGGTTCAAAAAATTAAATAGGCATGAGAACATTAAAAAAACAATCGCACTCAATTATTTAAGTTGATTAGTTAAATTAGGGAGTTTAAAGTAACTGATTGCATTTTTATTGCATTAAAATATGTTTCTACTTGAGGAAATATGTTTAACAATTTGGTGGCGCAAAGGTTATAAGCTTAATTAGAAAAATAAATAATCGCAAAAGTACATAAATCTTACACAGATGCATGTTTGGAAATTTAGGATGGCCAATGACGGGTTTTCCTTGCCATTTAAAATGTAATTTCAACAACTACTTAAAAGCCTTCGAAGCTAAAAAATATTTCAAAATCGGCAAATACAACAGAATATTCGGTAGAATATTAGCAACAAAACAGGTAAAAAAATGAAGGCTTGATTCGAATGCATTTGTTACTTTTCCTCTAAAATTAAGGCATTCTAATTAAATTTCAAATATTTTAACACTTTCGAATTTTAATTTTTTTAAACAGATAATTACCGAGTGAGTGAGTTGATTAATGTGGCACCATCCAGCAAAATGAAGGCTACTGGGGACGACTCGAGTTCTCGTAATTTTAAACCTCGTTCAGTGACGAGGACGACCGGCACCCCCTTCTCCAAACTACCATACCAAGCCAACGGGAGGACTTTGACCCTCCACAGATTTAACGTACATCAGCTTTTCTATGAGGCGAGTCTTCTGTGGCACTAAAGTTCTAACTCGTGACACACCAGCCACGAGATCGTGATCATAACCACTATTATATTTGATAAATTTACTCATTTGACATAAAATACATTAGTGTACATGAACCTCTAGTTTTAAAAACATAATAAGCAAGACTGTTTTTTAAGAAACTTAATATAGAGGACGCAAACTGTTTTGGCCCATAGAATACAAATTTCAATCATTTTAAAACTGATAGTTTATAAATAAATACGCATGAGTTGCAAAGTACATCAGCTATAAATTCAAATAAAGGATAAATAGGTTTACCATTCAGAGAAACTAACTCTCTGCCATTTTAGCTCAATTTATATAGCGCTGTATTAAAAGTAACGAATGGGCTCTAAATATAAGACATTGCAATTTTGAAGCAATGATTGATTGATTGAATATTAACGTCGCACTGTTCAGCTACACGAGGGCTTTTGGCGACGGACCACGTAATTTTGAACCATGGTCAAGTGACGTGGACGACACCTGAGCTGGCACCCCCCTCTCCTAACTACCACACCACACCAACGGGAGGACGTTTCAGCTCTCGACAGATTTAACGTGCATCGCTGCCCTACACGGCGGGTCTTTAGTGGTACAGGGTTCGAACCCGTGACAAAGCAAGCCACGGTCCGATACCTATACCACTCGGCTACCGCGGCCGCAATTTTGAAGCAAAGAAGAAGTCAATAATGACTTTTTAATGGTGTATTTCACTCACCTTTTTTATACCACATGAAATATAGTCAAATGTAACTACGGTCAAATATTCAACCACGTGAAAATTTAGCCTAGACTATGACGAAGGCTTTCATTATAAGGAAGAATGAAATCACAATACGATGGAACTTAATTTAATAGATCGCACAAAAGCCATTCAAATATCCCTGGTTCTGAGAGAGAGAGAAGCGGTAGAAAATTGCTTTAGCGTGCGAAATATGTCTTGACTAAATTTCACGGTGCATCGAAAAAAAACCATCAATCATTCGTACAGAGGAATACGATTTAGGCAAACGTCAAACCTAGTATTTGATGTCGGGGGAGGTGTTTTGAGAAGAAGTCCACAGCGAGTAATTTGCCTTCTATAATCACTCGGCATCTGCTCTCGAATCAACGAAATCCATCCAATTATCGACGCAAACGAGCGTCCGAAAAAGCCTTCCAAATTAGAGGGCTGGAGACGTCAAGTAAATGACAAGTTGGATGCACTCGAGAGTATCATTTAGCTCAAAAGAATCAGCATGCAAATATCGAGTTTATGTCTTGTTTGGCATGCCCCGGAGAAAAACCTGCCATGGCATCCAAAAACAACAGGGAATGAAACACTAACATGAGACAGACATTCTTGTAGAGAAATACAATTATGTTTATTTGTTGAATTTAGATATACATTGCTTTAATAATGATAAAATGTGCTTTAGATGAAGAAAATTCCCAAACTTTACGAAAAAAGGAAAAATTTAATACTGTTGCGCACAAATTACACTAATACTGTGAGTTATAAGCACGTATAAAACGCAATTACCGTGAAATCCGGCATATACGTGCTCTTTTAACACAAAAAACAATATATATATATATATATATATATATATATATATATATATATATATATATATATATATATATATATATATATATATATATATATGTGGCATGCAGCCAAAAGCAACTCAGTCTTCGCGCGCAGGCGCATTGAAATGAAACAAAAACTTTTGGACATTAGAGTAGAGAGAAAGAGAGAAGCAGCGAAGGAGAACGCGAGAGGTGCGCGAGCAGGCGTTACCTTCTGAATATCATCGTCAAACTTATCTGTAAAAACTTATCTACCTTTTTAATTAATTTTTGTTTAATGTTAAAATAAAATAGAAGAAAGACCAACGTCTTGGACCCCTTGTTGTCTCCCACAAATTATGGGGGCTCGGCCGCGATCAAGGGATAGATAACATTTCGATTTTGAACCAAAGTCTGGACAATGAACAACAGCGTCCGTGAAGGAGACGCTCCGCCATTTTTCGGAAACTTCGTTCAACCTGTGTAGAGGTTGAATTTTTCAACTTCATTCCACCTGTGTAGAGGTCGGAACAAATAACAAAATAACCTGTGTAGAGGTATATTTTGCAACGAACCATCGACAAATATTCCGCCTGTGTAGAGGTTGGAAAACCCATCGACGAAAATCCCGCCTGTGTAGAGGTTGGAACTAATTCAGTGTGAATAATCCGCCTGTGTAGAGGCCGGAACTACAATTTCAAGATATTACCTGCGAAGAGGTGAAATCAGTGGAATCGAAATTTTTCTTCATTGGATACATCGTACGTGCGAGCAACAAGGGAGCCAGAAAAAAAGGTAGGATCTTTCCATTTCTAAAATGTATAAAAACGCTCTTAAAGAGGATCTCATAAGAGTAGTTGAAGAGCTAGACGGTATTGTCGAAAGTACTGACACTATAGTTAAACTAAAGACTAAAATTGAGAACAGTAGTACATTTGAAAGTGATCCAGATTTCGTTAAAACTTTAATTCAAAACTGTATAGATGAGAGAGTATCGCAAAACGAAAGAGAGGTAACTTCAGAACAAAAAATTGAGCTCGCGAAACTTCAGTTGGCAAAATTAGAAAAAGAAATCGAACTTCAATTAGCTAAAAATAAAGCATTAAGTTTAAATCCTGCAGCTAAAGTCGAAGAAAAACAGTTCGAAACTAACATAGAAAATATGATAAAAAGTATAAAAACTTTATCTCTTCCTGTTCCCACCAGATCTGAAAATTTTAATCTGTTCTTCCAATCATTAGAACGCGCATTTTTAACCAAGAAAATAAATGACGAATATAAATCTGAAATTTTAATAAATCTTCTGGGCGAAAGAGCTCATAACGTCTTACTGTATATTAAAGAAGAGGAATTAAATGACTATGAAAAACTAAAATCTTTAGTACTCAGAGAATTCAATTAACCCCTCGCGAGTGTTTAAACTCATTTAAAAATGCTGTAAAATCATCAGGCGAGACATACATCCAATTTGCTGCAAGATTGACGGCAAACTTCCAATATTATTGTTCGTTAAGAAAAGTTAATTCCTTTGAATCTCTATGTGATCTTATAATTTCTGATAAATTATTTGAAACTTTAAATACGGACACTGCAACTCATATTGGCATTCGAGAAGCAGAAGATTTGTTTAGGCCTATTGATTTAGCTAAAGAGTGTGATATTTATATTTCATCTAGAAGCGGATCACATAAAGAAATTCCTATTACTTATGGATATACCCAAGACCCCTTTAAAAATAAATCACAAAACTTCAAAACAAAGATTAAAGAGAACTATCCCCAATATCATGAAAGAGAAAATAAAAATTGCTATATATGCGGTGATTCATCTCATTGCGCAAGAGACTGTGAGAAGCGTTTTAAACCTAAAAGAATCTAATGACCACATCCATAATAGAATAAATGTGAATACTTTGAAAGTCGAGCGAAAAACAAAATAGCGAAGAATGCGCAAATCTTCAATACGTAAACATTTTTGTGGAAAATCAACCCGTAACAGCATTGATTGATTCAGGTTGCCAGATCCCAGGTTTAAATTCCTCACTAATTAGAGTGCAAACACCTTCCGAAGAAATCATAACATTAAGCTCATGTTTTGGCGAACAGCGTATGGTAGATTGATTGATTTAATATTAACGTCGCACTGTTCAGCTACACGAGGGCTTTTGGCGACGGACCACGTAATTTTGAACCATGGTCAAGTGACGTGGACGACACCTGAGCTGGCACCCCCCCTCTAACTACCACACCACACCAACGGGAGGACGTTTCAGCTCTCGACAGATTTAACGTGCATCGCTGCCCTACACGGCGGGTCTTTAGTGGTACTGGGATCGAACTCGTGACCAGGCAAGCCACGATCCGATACCTATACCACTCGGCTACCGCGGCCACCAGCGTATGGTAGAAGTTAAACCCATAAATATTTCTCTTAATCAACACTCTCCTAGCTTAAGTGTTGGAACGGCAATATCACCGACCTTGACCGAAGAATTTATTATACATCCCAGTGTATATTCTGAAATAGAGAAACTAGGCCACGCAAAGAGCGATGTTTTATTGAGTGAAAGTGGATCCTCTTTGAGTGCAGATTGTGCTATTTCTTTTCCAAATGTTTCCGTTTCAAATGTGATAGAAAACTGTAGTTATGATTTGCCATATGTTAAGAACTTTAATACTAGAAATGATTCGAGTTCTCTAATTAAGGATTATAAATGTAATAAAATTAAGAGTACTAAGTTAAAATTGAGTATTGTAAGAGAAAAATGTTCTGATATAGTATTGTGTAAGAAAGCCAATGGTGCCATGAAAACGAGTTCCGTGGAATTCATCTCCCGCTCACCTACCCCTTCACCTATGGAACGTAATTATCGACGATTTGTGTTGCTCCGGAAAATTTTTGAGCCTTGGCAGTGGAAGCGAAGGAAAAAGAAAAATCGTTTTGAACAGACGTCCAGAACTCTACAGAGGAAAATATCGATGCGTTCAACTCAAGATCAACTTGTTAAAAAAGACGTTTTCATGCCTGTGAAAAACAATGTTTTCCTGTGGAACCTTCCGGATGTCGAAGAGGTGCCTTCACATGATGGACAAACTGTCTAGTTCAGAAAAATTATGATATGTTTAATCTCTATATATTTGTCGTATAGTCCTTGTCTGTTCCGTTTTTTTTTTTTTTTTTTTTTTTTGTATGTTTCAGATTCTCCTCTGGTCTCCATGGAAATACCGCTGCGGACAGCGTACGGTCAGAATGGCCGTTGTGGCATGCAGCCAAAAGCAACGCAGTCTTCGCGCGCAGGCGCATTGAAATGAAACAAAAACTTTTGGACATTAGAGTAGAGAGAAAGAGAGAAGCAGCGAAGGAGAACGCGAGAGGTGCGCGAGCAGGCGTTACCTTCTGAATATCATCGTCAAACTTATCTGTAAAAACTTATCTACCTTTTTAATTAATTTTTGTTTAATGTTAAAATAAAATAGAAGAAAGACCAACGTCTTGGACCCCTTGTTGTCTCCCACATATATATAAAGTCAATTCCTACTTATACAAGGAGAGGGCACGACAGAGGAAATTCATTTTGAGACGAGACACTTGGTGTATTAGCACTCCTTTAGGGTGTTCAATCCTCAATGTAACTCCACCAAATGGCCAGTCAATTCGGAGAAAATAGACTCCGAAATCCATGCTTATAGCTTTTATACAATAAGTTTCGATTTCCTTCATCGTCCCAGTGGCTCGGTTGGCGCGAGTCATCTTCCTTCACTGCGGAAGGATCCAAGTTCAAATCACGAGAAAAAAAAATTCTTTCAATTCCTTTAATTATTTTTTAAATTACATAATTTATTTGTGAAAGGTTTATTAAATATTAAATGATATTCTATGTAATTATTTTGCATTTTATAAGAAGGATAAATAACATTTATAATAAAATGTATAATAAATATTAAATGATATTTTACATAAATATTATGTACGAATAGTTTTATAATGTAAAATATAATATACTATAAATGAAATATTATATATATAATATAAAAAGATTTATAATAATATTTATAATATATAACATTAATAATATATATAATAAAATATTTTTAAATTATTTATTTTATAATTATATAAAATGTTTAATATAAGTCTTTTTTTAAATTTATTTAATTTTAAAATATTTAAATAATTTTAATAAATGTATTTAAATAATGTATTTAAATCAATTAATAATACTTTTAAATGATTTTAATTAATAGTAATTTTTAAATAATTGTAATTAGTTTTAAGAGTGGCGCACACAAGGGGGGTCCGGACCCCCAAAGCCCTTGATTTTTTCCGATTGATTATAATTCTAAGTATATATAGTACGTAAAATTTCATTAATTAATTACTATTAATGATTAATTTTACAATTAATGCTAATTATTTATTCAAAAACTAGTTTTTTACTGTGTTTTGTTCCCGAAAATCGACAAAATCAAACGGAGCATGATACAAGAATGGTGAACTTTCGACCCCAGACCCCCCCCTTGAAAAATTCCTGTGTGCGCCACTGGTTTTAAGTAATAATTATTTTTAAATAACTTTAATTTTTAATTAATAATTAAGTTTAAATATATTTAATTAATTAGTTTTATTTAATAATTCATTTTAATTAATAATAATTTTAAATAATAAATTTATTTATTTTTTACTTTATAAAATACAAAATAATTACATAAATATCATTTAATATTTAATAAATCTTTCATAAATAAATTTATTTAATTTTAAATAATTAAAGGAATTGAAAGGAAAAAGTTTATCGCGTGATTCGAACTCGGATCCTCCCGCATTGAAGGCAGACGACTTGCCAATCGAGCCACTGGGCAGGTGAAGGAAACTGAAACTTAATTGTATAAAAGCTAAGCATGAATTTCGGAGGCTATTTTCTCCGAATTGACGGGCCATTCGGCGGAATTATATTGAGGATTGAACACCCTAAAGGAGTACTACTATTACACCAAGCCTCGACCCGAAATGAATATCCTTAGTCGTGCCCGTTAGATCAACAAAGAAATATTTAATTTTAGCTAATTTTATTAAATAGTTACAATTAATATAAATATGTATATACATAGGACAGAACCACAACATTAAGCGGCCATTAATTTTTATTAATTATCATTAAAGTATTGTATTGTCATCCAAAACAATAGTGTCTATAAAATTTCAGTTCAACTAAATGCTTTAAAAACGTGAGAAAAAACCTTTACAAGTTTTGACACAAGTCGCCAAAAATGTCAACATGGCTATATTTGTAATTATTTAAATAATTAGTGTTAATCTATTAATTTTTATTAATTATAATTAAATTATTGCATTGTCATCCAAAATAATCCTGTATATAAAATTTCAGCTCAATGGAGCGCTTTAAAATGTATTTTATTAACGACTGAAAATTCCACCTAGATAAATAAATATACATAGAGAGAGTGTGTGTGTGAGCTAAGAGTAGGAATTGAATAAGATCGAAATTTACCGGTGCGCGTTATACGCCAAGTATAAAAATAAGAAAAGCTGAGCATAGAAAAAAAATTAAGACTTCTGCATAAATCAGAATACTGTTTATTTAACAGAAATGGCAATCCTTAGAGAGTTCTAGATTTTTTTTTTTTAAGCTTGGAATAATACTTCGAATAGATGAGTTCAAAATAAGAACATTGCGTACGTACATTTCAAGTTTCGTAAAAAAGGGGTGCGCATTATATGGCAAATATACCTAAAACCCAAAATTTTCAACTTGAAAATACAGGTGCGGCTTACACGCAGAGCTTTACGGTATATCCCATTGTGTCTTTTGAAAAGATATTCATTAACTCTCACGTAAGAATATCGAAATTTATGCCATCAAGAAACAGTTTTTTAAATCTTCAACTGCGAGAAAATATATTGATTTCATTAGACAAAAGATATTAGTGAAATTTTTGCAATAAACATAGTGGCAATTAAATATAAGATGTTTACAGTGAAATCTCGTTCAGGCCTTTGATTTCTGTAGCAATAGAACATGTTGCTCAAGAGATTTTTCGAAAAAGCAAATGTCTCACGAATACGAATTACAAAACAGATTCCTAATTATCTATATAGAGATAATTTCCTAAGATATCTTGCCATAATAAGCAATTATTCGAAGTTTGGCATAATTGTTCCGGTTTCTTTATTTTAAATTGCTTACAAAACTGTCTACAACTGTATATGATTATGCCATGCCTTACAAATGTATGAGAATTATTGCTATAATTTATGTAAGGTTTATGAAATGAAAAAAATGTGCAATTAACTGATTCATTGTTAATTAACGTAACACTTCGAAGCAACACGAGTGCTATTGGCAACCACGTATTTCAGAACCATCGCTAAACAAGAGAACACCTGAACTAGCATCCCTATCTCAAAACTTCCACACCACGTCAACGTGCAGAATTTAAGCTTCGATACATTTTACGTGCATCAGCCTTTCTACATCGCGGATCTCACACCTCGACAGAAGCAACGCTGACCACTCGACTATTGCGGCCAACTTATGTGTAAAAAAATAAGAAGAAAATTAATGCAGAACCCCCCTGCTTAAGCAACATATCTACAAACAATTATTTTTTTTAAATGTATGGTATCCATTTGCAATATTTTAAATAATTTTATATTTCTGAGAAGAAACGTTCATATTGGAACAACAATATTACAAAAAATACTAGTGTAATACTTGTCATACTGGGTATATAATGTATTCATATTCATGTATTAAGCCGTGATGCATAATACATGAATATGAATATATAGTCATCTGATAACTTACCAACTACGAATCTCATATTTTGCCCTTTGTCTGCGATTAAACCGATAAAATAATCTAGAATAATTAGAACAATACTTAACGGAAAAACATTTGAGGAATTTTTTGAAAAGATGCCTTAAATACAATTTCAATCTGTATTTTTTAGCACACTGACTCTCTCTATCTTGTGTAATTAAAACATGTTAACACGAGATGTTAACGAAGTTTAAAATGATCTCAACGTTTTCTTTAGAATGAATACATGATTAAAAGAAGATTCTTCCACATAAAAAACAGTTAATAATAAACATCTTTTCACATGCTTTTTTATTCACAATTTATTATAATAGTGGGGGTTTTTTCACACCGGACACATTAATATAGTTAAACATCTTCCAATGAACTCTATTCATAACCATGTGACAATTATGAGAAAAGATATTTTAAAGATGCTTAATTTAATTACGATTTAAAAGGTATTGTCTAAAATTTCACCCGTACTTATATCATCAGTTCACTATGGAATAAGAGCTTGAATGCGCGTTTCTTAAATCCCGTTCTCCTTTAGTACGCTTTTTGTTACTGTTTACATAACCGTCACATGATCGTGACTCAAAATGAATCGAGTCCAGACTACACGCGATTTCACTTTAATAACTTTATTTGTCAATGTAATGCAATTTTTATACCTCAACTGTAACCAAATAAAAATCACTAAAACGTAACCAAGTCGTTAAACAGGTACCCTGAAAAATATACTTTTTTAAGGAAACAAAACGGAAGAAATTCCTCAATTAAATACATTTCAACACTCAATAACCAAGACGCATCATAAATCTCAAATCGATTTATCAATAACGAAAATTTAACTCAATATCATGATATACAACCTCAATACGCTTTCTACTCTAAAACAAACAATTACGAAAATCCAACCGAGCCCTCTTTCATGGAAATCAACACTTCAAGTAACTGGCAATCCACTGTCGCCAATTCTTAATCCATTGACGGGTTGCATGCGAAATAAATCGCCGTCCTCTTACCAAAAGGCTAAAACTTTGCATACCAAATGAAATGGACGCGTCGGTGAAAATATGAGATAATCGCCGACCACTTTTCTCCCTCGATAAGTCATTTGTTTTCTCGACAAGGTAATGAGAAAATAAAATAATGGATAGGTTTTCGGGACCCCTCCCCGACACTAGTTAGTTGCTCATCGACGGAAGGAATCCGATGGGATATTAATCACGGCCGAGATCAAGCGGAATATCTTGAAATAATTACACGTAAAACTAATTGCTCTGTTTATTACTTTGTTGCTTTGGCGATGATCGGGAGTTATTCGAGAGTGAGGTACGTGAAAACGCGCTTGTCTGAAATCAACGGCGGAGAAATGGAAAAAGTTATAATTGGAAATCACTCAAAATGGGTTAGACTGTAATGCTGCTCATATTTTAAAGCGCTATTGTAAATATATCAACAAAATTACAAGAAAAATTAAATTAAATTTCAAAGATAAATAAGAATTAATCTGCAGAAAATTTTAACTGATTAATAGAATTTTAGACAATTTTGCATAACAAAAAGTGTCATCTTTTCCATTGGATTTGTTGCCTATTTACTAGTCGCATTTTGAAGATACTCCAAGGTTATTGACATTAGACCTCGCAATTTTGAATCCTGGTCAAGCGACAAGGACGATCACCTGAGCTGGTATGACTTTCCAAGTGATGTACGTCACCAACAGCAATACGATTGCTACTGGTGACGGACATCGTAATTCTTAACCACAGTCAAGTGATGAAGACGACACATGAACTAGAGCCCGTTTTTCCAAACTAGCACACCACGTCATTAGGACTGAGCCACGACACATTTAATGTCTATCAGTCCCTTTATACGGTGAGTTTTAAACGGCATGAGTGAGGGAGGGAATATTAGCATTACACTGTTCAGCTACCCGAGGGCTTTTGGTGACGGACCTCGTCATTTTGAACCATGGTCAAGCGACGAAGACGACAGCTGAGCTGACGGCCCTTCTCCTTATTACCACACCAACGGGAGGACGTTTGAGCTTCGACAGATTTAACGTGCAGACCCCCTACACGGAGAGTCGTCAGGGGTATTAGACTCGAACTCATGACACACCAGCCACGAGTCCGTTACCTTGACCACTAGGTTACCGCAACCAGGAGTTATCAGTGGTACTAGGGTACAAACTCATGACATGCCAGCCATGAATTTGTGACTGTAGTCACTAGGTCACTACGGCCATGCCGGACTCTCCAAATGACTTTGAGCCACGACATATTTAATGTCATACTTCCACAGCAGGGGTGTAAAACTCGCGGCCCACACGCCGCATGCAGCCCCAACGAGCCTTTTTGCGGACCGGTCAATATATTGGCACACAATAATATGTAATAAAGCATTAAAATTTCCCCCGAAATAGGAAAGATAGTAGCACAGAGGAGATGTCAAGTGTCAGGACGTAAATAGTAAATTTTTCTTGTTCTTTTATAAATGTTTATTATAATGTATTATTCGAAATTAACCTACGTTTCAAAAAGTTTCATTTTCTTTGCGGTCCACCTTAAGTTAAACCTTGTTTATTTCGCCCAAGTCAGCCTTTTGAGTTTCACGTCCTTCCTCTACAGAGTGGATCATTAGAGGCATCTCGATTCGAGCCCTTCTCTAGAAAGGAAAAAAAACTGGTCTTGTGATCGCGACTATGACTATTCGGCCACCCCATCTAAGAATTAGCTTTTCACTGAAAGCTAATTCTTACTGATAAAAATATTCCTATTAAAAAACATGGAAAAATATTTTATAAAATATTCTGGCATTCCGTTAGAAAAATTCCAATGGTTTCCCTACGACAATTTTTCTCAAACAAATCAAAATTTTCTGTACTGCAAAGAGAAAATACCTGTTACCAAATTTCCCTTTAAGTACCACTTATACCATAAAAAAAATAAACAAACACAAACAAAATAGCTTATCTGAAACAGAATATTACTTCACGAAAAACCGGCATTACTTCAAACGTAAAAACTTCAAAAAATAGAAACATAACAATCTTATCTTGGATAATGGGGCGCAAACCAGACTAGACTCAACAGACAAAATAACTAACAGTAAACAAAACGCAGAAGAATTTCCAGGAGCACGCTTTCTGGCGACAGGAGAGTAAATCTCGAGAAGGAGACGGAAGATAAAAATGTCACTTGTAATCCTGACACTGGAAAGATTTGTTATGTGATGAAAACCTCCAACAAAAATAGAGCGACATCAGATAAGAGCAGGCCTATAGGAGATAAGAAAGGCCTAATAGAGCAGCGTGTCTCTCCCCTAATATGCTTGACACACTGATAAGCAAGATAGCGAAAATTACCTTACAGTGGACGAAAATATCAAGAAGACGTCCGGAAATACAGATATTTCCTATCACAATATCGGAAGTGAAAAATTGAACACGCCATTGTAGAGATAAAAGATATATACCAAAAAAGACATTGACCAGTAACGCTGGACTTTTGTAATCAGACCTCAAGATATATTGAGGAGAGAGAATAATAATAAATAAATATTTCTATATTTCAATGTAAATAGTAGAGACAGATCCACATTTTTTGCACATTAAAAGGAAGAAATAATTACATTTAAAGTAAAAACCTTGACAGAAAAATCGTCCTTTTTTCTTAATAATGCAGTCGGACCTCTATTTTGCGACATTCCCTATTTTGAGAACTTTTCTCTCGAACCAAGAATATAAAGTAGAATAAAAGATAAATCCTAACGAATATTCCCTACTACGAACTTTTTCCTGGATTAAGCGACTTTGTTAAATAAATAACCGAATACAAATGAAAATACAATTTAAACTCGTTTCTAACATTTAGAAAAGGAACACTTGTCAAGTTCCTTAAATATTGCGGGTGCCTAAAATAATGAAATATCCTGTGGGAATAGGGTATCCAAAATTTCTCAATCGACCTACATTTGATCAATATCGCTAGCAATAATAATAAAAAAGAAATTATTGCCTTTACTCTTTGAAAAGACTTCTTGCTGGTATATCAAAATAATCCAATAAAAAAATAAAGATATCTTCGTTTATCAAATAATATTAAGGCAATTATATGAACAGTACACCATACACTCAATTACACATTAAAGAAATATATATACTTCAACATATATCACAAACAGCTATACCAAAGGCTGAAATATTTGATGCAAATATTCCTTCCTGGGAGTTCGTAATCATTCTAAAGAAGGTTATTCTACATTACGGGAAAGGGGGTGCACATTAAATAAATCAAGACTCAACGTCGAGGACGACACCTGTGTGTGTGTGTGTGTTTCTTCCTACTTAGTATAGCTGCCTTAGGTTCTATAGCTATCTGCGTATTTACATATTTTGGATTATATGTAAAGGGTGTTTTTTTAGAGGTATAGAACTTTAAATTGCAATAAAACAACGATGTATTATTCGATTGACATGAATTTCTTTTTATTCGAAAGATTTTCTTGTGGCATTACATTTTAAATGTGATTTCTGGCATAGGACTGCCACGGCTGGCTCGGATGTAGTCCAATCTGGACGTCCAATTTTCGATGACTTTTTCCAACATTTGTGGCCGTATATCAGCAATAACACGGTGAATGTTGTCTTCCAAATGGTCAAGCGTTTGTGGCTTATCCCCATAGACCAATGACTTTACATAGCCCCACAGAAAATAGTATAGCGGTGTTAAATCACAAGATCTTGGAGGCCAATTCACAGGTCAAAAACGTGAAATTAGGCGGTCACCAAACGTGTCTTTCCATAAATCGATTGTGGCACGAGCTGTGTGACATGTTGCGCCGTCTTGTTGGAACCACAGCTCCTGGACATCATGATTGCTCAATTCAGGAATGAAAAAGTTAGTAATCATGGCTCTATACCGATCACCATTGACTGTAACGTTGTGGCCTTCATCATTTTTGAAGAAGTACGGACCAATGATTCCACCAGCCCATAAAGCACACCAAACAGTCAGTTTTTCTGGATGTAACGGTGTTTCGACATACACTTGTGGATTAGCTTCACTCCAAATGCGGCAGTTTTGTTTGTTAACGTAGCCATTCAACCAGAAGTGCGCTTCATCGCTATAGAAAATTCGCTTATGAAAATCGGGAACAACGGCAATCTCGTTTTGGGCCCATTCGACAAATCTACGCCTTGCTTGATCATATTTAAAATGTAATGCCACAAGATTATCTTTCGAATAAAAAAAGTTCATGTCAATCGAATAATACATCGTTGTTTTATTGCAATTTAAAGTTCTATACCTCTAAAAAAACACCCTTTATATAATCACACGCACTAATATGTAGATCAGTAATAAGCTAATACGAGGTAAATTATTCATTTATAGCCAGGGGATTGAAGCAAAATTCATTATATAATAAATAAAACTGAAAAATCATATACGGAGCAATTAACGATTATGTGAAAAAAATTTGCAAACCTCTCGTTTAAAAAAAGACCAGTTTCAAAACATTGTAGAAACTAGTTAATATTAAAGATATCGATAATACAGGAATGAAAAGAAAATAGAAATCCTTATTAAGGTAAAATAAGCAATTCACCAAAGTCTATAGAAGAAATAATGAAGAAAACTAGAACAAAAAGGTTTTTAAAAAAACGTGAGCGAAGTGTGAGGTACTTGTATATGACAAAGGCAAAGGGCCTCGGGCGGGCCCAGCTTGATAACCGAAGAAAATACTCGAGATGATAGGCGGTTTCGAGCACACAAATCAAAAAAGTTCCAGTCGACACAATTTCAAGGGAAAGAAACAGAAGCGGCCGCAATTTTCTCTAAGCGACAATGTGTGTGCATTTAAAAGTAGAAACTACGTAAAACACAGCTGCAGTGCAAGAATAAAATCGAAGGAACGAAAAAAAAAAATTATGGGAGTTTTTCCTCATATCTTGACACTAATTACGGGAAAAGCACCCGAATTCCAATGAAGTTAACAGCTGGACCGAAGTGCCACCTGCATAGCGAAGGATGACAGCTTTTGAAATGGAATATGAAATCGGAGCACAATTTTCAAATCATAATTAGAGTCAATTCCAGGGCGAAAAGGTGTCAGTCACAACATTCGTAATGAATGATGTCATTTTGTATGCAACAGAAATGTGTATGCGTGTGCAAGGAAAAACACACTTTCGTCTGTAAAAAATATGAATCTTTCACTCACGAAATAAGAGTATATCTCAATTACAGAATATAAAAATTAATCTGTATCGAAAGTACAGATAAAAAAATTACATAAAAAAATTAAGTATCGATCCTATGGAAAGAGGATGCAACGGTCTAACCTTTAAAATTTGTAAGGCATTTACATCGCATTTTTAGATGATACTGCAGCAACAATTTTTAGTCTCAAAATTTTCAGTGAACACAAGTAAATCCACGTGATATTAACACTAAAAAAGAGTAAAAAAAAAGGGGGGTTCATTAAATCATAACTAAAATCGTATACATTTCAAAAATTCTTTGAAATTGAAAATTAAGAAAACATTTTTTCTGTTTGCGAAAAGGAAATCCCCATGAATCTTTATCCTAAAAATAGAAGAAAAAAATTTTTTTTGAATTAAGTAATTTAACCTTTTCTTCACAAGACTTTCCATATGAACGGGGGTCAACCGATGGTACGTGAAAAATTTTTGACAGTCCACAGGAAATTTGAAATATTATTTACATTTTTATGAAAAAGAAGTTCAAAAATGTCGAGCAGCAAAATGTATAACAAAATCTGAATTGTACTTTTTTTAAAAAAAAAATAGTAACTACTTTTAGGGAAATTCCTCTCTCCTTAAAATAGCGACTTTTTAGCCACTTTTGCCGGTGTCTCTAGCGACATTTGAAATTAAGAATCGACAACCATGGTAATTTGCGGCATACCACTTCAGTTTGTTGTCGTTTTTTGTTGTTGCTTGTTTTTATCCTGGGATACATATGAAATACGAGTGGAAGAACGGAAACATACAATACAAACAGAAAAATATAAACATTTATTACAAATGATGATGATCCCAGCATGTAACAGAAGAAAGTGCGCTGCTTTCCATTTGAAACGAGAATCCGACAGAACAGGCGAGAATCCGACTTTTTTTTCCGAAGATACATCCATGCCTTAATCGGGATTCGAACCCACTCGGTTCAAGCCGAGGGTCATAGCCCTCCTACTGGCTGGTGGCACTGCTTTGCGCATTGCCGGTTTGTTATTGCTATCCTGAAGTTCCTTTTCAGTGATAAGGAAATGTATATAAAGACGTAAATAAGTGACCATATATAGCGGTACACTGTACAGTAGCATATATGCATTAGTGGTCTATGAAATTATAAAGGTTGGCTACCACTGTTTTATATCGAGCAGAAACCCCTTCAACAAATATCACGATTGGGAAAAAACATTTAATGTTGCAACAGTAAAAGAAATTAAATACAGTAATACATCGAACTTACCCAATGACTCTTAAAAGTAGACAGTATATAGCATAGGTAGTGAAAAACTTATATAAACAATAAACCGAAAAAAATAAATGCGCATGACTTACGATCGCACAAACTGGCAGGACTGATAACCGCCTTTTGACTGAATGAGTAATGGTGATAGGCCTATACTTGAAGACTATGTAGCTAGTTGACATATTTCTTCGAAAAACTGGGAATTTCGGATAACTTTTGACCAGTGAAATTATTGGAATCTTCTTAAGGCTGAGTCGAGGCCTCCATCATGAGCAAGGCTCAGTTGGTCCCTGCCTTAAGATCATTCGGCAAAATAAGATGCAAAAAAATGCAATTCTTAAACCACTGGACTTAACGAAATGAGCCCTCCAAAAAGCCATTCACCTCATTATTTAAAAAATATGTACGTTCACCAAATTAGAAATTAAAAAAGGAGTGTAAAATAAAAATATCGTTGGCAACGAAATGAACTGAAAAGTGATTAGCCGGTCAATATATTAGCAGCTAAAACAATAACTTCTTTAGAGGATAGAATGCCATGCGTGCACGAAATGCTTTCCACAACACAATGTGTGTAACATTATATTATTTAACAAATCTCATAATTAGCCCACTCACTCATAACATTATACGCAGTTTAATAAATATGAAACTAGTCAACCTTCTGCTTTCAACACGCAATGCAATCGCAAGGCCCTTCACCTAGAAACACGCAAAAGCGAAAAGGGTCCTTACCCCTTTCATCTCGTCTTAGGAGAAAAGAAAAAGAAGACACCTTCCTCACGACCTCTGCCCGTGTTACCCAGTTCAAGTGATCCGCATTAGAATGACCATTAAAAAGAAGGCATTGTTTAGAATTAAGCACCCCGAGAAGTCCACGGACTTCGTGACATGGTGGAAAGAGAATTACTTTCTTTTCTTGTCAGCTCCTCGTTTACAACTTAATGCACACGTAAAGGTAACGCGTGGCAAAGTCCACACGTAGAAAAAATGACGGTCACTGGGCCTAGCCTAGGACCACCCACGAAAGGGCTCTGCGGGAGATCATTAGAAGATTAAGCGGCGAAAGAAGAGAGGTTTTTCACTCAATTGACTGTATTCTCGATCAAGCGAATTGACAACTTGCGAAAGAGGGTGATTTCACTTTTCTTTTTAACAAGGTTATTGCGAAAATCAACATTTTTTTTTAAAAAGAACTAAGATTTGACATTACTTTATGTTCGTGTTAAGAAAAAAAAGTGGGTTTTTAATTCAGAATCATTACTCAATTTTTTAATGGATTTATAATAAAATTACATAAAAATATGGAATTTTTTTAAGCTACTGACAGTTGCCTTGTGATATTATCTGTTTATTAATGTCCCACTAAAATCAAGATGAGGGTAAAGGACGTGGTGGTAATTACGAATCACAATCAAGTAACGAGGATGACGGCATATCAGACACCTAATCACAATCAAGTAACGAGGTTGACGGCAGACCTGACACCTTACTCTCCTAAAACAGCACTACACGGAAAGGGCGAGTGAGTGCTAAGGTCGCACTCAGTGGCGCACACAGGGGGGGAGGGTCCGGAGTCTCCCATAGCCTTTGATTTTCTTTTCGGTTGATTTTAATCCAATGTATACAGTACGTTAAATTTAATTAAGTTTTTGTTATTAATAATTAAATTTATTATAATTAACGCTAATTATTTATTCAATAATTAAATTGTATTGTTTTTTTTTTTGTTCCCAAAACTCAACAAAATCAAAAGAATGGGCGCATCGGAGCATGATACAAGAATGGTGGCTTTCCACACACCTTGAAGTATCCCTCCCTCGAAAAATATTTCTGAGTACGTCACTGGTCGCACTATAAGGCTGCACGAGGGCTGTTGGAGATGGACCTCGTAATTTTGAACAGAATCAAGCGACGAGAACGGCTCCTGAGCTGGCACCTCCTTCTTTTACTAAGTGCCAACGGAAGGTATTTTGAGCCACAACAGATTTAACCCTTTTTCTACCGACGGTACTTATAAGTACCACTCACTTTGAAATTACATAGAATAACCATTTTTTCGAATACTATGACGATACTTAACAGTCAGACGATAGTTTTACAGCAGAAGTTGCGTTTTCAGCGGATTGCGAATGTTATCATTTTTGTTCCGAAAAAGTAGTTAATGTCAAAAGATAAGTGTCTTATTGTTTGTTTGTTTATTTTTGTATCTTAATGAAGACCTTAGAAAACGATTTGACACCATTAATTAATTAACAGCTCTAACGGATTAAATTTCTCAAAGTTGAGCATTTTGTTTATGTATATCCCTTAATTTTCAATGTAGTGATTAAAAAAAATATTGCATGAAAAAAACTGCAGTAAATCATGATGCGGTAGATAAAGAGTTAAGGTGAGCTATACCTTCTATATCTATACCCAAAATATTTGGGTTTCATATTGGGCCCTAAAATTCTGGGAAACACATTGTATTTAAGGCAAGAAAACGGCTCAACATCTTGAAATATATTTCTGGACGTGATTGGGGCACTCTGAGAAACACGTACATCGCACTTATCAGGCCCATCTTGGAGTATGGCGTTCCAGTTTACTGTAGCACCTCCGTTACAAATGATCAGAAAATGGAAAAGGTCCAGCTCAGCGCTGCTCGGATCATCACTGGCCTAAAAAATACTTGTCCCAGAGATATAGTACTTTTCGAGGCGGACCTATAACCCCTTAGCTTTAGGAGACGTGCATGTCTATCAAAATACTACAACAAACTCAGAAGTCTGGATTCTCGAAATCGTACTTCAGCTTACTTCAAAGATTGGTGTCATAACCAGAGACTCAGAAGAAAGTCCCTTCAGCCAAATTGTCTCTTTTATCCTTAACATTGGTGCAGTGGAACCTCATCACCTGTCACAATGTCTTGACCCAGCGGATGATCTTGACGAGGTCTTCTTCCATCCAGAATTACCAGTACATGTGAATAAACAAACAGATCTTCCTGCCTATCTAAAGCAATTAGCTCTAGAGAGAATTGGAGATACACCAATTGACATCGTTCAGGTTTATACGGATGGCAGTAGAGACCATTATTATCGATCTGGCAGCGGAATTTACATCAAATCCCAAGACTATATCTTAAGAATCCAGAGGAGAAATCCAGACGGTTGCTCGGTTTTTCGCAGTGAGCTAATAGCCATTGATGAAGCCCTTGGTTCTCTTGCATCTCTTCCAAATGGAAAAGAGATTTGGATATTGTCTGATAGTAGAAGTGCAATACAGCACTTGTCCAATTGGCAAAGTGTGAGAGATAATGCTGGAGTGTCAATACTCACTCAGTTAAAACGACTTTCCACATCGCACATCAAATTTATCTGCAGTGGATTCCCTCTCACATAGATCTAGAGAGAAATGAGGTTGCGGACACTTTGGCCAAGGCTGGCGCTTGCGAGGTACCAGAGCCGTCAGCACCCCTCGCCTTTTTGGAGATTTTCTCTAGAACTAAACATCAGAATAAGACCGCTTGGATTACCCCCAGAGCATTATTGGTATCAGTGTTCTCATCCTGGAGGCTCTCTGGCTCACGGTTTTACAAAACAGGATCAAACTCTTTCAGCCCGCTTTCGAGAAGTGGCCATATCAAATCAATGAAATTTTCCGAAGGACGCAAGAGCTTTGAAATGTGCACGAACTGTTTTTCTGAGCCGGCCACGCCTGCTCACATTCTCGAGTGCATAGGGCTCACCAAACAGGACTTAGCAGACGTTCCCTTGCTGGTGTTGGACTTTCTGAATGTGTACGATGTCATGGACCTGGTCTAGCACTGCTGACCAATGGGGGCATGCAACAACAACATACCTTCAATATGCTATATTTTCAGTGGTACAAGGTTCAAATTCCCGTCTCAGCAGGTACAACACCCGTCACGAGTTCGCGACCATGACCCTCGGGTACGGCGTCCACGATACTAAATTTGGAGTAAAAACAAAAAGCGTTTTCAGCATATCAACCAAAAAGAACTAATTTTTTTCAAAAACCTTTCTAGATACAATTTATCCGTAATAAATCTTGATATGTAATTATGCCCAAACGTATACAAAGATTAAAGTGTGGCAATCCGGCCAACGACCACCCACGATAAGACTCGGTTGAAGATCATTAGTAGATTAAACAGTAAACTGGCGAAAAGAAACGAGATTACATACAATTTAATCTCTCAAGTAGTACTGTTTGTTCTCGATCAAACAAACAGTACTACTTGTGAAAAATTTCACTTTCCATTTTTTTAAAAAAAAAAAAAATCTGTTATATTCGGAAGAGAGAATTTTTTAAAAACTCATCTGTTCATAGGCTGATTTTAAATGCGAGAACTTCAGGTATTAAGATCTGCCCTTGCATATTTATTGCACAGCTCTTACATGAAGGAGTAGAAAGAAATTTATTCTACATAGTTTAGATAAGTTTCTGTAGGTCATCTAGAACATAACGTCCTGAATTTTTAAACTGATGTAAGTTAAACTGTTTTAACTGTTTTTATTCTGATGTAACTTAGGTTCTTTCCAAGATTACTTAAAGTAAAAATCCCATTAAAACCACAAAAAGAATAAGAAAATTATTGATTGCAAAAGCAACTTTAAAAATTCAGAGCAAAGCAGCAAACAAAAGCACAGAAAAAAAAAGTAAAATTTGTCGTAAATTTCGAAACTAATGCACAGTTTGAGTGAGTGGAAAGAAAGTTTATTAAAGTGGCACTATAAAAGCAGCAAGTGGGCTATTGGCGATAACTATGAATCTTGCTCAAGTGATAAGGATGAAACACCTCAGCTGGCTCTCCAAACTACCACACCATACCAGAAGGAAAATGTTTGAGCCAAGACAGATTTAATGTGCAACAGCCATCCCCTACACGGCGGGTCTTCAGTGGCTCTAGGCTGGAACTCGCAACATGCGGTGAGTGGCTTAACGTACGCCCCCTTTAACCCTCACATTGTGGGGACGACCCCAAAGCCTTAATGACGACAAGTATACAAACCAGCTTAGGGCCAAAACCTGACTTCGCAGGAGGGGTGCTTAATCATCTAAGTTAATTTGATTTGATTACAAGTTATTCAATGCCTTCTCTTCAATGAGATGGTTGAGTGACACCTCGCATCGCGGGAAAGGAGGCAAAGCTTCATTGACGCCAAGTAAGATCCGGTTTGGGGACACAAAACCTGACTTTGCAAAGGGGGCTATGTCACTGTTAATTTCATGTGACTTGATTACTAGTTATTCAATGCGCTCTCTTCAATGAGATGGATGAGTGCAGTGGTGTAACATACACCCCCGCATCGCGAGAGAGAGCTTCATTGACGCCAAGTCTGCAAGATCCGGTCTAGGGGTTACAAAACCTAACTTTGCAGGAGGGCTCTAATATTCTCTGTTACGACACTGGTAACATGCAAATTAACCCTCCAATTGGAGAATTGACAAAAAAAATTTGAGTGCGCACAATGAAGCAGAAATATCAACCTATTTTATATTAAAAACCCGTATTACTTTTTGATATTGTAATCGTATTTGATACGCAAAATTCATCTACGTCGTATTTTTCGAAATAAACTAATATTTCTTTCTAATTTAAGTATTGTATATAGCAATAAGTATCACACATAGTTTCTAATTAAGTATTGCGTAATAATTGTTAAGTATTGTGCACAGTCAATTATAATTTTATATTTTATTTCATAAATTTATAAATCAATTTCTAAATTGTATTCACAGTATACAAAAAAATGAACTAAAAATTAAAATTCGTGATATAACGTTCTTTTAAAAAAATATTGAAAAAAAATAAACATTATTTAAACATGAAGTAACATGCTAAGCATTAAGTATTTTCCCCTCAGAAATTTTAAGCTTTTTAAAGGCAAAAACATTCCTCTCACCGAAAAGAGTCTAAGAATACATAAATTTCAAAATAAAGCAATCCATTTCTTTACTAAAATTGTATTAAAAAAAGTATTTTAAACATCCATAAACTTATCAGTCAAGAAATTCTATGCAATTACTGTCACCACCCCAGAATAGATCACAGAGGTCGATTACAACGATCGCTTGGTTTGGATACCACATTTCGACAACCTCTGCAATGGCAAATAATAAATTCCCCATTCACTATATAAAAAAAGACCCAACGCTAATACGTCGAGAGAATCATTCTCGGTAATAGGAGCCTGGACTCGAACCCAGTGACATTATCACATCCCACGATCGGGAGAGTATCAAAAGAGTTTAAAGGTGCGGCTAAAAATAATTTGCATTCGTACAAAGCACGTAGACGAGGCGTGCACGTTTCCCACTCTTCCATTCAATGCGCGTGTTCAATTTAAGCACCCGGTGCGCGCTCCTCCCTTCATTTAACTATCACAAATCACGTAGGGGTGCGTTCGATCATAAAGTAACCCAGGTTACAAGAATGTTACAGCATCGGGTTCGCCAGAAGCCCATTTAGAGGCCATTTGCAGGCCTTTTAAGCTGAGCGCGCACCCACCGAAGCTTATATGGATCGAGTGGGTTTCGTCGTTTCCTTTGCAGTTGACAATGACACATGGGCTTGGTTTTGATGTATGGTGAAAAGGGTATGAAAAACACGGAAGCTTGCCTCCAGTGTCACACTGTCTGACGTAACGTGGTCTTCGAACGCGCTTTCCCACAATGGAAAGTCCGATGGTCACACTATTGGGTGGGCAGAATGACCGGACTTTTAATTGTTTGATGTGGGATTTTATAAGATTAAAAATATAAATGTCAGCTTCCACGCATGGGTGCTGGTAGTAGGAAATACCTCACCCCCCTCTAATGCCAAAAGTCGTTTTCGTGTTTTTTAGTTATGTCTTAATCGATAGATCGATTTGGAAACGAAGCTAAACATGCACATATATGCAGATTTGGATGTTGATGCCCATTAAATCTGTCGAGGCTCAATGTCATCCTTGCTGTAGAGTGGAAATTCGGAGAGGGGATGCCAACTCGGGTATTATCCTCGTCACTTGAACATTGTTAAAAAAAAATAAGATCTGTCGCCAATAGCCCTCGTTGATAACAGAGGGACATTGAACACCGAGAGCTGCTGTCGGAAGGCCCGAGGGAATTCACAAATGATTTAGAGCTACAAACTAACACTGCACCCAACCTTCATTGCGCAATAATATTTGCCGCAGAAATCTACAGAAGGGCTTTTGACGACGGAACTCCGAGCCTGCGTCAAGTGATGAAAATGATAATTGAGCTGGCCTTTCTCCCCCTAATTTTCACACCACTCCAACGTGGTTGTTACTAATGCCACCTGATCGGCAAAGGCAAGGCCAGATCAAGGTCCACGAAATTCATCATGGCAAAAGGCCACAAAGACGCCTGCCATTAGTCGTAGCTTTGATCACCATGCAGGTAAAGAAGGTAAACACAACCATCTTCACAAACGGACTGTCCTTCCACTCCATGGTCTTGGTGAGGGGGGCGGTTTCTCTTACCCTCGGGGTTCCGGCTCGTAGGCGGAGCAGTGTTTTTCTCGCGGTCATCAGTCATCGGGGTGATGTCAGATGAAAGATCCAGCAATACTTTTGGGGTGCATAGGAGAATGGTGTTATTCTTTCCACATAAAGAAGCCGATTTTGCAGCTGTGAGGCGCGAAAACATCACAGAAGAAAATGAAGATTATTGCAAAATACCTCACATTAGCTTTAGAGTTCTCCATCGAAATAGTATACAAATTTGGAAAATGGGATAAAAGTTCGAAATGTGTGTGTGTGTCAACTGACGTTCGATTAAAAAATAATTAAGTCCGATGTTCATCAGGTAAGGCGGTTTTATTTTACTACTGGTTAAACAGATAAGAGATTAAAAAATAAAACAAGTAATTTAAAAAAATATAGTATGTGGACATTACAAATGGTGTACCGGTAAAAATATACTGTAAAAAAAAGTCTATACCCCCCTTCTAACTCTGTGGAATTTTAATAGCAGTACATTGAACTAGTCCACATTTTATACTAAAGAAATCTATTAAAACATTTATAGAATTCCCTGAAGTTATGAACACATATAAACGTTTATCATACACTCTCTCTCTCTGAGCCAGTAAACTTGCTAAACAATATTTCATACAAACACATTTTTTGCGTCAACAAAATATTTTTTTTAAAAAAAATCATTTTTTCATTTAATTATGGTGTCCGAATTATAATTCTATACAGGAAAAAAAACCATCGATCCCAATAAAAATTAACTAGGGTATTTAAATATGATATATTAATATTAGAATATCCCGCTATAACAGAAAAAAGTGTTCAGAATAATATTTTTAAAATCCCATTCCTTAACACTAAACAATGACAAACTAAATAAGCATCTTATCGTCATCGACACTATTTGAAACCGTGAGCCGTACTTCAGCTATTACTGCCCAGATCTCTACTTGGAAATGCCTCTTTTTTTTTACCTTCTCAATCTTTACGAGGAGAATGAGAGGAAAAAAAAGGTGCGAAAAAAAAGAGCAAAAAAAGTGAAAGTTGGAGTTAGGAGACATTTGTCAAAAGACTGGGTGTTGTCGAACGTGCTTTCCGCTTGTTTCTTTGCCCTCCCCAAACGATTGTTTGGGAACAGGCTATGTCCTTGACAGACAACGACGTGGGAAGGCGAGAGGAAAAATAACATTCTAGGCCAGCGCAATCGAAAGTGATGGATATTAGTTTGTGTGGACGTAGTGGATAATCATATTTTACCAAATGTAGCAAACAATGGGCTGGGCACGAAACTGCTACAAATTGGATGGGACTGGTCTTGACTTCTACGAAACTACGCAATTAGATTAGTTGATTTCCATTAGTTTTTCGAATGACGGTTCGATCAGTTTTTGACGTATATATAATACCAAATTAAAAAATAAAACACAAAAGCTGTGCATTTTGTACATTATATAAAATAATCATCTCTTCGAATGGGTGAAATTTAAATGAAAATAATTCAATAATGATGATACGATAACGAGGCATTATTTGGTTTGTATGAAAGCTGCTTAGAAGTAACAGATTTCGAAAATTAGACCATCCAAACGATGATGACATCCTGAAGATGGTAACTCACTTTCCTCATTTCTAAACAGCATTATATATGTGAGGTCCAGTAAAACTTTAGGAGCATCATTTCTACGCGACAGTATTTTGGACCTGGCCCACTTCTGACTGCACTTCCCAAAGTCACAATTTTATTCTAGGGTATCACAGCCAGTGACGTAGAGAAGGAAGGGGTTCCGGAGTTCACACACACATACAACCCCCTCTCCCCCACAGATCAACTTATTTCTAATTTTCATCATAAAGATTTTGCCACAACGTTTTTTTTACATACCCCCTTCTCGGTAAAAGAAGTTTGTGTGCACCGTTTTATTAAAAAAAAAAAAATTCAAAAGTAACTTTTAATAACTTTTACAGTAAAAGCAGATCTTATTACAAAAATAAATACAAAACAAAAAAAAGAATGAAAGACATTAATTAATTGCAAGACAAATTAAATCGAAGAAAAGCAACATAGAACTTAACTTGTTCTTTTATTTTCGTTCATTAGATGTGATTTTTTAGTCTGCCCGGTTTAACGGCGGTTTATTGTATATGTGTGTGGACAAACAAAACAGAAAATATGAAAAACATTTACATATTGCACTGAAAAAATTTAAATAAGCACCAAGAAAAAAAAATCTCAATCACAAGTGTTTGAAAAGACACAACCAACATAACCAGGCACATAAGAACAAAGTTTCAACTTTCAATGTTACCTTGCAATAAAACCATACACTGGAATCCATGCAAACATTAATTCTATCAAACAAAATTACACTCGGAGGTGTGGTAGATGAAAAATGCTCAAGTCTCTCACAGTATACGGGAAAATTAACAGATCCGTGGACATAACACGTGTCACCGTCCAAAGAAACAATCAATCCACGCATTCTACAGGCGATATGAAAACCAAAAAAGAGAGAGAGAGAGGTTTTAGAATATGATCCTTCCCATTTACTCTCTTATCCGACTATTCATTTTCAATGCCATCAGGGGATGAACAAGAAAAATTACATCCCCTTTTTCGCTCGCAGCTTTAGATTTGTCAATGCGTTCCCTGACTGCATACTAAGGGCACACCTCGAAATTCATCCATTCCACTATCAGACAAACTGGATAAAACTCCAGCTGGGAAGATTTTTTCCTCCCTTTTGCTATGTTCTAATCTTTGACCCAAGGCGGATTTCAAGGGATAATTAATGAGGAACCGGAGGAAATATTGTAGAGGTACCAAGTTAAGTAATTATGCAATAAAAATGAATCTCTTGTGTTGTGTGATGGCGGTTCTACTTCTTCGGATAGGTGTTTGAAAGAGCTATACAATGATTGGAACACCTGTCGTTCCAACTTCGTAATAGATCCTTAAAATATCAGATCAAATTGGAAGCACTTCATTAATACGAACTAATTTGGGCTCAACACACCATTCGAATTAAAAGTCCATAAAATTAAACAAGGAGTATAACTTAACAGTCTGTACAGTGAAAAGAAATCCTTCCTGAAAAGCAAAATGGCCAATAATTAAATAAGATTGATTGATTGTTCCTTAACATCCCACTTATAAGCTATGAGATGGCTATTGGCGACGAAGCTGGCTTTAAAACTCGTTTAATTGACTTCAATCGACCCACTCCCCACCACGCCAACCTGAAGGCTGAGCCTAGACAGATTGAATGCGCACCAGAAATTTCAAATCAATACATTTTTTACATCATACAAGGAAGAATTGGACCATTGCAATTGTTTTTCCACAAACATTTTTTTTAATTATGTATTCTTTCCACATTTAATAACTACACACATGTATAATGTAACTAACTCACAAGCAGTAAAATGTTTTTTAAAGTTTTTCCTACATTCACTTCAGCACAATATTTAGAAATGAGAAAAAAATAAAATGTCATGTTTCAATTTTCAGCAGAAGGTAACATGATTTGGCACGAAGCTATTTTTGATGCAATTGATATGAATAATAAAGATTTATAGGCGTGAAAATATTCTTGAATCCGAAACTGCAGGAAAAACACTGTGTCGTCTTTATATTTATTACTTTAAGAATTCATTTCAAGGATTACATTATCCAGATAAGTTAAAAGACACGAAAAGGATAATAAAAATTAAACATAATTCAACTCAAATGAGTATGACAATTTAAAAGGCAACAGTATATTTAAGTAACCAACGTTAAATTTAAAAGTACTATGCAAAATTAAGAAAAAGCTAATTTAATAAATTTAAAATTAAGTGGCGACGGACCTCTAAGATATCTAAATTATGAATTAAGTATATTATTTTGAAATATAAGTACTTAATTTAATATTTCAGCAAAATAATTTAGGTGAGTTCCCAGTTCCTTTCAAATTATCTGATAATCTTACAAGTTTCTTTACAAGAGTTCTACATAAGTTTCTTTATAATCTTATAAATCAATTTATAAGTGCTAATTTCGCAATAACGTCAAGTGTTTTAAATATAAAAAGATTGTACACTTCATCAAAATACACACTAAGCACGCCGTCCTCGAAAATTGAATAAAATAATGCAGTAAAGCATTTTTAAATCATTCGGTACATAATGCAAAACTTTGCAACGATACAACATTTATAAATCATGCATAGTTATTTTTAAAGAAAGAAAAAAATACGAGTACTGTTATTTTCAAAAGAAAAACTTTACACATCTGCAAATTTAAATAACAAATTAACTTTTCATAAAATTTTTAAGCATAAGGCCACATATTTTCCCCCTCTCCAAATTGTTATACACATAGGAAATGTTTGAATAATGTTTATTAATAAAACACCACCAACGAAAAAAATCCAGATAAAAGCTATAAATTACAGTTTTACATGTAAGAAAAATTAAGAACTATGTTCTGACATCATAACTGCTATAAACATCCGTAGTTTTCTTTGTTTTGGCTTGATTAATGAATGTATACATTGCAACACGTTACAGCGCCAAGGTCTCCAAAGCAAACACACACGCCAATTAACTTGAATGCATTCAAAATTTTAAATGAATCCTATTTAAGCTCGATAGGACAGGTTCACTCGAAATTGTACAAAAACGATTCAACCTTTCCAAAGAAACCAGTTTCATCAACGAAAGAGAGGGGTATAACTTTCAAACCTTATTCTCTATTCCAAAAACAACAGTTTTTAAGTGTCAAGGCTATGTATGCAAAAATAATTATACTTCCGCTTGAAAACAAACATATCAACGATAAGCCAAACCACCCAATGATGCTCATCTTCATAAAGATCTGTGAGAATGGCTTTCAAGAGGGTGATACCCACCATTCGGGCTCTTAAAAAAATTCATTTTCTTTTTTCTATAAAACTTTTATTTTCTCATTTTCACCTGTCTTTTTCCTTGATGAGGCTCGTGATTCCGTTAAAAAAAATGTTGTTGTTACCTAACACTTAATGAGAAGTGAAGTGGGTAAGTGTGTCATTGCCATCCGTTGAAGATGAGCTCGGCTAGAACAGAGGAGAATGAATAGACGTAATTTAAGTAATCTTCCTTGTTTAAGGCGTTTACGTGAGAGCACATTACGAATATATTTACTTGCAATACGAGACACAAAGAATTACATAATGTTTCAGGCATTGAAAACTGCATTCTCCATCGGCTTCGTTACAGTATGTTTTTCATCAAAAGGATTGACATAAAAGGAAATCTCGTAATATCATTCTGCATCACAGTAAAAAATGAACAAACTAGACAAACACGAATACAGCATCTGATTTTTCGATTCCCTAGATATTCTACACTTTCCGTTCGTCTCTTTTTTAAAAAAATAAATAATTTTTACTGTTTACAGTCATTGCTGTTCCTTTGAATTCGCTTAAGGCAGAGGTCTTTCACCTGGAGCTTCGATAGAGGCTCCACGAGCTATGTTGTTTAATCAAAACACCAAATTTTTAGTAAAACTTTATAAATGGTTGAATTTTCAAAGGCACTTAGTGATTGTAAAAATAAATATAAATAATGGGAAAAATTAAATCTTAAATTTCGTAAAAATCGCGTGCTTTTGCGGCAACAAACACTAAATATAGAAGCAAATTAAATCAGAATATAAAATGCGGTTGCAGATAGCTTCAATAGACCAAGACTTCAATAGTTGGTACAAAAAATGAAAAAACAAACACAATGGTAGATGACACCTTCAGCACGAATTCATTTCATTAATGTCACGTTATAAAATTTCAATAACAGATACAACATTTTTTTTAATTGTCTTTACTTAAATTGATAACAACATGTTGATCTACTTTAAATACCTCTAGTTTCAAAGGTTCCGTGAGTTGACAAAGTTTGAAGATCACTGTGTGTCGTTTAAAGTTCAGTTATATATATATATATATATATATATATATATATATATATATATATATATATATTCCAGAGTTTTAATATATAGGGGTCAATATATAGGGGCAAACAATATGCGAAAGTGGGCCTTACTAAAAGTTCGGATTTTTTTAAATGTTTTTTTTTTTTTTTTTTTTTTTTGCATAGCTACAGAGATTTTACAAAATTAAATATTGCGGAAAAACTATAAAATTAGAAATACAATAAAATTTAAAATTTAATTTCTCTCTCCGAGTTTAATCATTTATTTTTACTACTATGAAGTTATTTTTAAAAAGACATTATTAAGTCTTTATGTGCAAATTTTTGAGAAAGGGCGAAATCTACATCGGTTGAAGATAAAGAATCAGTGGAAAAAGACTTTCCAAGACAATCCCGGCAGTGTTATTCAACACGCCTAACGATTTTTGTCGCAAATGTATTGCATTATAATGTTAGCTTACATAGTCGTTCATGTCTAAACATATCTTTATTTCATTATAATACGTGCTAAAAAAACAAATATGGGTAAACTAATAAAATAATGTAATTAAAAAGTGCATGTTTTCTAACCCTTTGTATAGAACGAACTTAATACATTGAGTTGCTAAAAATATATTGTATGTAAATGGATTAAATTGTGGTGTGGTATACAATTTACGGCAGAGGTTAAAAATAGAGGGTGAGTAATAAGATGTATTAATTTAAAAAATTAGTGTTCTCTACTTGAATGAAAATTTTAGATAAAGGGATAAATTTAATATTCGCTTTTTGGTCTTTAAGTATGAAAAATGTAGACATCATACCGATGGTATAGAATCACAAATGTTTAAGAATCATTAGTAATTTATAAACAGGTGTTAGTTTGATTATTTAATTTAACAAAAAGCTTTTGAAATAGCAATTAACTTAAGTTAAAATTTAAATACACTTATTTTGTTCAGGAAAAAAGACGCCGTTATATATAAAAACAATCAAACGAAAGCTGTTGCCATTCTATAAAGTCTAATAAAAAAATAAATCCTTTTCCAGTAACCATATTAAAATATTTTCAAATAAAGAACTATTGGGCTGTCAATAATCTTAGGAAGTTAAAAATATAAACCATTTTTATCCTAAATTTTATATACGGTTTTAAAGCATAAATTCGCGAGGAATAATAAAAAAAAGATGATTTGTACATATGTTAGGATAAAACTGTTGATATTACGTTTTAATAAAACCATTTGTTTAAGAGAGACCCATGATTACCACAGTATTTCTCCATTATATTTAAATATTTTGAGAAAAGAGGAAGTTGCACTGAAAAATGACCGTAACTCTTAAATAAAAGATTTTTTTTAAAAAAAAAATTAAGAAATTGATCGCATGCTTACACTTGGGCAAAAAAAAAATGAAGAAAACTATTAGTCTGTTTTTGTATTCAGATTGTTCCACATAGAAGATTAAGCTCGCATTTGTTTCGTGCACTACTAAGGGATTAATTTCAATTCAGATCACATAATTAAAAAGAAAGAAACCAATGGAATGTGAAATCATTCGAAGCTATTCGATAAAAGTAAACATTAAACATGATTAAATAGTTTCAAATCTTAAAATCAAAACGTTTGTACAATAACAAATTGGATCAGCAAACACTCAAAGCAGGAAAAAATAAAAATGTTCGAAATAAATTATTAAGGAATTCGAACAATAGTATAATTGTGCTAACTACGGATGACTTCACAGTGAGCTATGTACTTATACCAATTTATGGTTGACTTAACATTTACTACTTTAAAATTTTTGTCTGAATTGCAGAACGACATTTTTTTTATGTCTATTCTATACTTTAAAAAAAAAAAATAGAACATTTCCCCAAATATGAAGAGAAGAGAAGATTGAGGATTCAATTTAAATTTGAGTAATGAAATGGGTTAGAGATTTATGAGACATCACAGTAATATGATAGATGCACAATCGTGTTCCCAGCCAGTTTTTTTATTGTTGCCAAGTTTTGCTTCCCACAAAACTTTAAAACATGCGTATTCGTTAACAATATATATCAGACATTCCAAAAGTATAAACCATTTTTAAAAAAACGCTTAGGTTATTTAAATATATAGTTTAAAAGTAACTTATTAAATTTTAAATTACTGTTGTGTCTGGAATTTTCAATGGCCTAAATTCATGTGAGGCCTTTGTCACATGGTACATACAATCACAGTTTTTTTATTGTTGCCAAGTTTTGCTTCCCACAAAACTTTAAAACATGCGTATTCGTTAACAATATATATCAGACATTCCAAAAGTATAAACCATTTTTAAAAAAACGCTTAGGGTATTTAAATATATAGTTTAAAAGTAACTTATTAAATTTTAAATTACTGTTGTGTCTGGAATTTTCAATGGCCTAAATTCATGTGAGGCCTTTGTCACATGGTACATACAATCACATTTTTCCAGCCAATCAGTTCATAGATCCATGTGACATCTTAAACACATGATAAATGTAATCGCTTGTTTTCAGCAAATCAGTTCAAGCACTTCGTCGTTGCCAACTTTTGTTACTTACAGAAATTTTATTTTAAAAAGCACACATTTGTCAACAATAATAACGTACAGAAGAAAACAAAATACATTTGAGTTAAATGTGCACGTAATAAAGTAAAAACTTTTTTTTATCGAACAACTTTTTGATTTTTTTTTTTCAATACTTGAACATCTTTACCAAATTATAAAACTTGAAATTTTACCTAAATTTTACAAATAGAACAATAAGTTCAAGTTTAATTTCAGTTTTAAATACAATGGAGAACACGTGATTGCTTTCATCATGTGACAATGAATTTCGCCAGTGCACAATCAAGCACAGGACACTAGTTATCTTCCGACATTCAGCCGGAAGCACACAACTGTGATGTTACGAATTTAGAATGTGTTCTCTCTTTCAAAATAATAGAAGTAAAAATGTCCAAAAAAAAAGGAAATTCAAGAAAATATATATTCTATTTACCATACCAAATTAGGAATTCTGTTTAAAGACGAAATTAAAAATCCATGCTTATTATTTGAGCAAAATCAATATTCATCGAATTTCTACATTACACACATACAGTAAGGAATGTGTATGTGTGAATTAATACATCAGGAATTTTAAAAAAAAAAACAGCCACTTGACCCTATCATCTAAGTTTATTACTCTGTTTCTTGTCAAGAGCAATATCACGATGATGAAGGAAGAAAAAAAATCCCAGATGTTTCTCATTCAATACGGAAGACAACACTTCACCGCCTAATTGGACATCGCGGTGCTATCGCTGATCTACCAGAAGAACTTCCCGCCAAACAATCCTTTCGAACACTGATTAAATTACCAAAATGGCATATCGAAGATACCCATCGAAACAGCTGAAAAGCTCAATCAGGAAGTATTCTGTATGCACACCGGTATAACCCTTTCCGAAATCCAGCATTCCAGTCTTTCTAATTATACATACATAAACCACTTCCCCGCACAAAACCCGAAACCCAAATATTGACAATGGACATACATACATTCCATACTTCCGACATCGATCGTTCTGTCCACTTCCGAAAGGGACTGTTCAAACGGTTCCACACAGTTACCGGGGAGGAAGAAAAAAAAGGAAAACTGAAAAGAAAAACAGATAAGGTTCAACGACCCACATCCACCACGTGCAAAAGGTAGGCATCGAGGGAGAGAAAGGATGGAACACAATAAAGGTTTAATAATTGAGATACTATATGGGTCGACGGACTTTCTGTCATCGAGGAAGTAATTTGGACAGAATGGCAAAGGGGGATGAGACACAGATGTTGGCTGGAAAACAAAGAACGGCGTAATGGGTGGCTTTAACGGTAAAAAAGATGACATTAGGAACATTCCATGTCATACGACGCACCATTCATCGGCAGAGATTACGGTTCATTACAAGGGGGGAGGAATGGGATAAAGACTAAAGAGGACAATTAGGTACTGTACCGGCAACATGCCAGGGCAATGGATCGTGAAGACTCTTCTTACAGATGAACATTAGCGCCGCTTTCGAACTTTTCCTCTAATAGAGCCATTTTTACACACGAGATTAGGATGCGGAAGATCTATTGTGTGAAATGGTGCTGTTAACAATCTGAACATTAAACGGTAATCCGATTGGACGTAGGTATGTCTTCTCTCTTGTATCGAGGTTTCGATATAATTATGTTACTGAAGTGATTTTGAGCGTAAAAGAAAAAGAGTCATTGTTTCTCTTTGTACTTCGAATGGCGTTAATTAACATCAATAAACGGATGAAATGTGAATATTTGAATCCAACCAGTACATTTAACGATAAAATCACATGCTCATGAACATGTAATGAAATTTTTATGGTATGAGAAATACAATTATTTTCTTTTCTTACAACCTTTCGAAATTTAAGGGAAGTTGAAACTTTAAAATTTAAAAAATTAATAAAAAACCACTCTGGACGATATTTAAAGGCTTACATGAAAAGTTTGCTACGATAAAATTTTGAAAGAATTCATACTTTAATAAAAAAAAAAAAAAATATCACAGTGCATTTCGTGCATCAATTTGTTGAATTTATTTTTTTCTTGCTCTGAAAACGCATGACAAACACCTTTCGCCAAATACGCTGTTTTATATAAACATTTTTTGTGGTAAAATGATTTGACTGAAAAATTTGGCAAAAAGAATGAAATTGGCGAAGAAACAGATTTCGTGATAACCATGGCAGCTTCTCGATTGTAGTAAAATTCTTACAAATTTAAATATATTTCAATTATTTCTTGAATCCCTCGTTCTGTATCAATTACTACAATACATTAACGAATCAATAAAATACAGCTTAATTTTTACGAGTTTTAATTTAATACGATACGAATAGTAAGAAAAATCACTGCAAGAACATATTTTTTTTAGAAATATTTATTTCGTTATTGGCGAAAACAGGCATTTCAAAAAAGATCAGGTACAATTTTTTAGTAGGTAAAACAATGGCCCTTTAGTGGCTAAAAAAGGGCGGAAGTAATATGCATAAGTGAGAATATTTTCCGTTTTAGTAACATTTAACAATTTTTCAGAAGATATGCAACAATAAACATCAAAATTCGTTCCACAAAATGATGATGCAAAAAGGAATAACAGTCTCAGTTCACAAAATAAATTACACGGTAATGATTTATAAATTATGAAGCCTAAGAAAACAATTCCATGATTTAAATAAACTAAAACATTTTCCATTCCAAACAAAGATCTTCAAAAAATCTGTATACAAACATGTTTTTACTTTAAAAAAAACTCACTATTTTCCCCTGGGATAAGTTGTTTATTTGTCCTTGTAGGATTTAAATTCCATTCAAAATAAGTTTTCCTTTCTTAATTTGTTTTCATTCTAAGAATTCGTGTTTTCACATATTTACTACACCGAGTTTATTTAATAGTTAAGACATTCGACTGTTTTCAATTGCTTTTCAAAACACACTTAAAACTACTCTTTTACAGTAGGAAATTTCGTATTTTCATCTTTAAAACATATAAAAAAAAATTTAATTTATTTATTGCTTCAGTAAACATATTCTTAATATAATACAATTCTTTATAATAAGCATTAAGTAATATGAATAAAATTGTTAAACTGAGTGTGTGTAATATGAATAAAATTGTTTAACTGTGTGTGTAATACGAATAAAATTGTTTAACAGTGTGTGCGTGTGTGTAGCTCTGTTTCTATAATATATAAAAACAGATCTCAGCCTTTTTTTTTTTATAAGTATTACACAATTAAATTATTTAGAAGGGAAAAAAATATTTTTCTTTTTCGTAAAAAATAAACTTTATTTTCTCCAGAATGTGGCACCATAAATAAGAGGCAAGGAAAAGAGGAAAAAATATTATATCTCTACCTCTCTTGTAAGGAAAGGACTTAAAACTGTTAACTTTGAATATACTCCCATTCTTCTCTCAATCATTTTTAAAAATAAATATTATTTATAAGCCAAGTATTAATTTCCACTTTTAGGTTGGTTTTCTGAATGATTTTATGCATAACTTCTTAGATGTATTTTGAGAGAAATATCCATATCCAACAAATGAATTTCAAAAGTATTAAATGAGGAAATTCTTGCGATTAAAAAGACAAATTGAGATAAATATTCTTTTTAATAAGATGAATATTCTCTTTACTTTTAATTGAACTAACCCAAACCATTATTACAACAAACCTATGTCCTACATTCTGCGCCTAACACATATATATGCATTTAAGCATATACATTATGCGTCTAATACAGTGTTTCTCAAACTGTGGGGCGCGCCCCCTGAGGGGCGCGATAACCTTACGAGGGGGGCGCGAGCATATCGAAAATAAAAGATTTAAAAAATAATTTACTGGAATGAATTAAAACAAAATACTTTCAGACATAATAAAAAAATGCACTTTTACTCTGATATAAGTTATAGGCGATATTAAGTCATAAAAAAAAACTTCAATACTTATTAGCTATCTTGATGCTATAACCAAATAAAAAAAAAATTTTATTTAATTTGCTGTAATCCCATGATGAGAGAGTTTTTATTACGTTTTCTTTTTTAAAACTAACTTTCTACTCTTTCAGAGAAAAAACAGATCCCAGATCCAGAATCGAAAAAATTTAGGAACATAAAAAATTCATCACTGTCATTATTTTTGAAATACTGCACATTATAGCTGTAATTTGTTTGACCTTCTACGTTATTGGTTCAGTTAGTTATTATCCCTCTCTTATGTGTTTATTTCTCATTTAAGGAAGTTGTGAATAAAGTATTTCTCTATTGTGCGCTTTTTTCCATGCAAAACTGCTTTATGATATTTGGAAAACCACGGAAAGCACACACACACACACTTTGATGGATTACTATGCAAAGACTTAGACCAAGATGAGTATTTTCAAACATATAAAACATAACAATTGTTTTTAGCAGTAACATACATATTATTATAATGAATACACTTTTTACCCGGAAGTGGTCGCGCGGGACACACAGATCACGAAATTGTTAATTCTGGCAAAACTGTTTATTTGTTACCAAAGAAAAACTGAAAAGTCCTTGAAAGTAGGTAAGTAAACTTTCTCTTAGTTAAATTATTCACTGGAATAACGATTTGTATCGTGTACAATAAAATAATTATAAAAAAAGGATTGAGGTGACTCAATAACCCCGCTCGACCGTATCGAGTGCGCGCCTGCTCCCGGGTTAAAACATGTTGAAGTCTTTTTGCTTTAAATATTAAAAATAATACAATTATTCTTCATCGGAATTTTATATTATTGTTCATTATTTAACATCAATTATAAATGCTAATTCTGTGAGGCTTAAAATTAAAATTCGCTTAAAGCTAATTATAATTTGAGCAATCATTTTTAAAAAAACATTTTACATTTTTGTAAACATTGTCGCGCACTTGGCTTTACTCTCCTTACAATACAGCAATTATATCAAGAATGTTTTATTTTCTTATAAATGAACTCCTGCAAAGAGCGAGTACTTCGGCCGGTATAGTTTTAATGTATCAGTGCTGCACAGAATTTTTTATAACTAATTAATTAATACTAAGTTAAGAACAAGTTTAATAAGTATTAACGACTTCCATGGGCCTGTCTTGCAAAGCAAAGTTTTTATAAGGAATGCTTATGATTAGAAATTCACCCTCTGAGTTCTTTTTCTATATTTTGTCTTCTAAGCAGCCACCTCATTTTGCAATATGTTCAATTCAAAAATTAGAGAAAGGAAAAAAAACATAATAATTGTCCTGTTGTTTTATTTATTGCTTAAAAGTAGTATACAAAATTTTAATACTTATGTTACTAATCTGTATGGTTTATAATTAAGATCTCCTATTGTAGCTTTAGCGTCAAAGTATATTATTATTTCATTTAGTGCATTATTAATGTCTAAGGGAGGCGCGATAAAAATTGTGATTGAAAAGGCCAGTATTGAAAGTTTGAGAAGCACTGGTCTAATATTACTCTGTTCTACTTGAAAATTTTAAGTTACTAAAAAAAAAAATTCAGCGTCTTTTACGAATCGTACAGTGTAGTGCAGTGATACTCAACCTGCAGCCTGCATGTGGCCCGGTTATGGCCCTTGCAATAAGAAATTCAATTAATGAAGAACAATGTACAAAAAATTTAACAGGAAATTCTATCAATGAAGCAATCAAATGTATCAATTTTGTTATCAATTGTTTTTTTCAATAGTAGAATGTAAGCAAGAGGCGTAATTATAGATGAAAGAAAATAAAGAAATTATCTCATAACTCGGTAAAAATATATAAAAATAAATATTTTTGTTTGTCTGTTCGATAGAAAAGTTAATAGAATTTAAAAATAAAAGCCAAAAATGAGTTTTAATATTTTGATCAATTTTGTTTGTCAATGTTGCTTTGGTCTTATAAGATGGACATCTTTCAAGTTTTTTATGAGCCTTTCAGTGTCTGCACAAGAGGAAAATATTGACATTAAATGAGAGACCTTCGTGGGCCCCTTAGAAAGACACTGAGGTCTCCCATGGGTCCACGGACCCCAGTCTACGAACCACTACTGTAAGGAAAATACTTTTCAAACATTGTCCGATTGGAGAACCTCTTTCTATACAAGAACCGTTATTTATGCCATGCAACAAAACTATTGAAAGTCAAGAGTTTAATTGAAGAGAAAGTGAAGTTGGCTACGGTTATAGTTAGAATATAGAATTTATATTTGAATCGTCAGTGTTCCTGAGAAAAGTATTAGACGACTCGTGTAGGCTTTGACTGACTAAAAGACTGATAAATACTATTTACTTTTATTATTATAAGTATTTAAAGTAGTTTAAAACTGACTTGATCCCCATCGACTTAAATCAGAGGTTCAATTGATTGTAAGGATAAAATAAATATTGTTTAAAAATGGCTCTTCCCTCTGTAAACCCTCGCATAAAAACGAGCGGGAATTCACGGTAAATAAAGCGTGAAAGAATTTAAATATCCATGTGTGACTCCAAACACTTTCAAAATAAGCAATAAAATAAAAATTTATAAGCACAATAAAAAAAAGGTTACATGTAGCAACAAAAATATCAAAATATGATTACATATAGCTTTAAACCATATTATGTTTAATTTATAATTGTTTCGGAGACGAAGATTTCAAGTATCTTTTTAGTAAAAAACAATTTTAATTTTATGCAAATATTTTGATTCATACATTTTGGCCTTTAATTCTAAGTAGATAAGCTAAAAAACGCGGCAAATGTGTTATAAATATATATATATATATATATATATATATATGATAGCTGGAAAACCCGTTTTTCGAACGGATGAATTGAAAAATTATACATTACAGACTGAAGGATAAAGAAGTTTTTAATAAGTTAGCTTTACGTGAATTGTAAATTAAAGAAAAAAAAAGCTTTTTGCATATCTCAGCTGAACAAAAAACCATGTTTGCTAAATTTTAAATCTGTTGATATAATATCTGATAATTTTTTTTTCTTATTTACGAGTATAACGCCCCATAACTCTCTTCAGGGTCGATTTTTGAAAACACCTTCCTTCTACTCAGCAAAAGTAACACATTTTTACAAATTTTGTGTAATAAACGCTTAAAATAGTGTAAATGATTTGTATCTGGATGTGTAATACGTTAATATTACTTTCTGATGCATTTATTTTATGTTAAATAACTTTTACCCCTACGACTTCATCCACGTGGAGTTTAACAAAAAAAAGTGTTTATTCAATTCGCAGAGTTTCCGAAAACTTAATTATGTATTCCACGTAAAGAAATACCTATGCTATAAGTATGTCATTCCTCTACTTTGTGAATCGATGTTTCTTTTTTGTTTTATTTTTTTCTTTGTTTTTTGTTAATTTTTGGTTTTTATTGAACTATCTCTCTACATACAAATTAAATTTAATGAAAAATTTTCTCTATATACAATATTAAATTTATCAATTTCAAAGTAAATAAAAACTGAACTATTTTCATGAAAGAAAACCTATCAGCATTTAACATTGATTTCTAATTATTACTTAACCCCTTCCAAGACCAGCATACAAAGAAAGAAGCATTTCCCCAGGCCCACACGTTCTGATAGTATACGCACGCACGAAACCGGGCGAATTTCCCGGTTAAGCCTAATTTCATCGGATATTGTTCACTATTTCATTGGTTTTAATTTTGTTTTCGCGGAACCCTAATTTTTTTTTTCTAAAATAAAAGTATTATAACTTTAGCTACCTGCCAGTGAAAGTTCCATCAAAATCGGTCCAGAGATTAGTCGGAACAAACAGAGAGACAGACCGACAAAAATTTTAAAAATGGATTTTTTTATATAAGTACCGGATATACTTTTAAACGCATTTAGTGAAAAGCTGTTAATTTCAAATTACAAACAGATACTTCAATTTTATTTATTTGTATAGATATTAATAACAGCGTCGAATGCAACGTATTATAAGTCAAATTTTTTATAAATAAAAGCAGGTGGTTGAAATTTTATTTTTAAAAAGTACATGTAACTTTAAAAATTCGAGGACGACAATATGTGAAACAAAATAATCGTATTCTACGCTGAAAATTATAATGGTATTCGCGTCAAATCTACAAGTACAACCAGTTTTCCGGATCTCACTTTTCTCTAGGTAAAAATTCCAAGCAGGGAAGGGAAGAAAAAAAAAACTCGTTTTCGACCGAAGAAGCTAAGATAAAGAGTAAATCCTTTCACACCAGAAAACCCTACCAACACTATCTTGCCATCTCCTCCGAAAGAGAGCAAAAAAAAAGAAGTAAAACACTTCTGAATTAATTTACAAGCGCTCTTTTCTACGGTTTCTTCATTGTTCTTTTGTTTCATGCAGATTTTTCTTTTATCAATTTACAATAATTGCAAAATTAGGCACTCAAGGTCAAGGTAATTCCAAAGGTAGTTCCTCTTGATTAACTCACACTTAGGCCTTATCTGCATTTTCTTCCCTCGCGTTTTTGTCTCAATGATTAAAAAAAATGGATTTATAACTAGGGACAAACTTTCTCAACACTAAAACAAATAAATAAATAACAAACCAATAAAACAACTCTCTTCATACTCATTGCTCAAATTATAAAATTGTAATTTACATGTATTATGGAGTTGTAATTTGCCGGCTGGTTCGAAGATTTTCTAAGTATTCAGGATGTAAATTTTTAACTAATCTCTTTTTTTAAAAAAAATTCTGTATTTCGTACACTTTCATTTTTTTTTCCCTTCAAAATTTGTTTTTAACATTTCTTCTCAGTTAAAGACCGCTTTTTACAACCCATTTCTACTAATTATACCTTATGAATAAATGAATTTATTACAGTATCACGAAAAACTTTTCTTTTTCTCCATTGAATTAAAAACTGACAATAGACTTGTTATGCTTGTAATATTGGAAAACATTTTCAAACTTGATAATTATGCAAAAATGCTCCAGTTTAGAGAATTTTCAAAATTAAAATTTCTTATATTACGCATGTACCTATAAATCAAGTATGTTTTGTTTACCTATGCGGGTTACTATTGTTGACAAATATGTACTTTTCTAAAAGAAAGTTTCAGCAAAAAGCAAAAGTTAGCTACAGCAAAGCTCATTAACCGATCGGATGGAAATACGTGATTGCAGTTATGTGACTATGATGTCACGTGAGTATAGCCCATTAGCTTTTATATAAACAAAACATACCAATTTACATATAAGTATATAATTGCTTGAGCCCAATTCCCAGCATTTGACAAATGCCCATTATTAAATATAGCGTAATATCGCCCTCAAGGTTTGAGAATCGTACGCACACTAAATCACTTCCCGTAGGAGAAAATTTTTTACATTTTGTTTTAGTTTATAACAGTAATATAATGATTTCAAAAAATATATTAAAATATGCAAAGTTAAATTGCATACATCTAGGCGATAAAAAAATTTTAAAAATCTTCACACCTAATTATATAAAATGACATTTTTATTACAACATCATTGAAATCAACCGTTAAAACGTAAGCAATGAGATATTTATGCTAATTAAACCTTTATCTCTACCGAGGGTACTTATAAGTACCACTCACTTTAAAATTACATAGAATAACCATTTTTACGAATACTCTGACGATACTAAGCAGGGATATTCTTTAAAATCCACTCTTCCAAGATATACGGCAGCACGGGTTCTATGATGAGTATTTTAGCGGGGAAGGTGAATAGTTTTATAGCAGAAATTGCGTTTTCAGCTGACGGCGTTTTCAGCGGATTGCGAAGATTGTCACTTTTGTTACGAAAAAAACAGTTTTAGTCAAAAGTTAAGTGTCTTATTTTTTTTTTTGTTTGTTATTAAGGCCTTACAAAAACGATTTTTCTACTTCTTTTAAGTGAAAAGTTTGTATAATTAATTCTACAGTTGAAAATCCTTAATTAATTAGCTTTAACTAATTAAATTTCCCGAAGTTGAGTATTTTGTTTATGTATATCCTTTAATTTTCAATGTAGTGATTCAAAAAATAATTATTGCATGAAAAAAACTGCAATACATCATAATGCAATAGATAAAGGGTTAAATTACACAAAATTATCAATTTTTATTTGTTTCAATTCATAGAGTATCCACACAAAACAATGTGATAATTTGCAAGCTGCTTTTGGAATTCTTTTTGCCTAAACATGAAAGACAAAAATAAAATAACTTCGAATTCTAGATAATTTTCAATGCTTAAAAAACTACCAACAAAAGATGTACGAGATTTGTGGTTTATGGCTCCAAGAGATTAAAGAATTCCAGAGCACAAAACATTCAAAAAGTAATAACGGTTCACGGATAATGTTATAGTTTCTTGCAGATATAAACGAAAAAAACTGTAGACTAAACATAATTCTGGAACTGAAAATGCAGACAGGTGAACAATAAACTCGCATGGGGAAAACTAAGTAAAAAAAGGAGATAACTTACCCTGTTACTTTCGAGAGCTTCAGACGAGTGGGCATCCTTCCCTCGAAAACAGTTCTGACATTTACTCTTATTGAAGATATTCGGTGAAAATTTTCGGCACTCTGTTTTCAAGGATGTCATTATGCCTGCATCCTAAAGAGCTGAGCTGAAAATGAGATAAAGTAGAGAACTGTTACTATTTAATTAGAAAACTGAAGCAAAAAGAAAAGTCTATAACCAGACTTTATGAAGGCTTTAATCAATAGTATAATTTAGTCTAATCAGTTAATTGATCCAATGACCTGGTTTGTTTTGATTTCTTAAATTTGATCCAAAGTCGCACAAAGGAGACTAATAAGATAGTAAACATTTTAATTTGGGACAATTTTATTTAAAGTTTTAAGCATCAGGACAAATTTTGAAACAGAAAAAGAACATAATAAACATAAGTTAACAATTGTAACTCTTATATCAATGGTTTATCATATTGTACCCATAAAATTTTAAAACACACATGCTATCTTTCAGGTTAATAAAGAAGCTTGCACGTGCATTTGTTAATTTTGAACGTATTTTGCAGACAAACATTTGAATTTTGAGCCAAATTTAAGCTAGAAGACGACAGTGTTCTACACTATTTCTATTTAATGCGTATCAGGTGACCTTACTTAGCAAACATGGTATTAAGATTTCCAGTAGTGATTTCCATAATTTTTTTTACCATCGGATGACCAGGATAATACTCAACTGGTATGTCAAAATCTACAAGCTTCCGCAAACACTAGGACTAGCTGTCTGACTGCTAAACCTCGAAGTTTTGAATTCAGTGAACGAAATCAAAAATCCATTTATCTAACTTTCTTACAATCTAAGCATTTTGAGGCCCATTTCATGTGCAAAGTCTCCATAAAAAACGCAGTGATATTGCAAGATGCATTCAAGAAAGATACACTTTGAATATTAATGATAATATCATTAAGGTAAGCAATTTATGAAAAATTTTAAGTGCAATAAATATGAGTTACAATTCATACTGAAGTTTGATTTTATTTTGAGCATCGTCAATCCATTTGACCATAAAGTATATGAAAAAAAAATTAACATAACAAATGAATGTGACGGTTTCGAACAGATAAAAATAAAACCGTTAAAACCATATCACATTTTTGGCAAAATTCCCCTTCGACAGGAGTAGCTAGTTTAATTTGGATTCTTTACTGGCGACAAAAGCCTAAATAACAATTTCTTTTCTGTCTTCAACAAGTCCTTTTATAAAGTACGCTAAAATGTCCAATGTTGCGCGAAAAATTCATGCGTCATTCAAGGAAAAAAGTACACATTTTCAATTATCTCAAATATCCTGAAGGTAAATAGGTTTTGATATCTGAAGAAGAATTTGCGCAATCTTATGATTCAACTTTAAGCAATTGCAATGTCACTTGTACAAAAACTTGCTCATTTCAAACTTATGAAACATACAACACGAAAATTCTTATGTGCTCAGATAGAATTAGCAAAAATCTGCATTAATTAAATCAACAACGATCAAGTTTTAAAAATACAATCCTTGAGTCATTATGTTGCATCTTTTGTACCAACATTAACAGATTTTTATATTTAAAATTTACATTATTATTTCTAATTCTAAAAACAAAACCGAAAATATTTTTAAAAAATAAATAAAAACTAAGTTAAATATTGCGAAAAATATTTAAAGTTTACATAATTTATAACAAAGTACGAAGTTTCAAATGAGAAAATATTTATTTTGCTCGACTATTTTCATTAAATCTTTTATTCCTTCCTTTTATTGAAAAATCACCTTATTCTTTCGACACAACAATACATTGTCGGACAATTATAATCTATACACATATGTCTCCCACAAGAATGTTTTTGCACACATCAGATGGCCGTGACGTAACGTATATTTGCTTATAATTAAACTGTTTGCTTCATCATTTGCAATAAAATTTTAATTAAATGAAATGACAATGCAGAACTGAGACAGTGTAAGTGGTAAAAAAAGGAATGTTTTCTATATATTTCGTTTCTTAGTTAATAATCTATTTTAATGAAGCTAAAATTCGGAAAGTTGTCCTTGTTACAAAGACCTAGCCTGGTCAAAATTCTATTTCGCACATTTAATGCGTTTCTTAATGATGAACCTAATATTTACGAGAAGTACGAAATCCTTCCCTTTGTTCAGTACATTATGGTGCTATTTGATACAAACGATTGATTTTCTGGCTGTTTGGGTAATGTTAAAGAATAGGACCAAACTCGGGGAAAACTTTTCAACATTGCATTCTGTGATTTCATTTATCTCTATATATGTAGAGAACATCTTTTAATGTAATGCTCCTTTCAATCCCAGTTAATCCATTTTATCTCTCCTCTTTTCTCCAATTTTGTCACCTATATTTCGATGCTAAATGGGATTTTAGCTGTATACATTAAAAAGAAAAACTGAATATTTGAAGAATGCTTCTAAACCTTATTAAAGCAATTTAATAAATGATTGTGCATGTTACGGAAACATTAATTTATATAAAAATCTCCAACATTTTTTTATAAGAAAATGTATTCCGTGTTTAAAACGAGCTTCTGCCATTACCTTCCGATTTCCCCCCATCTCGTACAAAAGAACAAAACCTTGGAATATTTTTTCAGGATGAGAAATATCAATAACGGATTCTCTAATTATTTCATTGTCGTATAGAGAGTACTATATACTCAAAATATATATATACTCAAAATATATATATATATATATACTCAAAATATATATATACTCAAAATGTACTCAAAATATATATATATATATACTCAAAATATATATATATACTCAAAATATATATATATACTCAAAATGTACTCAAAATATATATATATATACTCAAAATATATATATACTCAAAATATACTCAAAATATATATATATATACTCAAAATATATATATACTCAAAATATACTCAAAATATATATATATATACTCAAAATATATATATACTCAAAATATACTCAATATATATATATATATATACTCAAAATATACTCAATATATATATATATACTCAAAATATATATATACTCAAAATATATATATACTCAAAATATATATATACTAAAAATATATATATACTCAAAATATACTCAATATATATATATATACTCAAAATATATATATACTCAAAATATACTCAATATATATATATATATACTCAAAATATATATATACTCAAAATATACTCAATATATACTCAAAATATATATATACTCAAAATATACTCAATATATATATATATACTCAAAATATATATATACTCAAAATATACTCAATATATATATATATACTCAAAATATATATATACTCAAAATATACTCAATATATATATATATACTCAAAATATATATATATACTAAAAATATACTCAATATATATATATATACTCAAAATATATATATACTCAAAATATACTCAATATATATATATATACTCAAAATATATATATACTCAAAATATACTCAATATATATATATATACTCAAAATATATATATACTCAAAATATACTCAATATATATATATATGCTCAAATATATATACTCAAAATATATATATACTCAAAATATATATATACTCAAAATATATATATACTCAAAATATACTCAATATATATATATATACTCAAAATATATATATACTCAAAATATACTCAATATATATATATACTCAAAATATATATATACTCAAAATATACTCAATATATATATATATACTCAAAATATGCTCAATATATATATATATGCTCAAAAATATATATATACTCAAAATATACTCAATATATATATATATACTCAAAATATATATATACTCAAAATATACTCAATATATATATATATACTCAAAATATATATATACTCAAAATATACTCAATATATATATATATACTCAAAATATATATATACTCAAAATATACTCAATATATATATATATACTCAAAATATATATATACTCAAAATATACTCAATATATATATATATACTCAAAATATATATATACTCAAAATATACTCAATATATATATATATATACTCAAAATATATATATACTCAAAATATACTCAATATATATATATATACTCAAAATATATATATAATCAAAATATATCAATATATATATATATACTCAAAATATATATATACTCAAAATATACTCAATATATATATATATACTCAAAATATATATATACTCAAAATATACTCAATTATATATATACTCAAAATATATATATACTCAAAATATACTCAATATATATATATATACTCAAAATATATATATACTCAAAATATACTCAATATATATATATATATGCTCAAAATATATATATATCAAAATATACTCAATATATATATATATACTCAAAGTATATATCTCAATATATACACTCAAAATATATATATCAAAATATACTCATATATATATATATATATACTCAAAATATGGTCAATGATATATATATACTCAAAATATACTCAATATATATATATATATATATATATATATATATATATATATATTACCATTTTGAATCTATAGATATTTTTTCTATCTATATATAGTTCCCTATTCCACACAACTTCAACATTTTCTCTATGGTCAATGAATTTTCAAAATTAAACATTTAAGCAGAAAAAATATTGCTTTTATATTTTTTCCCTTCACATTTTAAGAACGTAGTGCGAAAAAGCTGTAAGTACTCCGAATTTTAATTTTGCCTCTAAAAATAAGCAAAGACAGAACAAATCAGCGATCGACAGGCACGACAAGAAAATGACATTTATGTTTAATTATTCAATACTTTGTGCCCTTTTTTCAAAAAGTTACATTTGTACTAGCAAAAAATAGCTATTTAACGTGCGTGTGTGTTAATTGGAGGCATGCCAAAGAAGTACAGGTTCATGATCCTTTGCGAGTTAAGATCGTATATCCCGGAATTACAAGATCTTCTCATTGGTCACTATAAGGTTTCACTAACATCTGGAGGCTCAATGTCAAAAACGCACAGATTTTTAAGCCACCTTCACAGAAAGACTAAAATAACATAATTATAAGCAATATACATTACATTATACTACTAGCTGGTATACCCGTTCTTCGCACGGGGGAATTTTAAAATTAAACAATGCTGACTGAAGGATAAAGTTTTTAATGAGTTAATTTTACGTTATTAATTGTTATTACGTTAATTAATTGTAAATTAAGCAAAAAAAAGCTTTTTGCATATCTCCTCTAAACAAACAAACAAAAAAACCATGTTCGCTAAATTTTAAGTTTTAAGCTGAAATAATTGCTGGATTTATTATTATTATTATTAATTATTATTATTTATGACGCTCCGTAACTTACTTGTGGGTCGATTTTTAAACACTTACCTGCTCAGCAAAAGAAACACATTGTTAGAAATTTTGTGTAATAAACGCTTAAAATAGAGTAAATAATTTCATCTGGATGTGTAATACGTTAATATTACTTTCTGATGCACTTACTTTATGTTAAATAGCTGTTACCCCCGCGACTTCATCCACGTGGAATTTAACAAAAAAGTGTTTATTCACTTCGCAGAGTTTACGAAAACTTTTCTTCTACTTTGTGAATCTATGTTTCTTTGTTTTATTTTTTTTCTTCCCTTTTTGTTGAGCAAAGGGTGAAAGGGACGCATGACCTTTGACACTGTCGATGGGGTGAGGATTAAAATCTTTAGGATCAAAATAGGTGTAAGTAGCAAGTAGGGTGAAACGCGAACACAAACGAAGCCGCAAGGAAGGGGGTGAAAGGGACGCATGACCTTTGACAATGCAGTTAAGGACTGTAAAATCATTAGGATCAAGACATGAACGGGAAATGTCGCGAATGGCAGCAACCTAATCAAAGAAAAAAGTTTGATATAAATCGTTAAGACAGAAGGTTCGCGAAATAAAATAGTCCCTATTGAATAAAAATAATCCCTATTGAAATAAATAATCCCTATTTGCTATTGGGATATTGCTCACTATTTCATTGGTTTTAATTTTATTTTCTCTGAACCCTAATTTTTTTTTTTCTATCGTAAAAGTAGCCTAAGTTATTCCTTATAATATTAATCATCTGCCAATGAAAGTTTCGTCAAAATTGGTCCAGCCGTTTCAGAGATTAGCCGGAACAAAAAGACAGACAGACAGACAAAAATTTAAAAAATTGATTTTTTCATAAAAGTACTGTAAATACTTTTAAATGCATTTAGTAAAAAGCTGCTAATTTCAAATTACAAACAGACACTCCATTTTTATTTATATGTATAGATGTATACTAATGTGTTTTGACAAGTCAGCGCTCATTTTCACTTTTAAGTACTAGGGAGACATCATCCCAAAACAACCGCGGTAGCCGAGTGTCCATGGTCGCCGAACACTCGTTGTCGATCCCTTGGCTCGACCTAGGGTAGGGAGGGCACCGGTATCCTCTTCCCACTCGCTGCTGCTTAAATTTAAGACAGTGCTTCTCAAACTTTCAATATTGGCGATCATAATTTTCAGCGCGCCCCCCTCCATTGCATTGAATTCAATAAGTACTATACTTCGACGCTACAACTACAATACGACTGAAATCTTTTAAGTGCCACCAACGTACATAAACTTCTCGCTCAGACAAAGCGTTATTTTCCGCGGATGCATAGATACGTATTTACGAAGCAGGATCTGTTCTGTACACTGTTATCCATAAAATTATTCCAAAGGCTTTGGAATGCATTCAAAGGACCTGGACAGAGTGTTTTCGAAGGATTTACTTATTTCAAAGGATTTGCCAATTTATCCCCCTTCCAATGCATCACATACGAACACGGTGGCATTGGAGAGTTAATCGTGTAACCTTTTATCGGCAGTTAAGGTATTAATTATAAACTGTACAAATTTTCAAGATAAGTGTTAATTTTTGCATATAATTTTATATATGGCAAGATTGGAGAGAAAGAGAGAGAGAGAAAAAGAAAGAGAGAAAGAGAGAGAAAGAGAGAGAAAGAGAGAGAAAGAGAGAGAATCACTGGTGATTATTTAACTTGTTCATAACTTAGTATTGTTAAATTCATCATAAAACACATTGTGCAGTGTATTGTATCATTGCAAATGTCTATTTTATTTTTTTACTATGTCAGAATGTATTTTGTTGGTTTACTTTCAGTAAATTAGTAACTTTTTAAAATAATCTTTTATTTTCGACTTTTCAATAGGCTCGCACCCCCCTCGTAGAGTTATCACGCCCTCAGGGGGCGCCCCACAGTTTGAGAAACTCTGATTTACGGCGTATGTGGCCAATAGCCCTCGCATGGCTTTACATCCGGAATGGGCATTGCGTCGATCGCGATCGAAAGCCAAGACATTTTGGGGTAACCGCCTTTCACATTAGAAGTTAGTAATTATATACGGAAATATTCAAGATTGACTGAAGTATGCATACTATAAGTATTCTACTGACTATAACAGCGAAGACTAACTTTAGATGTATTTATGTTTTTTTATGTATTTTTAACTGTTTGATAAGAAATGCATCATGTGATAATATTATTATGTTTGTGTGTATCTTGCGTTTTGCTTTAAACGTAGCTTTAAAAGTGTTAGTTTTTTTTAAATTTTAGTTTTGTAGGTAAGTAGACCTTTTTTTTTCTACTTCACCCATACCTACGACACTGGGCATTGGGCGCAGTGAATTTTTCTTGAAGAATTTTTACACCACAATGGAAGGGGGGGGGCTAAGGGTCGGAAGTCTACTATTTTTGTATCGTACCCTGATTCGCAGCCAAACATATTTTTTGTAGATTATCGGGAACAAAAAACAGTAAAAAATAAATTACTGAGTAAATAATCAACATTAAATAAAAAAATTATTAATATCAAATACTGAATTAAGTTTTAGGTACTATATGCATGGTATTATAATCAATAGGAAAAAAAATCAAGGGCTATGAAGAAGGGCCCGGGCTAGTGAACCCTCTCCCTCCTTGTGGGCGCCCACTGACATTCAGAGGACCGCAACAGTTTGAAAAAGATTAGAAGTAGCCCACACCCTGGAAAAGTCTGCCCCCACCCCTACTTTACATAAACACCCACTCTATCCTAAGAAACAATAGTCGAAAACAGAAACAACATCTAGGCTAAACGATGTGACTGAATAACATCGAACCTTATTCAATAAGGATGGTCTTAAACCTAATGAAGCTACGATCGTTCATTTTTTTTTTCCAATCATACTCCATCTAATATTGACGTAACTTATAACCCTAATCACACTTTTCCATCATCTGAATTCGAACAAACGAATGAGATGTACCAGAACGGTAAAAAATAAAATTCGCATCGACAATTATGTAGTTGTTGTAATTGCAAAACCGTGACTAAAAATAACGATGGAAGAGCAGAGTCTGTCTCAATCAGAAATGCGAACAAAGAATCGGAAGAGTGATGCTGAATGCGTAATCAGTTGGGAAGCGCTTAAATATGTATCACATTGTATCACATACGGGGGAAAAAACAAAAACCACTGAGAAAAAGATTCATCCCAAACAGATGCACGGGATGTTTTTCGTAAATGAATTTTCCCGAGCAACTTTCTCGGAATAATTTTTTTGGGGCGATCCATTTTAAAGATAATACGCAAGCAGAGAGAAGTTAACCTTTTCTTTTTCATTCTTAACTCAAATGCAAAATTAAAAGTCTTGTGAGCAGGTGGTGCACTATTTTAATCGCGGCATTGTTTCTATTTCGTCAGGCGATTCACAATTGCGTTCAATTAGCATGTAATTTTTCGCAAGATTCGCTTGAGTTCGTGATGAACAAGATAATTCCTGTCAGCAGATGGATACCATCAAATTTTGAGACCGGTTGATTGATTTGCTACTTTAGATGATTTAACGCTGAAGTTGATGGATGGCTACTCGAAAAAATCAAAATTTGAAATAATCTCCCCCAACCTTCTGTTCGTATATATTTTCAAAAGGAAACAGTTTTGTAAATTTGATTGGATATAAATAGATGAGAGGACACGATAAATTTTAAGATCTTCTACTGTACTATGAATAATTCATAACACTTTGCTACACATTTATATATTGAATTCAATTTACATTTATAAAGCGAAAGAGCTAGGGTATAAAAAATGTATTCAAGAGCAAAAAAAAGGTCACAAATTATACGTTTTCAGTATGAATATGATTTTTTTCACCTCTTATATGTTACACTGTGTTGCTACCACCTAGAAAATGATGAATTTGATGAAATATTGCATTTCCCATTCTGTAATTGTCCAAAATTTGGCGGAAAAGAATCGGTTAAACATTTATTCACAATAATCATAATTTACATTCATTTCTGTGAAACCGTTCGGTTAACCAGAAAATAATAAACATAAATGTTGAAGACAACCCCGGCAAAACTGTACTTCGAACATTCAATCCTGCTTCATGAACAATATATGTAGAGGGGGAAGCATTATTTAAAATATTTTTAAGGATCTCTTCGGCAAATGTACGAGAGCCTGAACTAAGCGATGAGCCATTTTCAAACACAAAAAGGCCTCCATGAAAATTTGCAACATTATAATACAAGCCTTTTTTAGAATTTCAAAAAATATTCCATAAATAGCCAAATTTTCATTTTAACAAGTAAAGACATAGCTCATTTAGCATTAGGGTATAGGAAAAAAAGGAGAAACATTTTACACCAGAAAAAAATCTGTCAATTCTGAAAAAAATCAGTAGAATGACAATATAAGTGGTTCTCCATAGCAGTGGCCCCCCACCTCCGAGCCTCCCAAGGAACATTAAATTATTTGGATTTTATTTAATGTATTGTACTTCTCACAGGTTTGAGCGATTATCGACAGAAATCACTTTATACTCCACATTAAATCACTTTATATTCATTTTTTGGTGTAATTGCATTTTATTCTGAAGGCATATTTTAATGTATTTAAATTAAAATTATCAAGTCAAAATCTAAAATGTAAACAATCCATCTTCACTCTTTGCTCTCAGCGGGCGGCGGTGATAAAATGGTTGGGTAGCACAGCTTTGTAGGATCGCGAAGTGTTGGAGTACTTTTATATGAAAAAATATCCCGAATTCGGGTTTTAATCCTCGACATTAAACCATGACAGCCTTAAAACATCATGCTTTTTAATAATATACAAAAGTATTTGGCATAGATAAATTACACTTAATTCTCTTTTAACAAGCCTTTCCTGAATTAAGGTAATGAATTTTCAAAAACCATGATATTGTACAAAGAGCAAAAAATTTTATACACATTCATTAAGAGTGTAATAAAATACTAAATGCTTCAAAAATATAACCTACTTGCGTACTTTTTCAAGAAAATTTTTTCATAATGTAGCTTAAAGATCCCTCATTGCTAGACAAATACAAAAATGTACATTTCATAACTATTTAAGCTAATTAAAAAAAACCTAATTTAGGCAACTGAAATTCTAATGCGGTTAATTTTCCTCAATTAAAATTGGAAAGATCCATCTCATAATGCAGCCTATATTTTTCTCCAATTAAATATTATTAGTTTAAATTTGATTAATCCCCCAAAGCTCAGCAATGCTTTTCAACGACACTTGAAGCATCAGTGGCGTAACGGAGAATATTAGGGCCCCCCAGCAAAGTAAGTTTTGGGGCACCAAGCCAAATACATACTAAGCATCAGTCAGGCTTTGGGTCTCCTAGAACCCTTGCCTCCCCCGGGGTTGCGGGGTGTGCGTTACGCCACTGTGAAGCATACTGAAGTTCCTGCTTATAATGCTCATGACGTGAAAACTTAATGGAAGTCAACACTTAAGTTCATTTAAATTCTAAGACATTATTTAAATTCTTCAAAAAAAGCAAAGAAACAGAACCTACACACATTCATTCGTTAGGAACTTAATTTGTGCCTAATTTTTAGAAAAAGTCATCATCACTCATTTAAGTTAATGAAGTAGGCGTCTGCTTTGAGATAGTACGAAACAAAAGCGTCAAGGAAAAACGATGCTCAAAATGTCAAAATAATTTAATTTTTACCGGATTTTCAGTAAAAATTATATTTACGTTATTTTGTATATACAAGGGGAAAAAAGGAAATTTGAAAAAATATTCCTAACTTTTTTTAATTAAATATTTAGTTTTTTTATGCATATTTAAATTTACACAAATTGTTTGAAAAAATTAAAACACATATATATATTGTAACAAAAAAAAATAAAATTTTGACAAGTGGAATTTTTATTTGAAACAAAATTTTCTTTTTTTAAAACTATGCACACACACAGTGCATTTTTCCCCTCCTAAAAAAATGCTCCAAACACTTTTATTATATACATATATATATATAATCCAAAACATAAAAATACACAGATAGTTAGAACCTAACATAACTATACTAAATAGGAAAAAATAGGCACAACAGTACAATAACAAACTCCTGGCCTTAGGAACCAATATTGCAGGTTTAAACGAGTTTTAGGGCTAGCCAACCTTCACCTGTAGTTTGTCATACTATGTACCAAGAGGAAAGGAAAGAATAACATTTGAAGGAATTTAAACATTATAATAAAAACTAATGAAATATAATTATAAAATTGTAGCCTACTAGTATTCACATTATACATTTAAATTCGATGCAAAACGTAGATAGTAAGACTTACTTCGGGAGTGTATCAACTGGTTATGTTTCCCGCCAAATATAAGAGAGGGAGAATTTTTTTAACTTTTTTTTTTATAAAAGCAGAATTGCTATGAATTAACAACAAACAAAAAAAAGAAAAGTAATAGTTTTTTTTGCTCCAATCTAAAATCAAACTTTTTAAATAAAAAATTCATAGAAATGCAAGAAAAAAATAAGTATTAACTATATTTCAGAATCAATTAGGTGTGTATATAAATTTAAGTGATACTTTTAACAAATAAGTATTTATATATAAAGAATCCATAAGATTACTCTTTACTGCATTAAGTAAGATACAAATATCGAGAAAACTAAGTGAAAAAATTATATTTGAAACCTGAAACTCATAGATACACACAAATCGCTTCATTTTTAACACGCTTTTATAGAAGCAACACTGAAATGTTTTCCCTACGAAATTTCATTTCAATTTTTTATTCAATCAATCCATTCATTTGTAGCGAAGGTTAGAGTTTCGAATCGACCCCACGTAGAAAAACAAGATCGGGCTTTTTTAACTTTAGTTTCCTAAATAGGAAAGACAAATTCCATCCATTTCCAAACTGTCTACCATTACCTTTAAGCCTCTTGAACAGATTTGCATTCATCTCAATATCAGTTGTATAATGTAGACTCTTTAACTGAGATGGATGTTTTATGCACTAATATCTCTGCTGAAACCTTCTACCTCTAAAGTTAATCAACTCGAAGAATATTTCTACAGCCTTTGGGCGTTTTTAAGACTGTTTATTGCCAGATACTGACTGTTTCATTAAACAGATCAATGCATAACAATTCACTGTGAAATGTAGGCTACATCAACTGCATCACTAGCCATTAATCTCTTTATTATCAATAAAAGAATTAAGCTCAGAAAAAAAAAACGATTGATACGCTTTCCAAAACTTAAATCGCATTATGCTGTTTCAATAACTACTGGGTATACTGGACTTAGATTGAGTTCCGAATTCCGACTTATTCAACAACTATTATATAACTTATTCAGCAACAAAAGCTATGCATTATACCAGCGATTCCTAAACTTTCCATCACCGCAACACAACTCAATGTATCAGCCTGACATCGCGGACCCCCAAGAGATTTTGAACACCTCTTCTGACATATAGGGTGGAATGAATTCAAGGTTCACCACTAATCCTATCTCTGCTACTTTATACACATATATTTCATACTTATTCTTTACATTAAGAAAAGAGTAAACATCTCATTTTAAAATACAAAATACTAATTTAAAATAATATTCTTAACTGTATTAGTTAGTGATTTAGTCTAGTAATTAATTTAATGATCAATTAGTAATCAAGTCTAGTATGGCCCATTTTTCAATTTTTCCGCAAGACCTCTAAAAGAAGGAAATCTTAACATTAAAATAAGAGAACATCGCCGATTCCTTAAAATAGTATAAGGGACCTCAAGGGGTCCACGGACGTCAGTTTAAAAATTGCTCACTATACTATCAGTTATTCTTTTTCAATGCTGTTACAAATAAATTTGTTAGTAAAACATTCTAACATTCATGTGATAAATTAAATTTAAACAAAGCTGTAGTAGTTACATGTTGGCACGCGGCTATGGTAATTTGATTTACGTCACAAGCTTAGGCTAAACTAAGAATCTCGCAAACCCTTAACAATGGTCAAGCGATGAGGTCGACACCTAGCTGATAAGACAATGTCCAAATTACCCCAACGAAAACACTTCGAACCTCGACAGATTTCACGTGCACAAGACCTTTTATACGACTTGTATTTTGTAACACCATGACTCGACAATGCCGTCTACCTGTTCCGACCATGACCTTCCGGCTATAGCAGCTACTTGTGAATAATGACGATACAGCCCAGCCAGTGGCGTAACGGAGAATATTAGCCCCCCTACGCAAAGTCAAGTGTTGGGGCCCAAGCCGGATTTTATAAAGGAGGATTGCAAAGACATGTTAGGGCCAGTCAGGTTTTGGACCCCCAAGAATCCTGTGCCCCACCGCGATGTGGAGGTTGCGATGGTGTACGCTACGCCATTGGGTCCAGTGTTGGGTTCGTATCCACATTCGACACGACTGATGACGGATTTTGAATCACGTTACGAGAACGAACTCCATTCTCCAAACTTACACACCACAACCGTTAAGCTTCGTTCCTGGTAATATGCAGCAGTCTTCTTCGATACGAGAGAGATTTCTGTAATATCAAACTCGACTTAAAACATTGTCCGTCACGCACTTAGCGGCTTTATAACCGCTGAACCACAGTGTCCCAACAATTAAGATTGTTGAATAGTAGAGATGGAGAAAAGTTAGTTAACTAATATATTAAGTTTATTTAGATCCAAGCTATACAAGTTACATATACGAAAATAAAAATAATTGAGATCTATTAAAATTTTAACTAAAATAGAATAAAATATTAACTAATAAAAAATAGCAAAAAAAAAAATTAAATGATTTCTTTTACATACGCAAATTCAATTCCTTTAGAGTACAAAAATGATCGAATGTGAAAGGCACGTGTATAGCAGATCCCCCCTTCCCCAATCGCCATGGCTTGATTTTAATAATGTTATGAAAAAAAGGAATTACGGATATTAAGGATGATTTAGATTTAGAGTCCCCTGCGAAAGAGGTTGCGAAATTTTAATCCTTAAAGTTGCATGGAAAATTTTATTTTTCTTTTACTTGATGTCACTGCAGAATTATAGTCACGATAAATTTCGTCATTATGCACGACGGTTACATAATATGAGGCATGGAATTAGCTGATTACTAAATTCAAACCTCCACATCGTGAAACGAGTGCGAAATTTAATTTTCTGACGTTGAATCTGCACGAGTCTCCATAATTTGCTATGATATCACATTTGCATAAGTGATGTAACATATTTAGCCAAGTTGTATAAAACATGTTAATTTGCAAAACAAAAAATGTACGGCTACCATTTGTACAAATCTTTGTAATGTAAGAAAAAATGAATGCAATGACAAGAAAAATAAAAAAAACAGACAAACAATTCGCTGAACATCCTGGGGGAGGGGGTCACTTTAGACCGCAAATCCTATCGCATCACTCTAAAACTTGTCTGTTTTTGTTTCATAATAGCAGCATAATCAACAATATTTTCATAGAGGTCAAATCAAACAACTCGAAATATTTTGAGTTAGTTTATTCTACTCACTTTCCCTAGCTATGAACTACCTTACAGAAAAACTCCACTTATAAATCATATGACGCATTTTTAGGATCACAATAGCCTGTTCAAAAAAAGCCAGTGCAGAATACTCATCTTAGAAAAGAACACCGCTTGCACTGCTGTATGTTACATCAAGCTAAGCTTTCAAAATCTTGGCAAAGTTCGATGCAAGAAAAACCAGCTGATGCGTCGTCTGAGCAAGGTTCAATACGACGAGGTGTGTTCCAATATAAATCGTAACATAACTATAGAACAGTGGTTCTTAAACTGGGGGTTTGCAGCCCTTTTCTAGGGGAGCCGGGATGGTCTCTCATTTAATGTTAAGATTTCTCTCCTTTTCAGGCTCTGAAAGGTCTCGTGAAAAAATTGAAACACTAAACCATTGAAAACTTTACTAGAACATGCATTTTGATTACGAATATTCCGTTTTCTATAATTTTTTGCAACATAGGTATTAGTATAACGTTATATTTTCACAAAATAGTAGGATCACATGTGCAGAGATAAGTAGCAGAGACAGTCTTAGAATTATTGAGGTACCTTTAAATTATTTAGCCGTGTTTCGTGTTTTAGGAGTCAAGGTGGGGCGTTCTCAAAATTTGGGGGGCGGCGATCAGAAGTTTAAGAACCGCTTCTCTAGTGTAATAGTAATTAAGAAAGCACATTTTTTTAAAGCAATGAATCTTAAATTATAATGTCCAGACATATTTCATGCAAGACTTCGAAAGTTTGAGCCACAGTCAAGTGACGAAATTGACACCAGAACTGACACCTTACTTTCTAAACTTAGATACCAAATCAACGAGAAGAACTAGAATCTGGATAAATTTAACGTGCATCAGTCCTTCTGCACGATGGTTCACCATCGGAACCCATGACTCGACAGAAGCCAAGCGAGCAACGAATTCGTGACAAAAATCATTCGGCTACTGCGGCCTCTCCGATCTTGATTGAGTGAATGTTAACCTCGCACTGCTCAGCTACACGAGGGCTTTTGGCGACGGACCACATAATATTGAACCATGGTCAAGTGACGTGAACGACACCTGAGCTGGCACCCCTCTCCTAACTACCACACCACACCAACGGGAGGACGTTTCAGCTCTCGACAGATTTTGCGTGCATCGCTGCCCTACACGGCGAGTCTTTAGTGGTACTGGGCTCGAGCTCGTGAGCCCAGTACCACTAAGTACACAGTACCACCTCAAAGCCTGCCACGATCCGATACCTATACCACTCGGCTACCGCGGCCACCTCTCCGATCTTGAAAACAGACAATTTAAATCACCATATCTTCAAAGTCACGTTCAACAACTTCCAAATAATGAAATGAAAAGGCCCTTTCTTGTTGATGCTATTATTCCTCTGGCCTATAATTATTCATTGCGCAAGCTTCAAATAAGTTTACAGAATTATAAAATACTGAGAAATCCCCCCAAATTTTTCTTTTCAAATTTTTTTTATGTCATTTGGGTTCTAATAAATAAAGCACTTTAAAATGAAGGCGCATTTTTTAACTGCAGGATTTCTATATATTATTAACCACATCCACTAAGTTTCATATACTGAAAGGTCAGTGTGAAATGATTGAATATTAACGTCGCACTGTTCAGCTACACGAGGGCTTTTGGCGACGGAGGTCAGTGTGAAAACAAATTCAAGGAAACAGCTCAGAATAAGGTACATAATTACCAGCTGTATTGAAAAAGGAACATTTAAAGGTCTCTATAAAATAAATTAGGAAACACGCTTTACCCTAGCAGAGATCTATTGATGCAGTACAGGCAGACAGCGATTATGAAATACGTCTTATGCGGTTATTCAAATGTTATTTGCGGTTTAGTGCGCGCATATTAGAACATTAAAGCACTTGTTATCTTTCGTTGGAATAGAAGATGGAAAGACTGATGACATTTAGAAACAGAATGTCGTAATTTTCTCTCATTTTTACGTTTAAGCTGAAGTGACCATTTTTCAAAGTCAAATTTCAATCAATTGCATGAGAAGTGATAAATTCAAGATGTAATTTATCTGCATTTGTTATTTTTTTTTCAAACAGTCTACATTACATTAGCTTAGTACCAGACTATATTTATGGCTACTAGCGAAGATTTAGATTCACGATTCGATGACGAGGATGAAGCGCTGAACTGATATCACTCACCAATTTTTCACATACTTTGAATGAGAAAAGGGTTAGCAACAATTGAACCTCGTACATGGGGATTGCAATACCGGTACGCCGGGATACCGAATACCGGTATTTTGAGAAATTTCCACAATTTTATAATACCAGTATTCACAAGTTTAAATACCGTTTTTTTTTTCGGTATTTACTGGAAACTTTTAAAATTTTCTTCACTGTGTTTAGGAATCGCCAACATGGAAAAATAGTATACGTTTTTGTTTTTATGTCTCCCTGACGGGTGAAAGTAAATTTGCATCGTACAATCAAGAGAAGTGATAAAATATATGAATCATCCAAAGAGGTGGGTCAAAACTATCCTATTGCAGCTCAGAGCGATACTGCACGCACGCAGCATTCGTAGTCTGATATTCATATCTAAAAAAACAAGGTTGTAGTTGTGAAAAAAGTGCATAATATTTTGATATTTTTTAAGTTGGTGAGTTTGCTATTCACATTGTAATTCATATATTTTAGGGTTCAAAATATTTTTGAGATTCATTATACATACACTTAAAAACAATAGTCCATAATAATTAACAAGAATAACTTTAAAGAACATAAAAAAGTTCGTTGATAATACTTCAGTTTAGTTTCATTATTTATATGATGATATGAATATGGAGGTATAATGTAAAAAAATGTTCAACAGTTATTTAAATGAATGGACGTATAAGCGAATTACATATACATCTAAAAACGAAACATGATATAAATTTGTTAGAGGAAACAATCTAATTGTGATGAAAATACAAATTTAAGCACAATTTCTAAGTCCACCTCAAAGATCAAAGAAACACGCCTCTGTGTTTTCTTTCTTTTTTTCTAAAATTTCCACTACCGGTATTAAAACAGATATTAAGATCTAAAAAATACCGAATACCGGTATTGAACTTTAGGTCCGATATTGTAATCCCTACTGGTACATTTGAGCTCCGTCAAGTGTGTGTGTGACGATGGACGTCACGCGCAATACAGCTAATATTTAATTTAACTTTCTTCCAAGCCACGAAGGGACCTTGAAGCTCTATTCAATTTAACTCCTATCATAATTCACGAAAGAATTTTAGTGGACTCGAGACTTGAACCTACATCTCGACTTGATTCTGGAGAGACGGTCAAAAAAGAATTATTATAATTACAATAAAAATTATTGGTTATTGTTTTAATGGACATGGATCCTTGCAGAATACATTGTACAAAAGACGAGGTCAAAAAAAAAATTATTTTTTCATTTCATCAAATGAAATATTTTTTAAAAAATCTTACTTAAGACATAAAAACAAATAAATTAAATTCTTTAGAAAATTAAATGTGTGAGGGAGGGACTAATATCGAGCAAAAAAGGTTACTTGTATAGACGCAAAGGCCGTATTTAGTCAAGATGTAATGAACATCGTAAATTTACTAAAGAACAAATGTATTAAACAAGTGATTTGCTATGAATACATATCAGATCTACATGCAAACTGAATTTAAAAAAAAAACACATTGGTTAACAAAGAGAAGTATTAAAAATAGGTAAGATATCACGAGGCATTCCAGGAATATAATATCAGAGACAGTAAACCTCAAGCAAGGACAACAAAACAAGCTACATGGGGTTCATTGGTGCAGGATAAATAAGCGTCTATTAACGTCGTTCTATAAAGCAACACCAGTGCTATTGGCAACAGACCTGATTTTGAACCACCTCCAGTGTCTGCTGACGAGGACGACACCTAAACTGACAACCCATTCACAGTTAACTTCTACATCCCGCCAAAGTGACAACAGATTTAATGAGCATTAATCCCTCTGCACAGTAGAAATTCAATGACACTCATGATACGCTGGCCATGAGTTTGTAACCATGGCCACTAGGATGCCGCAGTCTTATAACCGAAGGACTTCGTTACTTTGAGCAACATTCATGTGATGAGGATGGTACTAGAATTGGTACTCCATTGCCTAAACTTAAACACCACACCAATGTCAGGAGTTCGAGACACGACAAATTCAACATGCATGAGTCTGAATACACGACGGATCTTAAGTTTCACCAGGATTTGAATCCACGACTTAACAGAAGCAATGTTTGCCACAAGTTCGCGACCATGTAAACCTCAAGAGGGGGCGAAACGATCACTTCAAGCCAATTGGGGTCGTAAATTCTGTACTTTAATGATTGATTGAAAATTAGCGTCCCACTGTTCAGCTACATGAGGGCTTTTGGCGACGGACCTCGTAATTTTGAACCATGGTCAAGTGACGTGGACGACACCTGAGTTGGCACCTGAGACGTCGCCAAAGTGGTGGTCCGCCAGAAAATTTCGCTTGACGCCAGAAAAATGTGGAATATACTTACTCATCACGAAAATTCGCAGCGAAAATTCAGGATAATAATTTAAGTATCATCTAAAAGAAAGCCTCATCGATTTATGGTCCGAAAAAACTCTCTAAATTTCATTCATCATAATCAAGATCTCAGTTTTGGCTTTCCATAAAAAGTGAATACCCTTTTCTTAGTAAACAGGCGATGAAAATTCAGATTCAATTCTCCACAACTTATTTATGTGAAAAAAAAAGGGTCTTTTCATCTGTCACAACCAGCAAAACACGGTAACGATCTCATCTTAAAATAAAGACATTCTCCTTCTGTAACACTATTGGATCCAAATATCAATAATCTTATTTCAAGTAAGCAGGAACATATATCACACTAGGAATGTATAATGCTAAGACTTCGATATACTTAAACCATTTTTTAATTGTTTTGTTTTCACAGTTTTTTTTAATTTTGTATATTTTGTTATGGTTTATTAATAAAGCTTTAAAAATTTGGTTACAATTTTAATAGTATCATTTTATTAACTAGGTGCATTTTATGAGTTCTTAGATCACAATTTTTTTAAAAATATATTTAACACTTAAAAATCCTATTAGTGGTCCGCGAGATTTAAATTATGAATTTACTGGTCAATAAGGTCAAAAAGTTTGGCGACCGCTGCTCTACAGGATAGTGTAACCAGAATATAATATTAATGTGTTTGAGTACTTTTATATCTGAAAAAAATATTCCGAATTTGGCTGCTATCTTTCACATTAGCCGAAGATAGCCTTAACAAAAATCCCTTTAACAGAGTGATAGATTGTACCATTTTTTATTCTATAGTTAGATTAATCTTCTTCCACGAATCTACAGTTAATATAGTTCAATCAAACACTTGTTCAGACGAAAACGCATCTGGATAAAAATGAAACTTTTTAAAACTTAATTGGGCATACACGCTACACCACAATCAATGACATGACTTTCCAAATAAAAATAACTTAGTACCTTGCAAAGATTAAAATAAGTAGGTATATTATACCAAAATTTTTCAGTTATTCAGAGGGAAAATCAAATATTTACATCTCAAATATTTTTGTTGTTCTAAAACGTCATGTAGCTCGCTTTCCGATCTTCAAGAAATAAAACTAGTTAAAATCAAACAGAACTATAATTTTTTTTTTACCCTGACAGTCAAGAAACCGTAGACGTAACCTTGACTTTGAGATTGCTACAATACTCGCGGGTGTGGCTGAATATGAAAGGTAGTTCAAAATTTGAACTATTTCATTGTTATGGATCTATCTATTGATACAGCAGGGCGCGGCTTAAAGTGATCGTTTAATTCTCAGTTTTATTTATGTATCAAATGCAGTCAACAGTCAATAATTGACAGTAAGCTCTGATAAAAGAAACGATCTATAAATAAACGGCACGCAAATATGTTTGGAGTCCACGCAAAGTATAAATCACAGCGATACCTAGAATTGAATTGTATTTCATTAAGGTGACATTACACAGGGTACTCTACTTAATATTAAACCTTACAGCTATAAATAACCATCTGGTCTTCACAAAGGTCTTGGAACTTCTAACTACTGGTGTAGCTAGTCCTAAGAGGGCCTTGGGGACCCTCTTTTGAGGCCTCTTAGCATTTATCGATCGTTTTCTAACATATTTTAGAGCCCTACGAATTGGGAGTAGGGATGGCAATCTGAGATCAATTAATCGAAGAATCGATTTCTCGGGTGAAAAAAGCGATTTTTTAAATCGATATGTGGCACTGAATCGATTCAAGGAATCGATATTTCATCCTAGAAAATCGACATTCAATTTTTTTTTTCTGTTTTGGTAAAAACTATAAAATATTATTTACAATTAATTGAATGTTCTCTCTTTAAGGTAAAGTGTATCTAAAGTCAGGGCTTAAACGAAGAATTAGAGCACTATGCATCGCAGGCAGTTGTGCACCTGAAGTGTGATCCTCTTTACTGGCAAGAACAAATAAACTCTATCATCTGAATCACTCAATAGCCATGATGTATATGAGTATCGTGGGATCATCTGTTCCTCGTAAGCACCTTTTTTCGATCGCTGGCAACATCGCAAGTGATGAGCGGAACCGCTTGGATCCCAGTAGACTCGACAGACTGTTGTTTTTAAAAAGCTTAGATATTAAGCATTGGGAACTATAAGCTATATTACATATTTTTTAAACTTTATAACGTAACAAATACATTTAGAAAATAAATGTCTTCTTTTATACCTCATACTTCGATATGGTAATAAAAATAATTACAATTGTCGAATTCCCTGAACTAAAAAATTCCCTGATTTTACAGATAAAAGATCGCTTATCATGGTATCTTGCCTGTTTTTCATAAAATGGATTTATGTTTACTTTGTAAATGCAGATATGAAGAAAAAATCGATTTTTTATAAATCGATCTTTTAGACCTTGATTTGTTTGTGAATCGATTCATTAGGCTACGATTCGAATCGATTTAAAAATCGATCCTTTTCGGAAAGAATCGCCATCCCTAATTGAGATCATTGATACGGCGGTCTCTGACTTTAACAACCCATTCTCATCACGAGAGAACGTTCAACATTCAGTTTAATGTATTGCATAAAGGATCGAATTGTTACAGGCGGCGTCCTTATGATAAACAGCCATCCTTTACATCAGAATGTGGAAAAACACATACAATTAAGGAACAACATCAATGTAGTTCAATATTTCTGCTGTTAACGTAGGTCATCAATGGACCGAATTTTTTTTTCTCGAGAGAGTTATTCATGATTACTATAAAGGCCGCGGTAGCCGAGATATAGTGAACGGTAATATTTTCGTTCAGCCACTTATTCGATCCCCGATTCCAAAAAGGGTCTGTAGTGTAGTAGGACTGATGAGCATTAAATCTGTTTAGGCCCCAAACCTTCAAATTGGCGTGGATGGCGAGAGATTTGGTATTTATTAACATCGCACTGAAGCAAAATGAGGGCTATTGGCGACGGACCTCGCAATTTTGAGCCTCATTCAAGCCATGAGGACACACTTGAGTTGGCACCTTACTCTTTTCGCTTCCATACTACGTCAACGTAAGGACTTTGAAACTCGCCAGATTTAACGTACTTCAGCGCCTCTAAACAAGTCTTCAGTGGCATCAGGATTGAACCCACCCCTCGATAACAACGGCCGCAAGTTGGTGACCATGACCACTACACGAATGTGTAGAGTAGATCAGTTGTATTCTGACGGGGATTCAAAATAATTAACAAATCTTGCGTCGTTCAGAAATGGGCCACCAGGGAGCGTTCAGTAAAAATTATAATAAATTTTCGCATACATATATGACCTTCCTTTAACAAAAAAATTCTTTATACTTCAAATAGGGCTTAGAATTAAGAAACAAATTTATTTTAATTGGCCTCAAGACATAAAATTTAAACGTTATAAGCTTTTATCGAAATTGCATCTGATATAATTTTTTAAAAAAGTAGCTTTTTAGCATTGAACACAGCAGAAGAAAAATATATTTTATCTAAGTCCCCTCATGAATAACTACTTATAAAGGAATTTTTATTCTTTCATCATAGATATTCCTTTTTATATGATTATATTTTTAGATAATACTCGTAATTTTCTCGAAATATTTTAAATCTACTTGTAAGTGCATGTCGGTTTCCCAATTAGGCAGCTTCACAAATATTAAAAATGCTCTAAAAGTATTTTCAGAATTTTGTCATAACAGAGCTTTTACATTTACAAATAATAGACTTCAAACAGTATTTAATCGTTTTTTCACTAGTTTTCCAAATACTTTAAAACAAATTTGCTTAAATATGTTGATTAAAATTCAAACATTCAGATCGGTAGTGTGCTCAATAAACTACTCAATAGAAGAAAAAAATATTTTTAATTATGGTTAGAACTAAGCTCCTACACTTTATCAAAATATATAGACATCAAAGAAAACATTTATTATACTTTAAAAACATCAAAGGATACTACTTCAAATTTAAAGACAGGAAATGGAAAGTGATGTGCGATTAAACCATTTTATGTAATCGGTTTTAATTTTCTTAAAACATATATCAATAAAAAAGTAATTAATATTAATTAATCCCAGCTTACAAAATATAGTGACTTTGAGAAAATGCTGATGAATTAATAGTTAATGACGAAATGATAAAAATGAAATTCAAATAAACGAAAAATAATTACAAAATCAAAGTTTTTCCTCCGCTTTGAGAGCGAACTAACTCTTCAAATTATTCACTACATTAAAATTCGTTAGAATTGAATTACTTTTCCTTTCTGTACATGTTCTTAATCATCAGTTCTTTAGTATATCAATAAAGAATTCTACTGTTCTTAAGAATAGAAATACTAGGAGTTTTCTTTACTAACAAATTATAATGTATTCCTATACCATTTAAGTATGCAAATTACAATTTTAAATATATATATATATATACTATGTTACTTTTTTCCAGAGATGTAACGGAGAATATTAAAGCCCTCAGCAAACTAAGGTTTTGGGCCCCAAGCCCAAATAAGTACTTTGCGTCAGTAAAGCTTTGGGCGCCCTAGAGCAGTGGTCTCCAACCCCCGGTCCGTGGATCAAATTCTACTGGTCCGCACAAGAAACATTGAATTATTTCCATTTTATTCTCTGCGGCATATTTTTCTTGGGTTTTTGTGAAAATCCCTTTATATTCCTTGTTAAATCAATTTATATTCTTTTTTGGTGTATTGCAATATTTTATTCTGAAGGCACGTTAAGATGCAATTAAAATAAAATTATTGAAACAAAACAATCTAAAATATTATCAATCAGCGTCCTCGTCCTCCCCTCCCCCTCAGAGTTCCGTGGTAAAATTATCCACCATTGACCAGTCCGCGGCGATAAAAAGGTTGGAGAACACTGCCGTAGAGTCCCTGGAGCCTCCCGCAATGCGGGGTGTACGTTACGCCACTCACTTTTTCTCTTTATTTATGCATGCATTATGCTCAATTTGCAATGGATTATAAAAAAAAAACATGACAATTTTTTCCAACCAAACATTTACATGTACATAGTAAATAGGGACGGATGTGAAAAAAAAATTTTTTTTCATGTGCTTTTAATCTTATTTGTCTTTTTTTTTTGTAACCATGTCCATGATGGAAATTGAAATTTATTTTAAAGACAATTAAAAACGTAGAAGGAGAACCTTATGAATATTTAAATTAGTAATCAAATAAAGGAAAATTTAATAAAAACATTTACAATCAAAAGAAAAATTCATTAACATGTTTTGTTATTGGAAAATCAATTAAAATGCATAAGAACTTCATTAAAATAACATAACTCAGAACACGCACTTACAACATCTGTAACATAAAAATTTTGAGGTAATTTTATCAACTTTTACTTTGAATTAAGAAAAAATAAAGTCAATAAACCATAAGGATCTCAATTCCTTCAAAATACAAAATTATAATTCGCAAGACATGGGGAAGGATGTACAAAAAATAACATTTCAATCTCAGTATTGTAGTCTTTACTTCTCAAACTAGTTTACAAGTGAATTTTCTCTACAAGCATCAATAATAAAAGTTACACTTACAGCAAATATTTTCTTAAAAAGCATATAAATTTATTTTAAATAAATTATAAAAAACTTGGCTTAACATTGCAGACTATATTTAAATATTTAACAAAAAATTTGAAAGAATTAAATGATTTCAAATCAAGTGAATTGATCAAAATTTACCTAAAACATTTGAAAAATGTCATTATTTCTCAGTCTAAAATTGATCTCTTTCATATTTTTAACTTAATTATAATTTCAGTATGAAATATTATAATACACACAAATATTAAGATACATATATAAATAACTATAACTATACATATTTATTTCTATTAGTCTAGTGGTATTATATGATAATTTTTCAAACAATGAACTTGACCTCTTTGTGAACAAAAATTATTCATACTGTACCTTATAAAAATGTTACCGTGTAAGTTAAATGTTAAAAGCCTTACCATTTTTTACCTATTATAAATTGTCTGACTTACAATTTAACCATAAATAAACTGAATACATTTGCAGGAGCATTATTAAACTGGAATTTAATATACTGGCAAAAAAGTACGATTTCAAAGCAAAATAATTGAGGCAGGAATTAAAGTCACCATAGAACTATAGATACTTTTGAATAAAACAACAGAAATTCTGATATATAATTATTCTTTATTATATACTGTCTTATTTCTCTTGTTCCTTTTTAAGCTCTTTGAATATACTAATGTGAAATTTAATTTTTAAGGAGTTTAGGTAAATATTACATATTTTTTTTATTTTTAATATTTTGTTAATATTTTAAAATTTTAGGTACTTATAAATTAACTCCATGCCATTGATGACCTTTAGTGAATAGGAACAAATTTTTGTTTGAGCTGAAAAATTTTTAAGCAATTTTTCTTGAGATATAGGTTGTCATAACTTGTAAAATATGGCAAGCAGTTAATCTTAAATGATAAATCCCCTGGATAAAGTATGAAATTTATCAACTTTTTACAAGAAATTTTTTTTTCTGCAATGAAATCCATTAACAGATACAATTCTATATACTAACACATATCAGCAATACATTTTTAAAAGTAATTCTGCATTTCTAAAAATATGATATACAAAAGAAAACTTCAAAAATATTGATTTGGTAGGAGTGTATTAAAAAAACAATATACATTTCTTTTCACCTTAATATTAAAGATGAATCTAAAACAGTTTATTTAAAATTTAATGTAATGAATAGTACCAAAAGTATATTTTAGAATTCTTATTTTATCCTAGCAAAAATAAACTTACAAAGAAAAATGCCTTAAAGAACTGCATACATAAAAATACTATGTAAGTACAAAAATTCAAAGAGGTATTTTCATTTGATAATTTTTATACTTCATAATTGATATTGGCAACATCTTACTTCAATAGCAAACTAATATTTTTCAACTATGAAATCATACATAAATAAAAATCTAAAAATATACTATACGTCAATTTTACATTTTCATTCATTCAATCAAGTAAAATTTCAATGAGTTGAACGAACAATTTCCTACAGTAGATTAATTTTCAAATATTTTCAAATGTAAAAGATTTTCATTTTATGGAATGTTTACTTTAAAAACATAATTTTTTTAATCTTTTCGATTTTGAGCAAACCAAAAATGTTCGTGATATTTAAAATGTTTAAGTCGATTGTTCTGTGTACTTTTTATTATATATTTAACCAAACCTTTAAATTTTGGAATTTAAAAGAAAAATTTCCATTCTAACATGAAAACTTTTTGAATTTGTTACTTTAAAAGGTTTCGCAATATCATTAAAAATTACACCGAGATTTTTCAAACACAAAACTTAAGAAATGTGGCTTATTTACATGAACATTGCAAATATTGATTTCTAAAAGAATTTTAATACTGAAAAACATAATTACTTACAGACTAACTTAAATAGCACCTCAAGGTTATGTCATCGTGTTTACAAGTTCAAAGATGTTGACATGTAAACAAAATCTACTTCAAGAACTAAAATTTCCGAAATATTTATATGGATTCACAGATATATATTATAAGCAAATACACTTGACCTTTATTATCAAGGAGAGCTGACGAAAATTGGTATCTAAGATGAAATTGTGCAAGATATTTACTTACCTGATAGAAGGTTGGATATCCACCACCAAAACATAAAAACACATGAGAATCACACGCTAATAAATTCACTTTAAATGATCGTAATATTCCACAGAGATCAAGGCGTTCCTTTTTAATCTTTCTTAAACAAACATCCAAAATCACACCGATAAAATAATAAATCCATGAGCCACAACAAGCACAAGACACCGTTGCGAAGCCATATTTAAATACACATACGAAACGACCACGACTCAAAATATTAATGCAGAGATTGGACAGGTACGAGCGAAGTTAGAAGCGGACAAATATAGCCTCGTTCACCTAGAGCAGAACGCGACTATATTTTCTTTAAAGTAAATCTTACATTTAGATTTAATGCTATTAAATGTGCCATTTTATTTGTATCTCTTTGAATTAAAGTTGTTTAAAATTTATATAATAGTAATATATTCCAAGAAAAAAGTTTTCTTGAATACAGAAAATGAATGTGTCTAAAGAGCGCCATCTACCGAATTATCTGCGTTCTAACTACCTGTCGAATAAATCTCGGGAACAAGGTGCATATTGTCAGAAGCGACGGAAATTCGTAACACGTTTTTTCATTCGGTTTTAACATTTTCTTTGAATTTTTATCATGTTCTGTTTAAAAAATGTAGTTCAAGGGTTTTCAATGAAAATTTTCTAATTTTTTTTAATAAGTTAATTTAAGTTTTTGTATTGATTTTCAAAATCAAATTCAATATAAAAAAAGTTGAAAAATAATTCCACTAATTCTTGAACATGTGGAAACTATTTGATGCCACTAAATAATAATGTAAATAATATGGTTATTAATAACATGACTAATTTATAAAATCTGCTGTGACAGTTGATAATCATAAATAATATATTGACGCTGAATTATTTTTTTTTCTGTTTTTTAGCAAAACATAAATGCAGGGAATTTAAAAATTGTATTTATTTGTTTTGTATTTTTGATCATTTTAGAGTAAAACGCCAATAATATTTAAAAGCAAAATTTCCTGGCATTTTCAAAAAAAATATGTTAAAAAAAAGATATTTATTTATTTATTTATTTTAGTGTTCCTAATATATATTTCAACATTTTTGACAAAGAAATATCTTTTCTGTAAGTCAAGCTAAAAAACACAAAAATGGGACAATTTTCAGAAATTTTTGTTGCAAACGTGGTTTAACGATATATATATATAAAACAAAAATATTCAAAAGTATCAAAAATCCATATACTTTTTTTCTTCAACAACGCATAGCCTTTTGTGTGGATAAAAAACAATCCCCCCTCCAGAAATTACTACTAAAGAAAAAAACACACCTAAGAACCATAGTTTGACTGAATTTCTAGAAAAAAAAAGGAATAATAATTAATACCTTAACAACTGAATATTCACGTGGGCATTTTAATTATTTTTTTTTAGATCCATGTTTTTTTTCGCAAACCTTTCTCAGCCGATATCGTTTACTGAACATTCTAGTTTATCTGTTCTTTATGGAATATGTTTTTTGTTTGTTTTTTTAATATAATTTTAATAGTATAATATTTTTATAATTCCTCTGATTAAAAATTTTCTATCCATTCAATATCCTGTGCACATTGTGTGGCCGCGGTAGCCGAGTGGTATAGGTATCGGACTGTGGCTTGCTTTGTCATCGATACCACTAAAGACCCGCCGTTTAATAGTATAATATTTTTATAATGCCAGCTCAGGTGTCGTCCATTAATGGTTCAAATTTCGCCAAAAGCCCTCGTGTAGCTCCGACGTTCAATATCAATCAATCAATCAACCTGCGCACATTGAAGATCAAATTTTTTACAATTATTGAATCTTTTTATATTTACATAGAATTTGTTTTGATTACAACTTTATTAAAATAATAACTTTCTATACCGTTTTCATTTTAATTTTTTTTCTTTCAAATATTGAAAAAATTGAATATTTTTGGATATTTTTTCATATTTTTTATAAACGTTACATTCAGATTATTCCGATATTTTAGATAGAGCAGCAACTGTCGAGCTACTCCGTTTTAAATGACGACTAAACGAGTCGGAAGAGTTGCGGAAATCTTTGAACCAATTTGTGTCAAAGTTACATTTGTCCTCCGAATGTGAATGAATCTGAAATACTTAATGGACCTTGCGCAGGCTTGCTTTTTTTAGACCTTCGACGCTCGTGCGCGCGGACTATTTATCCAAACGCTTCATTTAATCTTTTCAAACAAAATAATAGTTAACTAGCATCTGCATTAGCATCAGAACTTTTATTGTAGTTCTTAAATTGAGTCAAGGTCTAAAGCATTTGCCCAAAAGCAAGTATTTTGCCCTACTGTATTCTCTTTTCTTGTGTGTTCTTTAACATTCAATTTTTTTTTTCAAACTCTTTTCCGTGCCTGTAGTAAAGATTTGAATACTATTAGTAAATACTGCAAAATGAACACAACTTCAGTTATTAACTGAACAAATCGAAATCAATAACTGTTACTTAATTATTCACTCTATGCCTTTGGTGAATATTTGTTTCTGACGGAAAATCTTAAGTAATTGCCCTAAAGATGACATCAAAAGTTGCTTATTTCGAAAAATTGAGATTTCTAGAATTAAGCACCTATTTTGGAGATTGCCATAATTCGAGAAATTCTTGGCGATTAATTTCTGGCATGAAGTGAATTTTTGGCAACGAATCATTGACATGAGATTAAAACGTTAGTGCCCAAAAAGTTAAGAAAAAGGAGGGGGGAATACGAATATACCAGTAGAACCTGTTTTTGTGCGGTCCTTTTTTGTGCGATTTTATTTTTGTGCGATTTTATTTTTGTGCGATTTTTTTCTGTGCGATCTTTTTTCATGCGGTATATGAATTTCAACCGCTTTGAACTCACTTTAATGCTTCCTATCAATGTACCAGTGGCGTTACGGAGAATGTTAACCCCCCTCCCCTTGCAAAATCAGATTTTGCCTTTAATATTTATTTTATAAATAAGGTAAATACGTACTTGGCGTCAGTCAAGCTAGGGTCCCTAGAGTCTCAAGGTTGCGGGGGTTTACGTTACGCCTCTGCAGCATACATATATACACTTCAAGACGCTCTCTTCATTTGTTATAAACAGTCTTACGACAATGCACGTTTAGTTACTTTTTCTCACCACGTCAACAGCCCGCGCTTGATTGAAGATGAAATTTGAAATGACTATGGAATTATCAATAATTTGACAGATTATGTAGACGGACAAGAAGAACCAGATTCTTTGAGAGCGGATAAAATATATGCAGGGATTCAGATTTCTAACGGTTTAAAAGAGCATCTTCTTAAAATAGATACCCATTCCGAGAAAGGAGTATGAAATTTCAAAAAGAACTCCGATCACGTATATCTGGTTACGTGAAATTTACAAGCAACTGACCTTCGTCGCAAAAACTTATCTCTTAGTTAATGGTGCTAAAAGAAATCAATTGAAATTGTTTCTTCAAAAGTGACGAAAGCGATTTTGAACTAATTCATCACAAGATGAGCGCTTTGGATTAATTACAACGAGTAGCAGTGAATTATGTATGTGCATTTTGAAAACTTCTCCCCCAAGTATACAATATGAAACTAATTTTTTAAAAATATTTCCTTGTGTAATTTAATTATTTATTTTGTTATGGAAGTACTTTTTCATAAATTTCGTAAATGTTTTTTTATGCTGTCCCTCTCCACCGCATAAAAAAAAAAATTCTGTGGTATTTCGACGAATTTGTTTTTTTATATGTAAAAATTTATGAAATTTTCGAACATTTTTTGTGCGGTATTTTTTTATGCGATCTCTATCTACCGCACAAAAACAGGTTCTACTGTAATAGATTCTTGCTCCAAATACTTCTCGGTAGTATTGATTACATTTATTTTATTATATTTACAATACAGCTTGGATTTTTTCTTTATAATTAACATTTACATATATATTACTTTTTTAAAAGATCATATGTATTCTCACACAAGGACGTTTCTGTCCACGGTAAATAAATGTTCCTCTTTTTCCATAAAAAGTATTCTAAATTAATAAAGAATGTTAATATATAAAATAGACACAAATATTTGATTTAATTTTTTTTCCTTAGATATGCAACTAAATTATATAAATGAAACATAAAAGTTCTGGCTAACTTGAAAAATATTAATAGAAAGCATTTCAAATCTGTACTGCGTTTCACTTAAATTATTGGACAATTTTGGAATAATCTATCATTAAATTTAATCGCATTTTTTTCTTATGGACGGCACATAGTAAAAGAACAATTTACACCAGCTTCCCTGGAAGAATCCAAGGATTAATTCAATACATAAAGCAAGACAAAATATTATATGCCTTTTTATTGGAAAGGCTTTATTGAAAATAATGCAAGGTTAAATTAACTACAATTAATAAGTTTCTGATTTTTCTTTTGAGAAGTATTCTTAAAAAATATTTGTAAATTGAATAACGTACGTTTTTTCCTATGAATGAATCAAACAATTATTTTTTACATTTATCTTAACTTTTGCTCCAATCATGTTTTGTTACTATGATAATTCAGTTTATAAAATCAAAAAGGATCCCATGATTGAGATTTTAGTTGGCTTCTATTTTAGCCCATTCATTAATTTAGCGTCAACTTCGTGTATTATTTTCATCATATTAAATAGAAATTCAACACACACATAAGAAAAAGCAAGCACCCTTTTTCAATTCCTACTCTCTCTTCCTATGTATATATAATCTTGTTCAAATTTTCAATCGTTAATAAAATATTTTCTATTCATTCATTCAAGTCCAAATACACTTTTTTTAAACTTGTTGTTAGTAACATTTTTTTACATTTGATGTTAATACAGTTTTTTCAAATATTAATTCAAAAATTCAATTAAAAATGAATAAAAAGTAACAAAAATAATAGTTCAGCACCATGTAAAGAAAGGAAAATCGTTCGCTGTGTCCCTGTAGCGAAATGGAGAGCGCGTTGGACTTCTAATCCAAAGGTCGTGGGTTCGAATCGCAACTGGGAAGGCCTAACTTCTGAGAATGTGTTTTCTTTTTTACTATGCTATTTTATTGGCATGATTAAATTTAATTAATGAATAAATAGTAACAAAACACACACCCTACATAGAAAAGAAAATGGGAAATTGCAAGGAACAACGCTTTCTATTTTGCCACTTAATATTTTGATTCTGTCATATGTGTATATACATATTTATATTAATTGTAACTATTTAATAAAAAGTAACTAAAATAAAATTTTCTATGTTGACCTGAGTAGGAATCGATTTAAAACTTTTTTCTATATTACTTGTTTTTTTAATATGTCGCCAAAGATGTGAACTAAACTAGGATTTTACGAAAGTTTTAAAATTCTTGTTATCGAGGTTCACGAGACGTTTTCAACAAAACGAATCCCACAAAAAAACTCCATATATATATATTTCAAAACTAGATGACAAAACTTGTCTGCTTTTCTTAAACATTACAAAAGCGATTACACACTTTTACGTCTCATTTTTAACAAATAACTCAAACTTCTTTATAGACAAAGGAGAAAAGTAAGAGCCGAAGTCATAACAATTCCGGCTTTACATACAGGTCTAGACATTGAAACGAAATTTTATAAAAAGAAACATGGAGACCACAAGCCCGTAAACAAAGTTTTTAGCTTTTTAAGAATAAGAAAACCTACCTCTAGACAGAAATTACATTGCTTATTTTATGTAGTAAGAATTTATCTGCACTCATTTACCTTGGTTGAGCATCAAACAAACTTTGCATAAATCAGCGGTCCTTATTCGAAGTAATGTTAGTGATAATTACACATATTATAATAAATAACTTTATTATTTCGTAGCTTGTTTGGTCAGAACTTTTTTTATGTATTATACATGGCTTAAAGATTCTAATGAGGGTGAATTGTAAAAATAGCGTAGATTTAATCCTTCTGATCAGAATGCAATTAAGCTCAATGAAAAAGAGTGTTGCCACAAATATTTCAGTAAATCATAAAAGCGTGTTGAAAACTATTTAATTGAAACTTTTTTTAAAATAAGCCTTTCATTTTTTTATTGCTTTTTATCATTTTACATGGTTCGAAATGTCTCATCGATCACCGAAACAATGATGCATAATTATGCAAAAACAAACCAGATTTGTCGCACCCAGATTCTTTTATGTTGAAGTATACATACTTAAAACATTAAAAGATTATTTATTCAAATTTAAAAATGTATTATGTATGTTACTACGGAACAAAAAATAATAGCCTTATAACGATATAACTATTATATACAATAAGATCACAGCTATACGTGTGTGTGTTTTTAAGTAAACGTTTACCTGGTCTTGATAAATTAGATATCCTTAACAAGTAAAAGAATGGTAAAAATGAAAAAGTATACAATGCACAAATGTACAGGAGAAGTTTAAAAAGAAAAGAAAAGTAACGAATACTCTAAAACAAAAATACTGAACTGAACTCAGTGGCACAACAGCCCATGAGGGCAAGGCCTACTGGGCCTATCTCAGAATACGTAATCTTAGGTACTGGGGTGCATGTGCAGAAAATTCAGTCAAATGCCTTCGGTCTTACGCGAAAAAAGCATCCAGTGTTCAGTTCTCAAGCAAGCTTGGTACTCATTTATCAACCCACTGAAGGGATGAAAGGCTGAGTCAACCTTGCCCAGTCCAGGATTTGAACCCCGGACCTGTGGCGTGGATCGCGATGCACAACTACTTGCCCACCGGGCTTCAGAACAAAAGTGCGAGACTGTATATATTGTTCAATTCGAATTGTCTATTTTTTAAAAAATTATGACTGATCAATCTACAGTGAGTGAGTGCTCATTATCGTATCATTTCAAAGCAATTCGAGGACTGTTGGTGACGGACTTCGTAAGTTTGAAATACAATCAAGAGACGAGGATGACACCTGAGCTGACCCCCGCTCTTCGAATTTCAACACCACGCCAACGTGATAAGTTTGGGGCATGACAGATTTAACATGTATCAGCCCCTCTACACGATAAGTCTTCAGTGTCATTAGGTCTCGAGCTCATGAATGCCGGCCACAAGTTCATTGCCATGACCACTAGGCTACTGTGGTCTTGATCACCACAAAATTTAAATCAGTAGGTTCACTGTGGCAGTGATATTCTGTGATCATGTCACGAACTCGTGGCCGGCATTGTCGACTCTCTCACCCGGACACGGCAACGATACCCCTTCCGGGACCGAATCCCTCCAATTAAGACACCAACCAATCACAGCGCTCCCCCTCGCCACGCGCGGAGGGAACAAGCACATCACAAGTGTTTTCCACTCACACCATGCTACGAATAGCTGCTACCCCACTGGTCGGGCAGTTTATCCTCCCGAGGACTCTCATTGGCCGAGGGAACTTCAGGTAAATTATAACGTGTTAAGTTCTTTCTAAACCATTAAACTTTTATAAACATGGACAAGTAATTCAATGTCATGCTATCTTTCACCTTCAAAATAGGAGGTAAATGCCCTGATGAGCTGAGTGCTCCGACAATTAACCTCAGCTAAATGAAGGGTAGAATAGTTTGTTGACGCATTGCAGTAAACTAATTATGATCAACGGCTGCATTGTTAATTAATCCCAGTCATTCTCACAAACATGCCTGTAAGAAGTACTCCAAGTCATGCTATATATATACAGTCGGATTCCGATTTAAAGAATTCCTCCTGACCGAACATTTTGTTCATTAAATCGGGGTTATTCGTTCTTTCGGGGTCAGAACAAAATACAAATTTTTTGTATTTACTTCTTGGAAATTCTATAATAAGCAACTACACAAAAAAATATCTATAGTTAGAAAATACACACTTTTTATTCAACAGCTAAAAATAGTAAAAATGAATTATTACGCATCAGTTAACAGGAAATTTTGATAACAGTTTCTTTATCATATTCTGCATCAGAATCGCTATTCATTGGCTCCGACAAAAAAAAAAAAAAAAATCAACCATTCCCTGAATTTCAGTTGTACCAATAGGCAGTCCGTCATCCAATGTAATATAATCGTTAATATCTTAAAATATCCTCTGCATAGTGGAGTTGGAAGAGAGTCTTTTCTATCCTATTCAAAACACACGATACGTTACTTATGATTCATCTGCACCTGTAATGTCTAACAACGCTCTGCGCCCTTTACCGTCGAAATTGGCAGCAGATAAGAAAAATCGTTTTTCTATACAAGACAAAAAGAAAATTTATTAAAAAAAATTCAATTTTTTCTAACACAAACTAATAAAAAAAATGTTCGTATGTTGAAATAATTCCTTAATTTCGTGGTTTATATTTTATTAAATAGGGGGTACCTTCTTCGGGAAAAGAGAAAAATTCGTTAAATTGGGGTCTGACTGTATATGTATATATATTTTATACATAATGAGTAGAGAGTAATAGCAACATCTTTTATAATTCTCCAAAATCAATAAGATCGTTTTTATTTTGCTCAAGTACACTAATAATTTTTAAACAGTATAAGTAAATCTAAAAGAAGAAAACAGAAATGATTTCGAGATAGGTTCTTTTCTCAAAGATCTATTTACAAGAGGTTTCACTTTTAAAGTATTTTTATTTAGTTAAAATCTTCTAACTGCCTAAAAAAGGTTTCACAAAATATTAATTTATATTTACTTTTGAAGGAAAAATAACTGCATTAAATTTAAATTCAATGAGGACGAAACTTTGCTACATAACATATTTATATTATTTTGTTCATGCATGTTTAGGAGCAAACAAAAGGAAAATATACGCACACTTTGGTTCAAAACGGAGAGGAAAAATAGCTTCATATTTTTTTTTTTTTTTTTTTTTTTTTTGTTTTCTCTTTAGGAATTTCAAACGGAAATCTATTATGAATAACATTTTGCAGAACTGGAGATAAAATTGGTTATTTTACAAAACCATTCTAAAAATCAATATAATTTCACTCTAATCTTAACCATATTTTTAGATTTCTGCTTGTTTGTGAAGTGAAACAATATATCTATTCGTTAAGTTTTAAGGAAGATTGTATAATGTTTTTTGACCTCTACTAAATAGCTTCAAATAAAATTTTATTTTAAAAGCAACATATATATGTATATATTCCTATTTATCATTAAAACAATCGTTACACATTTTACCGTATTTTAAGTTATCAGTATAACGAACGAGTTCCTCTCTCTCTGCAATTTTTTTTTAAACTTGTTTTATATACCTGTGGCTCTTACTAATGAGATCCCATTTAAACCTTGAAACTACTGTCTTTTTGGAAATCTACAACTATCAATAATCTCGCTGTTTAAGAAATGTGGATTCCTCTTGAAAGTAAATTTAAACGCAGAAGGAAAGAGGAAAATGTTTTGTTTCAACTGTAGTAACTTATACCAATCCTTTTTGAGATGAGAAAGAAATAACTTACGAAAATAGAAAATAATAGTAAAAAAAAGAACCCGTAGAAAGGTTGAAGGAATTTCAACGAAATGTCTCAGTTTAAATATTCAATAAATATTTTATTCTAATTAGAATTATTTTACATGGCACAAAATCAATACGTTCTTAGGCTATATAAAAGGAAGAGTAAGTGTATATATGAGAAACAACCTTAGGTTAAATAATGATTTATTAAACAAAATGAAGGATAAAATATTTAAAATATATTAAACACCAAAGGAGAACATCTTTCTCCTGCGTCTATAGCTTAGCGTCTCTAATGTCCGTCTGCGTCATTTCCCGTGTGTCGTCCTTTTGTCGGACACTCCTGGTGGGTCTGACGTGAGTGTTGACTGCCCCACTGAAGTAACAGGGGGAGGGGTTGTGACAGTGCACATATGCACCTCTACACATATTAACGTCGCACTATAAAGTAACATGAAGGCAACGATCTCGAGATTCTGAACCTTCGTCAAGAGACGAGGACGATATTTTAAATGGCAACCCTCTCCAAACTAACACACCAAGACAACGGGAGGACTTCGAGGTTTGACTGATTAGCCTGCATCACCCTCTCTTCACAGTGGTTCTTCCGTGGTACTTGACTCGAACTCATAACACGCCAGCCACGTGACTCTAACCACTCTTCAATTTTTTTCAGATTAAAAAAAAATTAATACGTTTTTTACCGCGTGACTAATTTATCTCCACTCCACGAACTACTCTTTTAAAGTTTTTAAATGCCTTCTTCTTTTTCAATTTCTATACTATTAGCTCACACTCTCTATATATTTATTTACTTATCTTGGTGGCTTTTTTAATCGTTAATAAAATACATTTTAAAGCGCTCAATTGAGCCGAAATTTTATATACATGATTATTTTGGATGACAATACTGTAATTTAATTATAATTAATAAAAATTAATTGATTAAAACTAATTACTCAAAGAATTACAAATGCAGCCACGTTGGCATCATTTTTGGCGACTTAACGATCCTTTTGGCGACTTCTGTCAAAACTTGAAAAGGTTTTTTTCTCACATTTTAAAGAGCTCATTTGAGCTGTAATTTTCTATACACTATTGTTTTGGGTAAAAATGCGATAACTTAATTATAGTTGATTAAAATTCATTGACTGAAACTAATTATTTAAAGAATTACAGATACAGCCACGTTGGTTTCATTTTTAGCAACTTGGCTCAAAACTTGAAGATATTTTTTTTTTTCCTCACGTGTTAAAGCATTCAGTTGAACTGAAATTTTATAGACAGATTGTTTGGATGATAATACGATACTTTAATGATGCTTAGTAAAAATTAATTACCACTTAATGTTGTGATTCTATCATATGTATATATACATATTTATTTTAATTGTAATTATTCAATAAAAAGTAACTAAAATAAAAATTTTCTTTGTTGATCTAAGTAAGAATTGACTTAAAAAAAATTCTTTTTTTTACTTGTTTTATATTAACAGGCAAAATTTACCGTATTTATTCGAATCTAAGCCGCACTTTTTTTCCACTGTTAATGCTACTGTAAATCGGGTGAGTCTCAGAATTGAAGGTTGAAAAATTCGTTGGATGGGAGAAATTGAAAATGATACTGAAGGTTAGAGTCATTACAGGTTGATCAGTGTATTTAAAAGTTTTGAATACTGGTAAAATAAATTAATTATTCACTTCTTTTTCGTTCTCAATTTAATTTTTTTTTAAATTTTGAAATATAAGATATCGATAAACCTTTTTACTTTATCTTTTGTTTTTTCCCAAAAATGTGTTGAGAATTAGTAGTGCGGCTTAGAATCGATGGAGGCTTAGATTCGAATAAATACCTTATTATTATTTAGCACTGTAATACCGAAGATGAAGTACCGAACATATTTTATGCAGGGAAAAATGGAACTATTGAAGCAGAAATTAAAAGCATCAGTGGCGCACACAGGGGAAAGGGGGTCCCGGGTGTCGGACCCCTATAGCTCTTGATTTTTTTTCCCGATTGATTATAATCTTATGTATATAGTACGTAAATTACATTAGGTATTAGTTATTAATGATTAATTTTATTAATTAATGCCAATTATTTATTCAATAATTAGTTTTTTACTGTTTTTTGTTCCAGAAAATCGACAAAATGACAAGAATATGTTGGGAGGCGTATTGGAGCATGATACGAGAATGATGGGCTTTCGACCCTAGACAAACCCTTGAAAAATTCTTGTGTGCGCCCCTGAAAATTATAATAATAAAATATGATTCCTATATGTTATGTAACTTAAATATGTACTAAGTGGAAAGAAAGTTCGGTGTTTTTTTAAACACTTGTATATACTCCTATGTACAGGATGTTTGAAAAATGTTTGGACAAATATCCCCATAAAGGACCGAGTAAAACTCAAAACAACAAGGAATATGACTTAAAAATATATGAAGGACACTGTGGAGACAAACCAAATAAAATTTCAGAAAAATTTGAGAGAGATTTGAGCAATCAGTTACCCAAAAACTCTGATGGTTTTTTTCTTTCGGTGTACGATTTTTTGTGCATTTTTAGAAGCTAACATTTCCCGCAAGAAAGCATATCTTCAAAAGCGATAACTAATTCTTTAAATTCGTTTCTGTCTGTTCGTTGCTTTAACCATCAGATGGATATTTGCACACTCCGATTGATTGATTGATTGGATATTAACCTCGCACTGTTCAGCTGCACGAGGACTTTTGGCAACGGGCCACGTAATTTTGAACCATTGTCAAGTGACGTGGACGACACCTGAGCTGGCACACCCTCTCCTAACTACCACACCAACGGGAGGACGTTTCAGCTCTTGACAGATTTAACGTGCATCGCTGCCCTACACGGCGGATTTTTAGTGGTACGCACACTCCGATTTCATACGTACCATTCAAGACCCCAGCTGGAAATGGCACCTCACTTTACTGTGTTATCAACAATTGACTGTCGCCCAGACTGGATACTGTCTAGTTTCGCTATCCGATGTGGCGAAAGGCCTTGGTTCGAACCCCGAAGAAAGCACGAATGTTTGTAAATGTATATTATAGGAAACTTATTAGTTTACAGACAAAATGGCGCCATGAAGTGAAAAAGCAATCTGCATTCTCTGCAGTGACGTAACGTAACGGAGAATATTAAGCACCCCCCCTGCAAAATCCAGTTTTGAGCCTCTCGCACTCGTCGTCAGTCAACCCTTGGACCTCCTAGAGTACTGACCTTACCCCAAAATGCGGGGATGTACTTTTCGCCACTGATTCTCCGATTGTGGGAAACGAAATTTCCGAAAACATTTCAGGGGCGATTCCGACAAGAATTTTATAAATTATTTAGTGACTGAACAATCAATTAAAAGAGGACTACAATGTTTAAAAACTTTGCCATTCGAAGTTTATAAAGAATCGAAGAATTATAAAAATTGAATCAGCACAGAACAGCGAATACGACTCGCGATAAATGCTTAATAATATCTGGAGAAATCGGGAAGGAACTTATTCCCTGAGCAACACAAGCTGCTCCTAATCGAGTCTATTAATTTTAAACTGTCTGAAAGGCTAAATAAAATTTAGTCAATCTTTTTTTTGTTTATTTCTTATTATTTAATATTTAATAAATACGTTTAACGCGAAAAGGCTTAAGACAAAATATCGGTTAACACGAAATAATACAAAACTCCCGACAAACTATTATGTATTTTCATGCATTTTTTCACTTAGCGCGAAACGAGCACGAAAAGATTTCCCTTCTGGGCTGAGAAATTGAAACTAAGCCGACACTTAATGAAATGTTTGAGAAAGTTTATGTATTATATTGGATTGTCCTGCTATATCATCGGAAGAATTGTTGCAGTAGATAATGATAATGTGTGTGCAGTCCCATTTATGGCAGATAAAGGCATTTTTTGGAATTTTTTCAAAGTTTAAAAAATATCATTGAGGCAGATTTCGACGACGAAAGTTAAATGAATAATGCAGCTCATGTTCCCACGTCATCCGAAATGAAGAATATCAGGAAAACTATGCACAGTTATTTAGACTCACTTTCCAGTGATGAAATAAACAACAAAAGGAACGACATCGAACAATTTGATGCTGAAACAAATAATGCAAAGAAAAATATATCACATTATTTTCTCAAAACTCAATAAATGTTCTGTTTTTCAAAAAATTTGAAAGTTTTGTATTAAATTTCTTTTTGTTCTTGTGAATGATTTTGTTTCATTTATTTTTATTAAACATAGTTATATATGTATGTGTGTGTGTGTGTGTGTGTGTGTGTGTGTGTGTGTGTGTGTGTGTGTGTGTGTGTGTGTGTGTGTGTGTGTGTGTGTGTGTGTGTGTGTGTGTGTGTGTGTAAAATGTACTCTAATGAACTTAATTTTGTTGGATGTATGTTTTTTCTTGCAATATGCCCTTTAAAACGAAAAAATATTCCAGTCTCCACAGTTTCATGTTAAACGATTTTTCCTGTATAGATACATTAATTATAGAGCATAATCTTTAAACACAAAAGCATAAAACTTGGTTCATAATTATTTGCACTGCCTCGCTATATTTCTCTTATATCAAGCACTGCACAAAGAACATTATCTGTAAACAAAGTTTGATTTCTTAAGAAAATTGTATGGGTTTCTTATAATGATAGGTTTTAAATATTTTTTATAACTATAAAAAATTATATTATTACAAATATGTATCGCCATTTTTTGCAGCAGGATGAATCTTAAGAAAATTCTATTGATTCATACAAAATATGAATTCTTTTAGCAAAATAATAATAATAATAATAATAATAATAATAATTAGAGAATGAAGTAAGGCGTATCTCTTCGGTAGCTCTCCCTATCAATCTCATGCTCAGTTAACTAAGTTAAACTGCCATTCTCTTTTAAAGGATATTTTTACACACGCAACATGTATTGGCTCGCCATGTAAATCGTATGAAGTGTGTAATATTCCATGTACTATGAAATTTGAGTGAAGCAATGTCTTCTTATTCCTTATTATCCATATACATATACAGGAAATTATTTTTATTTTCAAAATAAGACATACGAAATTTTACGGTTTTCAAAAATTGTAATAAAAGCTATTCAAATTGCTAAGTGTAAAGGCTTGTCTAAAAAGATGTTATGTGTCAAATTACTGATAAAACACAGATACAAATATTTTTCTTATTGAAAAGAAAAGATTTTGATAAGCTTTGTATCTCTTCAACCTACATTCTAATTCTAAGCATTGATATATAAATGTGTTTTATAATTTTGTGCAAGTTTTAAGTACTCATAAACATTAAGATAAAATATATCTTGCTTATTTTAATTTTAAAACAACATGGAATTTGAATGTTTGTATATTTATGCTTATTAGTTACTTATACGAATCTATACCATTGATGGTATCGTTCCAAAATTTTTCATGAAGCTTCGTTGATGTTTCAAAGGAGCCGGAAAATTGTTTTCATATTTGATTTTAGTGGATTTTTTTCTAAGACTTGCTTAACCCTTTAAGCCAGTGTGCTCCAACCTTTTTATCGCCGCGGACCGGTCAACGTTGGATAATTTTACCGCGACTCACTGAGGGGGGAGGACGTTGATTGTTTATATTTTAAATTGTTTTGATTTAATAATTTTATTTTAATTGCATCTAAACGTGCCTTCAGAATAAAATATAGCTACATCAAAAATGAATATAAAGTGATTTAATAAGGAATATAAAGTGATTTTCATAAAAAGTAGCCCTAACCGAAGAAAAATATCTCACGGTAAATAAAATGAAAATAATTTAATATTTCTTGTGCGGTCATGGTGTTGGAAACCACTGCTTTAACCGGTTTGCCCATACAAGGTACGGGATACCGAAAGTGTATCGCTACTGGTTAGCCGGTAAGCTGTACGGGTACTGATATTTTCTTTCTTTCTTTCTTTGAATTGCACTTTTTTTAATTTTTGTGGCGTATTATTTTGTGTTAGTATTTTGAAAAAGGGATGGAATTTCTCTATGGTACTCAGGCACGTTCTTAAGGCATGGGCCGACTGGGTCCAGGACTAGGGCCTCGCCCTCGTAGGGGAAGGGGGCTCATTCCGTATAATTTTAATGTGGTCAAATGTTATTCCCGCACACATTCTCCCCAGCAGGGTAGTTAGCAGTTTGAAACAGGGTATTTCTAAATGCAACTGGCAAAAGTGGTAAGACTATTGTATTATTATGTGATGGCCGTTGTCCGTCTAAGTATAGGCGTAATACCGTAAACAATCCTTCAACTCCTTTAATCGAAATGAGGCCATCGGTGGAGCCGATTTGAGCCTAGGGTTTTGATATATTGTGAGTCGTGCACATTTATTTGTTTCAAATTACCGGTTGAATATTTGACAATGCATGCTATATACTGTCTATTTTTAAAGATCTCAGGTAGGGCCTACTTTTGTTGGGCCTCCAAAAATCTCAAGATTTCTCTAGGCACAGTGCTTCAATACGTCCTCGTTAGTACTCAAATGTTTTTCGACTGACATTTTTTTTGTGGTGAAGGTGACCATTAATAAGATCAGTAAGGTGTTTATTTATAAACAATAAAAAATGTGTTTTTTTTTAAGTACTTTGGGTAAAAAATATTACCTCTTAAGGGGTTAAGGAAGGATGTGTGTGTCTGTGTAAAGTCGTCAGTTGCCGTGATATACGGCCAACAGTGAAAACTAAGTTCAGATACTGCATTTGGCAACGTTTAACAACATGTTTTGCAAAAACCGAGTACCAAGGAAGGAAAAAGTAGTGTTATAGATAAAAATTCTCATTTGAACTATTAGACATGCATACGTGAAATTTGGCAAACGTGTTTCTTTTGTTGAATAAGGAACCGCTAAGAACGTGTTTTTTGGAAATCAACTCCCAAGGAAGTTTTCGGAGATCTTATGGATAAAAGCCCCCGTTTTAAAACGATTACAATTGCAGACTTGGAATTCTGCAAGCATATTTCTTTGTTGAGGTGAAATGCACCAAGAAAGGATGTAGCAGAAAACGAAAATCCCAAGGAGTGAAGTTACGCAAAAGTATAAGATAAATATATTTCGTTTTGAACACAACTGAAAACTTAATGTTTAGACTTATATATGAATAGCTGAAAAAAAAAACGTATGCGTAGCCATACATTATCATGGAAAACTCAGAGAAGAGCGAATAACGACTAAATTATTAATAAAGGCAGTTTAGAACCTATTTCTTACCTTCAAAATAATAACAAAAGCATTCATTTTAACAAAACTTTAGGAATATTTTTTGAATTATTATAAATTTCTTTTAAAATTGTGGAGACCCTCCTGGGTCTCACCCTGGACACCAAGATTAATTTGAGGCAAAGAACCACCAAGAGCCATTTTGTAAAATAATAATAATTATTTATTATTTCAAGTCTAAAAAAAACTCTAATAACATATAATACTTTTATGTTACGTCAAATGAAGGGATTTACCTTTTATATTAAATTAAATTACGAATTATGCAACTAATTAATGATTATGCTTAAGATCAAGTAAGGTCTAACGAAATAGGAGGTCCGAGAAATAACGTACTCGAATTATTAACTTTCATTAACTTTAACTAATTTGACTAAACTAACGCTTATTTTAAGCGTACATAAATTATATTTACCACTGGTTATATAAGTTTTCTCGTTCTTCAGCAGACTATCAGCACGACGTCTTCACTATCTTAATATCTTGGAATCCTCTAAGATTGAGGTTACTGTTGCTGACTCAATAGCCTTCCTCATCAAGATTGCTAGCTTACAACGCTCGACTTAAATACCTTATCTACTTTGCATATCCCGTTTATCTTCTTGGAGTTGATTGGAAATATACGCGAATTTATATTCCCCAAAAAGACGCCTAAGAAGATTAGTGGAAAGGTTCCGTACAGATTCGTCACAAAATCTCTTTGAAAACGGATGAATCCTACATGGCGTGATTTCGAATGCTTTGGTCTTACACAAAAATTGCAAATGCAATGACTGAGTATGCGAATAGAAAAACATTAAAATCATTAAAAGCAATACTCTGAGAAGTAGCTACCCGAATGAGGCAAAAATCAGTAGATGTGATGCACGTGCCGCTGTCAGTATAAGAATTGAATGTTTTGTTCAAGGGGGAGGTGTGAGGGGGTTCTATGTGAGCTGCGATAAGAGTTTTGGGCAGTGTAAATCGGTTCATGCGTCTGACATATCTTAGGCGCGCGCGCGCGCGCGCAGAACATGTTCCTTATCAAATTCCACATTTTTGTAAAAATATTTTAAATTCTTCAGCTTAAAAATAATTTCCAAAGTATTCTCTTTTTTTAAATTGTTATCATTTCATATATAATTAATTAATTAATAACATTAAATGTAATATATTTACTAAACCAATGTAAAAGATTTTATTACATAATTTGTTCAATTTACTTATATTATTTCAAAGCCCAGATTTAAATCCCATAGAATAACTATGGGATGAATTTGAATGTGGACAAGTCCACGATGCCCTAAATAGATGAAAAAAGTTGACCAGTGTTCTCAGTAATGAATGACGTGCAACCTCCTACTGCAACATTCGAAAAACTAGAGGTCAGCCTTCCCCCACAGGGCAGTTGTTATTGCTTTATCTGGATACTTTGGATCATAGTGTATACATGTGTGTGTTTGCGCGTGTGTTTATGCAGAAGCATACATTTTTTGCTATTAAATATGAATCTGAATACGCCATGCTCTTAGGTGTTATCAGTCAACGATAATACTTACAGTAACGAGAACCACCAATTCTCTTTGGAATCTTCAATGATCAGCATCGCTTTTACTGTAGAAAAAGATTTCAGATATCTATCTGGTGGTAACAGTTGCAGATGAAAACGACTGAGTCCCGAAAATCCATTTGGCCAGATTCACACCACACAACTTTATGCCAGTTTCTTATCACCACTTCTCTAGTGTGAAGAGAGGTAAGAAAATCCCTTTCCCACGCGGTCACGAGCAGGGACCGCCGTAGCGAAGTTCACAATCTTATTGAGTCTGAAGAAGTAACAAAACGCCTTCTCTATTTTCAATGCACAAATAACCGCACGAGAAGAGTGTAGCTTCCTCGATATACCTTTAATTGAGTCAACTAATGGAAAGAACATGGTGACAGTGTACTATTCGATGTGTCTATCCTCTCTAGCCCGGTTTTTTCCCATCCAGTCTTGCCACTTTAATTTAGAACAGGGGTCGGCAACCTATGACACACGTGACACATGTGGCACGTGGTACAATTCTCAGTGGCACTCTGCACAACTCTACAAAATTGTCAATTTTTGAGTGGATGGGCGTTGATAAATTTTTAATGGATCTTATTTGGCAAATATCTTCAGAATTAGGGACATTTACGGAATAACGAAAACACCTGAAGATAGCTCTAAATATAAATTTACAGCTATTTTATAAATTTTTGAATGTCATCAATGGAGAGATTTAATTGTTTGAAGAGAGAAAATTCTATGTACTCCACTTTGGGTGCTACATATCTAAGTAAAAATATCTTTCCTGATATGAAAAATGTTTCGAGTTGACAAAAAAACTATTTAACAAATGAATGCTCAAAATCTTGTGAAATTGAAAGTCACACATTATACCCCTGATTTACGATATGAAATTAGAGCGGTGAAAGCACTAAGTTCGCATTAAAATTTTTATTTAGCTTTTCGTTTAGCTATACTGAAGGGAAATACTTATATTTAATGATGTGTCTATTTCTTATTTTAAAATATGTTTTAAAAAAGACATAATGTGTGTAAAATTTATTTATTTTTATTTTTGTAAAATAAATAGTTTTATTTTATGCTGTTTATCTTTATGTCATCAAACGAAGCAAAATTAACATATGATACGACTGTCAATCTAGACTCTGGCATTGCAGCAGGGATCAAAGGGTCTGACATGTGTCCTGCTGTGCGGCACGCTGAATCCTATTGCCACTGCGGAAAGGTTGCCTGCCCCTGATCTAAAGCAATTCGATTCCGTGTCACTACTAAATAGCATATAAATAGTCAGTGAGATAAATAATACAAGTCATTTTGTGAAGAATATAACCACTCTAGTGAGTTTTGAATTATAGTCGTTCAGATTTCGAAGGATTTCTCTTTGCCAAGTTTCAGAGGTTGCATCTCATTTAAATAAAAGCATTCATTATTTTTTACCATCTAATTTTTCTCAACCGTATATCACGTATGTAATGAAGTCTAACGTTTAAATGAATAAAAATAAATTATAGCAAATATCTGTTTGTCATCAATTTGTATTTGATTTAGTGACTTTCCAATCCTTTCTGTGTTAGAATTGCAACGTGTATCTATTTAATGTGAGCATGACCTGCACCCAATTCGACAAGATTAGGAAGTATCTCGCGACACCTTCACTGCAAGGAGTACCAGTTGACTAAATGTGAAGGGATCCTAGTGATTTCTATCCAAAACTAGCTCCCGATTATCTGCTCTGTCTATCATGTGCGGCACAAATTGACTCGTGTGAAAGAGCTCTTTTAATTACATTGCAGGAAAAACTTTGCTCTCTCAGCGGGAGCTATTAGCTTTTCTAAATACACAAAAAAATCATGCATTGACTATTAAAAACTCGAGTTTGGAGGAACGACCGAAACAGCGGTTTTTAAACTGTAATCCGTGGATCCCTGGGTGTCCTCAACGTTTTTCTAAGGGTCCGTGAAAGGGTGTAATTTAATATGTTAAGATTTATCTCTTTTACAGACTCTGAAAAGTCTTTGGAAAAATTGAAAGGTGGGCCATCCTACACTGGATCACTAAATTGCCCCTAATGAAAAATACTCTATCAGAATTTGTATTTCGAACGAGAATATGAATTTTTTTTATTACACAACTACTTAACCATTATTACAACGTAATATTTTTAACAAGATGTTTACTGTTATTTGAGTAGAAAATAGGAAGTGTTAAAAAGTCTATATAAGTAATAGAGGTAGTCTTTACACTCAGGAAAGGTTGCTCAAAATCTTGGGATTCGATTGATCGAAAGTTTAAGAATTACTGCTCTAAACTCATTAAAAGAGTATCTCATTTGGTTTGTCTTCGATGCCCCTTTCATAATTTTCCTAAGCAAGATATAAGTAAAATAGGAATTTCTTTTGTTGATGAAAATTTCGAGTTTTACCGCCAGTAACCCTTGTGTTGTTTCGAAGGGTGACGTTATCAAAACAAACCTTTCTGATTCTATCTTTATTCAAAAAACCCGAAAGATTTTTTTAAAACCCCATAAAATGCAAAAACAGGTCCCGTATGAAAGACTGAAGTTGAACAACTTTTTCCTCTCTATGGATGCACACACAACCACAGAGAGGCGATTGGAGTTACGGAAGCATGGCACAGGAGGGATCCGTCGTATTATTAACCAACAGAAGCCGAACAGGAACAGACGAAATCAATGAAATGCCGAAGCATAGTAATTTTTAAAAAATAATAATACAATGGAGGGAAATGAGCCGTATTACTCTGAATGGGAACCGTGCGTGTGGACTTTCATTACGTCTGAAGTGACTAGACAAATGGCGGGAAAAAGGCGCACAAATTATTATCTACCACATGAAAGTGTATGAGAATGCGTAGTATCTTTTAAACAGGAACACACTAATATTGTTCATTACTGAAGTGCTTCCCACTTATGTGAGAAATAATTTGAGCAGAAAAATAACGATGTCCGCCTCCTCATAAGTTAGAGAGAAAGGGTTTTTCTTTATTTATTGCTCATATAATATGATTGCTTCTGTAATCGATTGAATCGAGGTTTATCATCGATTGAATATTCCGAGGGAACTCTTCTTCATTTTCATACCCTGAATGAGTGAGAGTTACATTAATGTTGAACTATTAAGTAACACGAAGGCTGTTGGTGACTGACCTAGTCCTTTTGAACCTCAGTCACGTGACGAGGAAGACACCTGTGAGCTTGCACCCTCCTCTCCTAACTACCACACCAACATAAAGACATTGAACCTCAACAGATCCAACATGCATCGCACATAGTGTCGTAAAGTACACTCCCGCATCGTGTGGACCCAAGCCTGAATAACGCCATGTACGGCTTGGGATTCAAACCTTACTTTGCAGGGAGTCCTAATATTCTCCGTTACGACACTGATAGGACCCCTCTACACGGCGGGTATTCAGTGTTACCAGTACTAGAGCCCTCGACACACTTGCCATGAGTCGATTATCATAACCATTAGGCTAATGTTCATTTCCCGAAGTTGATTTATGACAAATGTCTCAGGAACAAAGTGAACTGCATCTTCTAGTTTTATTTACAAGATTATTTTCACATGATGCTCGGGAATTCAAAACTCGCATTACTTCTACCAAGTCATGGATTCTTGTCCTGGGGCCAATAAATCCCTGCCGTGTTGAAGAGTTCATGCACGTAGGCGTAGTATGGAAGTTTGGAAAGTAAGGGTGCCAGTTCAGGTGACATGCACGTATAGTTCAAAATTATGAAATATTTCACAAGGATCTTTCTTCATCGGTATTTGTGCACATATTTTACATACATTTACACTTCTTAAACTATGTAATTAAAGTGACGAAACTATGTAATTGCAGTTTGAATAAGTTGCCATACATAGCATTGCTATGGCTCACTCAGTCGATAGAGCTTAAATACTCATAACTCAATCACAACACAGTCTCTTGTGTACTAGTATCTATTTATTTTTCACAACTTCTTTTAACATACACATCGGAATTGCTGGGCATGCGCAGTTGGGCTTGCGCAAACAAGTATAATTTTTCGGTAAAAAATATATTCTGTAAAGAATATGTTTTTGCTCGATAGAGGTTGAGTGCGGGAATGGTTGTTATCTGGAAGGATGAGAGGCGCTTGTAGCAATAAACCAGCCATACTCAACCTGCGGCCACTTTAAGTGGCCCGGCCATGGCCCATTGCTCTGAGAAATTCACTTATTTAAGAACATAGTATTAAAAATTTGGTGGGAAATTCTTTGTCAAGAAATCAAATATATTAATTTTGCTTTTTGCTGTCAGTGTTGTACCGGTGCGAATTTATATTCTTTTTCTATTTGGAACGGTTATGGTTAGTGATAACAGACAACAGTGGAGTAGTGACCATTTTATGAGTGGATCTAATTTTTACAATCTTGCATGTGAAAAATATTCCAAGAAAATATATTGTTTCAAGGTGATTGGGAGGTTGACTATTTTGTAGTGAAAAACAAACAATGGTCAACAATTGTTTGATTTGTCACAAAAGTGCTTTATTTAAAAAATACCAATAAATAGGAATGTTACCAATAAACAGAAATGTCATTAATAAACAGGAATGTCGATTACAATGACACTTTTCTTCGAAGATCATTTGTAAGAGAGGATAAATAGGCTTCCTTGAATATTCTTTGCAACAGCAACAGTTTTGTCAGTGGTTGGTAACTAAGACCTCCTATGAAGTATATTATATTGTTGGTAATCATATGAAACTGTTTACTGAGATGTAGACATTGTGAAGGAGTGTTTGTTAAATGCTTCTAATCTCGTGCTAGTGGCAAAAAATAAAAAATTATAAAAAATATTAACTAAAAAAAGCAAAACAGGAGTTATAATATTTGGATCAATTTTTCACATTTTAAATTTCCAATGTTTTAGTCGAAAAACATTTCTTCCCCCTCCTCCATTTATCCTCATGTAAAATAACTAACACACGCATGCGGCTCGCCTGAATTAGCTGACATAAATATGCGGCCCTGTAGAAAAAAAGATTGAGTACCCCTGCTCTAAACCCTTTTGGGTCAGTTTGGTCCCCACAAGCATTTCACCAGCTTCAAAATACGACGTTAGCAATCAATCAATTCCGAGGACGTTGAAAAGAGTTATTAGGGGTTTGATTGATTGATTGTTTATTAAAGTCAAATGCAGAAGCTGCACGAGATCTACAAAGATTAATGAATTTAAATTGTCAATGAGCCACACGGCATTGTGAAGATAATAAAAATAACTACATAAGAGTATATAATTATAGTAATATTATTAATTTATTTTTATATAAAAAGTGGCGTGTTCTAAACTAGTTTATTCTCTTCTTACTTTTTTTTACCGAGTAAATAATTTATTACGACTTAGAATTTAAATTAATTTTTTCCAGATTTTGATTTATTTATTATCTTTTGGGCCTATATTTATTTATCATCTGACCATTACAAGTTTTGAACTTTGTTTTGAATAGAAACTTTGTTTTGAAATATTAAAATGGGTATCTATATTTATCTGTTAAATCAAAATATTAAGCTTTTGAACCAAAATAAAGTAATTAACTTTTTTTTTCAGCAAGTTATTCAACATACAACAACATAATTTTAAAATATGAAATAGTGACAAAAAATGGTATTTATCACCTTTTACTTATTTAAGTAATAGCTTCTAGAATGTTCTTTTTTTTAACTTCGTTCTACTTCAAATTATTGCTATTCTCTCGCATCTAGCGGTAAAATTTATAATCACACGGCTATCTTTTCATACAGGAAGTTATTATAAAAGTTAATCACAATATATGGTTAAATGATCCTTAAGATAAACATATATTTACCACTAGCAAAATAAAAGCTATTAACTTCTTATAAACCGACTCAATAACAATACAAGAGTTCTTAACAAAATCAGTATTTATCTCCATCAGAAATTTAAGAGAGACACAGAAAACAAATCCAACTGTAATTTCTAATATCTTTTATTTCCCCAGGTTTTCAGTACATTTTTTAAATCTTCTAAAAATTTGTTTTGAATTGCATAGAAGATTGGTTTAGATAAAATTCGAATTCAAATTTTTTTATCGTTATTTTTTTCTTCCTGCATCGTCCCTCTCTTCCGGGTATGCTTAGATGGGCTGAATTTATAATTAACTTCATAACCGTAACATCGCAACATATAAAATCGGAATTATTCAATCTTTCTTTAATGATAATGGTTGTTTGGGATATACTTAAATCGCAAAAGTACGGAAATAAATCTTTTTTGTTTTTCTCCAACAGAAAATATGTAAACGAAATTTTATGAGGAACCACAAGCCGCTGAACTGCAGGAAGTAAGTAAAATTTATATTCAAAGTAGCATATTTTTCTTGTTTTTTGAAATTGTATGATTGAAGATTTATTTATAATATACACAACATCCATCAATTTAGCTTTCTCTACTTTATTTCTTATTACCTAAGCGCTTAGCAAAAAGAAATCTATTAGAAGAAAGTTCAACGACTTGTAGTACCATTCTGTAGAATTTGTATGCCTTGTTATTAGTTCTGTGTTTTATAGTTTTTGTTTAACATTTTTAATCGTTAATGACTATTATCTTTATTAATTATCGTTTGAAAAGATTAATTATTTGGGTTTGACATTGTTCTTGCTGCTCGTCGTCTTAATTAAATGTCTAGCTTAGTTAAACTTGGACTAAAGGAATTGGATTAGGTTAGACAAAACGAAAACTTAAGGGATATGTGGGGTGACAAGACGAAACTTATTGATTCTTTTAAGAAATTATTATATTTATACAATATATTTTTGAATACATTTCAGTTAGACATATTGTATGAAAAGGAATTGTTGCATTAATGCAATGAAAGAAAACACAAGTAATATAAAAAATTTAAGTTAATGCATACTTAGATCAACAAAGAAAATTTTTATTTTAGCAACGTTTTATTGAATATTTACAATTAATATAAATATGTATATTATACATATATGACAGAATCACAACATTAAGTGGTATAATTCATTTTTATTAATAACCATTAAAGTATCGTATTGTCATCCAAAACAAAATCTCGTGTCTATAAAACTTCAGTTCAACCGAATGCTTTAAAACGTGAGAAAAAAAACAGTTTCAAGTTTTAGACACAACTCGCCAAAAACGATGCCAACGTGTCTGTATTTGTAATTCTTGAATAATTAGTTTTAATCAATTAATTTTTATTAATTATAATTAAAATCTGTATTGTCATCCAAAATAATCTTGCATATAAAATTTCAACTCAATGGAGTTCTTTAAAATGTATTTTATTAACGACTGGAAATTCCACGAAAATAAATAAATAGATTGTGAGAGCTAATCATAGAAATTCAAAAAAGGGTCAATATTTGACATAGTACCTCCATTGCTCAAATTATGTATTGATTTTAGATGGGTGATTGTTTCAGTAACGTCACACTACTAACCAGTCAATTGTTATTGACGAGTATACTCCTCATGGAGAAATTGCAGGATTTTGTGTCATGACGAGTATACTCGTCGTGCGTAAAGGGTAATGACCATTGGCAATTTAAAATGTAATTTTTGAGAAAAACAAAATGTATTCTTAAATTTCAAGATGTTTTGAAGATTTTGTGGTTAGGCCAGAGTAAAACAAACAAGTAAAAAAAAAATATGAAAAATTGAAGATAAACTCGTGTCCCTAATGCACCGGCTGAAACAGCGTATTACACGTAACGAATTTATTTTTGTGCAATGATAATGTTAGCATAAAAGGGGCAAAAGTAAAGGTCGGAAAGTTGATTTATAAAAGGGTTCTTTCAGGTAGGGTCAGCCATGGAACAAATGTTTGTCGCCGACCAGCCCATTGATAGCTGCTGTCCCGAAGTTACCTAGTTATCGAGTGGTGTAAATGACATTTGTTTGATATTAGAACCCTATGCTGACATTAGAGTAATGTCCATTGCCATGCTGCCTAAAGAACAGTCATTTTATTGGAGTAGGGAAGGCAAGGAAGCTTTGTAGTAAGAGAACTGTGATTAACTCTACAGCACCTCTCCAGAACTTCCTTAATGTGAAGACAGGTAGTACGAAGTAGGATTCAAAAGTTCACAGGATGAGTCTATAACTTAAAAAATATTATTAATTAAATTACTAAAACTCATCCTCCTTTGATATAGGACCCTTGAGCAACAACACACTTTTGCTATCACTTGTAAAGGTCATCGAAACATTTCTGGAATCTATTTTTAGCCATGTCTTTTAAATAAGCCTACGATGTATTTTTTATTTACATATGCATATAGGAATTCACGATTCTGAAAGCGACGTGCCCCTTCTGAAAATATTCTGAAGTCTCAGTGGGTTAAATCAGGGGAGGATGTGGCAAAACGGTTTTTTTTTCGTTTTGACCCTGTCGTTGTTTGAACCTGTTCTTACGTACAGCCTCAGAAGCATTTTCAATGTTTTCTGCAACTGCAGAGTGTTCGTCGTCTTCGACACTTTCCCTGCCTTCCATGAAACCTCGATGCTACTTAAAAGTTTGCGTTCACAGTAATGTATCATTGTTGTACATAAGCTTAAACATTTCAAAAGTCTTCGTAGTACTTTACAAATAACACTTTCTACAGAAGTTGACATTCATTCTCTGCTGCTCGAACCACACTTACTTCAATCGCCGGTTACTAAATGATCCGCTTTCAAAATACGACGCCTTGGCGAACCACCGACCACTTGATTTAGGACAAATCACTTTTAGAAAAGAGGAAGAACGCATAAACATTATCATACTCATTCTATTGCAAATTTTTTTTTCACGTTATAGGCTGCCCGGGAACTTTTGAATCTTACCTCGTATATGTTTATGTTAAGCAAATAAATAAGTTTTAGTAATAAAATTAGAAATTTTATGAACAATTAATTTTTCTGATCTAACATTTTAACAGCGACACTTACTCTGTGATTGACGAATATTCTCGCCATCGCTCGATTTCTGTGACACAAACGGGGGAATCGCAGTGAACTAGTTATGCAACACGAAGCTTATTGGCAACGGACTTCAGAATTTTGAGCTATGGTCAAGTGACGAGGGCGACGTCTAAGATGTCACTCTCTCTTTAAACTATCATATCACACCAACGGGGGGACAGTTGAGGCTTGTCAGATTTAAAGGGCATCATCCCCCCTTTTCTACACGGTAGGTCTTCAGGGGTATTAAATTTAAAGGCCACATACACCGACATCTATATACACTGGTGTGCAAAAATTAAGGACGAGACGGTTTTTTCAATATAACTTTGTACAAAAAGTTTTCCAAATCAACACATTTAATACCGTAAGATCCCCAATACGTAAGGACATGTGTAATATGTAAGCAACACTTACTAAAAGAGAAATCAGAGGGATAAAAAGAAGCTTGATTGAAAAAGTAGCATGGAGCGCAATGCGACTGAAGGCCGAAATATCCCTGTGATGGGTGTCCAGCAAGAAACATCCGGACTTTAGTAGGGGATATGATCTCCCCTGACTGCTAGGCAGGTTTCACAGCGTCTGCCCATGCTGAGAATGAGGGTGTCAATGAGTTGTTGAGGCATTGCTGCCCATTCGTCTTGCAGCGCCAATCGAAGCTCCCGAATCGTTACTGGTGGTAAGGTACGAGCTGCCAAGCGTCTGCCAAGAAAACCCATACATGCTCGATGGGATTGAGATCCGGAGATCGTGCCGGTCAATCCATACGTTCAATATCCTCACTCTCTAAGAGCTGTTCGGCAGCTACTGTGAGATGACATGGTGCATGGTCGTCCATGAAAAGGAACTGCAGACCCATAGCGCCTCTAAAAAGACGCACATATGGAAGAAGAATCTCGTTACAACAACGGGTCCCGTTGACTGAACCTGCGTCGAAGATGTGAAGGTCTGCACAACTACCAAGCATGATGCCTCCCCAAACGAGAACACCGCGACCTCCATACATGTCCCTTTCAATGATGTTCGAGGGATGATTGCGGCTTCCCCGCTCTCTCCAGATAAGTATGCGATGAGAATCGCTACTCAAACTGAATCTGCTCTCATCTGTAAAGGTTACTCGTCCCCATTCATTGTCTCTCCAATTCCGGTGTTCCCGGCACCACAGAGAACGCCTTCTACTATGGGCAGGCGTTAAAGGTACACACCGTACAGGGCGTCGTGCAAACAGACTACCACCGTGCAGTCTTCTGTCCACGGTAAAACGAGATATCGGTCGTCCAGTCGCCTGTGTCGTGTGTCTAGCGATTTCTCCCGCTGTCTGCCGCCTGTTTCTTCTGGCCTGTAAGACAATGTACCGGTCATCTGCGGGTGTGGTTCCTCGTGGACGACCACTACTGAACCCACGGATAGCTGTTCCTGTAGTTTGAAATTGTCTCCAAAGTCGTGAAACGATGCTGTGAGCAATTCCGAAATCTGCAGCCACACTTGTCACACTGCGGCCTTCCTCCAGCTTCCCAATGATTCGACCTCGGGTAAAAGCATCCAGATGTCGTCTAACAGATTGATTATTCGCCATTTCTCGCTGAGGCAGCAACTCGGTGTGATTTTAACTGCTATACGGCGTGCAATCTCTTTGCCAGAAATACTGATCTTACACCGACAACATGCTTTATACTACTCAGACACTCCCCCATTACGTCTACCTGCATATCTGCGCATGTGTGCTACCGTATATCACCTTACTTAATCTTCTGATTGGTCTTTCTGTCCGCTCTGCCTCTTCGTTCAGCTGATATGCTAATTTTTCGACTTCGTCCTTAATTTTTGCACACCAGTGTATATAAAGGAGAAAAGCGACTCCCTCACTCACTGACTGACTGACTAATCACGATATCTCCGGAACTATTAAACCTACAGACTTGAAATTTGGTAGGTAGGTTCCCTTCATGGAGTAGACGTCAGCTAAGAACGGATTTTGCAAAGTTCGAAACCCAAGGGGCGTTACGGGGGTTTAAGGGGCGTTATAGATAATTATTTCCTTTACTAAACTATTAGATGTAAAGTCGTGAAAAACTTGGTACACAGATTTCTTTCATAAAGTAGAGATTCCCTACATAATGATTTTACAAAAATCGACCTCCAAGGGGCGTTCAGGGCGCTTAAGGGGCGTTATACATAATTATTTCCATTTTTAACCTATTAGACGTACAGTTTTGAAATTTGGTAAGCGGATTCCTTTCATAGAGTACACATCCGCTGCAAAATGGGTTTTGTTAAAATTGACCCCAAGTGGCGTTGTGGAGAATTAAGGGGCGTTATAGGCAATTAACTCCTTTTTTAAACTATTAAACGTAAAATCTTGAAATTGAGTAAGCCGATTCCATTCACTGAGTAGAGATCTGTCATAAGATGGGCTTTGTGAAAATCATTTCCTAAGTGGCGTTGCGGGGCGTAAGGGGCGTTATACATAATTATTTTCATTTTTAAACTATTAGACGTACAGTCTTGAAATTTGGTAAGCGGATTCCTTTCATAGAGTACAGATCCCCTACAGAATGGGTTTTGTGAAAATCGACTCCCAAGTGGCGTTGTAGAGAATTAAGTGGCGTTATAGGCAATTAACTCCTTTTTTAAACTAGTAGACGTAAAATCTCGAAAATTAGTGAGCTGATTCCATTCATTGAGTAGAGGTCCGCTATAAGATGGGTTTTGTGAAAATCCTTTCCTAAGGGGCGTTCCGGGGGCTTAAGGGGCGTTATACATAATTATTTCCATTTTTAAACTATTAGACGTACAGTCTTAAAATTTGGTAAGCGAATTCCTTTCATGGTGTAGAGATCCGCTACAAAATAGTTTTGGGGAAAATTGATCCCGAAGAATTACTGAGGGGGATTAAGGGCGTAATAGATAAATATTTCCGCTTTTCAACTAACAGAACCACCTGCTTGAAAATTAGAAGGTATGTTCCGTTCATGGAATAAAGTTCCTTTTACAAAGATTTTTGCGTAAATGGACCCCCAAAGGAGTGGGGTTGCGAGGGATTAAGGCGTGTTATAGAAAAATTTCTGTTTTTGAATATAACTCATTTACTTGAAATTTGTTGAGTACTTTTCTTTAGTTGAATAGAGTTCCACTAAGAATGGATTTTACGGAAATCAACTCCAGGGGGAAGTGGGGAGAGTTATTGGGCGTATTGGTAGACAAAATTCCCGTTTTTGAACTGCTAAGACTATAATAATAAAATTTGGTTTGCATGCTTCTTTTGTTGAATTGGAATCCGCTAAGAATGCTGTCAACGAGGTATTCATGATAAAAATTCCGTTTTTGCTCTGTTAAATTTAGACTTGAAATTTAGCACGCATGTTTATTTTATGGAGTAGAGATCCACTGAAAGCTGCTTTGGTGTAAATCCACTTGACTATTAGGTTAAGTGAGCGAAAAAAATCTTTCTACTTCTATTTTAGATATGAATAGAAATTAGATATTATAATTTATGTTCTTTTTGTATCAAGGGGCGAGAGTGTAACAGCTATAAATATGTTTTTCAATACAATCGAATTCTTAATGCTGGATATCAATAATTAATACATATGTAAACAGTATACATATGTACAACATTGTGAAATACCCAGTGAAGCGGGTGGGTAACGGCTAGTATATATATATGATTGAAAAAAATATAAAATACATCTGAAACATGAAAGAGTAAATAATAATAACAAAACTCACAAATCGCAAAACAATTTATTCAATATTTAAAAGGAAGAAAATAATAACTAAACAACAGTTGAAAAAGGCTTCCGTGGAACGTGTTTATTTCTTTAATAAATGGTTTTGGGTACACACACACACATATTTGATACATTATTCTGGAATTTTCTTCTAAAGATTTGTTTCCTTTTTAATGCATATATAGTGCATATATTATTTAATATATTTTCACCAATAAACATGTAAAAATATTTCAGTCGAATATTTGTGGTTAATTTTTAATTTGTATATACAGTTACTCTTTAATAATAAATTAATAATAATTGTATATAATATTGTACATAATAGGTAACTACATTTCTTCACTACTTAAAATATGGAATATAAATATTATTACTGCTTATTTTAGATCTTGAATAAATTCGCATTTATTTTACTGTGCAATTATTTTATTGTGTGTTTTCATTATAGCAACATGAATATTTAAGAAGATAATCTAATTGTTAATAAAATGCTGAAAATATTTTATTTTTACGGAAACATATTTACGTTTTCTTCAAAAATTAAATTTTTATTGTTGAAGTTGTAGTTATTTGAGAAGAAATAGTAATTACTTTTGCATCTTCAGCGGAAAACGTCTGAGAACAGTTCCTTTTATTTTTCGAAAAGAAATAATGAGATAAATGACGTAATTCCCACTTTTTTCAAACTGTTTTAAGACGGCGTTGAACCTACAGTTTTTTTGTTATTTTTATAAGGTTTGCTGTCTTATTTTTTGTTACTTCACTACGAAATTATTTACGTCATTGTTTAAGAATAGAAGTAAACAGATTTCTTGTTTGTTTGGGGGAGGGGGATTCGTATCGTTATTCTTAAGGGCATTTTAAAGGGAAATGTTTAGAATGTCACCATTTCTTAAAGAGATTTATTTGAAAACGCTATTGAAACTGTTACGCAGTTTTAACTTTAAATTTAAGATAATTGCTTGCTTTGCAAACTATTTAGTTGCCCTTTAGATAATTTTAATATTTTCTACCTATTTTTCAAAATTATTTCACTTAGCTCAATGTAGAATTTTGTAAATTTATCTAATTTAATAAAAAAAAAATCAGTTTTAGTCATAGTTAGACTTTCTGAGAATTCTAAATTTTCACAAATTGTACAAATTAAAGGCAAACTTCATATTTTTCAGACAAATTAGAATAAATTATGTAACCTATTTTAGAATCACATCTTAGTTTTATGCATATTAGTAGTAGAAATGTCGATTAAGATACAATTTTTTAATAGGATAATTGAAGAAAATGAATATCTTTAGAATAATTAAATAAATAAGAATTTAAGCGTGTAAGTATCAGCGTATTTTTTAATGTGAGAGTGTAAATTATATTTCCGTCACACTTTAAAGCTGCTCGAGAGCTATTGGCGACGTACCTCATAATTTTGAGTCATGCTCAAATGACGAGGACAACACTAAGTTGGCACCCCTACACCACACCAACGGAAGCACGTTTGAACCCTTGACATATTTAGCGTGCATCGGTGCTCTACACGGCTGGTCTTTAGTGGTACAAGGTCGAACCCGTGACTTGCCAGGCACGTGTCTGTAACCTTGATTACTAGGCTACCACGGTCACAAATTTTTTACACCATTTACTGAACTAAATCTTTACCTCTATTATTTTTCTTTAAATCTAATAAGACTCGCGATATAATTTTTTTTAAAAAAATGTCCATAAATATTTTTATTATTTTAATTTTACTAAGAATGCAAGAAATGAGCTTCCACTCAGTAAATATTTATAAATAAATATATTTTTCTATCGGATTAATTTAAGAAGTATGTGATTGTATTTTTCTTTTTCACACAGAAGAATAAATATTATATGTTCGATTTTTAAAACACTATCAATCCCATTTCCAGTTTAAACTCAAACAATCATTTTAAATTTAACATAACTTATGAATTTAAATCAAACAACAACTTCAAATGGAAATAACTTTTAGCCAACAATTGTTTTTACCATGTTGGAATAACTAATTTAAACTTAAAAAGGTTCCGAGAAACGAAATTAGTATCCTGAATATAGAAATAACAAAGTTTTTGGGTGAAAATATCGAGGTAATTTAAAATTAGTGTAAACTTTTAAGTAATAGCATCATGGATTATTTCAAATATTTACGAACAGAACGTCACTAAAATTAGTTCAAAAAGAGGATAAGGAGTAAAAACAAAATATTTTAAACTAAGTTGAACTTTCAGGGACATTCAAACAAACTCGCGCGCTACTAAAAACAAAATTACTTCCGTATAACAGGAATTCATACTCTACGATCCGAAAGCCTAAAAGTAGTTTCATCAAGCGAGAAAGGGGAAATAAATTAGCTCCTAAATTAAAACCTCCTTGCGAGAGTTCTACACGCTGCTTTCTGCGTCTACTTTCATTATAAAATCGACTACTCGCTTTTTAATTACAGCAGCATCTCCTTTTCACTCGTGGGATTTCTGGTAATTCATTAAGCAACAATGATTGCTCTGAGCAAGAATTTCTTTTGACCTTCTAAATAGGCTTTTATCGGATTTAATTAGTTTGGTGACTCCCCAGGAATTTTCTTTAATACAGCTCAAGATGATGCTCATTAGAAAAGGACCGCGTCAAATCTCATTTCCCCGTGTGGGGGTGGAGCAGTTAATATCACATCATTGCATTTTTTGTTAAATTAATGGAGAGTAAATTAGCAATTAGTATCCCCTTTTTTAATCCCTCATTATGTTATTTTGTGCAAGGTCGATTTAAGACTGACAACGGCGATAAAAGAGTTAGTGAATTTTTTTAAAAAAAGTTTTGATAATAACATACACGTTTCTTGCAACCCAGCAGTATATAGGCAAATATAGGGCAAAGATTTTGCTATTGTACTTCTGAGGTTTTTTACTTTTGACCTATACCAGCCATACTCAACCTGCGGCCCACCAAGCCTTTTTAAGTCGCCTGATCATGGTCCATTACGGTGAGAAATTTACTTATTTGTGAACATTGAATTAAAAATTTAGGGGGAATTCTTTGTCAAGAAATCAAACTTGCTTTTTGCTGTCGGTGTCGTACGGGTACCAATTGATATTCTTTTTCTATTTGCAACGGTTACGGTAAGTGATAACAGACAACAGTGGAATAGCGACAATTTTATGGATGGAACTAATTATGAACTATCTTTCATATCTTGCAAGTAAAAAATATTCCAAAAAATAATAATAATAAATCGTTTCAAGACGATTGGGAGGTTGACTATTTTGTGGTGAAAAACAAGAATGGTTAAGTAATTGTTTGATTTGTCACGATGGTGCTGTATTTAACAAATACTTATAAACCGGAATTATTCGATGATACTTTTCCTCGAAGATCTCTTTCAAGAGGTAATAAATAGGCTTGCTTGAATAATCTTTGCAACAGCAACAAAGTGCTTAGTCAGTGTTAATATCACAGCGGTAACAAAGACATCCTATGAAGTTTTTTATATTATTGATAATCATATGAAACCGTTTACTGATGCAGAAATTAGGAAGGAGTGTTTCTTAAATGCTTCTAATTTAGTATTAGTAACAAAAAAATGTAAACAAAAATAATAATGAAATGCAAAACAGGAGCTATAATATTTTGATCAATTTTTCCCACTTTAAATTCCCAGTGTTATCTAGTCTTAAAGCATTTCTCTCCCCCTTCCCCATTTATCCTCCTGTTGCGGTCCACGTGAAATAACTAACATATGAATGCGGCCCGCGTGAAATAGTTGACTTATATATGCGCCCCAGCAGAAAAAAAAAGGTTGAGTACCCCTGACCTATACTAGCTTGTTATATTTCTATTTATTGCTTTGCCTTATTAGATTTATGGTAGTTTCGTATACGATTACGAAAAAATATACCGTATTTACTCGAATCTAAATCGCACTATTTATGCAATGTTAATGCTACCGAAAATCGGGTGCGGCTTAGAATCGAAGGCAAAGCATTTGTTGGGGAGATTGAGTTTTAATCCATTTCAAAAGGGAAAATGTAACCATCCATTCTGACCACTCGTATGCAAAGACACCCGTGCAACTTTGAATTATTGCGTAGTACCACCTGGGATCGCCCGTCGACCTTTGACATCATGAGGGACCCTTTTCCCGCCAGGATGTAACGAGATGCTAAAAGGCGCCGGCCCTCTGATCCCCGAGCAGAGAGAGGGAGAACTGAAGAAAAATGTTTTGAACCTTCAAGTGAACGGTTGCCGAAATGGAACCCTCCTCTCACAAACCACTGTTTTGAACTCTAATAATCTTACAATAAGTTTAATGACTTCAATGAATAATCTGTAAATAAAAGCTGTGACGTAAATAAACAAATATTTAAATTAATCAATATCACGCTACCTTTATTTATCTCAAACGTCACAATATTTTGACTTACGCTACCCCGACTTAGAGTATTCGGAGTTACGTGATTTTCAAATCTCGTCGATTCGTCCTTTCTTTTCTTTCTTTCTTTCTTCGTGTCCCCTCCCATCACTGAAACTCAAGCTTAATCGGTGCCAGACCCTGATGAAATTAGTAATTTGGCTGAAGGAGTTGTAATAATAAATTAGAAAATAAATTTAGAAGTGGATAGTGATGACGTTCAAGAACTGCTTGATTCCCACAATCAGGAGTTGACGATGAGCTGATAGACATTGTGACGATTCCCTCCACTCAGCTGTGTGGAAATAATCATCATATGCGCATTTTGCAGCTGCATTTTGAAAGTTATTGTGTGGTCCCACCTGGGACCTCCCTGCAACCTTTGACCCACGTGGGACCCTTTTCCCGCCACTAGCCGGATGTAACTGGATGCAAAGTGGCCGACCACTGATCCCCTGAGCAGAGAGAATCAGAGATTATTTGAAACTTTCTAAATGAGCAGTTCCCGAAAAGAACTCCTCTCTCCCAAACCACATCATTTCAACTCTATTAATCTTTTAATAAGTTTAATAACTTCAATATATAATCTGTAAATAATAGACGTGACGTAAATAAACTAAATGTTTGAACTGATCAATATAACGCTATCATTCTTTATCTCAAACGTCACAACATGCATGAGCAAGAGCAAGGCATTGAAGAACTTGGGTCTTTAGACCCAGTTCAACCAAAAGATTGAATGGCAGTTGGTAATTTGACAGAGGGCCTCAGGTTAATTAAAAAACTGTTACAAATTGCAAAAAATACATACTCCAACGATGAGCCTATTTTTTCAACAAAACAAGGGGAAAAATTATCAGCATGCTACGAGGTAATTTTACGGGATAAAAAAAAATCTTTGAGCCGGCATACTACTTTGTTAGATTTTACGAAATCTTCTACATCAAAATAACTTCGGCTTGCGATTTTGTATTTGTGTTACCTGTAAGGTTTTATTAAACATTTTTCTTCTGAATTACTATTTTCTTTCATCTCCAGCCTCAATTAAAAATAATTTATATGCTCCGACTTACACGAATTCGACTTACGTTGTTATCAATCAATCCCATCTTTTGCATAAGTTCGGTGTATTACTGAAATTAAAAAATTCAAAGAGTCGCCCATCCGGTATAGTGGTTAGCAACGCTGACAGCTGTGCCGTTGGGCCTGGGTCCCAATCCCGGAGAAGATATGGATGTAAACAAGTGTATACTGCCTTCGCGGCATGAGGGTACTTTAAATAGGCGTCGAGCCGCAAGTCCTCTCGTGAGGTTGGTGGAAGCGATAGAGAGATGGGAGGTCCCCGACCTCCCTCAAAATTGGGGTGCAAAGGAGCAAAATCGTCCTGTCGCCTGTAGGTGCTCAAAGCAACGGCTAACGACAGGCGTCACTTAGCTCTTTCGTGGGTCTTGATCTGGCTTTTGCCCATCAGGTGGCATTAGTAACAGCAACAAAAAATTCAAGGAATTTTGTAAACAATTTTTTTAAAGCTCTTTCTTATCGATTTCAGGTCAATGTTAATAACACCTAATCTCCACTCCAGCGAAAAAATCCAATAATATCAGAAAAAGGAAGAGAAAAGAATGTAAATTTAAATCACAAACTCATTTAGTATGGATGACATTTTATCTATTTGAATCTCATTAACTTCTAAAATCTTCATTCTTTTAAACAACCCATTAACCTACATACATCACACATACATCACGAAAGGATACAACCTCACTGCCAATAGAACCCCTCGAACATCTGCGAATTCTAGTTAAAAACCCATGGATCTCAAAGAGAAATAAATGTTCACAGTCGTAAATGATGTTTGTCTTCTTTGTTTTATTTGTACAAGAAGCATATGTGAAACTCGATAGTAATTAGAGCACAGTGTGGTTTCCCATCGCTTTCGAGTCATGGTAAAGAACACAAAAGCAGGCAAAGACAGATACAAAAAGCCTCAAACACTGGGTTACCCCGAGTGTAAAAATTCGGTTAGACCAAAAGCTGCACCTGGTTTCGGTTCAGTGAAAGGCTGGTTAAACCGTTTATCTCGGCGGGAGGAGAGGGTGTCTTCCTTAGGGAAATAAAATCCGGTATATAAAAGTTTCAATACTAATAATCGTGTCTGGTATGAAAGTCTTTTTGTTTGTTTTGTTTTCGAAGCGGAGGAATTAATATTATTATGATTTATATTTGTATATTAAAAAGAAAGGTAGCATTCGTTCCATTATTTCTACGAGGATATTGCGTTTTTTACCTGTATAGCTACACTGTCCTGGTTTAATTTGTGTTATTTTCCGCTTTGACACGGTTTTTCAAAATGATACTCTTAAAAATTTTCCTTTCTTTTATTTTTAGTATTTAGATATATTTTTTGGGAGTAATTGCTTTTTTTATAAGATAAGATGGACTTAAATGATCGAGGAAACAAATTATGGAATACTTGTCACCGAATACCGTTTTATTAGTTGCAGATGTTTATTGCTGATTGTCAGAGATTAAAAAAAGAGATTTTTTTAAAAAGATAAATTGCTTTCTCTAGCGTTATTTGATGATTTGGGTTAACAACAATTTTTCAGGATTATTTTCAATAAATAGTTTCGATTTCCTGTAATGATTTTAGGCAAGGTGCTAACTTGAAATAAATAAAGCTGCAATCTAGAGATATAAACAGTAGGTTACTAAAAGATTAAGAGTAAAAGTTTTCACTATTCATTGTGACTTTAAATAATTTAATTTTATAATTGCTCTATAGAGTTTTTTTTCACTGATATTATATAGACAATTCATATTGTTCAAATGCTTGAAATTGCTACTTATCCTTAGGAAAAATGCTCATTTTTCCTATCCTTTTATAGGTCAAGTAATTTTAAGTAAAATCATAAGAAATTTAGAATTTTGTCTAATTTTGATATCGGGGCCAGCTCTCAGGCGGGTTTCCCCTCAACTAATATCTGGGGTTTCTTTGTGTTTTTGTTTTACATGAGAATATTGCCTTTTGAATGCAAATTAGCGCATAACAATTTAAACAGATCTGGAGGGAAGAGTGAGATAATTTATGTGAGAATATCACAAAGTGTGTGTGTTAGTGTACATCAGTAAAATGGACGGTGCTTGTTTTACAGGTATTAATTATGGCATTGACTTAGGAGAGAGTTTTGGGGTTTATTTGAAGATAATTATGCATACTTCAAGTTTAGTTGCGACGAGTTTCCAATTTAAAAATAAGTGATACATATAATTCATTCGGTTCGGTTAGGCAACTATCTCCATGCGTATAACATTACGTGGTCCGTCGCAAAAAGCCCTCGTGTAGCTGAATAGTGCGACGTCAATATTCAATCAATCCATGCGTATAAGTATAATTGGTATCTTGATTAAGAATAAAATAGATAATAAAACTTCTATACTATGCCTGTGTTTAACGCTAATCTAAGCACATCTAATACGACACAAAATTAGGAATCCGAAATGAAACAAAATCATAAATAAATTTTTAGAAAGTTACAAATCATTAATTAAACCAATGTATTTACTAATATCGTGATTTAGTTTCCTTTAAGCAATTGATAGTGTAAAACTTATGAACAGTGTCCATTTTTTTAATGATTGTGCATTTATAATTAGTTACTAAATCTAAAAATTTTTGACTTTAGAATTTAACTAAAGGAAAACAAACACAAAGGTAATTGTATAAATATAGAGATAATTAATGCACGTATCACTGTCTCTCTGGGTGTTGCCTTCTCAAATAAAGCTCGATGAATACAAAACCAAATTTTAAATCAAAATCAAAATATTTCGAAGTGCCTAGGAGTTATATTAAATTTAAATGAAAAAGAATTTAATAACTACTAAAAAACATCTTAATATTTATTGTCATTAATTTTAAAACAAATTGTTGTGATTAAATTATTTTTGCAATGAAATCTACTTGAAAATGTTATAATTATGATTATGAAGGATTTTATTGGGCTTATTGTTTTTATAATTATTAATTTTTGTAGAAAAATTTCTTAAAAATTTGTTATTGCACTAATTAGTATATAACAAAGTTTGCAGAATTATTTTCTACACAGATATATAATCAAAACTATAATATTACACTCCCCCAAAAATAAATTATTTCACTGAATAAAGCAAATAATGACTGCTTACAGTTTATTTAGTTCGTAATAGATATTTAATCAGTTTTCGTTATAAAATCGTTGCTAAATTTTTGAATGAAACAATAATTGAGCATGCCTTCAAGCATGAAGCTGTTGCTGTTTAATCCCCATTCACAATTTATGGTTACACATGGTGTCATTATTAAACAAGGTAGACAAACCTGTATAATCCTGGAACTATGACACATGGAAACCTATTACTCGAAAATAATTGTTTGACATTTCCCCTAATCTCTGTTATTTAGATTCCGAGATATATTGATTATAAAATATCCAATCACTCACCAGATGGATGAATCGAACAAAAACAATTTTTAGCTAAAAAAATCAAGAATTGTTTCGGTATGCAAATTATTTATTGTTCTGAGGAGATCGTTAACTTGTAACATTTCGACATTTTCAACACGTCAGTGAAATGTAAAAGTATCGCAGCTTTCATTCACTAGATAGTAGGTCTCTTTTTTTTGGATTAGGAAAGATTGCAAATGGTCTCTTCAAGAAGTTTTTCTTCCTTCCTTTTTTTTTTTTAAAAAAAAAAATTCATTGAAAGCATTGCTGCATTTTAAAGAGTAAAAAGACTTGTTGCGAGGTTATTTAAATTCAAGAAGTTGAATACAAAATAAATAAATAAATAAAAGGAGGACGTTGTTTATTTGATTGATTTGATTATAAAGTCTGTTTCTGAATGTTTTTCAAACGAGCCCTTTCAAATGGTAGTAAGTATAAGGAAGAGAAAAGATCTGATTCACACACACCTTGATTGCTTGTTAATGTCATACTTTCAAACCCCACAAGAGCTACTGGTGCCGTACATTGTAAATGACGAGGATGATACCTGAGCTGGCTTTTTCTACAATTTCACACCTTGCCAAAGGAAAGGCTTTGAGATCGACAGATTTAAACATTTTATCGATACTGGTACTCGGTAGTCATGGGTGTTCGGCTCCTCTTGGTACGAAGAAAAATTGTGAATGGATATGTATCAATTAGGATTCGACATAAAATTGCAATATTACAATCTTGAGATTTGGCAAGAATGTTTCTTTTAATGAGTAGAGATCCACTGAGAATGGGCTTCCGAAATATTAGAATTATAAATTTGAAATTCGGTAAACGTGTTTCCTTCTCGTTGAATAGAAATCCACTAAGAACTATTTTTGCGGAATTCAACACACAAAGGATTTTCCAGGAGTTACTGTGGCATTATAGATAAAAAAATCCAGTTTTTGAGCAATTAAACCTAAATACTTGGGATTTGGCAAGCATGTTTCTTTAAGTGAGTAAAGATCTGCTAAAAATGGTGTTTGCGGAAATCGATTATGGTGTGTCTACAGGGTCGTAAATGAAAACAAAAAATACTTCTTATCATAGAACTTCCTTTCCTTTTTAAATTAAGAGGCTAATGTTATAAGAATATTTTTCAGTACTATCGAAGGCTTAATGCTAGAACTAAGACAGCAATAATCTAAAAAGAAGGCATATAGTATTACTAATTCAAGAAATACAAAAACGAAGGAGGGAGACAACGACTAGCACACATACAGGGATTCTGTTGTAATATTTTTTAAATTTATATATCTTGATTTAAAATTTTGCTTAGATATCGTTCAATTTTTGGATTGATTTCTTTTTGCATTTTTATCAGTTCAATCAATGCGTAAGCAATTGGTTGGCCATACAACGGAAGGATGGTAAAAATAGCGGAATGTGAAATTTTTTTTTTTGGAAAAACTACTTCAGTGAAATTAAAAAAATAACTTGTTTCTTTTCCACGTACTACATAGTGAAAGTGTTATTTATTACATTTAAAATGTGTCGAATCAAGGCCATAAACAACGTAAGGTACTATGCATACCTTATTTAACTGCATAGAACAGGTACTGCATTTTAAATTATCAGCTCTACTCGTTTACCTAACAGAAGCAGAATAAAGGTGTGAGGAGGAAGTGAACGCAATTACTTTTAAAAAAAGTTGAAAAAGCATTTTCAATTGAAGATAAGAGACATTTTAAAACTTGTCTTAGAGATATACTTTATGGGTTTTCTTCGCAATTAAATAACACCATGAATAGAGTATAAAACTATTAAAATACGTATCTTATATACGCGACTGAGTTATAAATTAGCTATTATTACCTTGAACCTCTACAACGGTACAAATTGATACAATTAATTTGAATAGTATAACCTAATCAGAGAGCACATGTTTTGAAGGTGACAGGCACAACTTTAATTTAATTCATTAATTTATTTTTCTCTTTTCGTTAAAAAAAATCAAAAAGTTTCAAGAATTTGCTTTAATTTTTTTAAAAACTGTCGGTGCTGAATTTTTCACAGTTATTTTTTTATTATACTGTCTACTGTTGACAGATTAATGATATCTTCAAATCTCCCGATTTTTGCTGCAACCGAAGCTACACATTAAATAGCGTTACCATTTAACGACGATAAACTCATGTCCAAAATTAAGGTAACAAATATAAAACCTAGGAAAACTGAAGAACTATTCTCTGTGTGATGCCATGAAATTTAGCACAGACACATATTACAATGTGCAAAAGAATATTTCAACATAGGCATATGAAAAAGATTTTAGTTGCATACTGAGATACAAGACATATAAAAAAAGGTGAAATCCTGAATAATAGATAAAGCATTTACCTTTGAAAAAAAAAGTCTGTCTAATACGGAATGGGTCCACCGTGCACTTCTGTACAAGCCTCACAACAAACTGCCAAGCGTAAAAGGGGTGTAAGTAAATGTTTATGGCAACAAAGCCCATTCGTCCAATAACGCGAGATTAACTCCTCGGGCGTCCTGGGAGGGGAGAGAGAAATGGCTCTTACTAGACCAGGGATGGCGAACCAGAGGCACGCGTGCCATCAATGGCACGCGATACAATATTTTGGGTACGCCAGTGATTAAAATGGTTTTAATTTTATTTCAAAGTAACAAAGTTCACTATGAAGTATTTTGAACAAACGCGAGTGATCGGCCCCGGGACGGTGGTGAGCACCCACGTTTGTTATTGTCTTGCCTTAGTTATGTCGTGGACTACAGTTGATTATGATCCAAAATTTATCTACATATAAAGAGTGTTTTTTTCCAGGTATAGAAGTTTAAGTTGGCATTACTTTCCAATATGGCGACCGATTTAACTGCTGTCAAGTGATTTATTCTCAGTTTGGTTTGGCAATTCATCATGAATAGACTCACGCCTCATAGAGATTCGTCGAATGGGCCCAAAACGAGATTGCCGTTGTTCCCGATTTTCATAAGCGAATTTTTTTTAGCGATGAAGTGCACTTCTGGTTGAATGGCTACGTCAACAAACTAAACTGCCGCATTTGGAGTGAAGCTAATCCGCAAGTGTATGTCGAAACACCGTTACATCCATAAAAACTGACTGTTTGGTGCGCTTTATGGGCTGGTGGAATCATTGGTCCGTAATTCTTCAAAAACGATGAAGGCCACAACGTTACAGTCAATGGTGATCGGTATAGAGCCATGATTACTAACTTTTTCATTCCTGAATTGAACAATCATGATGTCCAGGAGCTGTGGTTCCAACACGACGGCGCAGCATGTCACACAGCTCGTGCCACAATCGATTTATGGAAAGACACGTTTGGTGACCGCCTAATTTCACGTTTTGGACCTGTGAATCGGCCTCCAAGATCTTGTGATTTAACACCGCTAGACTATTTTCTGTAGGGCTATGTAAAGCATTGGTCTATGCGGATAAGCCACAAACGCTTGACCATTTGGAAGACAACATTCGCCGTGTTATTGCCGATATACGGCCACAAATGTTGGAAAAAGTCATCGAAAATTGGACGTCCAGATTGGACTACATCCGAGCCAGCCGTGGCAGTCCTATGCCAGAAATCATATTTAAAATGTAATGCCACAAGATTATCTTTCGAATAAAAAAAGTTCATGTCAATCGAATAATACATTGTTGTTTTATTGCAATTTAAAGTTCTATACCTCTAAAAAAAACACCCTTTAGCATAGTCAATTTCGTTGACACAACTGCATTTTAAGGTTTATTTGTGCTACATTTACGATTTTTAATTTATTTAATACGGCTAGTTCAGCAAAAGAAAAATTGCAAGATAGTAAGTGTAATGGAGAATTTCAAACTTGGTGAATCTAGAAATATGGCATTAGTTAGCAAAGGCGGCAAAGTAGTGCGTGTTTTGTGTTCTGGGACACAGAGCATCGCGTCTGTGAAACGGCATTCTGAAACAAATGCTCTTGTAAAAAAAGTGAACCACAGCAAAAATAATTGATTGCTTCGAAATCCTTTGGCAGATGACTCCAATGCAGCAGGCATTCTACAAAAAGTAACATTTTACAATCCTAATATAAGTTATTTGCCATCCAATCTGAAACCACACTAATGCTACTTTAATTCAAATTACATGTATAACTAAAGAGTTTTGAGTTGTTAGTGTTTAGTTTCATTACTTTTCCAATAGTCACGTCAAAATGATTTGATGGCAATCAATGGCACGTTGATCGATAAAGGTTTGCTACCCTTGTCCTAGACCCTCACTAAACATGTTCAATTGGTTTGAAATCCGGAGGCTAACTCACTGGGCCAATATGCTTTTCTTTTGAGAAATTAATTAACAATGTGAACTCTATGTGGCCACGCATTATCGTCAATAAAATTGTAGAATCCGGCCAATAGCACCTGGAGACAACCTCACAAGGGATCAAGGACTTCATCCCTATAGTGCTGGGCGTTGACAGTACCCGCATCGAAGACGTACAGTGGTGTTCAACTGCCCTACATCTTGCCTAGCCGGAAAAGGATTTCTTTGCCACCAAAAGTGTCAATTTCTGTTGCGTAGGAGGGATGAAAGAGAGCTCGACTTTCTTTCCAGATGAATACTCGACAGTAATCATTCTGTCCGGTGAATCTCAACTCATTACTGAAGAGAATACTCCCCTATTCTTATAATGTTCACGACTGATGTTTTTGGCACCACATTATCCGGTTTTTCCTGTTGGATGCCGTCAAAAGGACATACATGAGGGAAGTAAATGCCGCAGGCAGAAAAGGTCAGTCTCTGCTAGACACATGTGGACTGTTTGCCTAGAAATTCTTTCAGACGCAACATCAAGGTCAAAAATCAATCGGAGAAGTTGTCCACTTATGTCTTCATGCACTCAATGCAAAGTAGCGATCCTGCGTTGATGTTGTTGTTCTTAGTGATGACATGTGACAGCCTTAGTCGGGCTTTCTGATGACAATACCACTTTTTTGGAATTGTTTTTATAGCTGGGAGGCCACTTTCGGTGCTACTTGTAATCATCGAGCCACCTCCTCTTGAGACTGGATTGAAGACTGGCAAAGGCTCTCCCTCTCAAGGAATCCTTTAGACCAAAATCCCCATATACCGGTCGTAATCCAGCAGTTCTACAATTATTTTCCTAAGCCGAAGGTCGATATTGTACTACTCGTTCTTCAAGATATACAAAGTGTAAATTCTATTACTTTTACTGGTAGCAATTTAGAATTATGTCAAAAATCTTGTTTGTGACCTTCATTTTTGACATGAGTGTATAAAAAGGGTGCATATGCAAATATGGGAGTTTTTGTACATGGGAACCCTTGTCTCCCTGTTTTCGTTCTGCTTTTGTTTTTAGCAAAACCTAGCTTACACACTTACCCACCGGTTTTCGGTTTTGCTTGATGAATGTTCATTTCTCATTAGTAGAAAATTAAACTTTATATATATATATATATATATATATATATATATATATATATATATATATATATATATATATATATATATATATAGGTTGTAAAAAGAAATCCAATACTTTTGCATGAAATTCAAGACTTTATTTAACATGTTTCGGATTGTCCAATTTTGGTCAAATATGCACCGTTTTCTTATATAATTTGTTGTCGTTTTAAAGGTAGCTTGATAATGCCTCTCTCATAGAAGTCTTTGTCCTTATTGGCGAAAAACTCTAGTAATCGATTTTTGCAATCTTCTCTTGATCTCAATTTCTTATCACTCAGGAAGTTTTGCAATGCGAGAAAAGGTGGTAATCGCTTGGTACTAGATCCAGACTATATGGTGGATGCATTAAAACTTCCCAACTAAGCTCTCAGAGTTTCTAATGAGTCACTACAAGCATGTGTGACATGGCGTTGTCCTGATGGAACACAGCATCTATTCTGTTGGCCATTTCTGGTCAATTTATAGTTTCAAACGGCTTAGTTGTTGACAGTAGAGATCTGAAATTAGTGTTTGGCCATACGGAAGCAAATCCTAATAAATGATTCCTCTCCAGTCCCATCAAATACACAGTAGAACCTTCCTGGCCGTTAGTCCTGGTTTGGCCACTGTTTGAGCTACTTCACCACGCTTTGATCACGATCGTTTTCACACGATATTATTGAATGTGACCCATTTCTCCTCCCCAGTCACCATCCGTTTAAGAAATGGGTCGATTTCATTTTGTTTGGCCAAGGCTTCACAGATGAAAATTCGATCCGTCATGTTTTTTGGTGTTAATTTGTGTGGCACCCAAACATCGAGCTTCTTTTTGAATGCAACTTTGCGCAAATGGTTTAAAGCTGTTTTATGGTCAGTCTTTAACTCCTAGGCAATGCTACGACTACTAATGTGCCGGTCAACTTCGATTTTTTTGTGATTTTAGCGACATTTTCGACGACGGGTCTGCCCGTGCGAGGTGCATCTTCAGCATCAAAAATGCCTGAACGGAATCGACGAAACCAAAATTGCACATAAGTAGCTGTTACAGTATCGGCACCATAAACATCATTCACAATTTCAGCCACCTGGCTTGTATTTTCACCTTCATCAAAGAAAAAGGGTAAAATTTACCGAATTTTCTCTTTGTTGACTTCCATTTTTAACACCCAGTAACTCCCAGCTGAATGGACCAAATAAAAAAAAAGCAAAAGTATTTTTTAGTGTGAAATGTCACCTTGACAACGAGCATAAATTTGAAATTGTTTGATCGATACTTCATGAGATATCGACACTACAGCCATCTACGGAAAAACTAATGGATTTCTTTTTTCCCAACCTAATATATATATAGTAATTTTGACAAAGAAGAGATTTTCTACAAAGTTCTTCAATTTTTTTTATTTGTTTTGAATCTCCTAAAGTTAGGTATATATTCAGTCGACTTTAGTGTAATTTTTTATAATATACTTAAGGTTTAGAAAACAGAGTGTTGAATTGACTTTTCTATATGTAATAGGAATCAAATTTAAATTTAATTATTAGTGCAAACATGAAATACATGAATACAGCATTTACGATATAATTGATAGAGGAACTTTTTCAGGAAGCTTGGAAGTTTGAGATTCCCAACATTATATAATATTCTGACAACGACTGTTTCTGCATTGAGACACAGAAATAAACATATTTTCGATAGTTCTTAGTTTTTAAAGGAATTGGAAATGTTATTTTGTGTAAAGTTTTAAAGAAATTAAGAATTGGAGCACGACTGTCTTGATCGCGTCCTCTACCTTAATCCCTATTCCATAATCACCAGCATACATATAAATGTCTCTCGGATGTGCTTTAGTCGTTTTGTTTCACTTACAATTTGACCTCTCTTTCGAAAGTTTGCCAACCCCTGGCTGGTTTGTTTATTATCATTGCTAAATTCGGAAACATTTTGCATTAAGATTACAACAGATTTGCACTAAGAAGAACAAACGTATCAATGCAGAACAAACGTAGTAATTTAGAAGATCCAATAATTCTACTCTAGTAAATGAAACTTGTTGATAGCTAAATGACATCGAAAATTAGCCATAAGTGGCGCATCGGTTCTTCTTTCTTTCAAAAACCTTTTAATTTAAGGATTGTAAGTCCCGAGTCCTTATTTTTAGTGGTAAATAACGACCTTTCCCTAGTTCTGGATGGATGTTGATTACTCTCGATAAAAAATAATAATCCCGTTTTATTAGGTTGTAAAAATAAACGATTCGATGGAATATTCGTGACTCGGAGTCTAAAATACTCGATTCTTGTTTTACGACTGTCAGACTTGTGAACAGATGACTGATACAAAAATTGCCGATCGTATCCAAAGATAAGGGGCGAGGTGGAACATACCTATTCTGCCGATTCAGAAGTTTTATTTTCTTTTTTAAGTGCTTTCACAACTTTTTTTACGCACTTGCCGGCCTTGATGCTTATCGTGCGCGAAAGTTTAAAATGAAGTCTGGAAAACGGATTCGGAAATCTTAAAGATGGAATGTTTGATTCGAAACATTTAGCGAGTGAGTTATTATTTTTTTTTCTCTCATCCAATTAAAAGACGCATTTGTAGCTAATTTGGTAGTTAAAAAATCTATGTTTTGAAGAATCCAGATTAAAATAACGTTACATTCAGTTTAACTTGGCTTCACTTTCTTTAAAAATATTTTTTTTTTGAATAGAGAAATATTACTATTTTTAAATATTAAAAATAACTAGAAATTTTATTTAATTATTATATATTCTCAATTTAGATTCTTAACTTGGTGATATTACCAAAATGCTGAGTACTAAAAATATTCGATTCCAAACTTGGCGTACTTATGTTCTAATATCCAGTTATTTGGTTTGTTTTTAGTTCATTTACGTACATTATAAAGGTCATAGTTTCTTAAGGACTTCATTAATTTCTGGAAATGTGGATACAAAAACTTTCCTTGCCATGCAATATTTATACTAGCAGTTACACTACCACTTTTATGGCATTGTAGGACTATACATTCTTCTTAGGTTATTGTTTTCAAAACCCTAGCGTAAGTCTTCGATTTATTGAAAAATATACCTAAGGAACTCACTTGAATTTATAAAAGATACGTTGCTGTGCCTCCCTCTCTCCCTACTGTAGTCGATTTTCTCAAATCCCAATTTAGAGAATCTCTACTCAATCAAACATGCGTCGAATTCGAAATCTGTAAGTCTAACTGTTCACAAATGAATTTTTTTTATCTATACTTTTGTTATCACACCTGCAATCCCGCTTTCCCCGCAACCTCCCTCGGAGTCGATTTTCGCGGCGAAACTCGTTTCTGGTGGATCTCTACCTAAACAAGTAATATAAAAAAAATGTAAGTCAATTCCTATTTAGATCAACAAAGAAAATTTTTATTTTACCTACTTTTTAATAAATAGTTATAATTAATATAAATATGTATATACATAGGACAGAATCACAACATTTAGTGGTAATTTATTTTTATTCATTATCATTACAGTATCGTATTGTCATCTAAAACAATCGTGTCTATAAAATTTCAGTTCAACTGAATGCTTTAAAACGTAAGAAATTTTTTTTTTAAGTTTTGACACAAAGCGCCAAAAGGGTCGCTATGTCGCCAAAAAGGATGCCAACGTGGCTGTATTTCTAAATCTTTGAATAATTAGCTTTAATCAATTAATTTTTATTAATTATAATTAAATTACCGTATTGTCATTCAAAATAATCATGTATGTAAAATTTCATCTCAATGGAGAGCTTTAAAATGTATTTTATTAACGATTGAAAATTTCCCCAACATAAATAAAAAAACAAATAAATAAATCTATAGAGAGTGTGAGTTAATAGTAGGAATTGAAAAAACACAACAATAACAAAAAAGCATGCCCACCAAATTTCAAATCTCGAGGTCTAACAGCTCAATAACGGAAATTTTGGTCTATAATTTCCTATGGGAGTCGAAATTTGTAAAACTCCTTCTAAGTGGATGATTGCTCACTAAAAGGAATACTCCTGCCAAATTTCAAGACTGTCGGTTTAATAATTATGGAGATTTCGTGAGGAGTGAGCGAATCTCCCTTGTCTTCTACAAATCCTCCTTGAGGAACTGATCAAAAATGGTTTTAGTTGTGATAAAATCTGAAGCTTCAGGAGCAATTCAAATCCTGGATTGGAGTCTTCATTTTCTGGGACATCATAAGACTTCTTTTCCTACGCAAAAGTATGCCCCGGGCCCCTAAGCAAATGTGGACCCCAAATATGACCCTTAAATTAGGTGATACATAGCATACTTGTCAAATACTCATACAAACCGAAACCCAAACCAAATGAATGTGCATGATTTATAATCGCAGAACCCGGCTTGACCGACTGCCACCTTTGACTGAACGTATATGATGGTAGGCCTAGGCCTATTCATGGGCAATGGTCATCACATGTAGCGAGTTGACATATCGTCCAAAATTCCGAGTTTTTCGAAGAATACAACCAGAAAAAAACATTTAACCCTTGAAATTATTCGAAATCATTATCTTATTAAGGCTGAGTTGAGAACGAGACGAGCCCCCCACCATTGTGGCTGAGGTCAGGTTTCAGGCCCAAATGGCTTAGATCAGCCCAATCGGCTTAAGACGTCCCTGTTCATTTTACTAAAGACTTATTCTGTATATAATACACATTACATCAATTTAACCTGCAAAAGTGCCTTCTCTAACGCAGTCCAGAAGTTTGGTGATGAAGGTACAAGCTCAAATGCTCGCCCTGTTTCTTTGATAGTTGTTTTAAATTAGGAAACCTCTTCGAGGGACTTTAAATGAGGTTAAATAACAGAAGGGAAAAAAGTTATCCTTTATTAAACCTTAACTTAGGTAGATGCAACTCCTAAACGTGACTCAGGGGACAATTAGTAACCACACGCAACTCTACTTAAAATTAACGATTTAACAAATAATTTATTCTTAAATCTCTGACAAAGTAGTCTTTAATTATTCGAGCAAAATCTCCGCTCTATCCCCATCATCGAAACTGTTATCAAGCGAATTACCATCGTTTTTTAAGTATTTAGTTTCTGAAGCCTATTAGTGCATTTAATGACTATGTCAAGTTAACGATTTGCTCTAAGTTTCATAGTTAAAACATAAGTCTTCAACAAAATCGACTTAGGAATTGCTCTGCAATTTTAGAACAATTTCCATCTTTAAATCCTACTTTGAAAATGTCGTTTTTCGTCTACATATAAGGCATTTTTTATTTCAAAATCTTATAGTTTACACATTTGTCTTTCCAAAACAGTTTTTCTTTTTCCTTTACGCGAAATAGAAATAAAATTATAGTGATTTTAAAAAACATCATTCTATACAAATTGGCAGTAAGATAAAACTTTAAATGAGTTTTTCTCAAAATTATGTTTTCGAAAGAAACTCATTACCAGATACATAATATCTCAAGAACCAAACCAGATAACGTTTTGAAATTTTGTGGGAATGTTTATATTATACTATTTTTCATAAAGTGGACCATAAGTTTTGTTGTAGGTTAAATATTTTTTATTTAGGGTAGTTTTTATAAAGAAAAGACTTTAAAAATATCAAAATTTTCATATTATTATGCATTAATTGTCTGTAATTTTTTTTGTATTTTAAAGTTTCTCTTAGATTTTGCTTCATTTTGAAGAGCATCATAATATGTATCTTGTGTATAAAGAAAATTATGATAATTGCATTAGAAATTTTTAAACAGTGTTACCCTTTTTAGTAAAAATAAGGTAAAATTTCCTTGAAAGCAGCCAATTTTTCTAAAAATACAATATTTATTTAAAAATTTATATATATATACACACACACACACACACACATATATATATATATATATATATATATATATATATATATATACATATTTTTTTCATTTTTCTTCATAAAAACACTCAATTTGTTTTCATAAAAAAATTGGGTTCGAAGGTTGGCAGTCACCTTGAATATGAACTTAGAATCTTTAATGTAAATGCTAAAAGTATGAAGTGTTAAAATTTTTGTTTCCTGTTTTACAGAAGGTTATTCGCACTTTATCGAAACGATTTTCTAATTTATTTTTGCGTTTGCATTTTGGATAAAACTTTGGCAACTGCAGAATGATCGTTTGCTTATTGTTGTTGTCGTATGTTTTTGTCTTGGGATACCTATGAAATACAAGTGAAGAACAGAAAGCATACAAACAGAAGAATATAGACATTTATCACAAATGATGGTCCCAGCACAGAACAGAAGGGATGCGCTGCTTTCCATTACAGGCGAAAGTCCGACTTCTTTTCCCGAAGAAAATACAACCATGCTTTACCCGGGATTCGAACACGAACCCACTCGGTTACAAGCCGAAGGTCATATCCACCGTACTGGCTGAGCGGCTTTCTTTTGATTATAATGTAAAATAAAGGATTCATTTTGTAAAGTGCTCCTAAAATGAATAGATGGCTCGAAGGTTACGTAACTACAATATCTGAGGAAAAATATTCGTATTAACAAATTATAAAGCGGTGAAAAAACCTAGGTTATTGCATTAAAAAGAAGGTATTTATAATATATTAAATTTAAAAAGGAAAAACGTACAGCTGAGAGTAAACATGAAAACATTGTGACGGGCTCACGCGTCTTTTCTTTAACATGTCCTTTGGGTTCTTTGGGCCAGAATTAATGGCAACACTTTTCCAACCAAATCCAAGAAGTGAAGTGTGAATGAAAGATGCAAATGAACAAACGTTTAAATATCAGAACTTAGAGTAAGCGAGTGGGCAATGTAAGGTAATGTTTGACAATTGATGTTAGTTTGTGGCAGTTGATGGTTATTACAGTTCGTGGTTCAAGTCTGAATGAGTTTTGCGTGACGTGAATACAAGTTATTAGTGAACGAATGTATAAAACGGCCAAGTTGCACAAAGACAAGATTAAGCATAGAACAAGATTGATCGTTGCTCCAAGCAAGGTAGGATTGATTATTTAATATTAGAATCGGAGATTTGGCGGTTCACTTATTGGTACTGGTCTGAATTAGATTAAGTCTTATTATAAATATATATGTATATATATTGTGTGTTGCGTATTTTGCCATCGTAGATTCTCTCATATTAATTATTATAATTTAATTTGTTAAAGGTTTAAGTTGAATACCTTAATAATGTCATATTAAGATAATGTTTGATCCTAGTCCTTTCGTTAATCTTACGCCTTTAGCTCTCGCTGATACTTCGAGAGATGTTCTTCCGAGGGGAGGAACATCACAACATGATCATGAAACTTCATCCTAAGACTGTTCGAACACAAGCAATTATCATGAAAGTGAATCAATGCATCGAAACTACAAGTCTTCCGGTACTGTAAGAAAAATCATTGATAAAGATTTAAAATTTAAAAGAAGTTTAAACCAAAAGTTCTGCTTTTGCTAAAACATATTTCTGAATGAAAAACAAATCGTAGAAAATTATATGAAAAACACCTAGCTGCTGAAAAAAGGAAATTTGTGGTAAAACTCGATAAAGTATGGGTATATTTAAGCGACTGAAAAGATGAATTTTCTATTGCTCAATTGACTAAAATGACCGCACGAAATGGTTTCGTCTATATCCATAAAGTTTCAAAAGGGGATTCTTGATAACTGCAGTACTTTGTAACAAAGGCTAATTAAAAATCAAATAAGTCTCAAGTAAAGCCAAGTGTGGTGTTCTTATTAAGTCCATGTAATCGTTTTTAATTAAACGAGAGGCTCTCATGGTTGACAGCAAAGAGTTTTCTTTTGGTAGGCACAATTCTAACGTTTATTTACACAATATAATTTCTAAACTAAAAACTATTTTCTACGAAAACCGCTACATTCTGCTCGCTCGCTTCGTTACATCTCGTTTCAGTTCTTTCGACCCTTCTTAGTCCTTTGTTTACCACAGGTCGCTTCACACAGCGGGCGCTAGAAAGCTCCACACCAATATTAATTCATATTAAAATATTTTAGAACCAATTGTTGAAGAAGAAATTCCAGCCTTATATGAAAATGATAAAGTTGAGCTTCATTTGGACAAAGCCTTTATTCGCACGTCTCAGTCAAATGCCACTTATTTAGCAATCAAAAACATGAATACCATTATACCAATAATACCATTGGATGAAATACCTGTAAAATTACCTGATGCTTCTCCAATGTGGACTTTTGTGATTTCGGTTTGTTAAAACGAGCCTTAGGAAAACGTCACCCAAGAACACTGAACGGACATTGGAAAATTCTTCTAGAGGAATGGAGTGAAAATGGCATGACAGTACTAAGAAAAAGTTTACTTTATAGAAAATTCGAGCTAGAGCTTTTTTCAACGCTCTGAGATAGAAGCAAATCACTACAAAAAAATAAGATATTTATTGATAAAAATTAACTATAAATATCATTTCCATTAAGTGCGAATGACCTTCTGTATAACAATTCTCAAGTTTTATTCCACAATACTATTTTTTTTTTCTTTATTTATGCATGCCGATCACACAGAAACACAAAAGGGGAAACCTGAGTAGTTCTAAAATTGAGAAAATCTCGTTTTTTATAAATGAATCCTCAATGGACTAAATTCATAATGGTCACATGATAACGGCACACAATCACGTGTTTCCCTTTAATTAAAAAATGACATACTAGTTGTTCAACTTTGTAAAGTTTAGATAACATTTAAAATTCGATGATTGGGTAAAGTGTTCACGTGTTAAAATTCTTCAGTTTTCAAAATTAAAAAAATGCTTACGTTATACGAATACTTTTAAATTAAGTGCATTTTGTTTATCTATGCGCATTATTATATCCTTGACAAATATGTACTTTCTAAAAGAAAGCTTCAGCAAAAATTAAAAGTTAGCAACAGTGAGACATATGAACTAATTGGCTGGAAACGCGTGAATATATTTATGATATAATTATGACTTCGCATTAATTTATGAACTGATTGGCCGAAAACACGTGGTTCTGTTATTATTTGACTATGACGTCACATGAATCGAATCCATATGCAATATTTATTACACTGCACCTTCCATCCCTTTATTGTTCCCATTCTAGCGAAGTTTCAACTATCTAGTTTAGTGTTTAGTATTCAAATAATTTCTTTGCCTTAAGTAGATTATCTTTAAAGTTTTATATAATTAATAACCATTTGCCACAAAATGCCATAAATCTAATAAAACAAATCAATAAATAGAAATATAACACAAGACATCATACGTCAAAAATAAGTATTATAACAGCAAACATACCCATAGGAATTAAAACTGTAGATTTAAACATAGTTTTATAGCCAACCAATCTTCCCCTATATTTGACTATATCACTGGGCTCCAAAGAAGAGAAAATAGTATTAGAATAAGCTTCCATTAATATTAAGGATAATAATCATAATAAGTACTCTTTTACTATATGTATACAATCGGACTTCTATATAACGAAGTCGCTAAATCCCAAAAAAAAGTTCGTTATATGGAAAATTCGCTATATAGAGGTTCATCTTTTAATTTTCTTTATAAACCACATAAAAAATATATTAAATTCATAAACACTATATATTAAAAAGGTAATTATTCACACCTTTTTGTAAATTAATGTATATTTTTTTATATATTTTACCTAATAAAAAAAGAAAGAAAAACTGCTAGGAAAGTTTCTTGACTTCTTTATCCACTTCTCGAAGAATTAAAATTTTTTCTTTGATGCTCAAGCACTTACGTTTTGACATTTTCGAGCTACTAGAAACGAAGTTACCAGTACGGCTGATCAACACTGCAAATGAACGAAGACTAGCAAAAGGACATGGGGGGCACAGCACAACTCCACTGAGGGGGAAAGGGAATGTCGAGGGTGTTTTCAGTGAACTGGATAATGGGGGCTAAGGGTTGCCCTTCTTGAATGAAGCGTCCAGAATTCTATTGCTCTCGGCGAGTTAGGCACTTAATAAAACCAGTTCAAGATGTACGACCACCATAAAATGTGGTAAAAGAGAGAATAATTTGAAATGTCGTGAAATAGTTTAAGAATAAGGAGAAAAAAATTGAATCACAAGTAAAATTTCTTTATATAGAAAACGAACTTCGCTATTGGGAGGTTATTTTACGAAGAAAATTGCAAAATAGTCTTTGTTCGAGGAAAACGTTATACAGAAAAATTTGCAGTTTATAGATGTTCGTAATATGTAGGTTTGACTGTATATGACAATATTAACAAAGTTTAAATGTAGGTGTATGACAGTTTTATTCTAACCTGTAAAAAAACAAGCCAAATTTTCTATGAATGAATTAAATAAATAAATAAGATAATACATTCTGTGATATTTAAACATGATTATGTTTTGAAAGATATTAATTAATTAAAGTCTTCACTTAAAAAATGAAATAGTTCTGCTAATCAAAAAAAAAAAAAAAAAAGGAAGAAAGAAACAAAAAGAAAAGAAGAAAGAAAAGAAAGGTTTACATCAAAAATAGCTTGTATAATGGGACCGAATCGATTTTATATTAACATTAAAACAAAACCTCAAGGTTTAATTCTTCCTTGAAAGTATGATGCACGACACCTTTTTTTTTCATTAAAAGTATTTGCAAAAAGTTACTTTTCTCGATATTTTTATTCAAACTTTGACAATTTCATCATCCTTTACTGAAATAAAGAGGAAAAAATCCCCAAAATATTGACACTAAGATTGAGGTTATATTGTATTGTTCAATAACAATTTTTGCTAATCCCCCTTCCCGAAAAAAAACACTCCATCATTTATCATTATAAAAGCAACCAGAGGATTAATTAAATGTTATTTAAATACATATGTATGCCAATTGAAGCAAAGTTTTTGGAATTTTGATAGTTAAAAAAAGTGATTGTGAAAGCACATTCAAATAATTTCAATAAAAAGTTTATTGAACCTTTTTTCACAATTGTGAAAAAGACTAATTTTTCACTTTGAACAAAAGAACACTTGAGAAAGTTATGATGATGAATTAATCAATAAATGTAAGCAGACCAACAAAACAAGTAGATGTGAAATCCCAATTTCTTAAAAACTTAATTCTTTGTTCAGAAATAATCCATCAATTATTTGTCGAAATAACAGTGTTTTCTCATCCAATCAATTTCCAGGAGGAAAATTTCCGACGTCAAAAGAAGAAAAAAATATCTCGTAAAGCTTTTATAGCGTAAGATAACTGGTTACTACAAAGAAGGCTAAAAAATTTACAGAATTTTATTGTTTTAAAGTTATTGGTATAATATTTGGTTAAGTTATGCAAATAGAATGTTTTAAGAATATGATGTTCACATTTTTTTTTGAAAAACCACGTGAACCAAATGACAGGTGCATAAATGTTCAAATTTTTTTTTCATTGTACTCTATCTTCAGTCAATTTTTTCAATTCTTACTATTAGCTCACACTCTCTATTTACTTATTTATCTTCTTGGAATTTTCAATCGTTAATAAAATATATTTTAAAGCGGTCATTTGAGCTGAAATTTTATATACATGATTATTTTGGATGACAATACGATACTTTGATCCTGTCCGATTTATATATGTATTTATATTAATTGTAACTATTTAATAAAAAGAAGCTAAAATAAAAATTTTCTTTGTTGATCTAAGTAGGAATTGACTTATTTTTTTTTTTTTTTGTATTACTTGTTTCATATTTATCCATAAATTTAGATGCTTCATTAACCAATAGGCCAAATATATTTTATTTTTGATATTATATTTTTAGAACCAAAATTTAGATGTAAGAGAAATTTAATTTAAATGCATAGTTAGTGTATATAAAAAAATGAATTATATCATTTAAACCCGGAGTGGGCATTACGTCTATTGCGATCGACCGGGGAACCGCCTGAAGATTTTAGTAGTTAGTAATTATATACGGAAATATCCAAGATTAACTGAAGTATATAGACTTGGTAGTCTGCTGATTATAACAAAAAAAACTAACTTTAGATGAGAACGTTTTATTTTTTACATTCTTTTGTTTGATAATAAATGCATCATTTGATATTATATTTGTGGCTATTATTGTTCGTTCTGAACCGTGATTTTAAAAAAGGCGCATAAATGGATAATTTTCATGATATTTAATGTCACTTATATTAGAATACATGTATAGAATTGTTTTAAGGACATTTTGACAAAAATTTATTTAAATAAAAAATTTCGGCAAAAAATTAACTTAGAATAACCTTTTTTCAAAATGCTCTCCTTTTGTGAAAAATACTTCTATTATAATAATATTTTGCCTGTATATAGCTCAAACCTCTGTACAGAGGCTCAACTATGATTTATTAAAAATTCACATTATTTTCAGAGTTATTACCAATTGAAATAGTTATCGGCGTTTTTTTCTTAAAAGTTCTCCCCTCTGTTGTCGTAAAATATGGATAAACTCACTTCTAAGTTATATATTTCAAAAACTCTTGTTGAGCCTCTGTACAGACGTCTGAGCTTTATACAGGCAAAATATTATTATAATAGAAGCATTTTTCGCAAAAGGAGAATGTTTTGAAAATGGGTCATTCTATGTTCATTTTTTGTCAAAATATTGTACTTAAATAATTTTTTATTGTGATACTATTCTTAAAATAATTTTATATACATTTTTTAGTCTAAGTGACACTAAATATTATAAATATTATCCATTTATACGCTTTTGCAAAATTACGGTTCCGAACGTAGTCGGATACCTTAAACGCGTTTTTAAAAGTGTTCGTTTTTTTTTTATTTTAGTTCTGTAAGTAAATATTCCGCATTTATTATTAATTTATTGTAAATATTGTTGATTTTTTCCAATCTCACAGCACCTACGATACTGGGCATTGGCACACTCAAGAATTCTTCAGGGGGGATCGAGGGTTGAAAGTCTACCATACTCGTATCATACCCCAATACGCAGTCAAACACGTTTTTTTTTAAAATTTTGTAGACTGTCGGGAACAAAAAACAGTAAAAAATAAATTACTGAATACTTAATCAGCATTAAATAATAAAAAAATATTGACAACAAATACTTAATTAAATGTTACGTACTCTATCCATGTAATTATAATCAATCGGAAAAAAGAATCAAATGCTATGGGTAAAGGTACGGACCCGAGGACCCCTGCGTGCGTCACTGACATTGGGTGGACCGCAACAGCTTGAAAATTTAGAAGTAGCCCGCACCCTGGAAAATTGTGCCCACCCCTGATTTATACAAACCCTGTATAGGTATTTAAAATTGCTGATCAATGTAAATATATGTTAAAAGCCACGCTGCGAATATTTAAAATTTATTTTCAAAATTTTTTTAATCTAGTACGTAATAATTCTTCTGATCTGGATTTCCATATAGAAAATTTTGCTTTTAAATCAACATTTAAATGGTTTGTTTTAAATGTTAGTTGAATTTTGCAAAATTTTCTGTATGTTAGCTTAAGTTAACAGAAAAACGTTATATTGTAGATCATAAAATTGACTTTTTATTCAGAATTTATGTTAAGTATCATTAAAAAAATGTATGTTCTTATTTTTCAAAATATTTGTTTTCTTTTCAGTGAAAGAATATTTTTTTTGTAAACGAGAAAAACATTTTCACACACAAACAAAACTTCAAATAAGAAATATACACAACTTTTTAAATCTCGAACCTAAAAATGCGTATAATGCTATAGTAGAATAGAAAATTTAAAATAAAATATTACTTTATTAATAATTAAATTGTGTCCAATAAATACCAACTACGGCTTTTGCAACAAATTTAATGTAGTCTAGGCAATATATTAAAATATTAGCCCCCTTCTACAGATTTGTTCCGAGTAAATACGAAATTCACTTGCTGTGAAATTCGTATTTTTAAAAAATTTAGCTGTAAAAAATAGTTTTCATTTAATCCCTGTTATTTAATCAAATAAAAACGAGTGTTATTTTAATTATGATAAACCTATATGTCATGGAAGCAAAATTAATTTCATTTTGATATTCAGTGTGTGGGGGGTTTACTAAAAGTGTCCTCTTATAAATTCTTCGCATCTTTGATTCAGGTTAAGTAGTGCGATTATTTTGTAAACTAGTCATGAAAAAGATACACTTTTAAAAGTTTTCAGAATTATCATCAATGTCAACGGTTAAGGGAGAATATTCTATAAAAATAAAGAGTATTTGTGACTTTGGCGACAAATTTGTTGGTCAAATGCCATCCACTCACCAAATTTGACGACAAGAATATATGTCCTTACAAGTCCAAAAGACTCTTGGATGATTATTTAAAAAGAAAATTTTAGAAGCTACTAAAAATTATTGTCCTGCTTTTATAAGGATGATGTAGGGGAGCAGTGCTGGAGTAAAACATTTGACAGCGACTGTGCGTCTCATTCATCTAAGGTGACGTTATAATTATACATTTGAATTGCTGTGCGATCTTTTTTGTGTGATTTTTAAATTTGAGATATTGTGGGATTATTCGTGTATGTTATTTATTTCCTGTAAGGAAAAATCTGTATTCTGTAAGCAGGATATCTTTATTTCCTGTATAAGCAAGGATATTTCCTACATATGAAAGGCAATCTACCTCGTAACATACACCGCGAAAGAACCGATAACAGCTTTTTAAACCTCCCATTGTTTTTTCTGTAGATTTGTCCAGCTTTTGGGGAAATTTGTACGAAATTTTGGACTTAAGGACTTCATAATAAGAGAAAGTGAGATTTTTGTATCGTACACACAGTTCACCGTTTTTCTCCATCGGTATTTAATATATTTAACAATAAAATTTCTTTTTCTTAACTTTTACGTATTAAGTACTGAAACTAAATGATCTGTCATGTGGAGCTGAAGTTTTTGTGAAGTATAGAGTAGAGTTTCTTACATCATCTAATATTTGAGGTTCTAATCTAACATTAGGGAGACATTTTCAACTCCCCTTCCGCTGCTTCCCATCTCAGAAAATTACTTGCAAAATTGTATGGAATTTGAAATTTAATCTAATTTTATGATACGAAATAAGAAATGAGATGAAAAATAAAATGCAAAAATTCTGATGTAGAATTTTGTTCACTTATGTTTATTACGTTATTAATTTGATCTATTAGCACCATGACCTAATTTCCGTTGCACTATTGATTCGGTTACTAATTCTGTCCAGATGAAAGGATAATTACGGAAGTTATTAAAGGTGTTCTATTTTTGGATTGACTGTACCTAAAAAATGATGTATCATGACAAAAAAGCACTTCAAACCAAATAAGTTTCTCAGAATGGGAAGTCGATTAACGTACGTACAATATTATTAAACATTTCCGCCGCTCAGAAATTGAATTTTAATGTGATGTGAGAAGCATCGTTGCGTGTTCGAAAGTTAAATCTCCTTTAATTGTTGACTTAAACTAGCGTTTATGGAGCAAAAGTTCATCAGTTGTGGTAGGAAAAAAAAGCACGGGGAAGACAAACCTTTACCTAACCTGATGCGCTACGCGTATTTCTTATGTCAAATCTTCTGAAGTGATGAAGACTCTTTTCCCGATGAATTTTCATTACCTCCTGCCAAATCTGTCAAGTGGAAAAATTCGACCTCAGAAGGGATATGTTCTTGAAGGGATGGGAAGAATCCATAACACGGGTCAGCATATACTTTGCGGGAGAAAAGAGATTAATAATAATAAAAAAAAAAAAAAGAATGTTTTGCTTCCTATTTATCAATACCGAAGTAAGATATATATTATATTTATTATTGATTCTAAAAAGTAGGGTTCGGGTGGGAAATTAGGTCTTTCATTTTCTAGTCCTCAAATATTTACCTGATTTTTCGATATTCCACATGAATTATCTGAGCCTTATTTGTTTATTTGTATGTTTGTGAATGATTGGGGGAAGTTAGAATACTTGGTTATGAAGTGATTAATATTAATCTGTCATGTAGAAATGTTTGTTTTGTGTGCTTGTACACTATGCATTGTGAGTGTATAAGGATTGTTTCTCGTATGTCGTTAAAAGTTTACAGACCTAAAATGCTTAAGGTACTGTTTGAGAATTCTTATTCTGTAATAGGTTACATAAATAAAACAATAAAATATATCAAATAATGGGGACAATATTTGGGCCTGGAACCTCCGTCTCCTCGCTTCCAAATTACTTAACAAAAAATTTAGAGTCCCAGTTTAATTTCTCTTGCAGCAGCCTGCATTATTGCGCTCTATGGTTTAGGGTGAATGGATTGATGGATAGTTTGTTAATGTAAAATTTTAAAGCCACACGATCGCTCTTGGTGACGGACTTCATAATTTTGAAACATAGCCAAGTGACGAAGGCGATACTTTAGCTGGCACCTCATTCATTACATTTCCACATTACGCCAAGGGGAGGATTTACGCCTCGACAGATTTAACTTGCATCAGTCCTTCTACGTGGTAGGTCTTAAGTAGCACAAGGACACGATTTGGGGTGGGACCAGGAATCGAACTTACGGAATTTAAACATCGCCAGCGAGGAGTTTACGATGCTAGAATATTAAGACCTTAGATTAACTCTTTAACTGTGTGCGTTACACTTAACACTTGTTCTTAGAATAATGAAGGCACATTAACCCTTTATCTACCGCATTATGATTTACTGCAGTTTTTTTTTTCATGCAATATTTTTTTTAATCACTACATTGAAAAAATTAAGGGATATACATAAACAAAATACTCAACTTTCTGAAATTTAATCCGTTAGAGCTAATTAATTAATTAAAGATATTCAACTGTAAAATTTATTATATACACTGTTCCCTTAAAATAAATAGTCAAATCGTTTTCTAAGGTCTTCATTAACATACGAAAATAAAAAAGGCTGTTACCTTCTGACATTAACTATTTTTTCGGAACAAAAATGAAAATCTTCGCAATCCGCTGAAAACGCGATTTCTGCTATAAAACTATTCGCCTTCCTCGCTAAAATACTCATTATAAAACCCGAGCTGCCATATATCTTGGAAGAGTGGATTTAAAAGAATATTTTTGCTAAGTATCGTCAAAGTATTCGTAAAAATTATTATTCTTTGAAATTTTAAAGTGAGTGATATTTATAAATACCGTCGGTAGAGGTAAACGATTAAAAAAATCTTTAGCATAGTTTTTAATAATTTGTTGATATTTTCTTTAACGTATGTTTGTGCTTTTTAAAATAAAAAACGCTATGTAAATAAATGATTCAATCATAAAATATAACATTTTTAATGATAGGTGATTTTTAAAATTTCACGAATTTTGATTTGTGTGAAGGAAAATTTACTGCAATTGATACTTAAGCTTTATATTCAAGTTTTGGGATGTTTTTTTTTTTTTTTTTGCTTTGGGCAAACTTCTCGATTAATAAAAATTGAATTAACATGCTGTCAAATATTTCGTACAGAGAAAAGTTTTCATCTATCATTTATATTTAATTACTAATATCTTGTATATTTAACCAGGTGAATTGAAAAAATAAGAATCGAGGTGAAAGAATGCAGAAAAAAAGGTAAAGAGATCAAACTTTAATTAATATTTTGCACAATTTTAAGTGAACTGCAAATTAAAATTTAAGGGGGAAAAAACGATTTAGTAAAGAAAATAGCAAAGCAGAATAAATAAATAAAGCTAAATAACATAATACGTCCCAGGTTATTCATGAATACATCAGTCTATATGTCGCAGGGAAACGATGAAATTACGAATTTGATCAAATCCCTAAGGGATGTGATCAATTGGCGGAAGATGTTAAAATAACGTTCCTTCAAGATCATTTCTCTGATGAAAGTAAACAAATCCCTGATCTGTTTCAGTAAAATGATGAATTAATATTGTCAAGAATTAAAAAGGGTGCAGTATTAAACGTAGAAGTAACTAATACAGTCAATGAAATACAGAGTGTTTTTTTTCCAGGTATAGAAGTTTAAGTTGGCATTACTTTCCAAGATGGCGACCGATTTAACAGCTGTCAAGAGATTTATTCTCAGTTTGGTTTGGCAATTCATCATGAATAGACTCACATCTGAACAACGCTTTCAAATTGTGCAATTTTATTTCGAAAATAACGGTCGCGCGATTTTCATAAGCGAATTTTGTTTAGCGATGAAGCGCACTTCTGGTTGAATGGCTACGTCAACAAACAAAACTGCCAAATTTGGAGTGAAGCTAATCCACAAGTGTATGTCGAAACACCGTTGCATCCAGAAAAACGGAATGTTTGGTGCGCTTTATGGGCTGGTGGAATCCTTCTTCAAAAACGATGAAGGCCACAACGTTACAGTCAATGGTGATCGGTATAGAGCCATGATTACTAACGTTTTCATTCCTGAATTGAACAATCATGATGTCCAGGAGCTGTGGTTCCAACAAGACGGCGCAACATGTCACACAGCTCGTGCCACAATCGATTTATGGAAAGACACGTTTGGTGACCGCCTAATTTCACGTTTTGGACCTGTGAATTGGCCTCCAAGATCTTGTGATTTAACACCGCTAGACTATTTTCTGTGGGGCTATGTAAAGTCATTGGTCTATGCGGATAAGCCACAAACGCTTGACCATTTGGAAGACAACATTCGCCGTGTTATTGCCGATATACGGCCACAAATGTTGGAAAAAGTCATCGAAAATTGGACGTCCAGATTGGACTACATCCGAGCCAGCCGTGACAGTCCTATGCCAGAAATCATATTTAAAATGTAATGCCACAAGATTATCTTTCGAATAAAAAAAATTCATGTCAATCGAATAATACATCGTTGTTTTATTGCAATTTAAACTTCTATACCTCTCAAAAAAACATCCTTTAAAAATTATTTATTCGAAACTAATTAACAAATAATTAGAAAATTAGGCTGGTATTTTTTTATGTGTAACATCTTTCCTCTCGGTTGCCGGATATTTGTGGGAGTGATTTCGTGAAAAGGGACGGAAATATGTAGCAGGTATTCGGGGAAGCGCGCGAGGTGGCGTTGATCGACTTGGCCTTCATAGTTTCTTCACTAATGATGACCTGATTTGGGCAGGGGAGGGCTTACACACATCAATCCCCGTGTTAATTCTATAGTGCATTTTTTTAAAGATATGGGGTTGATATTCGGGGGGTCAATAGTAATGCTTGTTTGGTTAGGAGGTACATGGACTCGACCCCTCCCCCAGGTGCCCCCTCTGGACAGCATTTTGCCAATGCAAATCATAACTAGTTCATTTCGTCATTTCACTGAAACAGTTTGATTAAATCACGAACTTTTGTCAGGGAAATGACCTTGAAGAGGCTCTATTTTAACATCTCCCATCAATTGCTCATATCTCTTAGGGATTTGATCAAATGTCTAATTTTGTCATTTCAAAATCGATGTATAAATCAGGCAACAGTATATAGCCAATTCATAAATATTATCTAAAGCAAATGTAAATAAAATCTTTTATGTCACTGTCGGAGACGATTTCCGCAAAACCCTTTCTTGGTGGATCTATGTTCAACAAAATAAACATACCTACCATATTTCAAGTCTGTAGGTCTAATATTACAAGAAAAAGGAATTTTTCTCTATAATAGTCTCGCGGGTCGATTTTCACAAAACCCGTTCTTAGTTAATTTTTAGTCTACAAAAGAAACATATTTACCCTGTTTGAAGTCTATATGTCTAGTAGTTCCGGAGATCTCGTGATGAGTGAGTGAGGGAATGAGTCGCTTTTATCCTACATCTATAGAGATACAAAAACATATGTTGCACTAAAAATTCGTAAATTATATTTATTAGCACTTTGTTTATTTTATCAAAACTCAAAAAGATCATACTGCGATTTTTACTTTTTTTAATTTACAATATATTTATTCTTTTACTTTTACATTTATAAATAAAATCCTATTAATTTTTTAAGTCTTTAATGTAAATTTCATTTCTGGTAGCTTGTTCAGTTTTGCATAAATCACAGGTTTATATTCTTATTTATAGGCAATCCTACCTTTTCATTAAATTGCTTTTAAACTTGATTTTTCTAAGCGATGTATTTTTCAGATTTTGTATAATTTATTATGTCATTAAAAAGTTTAAAATTGCTCCTAAGGTTAGAAATTAAAAAAGATTTATAAAACACAGGCTAAGTTCAGAAAAAAATTCTTTTTTCTAAGTATGTACAAAGTAATTATGGTTTGTCCATCTTTTTAGTGTATTGTATCAAGGCCTTTTCTTTGATTTACTTTTACAAGGTGCACGGAACAAATTATGATTCTTTTCATTTTCTACTTTTCTGTGTACTATATCATATCCAGTGATGCATTTTAATTTATGTTTCCGCATCCGTACGTTTCCGACTTAAAGGACAAATAACGATGAAGTTTATTGTAATTTTCTGCTCCTAGAAAGATATCTCTTCAAGGAAAGTGTAGTAATAAATTAGAGATACTGTAAAGGCAGAGCTCATTTGAGGAAAAAAGGTATTTTCCAAGCCTTTAACGAATGGAAAAAGACGTCGATTTGATTTCATATTGTGCCAGATGAGTGTTCAGGTATTAGAGTATTCAGGTATTTCTAAATTAGAGATTATGGGAAACAGGCGAAAAAGATTATTATTAATTTACGTAAAAAACTTAAAATGAACTCAGTGGCGCAACAGCACATGAGGGCCAAGGCCTACGGTACCCATCTCAGTATGCATGACCTTGGACCTTGAGGTGATGTTCCGGTCAGGTGGTCAGTCTGACGCGAAACCCTCAAAGTCAAGTTCTCAAGTAAGTTTGGTACTCATTTATAGACCCACTGAAGGGATTAAAGGCCGAGTCGACCGAGCCCATCTCGGGGTTTGAACCTCGGACCTGTGGAATGGAAGCACGATGCACTACCACTCAACCAATGGGCAACGTACAAAGTAAAAATGATAAAAATAAAAATGCCATCTCTTGTGATTTGAATAGGATATAATGTTCAATCGGATGTTTCTCTGTGTTTTTTGCAACAAATAGGACTATTCATGCACGTAAGATTTAAAAATGTTATTTGAATGTAAAGCGTAAAATTAAAAGAATTACTTTTGTTAAGCTGCTTTTGAAAATTAATTTCCACGGAAATTCAGGCATTTTTCTGTCTGAAAATGTGCTTCGCGTTTAGGTCAAGCTCTCGTGCTTTTACCGAAGACAGCCTTAAGAAAAAACGCTTCAAATGTTTGTGCTTAGTGAGTGATTGTTAACGTTGCACTTTTCCGCTACTCAAAGGATTTTGGCAACGGACATCGTAAATTTGAACAATAGTCGAGGACGGCACTCCCCTTTCCTGACTTCCATACTACACCAATGGGAAGACGTTTGAGCCTCAACAGATTTTTCATGCATCACCCTTCCCCTACCTACACGGCGGGTTTTCAGCGGCTCTTGGCTCGAATTCATGACACACAGGCCACGAGTTACCTTGACCACTAGGCTACCCCGACTAAGTGTTGAAAGAGATGACTTTATAATTATTTTGAACAGTAATTTAATTTGATTTTTTGTCAATCTTTCCAATTTGTCCTCTCGATAAAATAAATGTATTTAATTTTTGATGTGTTAGCTTTATTTTAATTAATTTCAAGTCTTACTTAAAAATTCATTTAATCAGATTTTTTAAGAACAAAAGAGTTTTCATATGAAAACATTTTTACAAATAAAATTTTTCTTATAGAAAATGGCAATTCCACTATATTAAATTAATAACCCGAATAATAAATTTCGTGGAAAAATATATTTTTTGAGAAATATATTAAAAAAACCAACAAACTATAACAAGAACTCTTCAGCTGTCGCTTCTCAAATTAATTAACAAATCAACACGACGTTCTTTTTTTACAAACATCATCCCCTCATCTTCCTTTCCGCGCGACTCTTCAAACTGCTCAAATTATCAAAACTTCAGTCCCTCCGAGCGACACGACAATAATACAAAGATGAAGAGTACACGCGACTATCGAAACTCCCCGGTACTTTTACCAACCCTGGCCTAAAAAAGAAGGAAACCAGCAGCACTGAAACATCTTCTGTCATGCGGAACACACTCTCATGCCTGCCGACTGACGATCTGGAACTGAGAAGCTTCAAAAATCATCTGCAGAAGGTGAAGCCGAGAGATTAACTCCCCACGAGGACTTTTAAATCTCTTTTTTTTTAAAAAAAATCCTCTTATATTCCAGACATTGGCCTGATGGATCACTCTTTAGAAAGATAGTTAGGACACGTTTCACAGAGAATGGACTTAATCTAGTGCATTAGTAGCTTCATACAGCGCAGGAGTCTATGGGGCATCTTAACTGAGAAACAATTGTTGTTCACATCGGAAAATTAGCGGACTGCTGTGTTCGATTTTAATCGCATTTGTAATGGTTTTTAATCGTAATCGTATTGTTGTTCGAGGATTTAAACAATATTTTGAGAATAAATAGGTTTTTAGTTGAGTGTGAGCGCCGATTTTTGTGTAATCGTTTTCTTAAAAAAATATTTGAATTTTAATACTCTATCAAGTTGAATAAGTACTTTTTTGTTCTTTTAAAAACGAGGCTAGGATTACTGCATTATTTAGTAAATTCCGAATTAAATTTGTTCTAATTTGTTTTAAAAATTCATCCATAGTTGGTCTAAATTTTCTTAAAGGATTTTAAAATTCATCACCTGAGGGTATTTTCATTTTAGAAAATTTAAATGTAATGTAGCGGGATTTTTTCAAGATTATATTTAATCATTTCAGAAAATCAGAATTTAATGTGTTTTATATAAACTTTACTTTATTAGTCCTTTAAAACAAAGAATGAATTTTAATTTCAATAATGTTGAGCAAGTTTTAGTTTCAGATAGGGAGTCCCTGAAAATTAAAGAATTAAAATAATTACATTATTAATAAAAAATATGGTGCATATAAAAGTTAAATTTTAATTTTTTCTTCATATTAAAATAAAATACAATCGAACCTCTATATAACGAAGTCGCTAACCTGATCAGGTGTCGTCCACGTCACTTGACCATTGTTCAAAATTACATGGTCCGCCGCCAAAAGCCTCGTGTTGCTGAACAGCTCGACGTTAATATTCACTCATCCTGTATCGTAACATAAAATTTTTATCAAAATGTATGTGCTCTCAATCGGGCAATACCACGAACGTTACGGATATTGGCATTAAAAAAACGTCATGTCAGAAAAAAAAAATCAGAGTATGTAAGTAGAATCCATCGATAACAAAAGTATAATTACTCATAGATGTTCAGAAGACTACCGAAAACTTAAATATTCCTGTTTCTGATCGTTCAGAGTTTTAGAATCAGTCACGGAACTCAATTCTTTCTCACGTCAAAGGAAAAGACTGATTGCACGTAGCAATTCAATCAGTGTCAAAAATTCCACTTGGTTATCATTGTTGGTTTGGTGAGATCAATCCGTTGGAATCACACATGCATTAGGCATAATTACCGATGTCAGTTCTGAAGTCCATGACCTCGTCAATGTCGGAGGTTTGACAATACTTCCGTGAGATCTCCGATAAACTTTCTCATCGTAGGCGAGAAAGCTACAGTTGCCCCCGTTTTGACTAATTTTTGAGATAATTAGTGAGAACTGAAAGCGATGTAATATAAAGTTCCATTGACATCGTTTTTTTGTTCAAAATTGGTTGATTGATTGAAGATTAACGTCGCACTGTTCAGCTACAGGAAGGCTTTTGGCGACGGACCACGTAATTTTGAACCATGGTCAAGTGACGTGGACGACACCTGAGCTGGCACCCACCTCTCCTAACTACCACACCACACCAACGGGAGGACGTTTCAGCTCTCGACATATTTAACGTGCATCGCTGCCCTACACGGCGGGTCTTTAGTGGTACTGGGCTCGAACTCGTGACAAGGCAAGCCACGATCCGATACCTATACCACTCGGCTACCGCGGCCTTTGTTCAAAACTGGAATAATAATTAGACAAAAGAATTTTGAGTGGTCAAAAGGGGTTGAATCTGAAAGTATCATCCTTTTTGCTTTCAATTCAATGCTTAGAATGTTAGTGAATAAGTATTTTGTGCTTTCAAAAAGAAGGCGGATGCTACATTTTTTAATGCTCTAGAATTTTTACTCAGATATTGGTATATTAAATATTATGTAAGTAATTCCTTGTGATTGCTTTTAACTTTTTAAGTTCAAAAATAATTTAAAAAAATGATAAATTACTACTTTCTGATATAATTTAATTAATTTATTCTTATAAAAATACAGCAATATTTAAGAAATATTTATATAAAACTTGAATTGATCAAAATGAAAAACTATTGCTGTCACTGACTTAGAGCGGTGAAGTAGGGTTAAGCTTGCTTTATTGGATCCCAACCTTCTCTTTCAGCCGAAAATTCATGCATAATAGTGTGAGAAAAATTGAAAAGGAAAAAAAACTAAGTTTGAAAAAAGACTTAGGCCCGACTATAGCACATGTAAACTTACATTAATAAATGATTAAACTAAAAAGAAGGACTATTGTATAAAAAGTCAAAGCTTCAAAGGATACTCATATGAAACAAACATATATTCAATAACTTACCCAAAACTTTCTTCACATACATAAAGTAATACTATAGAAACTGTCAAAATGATTATACGCTTTTTGTGATTAGGGACAATGAATCACACACAGTTAATTTTAACAATTTTGTAATTATTAGTCATTAATCAAGCGCAAATGGGGAGAAGAACTGAAGAATAAAATTATGATAATCTACTCATATTGTTTCAATTTTTGTAAATGTATGTGCACAGGAAGTTATTCGAATATTCACATTGTAAACAGTATTTAAAAAAAGTTTTTAAATTATAATGTCTTTCAGAGTGGTTATAAATCAGATCGTAATTTCTAGCACAAAATTTAGAATAATATTTCTAAAATTAGATGCATGTGCATTTTAAAACTGTAGTTTATTCAAAATTTCTTTTTTTTATCCCATTATTCGCTGAATAATGTAAAATAATACACATGCATCTTTTTTTATTTATCTTTATAAAAGTCCTCCTGTATCTTAAAGGAAGTATTAATCCAATCAAATAAATTATTATTCCTTCATATATAAAAAATGAATAAATTTCTTTTTTAGGTTAAGTAATAAAAATTGTTCGATGATGTAAACATAAATGACATTTTTGAGGAAACTTAGGAAAAATTACTCTTTTTTTTAATAAAAAAACTTTCCGTCATCTTACATAAAATCTGTCTTTCACTTAGAAAGAACGCTACACTTTGTTAGTAAGAGACATTCTAAAATGATCTCGATCTTCAGGCAAAAGATTACCGAAATGTCAAATCTTTTCCACTCAAAAATAAAAATGGAATTAGTCCTAATCCTATAAATCTCCATTAACTTTAGAAGAAAAGGAAAAAGAAAGGGTGTTTTACTTTTTTAAAGAAAACGAAATTTGCAAAATTGGTCCCGCAAGCCTTTTTAGCAGTTTCATAAGTGGGTTAAAACGCGCACGAGGCATGGCGTAGCTTTTTGATCAAACTGACAGTAGGAAATCGAGAGGAATGTGAAGAATTTCACAAAATTGGGATTATGTCAAGAGAAAATTATCTCTTTTCTGAAAAGAAAATATGCTGATGATGTAAGTTTCTCGAATGACTGTTTAAAGTACGAAACCAATGTTACTGTGTGGAAAAGGTCTTATCGCTTAAGTCTTATTTTTAAACATTTCTCTTTTATAAAACACATTTAAAAAACGAAAGTTTATAGTTATAAACTTTCTTACAATCTGTTAAAAGAATCAAATAGCCAATTGTAAGCGAGAATGTGTAAAGGAAATATTTTGAAATACTTCTTTGGGTGTGTTTAAAATTAGTTTATAAAATTGGAATAGGTATTTGAAGATAGTTTAAATAAAGCCATAATTAGTATTAATAGTAAGAATTGTGTGTACTAAACATACATTCAACATGATTGATGTTTAGATCTTGTTAATTTAAATAAACTATATTGCATACACGAATTTAACGATACCTCCAATAAAATTACAGTTTTACTTGAATCGGAAGAAATGGGCAATTTTACTTATGTTACCTGTTAAATGTTATGAAATTCTACGCTTCAATGGATTCGATAAAAAGTAAATAATAGCTGATGTTTGGTAAAGGTTTTTGGAAAGAGTCTTTTCAAAGGTAAAATATCATAAGCAGGTAAGGCTGTTCTCAAGTATTGTTAAAGAATTGACCCTTAGAGTATTTTTTAAAGACAAAAAACACCACAACTAGACTTTATTAATCTTATATATACTTAAAGGACCCGACAGACGTTGTCCTGTACAAACATCTTAAATTCAAAAACTCCAAATTTTTATGAATAAGCTTTAACAATCTGGACCGTTTTGAGTAAAATTTGTATTAAAAAGTTATTACAATGTAATTATGTGCCAAGTTTTATACTTCTGGGTTGCTTAGAAGTGAAACACACTCACTATTTCCTATAAGAAATAATTTTAAATAAAAAAAAGTTTAACACTGTGTGTAATCAATTAGCTACACAAATAGATTTGTAGGTTAGGATAATTGTTGTCAACGCACGTGTAAACTTAATAGAAAATCATGTAAAATACTCACTTGAATTGCATACTAAATTTGGAGAATGTATAATTTTTTTACGCACACTTCAAAACTCTTCAAAACACTAATTACATCTGAATGTAATAATTTAATTGACACACGATTTATTTCAACAGAATAATAACGCGAAGTGACAAAATATTTTCCTGAAATGATCACAGCACCAACTGTCGGGACCAACTTGAATTATAATAAAAGATTTTTGAATATTCTCTCTATACTGCGATCGTAGCGCAGTCTGCCGGATCCAATGTAAAACATTCCAAGATCAACAATTTATAAATAAAAAATTAATTAAATAAACATTTCTAAGCCGAATTATAAATCTAAACCAGTGCTTCTCAAACTTTCAATATACGCGACCCACTTTTCAACCATCATTTTCATCGCGCCCCCTGCATAAAATATAACAATGTATTGAGTAAAATAATACTACACTTTGGCACTAAAGCTACAATACGACTTGAACCTCTTGTGTGCCACTGACGTACATAAACGTCTCGCTCAGCCAAAACATTAATTTTCTGGACGTATATATGCGTCTTTCTGAAGTACGATCTTTTCGGTGCAGTGCTATCCATAAAATTTTTCCGAAGGCTTTGGAATGTAATATGAGGATATTGAAAGTGTTTGCGAGGATTTGCTTATTTACTCCTTTTCTCCTCCCCCTAAAAAAACATCAACATACGCTCGTCTCTACGTGGAAAATGGTGGTAATTGGGAACGAATCGCGTAACTTTTAATCGGCAGTTAAGGAATTAGTAAAAAACCGTGCTAATTATCAAGACAAGTGATAGTACAAGCCCATGGGGTCACTGATAATTATCAAACTAAATCTTAACTTTATATTGTTAAATTAATAGTAAAATACACATATACACATTGTACGGTACTAAAACATTTATAAATGTATTATATCAGTGTAAATGTGTATTTTATATTTTATTATATCAGAAAGTATTTTGTTTGTTTACTTTCAGTAAATTAATTTTTTTTATAAATAATCTTTTGTTTTCGACTTTTCAATATGCTCGCGCCCCCCTCACAGAGTTATCACGCCCCGCAAGGGGGGCGCGCCCCACAGTTTGAGAAACACTGATCTAAACCATTCTCGAGTCCACTGGAACAGACAAAAACTTTCATCAGAATCGGTCCAGCCGTTTAGGAGGAGTTCAGTTTCATACACAGGCACAAAAAAGAATTACATATATAAAGATTATTTGAAAAGATATTAATTAAAACCGCTAAAAAGCGTGAATCGTCTGCATTTTCGTAACAATAAAGACCGGGTTTGGCCAGTTTGGCTGAAAATCAATTTTCGACGCCAACTTACGTCTCATTCAATTCTTACCATTAACTCACAATCTCTATACATACATATTTTATTTCTTTGTTTATTTATTTATCTTGGTGGAATTTTCAATCGTTAATAAAATACATTTTAAAGCGTTCAATTGAGCTGAAATGTAATGTACATGATTATTTTGGATGACAATACAATAATTTAATTATAATTAATAAACATTAATTGATTAAAACTAATTATTTAAAAAATTACAAATACAGCCACGTTGGTGACTTAGCGACCCTTTTGGTGACTTATGTAAAAATTTGAAAAGGTTTTTTTCTCAAGTGTAAAAGCATTCATTTGAAAGGAAATTTTATATACACGATTGTTTTGGATGGCAATATACTTTAATGATAATTAATAAAAATTAATTACCACTTAATGTTGTGATTCTGTCATATGTATATACCTATTTATATTAATTGGAACTATTTAATAAAAAGTAGCTAAAATAAACTTTTTCTTGGTCGATCTAAGTAGGAATTGATTAAAAAATTTTTTATATTACTTGTTTATAACAATAGCGTTGTTACAACAATGCAGGTGAATGTTGAGTTGTATTTTTTGAATGTTTTTAATTAATATCTCTTTAACTAATCGCAATATCGGACCGAATTGTGAATCTAAACCATTCTCGAATTTACTTGAACCCCCACAAAAAATTTCATCGAATTCGGTCCAGACGTTTAGGAGGAGTTAAGTGACAAACACCCGCATAGAAGATTTATATATATATATAGTCATTACTATTTTATATAGTAATTAAATCAATTTAATATTTTATCTAGTGTAAAATGTTCTCAATATTGTATATTCTTTACTACTAATTCTAATGCTAAATGAGTTTTTGCCGCCCATGTTAAAGAGAGGGGAACATGTGTAGCATTATCAATGAATGAATAAGGAGGTATTGCCAAGTTCTGCTCTTTGATAAAATCTCGAGACAGAAGCTAAATTTTGATCTGTTTTTTAAGGCTTTATGTGTATAATCATCCTCCAGAGCAAGTACTGGTAACCTTTCAGCTGTGTTGCCAAACCAATATAATTTAGGGGGACACCCTATATGTTTGAAGCAGCTCGATTAACGCGATAATACATGCAGAGTTAAGGAATAGGGGTCAATAATATATAGGTTTAAGATTTTGTTTTATAATAATTTTGCATTATTTAAAGATACTTATTAATATAAAAAATAAACCTGAAATATAACTATTCAAATGAGTAAAAAATTAAAATTGTTCATATATTATGTGTTATGCATCTTTTAACTATATTTATTTTAAAATAAAAGATAAACAACTCATACAATATAAGTGCGGTCCTTCAATATAGTTAAATAAAAAAAATAAGCAAACATTTTAATGTAATCCCATTTCCTTCCCCGCTCTTCATATCGGAATATCAGGAGTATAATTTGTGACTTTCAATTTGACGCAATTATAAACATTCAGCTGTTAAACAACTTTTTTGCGGGCTCAATTTTTTTTCATACGAGAAAAGATTTATTTACATAGACACATAAAGTAAAAACCAGAGTATACATGCAATTTTCTCATTAAACATTTAAATCTCTCTAGCAATGATATCCAATATAGTTGCTGTCTATTTATCGTTAAAGTTTGCGACAGGTCTTAACACGACCTTCACACTAATCCTCTTGGTGAATCTTTGGGTTCGCATTCGCGTTTAATTCACAGCCATCCTTCTCAAGAAGAAACCCTAATATGTAGATTAGTTAGAGTATATAAAGTCAGAGTTTTGTAATTGTAAGGTAAAAGGAGCCGAGAATGTTGTACAGCGTTACGAAAGTTAGATTTAATTGATTTACGCCACTTGAGTTAAGAATGGAGTTTGCCACTATTCCGTTAGTGGATTGTGAATTTATAGTCTAAGATTGTGATTAGGTTAAATTGAACTGTTGACTTGCGCTTGTTCACTCAGGGTTTATTGCTTTCTTTATGTCAATCCTCTTGTGGTTGATTAGTGTGTTGGAATAATAATTATTGTGGAAGTTTCTGGTTTCCTCCCCCACCCTTAGGTGGGGGAGGAGGGTGAGGGAGTGACTTCAAGGGAAAGTTATATTTCAAATTTTTTTGTAACTCCGTAAATGTTGCTTTTCTGAACGTGTTGGCCTAATAAGCTCTATTATAAAATTATTCACATCCATCTACTCAAAAATTGACAAATAAATAAAGTAGTGCAGAGTAAAAAATGTGGCACGCGTGCCATAAGCTGTCGACGCCAGCCCTAGGGTATACTTTCTTGCAAGCATTTTTTTCCCTTCTTTTTTATTACCTTTCGAAGGCTGTTGTTGTAGAATTCAGTAAATTACCTAGAAAAGCTTTGCTTCGTCTCTCGAAAACTTGATGAGTGAGTGAGTGAATATTAGCGTCGTACTGTTCAGCTACACGAGGGCTTTGGGTGACGGACTATATAATTTTGAACCATGGTCAAGTGACGTGGATGACACCTGAGCTGAAAACTTCCTGAAAACTTGACGAGATTGACACTTTGGATGACACTCCACACTCCATGCCAACTTGAGGACTCTAATCCTAGACAGATTTAACGTGCATTATCTTCACTCCAGGGAAAGTCTGTAGTGGCAGAAAAACTCGAAACTATGATTCGGCGAAAGAAGCAAAGGCTATCACGAGTCTCTAATCTTGACTGCTCGGCTACTGCAGTCACAGAAAAAAATAGTCGTCCTTAAAAATGTGGATGTGTTTTCATGTTGTTGTTGTTTCTGATAGAGGTCCACGAAATTCGTCATGGCAAGAGGCTAAATTACATTTGTCGTTATCCGCAGCTTTGAGCACCATACAGATGGCAGTACAATTTGGCTGTGTTCCACCCCAATTTCGAGGAAGAATACACCCTGGGGGAGGGCAGAGGCCGGCCGCTTCTCTTTCCTTCCCACCATCCTCTCGAGAGGACATATGTCTCGATGAATGTTTAGAGTGTTCCCGTGCCGCAAAGGCACTCTACATTTACAAACATTCATGTATTTTTCGGGATTTGGATCTAGACCCTACGACACAACAGCCAGTGCCACTAGCCACTACAGCGGATAGTTTCGTAACTGTTGCAAAGTCGTGGGTGGTGTTATCAGAGTCGAGTCGCATGCTCAAATACTGTTTCCAAAATAACAAATTGTCGAGTAAAATAATGGTCATTAGACATTCTTGGAATAAAAAGCTATTTTTAAATATGCAGGGTGATCTCGAATTCAACCATAAAATTCAGAGAGTAGGCAGCATTGGAACGACAAACCCCCATAGAATATGGGGTAGCGAATCAAGTTTTGTAGGTGACCAGAAAGCGTGGTTCATGCAAGATGTTGCACCAGCACACTTTTCGATTGCGGTGCGTAACCATCCCTATGCTACATATCCTGGGAGTCGGATTGGACGTGGTGAACCTGTTACTTGGCCTCCACGCTCTCCGGATCTCAATTCCTTGCATTTCTTCTCCTGGGGCCACCTGAAATCGCTTGAGTAGCTAAAGTGAAGGATCTCATGTCGCGGATCATCGCAGACTCAGCTGACATCATCAGCACATCGGCTTTATTTGAACGCGTCCGAGAATCCTTCGTCCATTGGTGTCAGGATCTACACGGCCGAAACTTTTCTGTGACACTCGCTTTTCGTTTTTGCATTTCTGACTTCCAGATGAGAAGCATCGTTAGTTAAACATGCTTTACGTCTTAAATGGATTCCTTGCCTCTTATTTCCCCTTTCCATTCCCCTTGATATCACACCCTTCATGACTGTTTTTATGAATGATTCCGTGCTTCACGACCCCATGTACTATGGTGAAGGGGAGGGGGGCGAATCTTTACGGATCAGCGTGCCATTTTTTTTTTAAAGAAATGTTTAATGAGGTATAGACGTGCCATCAAATAATTTTGACTTGAGATTATTGGGAAAATAATACAAGTGAATACGAAAAACACAAAACTCTTTATTTACTACGAAAAAAATACCTTTTGCACTGTATAGTTATGAATGTTTTAGTGATACGTGTAATTCAAATTAAAGTAACATTAGCGTGAATTCTATTGTTGCAGATTGTGTAAGTGGAGGACAAATAACTTATGGTATGATATCCCTTTTAGTAGAATGCATGTGTGAAGGGGAGCCATCTTACTTTTGCTGTGGTTCACTTTTTTGGCAAGAGGATTTCTGATTTGTTTCAAAATGCCGTTTTACAGACGATGTTCTGCATACCACTATTCCAGAACACACACCGCTTTGTCGCCTCTACTCATGATGCCATATTTCTAAATTCACCAAATTTGAAATTCTGTGTTATACTTACTATCTTGCACTTTTTGTTCTTTTGCTAAGCTAGCCATGTTAAAAAACATTTAAAAATAGTAAATATAACACAAATAAACTTAAAAATGCAGTTGTGTCAATGAAATTGGCTACACTATGCGTAGCCAAACTTTGCATCGTAAGTAATTGTAGTCCACGACGTAACTAAGGCAAGACAATAATAAACGAGTGTGCTCTCCACCCCCGAACACTCGCGTTTGTAAGTAATATTTCCCATTTAAATTTGTTATTTTGAAATAAAAAGTAAAGCATTTTGATCGCTGGCGTACCCAAAATATAGTGTCGAGTGCTATCAATGGCTCGCGTGCAACTTGTTCACCACCCCTGTTCTACGGTGATTTGTGGTCTCCATGCTGCCTACTATCGGCCCTTTGAATGTGTCGGTTGAATTTGGCAGTGCACTGGAATTATGCTTAAAGTTTTCCATGTAGTTAATGTTAAGTGAAATGTCATGGAGGTGAGGAATGTCATTGGAAGAGGGAGGGTTAAAGTGTTGAATGCTGGAAGAAAATATCTAACCATACCACTTATCATTCGATACACGTCGCTCTATTCAGCAGCAAGAGGACTACTTGTGTCAGATCTCATAATTTTACTGCAAAGTCGCGAGGAAGATACTTGAGTCACTCTCCAAATTTTCACATATTAACGTGAAGAACTACCACTTATCGAAGCGAAATATGCAAAGAGACAATGATTGCCTGTCTTGAAATTGTGTAAAACGCACACGAAAACACGGAGATTTTTGAAAGATCATCATTAATTTGTGAATTCAATGTTTCAATTTTTTTTCATTTATTTACATATATATCTCCACTTCCTCGACATTCTCTTTTTTTTATAAAAACAATTAACTACCAGTCTGTGAAAATATATGCATGTTTTGTTATTACTTTTTTTCTCGGGTATTTAGAGCGTTACTAATTATTTCATATTGTATACTAACAAACATGTAATGCTTTTTTAAAATAGCGTAGTTTCGAAGATTTTAACCCATATTATTTTTTCTGACAGCCTCGGAGCTCATTAAAATGTACTCAAATTATTTACTATCTGATTAATGATGTATTTTTGAAAGGTTAAAAAAAGGATTCTTTCGTTTTTCTTAAGAATAACATGTTGTTGTGTAATTAATGAAGTTTAAAAATGAAATGTTTTGCACTCACACTTACCCTAATAAAGAAAACAACAAAGTTACTCGAGGTGAAAATTAGAATGAAAATTCTAAGCCCAGTAATCGAAAAATGATTAAATATGGAAAAAAATCGTTTTCTGAATCGTATGGGAATAAGGCTAAAATTAGCTATTGATAGTTTTACCTGATAGTGCATTCGGGAATATTGAGACTCTTTTTTAGAAATGTTTTTTCTCGATATCTACTGCAGATAATGCTGTAGGTAATTTTCCCCTCCCATGTCAAAATCGTTGAGCCTTGACCATGTAGCAACCACCGGAGTTGAATTCTAAATATCACAATTTATTTTAGATTCTTAGAAATAGTTCCGAGACGACTTGGTTTTTTTGATTACTTTATTTTAAATATGTTCTTGCTTTTTGAAGAAAATATGAAAATTTATTTTTGGTTACTTTATTTTAGAAGACGCGTTTATTCTCAAGCAAGTCAAGTCGAATAGCAATTGTCGTAGAATGGTTGAATACACATTATGATACGCATGTTTGTTGATTTTTTAGCTTCATATCATATTATTATATTTCCGATATTGTACGCTGGCGTTGTTTTTGTCGAGTAACGGGCTCAAAATCTTGAGTCACTAAAGAAAAGCCATGAGAGAACAAGGACGTCTTAAGACTTTTTGAGACCCTGGACCGAGAAAAATCTTAAGAGTTTTAAGGCCCTGGGCCCCTGTGCAAAAGTAGGCCCTGCCTGTGATCTTTAAAAGTAGACAGTATATAGCAGGGATGGTGAACTTTTACGGATCAACGTGCCCTTTTTTTTCTAAAGAAATGTTCAATGAGGTATAGAGGCGTGTCGTCAAATGCTTTTGATTTGTGATTACTGGGAAAATAATAAAACTAAATACTAACAAAACTCAAAACTCTTTATTCACGTTTCGAAAAAATATATTTTGCATTGTATAGTAGTAAATGTTTAGTTATACGTGTAACTCAAATTAAAGTACGTAAACTCTGGCGCACAACGGGCACTTTTAACATAATAAACTTGAGCGTTTCTGATAATACATTTAACTGAAAAAACCTCGCTGAAAATTCCTTGATTGAAGAATCAATAAACTTCAAAAAGTCTTCTCCCTCTCTTTGTTTTTATTCGTCTGGTTTCTCATGTACATCTAAATCTTTAATAATTTCTTTTTAGTTTGAGAAGTACTTGTTTCTTCTAGTAATATCGTTTCTGAAAACATGCAGTTCAGCGTGTACGGCAGAGGTTGGCCAAAGTGGTTGTCCGCGAGAAAATTTCGTTGGTCCCCAGAAAAATGTGGAATATACTTACTCATTACGTTAAGCTATGTTTTACGATGCATTGAAATATAATTCGATTCATAACAATAATTTAACACTTAAAAAATCTTATTAGTATCCACGGGATTTAAATTATACATTTATTGGTCTGTGATGTCAAAACGTTTGGCGACTGCTAGTCTACAGCACGAATGAGATCCATCATGACGCTAATTGATTTACGTGTGCCTTGAAGCCTTACGCTCAATTCATTGAATTATTAACATATGCCTCGAAAAAATATCAAGTCGCATAACATCTAGCAACTGTAGGTATTGTTGAATTTCTGCCTCATTTTGCAGAAATAGTCTATTTCTTCCAAGCAGTCAACAAATCTTTGAAGTAAGTTCCCGCAGTTGAACCAGCGAACATTATCATACATAAGTAAGCCATTATACACCGAGTTGACCTCATCCAACAAAGCTTCAAACTTTCGCTTATTTAAAGCCTGCGTTGATACGAGTTTGACTATTTTTGTGACTAACGCAGGGGTGTAGCTACCACCGTATCAGCCATATCAATGATACGAGGCCCCCAACCAGTTGCGTAACGTACACCCCGGTAACCCCCGCATTCGGGGGCATGGGACCACTATTCCAGGAGGCTCAAAACCTGACTGCCACCAAGTACCTACTCTTTGTAAAATCCAACTTGGGGAGCCCAAAACTTGACTTAGCAGGAGGGCCCAAATGTTCACATGTGTAACTACAGTTCCACTAACAGGGCTCCCATATCTAAAAAAGAGCCCCGAGGAAATTTTGATACAAGGCCCCCCCCAAGGTGGTCTTAAGCGCGCACACACACAATTTTTTTCTAACTTTAACAACCCCGCTTCACCCTTAGGAGTCGATTTTCTCAAAACCCGTTCTTATTGGATCTTTATTCAATGAGAGAGAGAGAGAAAGCAGCTTGCCTTCCAAATTTCAAGCCTGTAGTTCTAATAGTTTTGGAGATATCGTGATGATCGAATGAGTTGCTTTTCTTCGATATGTGTATAGATAAAGAGAAATAAGCGATATCAAAACGCCAAGTAAAAAAAATCAAATAGATCTTTATTTTAGTTGGTACCTAAAGTTCTATCTTAAATTTCTGGAATAAAAAATGAGCAGGTATTGGCAAAAAATTGGCTTAGTTTTATTTAAAAAGGTAGAATAAATACGTAAAAAATAAATTTTAGAATGTTTTTTTGTAGAGAAAACAACTTTTAGATACAGAAGATATATTTTCCTCGTTAACATTCCAAACACTTTTGCAATTAACTGCATTTATTAATTAGTTGCGAAAAATGTTTTCCTGTTGCTTTCTCCCAAGGAATTCAACGACGAAATTTAGATATTTTGCAATGGGAGAGGAATTCGAACATATATAATTACATGACGGAAGAAAAAAAATGTTGCTTCATCCGACCTCCTTGGTTGACAGTGCACAAACCGAAGAATGTTTCGGTATTAATTAAAAAGGATGATTATAAATGATAGTTATACTAACTATTTTACGCCTTATACTTTCTTGGATGAAAGAGCACTGATTTTTATCGTAGCGTCACAATGAATAACGAACTACGGATTTGTTTTCACGAATCATGCGTCTTAGTAGAACTCAATAAAAGGGTTACAAGACGTTCTAAAGCAGTGATTTTCAAGGGGGTCTATAACAACCCCACAGGGTCCATGACGACCTGCGAGGGGTTCACGTCAGTGGAAAAATAATTTTGGGGTCTAAAAGGGGTCGACGATAGTGGCTCTCATTAGACTAGATCATGACTAATTTTAAAGAAAATTTAATCAAGTGGAAACCAGATTGACTTATTTAACAGATTTATTTACTAAATTTTTTTTTATATATATAATGAGGTTAATTTTCAATTAAGACGTAACAGCCCAAATGTTATTGAAGCAAAGGCCGTCGTTTCTTGCGAGAATTAAGCTACTGTATATTGCGACTTTTCTCAGTTTCTTCATTGGTCACAGACGACCTGCCAAGAAAATGAAGTTTTAACCTATATTTAAATGCCCTTTATTCAGATTTTAAAATTAGATTTGACTTGATGATACCACTGTAGGCTATGAATTCATATGGTCACATTAAAAAAAGAATGTCCGATTACATGAGGAACTGATAGGAATAGGCACTAACCAAGATCTAAAGCTCAGAAATTGATGACAAAATTTTAAAAAGATATTCCTGTTATTCAGCCTAAATTATGGAGTATTGTGAGAACGTTTTATTTGCTTTTCCTAGCGAGCAAGAGTTTCAATGAGGTTGCCAATCTCCAAAGCAAAAAAAGAAGGGGAGGGGGAGACTAATCTGATAGGAGGGTTAAACCTGACAAGAGATTGACGCCAAATGTTGAAAATTTGTTATTAAAGCACCAGATTTATTCGTCCCATTATAAAAATTTGTTTGTGGATGAGTTATTTTAAGTATAATTTAAATTTTAATTCCACTAACACGTGTGCGTTACTTAAGTTTTAAAAACAATGCTTCAATACAAAAATAGAAATTTTAAATCTTTTGAAGTAAGTAGTTCTATACCAGCTGTTAAAAAGATATTTTTAAGTTTAAAAAATTTCAAAAAATTCAATATTAGATAGGCAGGAGTTTACTTTTTTAAAACCGGAAAACATGGCAAGGGGTCTGCGAGATAAAAAGTTCGGGAACATCTGCTCTATAGAAACAAAGTTACTGGAATCTTTAAAATGATCGGGATTTAAAAACAACGTATGAAAACTTAAAAAATGAAAAACTTCTCTTACTTTTGCATTTGTTCGTAGACTCAAGGAAGGTTTTGGAAATGAGCGCGTGATTTTCTTGCTAAGATTGCCACCAAGCGCACTATTGTTATTACTGTTAATATCTCTTAATCTATACCAGTCGCAGGGCCGACCCTAGGGTGTCGGCCGCCCGCGTGCAAAGACCTAACGTGCCACTCCTCAAGAGATTTTTTCATATCTTGACTAATACTCACAAATTTAATTACTTATCATACTACTCACATATTTACTTACTTATAATAATAAGTGTTTTTTTACAGGCATAGAAGTTTAAGTTGGCAATACTTTCCAAGATGGCGACCGATTTAACAGCTGTCAAGTGATTTATTCTCAGTTTGGTTTGGCAATCCATCAAAACGATCATCAAGCAAGGCGTAGATTCGTCGAATGGGCCCAAAACGAGATTGCCGTTGTTCCCGATTTTCATAAGCGAACTTTATTTAGCGATGAAGCGCACTTCTGGTTGAATGGCTACGTCAACAAACAAAACCGCCGCATTTGGAGTGAAGCTAATCCACAAGTGTATGTCGAAACACCGTTACATCCAGAAAAACTGACTGTTTGGTGCGCTTTATGGGCTGGTGGAATCCTTCTTCAAAAACGATGAAGGCCACAACGTTACAGTCAAGGGTGATCGGTATAGAGCCATGATTACTAACTTTTTCATTCCTGAATTAAACAATCATGATGTCCAGGAGCTGTGGTTCCAACAAGACGGCGCAACGTGTCACACAGCTCGTGCCACAATCGATTTATTGAAAGACACGTTGTGTGACCGCCCAATTTCACGTTTTAGACCTGTGAATTGGCCTCCAAGATCTTGTGATTTAACACCGCTAGACTATTTTCTGTGAGGCTATGTAAAGTCATTGGTCTATGTGGATAAGCCACAAACGCTTGACCATTTGGAAGACAACATTCGCCGTGTTATTGCCGATATACGGCCACAAATGTTGGAAAAAGTCATCGAAAATTGGACGTCCAGATTGGACTACATTCGAGCCAGCCGTAGCAGTCATATGCCAGAAATCATATTTAAAATGTAATGCCACAAGATTATCTTTCGAATAAAAAAAAATTCATGTCAATAATTCATTCATGTTCAACGAATAATACATCGTTGTTTTATTGCAATTTAAAGTTCTATACCTCTAAAAAAACACCCTATACAACTTGAATTTCTAATTAAATTAATTTGCTTAGCATTAAATGACAAAATACCGAATGTCTGCTCTGGTGATTTTAAATTTCTGGCTTTAGGACACAAGGTTCCTTATTGGAAGGTACTTCTATGTTTTTACCCTTAGACATATTAAGGAATATTTTCTTTTATTTACCTTCATGAAAAAGCGGACTATAAAAATAGTATATTTGGTTTCAAAAAATCTCGTTTGTTAGTATATGCGTATACATTTATGTAATAAATAAATTCACATAAGCACACGATTTTAACTTAAGGATCACTGAGTTTAAAGAAAACAAGCTAATTTTAATGTCAATGAAATTATTTCATATATACGTATCCATAGTTATAGTTAAGAGTACATGGTTTGTAAAATTTCATCTTTGGATTAAATCGAAATATTAATTAATACTAAATTTTTTTTCATGAGACAGTTTTCACTTCCAGAACGAGACATGCATACCTTTTATTACTGCCCATTCTTCAAGCGGTCATTTGACTTGTTTTCAATAATTTTTTTTTGAATCATCAATTATGAATCCTTTTTCTGAATCATCATTTTAAGTCAATATAACACATGCGTTTTTATGTGATTTTCACTCTCATTCTCTTTTTTTATGAATCAAGAGAAATTTGGTAATATTATGTTGCAATTAAATATATTCTTATAAGTAATTGTGTTATTGCTGATCGAAGTATCGAAAAGACATTTCTTAAAAATTCTTTCAGAATATTTAAAGTTTATGAATTAGGTCAATAATAGATTATTTATTTCAATGTTTACTTTATTTTCTTTTAATTTAAGGAGATATAAATTTGGCAGAATTATTATAAATTTATTTTCAAATAAGATTGCATGTGTTAATATTTAAATGCTTTCGAAAATATCCCTAAACGCATTGTCATAACACATATTGTCAAAAAAGCAAAAATAGATATTAGTCCCAAGAACAAATACAGTAGACCATGGGTAGCCTAGTGGTTAGAGCACTGGACTCCAGAACGGAAGGGCTGGGTTCGATGCCACCAAATATCCTCAGAGTACACAAGGAGTACGTGCTCGTTAAATCAGTGGGTCCGAATGTTTTGTGGGCTGAGTCACGAGTGCAGGGGATTGGAGAATATTTCCCTCCCCTTCAGTTCCATGTCTAAATTGTGGAGGTGGAGATAGGTGGCTTCGCCTTCTATCGTCTCTTCGGCGAATTTCACAGAGCTAATTCGTACTGTCACCTGTATGGTGTTCAAGGCCGATGACAGGCGTACTTCTAGCCCCTTACCACGATGAATTTCGTGGGCCTCGTTCTGACTAAGTCAGATTGGCGACTATAGCAACAACACAACAACAACAAATAAAGTTTGTTATTAGATGTGTAAATACTACTGATGGTTAAGTTATATATTTTTAGAAGAGTTGTTCGAGCATGCGCAGTGGGCGCCGCGCGGTGGTGAATAAGTGTATTAAGAGAAACGCGAATTAAGTTTTTCAGAGTGTGTGTGGGAGATCAGACGAGCGAGAGCGCAGAAACGGTGCCCATCGTAAGTGTTCCGACATACTCCCTGAGTAACCGAGTTTGGAAATAAGAGTTGTATCAACATCCTCGTCTGGTTTCCTGAGACAAAAACACATAGGGACCACTTACACAACATGGTCCGTCCAGCTGAGCCGGAGAAGTGAGCTATTCAAGGTGACGTGAGTAGTGGTCTTTTTTGTGTTTTTATTATTATAAATTGAGGACTAAATTAATTTTAGAGAAAAATGTTTAAGAACTGCCGTAAGGAAGATCTTCGGATCGTAGCTCTTGAACTTGGTGAGACTGTTGCTGAAAAAGTAACTATCGTTGAGTTAACTGAAATTATTAAAGAAAATAAATATTTTAAAGAGGATGTTGAATTTGTTAAAGAATTAATTCAATATACGATCGAGGACCGTAAGAGAGAGCAGAGGAAGACCGTAAGCGAATGCAAATAGAGGAAGACCGTAAAAAAGAAGCCGAAAATAGGTTACGAGAAAAAGAGCTTGAGCTTGAACTAGCACGTTTAAATGTTAATTCAGATAACGAGAGAACAGGTGAGGGTTGTAACTCGCTGGATGCGTTGGTGAAAAGTGTTCGAATCCTAACGGTGAAGGTGCCAAATAGACCTGAAGGTTGGGCATTCTTTTTCGCTTCGTTAGAAAGAGCCTTTGTATCAAAAAATGTGCCCGAGAAATTCAAGTCGGAGATTTTATTAAATTTGTTGGGAGAGAAAAAGCTTCAAATGTGTTAACATATGTTAAAGATGACGAGCATAACAATTATGAACAACTAAAATCAATAATACTAAGAGAATATGAGCCAAGTGCAAATCAATTCCTTGAACAATTTAAAAAAGCTACGCGTCATCCAAATGAAACATATATTCAATATACTTCTCACTTAATTACAAATTGGCAGTATTACTTAAAAATAAGGAAGGTCTCTGATTTTGACAACTTAAACGATCTTATTGTGTCCGAAAAAATTTTCAGTTCGCTTGAAAAAGAGGTAGCGTCACACATTTCCGTTCGAGCAGGAAATGATTGGTTTAGCCCACTAGAGCTTGCCAAAGAGATAGACTTATATAACACTTCTCGGGAAAGAGTTTAAAACCTTTGCCGAATGTCCTTACTAGAAATAATCCAGTGAAAACGCGTCAAGGGTATTTTTGAGTGAGAATAAAGATTCTAAATGTATTTGTTGCGCTGAATCGCATCCATTATATAAGTGCGCAGTGTATTTAAAACTTCCCATAAATAAGAGAATTGATCTGATTAAAACTAATAACCTTTGCTTTAATTGCCTTTCTACATCTCATAGAGCGAAAGACTGTAAATCGAGATTTGTTTGCTCTGAGTGTCAAAAGAGACATCATAAAACGATACATTATACAGAGCGCCAGCCAAACCAGGAAGTAAGGAACTCCACCTTTGAACCTCTTAACACTTCAGCGCCAGTCTTCGAACCACGAGCAGAAAATCATAACTTATTAACCGCAACGAGTATAAACAGAAAAAATGTGTTTTGCTAAGCTCAGCAATTTGTCATATAAAATGTGAAAATGGTTTATTCCCAGTCAAAGCAATTTTAGATAGCGGATCTACCCTCGAACTTTTTAATGAGCAACTTGTGCGATTTAATTGGATTGAAAAATACAAGACTAATGTTTCGGTTTCGGGACTAAACAAAACAGTAATTCCAATAGACTCGCGTGTTTCAGTATCTATTAGCAATAAAGAAGGGAGTTACATTAAAACATTAGACTTTTTTTGGTACCTACAATAACGGAAGATCTTGTTCCAACAACGAAAATCGATTTTAATCTGAATAATATTCCCAATCTTAAATTAGCTGACAAAAATTTCAATATTCCAGAGCGCGTGCAAATGCTATTAGGTGCAGAAGTATTTTATGAATTAATGTTACCCGGACAGTTCAAGACGGAGGGTTCAAATGTTATTTTTCAAAACACTGTTTTCGGATTTATCGTTTCCGGATCTACTTCTTCAGACGCGAAGGGAAAAGAACATTGTGGGTTTATTCAGGCTGCGGATAATCTAGAGCATTCAATTAAGAAGTTTTGGGAAATCGAAAATGTAGAAATAGATTCTGTTAAAACCAGTGAATTAGATATTTGCGAAGACCATTTTAAAAGCACTCATTCGAGAGATGACCAGGGGAGATATACGGTGGCGATGCCATTAAAAGAAGATCCTTCATGTCTTGGTGAATCCAGACAAACCGCGATTCAGAGATTAAACTCTTTGTGGAAACGACTGAGTAGAGATAAAGAATATTTGTCCCTGTATGAGAAATTTTTACAGGAATATGAGGATTTGGGCCACATGAGGGAAATCAAGGCGGATGGATCTGGAGTTTCATTTTACCTGCCACACCATGGTGTTTATTGCCCCGAAAAGTCTACAACTAAAATGAGAACTGTCTTTAATGCATCAAGTCCTTCAACGAGTGGGAAATCTTTAAATTCAATTCAATTTAATGGCGGACTGGTCCAAGAAGACCTCTTTTCCATTATGGTTCGCTTCCGAAAGCACAAGTATGCCTTTACTACGGATATAGAGAAAATGTTTCGCATGATAAACATACATCCGGAGCAAACGTGTTTGCAAAGAATTCTGTGGAAGAAGGGCATAGGAGAGCCAATAAAAACGTACGAGTTAACTACAGTAACCTACGGCACAGTTAGCGCACCTTATCTAGCCACGAGAACTTTGAAACAGTTAGCGATGGATGAAGCTAATAATTTTCCTTTAGCAGCTCCTGTGGTGCTGAGTGACTGCTACATGGATGACATACTATCGGGATCCGAGAGTATAGAAGAGGTAATCGAATTGCAGCATCAATTAATAGAAATGTTCAAGACCGCAGGGATGCATCTTCATAAGTGGTGTGGAAATTTACCCGAGATAACTTCCAATCTACAAGAGTATGCTTTTTTGGAGTTTGAGGAGACTAAAGCGCTAGGAATAATTTGGAATCCTAAGTTAGACTGTTTTCTTTTCAGAATAGAGCAACAAAGGCCAACTTCATTCACCAAAAGAATGGTTTTGTCTACTATTGCAAGAATCTTTGACCCTTTGGGTCTCCTCGGACCGATCATAACTTGGGCAAAGATATTCATGCAAAGATTGTGGTTGCTGGAATTGGGATGGAGTGATGAACTTCCCTTTAAAGAACAAAAGGAGTGGCGTCGATTTATCGACTCTTTGAAAGCCGTGAATAACATCTCTATTGAAAGATGTATTGTGATTCATAGAGCGGAGAGCATTGAGTTACATGCATTTAGCGACGCATCGGAAAAGGCGTATGGTTCATCCATTTATCTCAAGTCTATATCTGCGCTTGGAGAAGTCAAAGTGTGTCTCGTAACGAGTAAAAGCCGAGTGTCGCCTCTGAAGCAGATTTCCATTCCAAGACTTGAACTGTGTGGGGCAGTTCTTGCCGCTAAATTGATGAAGAAGGTGAAGGAGGCATTGAATCTTCAGATTACAGCTGTGCATTTTTGGTCGGATTCAACTATTGTGATTTCATGGATACATCGAGAATCAAGAGAATTGAAGACGTTCGTGGCTAATCGAGTGTCTAAGATTCATCAACTAAGTTCCCGTGACCAGTGGCATCACATTGCATCAGAACAGAATCCTGCAGATGTGTTATCTAGAGGACTACTTCCTGAGGAGCTTCGTGACGACTCTCTATGGTGGCATGGTCCTGAGCTTCTACAGAGTACTTATTCAACTACTGTCATTGCAGAACCAACCCAGAGAGATGGCTTTGACTGCGAACTAAGGGTGTCTGAGAGAACTCTGGAGACTTCATTGCTGAATTCCAAGAACTTTGACTTTTTCAACCATCTTATGGACCTTTCTAATAATTATTTTAAAATAATACATATTGTTTCTTATATTTATAGATTTATTGAAAATTGCAGATCCAAGGTGAAAAAGAGGGGACCTTTAACTACAAGTGAGGTAAATGATGCAGAAACCTGGCTTATTAAACAGGACCAGAGTGGCATTAACTTAAGTGACCCGTCAGGTAATCTTAAATCTTTGAATATATTCCAGGATGATAAAGGAATCCTGAGAGTTGGTGGAAGGCTGGAAAAAGCTTCCATACCCTACAGCCAAAAGCATCCAGCTATACTGGCTAAAAATTCTAAATTAAGTAAAATATATTTCATAACTTTGCATAAGAAATTATTTCACGTTGGTCCACAAGGACTGCTGAATGCAGTAAGATTGAGATTTTGGGCTTTAGGAGGTAGAAACCTAGCTAGGAAAACGGTTCATACTTGTGTGGTGTGTTTCAAGTGTAAACCAATTCCCTCTTCTCAAATAATGGGCAATCTTCCATATGAAAGAGTAAATATGGCCCCTCCATTCAGTATAACTGGACTAGATTTGGGAGGTCCATATTTTGTCACTTACAAACACCAGAGAAAGGGCGTTTTGAATAAAATTTATGTTTGTGTTTGTATTTGCTTTGTGACTCGTGCCATCCACCTAGAAATTCTTTCCGTTTTGACTTCGGATGCAATAATTGCGACCCTTAAGAGATTCATGTCTAGGCGAGGAAAATGTTCCAAAATTTTTACGGATAATGCAACAAATTTTGTTGGTGCGAATTCTCAACTAAAGGTATTTTATAAGACCCTTAACTTTCCAGATCAAAATCTGGCGGCATATTTCACTGAGGAAGGTATTGAATGGAATTTTATTCCACCAAGGGCCCCACATATGGGAGGTCTTTGGGAGGCGGGCATAAAGTCAGTGAAATATCACCTCAAGCGAGCACTGGGAAGATCCCGACTCACCTACGAGGAGTTTGAAACAGTGATTATCCAGGTAGAAGGAATTTTAAATTCCAGATCCCTTACACCAATATCCAATGATTTTGATAACTTTGAAGTATTAACGCCTGCGCATTTCTTGATTGGTAGATCAGTTAATTCTATTCTTGAGCCCCCTAGTAATTAATATTAGTGACAATAGATTAAGCCGTTGGCAGAGAACAACAAAGGTAATTCAGGTAGTTTGGAAAAAATGGAGTACCGATTATCTGAATACTCTCCAACAGAGAGGAAAGTGGATGATCGAGAAGGACAATGTAATGTGTGGTACAATGGTAATTGTAAAGGAGGATTTTACACCAGTTTGCAACTGGCTTTTAGGGCGCGTCGTTGAGGTCTATCATGGTTCTGATGGTAAAGTGAGAACAGTCAGGATTAAAACAAAGAACGGAGAATTTAGGAGGCCCATAACTAAGATCTGTATTCTACCTATAGATGTAAATAATTAAGGTTAATTTCCATTTAAGAAATTATGTGTTTATCTTTAAATTGTGCTATTGTAATTTTAACTTCTTTTTTTTTTGAAAATTTATAGTACCTTTTTATATATATAATAATTTTGAAACCAATTGTGTAATTTTTGTGAACTTGTTGTGAATTGTGAAACTGTATTGCTATTGTTGAATATTGATATTGCAAGGCCGGGGGGTATGTTCGAGCATGCGCAGTGGGCGCCGCGCGGTGGTGAATAAGTGTATTAAGAGAAACGCGAATTAAGTTTTTCAGAGTGTGTGTGGGAGATCAGACGAGCGAGAGCGCAGAAACGGTGCCCATCGTAAGTGTTCCGACATACTCCCTGAGTAACCGAGTTTGGAAATAAAAGAGTTGTATCAACATCCTCGTCTGGTTTCCTGAGACAAAAACACATAGGGACCACTTACACAACAAGAGTTTTTAGGAATATTACTCAAGAGAAAGGCTTTCAGATATGTATTAGTCAAAATATGAAAAATTCTCTAGAGGGGCGGCACATTACGTCTTTGCACGAGGGCGGCCGAAACCCTAGGATCGGCCCTGCATTCATGGAAACATTCGACGAAACATTACAACATGACTTAGCTTCTTGTCACAATTCGAAATTGGTCCTGACTTTTATGCGGGAAATTAAAATAAAATTGCTTAATTAGCTTGGTAATTCACCAGACCTATTAAAATAATAGGATATTACCTATCCTATTAAAAACTTATGCTATACTCTCAAGAATCGTTTCGATAAGTTGAGTTGCACGGTAGCAGAATCAAAGGTAACAAGTATGGTTCCAAGACGACGAACATGTGAGCTATACTAGTGAAGAGTTGAAGAGATCAGTTCGGCTACAGGAGGACATAATATAGAGGTTTTAATGCCTTCTGAAGGTAGGTAAGGATTAAAAACTAAGGTATTAGAAAAAATCCTTTTCTTCCAAATTAATTCTAACAGTACAGTATAAAATTACTCAGCCAAAAGATATTTGATTAAGTGATTTGATAAAGGCCGTAAGCAGTTCTAAAAATAACGGTATTTTAAGTGGCTAATAAGACAAATTTAGCCTTATTTCATTGAAAATATTGACAGACATTGTTTTGAAGATAGTATTAAAAGGTTTTGTTAGAAAATTTTTTCACATTCTTAAGAGAATAAAAATTACAGAAAATTTGCAATAAAAAATCTACAAATCGTGTATAGAACATTTCTCTTAGATTTTTTTTAAAGGAAAGTTTCCTTTTTCAAAGAATGTAAGTCATCGCACAATTTAGTTTGAAAAACTGAGCATAATATTTGTTAAATATCGGGAAATATACGTTGCGGAGAGCTAAGTTAAGAAAAATTACTTAAGAAACGTATTTTTAGATGATTTTTCTTTTTAAAAAAATCCCTATACATAAATGAAAATTTCTTCAATGCTTATAATTTTAAACAATTTTAAGAAATATTTTGTAACACTATGTATTTCTGACAATATATGTGTACATTACAAATTCCTTTGTGTGGGAACAATTCGAGTATTTTCATGCATAAAAGTGACTAAAAACAATTTCATTCACTCATTAGAAGTTTCAAAATTCCAATACCTGATTCGCTTGTGCTGCCATCTGATGGATGTAGAATTAATATATTGTTCAGAGAATCTGGATTAGCATTTATATCCATAAACTCCTGCCATCTTGCGGGGCTTCTTAGAAGAAAAGTATACTTCTTTCTCTGTAATGATTCAAAAGCAAAAACACATTAATAATTCTAATAATAATAAAATAAAAATATATGTACAACCCAATTCACTTCATTCGAAATTTCTTGGAAGTATATTGTTCTAAGAATAATTATTGTACTTATATTTTTTAAATATGATTTTCGTTTTCATTTATATGTTACCTTTTTTAAAAAAAAGTCCTTTTATAAAATATATAATGATTTATTTTTAACCATTAATTTTAATCTTTAAGCCATTAAATGTCGATTAAACACACTTTCAGGTTAAGTTTAAATGTAAATTTACCTTCATTCCCAGAAAAAAAAGCTCCCCCCCCCCATTTTTTCTTTCATATTTTATGAAGTTCATTCAAAATAACAGATGGCAGCACGATATCATTTGACACTTCTATTTTTAAAAATTTTTATTTTTTCGTTGTCAGAATGTACCGTAAAATCCAGCGTATAACGCGCAATTTTGACACAAAAATAAGATTGAAATTTAAGGGAACAAGATTGAAAATAGATGTAAGTTAACTGATAGCTGTGGTGAGAATTTCAACAAGAAACCCTTTTCTTGATTTAAAAAAAAACGTAGAAAAGTGTGACATGGTACATTTTCTCTCATTAAATTGACTCTAGAATAAAATGAGCTTGCAGCTATAGATATTGTTACGTAGATCGGGACTCGCGGATTTTATGCAAATCAAACTCAAATAACAAGACAGTTCTTCAGAAGTGATGCAAATTTATTGTCGAAATTTCTTGAAATACAGGATACATTACTCAAATTTACTGAGTAAATCTCAGACGGAATTCACACCTTCTACGGTTCTCCGACACAACTATCAGTGTCTAAAATACAAGTAGGTTTAAAGAGTATTTGCAAGCACACTCGCTCGTGAGTCTGGTTGTCGTGTATGACAAAGTGCAAAGGTGGTAAAAACCAATAGTCAAATATTGCCAAAGACATAGATCACTGCCATGGGGACCGGAGTAGAATAGTCCCAAAGCAAGCTCATGCGTGCCGTAAAAGGCGACTAAAATGAGCAAAAGTCCAACCTCTAGGGGCTATGGCAACCCTCAGTTATGACAAGTGCAATATATTGCTCGGTCTATTCAACATCCGAAGTAATCACTAATCATTGGTCGACTTTTTACGGTCAAATCAATACTACTTTGCAACGGTGAAAACAAGACTAAATGCGTTTCGGCGAACAACACCCCATTAATAGGCCTCTCGGATTTTTTTCAAAAAAATCCGATTTCATCATAGATCGTGATATTAGTAGATTTCTCCACCAATTTCTAGAAGAATCCAAGGGTCGCGAACTCGCCAAAAATGGTCGCCAATATGGTCACCGAAAATTATGCCAACTTGGCTCTATCGCCAACATTTCGTTACGTTCCCATTGACTCGCCATTATAATGTAAGGAACAGGGTTGGGAATATTTCAATGTCAACATAAAATAAATACAACATAGAGAAATATAAACGTATTACACATCCAGATATAAATTATTTACACTATTTTAAAGACTCATTACACAAAATTTGTAACAATATATAAATTTAACAAATAAATTGAATAAAACTGCCACTAGTTTATTTGTAAATTTCATTGATTTGTATGGTACACAATGTATATACCTCTTCTGAGATGCAAAGTGATCTAATGAATAGAATCGTTTTAAAAAGGTGCGAACTCTGGTGTCCTTCGCATCCACAACCTGCCACTACACGTAAACGGCCCCCAAAAAATGTGTAGTGAGCGTCAAGTCAATTGTTAGAAATTAATAATTTTGAAAAATTTACAAAGTGAATATTACTTTCTCGCTAAAAACCGAGTTTATTTTTAGACAACAAAATTGAAAGGAATTCCTGCATGTTATCCCATGTAAAAATTAGTCGCAAAAATATTTGACAATAGTTTTCACACGATATCTAATAACTACATTTTTTAGGAATTATTCAGGATAGATTTTCGTTAGTAGGGCTGGTACATTCGAAGAGCTTATGTGTCATCCGCGTCCCTTGACCATGGCTCAAAATGATGAGGTTCGTCGCCAATAGCCCTCGTGTTACTTTATAGCGCGAGGTCAATCTACACATTCCGTCTCGCACTACAGCCGCTATTTCCGAAAAACACCCCATTGAAGAAAATCATTCGAAATTTTTGAAAGTGTCTGTGGAAAAAAGTGTATACAATTTATCTTTCTAGAAGAACGAATTTTATTATTTACTTACTAACGATTGTCAAACGAACACTCAAATGCTAAAAGAACTCTTAATTTACGTAAGAAGAACTGTCGAATACTTTCTAAAGAATATATGGAATGACTTAATTTAAAAGAAAATGATTCTATTTAAGTTCCCCTTTTAAATCGCCGAGAGATTCGGATGAAGCGCATCACTCTCCGACGGAGTTACATCTTCCCGATTGAAGGTGACTTACTCCACATGATGAGAGAAAGTTCCATAGTTGCAGGGTTTTAGGCAATTTACGTTTATTAGAAGTAATCTAAATTATTGCATATAATAATATAATGAGAAAATTGTCTTTAATCACATCCAGTTCTTAAATTTACGCCGGGTTCCATCTGGGTATTAGATTGATTTAGTTTAAATTAATCTCACTCATGAGGTAAGCGACATCTTTCGGCGATGTCCTTCGTCATTTGAAACTATGGGAGGGCAAGCAGGAAGATCAAGCGCGCGTGAATATGTATAAATAACGCTCCCCTAACTTCAATAAAATTTATCAATTTATTGCTAGTATAGGGTTTTTCTTCTAACATACTTTTAACTGGAACCGACGTAAGAAACATGCCGAAAATTTGCTGTATGAACAGGTTGTTGCCGAACATTCAGAGGGCTGATAGTAGGCAGCGTGGGGACGGCAAATCACTATAGAACATAGGGCCGCAAACCATGTTTAGTCGGAGTAATTCGCAAAAACAGATATCAAGGTTATGATGTTAAGTGGAATGAAAAGGGACAATAAAAAGAAAGAAATACATTTATTAGACGTAAAACATGTTTACAATAGGAACAATGGATCATAGTTCGACATCAGAAATACAGCGACAAGGGATTTTCACATGAATTGTTCGAATGTGCAAGCACGCAGCAGTGCCGATTTAAGCTTATTTTGGGCCTTGGGCACAGAAGGTATGCAGGCCTCCTTGGTAGTGGTGGATCGAAACTTATGACCAGAAAATCTGTTCAGCCCAGTTCCCGGCCCCTGGGCGCCCGCCCCAAGCGCTCAATGAATTCGCCACTGCTCCGTAGGTCATTGTACGACCCACACCGCCAGACCAAGGATTGTCGGACACGTTCAAATAAATCTGGTGTGCTGCTGATGTCAGCTGAAACGACGATGTCCTTCCTCTGAGATCCTCTATTGTAGTCACAAGCGTATCATACACAAGCGATTTCAGTTAGTCAAGAGAGGAAAGGCATGGGGTTGAGGCCTGGGGAACAGTTCCGCAACGTCCAATCCCTCTGCCGAAATATGTAGCATGGAGGTGATTACAATAGAAAAATGGTGTCAGGCACCACCTTGCATAAGCTACGCGTTCCGGTGCGCAGTGCTCTGTACTCTATGCAGCAACTCCGGGAACACGTACTGTGTAAAAATAATGTATGTTTCTTTACGTGTATAATCGATGTATTTCTTACCTCCTATTGCCCCTTTTCATTCCACTCGACATCATACCCTTCATAATTGTTATTGCGAATGACTCCAATTAAACGTTGTTAGCGACTCCATGTTATCCCTTACTGCCTACTATCACCCCTTTTAATTCTTCGGTCGAATTGGGCAACACCCTACATACAATATTACAAAATATTTTTTTAACACATCCTTTAGAAACCCATTATTCATCAATAAACATAAGAAAATTTAAATGCATAAAAATATTCAATTTATAACAATATTAGTCTCATTTCCTATTTTAAGGAATTCAGGGCTTTAAACCGTAATTTTTTCGTTCTGGTTCAATCAATCAATATATATATATATATATATATATATATATATATATATATATATATATATTGAATGTTCATCTCTCATTGGTAGAGAATTTAGACTATGTATATATCGGTTAAGTTCCGGTTTTTGTTCCGCCAAAAATAACGGTCTTCGGTTCAGTTCCGAATGAATAATTTTATTTTATGTATATTTTTATTTGTACTAAAAAAATATTCTACCACATAATCAAAAAATGTCATTCTATCAAAATTTAAAAGATTTTTTTTCTTTTCTAATTGATACACTGTATGAATCGATACAATTAACGATACGAGTGGTGAGTAGAGAATGGCGAGCGTTGGAATTGTTATCTATTATCAAAATCGCAATTGACCACTTGGTTTATGATTTCGGTTTCTTTATGTAAACATTCTACACAAACATTCGTAGAGGATCGCAAGCTGAGATGCTAAAAATGTAATTCAGAGAGATATTTTTCTTAAAAAATACTCTATATTTTTAGTTTATTCAATTGAACTAAAGCTTCCTTCTACAAGTAATTTCATGCGAAACTGAAACAGAAAAGTACTCTTTAAACATTAAAATAAGAAATCGAGATCAATGTACATGTACGATAGATTTTGAATTAGAAAATATTGATAAGTTGGTTACAGTAACAAAATAACTAAAGATATATCGGACCGAAAAATTTTTTTCGGTTCGTTCAAGTTCGAAGCCCTGGTATAATCATTTCATCGAAAAAGCAAGCAAGTCGCAACTAAAAATATTTCTTTTTTTTCCCCTCTTGCCAAATTTACGTTGATATTACCAGAGGCAAATACAAAAATGCCAGTAAAAATATATCGAGTGGATGTTTTTTACACAGAGGCACCCAAAAAAAAAATCACATTTTAACTTTCAGCTCCTCGTTCTGATCTTCGGAATAAAGTAACGGAGAATGACGCTAAGGGGACTCATTTCGTCTCAGCAAACAAGAATAAACACGATTCGGAAAATGATGCCAAATGTCGCCAATGGAGACGGGAAGCGAGAGAGAGAGGCATTCCCCTATTTGCTCAACACACACGTAGGCAGAGGAGGGAGGAATTAGCAAGTCGGATGTCTTGACACGAAACATCCGTCAAGGGAGATTGAAATGAAACGATCGTCTGGCGGTGGCTTCGGATCGTTCCCGGTATATGGGCTTAACGGCCGATTCCATCCGTTATCGGTTGGCTGGAATGCACTTCCAGATGTCATTAGGGGGTCTAATACCCTCGAGGTGTGATTTGAGTTGAAAAAATGCTGTTTCTAAATTATACGGAAGATTAGGACTAAGTTTAGTTTTTTGAGCTAGAAAAAGAAGGAATTATTTCTGTAAAAAATATCTTTCTTATCTCCTCAGCATTACGATTTTATAAATACGATAATTTTTTTAAAAATGCAGATATGCAAGTGGACGGTAACATTTAGACTAAAAAAATTAATAAGAATATATTTTAGTCTACACTTTTCCTGTTTTCGAATGCGCTTAAATGATTCGATTTTGGTGTCTCACTCCCATAAGTATTACATTTTGTCAATTTGGATTAGTGTCTAAATTTGCCTTTCGAAAAGACGAACATTTTTGTTTTTGTTTGTATGGCGATTCTGTAAGTAAGTGTTTATAAACGTTGCACTAGAAAGCAACACGAGGGCTGTAGGACATCGTTATTTTGAAACTCGTTCAATTGACGAGGACTAACCCCCTCTCCAAAATACCATACCATGCTAACGAGAAACCTGACACATTTAATCTTATGAGACTCTCTACAAGGCGGGTGTTCAGTGGCAACAAAATTGGAATCCGTGACCACACGAGTACGTGACCATAACCACTAAGTTACCGCTGCCGCAATACGACAATCAAAAAGATTCATTTTCTTTCACATACAACCTCTGACAATAAAGTTCGGTTAATAGTCCTGTAACATTAACGTAGATGGAAAAAAAAGTATTAACAGAAGTTATCTTACTGTCCACCTCCCATAACTATACATGTGCTGGAAACTTTGCAAGAAGTCTTCTTTTGGGATGGAGTTCAAAAGCTTCGTCACGTTTCATTGGATGTCAGGATTATCGTCAAATTTCTTTCCTTTCAAAGCGAGTATGAGTCGTGGGATGGTGGATGTTCAATTTGCACCCCCCTTTTTTTTTGCCAGGAACTATTAGACGCGATATTGGCTGTGTGAGGGCGAGCACAAACAAAACTGGTAACAAAAAAATCCTGAACCTTGTAGTTCGTACTGGGGTCGTACCCTGCATAGACGTTTCATGAAACGGGTCAAAATTTCAATGCACCTTGCAGCATTCATCGCTGTTTCCTGGGATAGAAATTCACTGTGGATAATGCTTTGACTATCAAAAAAGATTGACCATTATTTTTTCGGTTCTCACCTTTTTACGACTAAGTGTTTCTGGATAATGCCATTCCATGCTTTTCTGTTTCGTTTTAGAGTCATACCTGAGACACCAGGACTCATACACAGGGACTATAAAGTTCAAGAAATCTGGTGTCGCATCCACCATTTCGACAAATCATGTGAAGCCTCTACACGTGCCTACTTCTGATCGTCAGTCAAGTGATGTGGCACAAGACGACAACACGTTTTTCTCATTCCTAAATTCTAGGTAACGATTTGTTGCATGGATTCATGGTTAATCTGCAGTTCATCATCTACCATGTGCACAGTTAATCTGGGATCTTTCGTGATTAATTTTCTCACTTTCTTAATGTTTCCATCACAGACGGATGTCGACGGTCATCCGCTACGTGGGTTGTCAGAAACACTTTCCCAACTTTCTCGAAAACGGGCGAACCCTTCGTTCATAAACTTCATGGACAGTTCTTGATTTTCATAAACACGTAGTAGCATCGCATAAGTTTCTTTCGGTGTCTTGCCAAGCTTAAAACAAAACTTTTAATTGATCTTTTATTCGTTCATTTTCTTGTTCTCAGTTAAACACCAACTCACTAAACAAGTACTTTGTAAAATAAGTTTCACATGGAACGCAAACGATGCTCAACTGAACAACGGTAGGGGGAGATGGTCAACACCTACCGACATTCATATACAGCGTTTTGTTTCACCAAAGTTGCCAGATCGTCCGTTCTGACTTCATTCACCTAAATTCATTGTCAGAGGTTGTATTCAGTTCTCTTCATAACCACAGCGTCCTATTCTTGTCTATTTGAATTATGTGGAAAGACATAAAAATCAGATAACAAAGTTGGCTCTCTCACTCCATTTTATGACTTATACAACAACAAATTTAGTTGTTCTATCTGCAGTTTTGAAGAGCTTTAGCTCCCAATATCTATGCCGTGATTAAAAAAAATGATGGAATAAAACATAAAAAAATAGCAGTTCTTATCGCTAAGACGTAATTTAAAAATTTAATTATTGATGAAAAAGCGGGTGGAAATTATAATTTAAACAAAATTCAAAAGTTTTTGCTTATTTGATGAGCTCATTAATTTATTGGCAACTGAAATATTATTCGCCTGAGAGTGACTTAATATAATTATATCCAAATACATTAAGAGGCTGACATTTTCCGTCTCGAGAATTTTTTACCAGTTACAAAATAAATTGTATATGATCACTTTACAATTGCCTGCTTTCACCAGTAATGAACTTCATTTTTAAAAATATGTTATAACAGAGACATACGATTCTTTTAAATTTTGTTTCGGATCAAACTAAAAAGCGTACAAACATAAAGCAATAGTTTATCAATTAGGATTATACGATCAATATGATTTATACGATATCAAGAATTCAAGAAAAAAAAGGGAGAGTTAAATTATTAAAAATTTTAAGGTCATTGTAAAATTGTCATGTTTATTACGAGAACTATTTCCTTGTCATTTAATGTTTTTAATATATATTTTGGTCAAAAGATTTTTCCACTTTTTTTTTTTTTTTTTGCATAATTGTCTTATGTATATATACAATGTTGTAAAGAGCCAAAATATTCTGAATACCTATTGAATAACATTTTGCTCCATCTCAGGCCTGCAAAACTGCTACAACTCATCTTGGCATGGATGCCACAAGTTCTTTGTAGATGATTAGAAACAGATTGCACCAAACATCTAATCAGAGTTCACGCAAACTTGAGATATTCTGACGAGGTGGTTTTTGATTTCTGAATTGCCCAAATGCGCTATAACGTGCTAAGATCCAGCAAATTAGGTTGCCAGGACAGTAACTATAATAGGTTATTATGCCTCTGGAACCACTCTTACAAAATTCGAACCTTGAGGTGTTCCATTTCCAGTAGAAAAAGCATACTCCATGTAAGGATGCAAATGATCCGCAGTAATTGTCAGATCAATCTGCAGCTTTTATGATCTGTTCTACTACAAGTAAGAGTCTAAGAGCCACCCATGGGATTAACCCTCAAAGCATAATACCACCCCCTATAACCAGATGTACATTAGAAGAGCACTTGTTCGCTTGGAAGACGACGCCCCCTGACGTAACCTTTGGCGTGATGAATGAAAAATCATGATTTATTGGCCCCCTTCCACATATCTGCTGTCCAATATAGATGTTCCTGTGTCCACTGTAGGTGTAATTGACAATAACGCTTGGTCAACACAGACGCACGAGTGGGACGCGTGCTGTTCAGTCCTACCTCCGACAGTGCCCACTAAGCTGTGTGTTCCGAACAACTTGTCATTGGACCTGCATTATATTGGGCTGTCAGCTGACCTACTGTCCTAAGCCGATTTTGCTTTACTAAGCGGAGCAGTCTCCGATGTTCTTCTTTCCTAATGCATGCACGTCCAACAAATTAGCGTCTACTGCTCGTTTCAACGTCATTTATCCACTTTACACAGATACTAAAAACTGCAGATCGTGAAAAGATTACCAGTCATGCTATTTTGGAGATACTCGCTGCGAATCTATTGATCATTAGAATATGCACTCTGTCAAATATTCGCTTAGACCAGCCACCTTTTGCCATCACTCTCAATTTAATTGCAAGCATTATTCCTGACATTTTCTTACACAGCAGTTAAATACTATTTTCTCTCACTCAGGTGCCCTCCACATCACCTAGACGAGTTCATTGAAAAATGGGGAGGTGGTATTTATAATGTGTTGTTTTGGCTCGTCGGCGGAATATATATATATATATATATATATATATATATATATATATATATATATATGTAAAAATTTCCTCTGGTATCCTTTTAAATAATATTCTTTAAAAAACTTTTAATTCTTTGGTTCAGGACTAACGCGTTAATCTTAATCGTAATCGAATAATAACATTGCATTAGAAAATCGTTCCCTCCAGTTTCTAACCAATAGAGGCTCCTGTTAGAAAGGAGTCACGCGACCTTCACAGCCGGTATAAGAAAAGCGAAATAAGTTTTTTCTGCTCACCCTCTTTGTCTCCGTGTGATCATCTTGAACATGTATAAATAGCTGCAGCTCTTTTATACTTTGTGTTTCAAGTGTTCGTATGCTTATTGTGATGTCGTAACACCTTTAATATTTCATGAGAAAATAAAGAAGAGTAAAAGGAATCCAGAAGAAGTGCTCCGTTTATCAAGAAATAACCAACATAAACAACCATCGGTAACTCTAAATAATAAGTAATCAACATAAATAACACTCGATTACACTACAATATATATATATATATATATATATGTGGGAGACAACAAGGGGTCCAAGACGTTGGTCTATCTTCTATTTTATTTTAACATTAAACAAAAATTAATTAAAAAGGTAGTTAAGTTTTTACAGATAAGTTTGACGATGATATTCAGAAGGTAACGCCTGCTCGCGCACCTCTCGCGTTCTCCTTTCTCTCTCTAATGTCCAAGAGTTTTTTCTCAAGAGTCTCTGCTTTTTTCAGTTTCAGTTCTGCTTTTACTTTGATGCGCCTGCGCGCGAAGACTGCTTGGTTTTGGCTGCATGCCACAACGGCCATTCTGACCGTACGCTGTCCGCAGCGGTATTTCCATGGAGACTAGAGGAGAATCTGAAACATACAAAAAAAACGGAACAGATAAGGACTATACGACAAATATATAGAGATTAAACATATCATAATTTTTCTGAACTAGACAGTTTCTCCATCATGTGAAGGCACCTCTTCGACATCCGGAAGGTTCCACAGGAAAACATTGTTTTTCACAGGCACAAGAACGTCTTTTTTAATGAGTTGATCTTTGGTTGAACGCATCGATATTTTCCTCTGTAGAGTTCTGGACGTCTGTTCAAAACGATTTCTCTTTTTCCTTCGTTTCCACTGCCAAGGCTGGAAGATTTTTCGGAGCAACACAAACCGATGATGTTTACTCTTCATAGGTAAAGGGTTAGGTGAGCGGGAGATAAATTCCACGGAACTCGTTTTCATGGCACCATTGGCTTTCTTACACAATACTATATCAGAACATTTTTCTCTTACAATACTCAATTTTAACTTAGTACTCTTAATTTTATTACATTTATAATCCTTAATTAGAGAACTCGAATCATTTCTAGTATTAAAGTTCTTAACATATGGCAAATCATAACTAGAGTTTTCTATCACATTTGAAACAGAAACATTTGGAAAAGAAACACTTGAATTAAACTGAACACCCAAATCTGCACTCAAAGAGGATCCACTTTCACTCAATAAAACATCGCTCTTTGCGTGGCCTAGTTTCTCTATTTCAGAATATATACTGGGATGTATAATAAATTCTTCGGTCAAGGTCGGTGATATTGCCGTTCCAACACTCAAGCTAGGAGAGTGTTGATTAAGAGAAATATTTATGGGTTTAACTTCTACCATACGCTGTTCGCCAAAACATGAACTTAATGTTATGATTTCTTCGGAAGGTGTTTGCACTCTAATTAGTGAGGAATTTAAAACTGGGATCTGGCAACCTGAATCAATCAATGCTGTTACGAGCTGATTTTCCACAAAAATGTTTACGTATTGAAGATTTGCGCATTCTTCGCTATTTTTGTTTTTCGCTCTCGACTTTCAAAGTATTCACATTTATTCTATTATGGATGTGGTCATTAGATTCTTTAGGTTTAAAACGCTTCTCACAGTCTCTTGCGCAATGAGATGAATCACCGCATATATAGCAATTTTTATTTTCTCTTTCATGATATTGGGGATAGTTCTCTTTTAATCTTTGTTTTAAAGTTTTGTGATTTATTTTTAAAGGGGTCTTGGGTATATCCATAAGTAATAGGAATTTCTTTATGTGATCCGCTTCTAGATGAAATATAAATATCGCACTCTTTAGCTAAATCAATAGGCCTAAACCAATCTTCTGCTTCTCGAATGCCAATATGGGTTGCGGTTTCCTTATTTAAAGTTTTGAACTGTTTCTCTTCGAATTTAGCTGCAGGATTTAAACTTAATGCTTTATTTTTAACCCTTTGAAGTTCGACTTCTTTTTCTAACTGTGCTAACTGTAGTTTCGCGAGCTCAATTTTCTGTTTTCCTGAAGTTACTTCTCTTTTGTTTCGCGATACCCTCTCATCTATACAGTTTTGAATTAAAGTTTTAACGAAATCTGGATCACTTTCAAATGTACTACTGTTCTCAATTTTAGTCTTTAGTTTAACTATAGTGTCAGTATTCTCCACAATACCGTCTAGCTCCTCAACAACTCTTATGAGATCTTCTTTAAGAGCGTTTTTATACATTTTATAAAAATTTAGAAAGATCCTACCTTTTTTTTTTTTCTGGCTCCCTTGTTGCTCGCACGTACGATGCATCCAATGAAGAAAAAACGTTGTGAATCCACTGATTTCACCTCTTCGCAGGTTATATCGTTAGATGAAAAATAGTTCTTGAAATTGTTCGATTTGTCACCTCTTCGCAGGTGTTTGTGAGTGGTTCCAACCTCTACACAGGCGGAATTTTCGTCGATGAGTTTTCCAACCTCTACACAGGCGGAATATTTGTCGATGGTTCGTTGTGAAAAATATACCTCTACACAGGTTATTTTGTTATTTGTTCCGACCTCTACACAGGCGGAATGAAATTGAAAAATTCAACCTCTACACAGGTTGAACGAAGTTTCCGAAAAATGGCGGAGCGTCTCCTTCACGGACGCTGTTGTTCATTGTCCAGACTTTGGTTCAAAATCGAAATTTTATATATCCCGGCCGAGCCCCCATAATTTGTGGGAGACAACAAGGGGTCCAAGACGTTGGTCTATCTTCTATTTTATTTTAACATTAAACAAAAATTAATTAAAAAGGTAGTTAAGTTTTTACAGATAAGTTTGACGATGATATTCAGAAGGTAACGCCTGCTCGCGCACCTCTCGCGTTCTCCTTTCTCTCTCTAATGTCCAAGAGTTTTTTCTCAAGAGTCTCTGCTTTTTTCAGTTTCAGTTCTGCTTTTACTTCGATGCGCCTGCGCGCGAAGACTGCTTGGTTTTGGCTGCATGCCACAACTATATATATATATATATATATATATATATATATATATATATATATATATATATATATATATATATATTTATATATATATATATATATATTTATATATATATATATATATATTTATATATATATATATATATATATATATATATATATATATATATATATATATATATATATATATATATATATATATATATATATATATATATATATATATATGTGGGAGACAACAAGGGGTCCAAGACGTGTTTGTCTTACTTCACATTTATTTTAAAACTTTAACAAAAATTAATTAAAAAGGTAGATATTTTTACAGATAAGTTTGACGATGATATTCAGAAGGTAACGCCTGCTCGCGCACCTCTCGCGTTCTCTCTTCTCTCTCCAAAGTTTTTGTTCTGCTTTTACTAGTTCAAAAGTTTTCGTTTCAGTTTTAATTCACTGCGCCTGCGCGCGAAGACTGCTTGGTTTTGGCTGCATGCTACAACGGCCATTCTGACCGTACGCTGTCCACAGCGGTACTTCCATGGAGACCAGAGGAGAATCTGAAACATACAAAAAAACGGAACAGACAAGGACTATACGACAAATATATAGAGATTAAACATATCATAATTTTGTTGAACTAGACAGTTTTTCCATCATGTGAAGGCACCTCTTCGACATCCGGAAGGTTCCACAGGAAAACATTGTGTTTCACAGGCATAAGAACGTCTTTTTTAACAAGTTGATCTTTGGTTGAACGCATCGATATTTTCCTCTGTAGAGTTCTGGACGTCTGTTCAAAACGATTTCTCTTTTTCCTTCGTTTCCACTGCCAAGGCTCAAAGATCCTTCGGAGCAACACAAATCGTCTATAATTACATTCCATAGGTGAAGGGGTAGGTGAGCGGGAGATGAATTCCACGGAACTCGTTTTCATGGCACAATTGGCTTTCTTACACAATACTATAGGTGAACAATAATCAAAAACACTCTCTTTTATAATACCTTGTCGTAACCAATCATCAATTTGATTGTTTACCTGTAATTTCTCAGAACAAGATAAACGTCTGGCTCTCTGACACACAGGAATATCATTTTTCAATTTAATATTCATTTTTAACTTAGTACTCTTAATGTTATTACATTTATAATCCTTAATTAGAGAACTCAAATCATTTCTAGTATTAAAGTGTTTAACATGTGGCAAATCATAACTAGAGTTTTCTATCACATTTGAAACAGAAACATTTGGAAAAGAAATAGCACTAGAATAAGCATAAGCATGAGCACCTAAAGAGGATTCACTTTCATTCAATAAAACATCGCTCTTTGCGTGGCCTAGTTTTTTTTATTTCAGAATATACACTGGGATGTATAATAAATTCTTCGGTCAAGGTCGGTGATATCGCCGTTCGCACACTTATACCGGTAGAATGTTGATCAAGAGAAATATTTATGGGTTTAACTTCTACTATACGCTGTTCGCCAAAACATGAACTTAATGTTATGATTTCTTCGGAAGGTGTTTGCACTCTAATTAGTGAGGAATTTAAAACTGGGATCTGGCAACCTGAATCGATCAAGGCTGTTACGGGCTGATTTTCCACAAAAATGTTTACATATTGAAGATTTGCGCATTCATCGCTATTTTGTTTTTCGCTCTCGATTTTCAAAGTATTCACGTTTATTCTATTATGGATGTGGTCGTTAGATTCTTTAGGTTTAAAACGCTTCTCACAGTCTCTTGCGCAATGAGATTAATCACCGCACATATAGCAATTTTTATTTTCTCTTTCAAGATATTGGGGATAGTTCTCTTTAATCTTTGTTTTAAAGTTTTGTGATCTATTTTTAAAGGGGTCTTGTGTATATCCATAAGTAATAGGAATTTCTTTATGTGATCCGCTTCTAGATGAAATATAAATATCGCACTCTTTAGCTAAATCAATAGGCCTAAACCAATCTTCTGCTTCTCGAATGCCAATATGAGTTGCGGTTTCCTTATTTAAAGTTTCAAATTGTTTCTCTTCGACTTTAGCTGCAGGATTTAAACTTAATGCTTTATTTTTAACCGTTTGAAGTTCGACTTCTTTTTCTAACTGTGCTAACTGTAGTTTTGCGAGCTCAATTTTCTGTTTTCCTAAAGTTACCTCTCTTTCGTTTCGCGATACTCTCTCATCTATACAGTTTTGAATTAAAGTTTTAACGAAATCTGGATCACTTTCAAATGTACTACTGTTCTCAATTTTAGTCTTTAGTTTAACTATAGTGTCAGTACTCTCCACAGTACCGTCTAGATTCTCAACAACTCTTATGAAATCCTCTTTAAGAGCGTTTTTATATATTTCAGAAAAATTTGGAAAGATCCTACCTTTTTTTTCTGGCTCCCTTGTTGCTCGCACGTACAATGTATCCAATAAAAACGTTGATTCCACTGATTTCACCTCTTCGCAGGTAATATGGTTGAAATTGTTCGAATTGACACCTCTTCACAGGTTATATCTTGAAATTGTAGTTCCGGCCTCTACACAGGCGGATTATTCACACTGAGTTAGTTCCAACCTCTACACAGGCGGGATTTTGAGGGTTCGTTGAAAAATACACCTCTACACAGGTTATTTTGTTATTTGTTCCGACCTCTACACAGGCGGAATGAAGTTGAAAAATTCAACCTCTACACAGGTTCAACGAAGTTTCCGAAAAATGGCGGCGCGTCTCCTCCACGGACGGCTTTTTTTCACGTTCCAAATTTTGATCAAAATCGAAAATTTTTTTTAATCCCGGCCTCTACACAGGCGGAGTATTCATGTTGAGTTCAAACCTCTACACAGGTTGAACGAAGTTTTCGAAAAATGGCGGAGCGTCTCCTCACGGACGCTTTTGTTCATTGTCCAGATTTTGGTTCAAAATCGAAATTTTATCGATCGCGGCCGAGCCCCCATAATTTGTGGGAGACAACAAGGGGTCCAAGACGTGTTTGTCTTACTTCACATTTATTTTAAAACTTTAACAAAAATTAATTAAAAAGGTAGATATTTTTACAGATAAGTTTGACGATGATATTCAGAAGGTAACGCCTGCTCGCGCACCTCTCGCGTTCTCTCTTCTCTCTCCAAAGTTTTTGTTCTGCTTTTACTAGTTGAAAAGTTTTCGTTTCAGTTTTAATTCACTGCGCCTGCGCGCGAAGCCTGCTTGGTTTTGGCTGCATGCTACATATATATATATATATATATATATATATATATATATATATATACTGCTGGACAATTGCTAAGGACGGATCACAAATTGCTATGTAGCATAACATTAAGCGGAACATGAGGCCTAGTAGGATAAAATATAGTTGCCACACTGTTCAGACATTAGAATAAAGAATATTTATTGTTCTGGAAAGTACAAAAGCTGTGAAACATCTGAAAGAAAAAAAAATGTTTATTTGATCTTTGTACGGAGAAATGGAACAATGCATCTAAAAGTCAGCAGGCACCTTAAAGAAGGGTATCAGTACGGGATATGTCCACCGTGGAGTGTGATGCAACATTCCACACGTCGTACCATACTTTGCACAACATTATCCAGCAGATGTTGAGGCAATTTATCCCATTCCGCTGTGAGTGCACGGATGAGGGTGTTCTTGTTTGTCGGAGAATAGTTTCGACCAGCAATTTGCCTCCCCAAAGCATCCCACACATTTTCATTGGGGTTTAGATCTGGAGAACGCGCTGGCCATACGAGACGTTGAATACCCTCGTTGTCTAGACAATCCTGAACAGCGAGTGTTCGATGACATGCTGCGTTGTCGACCATAAAAACAAATTTATCACCGACAGCACCACGGAAAAGACGAACATGAGGAAGTAGAACTCCATCAATGTATCGTTGGCCTGTCATAGTCCCATTCGCAACCACATGTAGGCGTGTGCGGCCATTGATCATGATGCCGGCCCACACCATGATACTGCATGTCGGATATCGGTCCTTTTCCTGGATATTTTCTGGACTATAAGCAGTACCACTCTCGCGCCAGATCAGTTGGCGTCTACAATCCGATGACATACTGAACCTACACTCATCTAAGAATAGTACGCATGCCCAGTCCTGTTCAGTCCAATTGTGATGCTCACGACACCATTGCAAACGGGCAGTACGGTGCTGTCTGGTCAATGGGACACACACAACAGGTCTGCGTGCGTATAGTCCTCCTCCCCTCAAACGTCTGGCAACAGTTTTTCGGGAGATCTGCCTTCCTGAGGCAGCAAGAAACTGATTTGCCACCTGCTGAGCTGTGGTGCGCCTGTTTCTTTTTGCTGATAGGACGATATATCTGTCTTCTGCAGGCGTCGTACTTCTAACACGGCCTCCCCCGTGCCGTCTACTACACATTCCAGTAGTTTTAAATGACTTCCACAGCCGTGAAACAACGCTGTGAGCGATGTCGAACTCCCTGGCAACATCTGTTATTTTTCGCCCTTCTTCGATCTTTCCAATAATTCGGCCACGCATAAAATCCTCTATGTGATGTCGGGAAGACATGCCAAAAATTTTAAGTTCGTCTATTAAATCTTTCCTGTAAAACTTTGACTTGAAACAACAACTGTCCACACGCGTCAAAACCTTTAAAGCTCTTATGAACGCTATCATGTGATGAACAGACGTGGAAAAAAATTTTGCATATACTCATACTTCTTCTTACTAATATCCCGCACTTATTCTAATTTTCCACATTTTGCTTCCTTTTATTTTGTGGTTGCTATGGATGATAGTGTTATCCGTCCTTAGCAATTGTCCAATTGTATATATATATATATATATTGTAAAGATGTAAGATTGTGAGTTTGGATGTTGTAGTGATAAAAATTCAAAATCCTAGATATTAATCAAATACTTACTTATTTTTAGTAACTACGTAAGTTGTTTTACGGGGAAAAGTTTAAACTGCTCAGTAAGGTAAAAGTGTAAGCTGTTAAGATATGCTTTTACAAAGAATCGTGAATAAATTGGTCAAAATCCTTTTATGAGAGATGAAATGAGACGCGTTTCAAATTAGAATATTCGTATTTATGATTTAGATAAAAATATATATAATATTAGAACTTTAAATAAGTATTAAATTAATTTATTACATTATCCCGGCAAAATCAGAAATACTCATTGAAAATCTTTGCATGTAATATTTTTTAGTAAAATTAGTAAAACTGAAATAAAAAAACTCGTAATGAAATACGAAAATTTCATTTGGTAGTTTAAGTTGTTTCCCCCTCCCCCATTAATTAATTTCTTTAGTAGATCTGTTTGCTGAGGTTGTTTTCTAAGAAAATGCGTTAATAAATTGTTAAAGTATTAGTACCTTTTATCTAGTTATTTAAGAGAAATAATAAGTTGATATACGTACTTTCTTTTTCCTTATAACATCTACTGTATTCCGAAATATTTAATACTTAAAATTAATTTAAAATGTCGATATAACTGTTTAAAACAGAATCTAAAAAGATTGCGTAAGACAGCTTAATATTTTTGTTATATATCAGCCATAAATTTCTAAAATAACATGTCCAAAAAATATCTTGCTCTTTCTTCGATGCAAACACTTTATAGAATATTCATGAAATATTTCGCAAGAATGTTTTCGTAGAATGTTTTCCTATTTATATATATATATATATATATATGGTTTTTTTTATCACAAAAGAAAAAGACAGTTTTTAATTTAGATTATTTGAAAAAATATTACTTCTCTAGATGATGGAATCGATATTGTTATTCATTTTATGCTTTAAAAAATTGTTTAACTTTGTTAAAAAATTATTATCCGTTAAAGAAAATAAGTTTTTATTAAATCAGAAAAAGGAGATTCGCAAAAAGAAATGTTTAAAGGAAGGTGCTTGTGGTAGATGGTTATCAAATTTTATGAATTTTTTATTATGTATTTGCTTAGACTTATAACTTCTTTTAAATCCTTTCGGTTAATCTACTTTATTGATGTAAAATGTAGATATCTATATGCTTTGAAATGTACAATCTGCATAGATATCTATATTTTATTCATTTCATTACTCAGTGACTTGTTTCAGGGCCGAAATGATCGTGGCAATTTTTAGATTCAGAGCCTGTGTTCAAGTCTTGGGCAATACAGCTATGTAGTCACGCAGATATGTAAGGGGATTCATGCACGTTGGCATAGTGTGGAAAGCTGAGTGAGTGAATATCAACGTCGCACTATTCAGCTACTCGAGGGCTTTGTGTTGAAATCTGAAAAATGTATGGCAAGCTCAAGTGTAGTCTTCCTTATTTGACCCTGGTTAAAAATCAAGAAATCTGTCACTAATATTTTTGTGTAGTTTTAAAATGCGAGATACATAAGCAATCAGTTAATTGGACCATAATTTGTCTGTTTGAGATTTATTAAGAAATAAATTTTAAAACCAAAACACTTTATAAGTATAAGTTTTGAATTATACTTTACAAAAAAAAAAAAAAAAGATTTTTTGTAATGTCAAGATAAATTCTTAGAAAGCACGGGGATTGAGAAGCGTTTTTCAAATATCGCCAATACAATGCATTTAGCATTAAAAGAAGCAACCGGAAATTAGCCCAGGAAATATTCGAATGTTGTACAAAAAATTTGTATTCATATTGAGATGAAGCCATTGATTTTTTATAAATAGTTCCCGAGTTCCTTTTTCGTGCTACATGTACGTAGCTCAAAAGTTTCCAAAGTGGCATAGAATGCAGACGAGAGGCGAATGAATAAGTGCTAAGCAACCCAAGGGCTATTGGCGACGGATCTCGTAATTGTTAGCCATAATTAAGAGACAAGGACGACACCCGAGCGGACACCGCCATATCCTAACTACCATACAACTCCAACGGAAGGACATTGAACCTCGGCAGATTTAAGATTCATTGATAGAAAAACACCCTAAAAACACCACCGAGTTTGTAATTTATTATCATTGCCAAATCCAAAGGATTAACAAAAAAATTTTTTTGTTGGAAAGGAAGATAAGCGTCCCTTTAATTAATTTAAATAAGTTTTAAAAAATGGCTACTTAAACATGTGTTTACAGACTTTCGAATTAAATTCGGTTCATATACGTTGTACCAAACTTGGCGAAAATTATTATAGATTTGGAGAACAGTTGAAGTGGTCCAGGTCAAATTGCATTACAATTAATGTCAAAGAAATAATGGCATAGGCTCTCTTTATTAAGTATTTATTTATTACAAAAAAAGGAATATACAGGAAAAAATTTATAAATTATTTTTTTAGTTTCCCGAGCAACTGTAATTATTTTATGTGTGGGAAGATTGGAAGATATATCTTTTTTTTAGAAGAGAATCAAAATTGAAATTCCTTGAAAACCCTAAATCGTAATAGTTAAGGAATTTAATTTCGCTAATTAGATCTAGTTTATGTATTTATATTGCATTCCAATAGTTTTGGAGAAAAGTAGTATAAAAAAATCTGTGCTGATATAAAAACTGACATAAAGATAGTAATGCTTATAATTCTTTTCCATTCAATAAGAAAATCATTTGGGGACAGAAATATATTTCTTATGTAGAAGTATTCAAATGAATAAATAAAGAATCTGAGTAGGATTAAATTCGATTAGGGAACCGAACAATCCCCCCAAAAAAAAAAAAAAAAGAGCATGTAATCGGAAAAGACAAGGATAGTAAAAATATATTTAAACAAAACTAACCTCAACAACCATTGTACAAAATATACAACTGATTATATTCATTCCTAAAATTGTAAAAACTGCAAATTACATGCATTGTGTAATTCAATTTATTTGTTCTTTTTTCGCAAAACTCGTTCTTGGCGCTTTTCTTCAATTAAATTCATCCCTGAAGCTGCACAATACAACACTTCATTAATAAAGTCCTTAGATTTTGAAAAACCTGCTGATTTCTGGAAAGTTGAGTATTGAGTTCCATTGATTGTGAATAAGTTTTCGTATGAAAGAATGACCTTCTCAAATAATGATTCTAGTCCAGGAAATCGTTGCGATATTTTTCTGCTAGAACTCACAATAATGCACTATTGCAACGTTATTGGTGACATTATGTGAAACGGAGAGCATGGTTACCGATTCAGCGCGTAAGATTCATGCGAAATCGGGAAAACAACTTGGAGAGTTATCTTGAATGTTCGCGTTGTTGCAATAGTACGTAATAAATTTTTCCCAGCAGCACGAAACACCTTTTTGTCAATCTAGAGAAAAGCTCCCTACAAAGTTTTACATCAACCACTAAGGATATATTAGTCTAAATTCTCGGACTGATGAGAGATGAACATTCATCAAGCAAAACCGAAAGAAATTGAGAGTGTAAGATAACCAGACATAGAAGGATATATGAGAAATTAAAATTATAACAGGGTTTTAAATATATAAAAAATGGATGCTACAGTATTATAAACATTGCTGACTTTGGACAGCTTATATATAAAATAATTTTTATAAAAGTGGGGTTGAACATGTTTTGTGGCCAGCCCACCTTTCCCCTTTATGTTAATAACATCGAGCAAAATTCTATTGAAAATAATGGATAAAATATCTAAATCCATTACTAGATAAAGGTAACTTACCTAAATATTGCATTCAAAAATTCCGCGCTAAATCACAGTACAAAAAATAAGTTATTGCCGAATTCTAGATCCAAATGCAAATTCAAAGCATGTGAATGGCTGAATTGTAGCGCTAAAGAAAGTATGAAAATAATAGGAAATAAAATTAAAAATAGAGTTTACAAAATACTATAACTTTAGTGACACTGGAGTAATATATGAATGAAATAATAATAAGTAATTTTTATTTAATATTAGAATATGGAGGTTGTGACGGGCTCACGCGTCTTTTCTTTAACATGTCCTTTGGGTTCTTTGGGCTAGAATTATTGGCAACTCTTTTCCAACCAAATCCAAGAAGTGAAGTGTGAATGAAAGATGCAAATGAACAAACTTTTGATCATCGTTTGTAATAAAAAGTCTATATATGCTTCTCTTCTCTTCCATCTCTCTTCTTTCATATTTAACCCAGGATAAAATACACGACAACAACATAGGAAAATTCTAATAACTTTCATTTGCCATTTGATGCATCGTAACCTGTTGTAGAATAACCCGTTACTCACTTTATGTACGATGTTTCTACGGGCATGACAAGTACAACGCGGAAGTGGAACTGACAAGTGACTAGCTAATTTTAACTTAGATCGAAAGAACAACTTAGTCGCCAGCTTATGCGACTTAGCTTTATAGCGCCGAACTAGTCTTTTCTTTGCACGAGTAACCGTTGCCCGCCCGACTCTTACAATTTATTAACACTTGCAGCAATATCTTCTGGGTGGTAAAAAATGTACTTTGAAATATTATTATTTTAGTTAATTGATCTACAAGAAAATTTATGTATCTTTACATCTAATCTAAAATATTATCTTTTATTTTGCCATTTAATGTATCGTAACCTATTGTAGAATAACCGATTATACTCAGTTTGTGAACAATGTTTCTACGGGTGTGACATTTAAAACGCGAAAGTGGAGCTGACAAGTGACTGGCTAAACTTTTCACTTAGATCAAAAGAACAATTTAGTCGCCAGCTTATGTGATGTAACTTTACAGCACCAAACTAGTCTTTTTCTACATACGACTAACCGTTACCCGCCCGTTTCGTCCTGTAGTTCATGATCTTGTATAAGCTATGTACAGCTTCTAATTAAACCTCTTTCGACCGCACTGAAAAAAATTATAGCCCTCTCTGCTTGAAAATAAAGAAACAGGTCTTCAATTTCCAAAACTGAAGAAGAATTATTTTTCACTCTCCCAGATCCTTCTCTCCTAGTCGATTTACACAAAGTCCGTTTTTAGCGGATCTATATTCAACCATTCAAACATGCTAGCCAAATTTCAAGTCTGTAGTTAAGAAAATGAACCTAAAAGCCCCTATAACTCCCCATGCATCCCACTGGGCACCGATTTCCACAAAACTGGTTTTTGAAGTATTTCTACTTAATAAAGGGATTAAATACTTTACCTGAAGTATGTAGATCTAATATATAAAAATTGGGAAATTTCATCTATAACGCATTTTAAACCTTGGGAGTCACCCTTCTTCCCTTTTGGGAGTCGATTTCCTCAAAATCTGTTCTTAGTGGAATACTATTCAGCCAAAGAAACATGCTTATCAAATTTCAAGTCAGTAGATCTTATAATTTCGATGATCTTGTGTGATGAGGGAATCTCTTTTTTACCCGCCCCTTATTGGAAGGAATATCAGTCTTCTCCAGTGGCGCAACGTACAATTACGCCACTCCCGCATCACGGGGGAAGGGAGATAGGGGGCCCAAAGCCAAATTGGCGTCAAGTATGGTTTGGGGCTCAAACTCTAACTTTGCAGGAGGGCTCTAATATTTCCCGTTGCGCCAACGGTCATTTCTTTTAAGTAACTAAATCTTTATTGAATCCTATTTTTAACAGCTGCATAAATTTTAAAAATGGCCGCCCATTGGTGCCTAAATCATTCGAATAAAGAACGCTGACACAACGAGAATATACCAGCCCGTAATTTTGAGCCTCGGTCAAGTGTCGAGGACCACACCTGAGCTGGCATTACCCTCTCTGATCTCTCACATAATGACTTAGAGTTTGACAGATTTAAAGTGAATCAGCCCCACCTATACACGGCGGGTCTTTAGTGGCAGGACTCGAACTCAGGACACTCCGGCCAGTAGTTCATAAGCATAACCGCAAATCTACTACGGCCACTTTTGGTTGAGGAGAGAATCCAGATATTTAAAATAACTATTTCTTTTCCTTCCTGTCAAGTAAACAAATGTTTTCATTTCGAAAAGTATTTAATAAATACTTTTTAATATAAACGTGTCAATGAGAATTTCTTTTAATAACATTCTTTAATGAATCTTTCAAAAATTATAATCGAGCTTCGAATCCTACATTTAAACGATGGATGAATAGCAGTGAAATAGTCAATTAGGTAGTGATGAAAAACTTGATCTTACATCAAAATATAAACGAAATGTAAAAAGCACAGTATCTTTAACCATGTGAATCAAAATTCAAGTCAATTGATTGATTGATTGATTGAATATTAACGTCGCACTGTTCAGCTACACGAGGGCTTTTGGCGACGGACCACGTAATTTTGAACCATGGTCAAGTGACGTGGACGACACCTGAGCTGGCACCCCCCCTCTCCTAACTACCACACCACACCAACGGGAGGACGTTTCAGCTCTCGACAGATTTAACGTGCATCGCTGCCCTACACGGCGGGTCTTTAGTGGTACTGGATTCGAACCTGTGACAAAGCAAGCCACAGTCCGATACCTATACCACTCGGCTACCGCGGCCACAAAATTCAAGTCAAAGTAACCTGAAAAGTAAATTAGAGCAGAAAAAAAATGAATTCTTTGTTTAAAAAGTGCCGGTTCGAAGCTTCAAAAACACAAAACACAATGACTTATTTATGTCGATCTTTCCCGTTATTCATTCTTTTCAGTACACTTGCGCAGAAGATTTTTCAATTCGCAAATGTATTTCAGGGAAAATATCAACCCCTCAAATATCCGAATAATTAGTGCAAAAAATATTTTGGATTCTTTATAAATCTTTAGAGAAGACAAGTTCTGAGGAAATTATGTCGTTCGTACTGCAAAATGGATTGGTACTTTGAAGGCGAAATCAACAAGTATTTTGAAGTTGGTACGCGAATATTCTTGGAGTATTTTGTACACAAGAAAGAACTGTATATGTATTTATATCGTTCCCAGAAATAAATTAAAACCTAACATGTGAATTTTTCAATAAAAATGCATCACTCTTTCAAACCATATTGATAATGAAATGCAGAAAAGTTGTCAAATCTGTTCTATCTTTTGTAAAGTAGAAGTTATGGAATATATTTTAAACAAAATAGGGAATTTATCTTTATGTAAGACCCATATAACAAAGGATTTACGAAACAAAAAAAAATGCCGTGTCATACAAATCAGTGTTGTACGAAAAAAAAAGCTAGTATGAAAAAGGTGGATTACATTCCACAAATTTAAAAAAATGTGATTATTTGTATTAATTATATTCATAATTAATTCAAGCTATCTTGATAACAATGTTCTTTAATAAATCATGTATCAATTAATACGAATTAAAAAAGCTTTCTTCGTCACCTCTAAGAGCTATTTACCGTCATTATTTTTTAAGAGAAATCTTTTTAGAGCTACGGATTCCTTCATAAATATAGAAACATAATTATTATTCCTTTAACAATGGCCGATCACTACTTACCCGAAACTTTTCATTCTACGTAGAGAGAGACACACAATTTACGTTTTCAACAAGTTTTCATAGTTCACCAAATTTCTGCAGAAATATCTGATGTATAAACCCGGTCTAAAGAAAAACGCCAACTAAGGTATCTTCCTCATTTAAAAGCTTTATTACGTTTTTTGAGCTGTTTTACGGGGTCTAACTTCCAATAAGAGAAAGTTCGATTCTAGTGGATTTTTTACATTTCATGTTTCCTCAATTCTCAAACCGTATTACAATGAATCCGTACTATAAAAGTGACGTATTAAATAAAGATGTTCTTAATTCTTGAACCGTATTATTGTCAGTGAGTGTTTGTTAACACTAAAGCACAACACGAGGAATATTGGCAACAGACCTCGTAATTTTGAACGGTCAAATGACGAGGATGACACCTTAGCTGGCACACCCCTTTCCAAACTACCACACCGCGCGTATGGGATGATTTTGAGTGCAGAAAGATTTGACATGCATTAGACTCACTACACCAGGGGTACTCAACCTTTTTTTTTAATTATTATTTTTTTTACATATATTTTTTTATTTTTGTCACTAACACTAAATATTAAAAGCATTTAAGAAACACTTCTTCACAAATTCTGCATTAGTAAAAACGCTTTCATATGATTACCAATAATGTAACAAAATTCATAGGATATCTTTGTTACCGCTGTGATATTACCACTGACAACACTTTGTTGCTGTTGAAAATATTATTCAAGAAAGCTTATTTATCACCTCTTGAAAGAGATCTTCGAGGAAAAGTGTCATGGAATGACTCCTGTTTAGTTGCATTTTTTACATATAGCACTTTTTTGATTAATCAAACAATTACTGATTCTCGTTTGTCTTTCACTAAAAAATAGTCAACTTCCCAATCTTCTTTAAACGATAAATTTTTTTCGCTTGCAAGATATGAAAGATAGTTAAAAATTGTCACTACTCCACACTGTTGTCCGTCATCACTAACCGTGACCATTACAAATAGAAACAGAATATCAATCCGCACCCTTACATCGACAGCAAAAAGCAAAATTGGTGTATTTGAATTCTTAAAAAAATTTCCCATTAAATTTTTAAATAAATTTCTTTCTTAAATAAATGAATTTCTCAGAGCAATGGGCCATGACTGGGTCACTTAAAAAGGCTCGGTGGGCCACAGATTGAGTATCGCTGCTCTACACGGTGGACCTTCAATGGAACCAGGACTCGAACCCTCAACATTTCGGTCACGATTTTGTGACCATAACTACTAGGCAAGCACGGCCACAGCAATATTCTGAGAGAGTGGGAAAAGTTATACAAATTCTCAACCCGATGTTAAAGGGAAAGTGAGTGTGAGTGTTATTTAACTTCGCACGATAAAGCAACAGGGAGGGGGGAGGGGCTATTGGTGATGGACCTCGTCATCTTGAATTTCGATCAAGTGACGAGGACGACACCTGAGCCGATATCCTCTTTTCAAAATTGACACGCAACTCCAGCGGGAAAGAAAATATTGAGAAGGATATATAGAAAGAAAAAAAAGAAGTCTCAGAAAAGTGAAAGAGGAAAAATAAGTGCATATATATAGCTCAGTAGCTCTGATCATACACTCAATAACTTGAAAACTTGGCATCCAGTTGCACTTTCTCTCGTGAAGGAGACGAGACTTGTTCAAACAGCGTTTCCTTCTGTTTTATACACCTCGAAGCTTAAAGGCTTGCTGCAGAATTCAATCTCGAGAGAACTCTGCCTCAAAATAGCACCGTGTTCGTCATATTATTGTTAAGACCTATCTACTATTTATAACCGTCAAGAGAGACACTGGAACAAAGGGAAACATCTAAATAGAGATACATAACCTGAAGATCACGTGCTAGTCGCCGCTCCTTTTTCAATATTTTCTTTCTTTTTTCTTTTATATATTTGTCTGATTATTTTTGACTATTAGTTCTCATCTCGGAAATTAAAAAAGTACTTGGCTGATTATATTAATCTGGACCAAGGTATCTAAGACGTCTGTTCTTTGAATTACCATAATATACTTGTTATTGCTTTCAAATATCTTTCTAAATGTTTGTGTTACATGTTTGCAAGTAATGTAAATGTGGCTAAAGTGTTCCTTAAAATGCATTCCATCTCCAATAGTTAAGGTGGTAAATATACATGGTTCGTTCTACACAGATGTCAATTCTATATTTCGTGGAACAATGTAGGTAGAGAAACATAAAATAACACACATGCTTGAAATAACATAGGGTTTTATTGAAACCAAGAAAGTACAAAAAACTGCAACTTTAAAAAAACAAAAGCAATAATTAACATAGCAAAATGATTTTTAGCAATAAACGATGTGCTTTATAACAAATGTTCAGTCGTTCATCCTGTATAGTGTTCAGCGACGCTGACTGCTGTGCCATAGGGCCTGGGTTAGAAGCCCGGAGAAGGCATGAATATTTGTGAATGTATAGTGCTTTGGCGGCATAGGTATACTCTAAATAGCCGTCGAACTGCAAGTTCTCTCGTGCGGTTGAAGAAAGGCCTCTGACCACCCCTAGGGTGTTCTTCCTCAAAATTGGGGTGAAACCGAGCTAAATTGTACTGTCACCTGCATAGTGCTTAAGGCTACGGCTAACGACAGGCTTATGTCTAACCCCTTACCAGGATGAGTTTCTTGGGCCTCGATCCGACATTTTCAGACAGGTGGATTAGTAACAGCAGCACAAATGTTCAAAATATCGAACTCATTCATGTACAATACCTTGAGGGGACAATATTGAGAGCAACACTGTACATCCTAAAAGTAGGTATGATGAGAAATTGACGTCGGTTGTTGTTTATTAGCATGCCTAATGAGGTCGGACAATCACCATAGACTTGCGACTTAAGCTAACTCCACAACCAATCACTCGGATTGATGCCTGCGGATCTAGAAGGACAACCATGACGGAAGAGGTCACTCAACCCGCGATCCTCACGAAACGGTGAACGCAAGAGATCTTTCGCACCCTTTTTTTGGCGATATTTTCCTGGTGTTTGAATATTTAATATAAAGTAAATATTCCATTTCTCCAACAGTAGGAAAAATTCCTAAAGAATTGGTGGTTGATGTTTAACGAAATGTAAAAAGATATTAATATACCTTTTAGCAGGATTAGAATATATCCGGCATTAGTTAATACCAAAAGGAGCTCTAGATAACTATCTTACAATAAAAATAAATGTAGGCTTAATAAATAGGCCAGTAATTTAAGCTCATTAGCAAGGAACAGAACATAAATACAAAAATTGTTCTTTTTGATAAGAAAGGTACTTGAACAATAAACTGCAATATAACAACAATAAAGCAATAAAAGATAATACAAGGCTAGCACAAATGATTCTCATTCATTTTTAAAAGAATGTATCATCAAAAGTATTACACGCCCACATATAAAAGATATAGGAGATAGAGAGCCACAAACTCACTAATTTTGTAATATTTATTCCAACCCATCCCCCTCATTGGCCCATCCCAATTCGTATGAGTGCCCAAACAATGTGAACCTTCGCATCGTTGGATTTAACGCCTTGGTGAGAATGACCTAGCTCTGGTACCCTGACCTACCGGATCCCTTGATTTAACACTCCACGACTTCTTCCTATAGAGATACGTAAAGGATCTTGTTTACGTACCTCCACTAACATAATACTTAGTCAAGCTCGTGAAACGCATCAGGTGTCGTACTTGTTACTTGACCAAGGTTCGAAAATGCGAGGTTCGTTGCCAATAGCTCTCGTGTTGTTGTATAGCACGATGTTGAAATAGTTCTGTATCTCCCTTAAATTTTGTATGTCTTATTGCTTTCACCCTTATTTTTATCTACGTTTCAGTATCTTTTAAAGGGGACCTATCTTTATCAAGCAGGGTATACATAAATATGGATCTCTTTTCAACGCTTTTTCACTTCTCCTTGTTTAAATAGTTATTAATTAGCTATTCTAAAAGCAATATAATCTTCTTTTGGCAGAAAGAGCAAAAAAATACCTGACGCTTCAGCACCCAAGAACACTGCACTACAAAGTTATTATTTTTTTTAAAAAAAAGACAAGTCACACATAACTTTCTCATCACTGCGGATGATCGTAAACTTGGCATCAATGCTTCCCCATCGCTGTGTGAATGAGATAAATAGATTTCGACAAGTTGTAGCCGTCACCAGCAGAAGCTGGATGTGTAGTGCTCATAGAAATAGTTCGTCTCTCGTTTTCTTTTGTTGTTGAGCGTTAGATTTTTATAACTGTCTTTTTGAAGAGGGCCATGGTGACAAAAGAGGGGAAAAAAATTGACGTACAACCTATGGATCACGTGCCCTCTGTCTCTGCTTTATTTTATTCCCGTTTCTTCTTGTTTTGCTTTCTAAAGCTCTGGGATTGTTTCGGATGGACCTCACAAATAGTCACATTTTCTTGTCTAGAAAAGTAAGCGATGAAACATTTTAAGCTGATCGTCACGTGCGACGAAACTACAGCCAAGAATAGTGCGGCATCGATGCATGAATAATGGGATTGCAATTTACGTGTAATTTCTGGGAGACGGACTAACAGAAGTGGAATCATTGCACTATTTAAGTCAATACAGTCGCATATCTATTTAACAAAGTCGTTAAATTCTGAAAAAAAGTTTGTTGCGTAGAAAATGCGTTAAACAGAGATTCATCTTTCAGTATAATTCATAAACCCCATACAACACATTTTAAATTCATGTATCAAGAAAGTATTTATTGACACCATTTTTTAAAAAATTAACATATATTTATTTTATTTATCTTACCCATCAAAAAGAAATATGCAAGGAAAACAGGGGAAAGAATATTGCCCAGGAATACAATGCACTTTCAACTTTAAAAAAATAATTTTATAATAAAATTAATGAACTTTACACTAAAATTAATGAATTTTAATGTCAGTTTCTAATTTTATATATAAGCCTACTAGTAATTTTAAACATACATTATTTTATGACCAGTAATTTTAAGAATAAACTTTACCACATGCGTCCTTAAATTTAATTTCTGATAAAGTCTGTTCATTTTGTTTGAGTTTTTAGTTTAAAAAATTGAAACTCTCTGAATTACGGTAATTTTATTTTTCTAGGTGGATTAGGCATCTGGTAAAACCAGTTCAAAGTCATTGATCACCCCAAAATGTGTTAACAGAGAATAACTTGAAATAGAGTTAGAGATATTTTAAAGATAGGAAGGAGGTGGTGAATCGAATCGCAAGAGAAAAAGTTCATTAAATAGAAAATGCATTTCGCTATTTGGAGGTTATTTAACCATGAAAAAATAGTAAAATGTTTTTGGTTCGAGGTAAATGTTCACGAAATAAAAAAATTCGCAAAAAGTTGTTCGTAAAATTGAAGTCCGGCTGTAATTAATAAGAATATCAGTGATTCAGCTGTACTAAAGTCGAATAAAAAGCAACACGAAGACTATTGGGAACGAACCTCGTAATTTTCAACCTAAGCCTTGTGACGAGGACAAAATTTGAGGTGGGGTTCCCTACTCTCCAAACTTTCACACCAATCCAACGTAAGAATTGTGAACCTCGACAGATTTAAATTGCATCAACCCTCTTACAATGTAAATGGATGGACGAAATAATTTTTTTTAAAAATATCGAAAATAGATGAAAAATGTCAAAAATCGCCCTACTTGACCCTTACGTTCATGGGAAAAAAATTATTGATCTAAAAACATCTGAGTGTGTCAGATGTTTCAGAATCATAGTTTAACTGTGGTTCCATCAAGATCTCGGCTTCAAAGCACACTAAAAATCGCCTTAACATTGAATTAAAAAAAACTTAAGAAGTATATTCAACAAAATAGCTTCATGATGTATCACCTACATCACTTACAATTTTAGTGTACTAAATTTCTACCGAGTAACTTTTTCTGTTTTTGCACTTCAAGAACCTCGTGCACTCGTATTTGTTTTTGTCAAAATGGATCAGATGTAAACAAGTATCTACGAAAGAAAGATTTTAAGATTTATTTTTGGAGGAATTTAGGAAAATGGAACTTGGCGAAGAAGATCACATTTCGAGTTCTATCACTCATTCAAAGAATCTGACATCGTTAACTTCTCCATCAACAATTAAATGGGCAGGTCACGTTATCAGAATGGACTAAGAAAGCACAACTAAAAAAGTGTTCAATGCCCAACCAATTGGTCCACGGAGAAAAGGCAGGTCAAATCTAATGTGAATTGAAGGCATAGAAAAGGATCTCCTAGTTTTGGGAACTAAAAATTAGAGAACACTAGCAGGAACAGGCCTGACCTGGAAAAGGCTTCTTGAGGCCCAACTCACCCTGGGCTGTTGAGCCGCCGAGGATCAGACGTACAGTAATATAATCGACTAAATTCTTGTAAGTCGCACATTGAAGCAACACGAGGGCTGTGGGCAAACCATGTTCACGTGACAACACCTGAACTTGCACTTCCTCTCCGAACTTTACACCACGCCAACGCGAGTAATCTGATTCTAGACAGATAAGCTCCCCTGCACGGTGAGTCTTCAGTGGCACTGAGGTTTAAATTCATGACACTCCAGCCACGAGTCCATGACCATGATCCATGAGGAAAGTGTTAGCCACTTCACTTGATTTTTTAAAAGTTCATGCTTGTTATTTTGTAAATGACTTGTAACTTTTTATAAGTGAAATGATATAAATCCGATTTTTGCAGTGGAAACAAAAAATCCCTAATAATTATTAAAATTTTCTTAATTTAGTAATAAGATTGATTGATTGAATATTAACGTCTCACTGTTCATTTTGACGACGGACCACGTATAATTTTGAACCATGGTCAAGTGACATGGACGACACCTGAGCTGGCACCCATCTCTCCTAACTACCACACCAACGGGAGGACGTTTCAGCTCTCGACAGATTTAACGTGCATCGCTGCCCTACACGGCGGGTCTTTAGTGGTACTGGACTCGAACTCGTGACAAGGCAAGCCACGATCCGATACCTATACCACTCGGCTACCGCGGCCAAATTCAGTAATAAGAAATTATTTATAAAATACCTTCTTCAGTACTGATACATCAAACGTATACTGGCTGAAACACCGACTCTTCGCACGAGTTCATTTTTTTAAAAAAATAAAACATTATTCTTGATATAATAGCTGAACTGTAAGGAGAGTAAAACTGTGTGCAAGACATTGTATACAAAAATGTAAAATGATTTTTTTTAGATAAACGCTATAATTGTAAATAACTGTTTAAAAGAACTGTAATTTTAAACCTCACACAATTAGCATTTAGAATTAATGTTAAATTATGAAGAAGGATATAAAATTCCGATGAAGAATAATTGTGTTACTTTTTAACATTTAAAGCGAGAAGACTTCAAAATGTTTTAACCCGGGAGCAGGCGCGTACTCGATACTTACGCTAATGGTAGTGCGAGGGGACTCAGTCACCCCAATCATTTGTTTATAATTATTTTTACTGTACACGATACAAATCGGAATTCTAGTGAATATTTTAATTTATAGAAAGTATACTTACCTTCTTTCAAGGACTATTCAATTCTTTGATGATTTGAGAAAAAATCCAATAAAACTGAACTAAAATGATTCAAAAGTACAAGACCATAATAAAGGACGCAATTCATACACTTTTCACTAATATTACAGAAATGTTAAAACAATCAATTCTTTTCCAAATATCGTAAAACTCTATTATTTACAATTTCCCTAAGCGAAAAGCAAACGCATGAAAGATGGGACGGAACTAATATTGAATAAACATACCATAAGATTGAAGGTCAATCAAATGATTAGCAAACGTACTATGCAGCCTGGCTGAAAAGTGAATCACGTCTTCCTTTTCTTTTTCTACAACTAATGTACAGTATTTCAATAATAATTACAGTGATGAATTGTTTATCTTCTTAGAATTTTTCTCAGGGTCTGTGTGGGTTTCATTTTTCTTTTAACGAGTAATATTTTATGTTAAAACTTAATAAAAAAATCTCTCATTAACGAAATACAGCAAATAAAACAAAAAATTTTTTTCTCTTTAATTTGGTTTTGGGATCAAATGATTTGATGACGGAAAAAAGCCGGATAATAAATGTCATTGTTGTGTGTATTTTTTATTATTATGGAAGAAAGCATTTTGTTTTACTTCTCTTTCCGGTTATTTTTTTTAAAAAAAAATCTTAAAATTTTCGATATGCTCGCGCCCCTCCCCGGGGGCGCGCCCCACACTTTGAGAAACACTGATTTAAATACATATGGAAAAAACATAATTCAGGAAATTCTTAAATACATTTAAGCACTCAAGAAAATTTAAATTTATTTATCTTCTGATAGTTAAATAAGAAAAATCTTGATACATGTTAGCACCAAGACATTACATTGAAAAAAATTGCTTTAATTTCAGCACGGATTATAACTTTAAGAGTATTATAAAGAGTATGGAGCAATATTCAATTAAAATTGCAAAAGGTACATATATGTGAAAGCATTATTTCTTCTACTGGGTGTATTAAAAATAGCTTTAGAAAGAGCGTAGAGTTAATTAAAATTATATCAGAAGAATGTCTCGTCCAGTTGCAAGAAGTTAACTAACCACAAATAACAGAGCTCCATCAACATAGAAAAGTTTAAATCGCGCGTAAAAATAAATTAGTAACAGATTCCTTATAATGTTTTCTAGAATGAATAATGTATAGATCTCAGAAGTTCGTTACATTTATCATAATTTGTTACATTTTTTTTATTATTGATCGATAATTATGTTTCATTCATTGTTTTGTTAAAGTTCTTAAATTTAAAAAAAATTAATATAACTTTTTAAAAATTAATTGAAAAAAGGTTGGAAGCTGAACGTGGAATTTACCATGATTCAAATTGAAAGTATGGTGTTAATACAGATAATTATATTTTAAAGAGTTTTAAAAAAATTGTCATCTATGTCTCTTTGGTAGAGAAATAATTATGTATTAACAAGACTTTTTTTGCACCTATTATTCTTATGTGGATATATGATAGATTTCTGAAAAGTAGGGATCATTTTATGCTATAATCACAATGATATTAACGAAATGGAAATAAAGAGAGAGTAGTAGAGAGAACTATAAATACAATTTTGAACAAATTTGTTTTAAAACGGGCATACATTTAGAAAACCCTACCTCGAGTTCATTCAAGTTGAAAGGAAATGGAAAATATTATGCAATCAAAATAAATTTCATTTTGAAAAAAAAACTAAACAAATTTTTATTTTTTATTTTTAATGTATTTTTTGCATTATCTTAGTCATTTATACTCTGCATATAAATACAAAATGTACCCTTTAAAAATTTACCCTTCTGCATATAAATACAAATGTACCCTTATACAAAATGTACCCTTTAAAAGTATTAAATTTGGGATAAAATTATATATAATCTGTGCTTCTTTTTAAATCCTGTACACTCTCATAGGAATAAGGAAGAAAATGTTACTGAGTCCCAGTTTATTTTCAATATTGGACAAAAGTCGAGTTTTTATATCATAATTTAATGCTAATATACATTTTCATTGCTTACTCATTTTTTAATTTCCCTAGAAGGACAGAGCCAAGGTTTTTAAATCCGGCTTTAATTGGGGATCATTTTGAACGGTCACTCAGTTTTTTTTAACAGTACTTCCTTATGAGCTATGTGCTTAAAATCTAATTAATGAATTTAGTTTAATAACATTAACAAGCTGTATCTCTACCAAGAGCCTTCCAAACATGCTCTATAGGATTCAGTTATGAGGATCTGGTTGGTCACTCCATTCTTTGAACATCCTTTGCATCGAGGTATTCGTCGACCAGCAGAGCCCTGTGTGGACGAGATGGATTTATCGTGCGTAAAAATGGACTGGCTGCTGAGTCCCTCCCAAAACGGCACCTCGCAGAGCTCTACCATCTCATCCCTATACTTAAGAACAGTTAAGGTTCCATCCTGAAAGATTGTACAATCGGCCAATTACAAGCCGTCTTAGACTATAACACCACCTCCGTAGTGGCCTACTGCCATGATATCTGATGGATGGTACAGACCACCCTTCCTTCATCATGGAAGGTCATCTCTGATCTTATTCCATGTGGACAATCAGTTTTTAGGCTCAATTTCGACTTACCAGAGAAAAGATCACAGACCCACTGCTCTCATATTCAAGGATGAAGTTGTTGTTTGCTCTGTGTCAGGCAGACTCCCCTGTCTTCCGAAGTGAGTAGGATAGAGATCCTTCTAATCTCCTAATTTTTCGTAATTGATTCTATTCTTCTAATATGCGCGTGTTTTCGACAGTCTTTGGATCGCGTTAATGTGACTCACAAATTGGAACGTGAAAAACATGGAGTTCCGCATGAGGGACATCCGACATCTATACGACGAGCCTTACAGTAACTTGTATCAGGGGCAGAAGTGGACCAACACATTACTGAATTTTGTTTTGTATTTGTAGCTGTAATGGTCACTCCGCGACGTCCATTAGTGTGGGAGAGTTGGAAGGAAGAGATTAGCTATGCTCAAAACCACTCCTATTTATTTACTATTATGAACAACAAAACAAATTCTATTAACCAAGTAAAGAAATGTAACAAATACTAAATATGGAAAGCAATAACGAGGTAGACGAGATACGAGAAGTCTTAATAAATCGGATCACTTACGTCCAGACAATGCACCTTCTATAATTCTTATAGACCTAATCCAATTTAATTTTTTAAGTGACCAAATCGTCAACTTTAATATTACACAAATAAACTACTAAGTAATCACACCTCACTTCACGTTCAATCAATCACTGCTAACCGTTAGCAGTCTAACCTCTCTCTCTCTCTCTAACTAACTTGAAAGTTTAATCTTTCGATTAAAGTCTTAATTTACATACTCACATCTTCTTCTTTCGGGAAAGGTTTAATATAGAATAATTTTTAAAGACCCAATATTCTCTCTCTCCCCAAGAGGATTATTAGTTGAAAGAACGTGGATAGACCCGTCACAGCTGTATATCCTGAATAAAACATTCTATTCGTATGATAATGTTAACTATTCAATTTCAATGCGTGTACATCCTAACTGCCAATTTTTGTCACAAATTCGAATGCTTTTTCTTGGTGAGTCCCTTTTTATGCTATAGAGCGAATGAAATCCCCAAAGGAATCGAGGTCACTCGAAAAGGATTTAGAGTTAAGAACTGGTCCCGGGGGGGGGGAACAAAAACAAAAATTATTGAATTATGTTGGAGATATGTTTTGCTATTTTAAAACAAGAAATCACCTTTTTATGAAATTCGCATTCTTAGTTAAAGAGCTAAGCCACATTTTACGGGATACACCTTTCGTCTCAGTAAGGTGATAATTTTTCGTGAGAGTGTAATGGAACTCGTAGTGATCCGCCCTCCCCCTACAAGAGCATAAGCAGTAAGGACACGTTTTTAATTTACTCTACTGGGAAAATCGTTTAACACGAAGCAAAAGGGACTGAAATATTTTTTTGTGTTAAAGGATATTTCAAAGAAAGATCATATATACAACAAAATTAAAGTTATTTTATTTATATAGATAGATATGTATGCATGCATGCATTTAATAAAGAATCAATGAAAGGAAAATGTTCACAAGAACGTAATGAAATTTAATACAAAATTTTCAAGTTCTTTGGAAGATAAAACATTTTATAAAGTTTTTGGAAAACAATCAGGTATTTTGATTTGTATTGGTCTTTTTAACATCAAACTGTCAAAAAATTGCTCAATATCGCCCCTTTTGTGATTCATTTCAACTTCGGAATGTGCGGAATAACTGAGCATATTTTTCACAACGTTCCTCATTTCGGATGACGTGGGAACAGGAGCTACATTATTCATTTTGTGACATAGTCTATTGTCGTGAATTCCCATCTTTTGATAAATGTTATGGTTTTACCAGCTGGTCAAGGACAAGTGCCTCACCCATCGATTGTCCCTGAAGTTTTTACAATCAACCAGCTGTGGAATGACCGGTGCACGTGGCCATGGGGCCATTGTTTATTGTCTGAACTCAGGGAGTGGAGATAGCAGACGGGTCGGCATAATAGACTTAAGAGTTCGGCGCCCCATTGACAATAGGCGAAGCCTATCTTAAAAATAACCATGTTGTCTTTTTCTAGTGTTGTCTGAAGGGGATACTAGAAACAGGTGGCGTGATGGGCCAGTGTGTCCAGCTGTGGACAAGGAACTATGGCGCCTTGGACCAGACAGCTCGGGTGTGTTTTGGCGTGTTATGCGCCAATAGGAAGGAGGAGGTCAAGAGAGACTTTGGTCCTGCGAATAAGAAGGAGCGAGGGGCGTGTTGTGAACACACCCCTGGTGTTTAAAAAGGGTTGTTTTTGAGGACACGAGAAGAAAGACCGGAAAAAAACCTGGAGAGAGGGAGTAAGAAGAAAAGACCGGAAAAAAACCCGGAGAGAGAGAGAAAGAGAAAAAGACCGGAGAAAAAAAATCCCCGAGAGTGAAAAAGACGATGAACGCCGGTGGCGTTGAGCATGAGTATATGAACTGATTACACCGGCTTGGCAAAATTACTTCAAAAAGAATTGTTTATCAAATAAACAATATTTTTTTATTTCTATATTAAGCTGTAAAGAATTTTTTTATTGATGGATAGCTACTCACGACGTTACAATTTCATGTTTGTCGTTGGAATCTGCACCAATGATGTTTTTGAAGCTTTGTACAAACTCCAAAAGTCTTTCTCTGCCGTCGTTGGGCTGTACACGCACTCTCGTCCTCCACTGCGACGAGTTCTTCCGATGTTTGATAGAATTCAGAAACATTTCATTAAGTTTCAATATCCTTCTTCTCCCAGAAGGGAAATCATTTCGTGTTAAGCGTTTTTAGTTTCGTGTCAAGAGAACAAAACGCATGAACATACATATTAGTTTGTCGGGTCTGTTGTATTATTTCGTGTTAAGCATTTGTTCTTCTGAACCGATATTTCATCTTAAGCGTTTTCGCGTTAAACGTATTTCACTGTATGTAAATAGTATAGAAATGGTTCAATAAAAACTGAAAAACGTGTCTAGGTTAAGTTTTAATAATAATATTGGAAATATATAAGTATACTTTTTACCCGTTTGTCCGAAAACCTTCTTACCAGTCTTCAATCAAATTATTTTCAACACACACACACACACAAGTAATATAAAAAAAAATTAAGTCAATTCCTACTTAGATCAACAAATAAAAATTTTACTTTAGCTACTTTTTATTAAATAGTCACAATTAATATATATATATGTTTGTGGGAAATTCTCTCTCCATACAGACATTCTCTAGAGGCCGCTGGCAACGCAGCCACGAGGGAATTAAAAAGGGGGAAGAATGAATTAGCGAGTGGACTCTAGACGCGGAGGTCGAAGTTCCTGGGCTGAGAAAAAGTGATCAAGCGGTACAGTGGCCGAGTAGGGTCCAGACATCCGTAGTTTGAAGGATAGTGACGCGTAGGTCACTCACATCATAGTGAACAGTTGTGGAAGAATTGTACTAGGATTTAAGAATCATCAGTTGGAATAGAATTGTCGCTTTAAGAGCCAGAAGTGTTTAGTCAAAATGTCAACCTTTTATTATCTGTGTAAACGTCTGTCATAGTGTGTAGAGATGTATCTATTATCAAACATTAAACGTTAGTTTAGCAAAAAAAAAAAAAAAAAAACGAGTGCAATCCTTGAATACAGTTAGAACTGAGTCATAATCCTACATGTATATACATAGGACAGAATCACAACATTAAGTGGAAATTCATTTTTATTCATCATCATTAAAGTATCGTATTGTCATCCAAAACAATCGTGTCTATAAAATTTCAGTTCAACTGAATGCTTTAAAACGTGAGAAAAAAACCTTTTCAAGTTTTGACACAAGTCGCCAAAAGGGTCGCTAAGTCGCCAACGTGGCTGCATCTGTAATTCTTTAAATAATTAGTTTTAATCAATTAAGTTTTATTAATTATAATTAAATTACTGTATTGTCATCCAAAATAATTATGTATATAAAATTTCCTTTCAATGCAGAGCTTTAAAATGCATTTTATTAACGATTGAAAATTCCACCTAGTTAAATAAATAAACAAATAGAGAGTGTGTGTTAACAGTGGGCATTGAAAAATATTGGCAAATGTAGCGCAGCAATCTGCAATGTCATTGTAAAAATTTTCATTGTGACCTCTAATCCAAAAAAATTTATAAATATTTCGGTATTAAGAAAGTTTAGTTTTAATTAAATTTTAAAAGAAAATTTTTTTTAACTATTGAGCAGGAATATTTTGAAGATAGACTAAAACGTTATAAATATGACTTGTAACATTATTAGATACTGTCCAACAGGCGGAACTATAGATCGAGAGTATAAGGAAGCTACCAAATTCACATTTTGGCGTGTGAGGGGGCATAAACGTTGATGGTCACACATTATAAAAATTATATTTACCTAACGTTCTCTTTTGCATAATAACTTACATCTAAATACAACCAAATAATAAATAAAATCGTAATATTCAGATTGCTTCAACACTTTGTTATCAACAAAATCACAACGCGTTAAAAGTTTATTTCAAATCATTTAATAAAGCTATTTATGATTCGATATGACGACAAAGTATGCATGTCCCAGATATTTAGACGATCTTGCTAAAAACAATATGCTTCGAACCGTCTATTTGCAGGATTCAGAAATCACAGCCAATGGCCATTAGTAAGACATGAAAACAATATGTAACACATTCAGGACATGATGAGGGAGGCGGAGAAGTTGTAAGGCACTAAAAGTGGCAGGGAAGCGTTTCGCGGAAAGTCCGGAGAGAAAAAGCAAATACCTTTTCGAAATGGCCGAGTTTAGGGGATTCATAAACTGCTGCAACGACTTATTTATGTAGATCCATTTCCTACCTCCCCGCAATAACAAGGGAGGAATATTTTTCGATTCGCAAATGCATTTCAGTCAAAATATTTTTCCGGCATTTGAATATTTTGAGTGTAAAGGGAAAAACTCTGCTTCTCTAAAAAGGAAGACAGTTGCTTTAAACTATTGATATTATTGTAATGTAGCCATGAAAGTATTTTTTTTAGAAAAGATTTGTTTGCGGAGTCATCAATGAGATACTGATATGTTTCTCAATAACATAAGAACAATGAAATTTAATTCAATCTAATTTTACTAAAAATGCGGTAAAAAAAGTGTTTGTCATAACTGAGTCAGCTACTCATAATACTTCTTTGCATGATAATGGAAATTTCTCTCAGAACATTTAGTGAATAAAAAATTGTACTGAAAACAGGTGTACTGTAAACTCGGTCGCTGCTGGCAACTATTTTTATGACTATTGCGTAATAAGGAATGTAGCTGTCAAAAAAAAAAAATCCAATGTCACAGTCATTATAGCTGGTTTGAACTTGGCATTCCGCTATTTTTTGTGGTTTGAAGAAATATGTTATTTCTTGAATATTTTTTTCAACTAATCTGAGATTTTATTACTAATAAAAGTAATAATGAGCGGAGTTTCTATTATTTCCTTGCATTTTATATCGAATACCCCAAATAATCTTCCCAAAATCATGTGACAGAAATTTATATCACCATGCAGTTGTTTCGCTTTCAATGTATGACGAAAACATTTTTTACTCTATGTTTATGTTGTGTTATTTTTGCAGAAAAATTTAGAAGAGAGGGACATTGAAGATGGATTTGATGACGAAAATTCTGACTACGAGTACAGCGATGCAGATAAAATAAGAGCATTAATTAAAGTAATTGGTTTTTTTAACTATCGTGTCAGCAATAAAAATGATTCAAAGATATATATATATATATATATATTATTTATTTTGTACTGAGTTTAACATATAAATTTGATTGGATAACTCCATCTCATATTGTTTTTTAATTATTTTATATTTATACTGTTACGTCCTGTCTCGCACCTGTGGTTGGCTTCTTTTTTGAGGAAACGATCATCGCATGTGCATCCGGTAGCTGCAAGGTGGAGGGGCTGATGCGTGGCCCGCCTTTGACCTCTTCCGCAACCCCTTGACCCAGAAGAACCTATTCCCGCCGACTGGCAGGATGCAACCAGAGATGCAAAACCGCCACCCCCGATTCCCGAGCAGATGGAGATGTTTTTTGATCCTTCGAAGAAGGCAGACCCGCGGAGAATGGGGCTCTGAATTTCCAGGGAGCGGTCGCTAAAACGAATCTCTCCTCTCATAGACAACTGTTTTGGAACTCTAAATCTTTTAATAAGTTTAATAACATCAATGTATAATTCTGTAAATAATAGCTGTGAAGTAAAAAAACTCAATTTTTAAATTAATCCGTATAACGCTACAGCTATTCTTATCAAACGTCACAATACTAAGATTTTTTAAACACACACACACTCTTCCTTTAATTTAGAGCAGGAATTAATGCAACCTGATTTATTTCACACACAAAAAATCAAGCAAAGAAGAGATAAATAAATATAAATGATTAATCGATGGCTGGTGAATTCTATATCAAAAAGCGGAACTTGTACAAAGAACTCAGAAAAAAAGAAAAGAAATTAAATAGAACGTACACTACTTAGTAATTAAGAAATAGTGTTGTTTATAAAAAACGTGAGATCGAAATGTATGCTATTAATTAGCAGATATAATTTAAGCTTGTTTTGTTATTAGACATTCATTTCGTATAAGACGTGTAAATTAATAGAATATAGTGTTGAATTAATTTATTTCTAGAATTATTATACAGCTATGGACAAATAAAACACAGAAAGAATTTCGTTAAAAGTTGTATAGCTAAAATTTCATAAAAGTATAGTCTATTCCATATAATGTTTTGTTGCTCGTCATTTTTGAAACTGCATTTCCATAAAAAATATAAACAATGTCTCAATTTTTCCACGGACTCTCAAAAATTTTTCACGGACCACTAGTGGTTTGTAGAGTAATTTGAAAAACCTTTGTTTCCTTTTTTTAAAATGTACTACTTTTTAAGTAGGAAGAAAAGACTGACTTATTGTACCTTAGGATCCCATTATAAAAATGGGAAATGCAAATTACTTGAATATTTTGTGAATTTTACTCATTGCTATTCCAAATGTTTAAAATTTTGTAAAAGTAACTTCAGAATAAAGTCACGCGCAATATGGATTAAAAAAAGCCGGGAATCAAGACACGTATCAAGAAAATAAAATGTTTGTCCCAATTTTACGTTTAAGGAATTCAAAGAGAAAACAAACTCTATTTTTCGAACTTTTCTCCGTCAAATTTTTTCTTCATTCTATCTTTACTTATTTTCAAAAACTTCGTATATCCATTTTTAGATGCTCGTCTCAAAATATGCAATGCTTAACATCAACAATTTTAGAATACATGCCATGTAATAGTATTATAAATTTTAAACTTATACGCGAGAATATTTTATTCCGAGGTAGTAAAATAAATGGAACAATTACTTTTATAGGTCGTCGTTAAATGTTATTGTTTGTGCTTCGGAAAGCAATAAATAACAATCGCATTAATGCTTTTTACAAGCATAAAATGCATAGATAAAACAAAATAAGGAAACCAGGAAGACGCACATTTACTTAAAATTCTGAAGGAATATTAGATGTGAATCATATCGTGGCGATATTTTTCTTCCAGTGTACGGATATTGATAATTTTTAAGGAATTTTAGATAAAACAAGTAACATAATTTTTTTTTAAAGTCAATTCCTACTTCGTTAGGAAAACTTACTGGCACCATCTGTTGCAGCTAATTGTAACTACGACATAAATAACGCAAAATTAATTTAAAATTAAAAAAATAAAATTTAATTAATGAATTAATAGTTGAAAAAAAACTGTATTAACACATCAAGTGTTACTACAAGTTTATAAAAAAATTATTTTAACTTGAATGGGTGTGAATAGAAAGTATTTTACTAACGATTGAAAATTTGAACAAGGTATATATATATAGGGAGAGAGTGAACACAGGAATTGAAAAACGCGTATTCTAATTTTTTCTTGCTATTGTTTTGAAGCTATGAATAGAATGATTGTTACGGAAGATGGATTCTATCCTTAGGGGACGGGCGACAGACCATTGTCGGTGGACGTCCGAATTTTTTTCGACGCCTAAACTCATATCCAACTCTCCACACTTCCACACAAAAGTAAGAATGAGTCAAGACAAAATTAGCATCAACCCTTTTACACGAAAAGATTGAAATTGCGTCAGGACTTGTACTAATTCTTGGACAGAAACAACACCTGTCCAGATTTCTTGACCTTGAAGACCCATTATGAGAGAGTGAATGCGTGTTTAATTAAAGTCTCAGTCTAAAACAGGAGTTGGCAACCAAACCAATCTACCGACAGGATCCAGTGTGTCACAAAGTAAGACATTTTTGAAACAATTCCATTTCCACGATAACGTTTGCAGAATTAGGGAACAGAGGACGATATAATTTGGATTTATAGTTTTATTATATATTAACACACTTTGCGTCAGTTAAAAGGATTTCTAACATAAAATATAATTATTTCTTCAATAAGAATAAACAAATTAAAATTGTTGTTGTTGTTTCTAATGCCACCTGTCTGTCGTAGTCAGATCGAGGCCTACGAAATTCATCATGGCAAGTGGCTAGACGTACACTTGTCGTTGGCCTTAGCCTTGAGCACCATACAAGTGATAGTACGATTTAGCTCGGTTCCACCCCAATTTTGAGAGAGAACACCCTGAGGGAGGGCCAGGGGCCTCCTACCTCTCATCCCCTGTCACCAACGTTACCAGAGGACTTGCGGTTCGACGGCTGTTTAGAATATCCCCATGCCGTGAAGGTACTATACATTTACAAACATCCATGTCTTCACCGGGGTTCGAACTTAGGCCTACGGCACAGTAGTCAGCATCGTTAACCATTATACCACCATACTTAAAACTGTACTTATATTATATATTTTTAAACATATTTATTAAAATAAGAAATGGACAATATAAAATATCAGTATTTCCCTTGGTTATAGATAAATAAAAATTTAAGAATTTTAATGCAAACCTAGTGTGCTTAAACCACCCTACTTTCATATCGCAATATCATTATAATTTGTTGCTTTCAATTTGAAACTATTCTGCGTATTCCGTTGATAAATAATTTCGATGCGGACTTGAAATTTTTGTCATATGAGGAAAGATTTTTTTTTTACTTACATATTTAGAACCAAAAGCAGAGTACATGCGACATTTTCTCTCTTCAAACAATTACATTTCTTCAGCAACAACATTCATTAATTTACAAACCAGCTGTAAATTTATCTTTAGAAATATTTTTCAGATTTTCTCGCAATTCCGTAGAAGTCCATATTCTGAAGATGTTTATTAAATATGATCCATTATAAATTTATCAACTTCCATCCACTCAAAAATTAACAAATGAGTTATGCAGAGGCCTATTGAGAATTGTACCACGTGCAGAGTCAGTCATTGAGTATTAACGCCACCCTATTCAGCAACACGAGGGCTTCTGGTGACGACGTCGTAATTTTGAGCCATGGTCAAGTGACGAGGACGAAACCTGAGCTAGCACCCACTCTCCTAACTACCACACCAGACAAACGGGAGGACGTTTGAGCCTAGACAGATGCAATGCTCCCTCTACGCAGTAGATCTTCAGCAGTACTCATGACACACCTCGAACTCATGACACACCTGCCAAGAGTCCGTGACCTTGACCACTAGGCTACTGTGCTGTGAACCGTGTACTACATGTGGCACGCGTGCCCTGTTTTAAAGTAACGTGAAGCCCTAAGCAGCACTTTCTGTTGCCTATAGACTGGAAATCGAGTTGTTATTTCTTTTCACCAAACTATATCAGCTACAATAAGTTATTATATGAGATAAACACGTGTGTGTTCTTATGGAGAAATGAAATAAACAAAGATATATAATTACACATTTTTTTGGTAACAACGATGTGATATTGAACTAATTTTGCATTCTAGGCTACAAATCAGTATTTAAACTTATGAAGAGAATATTTGAGATCATGTGGATGTTTGTTTATTTATTTATTTATGATCGGGGTGTCCAACCCAAATGACCTTGAAAACCACTTCGTAAAAACATTGTAATCTCGTGGTCCGTACATAAAAATATGTACCTTTATATCAGATTTGGAAAAAAAAATATTGGAGTGAAAATTTAAAACAGAATGAATTATTATTATTGTTTTCATTATTTTTCATGTTTACAGACGTAGATAGTATAATAATGTTTACATAATATAATAATACAATGATCAAATAATGTTTAAAAGATTACAGTATGTTGCCATTTTCTTGAAAATTACGGTGTTCCTATTGAATTGATCTTTCGTTGCTCATTTTTGAAATTTGATAATGCTGTCATTCGCAAACGATTAAGTATAAATTGTCCTTTATCTTTACCTTCCTGAATATATTTTTTTTAAACTTCAAAAAACATCTCTGACTGCCTCTTGCTTTTTGGGCACTCCAAACAGAAAAGGAGGAGGAGAAACACAGCGAATCATGTACCATTCATGGTAAAGAATATGCATAATGCAATTCGAAATTTATTAAAAATGTAATTTACTATAGTAAAATCAACTGTAACCGTTTGATAAAATATAAATCTATTTTAATCTAAAAGACATTTTATTATCAAAAATGATTCATTTTAAAACAAGAACAGGTTACAGGTAAATACATTATATATATATATATATATATATATATATATATATATACTAGCCGTTACCCACCCGCTTCACTGGGTATTTCACGATGTTGTATATATGTATACTATTTACATATATATTAATTATTAATATCTAGCATTAAGAATTCGATTGTATTGAAAAATATATTTATAGCTGTTACACTCTCGCCCCTTGATATAAAAAGAACATAAATTATAATATCTAATTTCTATTTATGTCTAAAATCGAAGTAGAAAGATTTTTTTCGCTCACTTAATCTAATAATCAAGTGGATTTCCACCAAAGCAACTTTCAGTGGATCTCTACTCCATAAAATAAACATGCGTGCTGAATTTCAAGTCTAAATCTAACAGAGCAAAAACGGAATTTTTATCATCAATACCTTGTTCAGAGCATTCTTAGCGGATTCCAATTCAACAAAAGAAGCATGCAAACCAAATTTTATTATTATAGTATTAGCAGCTCAAAAGCGGGAATTTTGTCTATCAATACGCCCCAATAACTCTCCCCGCTTCCCCCTTTAGCTGATTTCCGTAAAATCCATTCTTAGTGGAACTCTATTCAACTATAAAGAAAAGTGCTCAACAAATTTCAAGTAAATGAATTAAATTCAAAAACAAATTTTTCTATAACACGCCTTAATCCCTCGCAATCCCACTCCTTTGGTGGTCCGTTTTCGCAAAAATCTTTTTAAAAGGAATTTTATTCCATGAACGGAACATACCTTCTAATTTGCAAGCAGGTGGTTCTGTTAGTTGAAAAGCGGAAATATTTATCTATTACGCCCCTTAATCCCCCTCAGTGACCCTTGGGGATCAATTTCCCCCAAAACTATTTTGTAGCGGATCTCTACACCATGAAAGGAATTCGCTTACCAAATTTTACGACTGTACGTCTAATAGTTTAAAAAGGGAAATAATTATGTATAACGCCCCTTAAGCCCCCTCAACGCCACTTAGGAAACGATTTTCACAAAACCCATCTTATAGCGGACCTCTACTTAATGAATGGAATCAGCTTACTACATTTCGAGACTTTACGTCTAATAGTTTAAAAAAGGAGTTAATTTTCTATAACGCCCCTTAATTCTCCACAACGCCACTTGGGGTCGATTTTCACAAAACCCATTTTGTAGCGGATCTGTACTCTATGAAAGGAATCCGCTTATCAAATTTCAAGACTGTACGTCGAATAGTTTAAAAATGGAAATAATTATCTATAACGCCCCTTAAGCGTCCTCAACGCCCCTTGGAGGTCAATTTTTGTAAAAATCATTATGTAGAGAATCTCTACTTAATGAAAGAAATCTGTGTACCAAGTTTCACGACTGTACATCTCATAGTTTAGTAATGGAAATAATTATCTATAACACCCCTTAAATCCCGTAACGCCTCTTGGGGTTCGAACTTTGCAAAATCCGTTCTTAGCTGACTTCTACTCCATGAAGGGAACCTACCTACCAAATTTGAAGTCAGTAGGTTTAATAGTTCCGGAGATATCGTGATTAGTCAGTGAGTGAGTCAGTCAGTGAGTGAGTCGCTTTTCTCCTTTATATATATATATATATATATATATTGTTGGACACCCCTAATTTATGATACTGCTTTCTCTGGAAATGGATTAAAAAATTCTAACGTAAAATTTATATTACTTGTTTCTTTGAAGTGTTTGTTCGATTAAACCAATAGCGCAAATTTAAAGTACCTTATCAGAGTTACATGGAGAATAATATAAGCACATTCGACACACACACATACAAAAAACCTTGTTTACAACTCTTTTCAATTCTACTATCATGTTGAATCTGTTTTTAGTTTCAGCATTTTTCCTGATGTATTATTAATATAAAATGTTGCTTCTGCTTTCTTTTTGGAACTTTCTCCTTTTCTCGCTTACCGTTTTAAAGATTTTATACGAGACTCTTGTAGGTAATATTACCCGTTTCTCGGTAAACGCAACAGTGTGTAAACTTAGTTTCGACTCACTGGAATTCGGCGAACGATTGTTAAAAGAAAAAGAAAAGTTATATAAATCCGCACACTGATTAATCATTTTTCCGATGGCTCCTGAAGTTGTGATTTTCGAGATACAAATATTGTTTTGTTGTACTCGTAAACAAACTGTCCTCCGCTTTGGTTACCTTTACGGTAAGAAAATATTCAGCTGACAAAAATAGAAACTCGCTCATTTCATATTGAAGAGGAAATGTGTTCTATTTGTAACCGTCACAGTAATATTGGCCACTCCGAATAGAGGAAAATAAGAGAACGGAGGCATGGAATCTGTGAAATTATTAAGTCCTGAGTGTTGTCTGCATTTTCCCCCTCTCTTCTCTGCTTGTTTATTTCTAATATTACATTACCGAAAAGTAAATATACACTCAGGAACATTGAAAATAGCCACCGAAGAAGAAAGCATCAGATTGAAAGTAAATTTAATGCACATAATGACACAGATGAGAGATTCACTTGATCTCAAAAACAAGACAATTAAACGAATACAGGGTGTGCAACGACAGAAATACTGGGCAACTTCAATAGCGCGTTGGACCACCTCCAGCTGCAATACATGACGCCATACGGTCCGGCCTTGAGTTCATTAGACACTTTATGTTGTCCTGAGGCAGATGGGCCTACAAATCTTGAACAGCCAACTCTAAATCATGTACAGAGTGACACGATGGCATCTGCCGTTTTATCTTATCCCACACGTGCTCTACAGGGGACAAATGGGGGAAGCGGGCCGGCCATGGAAGAGTGTAAAAATGACGTAGGAAGTCTTGAGCAACTCTTGCTGTATGCGGACGAGCATTATTTTGCAGGAAAATTGCCCCTGGGAGACCATTTAGGAAAGGTCCTACATGGGGTCATAGAATATCATCAACGTAACGTTGGCCCGTTAAGGCTCCTCGCATCACAATTAAAGTGGACTGGCTACCATAGGCTATGGTCCCCTACGCCACACTCCGAACGATCCACCTGGCCAGCAACACGGCGCGTCGACATGCCTGCAGTTTTCATCCCGATGATCAGGTCTCTCTCAAACTCGCTTAACTGTGAGGAATGTCTTCTAGCACGTTTACCTGGCATGTTTCGCTTACCAAAATCTTCCTACAATCGGCGGATAATCGTCACGTTTATGAATCTTCGAATTTGCGCTGGATTATATAGCACCCTCTTCCTGATTATAGCGCCACCTCGGCGTGTATGAGCATGCTTGGATCATTTGCATATCACATTACGCTGTACTTATTTGCAAAGTTTCGCGATTGTACTTAGCTTCCTTCTTGGGTCGCTATTTTCAATGTTCCTGAGTGTATTTTGTAATCAACAATGACAGTTTTAAGAAGTAAACAAATTTTGTAGAGAGCTGTAGGTATAAATAAAAGGTTTTTTTTTTAAAAAAAGTTTTTTTAAAATTGCTTTTTGATTGACTTGTTTAAGTTGACTCCTAAAGTTGCATCGGACTTTCTAAGAGGGGCAACATCCAATCACCTTATATTATACCTTTTTTGGCGTCACTTCACCATGGTTCAAAATATCGAGATTCGTCCCCAATACCCCTCATGTTATTTAAGAATGTGACGCGTAAATTTTTATCAGTTAAGAAGAGACGGCACACATTTTTGATTACGTTATGGCAGTGTTTCTCAAACTGTAAGTCGCTCCCTCTTAGGGGGGGCGTGATAACTACGAGGGGGGCGCGAGCATATTAAAAAGTCAAAAACAAAAGATAATTCTTAAAAAATTATTAATTTACTGTAAGTAACAAATAAAATGCATTCTCACAAAATAAAAAATAAAATACACATTTACACTGATATAATACACTTATAAATGTATCAGTACTGTATTACGTATTTTATAATTAGTTGAACAATAAGTTTGTTAATTATCAGTGCACATATTAACACTTATCTTGATAATTTGTAATGTTAGCAATTAATCCCTTAACTTCCAATTAAAAGTTACACTCACCAATGCCACAATTTTCCACGAATTTTTAGGGGAGGGGGGGGGGAGTAAATCCTCTGAAATGAGTAAATCCTTCGTAAACACTGTCAAGGTCCTTTTATTGCATTACAATGCCTTCGGAAAAAATTTATGGATAGCATTGCACAGAAAAGATCGTACTTTGGAAAGACGTATATACGTTCACACAGAAAATGAATGCTTTAGCTGGGCGAGGCGTTTATATACGCCGGTGTCACTTAAAAGGTTAAAGTCGTATTGTAGCTTTAATGTTAAAAAAGAATATTATTGAATTCAATACATTGTCATTGTATGGAGGGGGCGCGATGAAAATTATAATTGAATATTGGGGCGCGACAATTGAATGTTTGAGAAGCACTTCGTTATGGGGATTGTTACAACGAGCCCTCGTGCTGTAATATGTTGTCATTGCAATGTAAATGACTCATCACTTCGTTTTATGGAACCTAAACATGTCATCTGCATGGCAAAGTGAGGTGAGTGAGTGAATATTTATATAAGTCACACTATATTTTCAGCTGCTACAGGGCGTTTCGTGACGTACCTCGTCATTTTGAACCATCGTCAAGTGACGAGGAGGACATCTGAGTTGGCCCCTCCCTGTCCTAACTTTCACACCCCACCAACGGGAGGAAGATTGAGTTTTGACAGATCTGAGGTGCATCGCTCCCCAAAAGGGTGGGTCTTCAGCCGTACTAGGCTGGAATTCGTGACACTCCGGTCACGAGTACGTTACCTTGACCACTAGGCTACCCTAGTGAGGTGATAAACCGTGGAGAATTACATCTTTACCTATGACTCGCGTTTCAGCCGTGCTAGCTCAAATAAGCGGGCACAAATTGCTGTGATATCTGAAATCAAATCCTGTTATTGAGATCTTTTCGACGAGCCCTCATGCTGCTATGTGACTGTCGACAAAACGATCACTGCCAATCTTCTGTGCGATCATTCTTTTGCTGAGTCAGTGGTTGCTCGATAAGCAAATCAATAAGCAATCAGTCTTCGAAAAAGGGGAAAGAAAATGAGTTATTCTTGTCTATGGAAATAAAAAGTTTGTCTATGTCTTGAAAATTGATTATTTATAATAGTTTCCTTGAAATTTTGCTCTGTCCGCTAATATTTTTGCAACGGTACAATATTTATTGAAATATGTCGGAAACACCTCTCACATTTCTCTCTCTCTCTCTCCCCCTCTCTCTCTCTCTCTCTATATATATATATTTAAAAAAAAATTTCCATTACATAGTAAGCTCAAAAAGGATTTTTAGTTCTAGATCAGTTGTATTAGTATTAGATCAGTTGTTCTTGAACCGTTTTCAAGTAAAATATGAAGAATAATAGCAAACGGTACATCAAAGCATTTGAAAGTGTCTTATCAGAGATATGAACTTTCGGTGACAAGCTGTTTACATTGGCAGGTGTGTTTATTTAAACCACAGACCTACCGGTCTACAGCTAAGCCGTGCATGTCCCAAACAACTTGGACGAAAGGAATCCCTTTTGAGGCCAGTTGTTAAGAGCCTATTTTTTTGTCTTTTGTTGTTTGCGACTTACAAAAGGAAGCGCGGCTGCATACCCCTTACTAGAAAAGAGATTTTGTTTTTCTGGTTTGACTTTCTGAACGATAGCGTGAAAAGGTTATTTTTCCAGCCAATTACTGCAATTGTTATACATCTCCAGTAGTCGTTGGAACGTTCTCCCCTTGACGTTGCGTGCAATCGCTTGCTGAGATGGCGGGTCTAGTTGACGCGTGCGCCGTTACCGTTTTGAATCACTAATCTTGATTTATTGAGACTGTCTTAGTTATACTCTATGGGGAATGAATGCATAATCAACCAGTATCGCTAGACTGTGCTACCATCCAGTGTTCAATTCATGGGTCACCGCTTGAGCGATAAGCTGTTGAACTTGGCAGGGGTGTTTATTTGATTCACGGACATACCGGCTCGCAACTACGCCATTCATGTCTTAGACGACTGAGGTGAAAAGAACTTCTACATTCGAGAATTTAATGGTCTGCTATTGGTTGAACTGGTTTTCATCATTGAGCTTAATTTTTCGGTGCCGTTAATCCAATGAATGAGTTTTAAGTGAGAAAGAAACGAAATGTTCGTTGCTATTTTTTTCTAAAAAAGTTTTCGTTTAAAATAATTGTTGTGATAGTCTGTTACGAAACGTTGATTCAAAAAATGTGTACTTCAAAAACATTGATAAGCTTCAAGTTTTATTTTCGAAAATATTGTAAAAAGAAAACTGAACAATACGTATGTTGAAGTATTGGTGTAACATTCCTATTAATTGTTTAAAAATTCGGTAACAATATTTAATGGGTCTGACTGCGTTCGCTGCAGTGATTTAAAATAAAGTGTTTATACGAGAATTTTTTTTATATTTAGTGTCAGTTGAAATAGAGAATACATATAAAATTGTCTTAAGAATATTATTACTAGAAAAAAATTAATTAAATGTAATTTTTTGGCAAAGAATGAAGAAAGAAGTACCTCGGGATTGGACCCACAGTGGTCAGTTTCCCATGGCCTTTCAAGGCTCTTGGTTTTTTGGGTCAGGGTAGTACATTTGTCAATGAATGTGAAAATAATGCTCTTTGCCTTTTAAAGAATCAAGGGGACTTCTGGTTGGGATGATTCGGCTCCATGCTTGGCTTTTTGGTCGATTCTCTCATTGCCGGGGATCCCAGCATGCCTTAGGACCCACAGTCCAAACATATGAGATGAGCTCCACCATTTTAGTTCGGCAATGAATTGTGTTAAGGCAGTCAGATGGTGTATCACTGTTTAAAGGTAAAACTGCAACTTGAGAGTCGATGAAAAAGACAACTTTTGCAGGGAGCTAGGAGTTACGATCAATTGAAAGAATAATCAGTGTTTTCTATTAAAATTTCTTCATTCTGATATATTAAATTGTGAACGAATCCATTCCTAAACTATGTATCTTAGTTTGTTATGTATCATAGTTATGCTATCTAAACCTTAGTCCACAGGCTCAGTAAAGAAGCTTTGCTATATATAGGCAAAATATTATTGTAGAAATATTTTTCATAAAAAGAGAATATTTTGAAAAAATATCATTTTTTTTCCTTCCTTTTCTTTGCCTTCAAAAATTGCATTTAATTTTTTTTAATTTTAATAGTTTTCTTAAGGTATCCGACTACTTTCGGAACAGTGATTTTAAAAAAGCGCATAAATGGTTAATTTTCATGATATTTAGTGTCACTTAGATTAGAATACATGTATAAAATGGTTTTAAGGACATGTCAAAAAATTTATTTAAATACAATATTTTGGCAAAAAATTAGCTTAGAATAATATTAGAATATATATATATATAATATAACCATTTATGCGCTTTTTCAAAACATCCTCCTTTTATAAAAATGCTTCTATAATAATAATATTTTGCTTATATAAAGTAAAAACTTCCCCAGAGAGTCTGAACTAGGATTTTTGAAAATATTGACATTATTTTCAAAGTTATTACCAATTGAAATAATTATCGGCGCTTTTTCCCTTCAAATTTTTTCCCTCTGTTGTAGTAAAATATGGATAAATCCACTTCTAAGTTGTATATTTCAAAAGTTGTAGTTCAGCCTCTGTACAGAGTCTGAGCTATATACAGGCACAAAGTATTATTATAATAGAAGCATTTTTCATAAAAGGAGAATTTTTTGAAAGTGAGTCATTCTATGTTCATTTTTTGTCAAAATAATGTACTTAAGTAATTTTTTATTATAATAATATTCTTAAAACTATTTTATATACGTTTTCTAATCTAAGTGACACTAAGTATCATAAATATTATCCATTCATACGCTTTTGCAAAATCACTTGTTCCGAACGTAGTCGGATACTTTAAAATAATTTTATAAGCATATTCTAATTCGACTGTCACTAAATATGAAAAAAAATATTCATTTATACACGCTTTGGCAAAATCACACCATTCTGAAGGTAGTTTATATTTACCTTAAAAATATGTATTTGAATAAAAAAGGCGCTTTGAGTTTCTAAGCTTGTTTTCGGTGAGAGCCAACACCCCAAACTTTATGAAAAATAAATTTAAAAAAGTCACAAGTAGATTATTATTAAGATATAAATAACTACAACCAATACAATTTATTTCTGAAAATTCAGCAAGTAGTGATAAACGTAAAGCTAGGCGAGAACGCTTCGTAGATTATTCAATTAATATTAAGATTGACGATTTGGTCAAGTAATTGTTAAATTGGATTTGGGTCGGTTTGAATTAGATTATATTAAAACGTATCTTCAAATACTTCAATAAAAAGACGTACCAGGACGTGCTAAGAGTAAGTGATCTGATTTATAGTTATATCTCCAATTATTACCTTTACCTCACTATTGCTCCCATATTTATTAATTAGTATATTTCTTAACTTGGGTTGTTGAAGTTTGTGACGTTGTTGAGGATTGTTAATAAATTGAGTTTGTATTGACTATGACTACTCTTCCTTCTGACCCTCATACTCTAATCGATGAGACTGCCTATCTATTTCGAGATGTAATTTTGTTCAATGAATAAATGAGCGAAGGAATTCGGAGTTTCTGGATATTGCAGGAAGAGAAATTCTTAAACTATCTATATTAGAAAAGCTTTAATTAACTCCGTTTAACCCGTAAGTCAGAAGTTGCATTTACTGAAATTGAAAAAGTTTTGAAATTTTTAATTCTTTTGCTGTCTATCTAGATTTTGAACTCTACTTTTTTTGACAATTAAATTATAACAAGGAAATGTGTCTTATAACTTTTTAATAAAAGCTCTAACCATCACCAATTCCCTTACTATCTTGAAATTTTCCCACCTTTTCTGCAGAGATGGAATCTACTAAAAAACAGGTTAAGAGATAGAGTAGTCTTTAAATAATACATCTTAAGCATTGAAACAGAAGTGACAACTGTACGAAGCTTATTTCATAAATGTATTTTCTCCACTATACTTAACTCAGTGGCGCGACATTCCATGAGGAACAAGGCCTACTGCGCCCAACTCGGTATATGCGACCTTGGGTCCTGAGGTTCATGAGAAGATGTTCCGGTAATGTGGTCAGTCTGAAGCAAACACCCCCCCAGTGTTAAGTTCTCAAGCAAGCTTGGTAGTCATTTTATCGACCCATTGAAGGGATGAAAAAGGCCATTTATCTCTAATGTAGTGCTCTAAAATAAGAATATAACAAGTTTGAATTTATTTTCGTTTATATACCTTTAGCATATTATTCCTCATAAAAAGATTTCATACCTGAGATTTTCTTATTAACGGAACGGCAACTTTTCAATTATAGCACTCACATATCATCACAGCTATTAACTTACAAAAGGGTTGATTGTTTATCAGATCCTAATGATTTAAACCTAAATCTAGCGACTCGTTTAACAACCACGTCCCCACACATCAGTCTTAACTAGGAAAAAACTACTTAAAATTGTTTTATTCACAAGAAACAATTTTACTAGAGGCTATTTAAACAAAAATTACACAATTTAAAATTAAAAAGGTATATAAAAATATAAACCAAATACTGGTAAAAAATACAGGATAAGAAAAAATATTACATTTAAATTTATTTGCAAAAATAAGATGCGCTACACTTATATGCAAAAACGGACACTATGTTTACCCTCTTAATGGGAACTAACCCCAATTTATCTCCTTAAAACTAAAGCTTCCACGGTTTTAAAACTGGATGACACAACATTGCATCACCCGCGAAACAATCAGAAAAGCCTTCATCGAAAATCATATGATTTTAATAGTTTCAAGTTGACCATGGCTAAAAATAGACGAGGTCTTTGGAGTGAAAAAAAGCTGCTTTTGTGAACGTTATGTAAAACGTGCTTGTTGATGTTTTGCTTTGTGTGTTGCTACTTGTTTAAAACTTATAGGTGAGTTTTTTTACGTAACTACGTTGATTTAAAAGAGCAAAGTCTACTAATTCCTCAACGGGTGAGAATAATTAATTGACCTATTACGTAAAATGTCTTAGTTCGAGTGCAAATTGTCACATATATAGACAGCATCAAAACACAATTACTTCTGAGGAAGAGATAAATTATAAGAAAATGCAATGTTGCACCATTTTGCAACAAAGATTATTCGTTTAGGAATAAGTGACGATTGCAAGTATTTTTAATGCCTCGTTCCCTGCTTATAGTTTGCGTCACCTGTATTATTTCCCTCGAAACTTTCCAGAGAAGCTCGCCGGATTTGATGCGTGTTAAAACACGCTAAACATTCTTTAACTACATCGAGAGCATTTGGGGGAACTTGACTCCAGAAATGGTCTGATGGATCGTTAAGGAAGAAAAACATTTTTTGAAGGAGCACCAGTTTAATTTAGACGCAATGAGGTGGCAACAGCAATTCGTCGTTTGAAATCTCTCACCGTTTTTAAAATGACTCCCGTGTGGTTCTTCAGTAGTTAGATGCTGGGTTGTGAAATGGAAATTTCGTTAGCTCTCGTCATATCCGTGATTGTAGATACGTATAAAGGGTATAACAGATACCTTTAAGGGCGGAAAATGCAAGATAAAAGTTAAGAAGCATAAAAATGCATTTTAATGGGAAAATTTTGTTTTAAAGAGAAAGAGTGGTGCAATGCAGATAAATTTAGCCGTTCTTGTCGGAAAAAAAGTGTTGTAATTAATTAATTGCAATTCTAACAAACACACATTGTTATTGAATATAAAGTAAACTACAAAATAAGAACTTCTAAGTTTTGCATAAACTTCTGAAAAGGAATGTATACTTACTGTAAAAGACGAAACCATTAGTAAGGAGTAAAATCCTGCTAAAGGATATAATAAACACGATAACGAATTTAAAAAAAATAATTTCTTATGTTTTGATTGAAATGGATGTCAGACGTATTCAAAGTAATGATTTTACAAATTAGATACTGAGATTTCCAATTTATTCCTTCTAGAAAGCTGTAAAATTGTCTACTTAAATGACACAAAAACAAACTGTTTACCTCAATTGATACAAAATATATAATATAGCGTAATGTTTTACGCAAAACACATAAACAACGATAAATGTATGAAAACAGAAAACGCAATATGAAACAAACTGAGTCTGACTCTTATCAATATTTACAATACCTAAAGGCTGGCATGTAAGTGGTTTTCCGGCACATTCTTGATGATAATAGACTATTGAGTGAAAATAATAGCTTTCAATATAAATCTAAAGTTAAAAGAAAGTACTGAAATGACTCTAATAAAAGCGAGGAAGAATTATTTTAAACTTGTATATATATATATATATATATATATATATATCTAGTATACCACTATAAACTTGTATTATACTACTCTAAACTCTCTCTTACAATTAATAAACTTATCAAGTCAAGTTTATTTATTTTAAATAAGTCTTATTACTATTTCTTCTACATAAAAGTGGTCATATTTCCATAGAATCTATTATTAAAATATAATCCAGTAGTTTTTATAAGTTTGTTTAATTAATTGAACTTTAACTGATCGATTGAATATGAACACAGAAATTTGCAGCAACACGACAGCTATCGGTGACGGATCTCGTAATTTGAAAACATGGTCAAGTGACAAAAACGACACTTGAGCTGTGTGTATGTATACAGCACTCCCTTCCTTAAACTACATCGACATGAAGTCTTTAAGCTTCTAGAGATTTAACATGCATTAGATCTCCTCTGAATGGCGTATCCTTTAGAACTTGATCTAAGCAACTTCGGCTGAGCGAGAGTTGTATTAACATCCCACTACGAAGGCTATGACTTCATCATTTTGAACCATGATCAAGTCACGAGGCAACCGCTTTCGTAACTTCCACACCACATCAACGGGAGGAAGTTTGAGCTTCGACAGATTTAATGTACATATGCTCCCTTGGGACGATTCTCGGCGTTGGAACCAAGGGCTGTAACGTTTCTCGCCACGCAGCTGTGATCAGCGTTTTTATGGAAATAATCATCACACGTGCATTCTGCACCTGCCTTTTGAAAGTTATTGCGCCTTGGCCCTCCCTGCAACATTTGACACCAGGAGGACCCCCTTTTCCCGCCGACTAGCAGGATGTAACGGAATGCTAAAGGGCACCCGCCCCTGATCCCCAAAGCAGAGAGAGGGAGATATACTTTGAACCTTCGAAGGGAACGAAACTGAACTCTCCTCTCACAAACCATTGTTTTGAACTCTTTTAATAAGTTTAATAACTACAATGTATAATCTGTAAATAATAGCTGTGGCGTAAATGAATTAAAAGTTTAAATTAATCAATATCATTCTTACCGCTATTTATCTCAAACGTCATACCCTCTATATGTTATATTTTTAGCGGTACTTGGATTAAACTTATGACACGCCAGCCAGTGGCCTTGACCACTAGGCTACGAGGCCACTACCTTGATCCCTCGGCTACTACGGTCAGAAGAAACGGGGGGTGTACTGCAATTAAATTTACTCGCCAGGTGCGCTGAATGTCCAGGCTCAAAGTCCTTCAATCCTAAACTTTTCCTTAAACTTTTAATTGGCTGTGTGTTACTTTTTGAACATAATTTTATGTATGACAATGCCATGGGGTCACTGGTAATTATTAAACTTGTTCTTAACTTTTAGTATTGTTAAATTAATTATAAAATACATTGTTTAGTACTGATACATTTATAAGTGTGTTATATCTGTGTACATGTGTACTTAATTTTTTTATTATAGCAAAATATATTTTGTTTGTTTACTTTCAGTAAATTATAATCTTTTGATTTCGACTTTTTAAGATGCTCTTATACAGTTATAACGCCCCCCTAGGGGGCGCACCCCACAGTTTGAGAAGTGCTGCCCTAACTGAAAATCGGTCCTTTGGTGGAGACCTTCGCATCCTCTTAAGTGGACTACAGTTTAAATTCATGAGGTCGGTCACCAGCAGTAAACCTGTTGCTTCACAAATACAAAGTAAATCAAAATCAAATCATTCAGGACGCGATTTTAAAAATTCTCTTTATCCTCAGTTATTCTTCAAATGTATTTCAGATTTACCTGAATCTTTCATCGTGAAAGCTGTCTGATGTTAACAAATTAGAAGGATTTGCATTTATTTTTTATTTCATTATATATTTATTTCGTCTAAAAGAAGCCCAATATCACTTGGGCGTTAAGTTACAATTGCTTCTACTTAAAAAAGAAGACTTTTTTAAAAATCTAATTACATCGCTGTTACTGCACTTTTCGCAAATGGACCTTTTTGAAATAAATGGAATGCTACAAGGGGGAAAAATACTTATACAAAAAAAATAGTTTAACGTGAGAGAGATGAAAATTTTTATAGAAATCTCTCCCGGAAATTAAATGTTTGGAATTTTGATCGTTTTCACTCGAAGAATACACAAATGCCCCTTTTGGAATTCTGTAAAAATCTTTCCTTCCTTGAGGTTAGTTGGAAGAAAACGCGAGTCTTAAGACGGTCGGACTTTCAACATTTGGTTAAATAGCAGAAAAGTGGCAAAATTAAATGAGAGAGAGATAAATATTCCAGAATTGAAATAAATGCGATTTGAGTTCTGAATCGAAGTTTATAAGTTTAAAAAATGCATTTTTTTAATGTTTTGTAAATTTGCCATTTTTAAGGGAATAGAAAAACAATGCTTTCTTTCAAGTTTTATTGTTGTTTGTAAAAAAACTGAAAAAATGTACATAATTGTTCTAATTTATTACGTATTGTTAACATAGGACATTTAATTACTTTTTAACCTCATGATTATTAAAAAAGTTTTACTCATTGGTTCATTTTATGAAAATTACCTTTGAAGTTTGATTTTACTTTTTTATTACGTCTCACTCATATTTCACATGATTTTATCCAATTTTCTTACTTTTTCTTCTGTAATCCAATCTAATTTCGTTTCCGAAAGTAGCAATTGAAAGAAACATTACTTTCTGATTTTTAATACACTTTATCATAAAGATTGGGTTTCGAGTGAGATAACTGAGATTCAGACCAACTAAGTCGCTATATAAGGGTTGCTGATACTTATAGTAATAAACCAAATTTATAGTCGGTTTGAATTAAGTAGACATATCTTTGTTGTTCTTTTCAAATTAAATACTATGAATAAATTTGCCGAATAAAGAATAATTAAGTCCTTAATTTGAATTTTTGGTTCCTTTGTTTATATTACATGGTGTAACTGATGATCCAAACTGAAGCTGTATTTAGCTCGCCAAACCAATAAAAATTTGAATATAATATGGAATTGGAAGATAATCCTTGAGAAAATATAAACAATTTTCAAACAGGTATAATTCTTTTAAATTTAAATTAAATAATTCGAATCTTTTACACATTTTTTACAAAAGGATTATGCTTCAAAAAATACAAAGTGTCTGAAATATAAGAATAATTTTTAAAATTATAAGCATATGAAAATATGTAATAAATATTAAATAATTTTTGCGTTGCGCACGCTATTTTCTAAAATAGTAACCCCTTTGATGTATAAAACTTTATAGAATTATAAAATGTATCATACTCTATAAACCCTACATCATTTAAGAATAACATGTCATTTGTCTTTCTAAATATTTGAAAAATACTAAAATTTTTAAAAAATCTTTTGAAAATAAAACTTTTTTTATTTTTTAAAAAATATAATTTATTATTCTGCTATTATAAAATTACTGCAATGTAATAAGTATACATTTAACTTTATAAATAAACTTATAGCTAGTAATTAATGCTACTATTTTAGAAAATAGCATGCGCAATGTAAAACATAATATTTCTTATAGAAATGTTTCTTATTTTCATATGCTTACCATTTTTAAAATTAGGTTTATATTTTAAACATTTTATGCTTTTCTGAAGCCCCATTCCTTTATAAATAATGTGTACAAGATTTAAATTATTTAATTTTAATTTCAAAGAGTTATATATATTTGAATATTGTTTATATTTTTAGCCCTCTAGACACTCCTGAGACTCCCTAAAGGAAACTTTATGTGCGTCCAAGAAGGCTCTCTAGTGTTACAAAAATACACTCTAACCCTGATCTAAAGAGAAATCAATACTTACTCAAATCTCTCAAAACATGCAAATCAATAGAAACATCTCCTTCAATCAAATTTAAGCACGGGAGTGTTCAAACTAGTGGCTCGCAACGAATATTTTTACTACGTGGCCTGTGTATCGGCATACAATAAAATACAGGTTAAGTCAAAATGAATAGCGTGATTACAAACGACTATAACTATTTAACGGAAAATAATTCATCGATAAGATTTACACAGAATGTAGACGGTACTTCAAAATATTATATAAATACGTCGTCATTGTTCTATGTGACTTCTCTTGATCACTCGGATAACATCTCGGCGGTACTCCATTTCACGGCATACATTCTGAAGCATTTGGTCAGTCACGAAAGCAAGCTCATTACAAATGCGTATTTTACACATAACCCCATAAAGAAGAGTGGTATGTGCTTCCCATGCCCAAAACAATTGAAGAACTGAAAATACGCATTTGTAATGCGCTTGAGTAGGCGACTGCCCAAATGCTTCATAATGTATACCGTGAAATATAGTACCGCCGAGATATTGTCCGTGTGACCCAGGAAAGTCACATAAATCATCGATGACGTGTATATGCAAAATTTTCAAGTTCCGTCGAAATTCAATGTAAATGTAATACATTTATTTTCTTCTCTTAATAACTTCTCAAATTAATCAATACGCACACATAACTAAATCTTGTGATTAATACATTTTCTTGATTAAATACAGTTCTATCGATTAAACACAATCAGATAACAATCAAACTACAATCTCAAATCACACACACACAATCCCAAGAGACTATTCTTCTCTTTTTACCACACCACACCTGCGCGTTGGTCTGTCGCTGAAGTTCTCAATTTCCATACTCTCTCGCCAACAGCAGTCTCAGACACTACAGTAACTCTTATCGATAAATTATTTTCCATTAAATAGTTATAGCCGTTTGTAATCGCTCTATTCAATTTGGCAAACTCTGTATAATAAAATATCAAGATTTCTTTCGAAATAGGAAAGGTAGTTACAGAGAAGAGATGTCGAGTGTTAGGAAGTCACCATCAACATTAAATTGTTCTTATACAGTGGCGCACACAAGGGGGGGTCTGGACCTCCCTCAAAGCCCTTGATATTTTTTCCGATTGCTTATAATTCTAAATATATAGTACATAAAATTTAATTAAGTATTTGTTATTAATGATTAATTTTATTAATTAATGCTAGTTATTTATTCAAAAACTAGTTTTTTACTGTGTTTTGTTCCCGAAAATTGACAAAATCAAAAGGAGCATGATACAAGAATGGTGAACTTTCGTCCCCGGACCTCCCCCCTCCTTGAAAAATTCCTGTGTGCGCTACTGTTCTTACATATATGTTTATTATAATGTATTATTCGAAATAAACCAAAGTTTCTATGAATATTGATTCTTTTTGAGGACCACCTAAAATTAAACCTTGTTTACTTGGTCCAAGTTAGCTTCAGAGTTTGACACCGTTGAGACAGGAAAGTTCTTATGAAATAAATTATGCAGGCGTCTTCACTCTACAGATTTTTGTTCCCAGGAACGAAACAATATTCGAATGCCGAAACAATTTTTATGCACTTCATGTACGGATTTATCGATGGTGAGTGAGTGAGTGAATATTAACGTCACCCTCTTCAGCTACACGAGGACTTTTGGCGACGGACCACGTAATTTTGAACCATGGTCAAGTGACGTGGACGACACCAGAACTGGCATCCCCTCTCCTAACTACCGTACCACACCGACGGGAGGATGTTGCAGCTCTCGACAGATTTAACGTGCATCTCTGCCCTACACGGCGGGTCTCTAGTGGTACTGGACTCGAGCTCGTGACATGCCTTCCATGATCCGGTAACTTGACCACTGGGCTACCGCAGCCCCCTTTATCGATGGTAATACAAGAGCAGGGATAACACTTTACAAGAAGGATTTACATGTCAGACACAGGAAAAAAAGTTTCTAAATAAATACGAAAACATTTTTTATTAAATGCGTAGTTAATTTCTTCACAAAACTCTACTAATTTTCAGTTAAATGTCATTAACGTAAATCATTCATCTCCTTTTTCCGACATTAATTTTGAATCTCGTTAGAAATAGTTACATGCTAGACATAAAAGCGTTCACTTTATATTGAATAATTAATTGAAATGATTCTCGCATCCACTGTCTCACAAATATTACTGTTTTAATGCAATTTACACTATTTTCCAGGAATTAAAAAAAGTTGCATTGATAGTGCAAGAATCAACAGAAATAGGTATAAGTTTATGGTTTCTTCAATTGAAGGAAACAATATACAATTCTATCGAATCTAAGTAGAAAAGCCAAATGCGCGAGAGAAATGGTTCTGGGAGAAGCAGGGGAAAAGAAATTAAAAAAAAAAACTGCTATTCAAAGTGGATTGAATTTGGAGAACAGTTGCAACGACTTATTTATGTAGATCTATTTTTCTCAGGTTGCTCTCTCATCCTGGCACTTGAAGAATATGCTTCGATTCGCAAATATTATCCTATCAAAATATTCTTCTGATATTTTAACATTTAACTTGAGGGAGAAATCTAGATTGATCAAAGAGTAGGAATAACCTGATATATTATAACCGAGGAATAATGTTAGCCAATAAACAATTTGACAGATATTGTATACATTATTTGATACCATCTTTTATTTTATGTATGTGTGATATATTAAAAGAATTGCTGAAGAATTTGAGATTCACTATTATTGAAATGTAACGTAAGAGAAAAATGAAGAATATTTATTTCAGATTTGAAGTAGAGTACGTGTAAACAATTATTAAAAATAACCCTACTTCAAAGTTAGTAAATTAAAAACTTTCCCCCTTTTATATTTTTGAGTAATCTAGCGACATGTCTAACGAATGTATATATTACGTCTTGCAAATAATTTGTGACATTTTGAATAGATACCAGCTTGGTATGAGAAAAAGCTTCTTTATAAAAAAAATACACCCTTATATATATAATATATATTCTGGGGAAAAAACTGACCGGTATTAATTTTTACTTCTCAGCGTTTTTATCGCTGACTCAAAGAGACAAGACAGAAAATCTGCAATATATGTGTGCTTTCAAATAAGAAGTAATTGGAATGAACACACAAACGTTTGGCTCAATGGTCCTTTAAACCAATAAATACCAAATAGGTCTATGTTAATAATTTTCTAAATAAATTTACTCTGGAGATGATGTATTTATCCAAACGAAAGTTTTGACTATTTGACAATATTTTTCAACAGTATTATTTCATCGCTTAACATCAAACCTAAATTATTTCATAAGTATATAAAATATATAAGTAATTTATTTTCGTAATGTAACTCATTTATTCATTAGTCTTTGAAATGGCAATTGTGTTTTGAATAGCACTCTAATTTCTGTATAATTTAAATATGAATAAAAGATTTAAACTCCCTGCGACTGAAACTGACACAATTTTTTGGTAATATTTTATAAACATTGCAAATAAAATTGGAATATTTTTCATTCAAAACTGATCGAATAATGGAATGTATGAGAAGGGTTTTTTTTCTTATCGAAATGTGTTAATACAACATTTGAAAGCTGATTTATAAATAGGATTTGAAACACGAAATCATATAACTAAAACTTAATGTTATTCCTTTGTACTAGCTAAAACTTTTCCTTTTAATTTCTTTGGGCAAAGTCAACTCGTTAATTGGCTGAAAATATCCTTTTCTTTGTGATTTGATAAGAGTCTTTTCTAATTTAAAAAAAACCGAGTTTGTGAAAAAAACGTGATTACAAAGATTAGAAAATTGAATTTGTTTATCTCTCGGCGAAAAAAAGTGAAATTTCAATTAATTTTCAAAATTTAATTTTCGAATTCTAAAGATTTACCGCTGCTTTCTCTATGCCTTTTCTACCTCCTTTTTTGTATTTTATTTAATCCAAAGTACATTCTATAAAATAGCATACAATATAAAAAGATTATGGAAGGGGGGTAATTAGATTTTTAGTATCTGTTAAAAAAGAAAATAATCGCACCTTCAAGCTTAAACGTTAATATTTTTTTTTGGTTAAATTACAATTGTTCACAGCTTGTAAAAAAAGTAAGTGTGTTTCTCCAATGCAGACAAATCTAATTTACAATCAAAATTATTCAAGAACAGAAAGATGTAAGAAATTGAAATACAACAAACGCAAATTAGTAAAATCTATTCATATATTGTTTCATTTTTAAATGCTGTTTTTTTCTCTAAAAGTATTGAGCTACCTAATGTATATTAAACATAATTTGTATTCGCAAGAGAATTTTATTTCCCATTTTGACTTTAGTATGAAGTAGTATATTTTTTTTATGTAGAAAAAATGTATATGTAATAAGATTTAAAAATTTTTTTAAGAAGGAGAAACTCAAGATGTGTATATCTCATTTTATTTGTGGATCCTCATAACAACCAGTATGAATGACCTTTAAATATGTGAGTGTGATGCTCAAATTTGATTTGAAAAATTTCTTAACACATTCAAATATACTGCAAGCTGTCCTTTCTGATTTAATACTTTGAATGGTAATGACGTGTATATACGTCAGTGAGCAGCTGTGCTTAAGGTGGTATGAACGTATATATATGTTTTGTCTTTTTAACCTCCAGTGGAAAAAGCTTTTTATGTACGTCAGACTTAGGGGTTTTGCAGAGAGGAAAGGTCATGTATTGTCAGAAAATAGTATTAATTTTAGTCTTACACCTTAAGTAGCAAATATTTTCCCGAAAGTTACTGGATTTAACTCAAGATGGCGGCGCACAGTGGGCAGTTTCCCCAATCTAGCGCACGAAAATTATTTTATGGCTTTAAGGTCTTCATAATGTTCTAAAATCATAGTGATTAATGTAAATTGGGTATTCTTTTCTGTTTTTTACTATATAACAAATAAGGTTAATAGAGTCTTAACTAATTTATGTCAAGTTTAAATTTGATCAAGAATAAATTCTTACTAAGTGGAACTAGTTTTTTAGCAAGGATCTAAGGATATTAACGGAAGCAGTAATTTACACGTGGGTGGATATATACAAGAAATAGTGCTGAAAGTAAAAAAAACAAAATTTTAAACAAATACAATCAAACATAATACTATACATGTACAATAAATGATAATAAGTAGTGTTTAAAAGGACTCGGCACCCTTTGAACATTTTTTTTATTTATGTATATTAATAAAAAATTATTTAAAATGTATATTAATAAAAATATGCATTTTATTTAGCATTATATATAATGTTTATTTAAGAAAATGATACGAGATAAAGTTTTGCGCATATTTATTCATACAATTTTACAAATTTAATTTCTTTTAAAAAATTTGGAAATTTTTAAAATATTACTTTTTTGTGTTAATTAATTTTTTGACATGAAATATTTCTGATGATGTTTTAAACACCTTTAGGGATAGATTTTACAATACCTTAATTAGTTTTGGGGAAAAACCATAGTAAAATGTTGATATATATGCATGCTAAAATTCAACTAAAAAAGCCTAATACTTTCCACATTTCAATTTTTTAAAAAAAGAAGTGCTCCCTTTATAGAAAAATGGGTCCCTCATTTTGTTACATCTAAGGCACAGGGAAAAATAGAGGTGATTGGTAAATAATTGTGGAAGAAGTAGTATTTTGAATGCGAAAAAACACAAACTGGGAAAAAACATTCTTAAGTTTATAATTCTGAAAAAATAATTATTATAAGCTTAAATAAACATAAAATACCACACTTAATTACTAGCTATATATTTTTCCTGAAAATAATAAAATATAATATAAATCTTACTCTCCCGACAACCACGCATCATTCGACTTGGAGAAGAACTTTTCATTTCTGTGGCACCTCATCCATTTTTTCCCTACAAACAAGCAGAAATTTGTAACAATTTTTCTAAATTTTAATTGCTTCTGGTTCTCATATTTATCAAAGTCCGTTGTACTCCTAACTAAACTCAAAGCAACATCAATTTTGCGCTTGGGATCTTGCTCTTCATTCCACACATTGACTAAGGCACGCCGAGTAATACCCTCGACCAACGCTGAAAAAAAATCAAAACTTACAGAGTAGCAGGTAGTAGCAGCTAAATTTAATATTAAATTAAAGGTCTATATCTACTCTATATGACTTAAGCGTTACTGTGATCAATCCGTGTCAATCCCAAAAATTCTACTCCAATAAACACAAAAAACCGACATATGTGAGTAGGAGTTAAATGCTGTGCTAAATGTTATGTTTTTACAATCTTTAATCAAACTTGAACCTAATTTTAAAATCAAACCAAGAACTTACTTACCCATGGCATGTATTTAACAAAAATCCTCTTAAATCTGCAAAATCTTTTTCAGACGAAACGATTGAACTTCTTACTAGAAAATGACGTTTGCAAGTGTTTCTTCTAGTAAAAAGAAACCCGATCTAAGCCGATGATTTTAGAATATTTCCTTTCGCGTACTGACGAAAACTGTTTACCACATGGCTAGGGAACCTAAGAGGACTATAAATAGTGGGTTGTTTTTTTTTATTTCGCGCAATTTCATTTTTGGACTTTTCGAGCCCCAGATTGGGAAAACTGCCCACTGTGCGGCGTGTCGCGGAACAAATGGTTACACCAGATGAAATCGAGACCATTTTGATAGATAAGGAATCAGGAGTTGAAACAATCGTCACAAACATGGTATGGCTCCTGGAGGAAGGAAAACCATGGTTACAGGTACCTAGTTAGAGGTTATTTAGGCACTGAATAAAAAAAATTGAGATTGTCAAAGAACCTTACAACAGGGGGGCATCCGCCAGAAAGATAACCTACCACTCGAAGGTTTAAAATTTTAAAGAAAAGTCTTGATCAAACTTTTCTCCTTCTTGAAAGTAAAATAAATAATTCAATATTCAGATTTTTAAATGAATTAGCTGGCGCAGCTTAGCGAGGTTTGGCTCTTGTGCCAAAAAAAATCAACAATCAATCAATTTAAATGAATTAATAATTAATAAGACACAAAAAAATTTACTTATAGAAGAAAAGAGAGAAAGCTGAAGAACATGAGATACAACTTCAAGAAACACTGCGAACTATAACAGGAGATATCATATAATTAATCCAATTCATCTTTTCATAATTTGGTACACAGCTCAATAACCAATAGAAACAAAACTGCGACCGTAGTACAGCTGAGCCTACCCCACGGCTCTCCTACCATCAAAACCTTTTGGAATTTTCAATTTGTTCTAGGATATAAATCGATGATTATTTTATTTTGATACTCAAATTCTTAAGAGATAAGTTTTTTTATGGTGGGATTCTATCCATTGTTCGTCCTTACTTTCTCATATTATCTATACAAGTTTCACTTTTAATTCTAGTTCCTATCGAAATAAATAATTTTCAAAGCAACCTCAAAACCCATTTTTATATTAAATTTTAAAGACCTCCACCATCCGGGAATAGTCATCCAAGAGATAAAGTTATTTATTTCCATCTTATAGAATTTACTGGACTTAGTCCCCCAACGGTACACATAAACCCTTTCTAAAATGTTGTTCATCTTATATAAGTAATTTTTCTATGTATATGAAATGATTCTCCACCTAAACTTTTTTCGAGAGATTTTCTTTAATTTATGTTTGTCTTGAACCCTCCAAGACATCAAGTGACAATTAACATTTTTAGTCTACCAGCCTATAACGGAAATACCATTTTAAACACAAATTTAACTCCTCAAAAACTACCTCGTTGGCAGATTTCGAAGTGAGATGATATGCAGTATTACATCGGACATATACACTGCTGGACAATTGCTAAGGACGGATCACAAATTGCTATGTAGCATAACATTAAGCGAGACATGAGGCCTAGTAGGATAAAATATAGTTGCCACACTGTTCAGACAATAGAATAAAGAATATTTATTGTTCTGGAAAGTACAAAAGCTGTGAAACATCTGAAAGAAAAAAAATGTTCATTTGATCTGCGTACGGAGAAATGGAACAATGCATCTAAAAGTCAGCAGGCACCTTAAAGAAAGGTATTAGTACGGGATATGTCCACCGTGGAGTGTGATGCAACATTCCACAAGTCGTACCATACTTTGCACAACATTATCCAGCAGCTGTTGAGGCAATTTATCCCATTCCTCTGTGAGCGCACGGATGAGGGTGTTCTTGTTTGTCGGAGAATAGTTTCGACCAGCAACTTGCCTCCCCAAAGTATCCCACACATTTTCAATGGGGTTTAGATCTGGAGAATGCGCTGGTCATACGAGACGTTGAATACCCTCGCTGTCTAGACAATCCTGAACAGCGAGTGTTCGATGACATGTTGCGTTGTCGTCCATAAAAACACATTTATCACCGACAGCACCACGGAAAAGACGAACATGAGGAAGTAGAACTTCATCAATGTATCGTTGGCCCGTCATACTTCCATTCGCAACCACATGTAGGCGCGTGCGGCCATTGATCATGATGCCGGCCCACACCATGATACTGCATGTCGGATATCGGTCCTTTTCCTGGATATTTTCTGGACGATAAGCAGTACCATTCTCGCGCCAGATCAGTTGGCGTCTACAATCCGATGACAGACTGAACCTACTCTCATCTGAGAATAGTATGCATGCCCAGTCCTGTTCAGTCCAATTGTGATGCTCACGACACCATTGCAAACGGGCAGTACGGTGTTGTCTGGTCAATAGGACACACACAACATGTCTGCGTGAGTATTGTCCTCCTCCCCTCAAACGTCTGGCAACAGTTTTTCGGGAGATCTGCTTTCCTGAGGCAGCAAGAAACTGATTTGCCACCTGCTGAGCTGTGGTGCGCCTGTTACTTTTGCTGATAGGACGATATATCTGTCTTCTGCAGGCATTGTACTTTTAACACGACCTCCCCCGTGCCGTCTACTACACATTCCAGTAGTTTTAAATGACTTCCACAGCCGTGAAACAACGCTGTGAGCGATGTCGAACTCCCCGGCAACATCTGTTATTTTTCGCCCTTCTTCGATCTTTCCAATAATTCGGCCACGCATAAAATCATCTATGTGATGTTGGGAAGACATGCCAAAAATTTTAAGTTCGTCTATTAAATCTTTCCTGTAAAACTTTGACTTGAAACAACAACTGTCCACACGCGTCAAAACCTTTAAAGCTCTTATGAACGCTATCACGTGATGAACAGACGTGGAAAAAAAATTTGCTTACTCATAATTCTTCTTACTGACATCCCGCACTTATTCTAATTTTCCACATTTTGCTTCCTTTCATTTTGTGGTTGCTATGGATGATAGTGTTATCCGTCCTTAGCAATTGTCCAGCAGTGTATATTTTTTAAACTTTAAAAAACATCTCTGAGACTGCCTCTTGCTTTTTTGGAAACACCAAACTGAAAAGGAGGAGGATAAATGAAAGTTGCACACGCAGAGAATTATGTACCATCCATGGTAAAGGATATGCCTAATGCAATTCGGAATTTATTAAAAAAACAATTTATTATAGTAAAATAAAATGTAACAGCTTGATAAAATATAAATCTAGTTTAATCTAAAGGACATTTCTATTATCAAAAAAGATTTATTTTAAAACAAGAACAGGTAACAGGCAAATACACACACATTGTAGATTTTATATATGTAGGATTTAAAGTATTAGGGAATATAAATATATTCTCCGATCAGTGAGGTTACAACTTCAGCAATAGATGGCGCTACCAGCGAATACATGTATCCCCCCGGAATGGTGGGTTTTAGAAGAGAAACGATTGCGGTGCAGAAGGAGACAGACGCGAGAGGAAGAGACTCCGGTTTTACAGGCGAGAAGTCACGTTTTTCGGTCAACGTGGAGGTCAATAGGCTTAGCGACAATTGAGAATATGCTCCGTGAACTAACTCATAAAGTTTTAGTTGTAAATAATCTAATGTTTCATTAAACAGTAATTTCATTCTAATTTGCTTATTTCTTTGAATATCGAGACCCCGAACATAACTTACACCTAGACACCCCTACATATTTTATGTGGACTCGGCCGGGATAATTCTTTTTTTTTTAAATTTAATGAAAAAAAAGCAGAATTGATAAATAGTTATTGACCCCACACCCGACCTTTTGCTTGTAGAAAAATTATCAACCGGATAATATAAACGAACTCTTTAGTTTTGACACGAAATGATTCCAGATTGCCAAGGATTATCTTCTTCATCGCGAAGTAATGTGCCATCCTGCCACGAAAAACATTTGTTTTTACTTCAGATTGCCGCCCTAGTATTAGAATTTCTTCAGTGAATGCCGCCCTGGTAATATAATTTTTACAGTGAATTTCGCCCTGCTTTTAGAATTTCTTGAGTGAATGCCATCCTGGCCAAGCGGAAAGTGCAGTCCCTGCGATTGAAATTGTTAAGATTTGTGTGTGCGCGAAAGTGAAAAACTTTCAAGATTGCGTAAAGGCCTCGTATCTGCCATTTTGCACGGGAGCAATAAATATTCACAAGGACAGATTAGATTGTGGAGTAACCGACTTTTGTGATGTAGGAAAAGAAAGGAGTGTTAGTTTCTCCTTCCCTCTCTCGCGTGCCAAACCCTCAGCTCCGTCAAGGTCAGACTTATATATGTTTACTTATCTGTTATTATTATTATTTTTTTTTTGACAATCCGAATTTTGATGATTTGCCTTTTTGAATCTATATTTTTTTAATCTGAGCAAATATTTGAAACGAAATTGATTTTTGTTATTTTTATCCTCTCTATAATTTGTATGAACATATTATTTACCTAATTTTGCCATTATATACTTTCATATTTTCTTTCTTTTCGAAAGTGTATTTAATAACTATTAATTTTGAATTATATATCCCAATTTAAATTATTACTTGATGTTTTAAATTATTGATGCGTGATAAATTATTATTTGAATTTTACATTGGTTTCGGAAATTTTTAAATGAAAAATTTTATTTGCATAACTTTTATATATTTAGTAGAAGTGTGGTTAAAATTTAGCAGAGCTGGCATCCTATAGCATTTATTACTATACCTCAGTGTTTATCAAATTGTGGGGCGCGCTCCCCTGGGGGGGCGCTAGCATATCGAAAATTTAAAGATTTTTTTAAAAAAAAATAACCAGAAAGAGAAGTAAAACAAAATGCTTTCTTCCATAATAATAAAAAATACACACAACAACACTGACATAATTTATGTTTATTATCCGGCTTTTTTCCGTCATCAAATCATTTGATCCCGAAACCAAATTAAAGAGAAAAAAATTTTTTTTGTTTTATTTGCTGTATTTCCTCAATGAGAGATTTTTTTATTACGTTTTAACATAAAATATTACTCGTTAAAAGAAAAACGAAACCCAGACCCTGAGAAAAATTCTAAGAAGATAAACAATTCATCACTGTAATTATTATTGAAATACTGTACATTAGTTGTAGAAAAAGAAAAGGAAGACGTGATTCACTTTTCAGCCAGGCTGCGTAGTACGTTTGCTAATCATTTGATTGACCTTCAATCTTATGTGGTATGGTTATTCAATATTATTTCCGTTCCATCTTTTATGCATTTGCTTTTCGCTTAGGGAAATTGTAAATAATAGAGTTTTACGATATTTGGAAAAGAATTGATTGATTTAACATTTCTGTAATATTAGTGAAAAGTGTATGAATTGCGTCCTTTATTATGGTCTTGTACTTTTGAATCATTTTAGTTCAGTTTTATTGGATTTTTTCTCAAATCATCAAAGAATTGAATAGTCCTTGAAAGAAGGTAAGTATACTTTCTATAAATTAAAATATTCACTAGAATTCCGATTTGTATCGAGTACAGTAAAAATAATTATAAACAAATGAGTGGGGTGACTGAGTCCCCCCGCACTACCATTAGCGTAAGTATCGAGTACGCGCCTGCTCCCGGGTTAAAACATTTTGAAGTCTTCTCGCTTTAAATGTTAAAAAGTAACACAATTATTCTTAATCCGAATTTTATATTCTTCTTCATAATTTAACATTAATTCTAAATGCTAATTGTGTGAGGTTTAAAATTACACTTCTTTTAAACAGTTATTTACAATTATAGCGTTTATCTAAAAAAATCATTTTACATTTTTGTATACAATGTCTTGCACACAGTTTTACTCTCCTTACAGTTCAGCTATTATATCAAGAATAATGTTTTATTTTTTTAAAAAAATGAACTTGTGCGAAGAGTCGGTGTTTCGGCCAGTATACGTTTGATGTATCTGTACTGAAGAAGGTATTTTTTAAATAATTTCTTATTACTGAATTTGGCCGCGGTAGCCGAGTGGTATAGGTATCGGATCGTGGCTTGCCTTGTCACGAGTTCGAGCCCAGTAGCACTAAAGACCCGCCGTGTAGGGCAGCGATGCACGTTAAATCTGTCGAGAGCTGAAACGTCCTCCTGTTGGTGTGGTGTGGTAGTTAGGAGAGATGTGTGCCAGCTCAGGTGTCGTCCACGTCACTTGATCATGGTTCAAAATTACGTGGTCCGTCGTCAAAATCCCTCGTGCAGCTGAACAGTGCGACGTTAATATTCAATCAATCAATCTTATTACTAAATTAAGAACAAGTTTAATAATTATTAGGGACTTCCACGGGCTTGTCTTGTAGAGGAAAGTTTTTCAAAGGAAGGTTTAATATCAGAATTTGACACTTAGAGTTATTTTTCTATATTTAGCTGAGATCTATATTTTGTCTTCAAAGCATCCACCGCAGAAAATCCGGTTTAACAAAGGTAGGATGTTGAAAATGGTAATAGTATACGAAGTGCTTTTGTTTTCAGTACAGATAATTTCATCCACCTCTACCCAAAATTCAAAGAGCGATTTATTACAAAATTGCCTTTTAATTTTTCACTGGATGTGAAGTCTATGAAGATTTCTTCTTCGGAAGTTGAGAGCCCTTCTGGAGTATCTTGAAATAGATCCCTAATCCACTCGTAACTTGCTACCAAGCTGTCCTCATCCAGAAAATACTTTTTAAAATTCTTTGCCAACATAGCTAAATGATTTTACATATTTTAAAAACAACTTTCACATGTTGTTCTACAGATTTGTAAGTTTTAACACATATCGAGCTAGGGCTTTTTTCCCCATCATTTACTTCAGTAGTGGTAAATCCAAAATTTAAGTATTTTTGAGAATATCACCTTGATTTAATTTTCGGAACCATGCTCGTTCGTGTGTGTACTTGTTGATTCTTTATTATGGTCGAATGTTTGCTTACGACTTAAAAATGTATGTATGATATTGTTTTAATCTACTGCCGTAAATACTTAATTACCGTGAATTACAATTAACGTGTAAATTTAAAAAAAAATGTACATTGAAGCTAGATTCGGTAGCTATAGGAGTATCGAGTCGTCCAAAACTGACTGGAATTGTACGAGGAAAAGCATTTTTACATGTTTTGCGCAGACGTCCGATAGGTTGCCCAGACTCACGTAAACGTACCCTATAATGCCAGATGTGATAGATATGATAGAGAGCAATATTGACTAGACTATTTTTCTAATGACATTTGTACTTTGAGAAATGAATGCTGAAGGAAATAAATCTTTAATTAAATATATCATTTTGCGATCTGTTCCAATTTAAAAATTAGAGAAAGAAAAATAACATAATAATAAGTAAGTAATATATATTTTAAGTAATTTTCTTAAAATATATATTTCTTAAAATTTACATATACACAAAATTTAGTATACTTATCGTATTAATTTGTACGATTTATAATTAAGATCGTATTGTAACTTTAGCGTCTCTCTCTCAAAGTGCATTTTTATTGCAGTAAATACATTATTGTTGTACAGGAGGGGGGCGACAAAAATTATGATTGAAAATTGGGTCGCCAGTATTGAAAGTTTGAGAAACACTGTTATACCTGTTATTCTCCAGTACAATAATTCTTGTATAAATTCTTAACTCTTTAATTAAAAAGGGGAAAAACATGTCTTTCTTGTTAAAAAGGAAAAAGGAGGATTTGTTAGAGTTAGCTACAGAATTAGGTTTAGAGGCGACAGTCAACATGACTAAGCCAATTTTAAAAAATTTAATAACCAAAAGTGCAGAGTACGATGATGAAGACACCAAATTGTTGTACGAAGGTATCGTTGAAGAGAGAAGAGAGAGAGAGAGAGAGAATATTATTAGAAGAAAGGAAAAGACAGAATAATTTAGAGTTAGAGAAACTTAGAATCGAAGATCAGATTGGATCTCACAAATCAGGAAATATTGAGTAGGAATAATCGTACACCCAGTAATGAATTGAACAAACTGCTACCTAAATTTGATATGAAAGAGGATATCAGCTTATATTTAATATTGTTTGAGTGCCAAGCATGTATGATGAATGTTCCGAAAGAGTTTTGGGTCTCACACCTGTTTGGCCTACTCCCACAGGAAATCACACAGTTGATCGCTAGAGAACCTGAACAAGAGGCGAGGGATTATGACCACGTGAGGTCTTTGCTTTTGAAAATGTTTAAATTGACCCCAGAGAAGTTCAGGCAGATATTTGTTGCACATCAGAAAAGTTCGGATAAAACATGGCGTGATTTCTACCAAGAAGTTCAAACATTCTTTAATGGATGGATTGAAGGATTGGACGTAAAAACATTTGACAAACTACGGGATCTGATGATAGCTGACCAGATGAAGAATGTTGAATTCAAAGAACGTCACCTAGACGAATGGCCAAGTATCAACTGCCCAGTTGAATTAGCCGAGAGACTTGAAGTATTTGAGGATGTCCGTAGGACGTTGAAACAGAAAACACATACTTTAACACCTGTTCGAAGACCTGAAGTTAGGGGATCGAATCAAGCGTGTGACATCGTCGATTGTTTGTGAATCCCATCTTTCGATTCACGATAGGTTTTATGGTTTCTCCAGCTGTTCAAGGACAAGTACCACACCCATCGATTGTCCCTGAATTTTTACGATCCACCAGCTGTGGAATGACCAGTGCACGTGGCTAAGGGTCATTGTTTGTTGTTTGTCCTCGGATCCATGACGACACTCTGACTGAAAATCATAATGGACATAAGAGTTCGGTGCCCCATTGACAATAGGTGAAGCCTATCTTAAAATAATCATGTCGTCTTTTCTGGTGTTGAGTGAAGGAGATACTAGGAACAGGTGGCGTGATGGACAAGTGTGTCCAGATGTTGGACAAGGAACAATGGCGCCTTGGGCCAGACGGCTCGGGTGTGTTTTGGCGTGTTATGCGCAAATAGGACGAGGGAGGTCAAGAGAGACTTTTGTGACCTGCCAATAAGAAGGAACGAGGGGCGTGTTGTGAACACACCCCTGGTGTTTAAAAGGGTTCTTTTTCAGGGGAAGACGGGAGAGAGAGAGAGGAGAAAGAGAAAAGGAAAAAAGAACGGAGAGAGGAGACGGAAAAAGAAAGGGAAGAAGACGAAAAAACAGAGGAAAAAGAGTCAGAGAGAGAGAGAGGAGCTCGCCTTGTATGGAGAAAAGGGCTGAGTCCGGAGATTGGAGTGAAAAAGACGATGAACGCCGGTGGCGTTGAGAATAGAATAGACTGACTACACCGGCTTGGCATATGGACTTGGCATATGGACTGAATTTATATGACTTCATTAACAAATTGTCAGCAAATAAACTTTGCTTCTATTTGTATATTATGCTGTAAACCTTATTTATTGATGGATAGCTACACACGACGTTACAAGCGGAACATTTCAGGATATTTGATAACCACAAAACAAGGAGAACAGGAAATTTCAATCCTGAAAGAAGATATTTAGACACTCCTCCAAGTAGAGATTTTGATAGAAGAGCACCTAGGAGATGTTACATATGTCATTCCTTAGATCATTTGAGTTTTAATTGCCCTAAAGCAGTGCTTCTCAAACTTTCAATACTGGCGCCCCCTTTTCGATCACAATTTTTATCGCCCCCCCCTTATACATTAATGATGTACTGAATGCAATAATAATGCACTTTGCAGCTAAAGCTACAATAGGCGATCTTAATTATAAACCATACAAATTAGTAACATAAATATTAAAATTTTGTATGCTACTTTTAAGCAAAAAATAAATAAATAAAATAATAGGATAATTATTATGTTATTTTTCCTTTCTCTAATTTTGAAATTGAACATATTGCAAAATGTGGTAGCTGCTTAGAAGACAAAATATACATACCTGATAAATATAGAAAATGAACTCAGAGGGTGAATTTATTTTCATAAGCATTTTTCTTATAAAAACTTTGCTTTGAAAGACAAGCCCATGGAAGTCATTAATACTTATTAAATCTGTTCTTAATTTAGGATTAATTAATTAATAGTTATAAAATACTCTGTGCAACACTGATACATTAAAACTATACCGGCTGAAGTCCCCGCTCTTTGCACGAGTTCATTTATAAGAAAATAAAACATTATTGATATAATAGCTAAATTGTAAGGAGTGCAACGCCAAATACTCGACAGTATTTACAAAAATGTAAAATGATTTTTTTTAAATGACTGCTCAAATTATAATTAGTTTTAAGTGAATGGTAATTTTAAGCCTCACAGAATTAGCATTTATATTTAATGTTAAATAATGAACTATAATATAAAATGCCGATGAAGAATAACTGTATTATTTTTAATATTTAAAGCGAAAAGACTTCAACATGTTTTAACCCCGGAGCAGGCACGCACTCGATACGGTCGAGCGAGGTTATTGAGTCACACGAATCCTTTTTTTTATATAATTATTTTATTGTACCGGATACAAATCGTGATTCCTGGGAATAATTTAATTATGAGAAAGTTTACTTACCTACTTTCATGGGCTTTTCAATTTTTCTTAGGTAACAAATAAACAGTTTTGCCAGAAGTAACGATTTCGTAATCTGTGCGTCCCGCGCGACCACTTCCGGATAAAAAGTGTATTCATTATGATTATATGAATTTATGTAAAACGTTTTTCGCGTTATGCTTCATATGTATAGAAAAATCGTAAAAATAAGTGTTGGCCAAGTAAAGTCGTTCTAAGTGTGTGTGTGTTCTCCGTGTTTTTCCAAATATCATAAAAGTCTTTTGCATGCAAAAAAGCCTATCAGAGAAAAATACATTACTTACAACTTCCCTAAATGAGAAACAAAGACATAAGACAGAAGTCATAATTAACTGTACCAATAACTTAGAAGGTTAAACAGATTACAGCTATAATGTGCAGTATTTCAAAAATAATGACAGTAATGAATTTTTTATGTTCCTAAATTTTTTCGATTCTGCGTCTGGGGTTTGTTTTTTCTCTGAAAGAGTTGTATGTTAGGTTTAAACATAAAGCGTAATAAAAAAATCTCTCATCATGAGATTACAGCAAATCAAATAAAAGTGTTTTTATTTGGTTATAGGATAAAAGATAGCTAATTAGGTATTAAAGAAGTTTTTATTTTTGATGACTTAATGTTGCGCGCGTGCGTCTATAAATTATATTAGAGTAAAAGTGCATTTTTTTTATTATGTCTGAAAGTATTTTGTTTTAATTCATTCCAGTAAATTAATTATTTTAAAATCTTTTACTTTCGATATGCTCGCACTCCCCTCGTAGGGTTATCGCGCCCCGCAGGGGGGTGCACCCCACAGTTTGAGAAACATTGTGTTAATGACATCCCATCACACCCCGCGCACAATGATTAATCTTTACGCAGATGACACCACGATTTCTGCCCCCTACAAAAACATAAAATATGTTTCAATAGCTCTAAACAAACACCTGGCTCTACTAGAAAACTACTTCAATAAATGAAAAATAAAGATTAACGTGGATAAAACCGTAGCGGTTTTATTCACAAAAATTTGCAAAAAATCACACCACCCACCATATATTCCACACCACTACGTTGGTCTCAAACCACTAAGTACCTTGGTGTAATATTTGATAAAACGCGCACTTGGAAACACCACATTCTACACGCGCGAGATAAAATCCGAATCGCGTTAAGACAAATTTACCCCCTAATTAACCGGAATTCCGATATGTACCTTTACAACAAGTTACTTCTCTACACGGCCGTTTTGCGACCAATTCTGAGTTACTCTGGTCCTGTGTGGGGCTATGCTGCGAAAACGAATATCAAAATTTTAGAAATTGCACAAAACTCAATTACTAGATGCATTGTACGAGCTTGCATGTTTAATTCGATCGCTAATATTTTTAGAGCAACCAAAATTACCTCCTTTAAAAAAATACATCCAGACCCTCGCCAAAAATTCTTTGATGATCTCCCCAACATTAATAATCCCAATATCGCAAATCTTGAAAATTACACCCCCTGAATCGACATAAGAGACCTAGGAGAATTCTCCTAGACACTTATAATCCACCCTAGTTATATTTCTTTTTTCATTCACCGTTTCGGTGAATGAACCCAATTCCTAAAATTTCCTCTTTTCAAAATTATTTTTATTCAACTCTAACTTAAATTTGCTGCACCCAAACAGGCAAGCTCCCAAAACATTATCTCAGTAAATTCTTAACCCAACCCCTGCACAGCAAGTTAAGAGGTTTCTCACTTGCTAGTATCATCCAATAGAAGTGCTTCCTCTCCACTTACAGAACTGCGATCCACAATCTAACCGACAGAACAACAATCTTGAGTGCTGACAGCTTCTGCTCCCACCAAGTGATGACGTCACATAGATGACACATGACCAACATCAGACGCCGACATCGTAAATCTTCCCTGCCACTGGAAAAATCGCTGCTTCCTGAGAGTCGATGCAGACAGATCAGGCTCCGACATAAATCATCAGGACTGACAACTGAACCGCAGGACTCCCAAAGATGATCTTGCATCAATTAGACTCAATATGAACAATATTAGACATAATTGAACAATATTTGATGTAATAAACTCTATTTTTCAGGGACTTTCTCATCCGTTTTTCCACATTAAGGCTTAAGGATTCCTCCTTAAGGCATTACTTTTTCGATATGGGACGAAGAGTTTTATAAAACCCAGGGCCCAATGACCCCCGCTTTCCTAAACGCGATGGCAGTTCGTGGTTCTAGATTGAAGAAGTTTTAGATAATGTTAGGTGGTGAAGAATAGTAATTATACGTGATATAGATCCGTTAATCAAGGTGTGTACCATTGCACACGAGTTATCGCAGGACCTAATCTAAAATTATTGTGATCGTTTACTGATACTACAACAAGGTAGGATTGATTATATAATATTAATATTAGGATCAGTGTGTGATTGTATTAGAATTGAGAGTAAGCGATTGAGTTATTGATAGTGGTCCGAGTTAGGTTAAATCGTTATTATAAATATATTGTGTATGGTGTGTTTGGCCATCGTAGATTCTCTCACAGAAATTATTATAATCCAATTTGTTAAAGGTTTAAGTCAGTGGTTCTCAAACTTTCACTTCTGGCGCCCCCCTTTTCAATCACAATTTTTATCGCGCTCCCTTATACATCAATAATGTACTGAATGCACTTTGACGCTAAAGCTACAATACGATCATAATTATAAACCGTACAAATTAACAAGATAAGTATTAAATTTTGTATATCTTAATTTTAAGCAATATTTTTTTTTGCTTTTTTAGTTCGATTTACTATAAAAGCGTGTTTTTTAGTTTGTTTTAAAACTATAATTTACTTTATAGTTATTTTTACTATACACTATAAAAATCACAATTCCAGTGAATAATTTTATTAAGAGAAAATATACTTACCTACTTTCAAGGACTTTTCAATTTTTCTTAGAAAATTTGAGAAAAAATCCAATAAAACTAAAGAAAATGTTCCAAATGTGCGTGTCCTTATTAAAAGACATAAATCACTGACACTTTTCGCTAACAACGCAGGAACGTTATTTTCCAGCTAAACTCAAATCAACTCAAACGTTTCATGTCTCACGATTTTCTGATACTTACTTTCGCTATCTTGATTAATATGCATTATTTCAGTAGGTTCTTCAATTGCTTGATCAGTTTCAACTTCCTTTAATAGGGATCACAGATGCCCATTTTTTTAATATTCTGCTTATTTATATTTATAAACCATAATAAGTCGTACAACGCAACAATCAAAACTACAAAATTGCTCATGGGGAAAGTGTAGCATGTTCTAAAAAATAATTGTGTAAAACGTTCTTCATTATGCATTATATGTTTCAGAATACTCATGCTTATCCATATATCATAAAACTCTCATGGAAAAAAGACGAAACAGAAATATATTATATATATTTACAACTTCCCTAAAAAAAGACCGAAATAACCATACCAGTAAGTTCGAAGGTCAGCTAAAGTAATATTTTAGGTTAAAAGAAACGTAATAAAAAATCTCTCATCGTTTGATATCGTTATAAGAAACGTAAAAAAAAAATCTCTCATCGTTCTCTTATTGACCGCAAAGCAAACAAAATATTTGTTTAATTTGGTTATAGGATCAAATGCGGCTAATGAGCGTTTGAAGTGGAATCTTTTATTTTTGATGATCACCAGATGATAAAAATAAATTATATCAGTGTAAATGTGTATTTTTTATTATGTCAGAAAGCATCTTGTTTTACTTCATTCCAAAAAAATATTTTTTAAACCTTTTATTTTCAATATGCTCGCGCCCCCTCGCAAGGTTACCGCGCCCCCAGGGGGTGCGCCCCACAGTTTGAGAAACACTGCCCTAAAGCAATGAAAGAGATCAAAAGAGAACAACCCAATCCCCAAATACAAAGCTGTTCTGTCACACCGCAGAAAGGACTACACTTAAAAAGCATTATGTTAGGCAATGTATCGGCACTTATAGATACTGGTAGTACAGCTAGTCTAATCCACGAAGATGTAAGCACGAAGATTGTTGACCATTCAAGACTATTCAAAATAAACACTGTGTTGTACGGTTTAGGACAAACTGAAAAAATAACTAAGAGCTCCTTTGAGTATGATTCTATCTTGGACAAAGATCAATATTCTTTAACGTGGCATGTGGTGCCAACCAAACAGCTCAATTTTAAAGCCATTATAGGTACAGACATTTTGGTACAAGCTTCTTTGAATTTCACCCAAGAGGGTGTTATGTTTCATAAGCATGAGGAAAAGGCATGTCTAATGCAAATATCTGGAGTACATCCTGAAGATGAGTTAGATTTAAGTCACATCCTTGACTCACAAGTGAAAAATGATCTAACCAGAATAAATTCATCATACAAACCTGAGAAGACAGAATCCACAGATGTGACGAGGAGGATAATACTGAACGATGATATCCCAGTCTATCAACCAGCACGTCGGTTGTCGTACGTGGAAAAGAAAAGTGTGAACAAACACATTGAAGAATGGCTCGAACAAAGAATATTCAGACCAAGTTCATCCGAGTATGCTAGTCCCATAGTACTTGTGAAGAACAAGAAAACTTATAATAAGAAAGGCTCCAGAGTACCAAGTTGGTGATTTGGTAGCGGTCCACAACGTACACAATTTGGTGGAGGCCTTAAACTTAGACCAAAATTTTTCGGACCATATCAGATTACGGAAGTGAAACCTAGAGACAGATATACAGTTGAGAAAGTAAGGGATCATGCTGGGCCAAATGTAACTGCTACTTCCGCTGATTTAATGAAGTATTTTTCTCATTAATAGAATAGTAATTACAAATGTAAACATTTAATTTTAATAACTATAGAGTATGCCTTCACTTTATATGTCTTATGCATGTTGTGTACTTTTTCTGATATTTTGCAATGTAATACGATATGTAATCATGAGAGCATTCTCAAGCGTCGCTGAGGTCATCGACAGTCAGGATTGGTCGAATTTGTAGGATTTAAAGTATTAGAGAATATAAGTATATTCTCCGATCAGTGAGGTTACAACCTCACCAATAGATGGCGCTACAAGCGAATACATGTGTCCCCCCGGAATGGTGGGTTTTAGGAGAGAAACGATTGCGGCGCAGAAGGAGACAGACGCGAGAGGAAGAGACTCTGGTTTTACAGGCGAGAAGTCATGTTTTTCGGTCAACGTGGAGGTCAATAGGCTTAGCAACAATTGGGAGTATGCTCCGTGAAATAACTCATACAGTTTTAATTGTAAATAATCTGTTTCATTAAACAGTAATTTCATTATAATCTGCTTATTTCTTTGAATATCAAGATCTCGAACATTACTTACGCCTAGACACCCTACATATATATATATATATATATGTACATAAATTTCCCGTCAAATAAATTTCAAAATGAAGAAACTTTAAAAATCTGATACTTAAATTTTTTTTAAAAAAAAGAATCCGTTGGCCGTTACTTACGTACTGGTGGGCAACATGCGGCCCACCGGTCGCGTGTTGGACACCCCTGATCTAAGTTATATGTAGATTTTTACTTATATCTGGAATGTGATGTTTTATAGTATAATGTGAAAATACATTCAACACATTCATTCAACACATTACCTTTCACATTCAAGAATGTTCATGAAATGGTTTCTGCAGTGGTGTAACGTAGAATATTAGCCCCCCCTGAAAAGTCAGGTTTTGGGTTCCAAGCCGGATCTTACAAAGGATTGAGTACTTGGACCGATAGAATCCTGGACTCTGGTGTTCGTTACGCCATAGGGGTTTTAAAATCCAACCATTCATTGTAAAACTATTCTCTAAAATCAAATACATTAGCCCATTTTAAAAAAGTTTTATCCTACAAATATATATATGATTATGACATTTTTTTTCTAAGAGAGTACAACTATTTTGTTAATTAACATAGACGAATGCACGGTCTACATGACAATGGTATTTATCCACAGGATCTGCAAATTTGTTCGGAAAAAAGTAAATCTTCGGGTCATAAAAAGAATTAAAATCACGTTCATTCGTAATTTTAAGATTATCTAGCTGCTAATTCTACTGAAAAGGGAAGCTGTCACCTTCCAATTTTTAATTATAAAGCACTCTTTTTTATTACAGACAAAATTAAATAGTTTTTTCCTTTATTTTTGTTTGGATATTGGCAGACACGGTAAGTCTCTTAATGTAAAAGCCATTTCATGGTGGCACCCTCTAGTGGCGGCTCTCGCTACCAAATTTTGAAGCTTGAATTAGTTTTACTTCAAGCTCTTGTTGGGTGCTAAATATTGGTGTGATTTAATTTTGTCAAGAGTACCAGAGTGAATTGATACTCAAGGGATCTTTTATATATGCCACATAACCGTATGGCATGCATTCCAACGATTTTCACCTATCTGGTATAGTGGTTAGTGACGCTGACTGAGGTGCCGCAGGACCTGGATTTGAATCCTGGAGAAGGCATGAATGTTTGTAAATGTATAGTGCCCTCGTGGCATGGGGTACTCTAAATAGCCGTCGAGCCTCAAGTCCTCTCATAAGGTTGGTGGAAGGGGTAGAGAGGTGGATGGTCCCTGACCATTCCCAGGGTGTTCTCCCTCAAAATTGGGGTAGAACCGGGCAAAATCGTACTGTCATCTACATGGTGCTCAAAGCTAAGGCTAACGACACAGGTAAAATGCAAGCCCTTATCTGCGATGAATTTCGAGGACCTTAATTTGATGTTACTGTTGATAAGGTGGCATAAGCAGCAATAACAAAAACGACGATTTTTGCATCCAGAATATCTAGTCACTTCTGCTGGGATCGAACCCGGCTAAGTGGTAAATCCGGTGAAGTGAGTAAGCTACATCTAAGCCGCCAAGCCAACCGCTTATAACTAATTCATAATTATTAAATTTTTTATAAATTTAACACTTATAAGTAAACTGGCTACAATTATTTTTTTCAGCATATCCTCTCCTCTCCCTTTTATGCTCTAATTTCTTTTTGGGACTAACACATTCAATATAAGCATTAATTGATTTCTAGAATTCAGCTTAATCCATCAGGAAGTAGCAAAAAATCTTAAACTGATTCATTTTACATTACTAATTATATGCGGTACACATTGTCACAAAATAGTTTCAATGCGTTACCACTTGATTTATCAGCCCAATTATTCATCCTATTTGAATTAGTGGCACACACACACACACTAAATCGATGCCTGAAGTACGCAATCTACTCATTAGTTTCTACAACATCAACAATATTTTGAAATTTCTCTACCACAAAAGACACTTCCAATCTTCTCCCTCGACATTATCGTCTCCAATGGTTTAAATTATTACTAATGACTCCTGATTACCTTAATCCTTGTAATCCTCGAATTTTCTCAGCTCTTTCCGGTCAAACCGCCTTCAATTCGGACATCAAATCACCCGAGTCTTCATTGGAAATCATTCAGAACGATGCCCATTCTCACAAATTGGTAATAAATTCAACCTCTCATGGATTATTACTTTGGTGGTGGAAATTATTTGAGTACTATTGTGATGGTAGACTAAGTGAAAGCGTTATGTATTAACCCGGGAGCGGGGGCACAGAGTCATCTCAGGCTCACGAAATCGATAATTCTGGGAAAATTGTTTTCCAGAATTCCCAATAACCTTGACAGTATCCTCCTATATGACAGTCTTCATGGGAACTAAAATGTATTTGTCATATATATCCCTCTTTTTGAGGAGTGGCAAACGTTTATTTACAATCTTACAGTACTTGAGCTGTCTGAGTTCCCCACGACCCCTTTTGCTCCAAAACATTTTCTGTGAACAGGATGTCTTTTTACCTTGTGAACAATTTTGTCCCTTAGATTGATGTGTTGTACGACTTATTATGGTTTGTAAATGTAAATGAGCAGAATATAAAAAATAAATAGGCATCTGTAATCTCTGTTGAAGGAAGCTGAAACTGATCAAGCAAGGGGAAATACTGTGGAAATAATGTAGCTTTATAATGATAGCGAAAAAATCTGAGAAAAAAGATAAACATGAACGTTTGAGTCAAAAGGAAGATTTTCAAATGCTACCTTAACAACTCGCATCAAGAAGGATGTTAAGCCACAAGTGGACCACAAGACACATTGCGTCATGTCAAAAAGGCAAGAAAAAGTTCGGTATGCGATTTGCCGATCGTCAAAGGACAATAAAACTACAATAACATGAACAAAATATGATAATTTGCCTGCATGTATCATTCATGCATTATTAGGAAAAAGTGTCTGTGATTTGTGTCCCTTATTAAAGTCACGCACGTTTGAAACTCTTTGGTTCAGTTGGGTCGACATATTTTCTGAAATTGTGAAAAAAAAAATTGAAAACAGTCGTTATAAAAGTAAGCAAGTTTCCTTCATTCAATTATTTACTTAAAGTACGATTTTTATCGCACTTAAAAGTGAAACCAGCTCCTGGGGAATGTGCGAGGTTTGCAAAGGTCAAAAATACCAATACGCAGCCCCATTGAAAAAAAGGGATTAGACTGACTCAGTCACCCCGCGTGACCATTAATGTTACTATCGAGTGTACGTCTGCTCCCGGGGTTAAATGAATCATTTGAATTCGATAGTTTGGATTAAGAGTAGTAAGATGCCTGTTATTTTAACAACTGGCCGTTATACCCTCCTGTTTCGCTGAACACAAAACATTCTCTTTTAAAGTTATTGTTATCTAAATCTCAGCACTAAGCTTTCGATTGGGTCGGAAAATGTTCTTTTATCCTCCACTTCTTGAATTTAACATAAAACATAAGACATAAGTTTAATTATCATTTATTCCCTGTAGCCCTCAAGTGGATTTCCTCAAATTCCATTTTTCGTAGATTTCTACGTTGCAAAAGAACATATATTTACAAAATTGCCAGTCTGTAGATCTAATTTTCAAAGATAGAATTTTTTTTTATCTTCAACGGCCCCGAAGCCCCCATTTTGCAAACCGGCTTGGAAATAGATTTTTGTAAAACCCGTTCGTAGCGGAACTCTTCTTAACAAAATAAACATGCTCACCCAATTTCAAATCTTCAAAACCAGGAACTTTTTTAATCTATAACGCCTTCAAAGCCTTTGAAGTCGATTTCTGTCAAACATGTTCTTAGTGGTTTTCTATTCAACAGAAGAAACTTGTTTGTCAAATTTCAAGTTTGAATATATATTACTTCATCTATAACTTCCCTAAGTTCATTGTAATTCCCCTTGTTAGTCGATTTCCAAAACCCCCATTCTTAACGGATCTCCACTCAATTAAAGAAACATTGTTGCCAAATCTAAATTCTGTAGCTCATATACTTTTGGAGATTTCATAATGGGGGAATGAGTGAGTAAATCTCTTTTCTCTTTTTTCGTATGTAGATGAAAATACATTCATAAATTTAAAAATATTTACATTGGAGTTCTTGATAATATTATTAATAGTGTTTATACATAAAAAAAATTTTTTTAAGCAACTCTATGACTTGTAACTCATTTTGAAATTGACTCTTTTTTTACTTAGATTGAGACAAAAGTCCATAAAAATACCTGAAACTTCTTATTTTTATTTCTTTTAAAACATTTTAAATATTTTCACACGTTTTTTTTTCCATAATTAAATTAGATTTAAGTGAAATATCACACAATTATAATTTGTTCTTTCAGTTATAAGTATTAATTGTCTTAAAAAATTCAACTGAAAATTTCAATAAGGAAATTAGAATATAAAATAATTATGAGAGCTGGGAAAGATGACGTTATCTTTTTTGTATTTATGATCAAATTTTCGGTTCATCGATAATAATTTGTGCTCATTACATGTTTATCACTTATTTGACTGCTTATAAGTATAATTTTTTTCGCATTACTTCTATAATATTCAGATATTTTTCAAGCATATATTTAGTTAAATTCTCATTTATTTCTTTTGAAGTGCATATTGTAATCTTTTACTTTCAGATGTCTTCTTAGACAAACAAGCCTCAAAGAGGAAGCTTGGCAACATCAAGCTAAATTAACCCCACTTATCCAGTCCTAAGACTGAAATTTTTTGACTTGATGGACTCCATTCTTAGTTGTTGGTTTTTTTGTATATCATTGTACTTTTCTTCTTCCTTCTAAGTTTTCTTTTTGTTTACATGTATTTTTAACTAATTTTAACGTATTTTATATGTTATGTATGTATATGATTGTTTAAAGCAAAATAAAATATTTTTCTTTCAACTTTTGTTGGCAAATACCGAGTATTATTTATTAACAATTATGAATCTTTAGAGACTTAGGAAAAGCGAAGCGAGCAAAAGTAAGACATCGGCAATGAGTTAGAGCCAAAGAATTTAAGGGAAATCAAATACAAGAGCATCAGCGAAAAGTTCACGATCAACAGGTTGTACATCTTTCTTCACTTACAATTGACAATTGCTTTTGTAAACAGCGCAATTTGAACAACAACAAAGGAACGAAAAGTGCTATTTCAAGCAGCCACTAAATGTGACACCCAGCCTCCAGGTCCGTGCGTCAAATCAATCAGGGTTAGATTCACAATTTCGGCGAGTTCAAAAGGCCGACATCTATCCGTCTCATTCACGGCTTCAGGATGCCAAGTGTCAGGTTATGTAGGACAAGGTGGGTGTTACGCAAGTGGTGCGTTCATTCTTGTGAAAAAAATACTGTAACGAAGTATTCTTTCCGCATCGAAACGTTGGCTACACTCAATGCCAAAAAAGAGAAAGCAAATATAAACTACACGAAGAACCAATAACTGAGCTTTAAAAACGGAAAGGGTGAAAAAGGAGGGGAAAAAATTGTTTACCATTTCTCTCATGGTTCTAATCACTCGAAATAATTCTATCTAAGACATTCGACTAGGTCGAGAGTACAATTTTTCAAAAATTAATTTTCAGAAAAAAATTATTGTTTTAAAGAACATAAATAGGCTTAAAGGGTTACAGTTCTTAAAGAAATTTCCCTTTGGTTTTGGAAAAATATTGCTTTTATGACATTTTAGCAAGATTTTCAAAGTTAAGAAAAACGTGACAAATAAAAATGCTTTGGACCTAATGCAATTTTAATTTCATTGATATATAATACTTCTTGATCCATCTTCAGTATCACAAACCGCAGGGTAAGAAATATTTTAAGAAGTAAATATTTTTTAAGTATTTAAATTTGATGTGAATGATTTTTCTTCAAAATTATTCAATGTTCTAAGCGAAAAATGGCGGTAAAAAGGAATTAAATGTAACTATCTTAAAACCTGCTGTTTGTTACACACTGAAGGGCTCATAGCATACTTAGATGTTATAAATTTTTATGGAATTTGAATTGTTTTGGAGATATCCTGTTTTCCGTCACAAATTACCGTGAAAATTTAATTTTTCAAAAACCACATTAAAAAATATTCTTATAAGTTAAAAAAAGTAAATGCTATAAGAACAGCTTAACCCTTGAACTGCCGAGGAAAAGTTACGGAAGGCCCCTCCCCACTATCACCACATACGCGCGTTGTTATGAGAGGGAAAGAAAAAAACGTGTTTTTTCACTTAAAAATGGCTTATTTTCACTTTAAAAAAGAATGAAAAAAGAACAGGATAAAATAATAAAATGAAAATGAAATATTCAATCTCTAGAGTTACAATATAATAAAAAAAAGTATGTGTGACTTATCTGTTCTCCGATATATCCTGAAGCAGGGTTGAACACATAAACCATCATCACATTCAGTGCATTCGTACAAAAAATTAAAAAGCTCCTATATTACCCATGGTAAGCAAAATGACAATTGAAGAATAGAAACAAGCACACTCTAACGAAAAAACATGAAAAACTGCTTAGCTATGAATTCCTGGAATATACCCTTTCAAATCCAGTGGCGCACAGAAGGGGGGGGTCCTGGGGTCCGGACCCCCCAAAGCCCTTGATTTTTTTTCCGATTGGTTATAATTCTAAGTACATAGTACGTAAAATTTAATTTCGTATTTTTTATAATTGATTAATTTTATTAAGTAATGCTAATTATTTATTCAATAATTAGTTTTTTACTGTGTTTTGTTCCCGAAAATCGACAAAATCAAAAGGAGCATGATATAAGAATGGTGAATTTTCAACCCCGGACCCCCCCTCCCCTGAAAAATTCCTGTGTCGCCACTGTTCAAATCCCTTTCCCACCCCTTCTCCGAAATAAGAAAATTCTTTAGACTGTTAATGATGCTGTCAATGTCATTTTATTGTATTCCAAAGCCATGGGACTAGTTTTTAACAGAGCAGCGCAATACAAAAAGTATTCCTTTGGAAGGACCTGGATACACGTCCGGAGCACTAAACACACCAGCTGCGCAAGACGTGTATACACGCCCGCAGCAACTTTCTAGTTTTATATACTATTCCTTTTTTCTCAATATTTATATTTTTATTTCTTCTTTTTCCCCTAATGACTCTAATCATGAAGCACCTAAAAATCCCTCTTATAACCTAGTCGGATCTCAAGGGCTCACAGGACTCCGTGCACTTTCTTCTTCAAACCAATGTAACTTAGCAATAAAACAAAACAATAATTTGAAATTTTTACCACATGATAATCAAATATATTTACATTATTTCTCAAATTTTCAGAGAATTTAAGAAAAAAATAAAAAAGTTATAAAGAAATAAAAATTGGACAATTTTTCAAAATTATGAAAATTAGTATTTTACAGTAATTAGTAATTAGTATTTTTTTAAATACAATTATAACGAAAATTTTAAAATTTTAAGAAAAAAATAAATTTAAATTTAAATTTAAAAAATTCTATTAATTTTTTTTTTTTGAAAATTGATGCATAAGTAATGAAGAGTCTTATTTTGAACACGTGTATACAATTTCAAACTGATATCATAAATAGTTTCTGAAAAATCCAGCGCGAAAGCAAATTTTTTTTTTTTTTTTGCGAAAAATGAAGTTAAAGATAAGAAAGAGATAGGGTTTTCGATTGTTTCACTACTTATTTCTCAATAACTTCGGAAGTTTTAACAGTATCAACACAATTTCGGTGCCAAAATGCTCAGAAATATTAAGGCTTTTTTTTCCAAAAATTGAAAAACTTCCAATTTAAGAGTCCTGAGAGACCTTCAGTAGCAGTGAGAATTTTTTAATGTCACGCTACAAAGCAGCACGAGGCGATGGACCTCGTCATTATGAACTATATTCAAATGACGAGGACGACATCTGAGCTGGCACTTTAATCTCCGAAATTCCACACCATTCTAAATGGAGGAGCCTCAATAGATTTTACGCGCATTTACTCTCTCCACGGCAGGTCTTCAGTTGCATTAGGGCTGGATTTCAAGACACACAGACCACGAGTTCGTTACCAGGACCAGTAAACTATCAAGGACATTTATGATTGGTAGGTTAAGGCAAAATTTGGTTAACATATCGTCGGCCTAATTATCAGAATGCGTAACTCCTTCTGGGGTGCTAATTTGATATAGCAGTGCTACGCACCAAGTTGTTGTTTAGATTCGCCAAGATGGACGATAACAGTACAATATGGTATACTTTAATATTTTTATAGTGTGGCAATGTAGCGCGATTCCGGAATATTTGGCACGATTAAGGAATCGCGCCAAACAAAACTTGGCGATTAGCACTCCTATATCAAATTGAGTTCCTTTGTGGAGTTGCACATTCTGGTAATTAGGTCGACGGTATAACATTTTCAAGTTTTTAACCAATCACATATTTGTATCCTTTTCATCACCAACATGGCGACACAGTTTTCCACCAAATTGAGGAATATTCCCACTATTCAAAACATACCTCATGGCGGAAATAAGTGAGCCAACCTTAAAGCCAATGATAGAAGGAAGCGGCCATTAAACTCGGCGTCGAGAACGATTTAAAGTCACCGCCAAATAATCATTCCATTTCATTCCCACCTTGATGGATGCTCCCAGTCAGGACATCGGACTTGCTAATTCCTCCGTCATCTGGGGGTTCCCTCCCGGTATGTGTATTGGACAAATAGAGATGCCTAACGTCACAGATGTCTCTCCCCCCCTCGAAATGCAGAGCGTGGGTTTCGTGGAGTGTGAAGATCCCGTTAGTAGAGGGTGAATGAGTCCCCCTTGCCTCATTCTCGGCTACTTCATTCGAAGGGAGAGTATGGAATGGGGTGTTGATGTCAGCATGTTATATTTGCCCATTTGGGAAAAAGTATAATATTCCTGTTTCTAAGCATTTACAGAAAAAGGAATTTGAAGAAAATGTACTTTTCTTAGACATTTTTAAAGGATTTGTAACGAAATATTTTCGGAGTAAAGTAGTCCTTGAAAAAGTGAACAAATAACAAAAAGTGCATTTATGTTTGTTTTGTATCTTTTTGTATTTTATCCAATAATGAATTTCATCCAGGAATTAAAAAAAAACTTTGTTATTATATAGTTAAAGTACTCTCAAATGAAATGCATATATTTTTCATTTTGAAACATGAAATACATCATAGAAATTGAATGTTTTATTTAACTTAAGTAGCCTTTTAAACAATTAGAGATTACGTATAAAATATATGCATAATTATTTTTGATGTGTAACATCTTTCCTCTCGATTGCTGAATTTTGTCGGAGTGATTTCGTCAAAAGGGACGGAAGTTTGTAACAGGAAGTGACGTAAGTGCGTGCTATTTGATTTGACCAATGAGAGCATGTGGTGGCTACCCTCGCATCGGGATCCATGCCTAGTCTCGTTTTCTTTATATTGTTAAAGTGAGTATTTTAAAAGATTCGAATTCTTATTCAGGATAAATCTACGATAAAGTATCAGGACTCATTGTGTAAGAAATCTGAGGTTAACTTATATGTGTAAACTATATTAATAATTATGTTTACTGTTAAGCGTGTCTGACAAAGCTCAACATTCTTAAGAAAATACGAGTAAGTAGTTAGTTATGACTCCTCTCTTATGTGTTTGTTTCTCACTTAGGGAAGTTGAAAATAATGTATTTCTCTGTTACGCTTTTTTCCATGCAAAAGAGTTTTATGATATTTAGAAAACCACGGAGAGCACACTTTGAAGGATTACTTGGCCAAGACTTATTTTTACGAGTATTCTATGCATATAAAACATAACGCGAAAAACGTTTTACCCAATTTCATATAATCATAATGAATACACTTTTTACCCGGAAGTGGTCGCGCGGGACGCACAGATTACGAAATCGTTAATTCTGGCAAAACTGTTTGTTACCAAAGAAAAATTGAAAAGTCCTTGAAAGCAGGTAAATAAATTTTCTCTTAATTAAATTATTCACTGGAATTACGATTTGTATCGTGTACAATAAAATAATTATAAAAAAAAAAGATTAGGGTGACTCAATAACCCCTCTCGACCGTATCGAGTGCGTGCCTGCTACCGGGTTAAACATGTTGATGTCTCTTCGCTTTAAATATTAAAAAAATATAGTTATTCTTCATCGGAATTTTATTTTATTGTTTATTATTTAATATCAAATATAAATGCTAATTCTGTGAGGCTTAAAATTACCATTCGCTTAATATTAATTATAATTTGAGCAACCATTTTAAAAAAATCATTTTACATTTTTGTAAACATTGCCGAGCACTTGGCTTTGTGCTCTCCTTACAATTCAGCTAGTATATCAATAATGTTTTATTTTCTTACAAATGAACCCGTGCAAAGAGCAGCCAGTAAACTTTTAATGTATCAGTGCTGCACAGAGTATTTTATAACTAATTAATTAATACTAAATGAAGAACAAGTTTAATAAGTCTTCCGACTATATTAATAAGTATTAACGACTTGCATGGGCTTGTCTTGCAAAGCAAAGTTTTTATCATAAATTTTTATGATTAGAAATTCACCTCTGAGTTCTTTTTCTATATTTTGTCTTCTAAGCAGCCACCTCATTTTGCAATATGTTCAATTCAAAAATTAGAGAAAGGAAAAAAAACATAATAATTATCCTATTATTTTATTTATTTATTTATTTTTTGCTTAAAAGTAGTATACAAAATTTTAATACTTATGTTACTAATCTGTATGGTTTATAATTAAGATCGCCTATTGTAGCTTTAGCTGCAAAGTGCATTATTATTGCATTCAGTACATCATTAATGTATAAGAGGGGGGCGATAAAAATTGTGATCGAAAAGGGGGGCGCCAGTATTGAAAGTTTGAGAAGCACTGGTATAGTGCAATAGGAACAATTAAAAAATAAAACCAAGACACTCCCGAGTATTGAAATAATCGAAATGTAATAATTTAAAATAACAATGTATTCGATTCAAAATAAATAAAAAAACAGAATTTATTAATTCTAGTCAAAAGTGTGCGTTGTCCTCCTTATAGAAATTTAATTTACAATTCCAGTTAAGTATTCCTTATCTCATTACTAAAATTTTTCTTCATTTCTATCCCAGTTTTAGAGTTTCATTTGCTTCCAAAGTGCTTCCTGCATAAAATGCACAAAAAAGAGAAAAAATGCGTACTAAGAAGGTAATTAGGTTTTTCACCTCTCAAGAGAAGGGAAACACACCTTGAAGCAGAAGTATTGTGCTAAAAGAAAGATTAAAGTTATTTTTAGTTTTGAAAGACCGCTACATAATTCAGATAGAAATCTCAAATGTAATTAAACTTTTCAAGAACACACTCGAGGATTAAAAAAAGTTTAAAAGAAGCAAAGTGTTAAAATCTATTGAGGTAATTACATTGCGGAAAAGATAATTTTATCTTTAAAGAAATTGCTTCTTGAACATTTTTAAAAGAATTGTGATATTTTTTGCCTTGAGTAATAAACGGTGTATGTAAAAAGACAATTTCTATGTACTATTTCCTCACAATGAAATACTACACTCAAGAACATTGAAAATAGCGATCCAAGAAGGAAGCATCAGATTGAAATGAAATTTAATACACATAATGACACAGATGAGAGATTCACTTGATCTCAAAAACAAGACAATTAAACGAATACAGGGTATGTAACGACACAAATACTGGGCAACTTCAATAGCGCGTTGGACCACCTCCAGCTGCAATACATGACGCCATACGGTCCGGCATTGAGCTCATTAGACACTTTATGTTGCCCTGAGGCAGATGGGCCTACAAATCTTGAACAGCCAACTCTAAATCATGTACAGAGTGACACGATGGCATCTGCCGTTTTATCTAATCCCACACGTGCTCTACAGGGGACAAATCGGGGGAGCGGGCCGGCCATGGAAGAGTCTAAAAATGACGTAGGAAGTCTTGAGCAACTCTTGCTGTATGTGGACGAGCATTATTTTGCTGGAAAATTGCCCCTGGGAGACCATTTAGGAAAGGTCCTACATGGGGTCGTAGAATATAATCAACGTAACGTTGGCCCGTTAAGGCGCCTCGCATCACAATTAAAGTGGACTGGCTATCATAGGCTATAGTCCCCTAGACCATTACACCAACTGTGCGGGCAGTGTGACGTAGAACAGTGTGAGGGAATTGTACCGCTCCCCAGGGTGCCTCCACACCCGTACACGGTTATCATCTGTCCCCAAAACAAACCGGGATTCATCACTAAACACAGCTTTTTGCCAACCTGTGACATTCCACATTGATTTGGCTTGGCACCACTGTTACGCATTTGCCGTTGTTCCGCTGTTAAAGGGAGTGCACGGAAAGGGCGCTTGGATTTAAGATTTGCTCCTGCAAGGTGTCTGGAAATTGTTTGTGTAACATTTGCTACGCCTACGTCTGCTCGTATCGTTGAACGAGTCACTGTGGGGTCCACAAGTGCTTGCCGCACGATCCTCTCTCCTCGTGGTCTTCCTGGTCGCTCCAGACCCGGTTTTCCGTGCGTGGGTACCTTCTCGTGTCCACTGCTCCCAACAATTTCTAACGGCACACTCCGAAAGATTCACCTGGCCAGCAACACTGCGCGTCGACCAGCCTGCAGTTTTCATCCCGATGATCAGGCCTCTCTCAAACTCGCTTAACTGTGAGAAATGTTTTCTAGCACGTTTACCTGGCATGTTTCGCTTACCAAAATCTTCCTACAATCGGCGGGTAATCGTCACTTTTATGAATCTTCGAATTTGCGCTGGCTTATATAGCACCCTCTTCCTGATTGTAGTGCCACCTCGGCGTGTATGAGCATGCGTATTGGCACAAAACTTGGATCATTTGCATGTCACATTACGCTGTACTTATTTGCAAAGTTTCGCGATTGTACTTAGCTTCCTTCTTGGGTCGCTATTTTCAATGTTCCTGAGTGTATATTTCGATTAAGTAAAATAAATAAATAAATAAAACTCGCTTTTGATATTTAAGCTGGGTATTTAAATAGACATCCTTTTTTAAAGTACCTTTCTAGGAATGAAGAAAATGATTAACACATAATGGCTCAGTTACTTTGAATAATTCAATGTTACTAGTAATCCTGTCCAATTGTTTGGATTTTCTTTGAATTCTGTTCTACGAAAACGGCTGATGGTGATTTTATTGGAGTAAAAACTTCCCTTTTTGTGAGATATGTATTTATATCTTACAATTATCTTCTATTATCTTCCTCCTATGAAAGAGCTACATTAAACCCTTGTTTTTCCATCTTCAATTGTTTTCTTCTTCCAGTCTCATATGTCTTTTAATAATAGTTTTTTTTAGAAGTTGTCACTGTCATTTAATTTTTAGGTTTTTGAAGACAGGATTTACAGAATTCAAAATATTTTAGTACTTCTATAGGCGATCATGTGACTTTCTAACATATTCTAATCGTGATTCTTACTAATTCTTTAGTAATATACTTTTTATGTGACAAATGATTATAAAACCTCTTTCTGTAAAGGAAGCGAACTTTATGTTAATGAAGGTTACTATTTAAAGTCAAGTGAAGAGGGAAGTCTGTGTTGGGGGTTGCTGTCATACGAAGACGAAGAATTTAGCGAAGTCCATATTGGAAATTGCCGTGGTTCAAACAGAAGGGATCCAACCGGCCATTCAAATACTAGCTTTATTGTCGAAGATCTATTAAATATACAGTGAAATACGCTTAACGCGAAAACACTTAAGACGAAATATCGGTTAACATGAAATAATACAATGGTATGGACAAACTACTATGTATTTTCGTTAATTTTTTTCTCTCTCAACACGAAGTGAAAATTGTTTAACACGGAACGATTTCCCTTCACTTAATGAAGTGTTTGATAAAGTTTATGAGGCCCAGTGGCTTAATGGTTAGTGCATCGCGCTTCCACACCACAGGTCCGAGGTTCAAATCCTGGACTGGGCAACGTTGACTCAGCCTTTCATCCCTTTTGCGGGTTGATAGATGAGTACCAAGCTTGTTTAAGAACTTAACACTGGGGGTTTTGCGTTAGACTGACCACCTGAACGGAACATCTGCTCATGCACCTCAGGGCCCAAGGTCAGGTATACTGAGTTGGGCACAGTAGGCATTGGCCTTCATGGGCTGTCGCGCCACTGAATTAAGTTAAGTTGATAAAGTTTCTGTATTGTTGTACTGCCCAACTGTATTTTGGAAAAATTCGTTGCCGTAGAAGAAGATAATGTGTCTACAACCCTATTATAGCAGACAAAGACATTTTGGAATTTGTTCAAAGATTAAAAAAATATCATTGATGCAGATTCCGATGATGAAAATGAAATGTGAATGATTCATTGTAGTTCCTGTGTCCGCGTCAATAAAGGTTTTATTTTTCGAAAAACTTGAAAAGCTAGCTTCATTATGTTTTTGTGAATGTTTTTGTTTCTTTGATCTTTATAAAATACTTGCATATATACATATCTATGTAAATACAATTTACTCTAATAAGCTTGATTTTGTTGAATATATATGTTTTTTTCTTTTTTCTTTTTGCAATATCCTTTAACCCGAAAAATTATTTCAGTCGCTTCAGTTTCGTGAAGCGATTCTCACTGTGCTTAGATTCTAGATATTTAAATTAATATTTTAACTGACGTGCTCCCCATAGCTTAGGTTGAACTAAGATAGTTATTAGAAAGTCATAATAAAGTGCCTATTTTAAGAAAATGTCTCACTTCAGGGAGTGAGAGTTCACGACAAACTTTCCCTTCTTTTTCAACTTAACATTAATTTTATTTTACCTAATTTAAGAAAGCTATTTAACCGGCTGGAGTTCGTGGTTGGTTTATTGCTGGCCTTCTGTACCCAAGGTTGTGGATTCAACCCCGACTCAAGTCGGTAGATTTTCATGATACAGAAAATCGACCATGTCGTATGATTATACGGTATGTAAGAGATCCCTAGGGTGTTTGTTTGTCTTTTGTGCTCTCGGCATAATTAAATTGTAGTGTAGCTTTTTTTTTACATCGTCAGAGCTCAAGTACTTCCCTCTAGAGAGGAAACTGAGTGTCAAAATTACCTGCAGCGATTGTGGTATCCACCTAGATGGTGCCGCACTGAAAAAAGAGATACCAGCTTCTGGGGAATGTACGAGGTCTGCAATGGTAAAGCACCAATCGCAGTCCATTCGAAATAAAAAAAGAAAGCTATCTGTGCTTATGAAGACACCGGCAAAAATTCTTTTATTCTAGCTATTCCATGCATATTTTTTAAAGAAAATGTTATATTTTGAACTGAGTATTTGGCTTAACACACACAGTTCTAATGAATATCTTTTATAGTGATGAAGGCAACGTTTACATGCCGGACATGGTGAAAAAGCCAACGGGAACAAAAAAGCATTGCCAAAATAAAGATTCAAAGTAAATATAGAAATAGTAAACCCTCCTTTCACATGGTGAACTTTAAAAGATACATAAACTAGAGCAATGATTTACCTATGTAGATTTCTCCCCCTCAATTGTACATTTTAACACGCGTTTATGAGTTTCACTAGTATGGAATGAAATCTTTGAACTCGATTTTTACCCACTTTAAAAAGTCAGATTAGTTCGAAATTTAGCACACTTGTCAAAGACCGATGACAATACAATAATTTCATAGTTTTGTCCCATTGTCCTGATTAGATAGGAATACAATTTATAGATTTGGCGACTTATTCCGTATACCACTTCCAGATTTGGTGACTTATTCCGTATACCACTTCTAGATTTGGCGACAAAAACAGGTTTTTATTGTAGATCGAACTAAAAAATGAAAAATAAATTATATTTTTTAAAAAACTAAGGTATAAAAACTAAGCGTAGGGTGCTCTATATTAATTGTTATGATTTCTTACTAATTCTGCTCCGAAATGCCGTTAGAGTAAAAATGTAGTACCAAGCACCCCACGCTTTTACCCCAATGACTATATAATTTTCTCGTTAATCATTTTATTCTTATATTAAGAGTTATTTTTTACTTTTTAGTTCGATTCACTATAAAAGCGTATTTTTTAAAACAAATTTATTCTCTCTCACAACATTGGCGGGCCATATTTTTCAATTCGTAAATCTATTTTGAGGAGGACATTTCATTGATATACCCAAAAGGGATGGCAATGTTTAAAAACACAAGTAGCAGAAAATACTATAGCATTATCTTGACGAAAAAATGATGCATATTTATTGATTGATTTATATCGTATTTAAAAGTAACACGAGAGCTATGGCAATTTCGTAATTAATAATCACAGTCAAGTGACGAGGAGGGCACCTGAGCTAGGAACCCACTCTTAAAATTTCTCATCCAGCTAACGTAAGGAATTAAAGACTCGACTAAAAGAATTCTGACTAATGAGATCAAAATCAGGACCAATCGACGAACGTGGCCAAATAAGTATTATACTCTTGCCAAGCGAATGAGGAATATGAATTTTTTTAAAAACTTCGATATACTTTATTTGTAGAAGGCTTTTTATCCTTTGGATTTATAAATTTTGAAATGTAAAACTTATGAATCCACGCCGTATATTAATAGTATTTTGAAAATTGTAAGAATATCGTAATAAATTCGGTTACAGATAAGCTATTATAAAACTTACGTGCTAATAGAAATTAAGACCCATAGTGGAACAAACAAATTAAGAAACTTTACTATTTCATAAATGATAAATCAACTAACGAAAAATATATCCAATATGGCGGCCAACATTTTTATTTAGCCTGTTTTTCAGGGTTAAACATGCTTCGGATATGCCAGCACATACTCACACTCCTGCATATTATTTAAATTTTTAACTATCAGATTAGTATAAAGTACGCTAGAAGTTAAGCACAAGATTCTCCACGTAAATAGCATAATTAATTTCGCAATTGTACTTATTCTTGCGACAAATTTATAACTACATCTAACTCTGTTAAATTATTACTACTACTTAATCACAAAGAGTTAAAGATAAGCAGCCAACTCTCGTGTGTGTAATGTATTTCGTGAATAACCGTATATTTTTTACTGTGAAGTATTTGAGAGAACATTTCTGCCACAAGAAAAGTATGACTCATATGTAACTTTCAAATATAAATAATTGAATATTCTTTAAAACAGATAAAAATAAATTAACATTACTCTAAAATTATATTTAAAAAATCTAAAAATATTTTACAGTTCCTAACATCAAAAGGTTTATATTTCTTTACATAAATTTGACTGAAAAAAGGCAGTGAGCGATTTCGTTATGACACCTTTTTCCGAAAAATTTAAGCAAAAGCATGCAATATGAATACACTACACTATAAGACATGTCTCTATGAGTTGAGAGAGAGAGAGAGAGAGAGAATGTTACAAAAAAATTCATTTACCCTCTACAAACACGGAGAAAAAAGATTTACTCAAAAATGAGTACGTAAACATACTCATTTTGAAATGAGAATGTTTGCATCAGATTTGACCGCATGCCTTGATTGAATTTGATTCCTTATATGTACTCAAAATCCCCAAAAATGCTAATTAATGCTTTCGGAAAAATTAAAAAAAGATATTCAGGATTGCAGAAACTCTTTTAATATATCGGCTACATATTTTGATAATTGGGGCTTAACAACAAATTTAATTCTCATAAATCTTCCGAACTATTTTTTGTATCTACCACGCTACCCGCGGAAGAACACATGAGTACAAGATTGTTTTGATTTTTGAGTTAAATGTACTCATGTGTATTTCTTAAGTAACTGCCTTTGAACGAAAAATTTAATGGGATAAATATTCACCTTATTTTGGCGGATTACTGTTATAAATGTAATATAATTTACTTGATTCATAATAAGTCATTTTGTTTAAATTATTCAGGCAAATAATTGTGTTACTTTGGAATATTTTTAAGGTGACCAGATTTTTAAAATGAAAAGGAGAACGAAAATTTAAGAAAAAGTTTCAACGTAAATGTGTGAAACATTTTATTAAATCAAACAAAATGCATTGTTTCGTTTCTCAATATATTTTATAATTTATCGGAAATTTCGGAGCAAAATTACCTTTCATCTTTACTATAAGTACTGCAACTTAAAAATATCAACATTCAATTTTGATTTCTGACTTGTCCATAAATTACGAACTGAAAAGACTCAACTAGTGCATTAGTTCCAGGGCAGCACAATGTAAATTAAAAAAGAATAACTAAATTTTCTTATGTGATGTGCTTATTTTTGAAATGGTTAAGTATTTCAATCCATCTTATCAATTTCAGCATGTTGATTTTCCAATTGTTTCAGTTTTATTATAATTTAAATATACATTCAGTCTGCAAACTGACCATTGTCAATGATTTTAATATCAGGCATTTCTTTTGATAAAAAAAATCAACACAGTTTTCTATATCTGCCCAATTTACTTGTGATAAAGTCCAAAAACACCATTGAAAACTGTTATTTCCTTTAATATTTGTTTCAGACTATTCCTCGACATATTGGAAACATGTTTGGTTCATCTCTGAATACAGAGATTAACAGATCTGTTTTAAAATATTGAAAAAGGAGGACACTTTTTTCGAGGAAGGACAGGATCTATAAAAGGAGAATGGTTGATCATCTTAATAATTTTAACTTTACTTTCAAATTGAACTCGAAAATGCCTTGCATGGTTTGAAAAAGGCAAGTTTACAAAATAAATTTTCTTTTTCAATTAGTAATCTTTTTAGACTCTTTCATAAGCTTCTCCTGTATGTAACGGAATCTTTGAACTATATTTTTACCCACTCTAAAAGGTCTGATTAATTCGAAATTTTGCACACTTTTCAAGGACTGATGACAATAGAATAATTTTGTTCCATTGTCCTGATAAGGATCATGATGATTAACAATTTCCCATTTCCAGATTTGGTGACTGAAAGATTGTTACAACTCTAAAGCGAAAACACTCATGTCAGTAATTTCTTATTATAATATAAACAATTGCCCACTTTCTTTGAAAATGGAAATAAATAAATGATAGTTTAAAAAAATTTAAAAAGCATGCTTTTATTGTAGATCGAACTAAAAAATGAAAAATAAATTATAGTTTAAAAAAACCAAAAAGTAAAAAATAATGCATAATGTAAGAATAAAATGATTAACGAGAAAATATATATTAATGTCACCCCACATTTTTATCACGACATTGTCTCGCTAATCATTTTATTCTTATATTAAGAATTATTTTTTCCTTTTTAGTTCGATTAACTATAAAAGTGTTTTTTATTTTTTTTAAACTATAATTTTTAGGAGTTTAATTTCTTGTAAGTTTTAAAGAACCTTTTTAGCTTATTAGTAAATTTATGGAAAATGCGTTAAAAGTTCTCATAAAAAAATTATTTAAAGAGCTTCAACAATTTCAATATACTTTGATTCCTTTCACTCTCATTTTCGAATATTGAAAGAATCAAAATTTACTGAACAGAAATTACAGAATGAGCAAAATTAGTTAGTAAAATTGAATGTAATCTATATTTCAAGAATGCTTTTTATTTTTATACATTATATATAAATATTAAATGATCTTGATTAATAATATTTAACGACTATTTTGTTTTATTAATAATTGATCTCGACATTGTTTAAATTGGATTTATCAGTACTTGCATATTATCACAACCTTTTGGCGACATTATATGAAATGAAGCATATGATTGGCAATTCAGCGCATATGACACATGCGAAATTGGTATTGCCAACAATTATTGCCATGTATGTAAGTACTGATTTATCTTATAACCCTGCATCACTCATGCGAAAAAAAATGGCCTAAAGTTCTTGTGCAGGGTATCTCACACCCCCAAGGATGTTTAGGTTCTGATTATACCATAAAATTTGTATAAAAAAAGAAAGAAAAGTAGGAAATACATTATGTTTATTACATTTTTCACTCTTAAATTTAGTTTTTCTATTCTTTTTATAAGGGCATTCAGCACATTGTTTATACACTCCTTTAATCTAGTCGTGAGTGAGTGCGATGTTTTCACGGGATCTTAATTTTTTAAAAAAACCTTTATCTTATTAAAACTAAACATATAGGAGTAAACTCTTTGTTTTTTAAATTTAAAAAAATTTGGAATTTCTTTATTTTCTCTTATTGTTCCAGCAATATTTTTTCTTCAAAAGTTCATGTGAAAGTGGATAAGATGTGTACCAGTTGTCTCCTTTAAAATTACGTTCTTCCCAAATGTTTTTGTTTCTCTCTATATAAAGCATTTATTTTCAACAGTGTCTCCCCTTCTAAATTAGAATCGATTTCAGTAGAGAATCATACTTGCTGTTATACATTTCATTCTTTCTCATAACTGTGAAGAGAATTTCTTCATCTGAAAATCTTCCCTTTTCTAAGTCCTGTGTGATCTAGAACTTATGGAATTTGGAATGATTATGAACCATAAATTTTGGGATATTTTATCAGAGCAAGGATTTTACATGAATTTTGAAATGGACTTTGGCTTAACAGAGAAAATCAACTGGTCCTAAAGGAAGGTAGAGAAAATTTAGGTACTTGCATATTATCGCAACAATGCCAACGTTCAGAATACTTCATCAAGTTAGCGACCCTGATCCTCCACGTGTTGTACATGCTTAATTGACACAACCACATATTTAATTTCATATAATCTGGACAATAAAGTTGCGATAATATGTAAGTACCAAAAATTAATACACCTTTGGTACAAAAACTCTTGTATGAAAGCATGTTACATACAAGTAAAAACATAAGAAATCTGAGTAAGGAAGACCTGTGTACCTAGGGCCACCCCCATTTTATTTGAATAATACCTAGTTCTAAGTTTTATTACTCAGTTGGGTGAGTTGGAACACCAATTCCTACTTTGGCATTCATTTTGAAATTTTTCAAAAGAAAGTTGTGGTTAGTTATAAATGTAAAACATGCTTACATAGTCCGAAGTAAAGTTCTGTTTCTCATCTCTTTTTATTGTTGTACAAAGTAAGTCAAAAATTTTCTTTGAATTTTTTCTTGTATATAATTTTGTTTGTAGCATTAAGTACTAAATAAGATTTTAAAATAAATCCTCTCCATGTGGATTTTCTGCAGAAGACATTTTGTATAAAATTACCTAGTCTTGTACCTGGGGCCACATAGTTGCCTTGTACCTAGGTACAATTGCAATTAATATTCTTTTATGTTATTATTTTATTAAAAAGTTTTCATGATAAAAAGAGGAAAATGGTCTTAATTATCTGAACCATTTTGATTTAGTCAAGTTTTTTATTATTATTGGATGTTATTAAAATGAGAGGAGTGTATATTTTGTTCTGAAACTTTCAACATGCTTGATTTATAAAAAAAAATATCTTAGCTACCATTATTGTTATTTTTCAGGATTATTTTATTTATACAAACATAAGAATGCATTTAATTAACAAAAACCCCAATTTTTTATAGTTATAAAAATAATATAATTCTAAATCAGATTTTTATGATATTTCAATTAAATTTTTCTCTTAATGAGCAATTATAAATTCCTAACTTTTCTAGATACCTAGAAATCCTGACTGAATAAAATGGTCAAAACCTAATGCAGATAATATAAGAATTATCAGATATTGAAGATTCTCACATTCCACTGATGATGCAAATTCTACAGTAACTGATAGTATTGAAAAGGGGGACTTTTGTTTAACAAAAATACAAGGCAAAAAAAACTAAACATTTTTATATGGCAGAAGTAATAGATGTTAAAAAAGAACACAAGAGTGTTAAGTTTCTGAAGAATATTGCACGTTCAAATAAGTTTCTTTATAATAAAGAAGAAACTTATAAAACTGGCAACAGAAATATTCTGTTCAAACTGTCTAAACCATAATCTGTTGATGCTTTAGAACGACAATGTATGCAGCTCACTTTTTTGGAACCAGTTTTTAAAATTAAATGTTGGATCAAAATACGTGCAATTCATTAATAATTTGGCACATTGCAATTTAAATGGTTACATGATAAATCAATGTATTAGAGAGCTGATATTGTTTCTTTTATTAAATTCATGTGTGTATGTTTTTCTATTGATTACAGAGTGAAACCTAACTTTCAGGGGAAAGGCCCTACGTACAATGATATTGTACCTAGGGCCATTTGTGAATTTTTTAAAACCTTTTATTTCACAGAATTTAATATTTTAAGTTCTTATATTTACAATTGATGATAGTTAGTATAATGATGAGTGCATATTAGTTTCACATTTTTAAACAGGCCAGGGCTCTGTTTTTGTGCATTGAAAATATGGCCCTAGGTACACAGGTTTCCCTACTTATATATTATTGCAACTTATTGGCAACGTTATATGAAACGAAGCACCTGGTTGCCAATTCAGCATGTACAACACAGGAAATTGGGGGTACTTATGAAATATCGCATCAATTGCCAACTAGGTGCTTCATTTCATATAATGTCGCCAATAAGACGTAAGTACCAATTGGGGAGTTGTCAATTCAGTGAATTATTAATAGAGTTGGCGATTGTTTTGATAATACATAAGTACTGAAATCTGTTCAGTCTGACATACATGAAACACCATAGTTTTAAAAAAAATGCTTTTATAGTTAATCGTACTAAAAAGTAAATCTTAATATAAAAATGCATTCAGTCCTATGAGAGCCCACACCCTTGGAGCAAATTATTTTGGTTGGTGATAATTGCACCATCTTGGTAACTCTACTTTGATACATTATGTATGGTAAACCTAACTATTTCTGGAATTTTTGTATTTGGTCAGCGGGCATATTGAATTGTCATTTTGTTGTTGGGCTCCGTGCTGGAAGTATGGCACGTATGTGTGAGTGGATATACCTTTGAATTTTGTACTTTGTTGAATGCGAAATGTAAGAAAAAATTGATTGAATGGTGTATGAAGGAAGGATTGATTGCTTTGAATTATGAATGTTCTAAATGTAATGAGCGAATGGGATTATACGAACGAAAGAGTGCTGTTTTGGATGGAGATTTTGAATGGGTATGTTCGACCATTACCTCGCAGAATATTTATGGCCGCACTCCCATGATTCTCTTAACAATGAGGCCTTCAAGGCTTTTTGTTAAAATCCGCTGTCATGCTGTAGCCTCCACTCGGAAAAGATCAGCCGTAAGAAAGTAAGTGCTGTTTTTTTTCATCTTAAATACGTTTGATTAATTTTTGTATTGTTAACATATATTTTCATTATGATCCACCTTGTCCCGCTATATTCACTTGCCGCCATCTCACTCTGGCTTGGCGCTTTTTTTGGTTTGTTGCCAAGGGTGTGGGCTCTCCTAGGACTGAACCCAATACAAAAATTAATCAAACGTATTTAAGATGAAAAAAAAAAACAGCACTTACTTTCTTAGAACAAAATGATTAACGAGAAAATTAATGTCATTGTGGTAAAAGGGTGGGGGACCCTTGTACTACATTTTTACACTAACTTTGTATTACAGAATATAACTATTAAGAAATTATAACAATTGATATCAAGCACCCCACCCTTTTAAGTGCAGTTATTTTTCCATTTTCCCCACATTCCAATTTCCATGGTTTTTCCTGGCATTTCTAAATACCTTGTGTTCTGTTTTTTTTTTTTTTTTTAAATCCTGGCACTCATATTTTTTCTAATTGGTTTTCTACAAAAAGTACTTATATTTTTGCTTCATAATGTAATTCCTCTTTTTCAGGAATAAGCCATTCTTTTTAAACTATTTTCATGTTGAGATCTTATTGCGAGACCATCATCTTAGATTGAAAACTATTGGATACCAAAATCTTATTTGCAGCAATTTCAAAACCATGCCTAAAAGATATTCGGTGTGTAGTGTACTGATGATATATATATTGTTCTAATGTGTGGTATTTTTGAACAGTAGTTTTTATACATGTGAACTTCAAAAAATACATGCCTTCATGTGTAATATTTAGAAAATCATACTTTTTAAACCTGTTATCGTGTTTTTAGATGATGAATGCTTTATTCTTAATTTGCATTAATTTCATTTCTATTAGTAAGCAAATAATTCAATATATATTACATTAAAACAATGGAGTTGACTATAGTATCGATTGTATAGTGTTTATAAAAAATAACTTATGGATGAAGGTATGTTGTTTCAAAATCTCACTTATATTTTTGTTTATTTTTTGAATGTATGATATGTATATGTCCAATTTCCAGAATAAATATTTCAAAAATATGATTTTGGTTTGTTTTATTTTTCTTGTTTACAGTGAATCATTGAAAAAAAAGAGGCATTGAAAATAAAATGCTGTATATTGGATTATGGTTCTACTGTTTTAGTTGTTTTTACATTCTTCTAAGGACTGAAATTTTTAAGTATTTTAATTTTTGATTATAAAAACATTAACTTAAAAACTATAATATTTGTTTTCTTTGGTGATAGGGGAGTATAAAATCAGTTGATATGAATAAAAAACTAGCTTAATTTGTAATATATATTGCAATGGATTTTTCTATATTTCCATCTAGATGAATGTGTTTCTATTTAAACAAAACAATTCATAAAAAAGTACTTACACACACCTGGGCCTAATGAGTGTTATTTTAGTCAAAAGGCTTTTTCTTCATTACATAATATGTAAAGAACTATTTCTTTCTTACTTTGTTTTGAAATTTTTACTATATAAAGTCTGTTATTCATCCTAACGTTTCCAAGATATTTCTAATAACTTATTATTGAAAGACTGAATTTAAATAAAAGTTAATTTTCTGCTTGTATAGGATTTTAAAAAGAAACAATATAATTCTTTTAGAAACATAAATATAACTTGTAATAAACCAAATTGCTTCTGGAACTAGTTCAAATGCTTACAAATTTGTTTAACTATTTCATCGAATCTATTTTTGTTATTTTCAAAGATTTAAATCTGATGTATAAGTTCGAATCCAAAGTTTTTGATCAAATAATAGTTGTATTTTTTTCTTAAAGTAAAATTTTTTGTTGTATTGGCGACAGCATATAAAATTAAGTACATGGTTGCTAATTCAACGCGTACGAGACATGGCGAATTATCTTGAACGTTGGAATTTTTGCGTTGATACTAAAGTACCTTTTTTGTAACACAATAAATGCAAAAGGAATTTAGATTTTCGAAGTTAAGTGGTAAAAAACTTCATAAAATGTAAATTAAATAATATATAAGATGGAAAAAATGAAATTTACCAACTTAAGTATCGCATATTTAGATCCCTTTTAAATTTGATTTGATGTATATTTTTATGTTAAAAATTCGTATTGATACAACAGTATCGAAAATAAATAACATACAAACTCATATTTGATCCATAAATACTCATAAATAAGTGCATTACACACTCATCTAGCTGTTATAATCTCAAATTTGATCCAGTAACAGGTTCAAAAATGAGTATGTGATGTTTACAATTTTGAGTACGTAGTCGTTGCCAAAGATGAGTATGGGCTTTTCTCAAATTTGAGTATGTTTGCATCGGAGCTATTTTGAGTATGTGACGTATTCAAAAGTGAGTATTTTGTACTCCGTTCTGAATACCGGTTTTTCGCAGTGAACGGACGTCTTAGAAATAAAGAGGGGAATAAAGGTATTTGTCATTCTTCATCTCTGTTTGTCCAACAACAAGCTATGGGGGGGAAGCTTTGAGGACGGAGAGCTTAACAAGTATCTTAACATGAGATATCCATCGAGTTCGGAATGAAATGGAATGCTCATTTGATGGTGGACATTCTTAAAAGGAACTTAACGGCCCCTATTCTTTACGTTTATTTCCTCTGAAATAGAAATGATAAATTCTTCATTTCTGATAACTTAGTAGTGTTACATTCACCAAAACAAACAAACCTGTATGTGTTTGAGAGATGTATATGCACAAGTTCTTCTCAAGACAATTAAGCTGTTAAAATATAACTATGAAAACAAGTTTTGAAATCAATTGTATGAAAGTTATTGCCTAAAAATACAGCATTTTTGAATTTCTTTCAAATATTTTTTCAGATTTTGTATTTCTTTATCAGAACAGAAATTTTTCAAACACATTTACAAATACATCCTATTCTATAAACAAAACATACAAAAGCAAAATAATAAAGATAATTCCGAAATTATTTTTTTATCTTCCTTAATGTCACATTTGTGTGTGTGTGTTGAAAATTACTTTCTCACAAATTCCACAAATTCTTGAAAAGGATTTTTCCCCTAAAATTTATAAAATTTAGTTCTTTTTACTAAAAATGCCTCAAAATGGAGGTACAAAATATCGAGATAATTCATCTACCCAAATGGGTAAAAGGATATATAACATGATAACTTCAGCATCATATTCCATCTTTCTACCATTTTTCAGATGAAGTAGTTCAAAATGATACAAAAGGGAGCCATTTTTATATGCTGGAAAAGATACATATGTATATCTCCTCGCTTCACAAAATCCAAAGTAATAGTAACATCCGGTAAAAGGTATTTGACTTTAGACATCTTTATTTATTCAATTTACCTACCAGGAAGGCGAAATGTCCCGAAGACGTTGAAGACGTTCGGGTGTTTGGCATGATGCATTTCTCAATGCGATATTGAAATGAATTAACATTTAGTGGGTTTCAAATCGTTCTTGACGAGGAGTTTAATAGATGAATCCTTCTATTATGGATTGATTGGTTGTCACACTTCGAGGCAACATGGGATCCTTGCAGAGGATGACACCTGAGCCAGAACCGCACTCTCCTTTGTTCTAGACCACACCATTGTTAGATCATTCAGCTATTACAAAAAAAAAGTTTAACGTGACTTCCAATGGCACCTCACTTCCCGACTCCATGGGAAGTGAAAAAGACCATTGGTCTATTGAGCCACCATCAATCGGAAGGAATTTAAGGACTGATGTTAGATTTTTTTTTGTGGGGCCGTGGTAGCCAAGGGGTCAAGGTATCGTACCGTGCCTGGCTTGCCACGAGTTCGAGCCCAGTACCTTTAAAGATCCGCCGTGTAGGGGAGCGATGCACGTTAAATCTGCTGAGAACTGAAACCTCCTTCCGTTGGTGGGGTGTGGTAGTTAGGAGAGAGAGAAGTGCCAGCTCAGGTGTCGTCCTCGTCACTTGACCATGGTTCAAAATGACGAGATCCGTCACCAAACGCCCTCGTGTAGCTGAACAGTGCGACGTTAATATTCACTCACTCATGTGGTTACATTTACCTATATCAGTTAATAGACTGGGTGTTGCCGAATTTAACCGACAAGTTCATAGTAGTGATAGTAGGCAACACGAGGACAACAATTCACTATAGGACATGAGGTCACAAACCACGTTGAGTTGGAGTTATTCACAAAAGCTGTTAGGAAGTGTGGCATGTCGAGTGGAAGGGAAAATGGCAATTAAAGGTCAGAAATACATTTATTAGACGCAAAGCATATTTACAATACGAACAATACATCGCAGCTCGACGTCAGGAATACAACAGCAAGTGTACGTTACAAGAGCTGTTCGAAGTTGCAGCCTCATAGGTCATAGCACAGGCAACAACGGGCGAAGGATTGTCGGATGCATTGAAACGAATCCAATGTGTTGGCGATGGCAGCGAAAGCAACGACGATCAGTGCTTTTATATCTTCCATTGCAGCTATCGGAGTTTCATACACAGGTGGCCCCAGAAGAAGAAATCTAAGGGACTGTCCAGGGAGCGAGGAGAACAAGCAAATGATCCACCTACCTGGATACGTAGCAGGAAGATGGTTCACACTACAGTCGAAAATTGCGTCAGAGCATCCTCATGCATGAATTACATGTTTTTATGCTCAGTGTTGGAACTACTCCGGGAAAATTAAGAAATTTTCATAAGTGCAGGTTTCTTCAATCCTACCACGACGCTCCAAATCCTCACATTTGCTTTACCACTTTCCTCATCTGGCTTATCGTCCTCTCGACGGCTATTATTATTCCCAGGTTCTACAGGGATTTGTCATCCCCCAAATGAGTTTGTCGGTTGAATTCGGCAACACCCTGTAGGTATTGAGAGAGATAGAGAGAAAAGGGAAATATTCCTAAATGCTTGGAGTACATGGCAGGTTTGGTTAATTAAATAAAGTAAATGAATGATTTTTTTTACGTTCACAAAAAAAGGAAGAAAACATAATTCCCGCCTAGCATCCGTTCTAGAGTCCAGGGCTGCTGGGGATGTTTGTCCTAACTTTAAACCATGATCAGAAACTGAAAACTATTGAGTTGGTACCAGGCACATTTGTCTACAAAAACAACTTATGTATTGGCTTAAGAAAATTTTTTATTTCGAGAAGTAAGTTGTGTGAATGGGGATTATTCCCCGGACTGATTCCTTAAGTTAATTTAGTTCTCTACGAATACGACAATCATTTAAAAGACGAGTCTTTATCGGTAATAAAGATCATGGATTGATGTTTGCTTTTTCTAGTTGTCGCGAACACGAACAATGACAATATTATCTATCTATAATTGTTTCTAGATTAAATTCCATTTGCAATTGAGGTTTCGATCCCAGAGCAAATAAAACATAAGATATTTGCCAATGGAATTCTAGATTCCAACAGCCAATTAATCACACTAAGACCACCAATTGGCTGACAATCAATGACATTGCACTTCAAGTGATATTTCTTACCTATTTCCATTCCAAGGTTGTGATTGTCAAGACGAAAAGACTATCGTAATCTAAACTTCGAACAGTCGAAAAAAAATATTGTCTTTTTTTGTTTGTGTTTGGTTCACACACTCTCCCTATAACATAAAAGTACAAGAGGAGTTTTTCCGCACATTAAAATTATAGTTCGGTATTCATGCATATTTTACTGTGTCCTATAAAAAAATTCTTTTACGTCCATGCAAGTTTAATATCATGCAAACACTAGTGGATACGTGGTATGTATAGAGCAAAATCTAATTGTAACCTCATTACTTATTTAAGTGTACAACCAGCTCAGGAAACATTTTGACGAATATGTTCTTTTATGGGGATCGTGTGAAACTACAAAAGTTGAGTTACAAAATGTCTGAGATACAAAAATTTGAAAAGAAAATAGGAAAATTAAAGTTACATATCTTTATGAAATTACTCGAAATGTTCCTTGGAACAAAAAGCTTTCCCACATACGTTACATAAGTGTGTTTTCATTTTCGTTCGATTGCTTCATCTTCTTCATCACAAATAGATGAATCTGCATCAGAGTTACTGTCGTATTCATCGGTTACCGACAAATATTCTCATTCAGCATCCCTATCGTTGAAATCCAACGTCGAGGCAAGAAAAGTGTGTAAAAACAAATAAAACAAAAATAGCTATACAAACTTTAGAAAGCGAAAAGAAACATCCTTACGTGCTCCTTATTCAGCGTCAAAAGGAAAAATAAAATGTGCGTCATTACCTCAAGATCAGTATCCCCAGAAAATTAGGATTTCTGGGGATACTAGGAAGCACAGTTATGTGCGCGAGGAATTCATGAAAGATTTTCCTCGTGTTTCTTTTTCTTCATTTTGAATAAGCTTTGAATTATTATCAATTATATTTCCTTCAGTGCTCAGATTCTCTTTCGTTTCCAAAATTTACGCAGATTGATTACAGTATCAAAGGATTTATCAAATCTTCAGTTTTTTTCTGCTTTTGCATAATAGTCAAAAAGAGAGATTCACAATGAGATTAAGTTGAATTTAAGCAGTGTGTAGTTTAAAAATGTTATATATATATATATTTAATGTATGCTTAATTAGTTAAAATATACTTCACTTTTAAAATATATTTCTGATATTTCAAAATTTGCAACTTTTTAAGAAGTCGGTTAATTTTTTTCTCCCGTTTAGAATGAAATAGGAATTTGCCGTTTTCATTCAAGATGTCCACTACTGGAATTCCCCATGCATTAAATATGTAACTGAAAAATACTCATAATAAAAAAACAACTTTATTTCATACTGAAATTTTAATTCAACTGTTATACAAAGAATGGAATAAAACATTTCTTACTCTAACTCACAATACTATTTAATTGCCAATACACCATTTATTCTTTAAGCCTACTGAAAACCTGTACCACGCTTTCAACCTCTAAACCTTTTGCTTTCCGATATAGAAACATCAATTTTATCCAAAGATGATGAAGTTTTAGAATTCAAACTCAGCAGATAACTGTAGAAGGAAGGTCATGCGGGAGTCATTTTAAAAATGGTGAGAGATTTCGAACGACGAATTGCTGTTGCCATCTCATTGCGTCTAAATTAAAGCGGTGTTGCATCAAAAAAGTTTTTTTCTCCTTAACGATGCATTGGATCATTTGTGGTACCAAGTTCTCCTAAATGATTACGATATAGTTAAAGACTGCTCAATCTGTTTTAACTAGTTCCATCTCAAGGGAGCTGGTTGGAAAGTTCAAGGGAAGTAATGTAGATGGTGTTACATCTCAGTTCGGAGAGTGTGATTAAAAGACTTGTATTGGGATGGAGTTATCTTTGTTGAAAAATGGTGCAACATTGTATCCCTTGGCACTATCCTGTCATCTCTATTTTAGAATTAATAATAGAGTGTTACAGGTATAATGAAGTATAATTTAAATTTTTGGTTTGTTTTAAAATGGCTTAAGGGCTTAAACACGTTTTTTAACGTAGATTTTTTTCTCCCCAATACTTCTTTAATAAATGCACGCACACTGAGCTTTTAACTCCTTAACTCTCGATGAAAAGTTACGCTATTTGCACCGTGTTTTACATAGGCGTGCGTATGCATACAAAAGTCACACAAATGCACAAATTTTCCTCGGAAATAAGTAAATCCTTTGCAAACACTTTCAAAATCTTTTTATTAAATTCCAAAGCCTTTAGAATAGTTTTAATGATAGCCGCGCAAAGAATTCGCATTTCGGATGGATGGATATATACGTCCGGGGCACATAACGCACCGGTTTAGTGAGTTTAATACATACGCTGGCCAAATGTTACGAAAATGTACTGAACTGTAATGCAGTTTACAAGGTAAATAATCACGTGTGCTTATAAAACGTTTACAGGTAATCGAAACTAAATATATGTATCTTTTTATTGGAAGTACTAGTGTAAATTTCTGTTCACTTATTTTCTTCAAATTCTTAACAATGGTATAGTATTGAAACCCTTTTTGTTTAATGGTAAAGTTGCAAATACTTCTTAATACTTCACTTTAAAGAGTGATACGTTGAACGTAAAGAAGTAAGTAAATTGTCAATTAAAAGTTTCATCTGGTTCTCACACTCATTTCCCACAACAAACCTCGGGGACTATGTTACTACGGCGTTTGATAAAAGAACTTTGTTATATGAAGGAAGCACGATGTATGTAACTGAACATTATTATTTAAGTAGAAGCATTACGCATGAAATGGATGGACAGAAAGCGAGAGAGAGAAAGATATGAAAAGTTTAGATGAGGAATAGAACAGTTTAGATAGGTTATAAAAGTGATACTGAGGTTTGAGGAACCTCACCAGAAGGCATTCAGAGCGCATGCATCGAGAGAGTGAGTGAGAGCTATATTAAAGTCGCACTATAAAACAAGACGAAGGCTATAAACGACGGACGTTGTAATTTTCATTTAAGTGCCGAGGATGACTCGATAGCTGTCACTCCGTCTTCAAACTACCACACCATGCCAAATGGAGGAATTTGAGCTCAGCAAATCTAATAAGCATCAGCCACCTCTACGCGGTGGATTGAATCATACTATAGGTCGAATACTTTATTTGAATCCTAACATTGAAGTTTACTATTTAAGCGTCGAATGATAAGAATTTATAATGACAATCTCTTTATTTGATAGAGTGGAATTAAATACACCACATTATTTCATTTATTTTAAAATCAATCATTCCCAGTTAGAATAGATCTGAGTATCACGTCTCTTACTATCTATGAAGCAGGTTAAGTTCTGTTATTCTTATTTCCGCAAATTGCTCTAAATTTTACCCGTGGATATTTAAATAATAATATAGAAATAATCCTTCTTCTGAAATTATTTCAATGAAAAAAATACTTGTAAATAACTTACTGCTTATATATAGATTTTAAAGAATGCGCCATTAATTGAAAATAGAAAAATTTATTCTATGTTTAAAAGAGATTTTCCTTTACTATAATAATACGCCACATAACAAAGCGAATATTTCAGAAAACCATAAAATCTGCTTCTTTTTTTTTTTTATCAATGAAACTTTACTATAAAAACAACTAAAAAAACTTTCATCTAACTTTTCAGATAGGGTAGAGGGGCAGAAAAGAGAAAAAGAAAGCCATATAAACTAAACAGCATAAGAAACACTTTAATTCTATCTAGAAAACTCCAATAAACTCTATAAAATTCCGTTTTGAAGTTTATCCCTTGCCAATACGTTGTGCCTTTACTGTCAGTAGCTAGAAAAATCAGTAGCCTTTCAAATGCAGAGGCCATAATAAACAGTAAAAAACAAGAGAGCAAAAAACAATAATAACAATAAAAAACAGATAGAAAGTGTTCCTAAGGGACCCTCTTGTAACCGTTCACCAAATTTTAACCTCAGAGGTTTTTCATTTTCATCTTTATAATATTATTTTTTGTTTGTATGAGGGTGTTGTTCGTTTCTCTTTTACATGGTTTTAGTTTCTAAGGGTCCTGAAAATATGATTTATGACCGAAGTGATTCCCATTTGATTCTTGTGATGTTGTTACTGGTCTTAGGCTTAAAAATCTCAGGTTTGTTCGTCCATATCTGTTTATTTATTTATTTTTTCAAATTTCTTTTTCTCTTATTATGATCAAATAGTAAAAAAAAAAGAGTGAAAGAGAGAGAGGCTTAACCTTGTTCTTCTATTCTTATGTCAATAAAACTACTAAACTTTTGGGATTAGGATCAAAAATGAAAAAGTTCTGTTAAAAAAAGTAAAAAAAAAAAACTTATTATATCTTTGGTGTTTTGTAGTAAGCGGTATTTACAAAATATAGAGACTTTTATTTGGCGATACATATATGTTAAATTCGATTTTAGGAAGAGTTTAATTTCTAGAATTCAAAATTGTTTTGATATTCTACGGTAATAATGCAAATATTTCATTTACAATATTTCCTGAATAAGTGCTCTAGTAGTTTAAAAATATCATAACACACTCTAAAAATCATTCAGAAGATAATGTAAGTAAAGAATTGTCAGCTCTTCACATTTATTTTTTTTACATCATTTTTAATTATTTTGAAACAATCTGAAATTCATACTATTTTTTGGAGAAAAAGGACCATTAGACATTACAAAATTCAAATAATCCTCAATTCCTAACTAAAAATAATAAAGATTCACTAAACTCTTATTAGAATACTTAAGATCACAACTATGAAGATTTTATATCTAGAGACACAACCTTCATTTAAATACTTCTATCAAAGTTACTCAAATTTTCTACTAATTCACAGATTCTCTAACACCTTACAATTGCTGGCACATTCTCCATATAGATACAATCTCATCATTTTCTACTTTCTTACTTCATATGTCTAAAGAAAATCTTGTCTAAAATCCTGTTTAAAATCTTAATCTGCATATCACGGATCCTTCAAAACGTGAGATTCCCAAATCAAGAAACAAACAAAATCGATCGAGGTTAATTGAAAACGCGTGAAAACACGCAGTAATTTCTTCTTTTATAATGAATTTTTTTCTTTTTTTCAAAAAAAAAAGGCCAAGCGCGCGCGCGCGTTTATATTTTACGAAATTTATGCAAAAAGATAGAAACCGAAACATATTGCATTTTTACTTTTCTTTTACAACACTTCTGGAAAAGTAATTGGAAGAATGGATGTGGACTTCGATGGGGTCTTTGCGTACCACTGGAGGCATGCAAAGTTATACTTGTGGGTACGCCAAAGGAGTAGATTTTCGATCATCTGGGAGTGTTGGATCGTTTATCGAATGGGTGTTTCTTACATGTATCACTTGATCAGAGAATTTGACTACAAAAATACACTGGCTTTAAAGCGCATGCTCACAAAGGCATTAGAAGCTAGGCTTTTAGATGAATACCTGTGGATGCCCAAGAAACTAGAATGCACAATGCTCACATTAAATTCTATTTTGAAGTGTAAACTGTTAGTTCAATTTAAATGAATGTAATATTGTTTAAAATTATAATGAATGTAATATTGTTTAAAATTATAATGAATGTAATATTGTTTAAAATTATAATGAATGTAATATTGCTTAAAAATAATATTTAATGTTATATTGTTTAAAATAAATAAATAAAAAAATAATTTGATGTTTAATACGCATGCTATGTGTAATTATTTTTATTTAAATGGCACGTGATTAAAAAAGTTTGGATGTGTGAGTGAGTGAGGGTTGTTTTAACGTAACACAATATAAATCTGCGCGTGTGTTACTGGTGATGGATCTCGTCATTTTGAACCATGGTGAAGAGATGAGGACGACATTTAAGCTGGCATCTCTATCTCTTAAGGGGTCCCCCCCCTGTAGCGGCCTGTTTTTTAAGCAATTTTAGGAAATTGTTTTGACGACCAGTAAAATGATAGAACTTTACGTTTTTTATCGTTTATTTATGTGTATCTTATGAGTATTATATAAAATCTTAGCTAAAAATATCCAATAGAACGTGAGTTATAGCGCTCTGAACACACCAGCCTCGAAAAAATGGACGCTCACTTCCTCCGCAATTCCGGCTGATTGGCTTATCTGAAATAAAAATAAATTAACTGTGTTTTATTCTATAACCTTAAATGTACCTAATGAACTATACTCAATTAAAAATATCCAAAATTGGATTTCTGGTAGACCTCTGAAGAAAAAGTTTCTAACTTCATGGGGTTTTTTTTGCGATTTTGTTATAAAAAATAGAAATATTTTGAATTTTAGAATGGTTGTAGTTAATTTGGTGCGTACATTTGTGCTGAGTTCACACTCTATAAATTTGAAGTCATTCTGTCAAACCGTTCTTGAGATATGATGGAGAAAAGTTTGAAAAACACAGTTTTGAGAAAAATGCGTTTAAAGTTTCCAAATCCGATTGAAACAATGAAAATTTTAACTTAGCGCTATGAACAGCTGCTCTTCTAACTCCTGCTTCTTTATAACGACTTAGAATTTTAAAAAAATTCCCTTTACTATCGTATTCTAGACATGTTAAGGAAGCAATTTATAATTTTTTTTTTACTTTCTGAACCCATCACATGGGTTAACCTCCTTAATTTTCACCCAACACACAAAAACGGGAGGACGTTAGAGCCTCGACAGATTGAACGTGCAGCGGCTTCCTCTACACAGGGGTCTTCTGCGGTGGCAGGCTTGACTCCTAATACTCCAGCCACGAGTCCGTGAACTTGACCACTAGACAACCACATCCACAAAAAAGTATTGGATTATGCTACATAGGATATTGAGCTGAGGTTGCGAGTGTATACTGCGAGAAATACATTTGTGAGAATCTATGTGAGAAATACACACAGTCGGTGGTCGAAATTCCTGTACATTCTCAAGCTATTCTATGGCTTGCAATATCCATTTCCAGAATTCTTTCGGTAAACAGATGACAGAGACGACTAGACAGTTTTTAAACGTTTATTTTTATTGTGATGGGTTCCCTTTCGGAAATACTATTTTGCATATACCAGTTGTTTTGCAGCAGTTAACTAGAAAGATAAAGATAGTCTTTTAATTAGTTTCTTTCATTTCTTTGGTTACATGATCACTCACGACGATCAACTGTGTTGAAATTTGCCTACAGATCTAGTAAAAGGAACAGTTTGTACATAAACAGACCAACATCTCTTATCATTTCTCTCCAGTTGAGAGCTGCCAATATGTTTTATGAATGGCGCACACTGATTTTCTGTGACTTTCTAGGTATTCTCGTATGTGTGTGTAACGGGTCTATTCGCGTTCCTCCTACTAATAATCCTCTTGGGGAATAATGGGTCTTTAAATATTATTCTATTGAAACGCAATTTATTCAAATCAAGGCTTCTATTTAAAGATTAATCAAGCTCGAAGAGAGAGAGAGCTTAGAAGCTAAAAGGATAGCAAGTAGTGATAAACGTAAAGCTAGGCGAGAACGTTTCGTAGATTATTCAATTAATATTAAGATTGAAGATTGGGTCAATTAGTTGTTAGATTGGATTAGGGTCGGTTTGAATTAAATTAGATTAAAACGTTTCTTCAAATACTTAAGACGTACCAGGGCGTGTTAAGAGTAAGTGATCTGATTTATAGTTATATCTCCAATTATCGCCTTTACCTCACTATTGCTCCCATATTTATCAATTAGTGTATTTCTTAACTTGGTTTGTTGAAATTTATGACGTTGTTGAGAATTGTTAATAAATTGAGTTTGTATTGACTATGACTACTCTTCCTTCTGACCCTCATACTCTAATGGATGGGACTGCCTATCTATTTCGAGATGTAATTTTGTTCAATGAATAAAAGAGAGACGGATTTCGGAGTTTCTGGGTATTGCAGGAAGAGAAATTCTTGAACTATCTATTAGAAAAGCTTTAATTAACTCCGTTTAACCCATAAGTCAGAAGTTGCACTTACTAAAATTGAAAAAGTTTTGAAATTTTTAATTCTTTTGCTGTCTATCTAGATTTTGAAATCTACTTTTTTGACAGTTAAATTATAATAAGGGAATGTGTTTTAAAACTTTTTTTTTAGTAAAAGCTCTAACCATCACCAATTCCCTTACTATCTTGAAATTTTCCCACCTTTTCTGCAGAGATGGAATTTATTAAAACAGTTTAAGAGATAGAGTAGTCTTTAAATAATACATCTTAAGCATTGAAACAGAAGTGACAGCTGTACGAAGCTTATTTCATAAATGTATTATCTCCAATATACTTAACTCAGTGGCGCGACATTCCATGAGGAACAAGACCTACTGTTCCCAACTCGGTATATGCGACCTTGGTTCCTGAGGTGCATGATCAGATGTTCCGGTCAGGTGGTCAGTCTGACGCAACGCCCCCCCTCAGTGTTAAGTTCCCAAGCAAGCTTGGTAGTCATTTTATCGACCCATTGAAGGGATGAAATGCCATTTATCTCTAATATAGTGCTCTAAAATAAGAATATAACAAGTTTGAATTTATTTTCGTTTATAAACCTTTAGCATATTATTCCTCATAAAAAGATTTCATACCTGAGATTTTCTTATTAACGGAACGGCAACTTTTCAATTATAGCACTCACATATCATCACAGCTATTACCTTACAAAAGGGAACGTTGATTGTTTATCAGATCCTAATGATTTAAAGCTAAATCTAGCGACTCGTTTAACAGCCACGTCTCCACAAATCAGTCTTGTTTTTGAGACTCTAGATAGACTCCTTGTGTGCCGACAAGTATAACACAAGGCTTACAAACGTAAGTCAATACACAAGACAATGGAGATTACATGTAGAAGTATATAGGCACACAAATGGGAACCAAACAGTGGAGGGAAATACAGAATTAAATACAAGAATGCTCACATGCAGACGGAGAAAATCAATAATAAAATTATATAATGAGGAAGATAAGAAAACATGAAAACAAAAAAATAAATGTTCAAAAAACAAAAACATAAAGCATACATACATACACATACAAATATATATACACACATATACACATGTATATTCACGTACAGAAAATATTAACAAACACACAAAATTTAGAATCTAATTAATACAGGAAAAAATGCTATTAATGAATGCACAAAAAAATGTAAAAAAAATGAATTTCCATCAACAAAAGCAGATAAAGGAGGAGGTCACACTATATTGTTCTTTTGTGGGCAATTCATGAGTGTACATCTTTCCGAAGAGAAATTAGTACAAGCAAGAATCAGATGCTTGGCATTTTGGATTGAGTCACTGGAGCAAGAACACTGATCAGTAGGCGACAAATTGAAGCGCTTTAGATATGCTTTAAAGTTTCCATGCCCAGTTAGAAACTGGGTAAGTTTAAAATTAGGGTGAAAGTGCTTAGCCTTTAAACAGCTCTGAATAGAAGGAAAAAATTCCTTGATGAGATGCGCATTATTTGAAATTTGAAACAAGTTATTCCACTCGGAGATAATCTTTTCTTTAAAAACTTTCTTATGATATGATTTTGGAATGCTCATAGGAACCAGATCACTTAATTTTGTCACTTATTTTGCAAGCCAGTCAGCACGTTCATTGCCATAGATTCCCGTATGACCTCGAACAAAAGAAAAGAAAACTTGTACTCCTCTGCTTCGAAGAAAATCGAGATTAATATGCGTTTTAACTATTAGTTTATTTTGGGAATAAATGTTATTTAAGGCACACAAAGATGATAGGGAATCGCTGCAAATTAAGAAATTCGATGAGAGGATTTCGTTATTGCAGATCCAAGAGACTGCTTGAGCTATGCAAAGTAATTCAGCTAGAAACACAATACACTCATCTCTTATTCTAAATTGGCGAGTTCCAATTTCAATAAAATCTTGGAAGATAACAAATGCTAGGCCAATCTTAGTGTCGATTTTGCTGCCATCTGTAAAGCAGACAACTGGAAAGTTGTTTTCAATATTTTTACGGTAATTAACCAAGTTAAGGGGAAATCGTTCAGAAGGATGAGGGAGCTCAGAAACTCTCAGGGAACCATATAGACACTTATTGGTACAGTTCTTCGTTTCAATCTTGAATTCATTATTTCTGATAATAAAGATGTCAATAGGTGGAAAACCCGAAATAGCAAACACAGCTTCGTAGGATACCGTTCGATACCCAGAAATAACTCGGAGAAGAATTCTTCGTTGAATTTTTCGCAAAAGACGACAATATATTTTCTTCAAGGCGGATCCCCAGATTTGTGAGCTGTAACAAATAAATGGAACAATGCCTTGTTTATAAATGAGGGATGATACATTAGACTTGATCCCAAAGCTATTTCTGGCAACTTTATTAAGCCCTAGCAGAATTTTTTCACATTTATTTGAAAGATGCAAAACATGTTTTTCCAACAGAATTTACTGTCAAGGACAACACCGAGATATTTTAGTTCTTTCACACAGTCAGAACTCAGTCTTTAACTAGGAAAAAACTACTTAAATTTGTTTTATTTACAAAAAAAAAACAATTTTACTAGAGGCTATTTAAACAAAAATTACACAATTTAAAAGTACAAAGGTATATAAAAATATAAACCAAATACTGATAAAAAATACAGGATAAGGAAAAATATTACATTTAAATTTATTTGCAAAAATAAGATGTGCTACACTTATATGCAAAAACGGACACTATGTTTACCCTCTTAATGGGAACTAACCCCAATTTATCTCCTTAAAACTAAAGCTTCCGCGATTTTAAAACTGGATGAAACAACATTGCATCACCCGCGAAACAATCAGAAAAGCCTTTATCGAGAATCATATGATTTTAAAAGTTTCAAGTTGACCACGGCTAAAAATAGACGAGGTCTTTGGAGTGAAAAAAAGCTGCTTTTGTGAACGTTATGTAAAACGTGCTTGTTGATGTTTTGCTTTGTGTGTTGCTACTTGTTTAAAACTTATAGGTGAGTTTTTTTTACGTAACTAAATAAATGTTGATTTAAAAGAGCAAAGTCTACTAATTCCTCAACGGGTGAGAATAATTAATTGACCTATTACGTAAAATGTCTTAGTTCGAGTACAAATTGTGACATATATAGACAGCATCAAAACACAATTACTTCTGAGGAAGAGATAAATTATAAGCAAATGCAATGTTGCACCATTTTTCAACAAAGATTATTCGTTTAGGAATAAGTGACGATTGCAAGTATTTTTAATCCCTCGTTCCCTGCTGATATTTTGCGTCACCTGTGTTATTTCCCTCGAAACTTTCCAGACAAGCTCGCCGGATTTGATTCTTGTTAAAACACGCTAAACATTCTTTAACTATATCGAGAGCATTTGGGGGAACTTGACTCCAGAAATGGTCCGTTGGATCGTTAAGGAAGAAAAACATTTTTTGAAGGAGCACCAGTTTAATTTAGACGCAATGAGGTGGCAACAGCAATTCGTCGTTTGAAATCTCTCACCGTTTTTAAAATGACTCCCGTGTGGTTCTTCAGCAGTTAGATGCTGGGTTGTGAAATGGAAATTTCGTTAGCTCTTGTCCTATCCGCGATTGTAGATACGTATAATGGGTATAACAGATACCTTTAAAGGCGGAAAATGCAAGATAAAAGTTAAGGAGCATAAAAATGCATTTTAATGGGAAAATTTTGTTTTAAAGAAAGAGTGGTGCAATGCAGATAAATTTAGCCGTTCTTGGCGGAAAAAAAAGTGTTGTAATTAATTAATTGCAACTCTAACACACACACATTGTCATTGAATGTACATCTTAACAAAAAATTCAAGTCATTTAAGACACTTTGTCCGCAAAACCTCAGACTTTCATCTTTTAACACTAGGACTCAGTCAGTGTCGATTGGACACCGGAGTCTGTTTATTTTGTCCTCCTTTCCTCATTTTTGTAGGAAATTTGAAATTTTTTTGTGACTTTTATTAGTAATTACACATAATTTCCATAGTGATTACACAGAAAAGGTTTTGTGGGTTCTAGGTTAATTAGGAGAGTTTTTTCAACGAAATAACCTAGAACGCGTCCGCTGGTGTCGTTTCGACACCAAGGCAATTTATCATTAGAAATAGCTGTCGTTCAGTAAAAGATAGATCATTAAGTAGATGCCATTAATAAAACAAAGATCAGGAGGTAATATCGCATATTTATTTAAGCTTGAATACAATGTTATGGGATTAACATCACAAATGTGTCAGTTATACTAAAATCGTTGTGTGTCTAAGTGTTTCGTTACGTAGCATTTGCTTACCTATTTATAAAAAATTCGTTCGATTTTCAAACCTTGCGCAGAGAAGAGACTATGAAACGATGACTCGTAAAAAAGGCCTGAGGCCTGATGAAATTGTTAATTTGTTGCGAGAGCTTTCTGAGAATGAATCGGCAGGGTCGTGCTCTAATTTAGATTCTAATGAAGACATAAGCTTGAGTGAAAGTGACTACGATTAATTTGAAGAAAGCATAGATGTAATTGATAATATTCCAGTAAATCCTGATATATGTGTCGCAAGGGATGACACAGAATGAATACCGCATAATAGTAAGATTCCTGGTAGATTTGCGACTCGAAATATGTTTTCGACAAAGGGTTTCGCGGAACATAAAGTTAATGTCAGTTTTTTTATGATATAAAGGGTCATAATATATGATAATTGCATGGAATAATGTTAAAAAACCTTAAAGCTAAACCCTACTGAACAGTAGTCCTGCCATCACTTAGTTGTTATAATTATTTTATACATTTTATATTGAGGTGTGTCGAAACGACACCGATGGGCATTTAAGGGAGACCGAAATTCCGGACGTTCTATCGTTAAATTGAATTCGGAACTTCAATATATATATGTGTGTGTGTGTGAGTGTGTTGTTACGATTTCATTGGAATTAGACATTGATGGGACGTTTTCAAATTTTAATTGTACATTTGTTTAATTTTAACAGGTAGAGAATAGCAGAAACTCGGACACACGCTAACATAAGACAATGCACAAAAAGCGTTCTTTTTACGTTCCGGAGATCTCAGCTTTTATTGCTTCCTTAAACAGAAACTTTGATAGTCATATCATTCTCGTTAGTGATTACCGTGATTGGTCAGAATTATTGGATGGTAATAATACTGGTCATCTTATTTTTAAATGTTTCGATATGACAGTTTTTAAAAAGGTTGTGGTTAAAAGTATACTTTCTGTTAGGCGAGTAAACTAAAAAAAATAATTATCAAGCGATGTCTTTTACGATTAAAAACCATACCAAATTAAATAAAATCCCCATATAGAAAATTTGAAAGGTGAAAAAAAAATTATTATATTTATATATATAGCCCATATAATGATGTGATGATACAATTCGACAGCGTTATAGGAGTTGACATGGCCACGAACACGTGCCGTGCTCACCGTTTGCTGGTGCCACTGAAGAGGGACTGATGCATGTTAAATCCCTCACAAAATCATAACTATATATATAAAGGAGAAAAGCGACTCACTCACTCACTCACTGACTGACTCACTGACTAATCATAATATCTCCGGAACTATTAAACCTATAAACTCGAAATTTGGTAGGTAGGTTCCCTTCATGGAGTAGACGTCAGCTAAGAACGGATTTTGCAAAGTTCGAACCCCAAGAGGCGTTACGGGGGTTTAAGGGGCGTTATAGATAATTATTTCCATTAATAAACTATTAAATGTACAATCGTGAAAAACTTGGTACACAGATTTCTTTCATAAAGTAGAGATTCCCTACATAATGATTTTTACAAAAATCGACCTCCAAGGGGCGTTGAGGGCGCTTAAGGGGCGTTATACATAATTATTTCCATTTTTAAACTATTAGACGTACAGTCTTGAAATTTGGTAAGCGGATTCCTTTCATAGAGTACAGATTCCCTACAGAATGGGTTTTGTGAAAAATCGACTCCCAAGTGGCGTTGTAGAGAATTAAGTGGCGTTATAGGCAATTAACTGCTTTTTTAAACTATTAGACGTAAAATATCGAAATTTAGTGAGTTGATTCCATTCATTGAGTAGAGGTCCGCTATAAGATGGGTTTTGTGAAAATCGTTTCCTAAGTGGCGTTGCGGGGGCTTAAGGGGCGTTATACATAATTATTTCCATTTTTAAACTATTAGACGTACAGTCTTGAAATTCGGTAAGCAGATTCCTTTCATAGAGTACAGATCCGCTGCAAAATGGGTTTTGTAAAAATCCACTCCCAAGTGGCGTTGTAGAGAATTAAGTGGCGTTATAGGCAATTAACTCCTTTTTTAAACTATTAGACGAAAAATATCGAAATTTAGTAAGCTGATTCCATTCATTAAGTAGCGATCCGCTATAAGATGTGTTTTGTGAAAATCGTTTCCTAAGTGGCGTTGCGGGGGCTTAAGGGGCGTTATACATAATTATTTCCATTTTTAAACTATTAGATGTACAGTCATAAAATTTGGTAAGCGAATTCCTTTCATGGTGTAGAGATCCGCTACAAAATAGTTTTGGGGGAAATTGATCCCCAAGGGTCACTGAGGGGGATTAAGGGGCGTAATAGATAAATATTTCCGCTTTTTAACTAACAGAACCACCTGCTTGCAAATTAGAAGGTATGTTCCGTTCATGGAATAAAGTTCCCTTTATAAAGATTTTTGCGAAAACGGACCACCAAAGGAGTGGGGTTGCGAGGGATTAAGGCGTGTTATAGAAAAATTTCGGTTTTTGAATTTAACTCATTTACTTGAAATTTGTTGAGCACTTTTCTTTAGTTGAATAGAGTTCCACTAAGAATGGATTTTACGGAAATCCATAAAAGACAAAATTCCCCATTGATAGACAAAATTCCCGTTTTGAACTGCTAAGACTACAATAATAAAATTTGGTTTGCATGCTTCTTTTGTTGAATTGGAATCTGCTAAGAGTGCTCTGAACGAGGTATTGATGATAAAAATTCCGTTTTTGCTCTGTTAGATTTAAACTTGAAATTTAGCACTCATGTTTATTTTTTGGAGTAGAGATCCACTGAAAGTTGCTTTGGTGGAAATCCACATGATTATTAGATTAAGTGAGCGAAAAAAATCTTTCTACTTCTATTTTAGATATGAATAGAAATTAGATATTATAATTTATATTCTTTTTATATCAAGGGGCGAGAGTGTAACAGCTATAAATATATTTTTCAATACAATCGAATTCTTAATGCTAGATATCAATAATTAATATATATGTAAACAGTATACATATATACAACATCGTGAAATACCCAGTGAAGCGGGTGGGTAACGGCTAGTTAGTTTATAAATTAAGTAAACCATGAAGAAAATCCGTAGGTAACTCGCCAAATTCTTTCATACATAGGTTGCCAAATTCACTTGGAGATAGTTTCAAATAAATCGCTACCTTTAATATCATTTTCTTTCTGTTACAACGTTTACTAGATTTTGCTACCATTTTACTACAATAACAAAAGCATAGAAATTATCAGTAAACGAAGATGATTGATATTCAATTTTTTTTGACCAAACAGCAACAGTATAGGGCGCGTGGTAGCTGAATTGTACCGCTAAACGGACTCGGAATATCATGAGTTCGAGCCTAGCACCGCTGAAGACCCACCGTGCAGAAAAGAGCGATGCACTTTGTCGAGAATTAAACGTCCTTCCGTTGGTGTGGTGTGGAAGTTAGGAGAAGGGTTGCCAGTTCAGGTTTCATCCTCATCATTTGGCCATGATTTCAAATAATGAGGTCCGTCGCCAAAAGCCCTCGATTCGCTGAAACAATCGACGTTGATATTTCCTCCCTCCCTCACTCAAAGCATATGAATAAAAGCGGTCGAAAAGGGCTGGTGGAGATGTTAAGTCGTTGGTTATCAGCACATTGCTGGTGTTCATTTGATGAATTAGCTGTAGAGATCTAGGATTACGATTTATTTGCTAGGGATCAACGAATGTATCTTCTGCGTCATAATGTCAATGGTAGATGTATTTTAGATAAGAAGTAATTGCAGATTAATAATATCGCTTATGTTTGTGATGACAACGAATCGGAAGAGCAGTCGTCAATCCATAGCTCAGAAATTTTTTTATAAATATCCTCTAATTGAAAATGGTTGAAATATCTAACTGAAAATCTATAGTAATATCATACAGAAAAATGATTAAAAATTTAAAGTGATAAATATCCAATTAAAATCAAAAGCAATAAACTGACATTTAATCGATGAAACCGATAACAAACACTTTATTTCTTTCCAATATATTTAATGAGGAACAAAGATAAATTAATAAGTACACTATGATGGAAAAAATTAGCTATTTCAAAACTGTACGATTAGTAATACCAGTAACACATTTGGAAGGAAAAGGAAGTAAGATTACAGATTATAAGATGTATGAATATAAATATTTCCAATCATAATGTTTAAAAGTTCGATAGAATTTGTTCAAATTGTTCAGAAGTTAAAAACGACGTTAGAAAGCCCCATTATCGTTAAAATTTCATTTCCTTCTGTTGTTTGTAATCCTTTTATATATCACAAAACTATAGATTTTTTTAAAAAAAAAATATGCACAAATTGTGAAAGAGGGTGCTCCAATAAATTACATACATTCTTTCACATTATATCGATGCTCTAGATCCCAAACAGTGACTCCTTTTTACCATTTTGTTACATCAAATTTACGATCCATAATTCAGCCATAAAAAATATGCGACTTAATAATAATTTTACACTGAATATGAAGTTTAAAAGTTCATAATGAGCTTCAAAATGTTTCATTGTAAGTGATGCGAATATTATTTGCATAATTTGTTTTAAAATTCAAGAATCTTTCTCCACATCATTCAATATTCATTTCGTCCAGTGAGCCTCAAGTACTCCTCTCTCTCTCACACACATATAAAGGATGTTCAAACGAAAGTGATTCGAGGTGTGTATCCTTGAGACGCGTAGGGACAGCAATGTAAAAAATACATGGATAGAAACAACAATATTTAATGAGGGAAATGCGTACAAAGTTTGTTAAAAGACATTCCTCATGGCGTTTAGACGGGCGTCCCATTGCTTAGGAAGTTCACGAATTCCGTCCGAGAAGAGCGATAGGTGTTGATCATGGAACCAGTTCAGAGCTCCAGTACTAGGGATCCTTGCATGTCGAAAAGTGCCATCAACAACACTGTAGCGGGATCTGAATAAAACTGGTACTTAAACATCACGCGAAGACGATGGCTTTGGCGAGATCGATAAAGTACTCGCGATCAAAACGGAAGGTGCCCGGTTCGAATCTTTCTACAACACCTTCCCGGCTGAGCTTTAAACTTTTTCAGCTTAGTTGAGTCCGGATGTTTCCATTGCATGCTGATGGACTTCCCTTCCAGTTGGAAGTGATGACCCTAGGTTTTATCCCCTTTCACTATGTGCTGCAGAAAGTCGTCACCGTTATTCCCGTGGTGCAATAAATGCTGTTCAGAAACCGGCCTCTGGTGAATCGTTAGACTTGATGCACGTATCTGAGATATAAATTTCCATGCCATTGAATGTATGAATTTTGTTCCTCTTTTCGTCAGGATACCTTGTACTCTCACGATTTTCTGAATGACTTCTTAAAGTTATATAAGAAACAGTAGTGTGTGTTATATTTTGCGTTTTATATCAAGAGGGTGCGATTTTAAAGTACATGGAAAATTCAGCGAAATATTCAAAAGATTTATAAGTTCAGAAACCTTTTGAAACGTTAAAAATGCGTGTTAAAAATATGAATAATCACAAAGCATTTCAAGTAGGCCAGATGTCCCAAATTTTTAATCTCACGTTCTATTCATCTTACAGATTTGTTGATATAACTTATTACAAGTCGAAATATATTTAGATGATTTTTTTATTCATATTGCTAGTTTTGTAGTAAAAGAGTTTTGCTTTGCGATTTTGATCTTAACTTCAATTTCCAGTGTGCTTGTCCTTCTGGAGCAACAGGAGGAATATTGGCGACTGATCTCACAATTTTGAACCACGTCTATATGACTTACACGACACCTGAGCTGACACAACAATCTTTTGACTTCCACATCTTACCAACGTGAGTGACCTCGAAACACGACAGATTTAACGTGCATCGGCTCTTCTACATTGCAGGTCTCTGGTGGAACCATGACTCGAACTCACGACTCATCATGAGTAATATCAGCTACGAGTTCGCTACTATCACTACTCAGTCATTGTGACCACAAGTAATGAATAAAATTACTAGATCATAAATATGGAAGCATTAGACAGGAAAGGAAAATATGAGGTCTGAAGCAAAAGTCAGGGGCAACTGTTTTTTTTCCTTCAAGATACCAGTCCGGTTGGAAAATGTGACAGACGAAAGGACAAGGTGTTAACGACATGAGTGGACAATGAATAGCACTGAAATATCGCAACGCACTCATTTATTGCGGTAGTATACAGGGCAATATGGTCTTCACGGTGCAAAAGAGAGAATGACAACACAGTACACAATACATCCACCATACTAATTTACGGTATGGTAAGGCATTATTTCCAAGGACTTCCACTAATTCACTGTGATATTCCATCGCAATTTCCCCTCGGAGAACGGCTATTTTGATGTAAGAACGCTGCTCAACACGGGTTACTTCCAACACACGACACTCATCAACTGACTAATTTCCCAGCCCTCGCTGCGCTACAACCAGCTATCACAGAGCTATCTGTTCCTTTGTATACACACATTGGCTGCAGAACTTTCACACGACACATATACGTTTGTGATCAATTCACATATATACAAGAAAAAAAATAGTTGCCATGACTTATGCCTCAACCCTCGTATGTGCTGTTGATATTAATGCCACCTGATTGGCCCACGAAATTCATCATGGTTAAAGGCTAAGTTGTACATCAGTAATGAGCCGTAGCTTTGAGCAACATCAGGTGACAGTGCAATTTGGCTTGATCTATCCCAATATTGATGGTGAACACCTTGGGGTTGGTCAGGAGTCTCCCCTTTTCCTTCCCCTTCCATCAACCTCAATAAAGGACATGCGGCTAGATGGCTATTTAGAGTATCCATATGCCGCAAAGGTACTATACAATTGCAAACATCCATACCTTCACCAGGTCTCTAACCCAAGCCCTAAGGCAAGGCAGTCAGCGTCAATGACCACTATACTGGATGGGTGGCAGGAAAAGTTATAAATTTAATTACAAATCAAATTTAGTCTCATATTTTAAAGTTCAAATCACACTGTACGATGCAATACAATTTCTTCAATGGACTTAAATACTTTGCCTTTTTTGACAGTGTAATATTTGAAGAAATTATTTAATCAATTTAAACTTCTACAGTATCTCGGGGACTGTCTGCATTAAAAATATTAAAGTGGGAATTTAAATTTTCTTTCTGCAGCGAAGAATTCCTCGAAGTTAAGAGTGGATTTCGTTTTTATTATGATGTTGAAAATCAGATTACCATTCGTTATGATCCTGTCTTTTCGAATTTGGAAAGTAACATTCTGAAAGTGAATGAAACAGGATAAGAGATAAAGTAAAACAATAAATATAAAATGGAAGTCTAATATTTTCCAGGAATCACAAATTAAATGTCTCGAATTGTGAATCTATTTTTCAGAGAAAAGTTCAGATTCAGTTGCTGAATTCTTCTAATCGCTATTTATGTATTATTTGCATTTTTTAAATTTTTTTCAGAAAAGCTTTAACTTAAATCTTAAGAAATAGTTAAGTCAGTTACATGTGATTATATATAGTACCTAAATTGAGAAAATGAAAATTAAATTTAAATTACAATTATATTTTGAAATATGTATTGATTTCTAACAAGAGCTCTTACTAATAGTATTGTGAGGCAGATTAAAAAAAAAATAGAATTTCGCTTTCTCTGTCTCCCTTTCTCTCAAGGCGAAATTATTATTTCGCCTTGAAGAGGTTAAAATAATTTGGTATTCAATATTTGCACATGTAACGTGTTAATACTTATATGAGGTATATTCAAAAAGTCTCCTATATTTGTCTGGCAAAATTTCATACAAGCTGCTCAATTGGGCCATCATGTTCTGCATAATCTCTTCTCTAGATTCAGATCGTATTTCTTGAAATGTAACTTTTAGTTTCGAAAGTAACCCAGAATCATTTGGAGCAAAATCAAGGGAGTCTGGAATGAAAAAATCCAGAATCTGATGAGAAGAAGGGCCGGTGCTTGTTAGAAGCTTCAGTTTGAATTTTGTGGACACTAACTTCATCCCTAAATCCTTGGTTAAAACTGGGTGGGCTACTTTTGTTTACGGTTAAATTCCCAAAAGGACAAGTTGGTTGTTATAAAGGCTTCGGTTGTGCTTGATCCTTCTGAGTAAATAAATTTTAAAAATTTTCTGCAGTAAATCTTTTCTTGGACTTTCCTGGAGGTTTTTTTTTACATAATCAACTAAAGGACTTCTAGATTTTTCTAGATGCATTTCAATTTAAAGCCAAATTTGGTGACTTTGCGATTACATTTCTTTCATCTCTGACACTTCATTTCATTCACAGTTGTCGTAAGAATTAAGGGCTAAAATGTCATTTCGGAAGAAAGGAAACTAAACTTGGAAAGTTTTGTAACACTATTTTCAGATCGAAAAAAATATCCACCATTAAAATTAGTTCGATTGATTGTAACAAAAAGTTTCATTAATCATGCAGCATTCTCAAAATTTTGAAATATTTTATAACTGGCCATTAAAAATGTTACACCAAGAAGGCTTCTTTAGATGTGAAATTTAAACGAAAGGAAGAAGGTGCTGTGATATGCAAATGATTTGCTTTTCAGCGCAGGCGCTGGTAATGCCACCTGCAATGTGCTTGCAGTTTCTTTTTCATTCACAAATTGTATTTAAACGTTGTTGTTTTGTAAAAAGTTGTTGTGATACCTCGTGTAAGAAGTAGAAATACGTACCAGTACGTTTCTGACGTTATCGAATTGTAATGTACCGGGATTGTGATTTATCGTATCGCAGTATTGCTGTTCGCGTCGGTCGAGATCCACTGACCATTAGCAGAATATGGAACCGATGAGTTCAGGACGGTGATACTTGCTGGATCTCAACGACCCTCTATCACTAGCAGCGGAGACACGTTACCTGCATAGTCTTAAGGGATCGTCACGAGCCCTGCGTCAAGAACTGGGGCCGTCTGTAAGACAGGACATATCTGCGCGAACAGTTCGACGGCGTTTTTAGCAGCAGGGAATCTCAGCTCGGAGACCCTGCCTGCGGCTACCCATGATGCTTTGCCACAGACAGGATTGTCTTCAATTATGCGATCAACGACAAACTGGGGTTCACGAATGGCTTTTTTTTCAGATGAATCCAGGATCTGATTTACAGCATCAGGATGGTCGCATTCCTGTTTGGCGAGATTGTGGTGAATTTACATTGACAACGTGCATTCGTCATCGTCCTACTGGCTCATCGCCTGGCATGATGGTGCCATTGAATACACGTCTCGGTCCCCTCTTGCTCTTTTGACGGAACTTTGAACAATGCCTGTTATATTTATAGTGTATTACGACCCATGTCTCTACCCTTTATTCGAGTCCTTTGAATCCCTACGTTTAAGAAGGATAATGAATGACCGCATGTTGCCGGTATTGTACGGACCTTCCTTGATTCGGAAAATATGTGACTGTTGCTCTAGCCTGCACATTCACCAGATCTTTCACCAATAGAAAACTTCTGTTCTATGGTTGCTGAGCGCATAGCCACCATACGGCAGTCACTACGGTTGGTGAACTGTGGCATCGTGTTAAAACTGCATGGACATCCGTACCTGTATATGCCATGTTTGATCCAATGTCCAGGCGTATAAGTGCTGTTATTACTGCCGGAGGTGGTTGTTCTGTGTACTGATTTCTCAGGATCTATGCACCCAAATTTCTTTAAAATTTAATCACTTTTTTTCCAGTATAATATATTTGTCCAATAAATGTCATTTTATTATCTGCATCACTTCCTGGTGTAGCAATTTTAATGGCCAGTAGTGTATGTAAATTTTTTCTTAAGAATAAATATATATTTAGCTATTTAAAACAGAAGATGAAGTACACAGGGTGTATCAGTACAGCGGTTACTAACTGTCAGGACAGATAGAGTACACGTAGACCATGGAATATGACATAGGAAAGCATGGCCGGGAACGCTTTTCTGAAGCGATAGTGATGACAAAAAGATAAGAACTAAACACGAATAAGTGAAGACATGTTACAGCAAAAGAATTAAGAATAAAACACCAAAAGGACAATACGTGTTCATGTAGAGGTGATAAAGGCGCACGTTGTTAGTGTGGAGGATCAGCTTGACGGTTATATAGAAAATCCTATCATGACTGCCAACAGCCCACATACTAGTACCAGGATTGTTCTGTATCAGATTCAGCTGTCTCCTCGTTGTTTGGTGTTTTTACTCTTCGCTCACGTTCCTGTATATCAACGATGAGAACGGATCTGCTGTCGGACTATCTCTGGTGCAAGTGTGCAAAGGCTGGGAACTTGCCTCTTAAGTTAACATTGGGGGGCGTATATCAGCTGAGTGGATTGTCCATTACATTCAGAGGTCTCATACGCCAGATGCAAATCAGCAAGCTCAACGTTCGTGTAAAGTTCCATCCTACTATCTCTTTCCATCCTACTTCGCTTTACAACGAACGCAACAGCAAATACCGCGTAGGCACATGCACCATTACCTGATGCTTCAGCTTACATTGCGCTATATATCGCGTACACCAGTGTTTCTCAAACTGTGGGGCGCGCCCCCCTGGGGGGCGCGATAAACGTACAAGGGGGGCGCGAGCATATCGAAAATAAAAGATTAAAAACATTTATTTACTGGAATGAAGTAAAGCAAAATACTTTCTGACATAATAAAAAATGCACATTTGCACAGATATAATTTATATATCTGCGATATTACGTCATAAAAAAATTAAAGCTTCTACTTCTATTACGGTTTCTTTTCAAACCAAAATGAGAAAAAACAAAACTCAGACCCATAATCGAAAAAAAAATTTTAGGAAGATAAAAAAATTTCATCACTGTAGTATTATTGTCATCAGCTGTAGGCAGCAGAATGTAGTTCCTGCGGTTTGACCGTCGAACTTACTTGTACGGTTAGTTAGTCCTGGCTCTTATGTATTTGTTTTTTTCATTTTGGGAAGTTGCAAATAAACTATTTCTGCTGCGATTTTTTCCTTGTAAAATATTTTTATGATTTTTGGAAAAGCACAGAGAGCTCTTTGAAGGATTACTTGGCCAAGATTTATTTCTATGAGTTATTCCCAAACATATAAAAAGCATAATGAAAAACGTTTTACATAATTTTTTTTGAACATCCATATTGTAATAAATACACTTTTATTCCGGAGCTGTCACGACGAGCACAGAGTGCACGAAATCGGTAATTCTGGCAAAACTGTTTAATTGTTACCAATGGCTCTGACACTATCCTCCTGTTTGACAGTCTTAACGTGTGAACTAAAATATATTTGCCACATATCTCCCTCTTTTTTGGGAGTGACAAACGTTTTTTTAAAATCTTTAGGTACTTGTTTTGACTGAGTTCCCGGTGTGATAACTTTTTTTCCGAAATATTTTTTCTGTGTTCTTGAAAGTAGGGGGGTGAGTATATTTTCTCTTAATTAAATTATTCACTGGAATTACGATTTTTATTGTGTACTATAAAAATAATTATAAAAAAAAAAAAAAAAAAAGATTGGGGTGGCTCAATAACCCCACTCGATCATTAGTATCAAGTGCGTGCCTGCTCCAGGTTTAAAACATGTTAAGAGAGAGACTTTAAATATTGAAAATAATACAATTATTTCTCATCCGAATTTTATATCATTGTTCATTATTCAACATCAACTCTAAATGCTAATTCTGTGAGGATTAAAATTACAGTTCGCTTAAAACTAATTATAATTTGAGCAATGATTTAAAAAATCATTTTACATTTTTGTAAACATTGTTGCGCACTTGGCTTTACTCTCCTTAAAAATTCAGCGATTATATCAATATTGTTTTGTTTTCTTATAAATGAACTCGTGCAAATAGCCTGTACTTCAGCCGGTATACTTTTAATGTATCAGTGCTGCACAGAGTATTTTATAACTAATTAATTAATGCTAAATTAAGAACAAGTTTAATAAGTATTAGCGACTTCCATGGGCTTGTCTTACAGAGCAAATTTTTCAAAGGAATGCTTATGATTAGAAATTGACCCACTGAGTTCTTTCTAAAAAAAGCTGATATCTATATTTTGTCTTTTAAGCAGCCACTGCATTTTGCAATATGTTCCAATTTAAAAATTAGAGAAAGGAAAAATAACATAATAATTATCCTATTACTTAATATTTTTTTTTTTTTGCTTAAAAGCAACATATACAAAATTTAATACTTATGTCATGAATTTGTACGGTATATAAGTAAGATTATTGCTTTAGCGTAAAAAAATGCATTATTATTTCATTCAGTACATTATTAATGTATAAGGGGGGCGCGATAAAAATTGTGATTGATAAGGGGGGCGCCACTATTGAAAGTTTGAGAAGCACTGGCGTACACCAATCAAAGATTTACCAGAATTGCATTAAGAATAATAAACACGTTTTGTTTTCTTATTAATGTCCTGTATTTCTTATCTTTTGTGCTGTCACTACCGCGACACGAAAGCATTTTCGACCATGCATTTCTATGTGATTTCCTATCGTCTAAGTGTACTCTTGAAAATTTATAACCGCTGTACTGATACACCCTGTAGAACAAACGTAGGTGGATCAAATATAAAGAAGCCTTTTATAACAGCGACAGGTAATTTTTATATGACTTTCGACAACATAAATGGTGAGTAGTTTAAAGTTCGAACACTCGTAATATATTTTTCATATATTATTTTATTTAATCACTAGGAATTTGAATAAACGCTAAGTACCTATCTTAGTTACATGGAGAACAATTATTAAGTCTTGAACGAAAGAAAGTATCAAAACTATTGAAATTTGCCATTGAGTGAATATTAAGTTCGGTATTGACCACTTATCAAGTTTGCAAATGACGCAAGGTGTTTAAAAATCCCTGTGATAAATTTGAAATTTTGGTACATAATCTTACACCGAGAACCAGATTATCTTAATTAAAATGTTAACAAATTTGTGAACTTTGTCTTGATCATCGATGGATAACAAGTAATGAATTATAAACAAATGAGCTTTTTATTATTTGGAATAAGTTTCTATTTTGGACGTACATGGCATTGTGAATGCTTTGAAATTTGAATACGAATAAGAAGATAGAAGAAAAGAAAAAGTAAATATATATATATGAGTTTGTAAAAGAGTAAACAAGTGTGGTATATACAAAAGGGGAGGAAATATAAACGGGAGTTTTTCATCGCGGCTGATGACTTGACATTTGAATTACTTTAAAATTGAAGGAAATGCATTTTGACATGAAGCGATATAGTAGTTGTTTACTCACAAAAAGATGATACTATTCCCCTAAAAACAAAAATTCAGTTATTGGCAAGAAAAGTTCTCGCTACTATTTTCAAGGACTCACATTGTATTGTGTATGTTTGTTTGCTTCATGACATACCTGGAGTTAAGGCTACATGCTGCTGTTGTTGTAACTCTAGTTCAGCGGCGCTGCAGTCACTTGTTTTTAAGTGTTAGTATTCCTGTTTGTCTTGTAAATAAACGCTTGTCCCTCAACTGAATGGTAGCGTTTTTTTTCCTAGCGTCGCCTTATCCTTCTGACAGGCAAGAGAAATTTATTCTAATTTAATGCTCGAATCCGAATTGAGTTTCTGAATTACGAATTTGAACTTTATTTTGAACTTTATTTTGAACTTGAATTTGAACATTATTTTGGTGCCGAAACCCGGGACCAGCCTTTAGATAAATTATTACGAACTGTTAGTGTAGTTGAAATCTAGCGAACAGTATTTGAGAAGAACAATTAGAAGCGAACAACACAATTTTCAAGTTTAAAGCTCCCTCAGGTGTAAACCCCACAATTTGACAGAAATATTTTAAAATTTAGTGATTTCTTTGCCCAATTCGAAGCAGCAATTCACAATAAATGAAATTTAAGTGACGTTGAGAAATTTAATTATTTAAAATCGTACTTAACTCATGAAACTGAAATAGCAATTAGAGGTTTAACTTTAAGTGCAAATAACTATACAATCGCATTAAACATAATTAAAGAGCAATTTGGCAGAAAAGATTTAATTATCGACTCACATATGTCCAAATTATTGCATTCAAATCCTGTGTGAAAATCATTTGATATTTTGAGTTTGCAAAAACTGTATTCAGAATGTGAAATCCATATTCGGGGGTTACAGAATAATGAGGTAAGCCCGGACACTTATAGTTCTTTACTGTATCCAATCATTTTAAAATCTATTCCTCGAGATTTATCATTAGAGTTTACGCGAAAATCATAGGTCAAACGGAGAATATGATTTCTGATTTATTAGACTTCTTAAAAATAGCAATTCAATGTCGCGAAAAAATGAGCATTTAACTAAAGAATTTAATTCCTATGAATCCAATCCCCGAAAGGAAAATAGGAATTATTATAACGAAAAACAGAATCATAAACACAATAAATTTAATAAATATAACGTAGATTCAGCGTATGGAAAAAATAAAAATACTTATAATGTCCCGACGACCTCCGCGTTTGTTGTCAATGTAAATAATTGCGTATTTTGCTTAGGAACTGATAATAAAAATGACCATAGTTCCGATTCTTGTCCGAAATCAATCGAGGAAAGGAAATTATCTCTTAGAAAAAACGGCATTTGTTATCTATGTCTCACGCGAGGCCCTATATTTGGGGCTTGTATGAAGGCTAGAGTTTGCGTTAATTGTAAGGGTTGTCACTCCGAGATGATATGCGATACTTCTTTCAACCCCGCAAACATCCCCGCTGACCCTGGGTCCCCCTTTCAGAGCGCATGTGTTAGTGGTCCCTCTCCGCAATGTGACACCACCACGAAAACTATTTCATGCTGTAATGTAACTCCTGATGTAATACTTCTTAAAACATGTAGGGCTTTGTTGGTAAACGAATCGGAGAAAAGATAAATATCTTGTTAGATAACGCTTCGCAGAGATGTTTTTTTAAAAAAACAGTAGCCTCTGAAATGAAACTCCCCGTGAAATGCGAAGAAAATTTATTGGTGTACACATTCGGTTCGAGAACACCCATTCAAAAAAGGTACGAAGTTGTGGAAATTACACTCTGTAACCTTAATGACCCTCACTATTGAAGCTCTCTTGTCGGATGTCATTGCGGGAACTCCATTCAGGATGTCGGCGAATAAATTAAAGAAATCGCTTAACTGTAAAAATATCCTCGTGTCTAACGTAAACGAATCGAATGGAGATGAGATTTCATTGTTAATAGGGGCGCAATATTTTTGGCAGATTCATTCGGGTAAAAAGGAAAAATTAACAAAAACTTTGTTTGCGATAGATACCATTTTCGAGACAATAATCCAGGGTAGAATATCGCCTATGGATGTACATTATAAAGAAAACATTTCGGTATTTAAAATAGAATGTTGTTCCCAATTAACCAATTAAATGAAAATTTAACCCAATTTTGGAAATTAGAATCGATGGGAATTAGTGATACAGAAAATAATATGTTAGATAGCGATAACGAATATATTTCGAGTTTTGAGAATAATTTAAAATTTAGTAACGGAATGTATGAGACAAAATTATTTTGGGAAGATAAACCAAGTGATTTGAGAAATAGTTGGGCAATAGCGAAGCACAGATTCGATAATTTAAATCTAAAAATGAAAGACAATAATTGGCTTTATAATGAATACATAAATATTGCTAAAGGTCAAATTAAAGAAAATATTGTTGAAGAATGTTCATCATATTTCGAAACTAATTCTTATTATATGCCTCATTCGGCCGTGGCTCGAAAAGATAAAGAAACGATGAAAGTTCGAATGGTTTTGGATATGTCTTCGAAAAAGGTAGAGACTGTAAATCTTTGAATGAGTGCCTTTATGCGAGTCCACCTTTGAATCCCGAATAATGGATGTAATTTTGCGATTTCGCGAATATGAACATGCGTTTTGCAGTGATATTCAAGGGGCATTTTTAACGATTGGAATAGCCGAGGAAGATTGCGACTATTTAAGATTTTTTTGGAGATGCCAAATCTTACAAAATAATGAGAATGAATCGTGTACCGTTTGGGGTGGCCTTGAGACCTTTTGTACTTGCTGCGACGATTAAATTCCATATACGAAAATATTATAGAGAAACTTATGAAATGCTGAATACTTCCTTATATGTTCACAACCTGTTCGCCGGTTCATCCGAATCCTTTAGTAAAGCTTTCGATCTCTCAAAAAACGCGATTGAAATTCTTAAAGATGCTAATATGAATTTAAGAAAATTTAAAACTAATTCGAAGGAATTAAGAAAATTATGGAATGAAAACGGTATAGATGATGTAGGTCAGGGGTGGCGAACCTTTTTGGGTCAACGTGCCATTTTTTCTAAAAAAAAAAAAACGTTTAATGAGTTATAGGCGTGTCATCAAATAATTTTGACTTGTGATTATTGAAGAACTAATAAAACTAAATACGAACAAATCAAAATTCTTTATTTAATACGAAAAAATACATTTTGCACTGTATAGTAGTAAATGTTTTAGTTATACTTGTAATTTAAATTAAAATAACATTAGTGTGATTTCTGCTGTTGTAGATTAGATGACAAATAATTTATATCAGGATTATAAGATGTTACGTTTAGTAGAATGCATGCTGAATTAAAGTCGTCTGTTAAACGGTTTCTAAGCGAGTCTTTGATGTTATTTATCTCTGAAAATAATGACTCGCAGGCATAGGTAGATGAAAATATGGTTAAAATAGCATACGCCAACTTCTTCAAACAGTTAAATGCGTCTGGAATCGAATTCCATGTTTCCAAAATTTCGTTACTGGTATTTTAACTTATATTGCTTGTCAATCTTTCTTCTTCAATCAATTCCAACTTTTTCCTTGTTTCAATAAACTTTTGAATCCATATTGAACTAGACTGGAAATCAATCAGTTGCACTTCAAGTTCTTCAATTTCCAACCAATCGAATTGAGACAAGTTCAGTTTATCAAACGAAATCACATCAGGGTACATAATAAATTTGAACGTTTCCGATAATTCCTTGAACTGAGAAAAATCTCGCTGAAAATTCTTTTATTATACAGAATCCATTATGGTAATAAAGTCATCAATAACTTTTTCTTCATTTCGTTTCTCTTGGGCATCTCAATCTTTCATATCTTTTTTCAAGTTTGGGAAGTACTTGTAGTTTTTTGTAATAATATCGTTTCTGAAATCATATAGTTTAGCTTCAAAAGCACAAATGAGATCCATCATGACGATAACTGTTTTATTCGGGCCTTGAAGCTTTATGTTCAATTCATTGAAATGTTGGCATATGTCTATAAAAAACATCAATTTTAAAAGCCACATAATATCCATCAACTGTAGGTATTGTTCAATTTTGCTCTCATTTTGTAGAAACAGTCTGATTTCTTCCAAGCAATCAACAAATCTTTGAAATACGTTCCCGCGGCTCAAACAGCGAACATTGTTATACATTATTAAGCCATTATACACCGAATTGACTTCATCCAACAAAGCATCAAACTTTCGTTTATTTAAAGCCTGCGACGATATGAGGTTGACTACTTTTGTGACTAAAGTTATTACATTATCAAGAGATGTTAAACCACTCTTTGCACATAAGGCTTTTTGGTGAATAATGCAGTGGCATTCAAGAATCGAATATCCTACGTCTGCTTTAAATAAAGAAATGAAACCATTTTTTTTGCCTACCATATTTGGAGCACCCTCAGTGGTTACTGAAACAATTTTTTTCAAATCAATTTCTTTCTCAGCAAGCGAATTTCTTACTGCCGTACAAATATCTGTGCCCTTTGTAGTTGTTAACAACGATGTTATCACAATTAATTCTTCCTTAATGATATTTCCTACACAATATCGAGCAAAGACAGCTAAACGTGCCGATTTAGTAATGTCAATATTTTCGTCAAGACATAGCGATATAAAAGGAGCTGAGTTAATGTCATTTTTTTTGTTGTTGATCTGTAACATTTTCTGCCAATTTCAAGATTCTGTCATTCATTGTGGTTCTAGATAGAGGAACATCTTTGATGCGCTGAATTATCTTATCTTTATTATCAAAATCATCAAAAAGTGAGGGCGCACATGCCAACCAAGCTTCCTTCAAAAACTCTCCCTCTTGAAAAGGTTTACCGTGCCGAGCAATGGCATTTGCAGCCGAGTAACTTGCCGCACTTGTGTGTGACAATTTTTGCTTACATATTTAAACATAGACGTCAACTGTTTATTTCTGTCTTTTATTGCACTTGCAATTAATTCTTTTTGCTCTGGTTCGCTTTTTTCACAAAAGTATTTGTGATTTGTTTCAAAATGCCGTTTTACAGACGATTTTCTGCATACCACTGTTCCAGAACATAAAACACACACCGCTTTGTCGCCTTTATTGATCATGCCATATTTCTCAGCCCACCAAGTTTGAAATTCTCTGCTACACTTACTATCTTACACTTTTTGTTTTGTTGTTGAACTAGCCATGTTAAATAGCAGTTAAAAATCGTAAATTTAACACAAAACTTTAAATGTACAGTTGTGTCGATGAAATTGACTATTCTGTGCTCTCGCTTGATTCCTCCCCCCGCCGCCGCCAAAAAACTCCTTTTTACTGACTGCGCACGACTGCGGGCTCATGATTTATTTGTTTTTAGGAAATTGAGTGCTTGTACGAGATTTCTGTAGTGTGTGCTCTTTCGCTTTTGTCTCAGGTCATTAAAATTTTTAAAAATAAAGCAGTGAGAGTTATTTTACCAATTAGACTTACAAGACAAGAATTAGACTTTACGCAAGACATAACAAACGAGTCTGCTCCCCGACTTGTCGGCGTCGCGACGGATCACTCGCGTTTGTTCATAATACTTCATAGTAAACTTAATTATTTTAAGCTAAAATGCAAATCGTTTTTGATCGATGGCGTGCCCAAAATATTCTGTCGCGTGCCATTGGTTCGCCATCCCTGATGTAGGTGAATCGTGTGAGCGTTCTTTAAAGGTTTTAGGAATTATTTGGAATTAAATAATAATACATTTAAATTAGATGCACAACCATCGCTTGAGTTAATTAAAAATTTAAAGAATTCGAAACACTGTGTTCTAAAAACAGCAGCAAAAATCTTTGATCCGATTGGTTTTATTTCCCCATTTGTGTTAATAATAAAATGCTTAATGCAAGAAATTTGGGAATACGTTCTCGGCTGGGATGAGCAATTGCCCACCGAGTTAAAGAACAAATGGGAGACTTGGTGTTCTTAAGTCTGTCTTCTAAACGACTTAACATTGGAAATAAAATATTTCCCATCCTTTAGATAAAGGAAAGGATTTCCAATTGCACATATTTTGTGATGCAAGTCCCAGAGCATTTCGAGTAGTGGCATATTTTCGTCATGTCACTGCGAATGACGATATTTACACGAGTTTTATAACAGCTAAAAGCAGAGTTTCTCTTCTCAAAATGTTAACCCTCCCACGATTGGAACTTTTGGGAGCAGCTTTAGCCTCGAGAATTTTGAAATATTTAACATCAAAATTTAAATTCCCTATTTCGAAATTTTACCTTTGGAGTGATTCTTCTATTGCTCTCCATTGGATTAAGGGAACTGCTTCAATTTACAAGCAGTTTGTTTGGAATGATGTATTAGAAATCCAATCAAATTCCGATCCGTCTGATTGGAATCATTACAGTGGGAGAGAAAATCCAGCAGATTATGTTTCTCGTGGAGCGAATCTTGAGACAATTATTAACATCCAATTTTGGATGTATGGTCCTCAGTGGCTTCGCACGACGGAAAACAACTGGCCAAAAAACTTGAATTGTGACTTTTCTTCAACCGACCCATGTGAATCCAAAGAACAAGTGTTTACGTTCGCATGAGAATTAAACACAGTCTCAATAATTAATTTAAGCAATTTTAGCAGCCTGCAGAAATTATTGCGAGTTACTAGTTGGGTGCTTCGTTTTGTGCATAACATTCGCAATAGATTCACTAAACGATCTGACGACTTAACCACAGTGCCGAAAATTTTGGATTCAATTAGTACAGAGAGATGCTTTCGCCGAAGATGTTAATTGTTTACGTGCAAGCAAACTACTACTCAAAACTTCAATAATTTTAGAATTTAATCCTTTCCTTGATACAGATGAACTGATACGTGTCGGTGGAAGACTGCAAAAATCTAAATTTTCTTATTTACAAAAACACCCTATCATTTTACCGGCCAAGCATTACTTCGTAAATTTAATGGTGCGAGACACTCACGAAAAAGATTTTCACGGTGGTGTTAGTGAAACTCTACTAGAAATTAGAGAGCGATTCTGGCTCATTAAGGAGAGACAGACTGTGAAAAACATCTTAAAGAAATGTTTGCTATGCAAAAGTTTTAGTTCGACTTCAGGTGTTCCAAGTCACCGCTCCGTTACCAGCTCTTCGTGTAGAGCAGTCAGCTCCATTTTCTGTAGTTGGAATAGATTTTGGAGGCCCCCTCTACACAAAAGACGAGAATAAACATTACATTGTTTTATTTACGTGTGCTGTTACGAGAGCTCTTCCCTTAGAGCTAGTAAACAACCTTACAACTGAAACGTTTCTAATAGCTCTTCGACGTTTTATTAGTCGTCGTGGGCTGTATTCAAAAATTTTGACAAACAACGCAAAAACTTTTAAAAGATCCGACCTTGAACTGAAAAACTTGCGGAAAGTTATCAGCGATCCTTCAGTGAAAGCGTTCTATGCTTCCCATAAAATCTACTGGCAGTTTATCATGGAACGAGCACCCTGGTGGGGCGGCTTTTACGGAAGTCTCATTCGAAAAGTAAAGCTTGCTTTACGAAAAACTGTGGGAACAACTTTATTTCGCGATGAGTTGGAGACTCTTTTAATTGAAATTGAAGGAGTGCTCAACTCTCGCCCTCTTACATATATTTTTAGTGAATTTAATGAACCTGAACCTCTTACTCCATTTTATATGATTTTAGGACGTAGAGTGAGGCTTAATTTTGATTCTAACTTATCCAACAAGAAAGTTCTAATTAAAAAGGTTTAATTATCGCGAAAGATTACTTAATATGTTTTGGACAAAATGGTCAAAAGAATATATTTTCATGCTTAAATCTGCTCATTGTGTTAAACTTACAGGCGAAATTAAAGAGTTTAAAATTGATGATGTTGTACTAATTAATGATGAAAAATTTCTTAGACATTTTTGGAAACTAGGTAAAGTTGTTGATGTTTTTCCTAGCAGGGATTGTAAAATACGTTCTTGTAAGATAAAAACACAAAATTCAATTATTTAAAAGACATGTACAATTGTTACATAACCTTGAACTTAATAAATGATTTCTTAGTTAAGTAGTTGTTTTAAATTTGTGTCTCGTGAATTTGTATGTGAATTACTTGTAATGTGTATTTAATATTTTTCTGTATATTTTGACATAGTAGGAGATTTTGAATGAACCCCCTGGTCATTCGGGGGTATGTTGTAACTCTAGTTCAGCGGTGCTGCAGTCGCTTGTTTTCCAGTGTATATGGTATTCCTGTTTGTCTTGTAAGTAAACGTTTGTCCCTCAACTGAGAGGTAGCGTTTTTCCTAGCGTCGCCTCATCCTTCTGACAGGTAAGAGAAATTTATTCTAATTTAATGCACGAATCCGAATTGAATTTTTGAATAACGAATTTGAACATTATTTTGAACTTGAATCTGAACCGCTGTGTACTTTTTGAGAAAGTCAAATAAATTCTTCTGATAACGGGCAATGCAATATTTGGTGGACAGAAATCAAACATCTTCCTTAAGATCGGATCATAGCATCTTCGAATTATCGTTTGCTTGGACCTCCCAAAGGAACCAAAGAAAAGTTCGCGAGAAAAAGATTTTCCTTAAATGAAAAAAAAAGAAGCTACGCGGTATTCGTACATGTGGAATATTTTTAATATGCAGGACATATTTTTTTTTTAAAAAAAATCTCCTGATTTACTGGGAATAATGCGTAGATCTTAAAAAGGCTGTACGAAAAATGAAATGGATCTTATATTACTTTGGTAAGTAATATTTCAGAAAAGATCTTCTAGAAGAGAGTCATAATATATTTCATCCTTCCTATATATTTCACTAAGTGAACTTCATAAAACATTGAATCATTGCCCGAATGTATATAATACACAATTGTACATAATTTCAGTAAAAATAAAAAGAATTTTTTAGAATAATAAAATAATATATATCCCCAAACGATGGAAAAGAGAATTTCTGATTTGGTAATAACTTTCACCCCCAAGTCCCGGTGGGGATTTCTCAAACTGAATTTCTTTAAACGTGTGTCAACACTCATTATTCAGCAAGACGATCTCTATGGAATATAACTCATGAACTTGCAGCGTTTTAGACAGCATTGTTGCATTTACACTAAGTTACTGCAACTGGATAAAGTTTCAATATTTCGTTCTTGTTTCTTAAGAATATGATTACATAAATTTATTGCTCCATACTTTAATAAATTCCTGCATATAATGTAGAGTTTGGCAAAATTTCAGAAGTTTATTTTCGGTTTGGCAGAATTCTAACCACAAATTCTGGCATAAGAATCCAGTTGTTGTTTTTAATACATAAAACCTCAACATGTGAGTAAGTGTTTATTAACTTTCGCACTAAAAGCAACACCAGGGTTATTGGTGACAGTCCTTGAAATTTTGAATCATTGTAAAGCTTACTGGAGTAGTTTGAGACACCGAAGAAGTCGATATTGTAATAAAAATAATTTATTTTTTCTTTTTATTGATTAATTTATGATTAGTTCCAGTTCAATAACCGTGGTAGCAATTTCAGTTAGTTTTATAATGTAAGATCATCAGATGTAGATTTATCTCTGGATAAGCTTGTTGATAAATTGCGGCTCTTTCCTAAAAACTGTTACTATCCTTTTCAAATCAACTTTTCCATTTCTTGGAAAGGCATTTCTAATTTGAAAGATAACTTAAAAACTTACGCCTAACGATTAATGACTAGCTACTCACGATTCACAATCCACGGTTAACTCTAACACACCGCTTTGCCAAGGCTTAAAAAGCATCTATATTAGCGTAAAATTGTCATATCTAAGGAGGGGTTTTTAAAATCCAACCACAATTAAAAAAATATTTTTCCCAAGAGGATTAGGTGAAGGACTACGGATAGAACGTGTCACAAAGTGATGTCTATGCAACTTGATCTGGCACCCCATTTTCGAAAACCAAGACACGACAGATTCAACGTGTCCCCTCTGTATGGTGGCGCCAGTTTGACAATGCTGGCCTCGAATTCGTGACTACGACCACTAGTTTACTGTGGCCACAAAATCTCAACACGAGACAAATGTTAAGAAAAAAGTACATCTCTCTTTCTCTACAAACCTTCCTTCGTTCCTCAGTGGCACGTCAGCCCACGTTGAACCTTAACCTTCTTAAGAAGCCTTTTCCAGGCCCCCCTTCTTCCTACTAGGGTTCTCCAGTTCCTAGTTCTCAAAACTAGGAGATCTTTTTCTAGGTCATAAATACATCTAAGATTTAGCTTGCCCTTTTTTCGTGTGCCAATTGGTTGAACAGTGAAGACTTTTTTAGTGGTGTGATTCTGATAACGTGACCTGCCCATTTAATTCGTTGTATTTTGATGAAGTTAACAATTTTAGATTCTTTATATGATTGATAGAGCTCTAAATTTGATCTGCTTCGCCATGTTCCATTCTCCTGAAATCCTCCAAAAATAAATCTTAAAATCTTCCTTTCGTAGATTCTCCTCTCATCTGTTCGAGACATGGACCCCGTTTCACGTGCATACGTTAATACTGATCTTAAAAGACTTTTATACAATAGAACCTTTTTTTGTGTTTTTCTATTGATTCAATTTGATTTCATACTTGACGTATACAAAAGATAATTAGTTATAGATGGGAAATATACCAGTTATGGATTTCAAGTAAGGTCTAAGCCCCTAAATCCAGACTACTTGGCATTAGAATTGATTATTCAAAAACCTCTATCTTGTAATAGTTTCTTTAAAAATAACTCTCTTAAAATATAAAATTTCTTATATTCTTCCTTCAGCTTTTTGGAGAGGAATTTTAAATGATCGATTGCTTATTGACATCTCATTTTGCTGCAGCACGAGGGAAATCGGTTAAAGATCTCGTCATTTTGAACAAGTGTTAAGTGACGAAAAGGATGGGGGGCATTAAACTCTCCAAATTTCTAGACAACGTGAGGATGTCTTCGTATACGTGAAGACTTTTATGTCTTGAAAATTGTAATGTCCCTCAACGCGGTGGGTTTTATTTTTATTTACATCTTACTTCTAAGCAACAAGAGGGCCATTAACGATGGACTTGTGAAGAGAATGAAATCTGAGCTGGCAATCCCTTCTCCTATAAATTCCACAATACGCCAAATATCAGCATGGTCTATGTTTAGCTGTTCCGTGACTCGAACCTTCGTTTCGACTGAAACAACACCAGCCGCGAGTTCGTAACTACCACTCTATTAAAAGAAATTCTCGAACAGAAAACCTTAAAGTTGTATTTTTCGAGACTTCGGGAAATAAAAAGAAATTCTATAATTTAATGAGAATTTGTTTCATTCAAATAATTTTTATTACAAATGAAAAAGTAATGCAAAATGATGCAAAAAAAATAAGCGTAAACCTCAAAATTATTTAAATTAGTAGGGAATGATTTTCATATGTATTTGAATTCAAAAGAGAAATTTTGATATACAAACTAGTTTTTGTTGTAATGCACTATAAACAGAGAAAGCCCAGTTATTGGCTAATACACTGCTGGACAATTGCTAAGGACGGATCACAAATTGCTATGTAGCATAACATTAAGCGAGACATGATGCCTAGTAGGATAAAATATATTTGCCACACTGTTTAGACATTAGAATAAAGAATATTTATTATTCTGGAAAGTATAAAAGCTGTGAAACATCTGAAAGAAAAAAAAATGTTCATTTGATCTGCGTACGGAGAAATGGAACAATGCATCTAAAAGTCAGCAGGCACCTTAAAGAAAGGTATCAGTACGGGATATGTCCACCGTGGAGTGTGATGCAACATTCCACATGTCGTAACATACTTTGCACAACATTATCCAGCAGCTGTTGAGGCAATTTATCCCATTCCTCTTTGAGTGCACGGATGAGGGTGTTCTTGTTTGTCGAAGGATAGTTTCGACGAGCAACTTGCCTCCCCAAAGCCTCCCCCACATTTTCAATGGGGTTTAGATCTGGAGAACGCGCTGGCCATACGAGACGTTGAATACCCTCGCTGTCTAGACAATCCTGAACAGCGAGTGTTCGATGACATGTTGCGTTGTCGTCCATAAAAACAAATTTATCACCGACAGCACCACGGAAAAGACAAACATGAGGATGTAGAACTTCATCAATGTATCGTTGGCCCGTCATAGTCCCATTCGCAACCACATGTAGGCGCGTTCGGCCATTGATCATGATGCCGGCCCACACCATGATACTGCATGTCGGATATCGGTCCTTTTCCTGGATATTTTCTGGACGATAGGCAGTACCACTCTCGCGCCAGATCAGTTGGCGTCTACAATCCGATGACAGACTGAACCTACTGTCATCTGAGAATAGTACGCATGCCCAGTCCTGTTCAGTCCAATTGTGATGCTCACGACACCATTGCAAACGGGCAGTACGGTGTTGTCTGGTCAATGGGACACACACAACAGGTCTGCGTGCGTGTAGTCCTCCAAGTAAATATTTGCTAAGCAGTTGCCAGCTGGTCCACCTTGTGGTAAATCTTTAATTTGCTGATAATGAACGTTATTATGGAAAATATAAGTTTCTTTTAATACTAATTCAATAACAGAAATATATTTACCACATTTTATTATCTTATTCAAAAAATATTTGCCATATGCTATTTTAAGAATCTTAAACATGTCTTCTATATCTATGGAGATAGATAATATATATATATATATAATACATATAGCATATATATATATGTATATATATAAATATACATATATATAATACATATAGCTTATATATATATATATGTGGCAGCCAAAGCCAAGCAGTCTTCGCGCGCAGGCGCAGCTAATGAGAACTGAAACTGTGGAAACTTTTGAACTAGTGAAAGTAGAACCAAAACTTTTAAGAGAGGGGAAAGGAGAACGAGAGAGGTGCGCGAGCAGGCGTTACCTTCTGCATATCATCGTTAAACTTATCTGTTAGAATAGCTACCTTTTTAATTAATTTTAAAATAAATGTGAAGTAAGACAAACGTCTTGGACCCCTTGTCTCCCACAAATTATGGGGGCTCGGCCGCGATCGAAAAAATTTCGATTTTGAACCAAAGTCTGGACAATGAACAAAAGCCGTCCGTGGAGGAGACGCGCCACCATTTTTCGGAAACTTCGTTCAACCTGTGTAGAGGTTTGAACTCAGCATGAATACTCCGCCTGTGTAGAGGCCGGGATTTGGAAACTTCGTTCAACCTGTGTAGAGGTTTGAACTCAGCATAAATATTCCGCCTGTGTAGAGGTTGGAACTGTTGAATAAAATAACCTGTGTAGAGGTTATATTTTTCATCGAACCCTAAATATTCCGCCTGTGTAGAGGTTGGAACTATCGTCGAAAATTCCGCCTGTGTAGAGGTTGGAACCACTCACAAACACCTGCGAAGAGGTGTCAATTCGAACAATTTCAAGAACTATTTTTCATCTAACGATATAACCTGCGAAGAGGTGAGATCTGTGGAATCAACGTTTTTCTTAATTATTGGATACATCGTACGTGCGAGCAACAAGGGAGCTAGAAAAAAAAAGGTAGGATCTTTCCATATTTTTCTAAAATGTATAAAAACGCTCTTAAAGAGGATCTCATAAGAGTTGTTGAGGATCTAGACGGTACTGTGGAGAGTACGGACACCATAGTTAAACTAAAGACTAAAATATTGAGAACAGTAGTACATTTGAAAGTGATCCAGATTTCGTTAAAACTTTAATTCAAAACTGTATAGATGAGAGAGTATCGCGAAACGAAAGAGAGGTAACTTTAGAAAAACAGAAAATTGAGCTCGCGAAACTTCAGTTAGCAAAATTAGAAAAAGAAGTCGAACTTCAAAGGGCTAAAAATAAAGCATTAAGTTTAAATCCTGCAGCTAAAGTCGAAGATAAACAGTTCGAAACTAACATCGAAAATATGATAAAAAATATTAGAACTTTATCTCTTCCTGTTCCCACCAGATCTGAAAATTTTAATCTGTTCTTCCAATCATTAGAACGCGCATTTTTAACCAAGAAAATAAATGACGAATATAAATCTGAAATTTTAATAAATCTTCTGGGCGAAAGAGCTCATAACGTCTTATTGTATATTAAAGAAGAGGAATTAAATGACTATGAAAAACTAAAATCTATAGTACTCAGAGAATTCCAATTAACCCCTCGCGAGTGTTTAAACTCATTTAAAAATGCTGTAAAATCATCAGGCGAGACATACATCCAATTTGCTGCAAGATTGACGGCAAACTTCCAATATTATTGTTCGTTAAGAAAAGTTAATTCCTTTGAATCTCTATGTGATCTTATAATTTCTGATAAATTATTTGAAACTTTAAATAAGGAAACTGCAACTCATATTGGCATTCGAGAAGCAGAAGATTGGTTCAGGCCTATTGATTTAGCTAAAGAGTGCGATATTTATATTTCATCTAGAAGCGGATCACATAAAGAAATTCCTATTACTTATGGATATACCCAAGACCCCTTTAAAAATAGATCACAAAACTTTAAACCAAAGATTAAAGAGAACTATCCCCAAAAGAAAAAGAAAATAAAAATGAAATAATTTGAAAGACAAAATAAAAATTGCTTTATATGCGGTGATTCATCTCATTACGCAAGAGACTGTGAGAAGCGTTTTAAGCTTAAAGAATCTAACAGCCACATCTGTAATAAAATTAACGTGAATACTTTGAAAGTCGAGAGCGAAAAACAAAATAGCGGTGAGATCGCAAATCTTCAATACGTAAGCATTTTTGTAGAAAATCAGCCCGTAACAGCCTTGATTGATTCAGGTTGCCAGATCCCAGTTTTAAATTCCTCACTAATTAGAGTGAACCAGCCTTCCGAAGAAATCATAACATTAAGTTCATGTTTTGGTAAAAAGCGTATGGTAGAAGTTAAACTGATAAATCTTTCTCTAAATCAACACTCTCCCGGTCTAAGTGTTCGAACGGCAATATCACCGACCTTGACCGAAGAATTTATTATACATCCCAGTGTATATGCTGAAATAAAGAAACTAGGCCACGCAAAGAGCGATGTTTTATTGAATGAAAGTGGATCCTCTTTGGGCGCTAATTCCAGTGCTTATTCTAATTCTATTTTTTATGTTGCAAATGTGATAGAAAACTCTAGTTATGATTTGACACATGTTAAAAACTTTAATATTAGAAATGATTTGAGTTCTCTAATTAAGAATTATAAACCTAATAAAATTAAGAGTACTAAGTTAAAAATGTGTATTATATTAAAAGATGATATTCCTGTGTGTCAGAGGGCCAGACGTTTATCTTGTTCTGAGAAATTACAGGTAGACGATCAAATTGATGATTGGTTACAACAAGGTATTATAAAAGAGAGCGTTTCCGATTATTGTTCACCTATGGAGAGTAAACATCGTCGGTTTGTGTTGCTCCGAAAAATCTTTGAGCCCTGGCAGTGGAAACGAAGGAAAAAGAGAAATCGTTTTGAACAGACGTCCAGAACTCTACAGAGGAAAATATCGATACGTTCAACCAAAGATCAACTTGTTAAAAAAGACGTTCTTATGCCTGTGAAACACAATGTTTTCCTGTGGAACCTTCCGGATGTCGTAGAAGTGCCTTCACATGATGGAGAAACTGTCTAGTTCAGAAAAATTATGATATGTTAAATCTCTATGTATTTGTCGTATAGTCCTTGTCTGTTCCGTCTTTTTTGTATGTTTCAGATTCTCCTCTGGTCTCGATGAAAAAGGAAAAAAGGAAGACGTACTGCTGCTGACAGCGTACAGTCAGGCTGGCCGATTGTGGCAGCCAAAGTCAAGCAGTCTTTGCGCGCAGGCGCAGCTAATGAGAACTGAAACTGTGGAAACTTTTGAACTAGTGAAAGTAGAACCAAAACTTTTAAGAGAGGAGAAAGGAGAACGAGAGAGGTGCGCGAGCAGGCGTTACCTTCTGCATATCATCGTCAAACTTATCTGTTAGAATAGCTACCTTTTTAATTAATTTTAAAATAAATGTGAATTAAGACAAACGTCTTGGACCCCTTGTTGTCTCCCACATATATAATATGTATATATATAAATATACATACATATATATATATATATATATATATATATATATATATATATATAATCTTTCATATATTCATTTAATAGCATTTGCTCCAGTTTCATTTTGTTTGTCACAAAAGTTTTGCACGAGTCTACGAATATGTTGCTCACAGCAACATATCACTGTATCTATCTTCCAAAGAAAAATCGAAATGAAATAAAGAAAATAGTTTATATCAAAGGGAGGGGAAAAAGAAAAATGGGGCTCCAGTGAATCGTCTGACTAGAAGCACGTTCCAAAGATATCCATTCCCATGTTGTTGAGGGAATGGAATTTCCCTTGCTGTTTTATTGGGGGGTGAGAAATATTGTTCCGTTTCACAACTTATTAAAGGATCTTTTCGAGTGGTATAAGACATAGCTTTGTTCAATCTGCTAAAAACACGAGTTCATGATTCCCCATATTGTTTACTTGTGAAAGGAAAAAAAGTATTCTTATAGATATATTTTGTTCCATCGCTCTTTTTAAGCTCAAAACTTAAAAAGTATGGGGACTCTATTTAAAAAAAATTCTAAACAGCTGAAACATTTATAATATTTTTTTATTCGCTAATTGAAATTTAGGATATTTGTAACATCCTTGTAAACAAGCAATATAAAAAAAACTTTTTTTAAAAGTTAATTCCTACATAAGTGAACAAACAAATTTTTATCTCAGTTACTTTTTATTAAATAATTACAATGAATATGAATACATATATACATATGACAGAATCACAATATTGAGATGCAAAATAGAAAGCGATTTTCCATTTTTCTTTCTATATGGGATGTTGGACATTTACTTTTTGTTTGCCACTATTTATTCATTAATTATAAATTTAATTATTCCAATAAAATAGTACAGTAAAAAAGAAATCACTTTCTCCGAAATTTGGCCATCCCAGGTGGGTTTTGAACCCAAGACCCTTGGATTAAACGTCCAACGCACTATCTATTGCACTACAGGGACATATTGAGCAATTTTCCTTTTAATATAGGATGTTGGAATATTATTTTTGTTTGTTATTATTTATTTATTAATAGAAAAAATTAATGAATTAATATTTGAAATAATGTATTAATATCAAGTGCCATCTACTACGTTTAACAAAATTGTATTTGAACTTGAATGGATTAATATAATGTATTTTATTAACGTTTGAAAATTTAAACAATATATATATATATATATATATATATATATATATATATATATATATATATATATATATATAAAAGAAAAATGTATTATATATCAAAAACAAGAAATAATAGATAAAGAACATAACAAGAAATAGCGTAATAAAAATATAAAAGCTGAACATGAAGAACAAAATTATAGAGAAATAAAAAAAACTACAAAAAAAGAACCTAGCGAGTCAAAAAGCAATTTCGGACTTAGAACCGAATAAGTGGGGTTAAACTAGTTTGAAGGTGCCAACCTTCCCCCTTTGCAACTCGGTAGGAAAACCAAATAAAATAAAATAAACAAAACTTCAGAGTATGGATAACTCAGAGAGCGTGATAAAACCACTCACAACTATTATGTAACAAACTCTCCCAAACTCTTAATGCAGAAAAATCACAAAATAATTACATAAGAAAAGTAGAAAAATGCTAAAACAATTACATAAGAAAAGTATCTTTCAAAAAATAATTTAACAAAATTTCTTTACTCACAAAGCTTTTACGAAGAGAATCAAGCGTCTTGCCATTAATAAAAATCAATTATTCACCAAGATAAAAAATTCGAAAATACATAAACACATCTTTTGAGCTGTCTTTTAAACCAGCCAGCAAAGACAAGTATAAAATAACGACAATCAAATATGGTAAAATTTGAATTGGTTGATTGTCAAAAATGTAAATTTGCTAGGCTCTAATTTGGTTGGTTGTCAACAATGTGTAAGATGTTCAAGATGTGTGTGGAAAAATGTAAACTGTGATATGAGTGTTATGATATAATCTTCACAGCAAGACCACTAACATGCTGACTTTGAAATCCTATTGTTGTGTGGTGGTTTTGGAATTCGAAGTAGCAAGACGGTTAATGTATTTGTGATGAATATAAGTTCTTAAGAAATTAAAAGGGTATTCATGATCTAAACAACATTGAAATTTTTTTTTTATATTATTGTATTTATCTATTTTGTGGGTAGTTAAGTTATCATTTCTAAATAAAAAATTCAAAATGATATTTCTGTAAATTGATATATGTAAATTACTATTCCATACGGGAATTTTAATTATATGGAACTTAAACGAATCTCTTTTGTCAAAAATGTTACTGACTACATTATTGTTAATAAGATGCAAGTCTAAATCCAAGAATTCCACCATATTAGAATTGAAGTTAGTTTTAAGGAGCTTGAGATAATCAGGGTAGAACGTAATATTTGGTTTGTATTCACTACTTTTACCAAAAATTATTATATCATCTATATAACGATAAATTAAGTAAGAATCATTTACAACATGATCTATTTCAAAAAAATGTAAATATAGGTTCGCTAAACAATTACTAGCTGGACCACCCTGAGGTAATCCTTTCATCTGTTTATAAAGATTCTGATAAAAAAAAATGTAATGAAATTTTCTTTTAATACGAGGTTAACAAGAATATCGAATTTTTCTTTTTTCATTGAAGTATATAATTCATATTTATCATAAATTAACTGTAGAACCTTAATCATATCGTCAATATCTATAGAATTAAAAAGGTCCTCGAAATCAAAACCATGCATGGAAAAAATTAGCATATCCTTAGTAACTCTAGCAATCTCTAAGCTATTTTTAATTATTGTCGTGTTTTGTAAATTATCAATTAGATTTTGAAGAAGAGATTGTAAGATCTTCCCAGACTTCGTGATATATGTATTGTATCCATTAGTGATACTACGGAATTTTATAGGGCTTTTATGAAATTTTGGTGTTAAAAAAAATACTTGGATATTTAATATTATTTAGATGAATATTCAGTCTTTTGTTCAAAGCTAAAAGACGATTATCATCTTCTCTATTATTGTGAATTGATTTTTGAAATGAATTATTATTTAAAATGTGGTTACTTAAAATTTTACTGTAAAAGTATTTACAAATTATGGCATAATTAGCAGAGACCTTATCAACATATGTAATCATGAAGTCATTTTGGATATTTTCTATTGATGATTTAAGATCTTTATACATAATTTCATTTTCAACAGTGAAATCTAATTCCCGAATTTCTGTTGCTACATAAGATCTAAATTGATTGAATGCTTCAATCGGCATTCCGTATTTAATTGCTATTTTAAGGTAGAATTTATCTAAATCTTTTATGATTTGTTTCATAAGATATATATATATCTTTATATATAAAAATCTTCTGTGCGTGTGTTTGTCACTAAACTCCTTCTAAACGGCTGGACTGATTTCGATGAATATTTTTGTGTGGGTTCAAGTAAATTCGAGAATGGTTTAGATTCACAATTCGGTCCGATATTGCAATTAGTTAAGAAGATATTAATTAAAAATATTCAAAAAATACAACTCAACATTCACCTGCATTGTTTTAACAACGCTATTGCTATAAAATAAAATTTCATTTGAACTGAATGCTTTAACACGTGAGAAAAACACCTTTTCAAATTTTGACATAAATCGCCAAAAGGGTTGCTAAGTCGCCAACGTGGCTGTATTTGTAATTTTCTAAATAATTAGTTTTAATCAAAAAATTAATTTTTATTAATTATAATTAAAAATTATTGTATTGTCATCCCAAATAATCATGTACATTACATTTCAGCTCAATTGAGCGCTTTAAAATGTATTTTATTAACGATTGAAAATTCCACCAAGATAAATAAATAAATAAACAAACAAACACATAAAATATGTATAGAGATCGTGAGCTAATAGTAGAGGAATTAAAAAGACGTAAGTTGGCGTCGAAAATTGTTTTTTCAGCCAAACTGACCAAACTCGGTCTTTATTCTTACGAAAATGCAGATGATTCACGCTTTTTAGCATTTTTAATTAATACCTTTTCAAATAAACGTTATATATGTAATTGTTCTGTGCGTGTGTATGTAACTGAACTCTCCTCCTAAACGGCTGGACCAATTTTGACGAAAGTTTTTGTCTGTCCCAGTGGACTCGAGAATGGTTTAGATTTTTAATTCGGTTTAGAAATGTTTATTTAATTAATTCTTTATTTATATAAGTTGTTGACCTTGGAATGTTTTACATTGGATCCGGCAGACTGCGCTACGATCGCAGTATCAAATATTCAAAAATCTTTTATTTTGAATTTAAGATGTGTGTACAGGACAGCGTCTATCAGGTCCTCTAGTATATATATATATATATATATATATATATATATATATATATATATATATATATATATATATATATATATATATATATAGGAAGATTATGCACTAATAGTAAGAATTAAAAAAAAAGTCATGATCAAGACAAATAATTAAGAAAATAAGCATAAGTAGAAAAGTAATAAAACCTAGATTTATAAGTTATAATTATAAACATCTGTGTCAAGCATTTCGTTTGTAAAGCTATAGTTACGTTAAACACATTTAGTTTGCGTTGAGTTATAGTTATGTCGAACATTTAGTTTTGCTTTAGTTTAGTTATCTAAAAAAACACCATAAAAGGTACTTTAAGAAACATCCCCCAAAAATGCAACCATTTTGTAAATAGGTCATTTAAGATCGTTGCTTTTTTCCTTTATTTTTAAAAGATAAATTTACAATCTCGTTCCTAAAACTGAAAATTCAACTGATTGATGGATAAAAGAAAAAGATAAAACACTACACTTAAGGATTTCTTTACAATTTGATCAATACAAACAGAGAGAAAAGGAATCTGGAGAAATAAAAACCGAATGGTTTGTGGACCAACAAATCCGAAATTCTTAAATCTAACTCCGGTAACAACATCACAAAAAAGAAGCGGTGTTCGGTTTGGCTATAAATCATATTTTTAAAACCCTTGGAGGCCACAGTTCTGTGGTAGGGCAAAGGGAAGAATAAAAAGAAATGTAAAGAAATCTCTCATGTTAAAACTTGCAGAACGGTTACAAGAAGATCTCACGGGAACACTTTCGAATGCTTTTCCTATTGTTATTGTTATTATTATTTACTTAGGATTTATATAAACACACTTCTTTTTTATTGCTTATCATTGTGTGCGCTCCTGAGTTTTCCAGCGATAGATAGCGAGGACATATTGGTATCGTAGAATTTAAAAATAGAAGATTATGAAGTACGGTATTTACTCGAATCTAAGCAGCTTCTCAAATTCTCAAAACCTTTTTTGTGAAAAAACAAACAAAAAAATGTGCAAAAGGTTTATCGATATCTGATACTTAAGAAGTTTTAAAAACTTTTTTAATGAGAAATAATAAAAAGTTAATAATTAATTTATTTCACCAGTCTGAACAATTTTCAAATGCATACATGAACCTGCAATCATTCTAACTGTCAGTATTATGTTTCGAAAAGGATTCGTCACTCCCATTATCACAGCTGACTTCAGAATACCACACCTCCTTTTTCCACACAGCATCGTCTTCCATGCCAACCAATGCATTTGTTATACAACAGTTTTTTTTAAAAAAAAGTGTGTTATAGAAGAATTTAAGGTGGCTGTGCCTACCTTCGGACCCAATTTTTTTTATAAAAACAAATTTTTGAAACAAAATGAGTGTTTTTAGGAAGAAAAATAAAAAAAAATGTAAATGCATAAAATTTTTTAAAATAAATATTGTACTTTAAGAAAAATTGATTGTTTTCATGGGTATATTACCAAATTTTTTTACTTAAACGGGTAACACTGTATAAAAATTTCTAATACAATTATTATAATTTTTTTTATACACAGCATACATATTACGGTGCTCTTCAAAATGAACCAAAATCTAAGAGAAATAGTAAAATACAAAAAAATTATAGACAATTATACATAATAATATCAAAATTTTGATATTTTTAGTCTTTTCTTTATAAAAACTACCCTAAATGAAAAATATTTAACCTACAACAAAACTTATGGTCCACTTTATGAAAAATAGTATAATAAACATTCCCACAAAATTTCAAAACGTTATCTGGTTTAGTTCTTAAGATATCATGTATCTGGTAAAATAGTTTCTTTAGAAAACATAATTTTAATAAAAACTCGTTTAAATTTTGATCTTACTGCCCTTTTGCATAGAGTGATGTTTTTTTTAAAATTACTATAACTTTATTTCTATTTCACGTAAAGAAAAAATAAAAACTGTTTTGGAAAGAAAAATGTTCAAACTATAAGATTTTGAAATAAAAAATGCCTTATGTAGACGGGAAACGACATTTTAAAGGTAGGCAGTCACCTTAAAATAGTTACTAAAGATTGTTGAACATTTACAAGCAAAAACGATATTATTTTGCTTACGAAGTCTATTTGTTTCATCCGTGTCAAAATCACAGCGATCGCTCCTCTGCTTCCCTTCTTTCTTCAATAAAACTGCCTCCTTTTTCATATTTGTGTCATAGTGAATTCTTGATGCTATTATCGATAGGTTTGACACTTAGATGATTAAAAGAAAGCGTGCACGATGCAAGTGACCAGAATGGACGGTTGCAATTTTCCTTTTGAAAGGGGTGGAAATGCAACAAATGCTTTTCCTTCGATTCTAAGCCGCAAGCGATTTTCAGTAGCACTAACACTGGAAAAATAGAGTGGCTTAGATTCGATTAATTACGGTATATTATAATTTTATTGGGATAATTTAGGCATTTCGATATTTTTCTTGATGCTATCTCCTGCTCCTCTCCTCTTGATCAAATAATACAGTAAGCGTTTTTTTTCGAGTAAATACGGTATATTATAATTTTATTGGGATAATTTAGTCATTTCAATATTTTCTTGTTGCTCTATCTTCTGCTCCTCTCTTCTTGATCAAATAATACAGTAAGCGTTTTTTTCGAGTAAATACGGTATATTATAATTTTATTGGGATAATTTAGGCATTTCGATATTTTCTTGATGCTATCTCCTGCTCCTCTCCTCTTGATCAAATAATACAGTAAGCGTTTTTTTCGAGTAAATACGGTATATTATAATTTTATTGGGATAATTTAGTCATTTCAATATTTTCTTGTTGCTCTATCTTCTGCTCCTCTCCTCTTGATCAAATAATACAGTAAGCGTTTTTTTCGAGTAAATACGGTATATTATAATTTTATTGGGATAATTTAGTCATTTCAATATTTTCTTGTTGCTCTATCTTCTGCTCCTCTCTTCTTGATCAAATAATACAGTAAGCGTTTTTTTCGAGTAAATACGGTATATTATAATTTTATTGGGATAATTTAGTCATTTCAATATTTTCTTGTTGCTCTATCTTCTGCTCCTCTCCTCTTGATCAAATAATACAGTAAGCGTTTTTTTCGAGTAAATACGGTATATTATAATTTTATTGGGATAATTTAGTCATTTCAATATTTTCTTGTTGCTCTATCTTCTGCTCCTCTCTTCTTGATCAAATAATACAGTAAGCGTTTTTTTTCGAGTAAATACGGTATATTATAATTTTATTGGGATAATTTAGTCATTTCAATATTTTCTTGTTGCTCTATCTTCTGCTCCTCTCCTCTTGATCAAATAATACAGTAAGCGTTTTTTTCGAGTAAATACGGTATATTATAATTTTATTGGGATAATTTAGTCATTTCAATATTTTCTTGTTGCTCTATCTTCTGCTCCTCTCTTCTTCTTGATCAAATAATACAGTAAGCGTTTTTTTTTTCGAGTAAATACGGTATATTATAATTTTATTGGGATAATTTAGTCATTTCAATATTTTCTTGTTGCTCTATCTTCTGCTCCTCTCTTCTTGATCAAATAATACAGTAAGCGTTTTTTCGAGTAAATACGGTATATTATAATTTTATTGGGATAATTTAGGCATTTCGATATTTTTCTTGATGCTATCTCCTGCTCCTCTCCTCTTGATCAAATAATACAGTAAGCGTTTTTTTCGAGTAAATACGGTATATTATAATTTTATTGGGATAATTTAGTCATTTCAATATTTTCTTGTTGCTCTATCTTCTGCTCCTCTCTCTTGATCAAATAATACAGTAAGCGTTTTTTCGAGTAAATACGGTATATTATAATTTTATTGGGATAATTTAGTCATTTCAATATTTTCTTGTTGCTCTATCTTCTGCTCCTCTCTTCTTGATCAAATAATACAGTAAGCGTTTTTTTCGAGTAAATACGGTATATTATAATTTTATTGGGATAATTTAGTCATTTCAATATTTTCTTGTTGCTCTATCTTCTGCTCCTCTCCTCTTGATCAAATAATACAGTAAGCGTTTTTTTCGAGTAAATACGGTATATTATAATTTTATTGGGATAATTTAGTCATTTCAATATTTTCTTGTTGCTCTATCTTCTGCTCCTCTCCTCTTGATCAAATAATACAGTAAGCGTTTTTTTTCGAGTAATTACGGTATATTATAATTTTATTGGGATAATTTAGGCATTTCGATATTTTTCTTGATGCTATCTCCTGCTCCTCTCCTCTTGATCAAATAATACAGTAAGCGTTTTTTTCGAGTAAATACGGTATATTATAATTTTATTGGGATAATTTAGTCATTTCAATATTTTCTTGTTGCTCTATCTTCTGCTCCTCTCTTCTTGATCAAATAATACAGTAAGCGTTTTTTTCAAGTAATTACGGTATATTATAATTTTATTGGGATAATTTAGGCATTTCGATATTTTTCTTGATGCTATCTCCTGCTCCTCTCCTCTTGATCAAATAATACAGTAAGCGTTTTTTTCGAGTAAATACGGTATATTATAATTTTATTGGGATAATTTAGTCATTTCAATATTTTCTTGTTGCTCTATCTTCTGCTCTTCTCTTCTTGATCAAATAATACAGTAAGCGTTTTTTTCGAGTAAATACGGTATATTATAATTTTATTGGGATAATTTAGGCATTTCGATATTTTTCTTGATGCTATCTCCTGCTCCTCTCCTCTTGATCAAATAATACAGTAAGCGTTTTTTTCGAGTAAATACGGTATATTATAATTTTATTGGGATAATTTAGTCATTTCAATATTTTCTTGTTGCTCTATCTTCTGCTCCTCTCTTCTTGATCAAATAATACAGTAAGCGTTTTTTTTACGAGTAAATACGGTATATTATAATTTTATTGGGATAATTTAGGCATTTTTTTCGATATTTTTCTTGATGCTATCTCTGCTCCTCTCCTCTTGATCAAATAATACAGTAAGCGTTTTTTTCGAGTAAATACGGTATATTATAATTTTATTGGGATAATTTAGTCATTTCAATATTTTCTTGTTTCTCTATCTTCTGCTCCTCTCTCTTGATCAAATAATACAGTAAGCGTTTTTTCGAGTAAATACGGTATATTATAATTTTATTGGGATAATTTAGGCATTTCGATATTTTTCTTGATGCTATCTCCTGCTCCTCTCTTCTTGATCAAATAATACAGTAAGCGTTTTTTTCGAGTAAATACGGTATATTATAATTTTATTGGGATAATATAGTCATTTCAATATTTTCTTGTTGCTCTATCTTCTGCTCCTCTCTTCTTGATCAAATAATACAGTAAGCGTTTTTTTCGAGTAAATACGGTATATTATAATTTTTTGGGATAATTTAGGGATAATTTAGGCATTTCGATATTTTTCTTGATGCTATCTCCTGCTCCTCTCTCTTGATCAAATAATACAGTAAGCGTTTTTTTCGAGTAAATACGGTATATTATAATTTTATTGGGATAATTTAGTCATTTCAATATTTTCTTGTTGCTATCTCCTGCTCCTCTCCTCTTGATCAAATAATACAGTAAGAGTTTTTTTCGAGTAAATACTGTATATTATATATTTATTGGGATAATTTAGGCATTTCGATATTTTTCTTCATGCTATCTCCTGCTCCTCTCCTCTTGATCAAATAATACAGTAAGCGTTTTTTTCGAGTAAATACGGTATATTATAATTTTATTGGGATAATTTAGTCATTTCAATATTTTCTTGTTGCTCTATCTTCTGCTCCTCTCTTCTTGATCAAATAATACAGTAAGAGTTTTTTTCGAGTAAATACGGTATATTATAATTTTATTGGGATAATTTAGGCACTTCGATATTTTCTTGTTGCTATCTCCTGCTCCTCTCCTGTTGATCAAATAATACAGTAAGAGTATTTCAAAAACCATTTCGATGTTAAAATGAAGCTGATTGAACGAAAAGATTTATTCAACTCACTTCAGTATAATATGAAGCAATTAGAAAAAAAGGTGAAGTATATATGGGATGAAAAATATTTTGAAAACATGCTTTTATACTTTTGTCGAGTTTGGTTGTACTTATAGCGTATGAATTTTCTAGCTAAGATCAACGTAACATTTCATCTTAGCTAAGTATTTGACTTCCAAAATACAACAAAACTATCATTTTTAAAAATAAATTAGAAATTTTTTAATTAATATTAATTATTAATTAAATATTGATAAATTTTTCGTATTTATTAAGATAATATTTTTTATTTCTAAATGGTCATTTTTTCTTCTTTTCAATTTTGTGGTGTCGCCTCTGTAGAACGCTTGAATTCCTCTATCCACCTCTTCTACACGGTGGACTTTCACTGTATTGTAACTCCTGTTTAGCGGCGCTGTAGTCGCTTGCTTCTAGTGTAAATAGCGTTCCTGTTTTGTAAATAAAAAAAACGTTTTTGTCTCTCCATCCGACTGGGGGTGTTTTCTTGCGTCGCTTCTCCTTCTGACAGGTAAGAGCAATTTATTCATTTTTAATGCACGTATCCGAATTGAATTTTTGAATTACGAATTTGAATAATTATTTAGAAGTTTGAATTTGAACACACTGGTAGAAGGCTCGAACTGTTGACACACCTTGACCACTAGGTTACCACGGACTTGAAGGTTTACTGGCGTGAGAGGTAGGTGGCTTACGGTCGGTACGAGCGAAATTCCACATTCTCAGTCCTTTGTGGAAGGTCATGTTAGATACATATCTGCGGGCTTAAAGGTGGATAGCTGTTAACGACAAGTTCGGGGCTATGACAGCTGTTCTCTCTTCCATCTCTGATGTGGCTGTCGGTCGATCGCTGTTGTTCTGACGTTTTTCACCCATTCTTGCCAGAATTATCTAATAACCACAATGCTCCGACACAGATGTTCAGCTATTATTCAATTCGTCCAACTAGCCCAATTCGATCGAACGACCTCTTTCAAACTCTGACACATCTGCTTGTTATGTGAACGAATCCTTCGGTGAGGTATTGTTACAGCCGACGTATAATTTCGCAGTCGAATTGCAACAGAAATGTCGACCATCAGATTTGAAATTACTCCTTATATATGTCGCAGGGAAATGGTAAAATTAGGAATTTCATCAAATCCCTAAGAGAGATGATCAGTTGACGGTAGATGTCAAAATAACGTCTCTTCAAGGTCATTTACTTCATGAAAGTAAGTGATTTTATCAAGTCCTTGAACTGTTTCAAATAGTCATGATTTGTATTGGCAAAACGCTATACGGGGGGAGAGGCACCTGGGTGGTCAAGTCCTTCTACTTATTAGCCATAAAGGTAGTACTATCGATCCCCTAAATACCAACCCCATATCTTTAAAAAAATGCCACCATAGGATAGATATTTTACTGCGTAAGCAACCGAGAGGAAAGGTATTATACCACAAAAAATAGCAGCGTAATTTTCTAGTTATTTGTTAATTAGTTTCGAATAAATAATTTGTATTTCCTTGACTATTATTGTCTTACTTCTACGTTTAATAATGCACTCTATTTGTTAAATAAGTACTTTTCAACTCTTGACAATAATATTTCATTTCACTGAAACAGCTCAGGGATTCGTTCAAATTCCTTCAGGGAAATGACCTTGAAGAGACGTTAATTTAACATCTCCCTTAGGGATTGGAGGAGAGTCCTAATCTCATCATTTCCGGCTGAATGTTGAGTTCCGATAAGTTCATACTATTCACTCAATGGATACCAAATTTTAATCATTTTCATGCTCGATCCAAATGCTTTTTGCATATGAAATTTCGTTACAATCGGGCCATTTCTTCTTGGTATGTGGATTTCTTTGTTATGGAGTAACATTTTAGCTGCGGTGTGCCAAACCCATCGACCCACACGATTCAATGTGTCGGACAGTTGGACATTTTGGAAATGACTCGACTCCTGTGCGACAGAGTGAAGAACCGAGTCGATAACATAGATTTACTGCTTTATTGCATATTAATTTGGCAACATTGAAAGATATTTCTTAACATAAAAATATGTGGCATGAAATATAACAATTTTTCTTAAACACACACAAAAAATTATACTTACATTATGTATTTTTAAACATCTATTAAAATAAGAAACACAGACAACAAAAAACAGATGGTTTTCAAGTCATTTATAAAATAGCCATACATTTATCTATAAAATTATCTTTCAGATTTTTTCTTAATTCCGCAAATGCCAATCATTCTGAAGGTCCATTCAAAATTTCAACAAATTTTTCAAACTTTCATTCACTTAAAAATTCACAAATTGGAAGAGTGGTATTGAGAATTGTCCCACGTGTCAAATGTGGCACGCATGCCATCGGTTACCGAACCCTTTTACAGAATGCATAATAATTAAGGGAAAATAGCTCATTCTAAATATTTCTTCGATAATTATCTTTTTAAAAAATTCAAGTAAAGATGTCCTCATTTGATGGAATATTTAGGCAGTGCGGAATATTTAGGAACACACACCTAGAGAGTATTTTCTTTAATTTTATGTTTATTTTACAATTTATCCCCCAAAAAGAAAGTTCAGTTGTTGAACATATAAAACAATAAACTTAAGGTTTTTTTTTAAAGGTTTGATCAATGAAGAAAAAAAAAAGAACTGAAGGGGGCTATACCGAGCGGTTTGTGAACTAACAAATTCGAAATTCTTAAGCTTAACTCCACCTAAAAACATGCCAAGAAACAAACAGGACTCAGTTCAGTCATAAATCATACTTTTAAAACCCTCAGAGACCACAGCTCTGTGAAAAAAATGAGAATAATAATAATGATAAAAATAATAAAGCAATAAAAGCTCTCGAGTTAAAACTTGAAGAGATTAAAAAGGATCTCACAGGAACACTTTCCAATTCTTTCCTTTTGTTATTGTCATTGCTCTTTTATTTACTTTAGTTTTAAAACTGTTTTTTTAGCATTTCTTATCATTGTGTGTGTTCTTAAGATCGAGGAGTTTTTAGCTATAGAAGGCAAAGGCGCAAGGAAAACTTTATGGATCGAAGTTATGGATGTGTATTATAAACGTCATATGTGTGTGAGAAAAAAAAATAAGACGTTTTGATGGTTGTTGTTTATTTTGTTTTATTTTTTCCTCATCTAATACAGTATTAATAATTTTCATTATTTTTCTAAATCAAATTTGAGTGTTAAAGGGATTCTAATTATTATTACATAATATTCAGGAAGATCTTTAAAAGGGGAGTTGAAAACCTCTCTCTCTATACATACCAACGATGTTAAATTGGCTGTTTTTGATGAACCTTTCTCATTATACTGAAATGAAAATTTAACTACTTTTGAATTTTTTAATAATTAATTAAATATTTTATCAAACATTGCGAAATTTGACCCATTTTTGACATAAAAATTTGTAAAATAATTTTTTAGAGTTTTTTTTACAAAACTCTTCTTTTAATATGTATTAGATATATTTTAGATTTATTTTTTATGATATATTTATAATGATAAATATATCATAAAAAATTTACATACCTATGAACAGTAGTTTCTCAGAAAAGATACATCGAACATCAAAATTTACATTTCCAAATAAACTGATTTTTAATGTATACAGTGAGGCTTCCAATCGGCTAGTAAATAAAGAAATAAAAGGCTTAATTTACAATAAAGGATGCAAGTTTTGGTTTATATCAGACGTTCAACTTTTAAGAAAAAACGAAGTACTTTGTTTACATTTTTCGCAATTCAAATGGACGTGGCCCAGTTTCAACGATTATTTAAAAATAGGTTTTAAGAGCTTCTAATTACCCTTAAGGTATCCGACTACGTTCGGAACCGTGATTTTGCTAAAACATATAAATGGATAATATTTATGATATTTAGTGTCACTTATATTAGAAAATGTATATAAAACTGTATTAAGAATATTATTACAATAAAAAATTATTTAAGTTAAAATATTACTTATAATATTTTGACAAAAATGAACATAAAATGACCCATTTTCAAAATATTCTCCTTTTGTGAAAAATGCTTTTATTATAATAGTATTTTGCCAGTATATATCTCAGACCTCTTTACAGAGGCTCAACTAGAATTTCTAAAATATATAACTTAGAAGTGGGTTTATCCATGTGTTTTACGACATCAGAAGGGAGAAATTTTAAGAAAAAAACGCTGATAATTATTTCAATTGGTTGTAACTCTGAAAATAATGTGAATTTTTCAAAAAAAAAATAATAAAAATTGTTCAGACTCTTTGGAGAAGTCTTTACTTTACAGAAGCAAAATATTATTATTTTAGAAGCATTTTTTATTAAAGGATAACATTTTGAAAAAAAGGTTATTCTAAGTTAGTTTTTTGCCAAAATATTGTATTTAAATAAATTTTTTTTCTCAAAATGTTCTTAAAACAATTTTATACATGTATTCTAATCTAAGTAACACTAAATATCAAGAAAATTATCCATTTATGCGCTCTTTTAAAATCACGGTTCCGAACGTGGTCGGATTCCTTAAGGTTAAAGTAAGGTATTTTTAGAAAGGTTAAAATCTATACAATTTAAAAATCTCAAATAGTCAAAAAATAAGATTTTAGCTTTCCAACTGCCCTTAAGAAAATATACATATTTTATTTTTTTGAGATTAGAGTATATAAAAGCCCAGTTTCAATTAATAATTATTTCATTTTATTCTTAATTCTTTGTATAAATATAAGTAATAAAAATCTTTCTCCAAATCATTTTATTTGTCCATAATTCAGTTGTTTTCTTTATTCCTTGCTCATTCCTCTACCACTTTACTAGGCATTTCATGGTGTATGAATATATATAGTGTTTTTCAGCTACATATATATGTTTACCATTCAACCTCCCCATGCGTTGAAAAATATTCTTACAACATACTACTGTTAATTTAAAAGTGAATTGAATATCCAAAAGTATTTTTACGCCAACGTAATCCCTCTTCGGTTTTAATTTTCCTAAAACCCTTTCTTACGGATATTTTTTTTTAAAAAAAGCATGCTTACCGAATTTCAAGTCGAGGGTGTAACACAGAAACTAGAGAATTTTATTATCTAACTTTTCTAGGACACCCTTGGGAGTCGATTTCTATAAAACCTTTTCTGATCAGATCTCTACTCAAAAAACATGCTATTCAAATTTTATATCTGTTGGTATAATAGTTTTGTAGATATTGTAATGAATGAGTTAGTTGCTTTCCATATATATATATATATATATATATATATATATATATATATATATATATATATATATATATATATATATATATATATATATATATATATAAATGTTTCCCTCACTCACTTACACACGCACACACAATAGTGCTATCTAATTCCACCTTAAAATGAATATGTTTCTTAAAAAAAACTTAGGTTGCTACTAGTTGTTGAATTTTGAAATTTTAATTAATTGAGCCTGAAAATATATATATTTATTGGGAAAAACAATGTCGTTGATACACCATTTCATTTTATTTTTTCCTTTTTTAGCTCAGGATAAATTTTTTTTAAAAAGTATATTCCTTAAAAATTAATTAAAATTCTTAAATATTGAATGTATGCAATAACATAGAAATATTTTGTAACTATTCATGCTTTTTTCGTTTGGATTTATATCATTTAGATGACACAGAAATTCTGAGAACATTTTTTTGAAAATAAGTTTATTAAAGAAATTGTTTTAAAAGTATTTTTAAACCTGATTATATAAAGAAACTATTTTGTATCTTGACATTAAAAGTGCCCCGGAATTGTTTCATATTTGTTAAAACAGTTGTTCTAATTGTATAGATTTTGGTAAAGAGAGAGAAATAAAATAATAAAATTACTAAAACCCAAGATATGAACTGTCAATATACAAATAATTAGTAGCTTGATTTAAAAACCTCAAATACTAATTATAAAGTATATTCGCCAATATATCTATCAACTCCTAAGAAAACCACGAAGTTGCGAATATATTGTTTTAAAAATTGGAAAACAAAAAAAATATTTCATTGATTTGTGTGTTTAATTTTTTTTTTAAATAAATGCATTACACTTTTGTATTTTTTTGTAACATTATATCTCATGTAATACAAAATATATATTTCCTTACATGATGCACATTTCAGGAAATTAGATAACTGGGAATTTCTAAAAATAAAAATACAATCCTTCATTTCAATTCTAATTTTAAAAAGCTTGCATTTCAGAATTCTTTATAATAGGGGCTTTACAAAAATAACATCAAATGCATAACTTTAAATGTCTAACAGTGCTAGAGTTAAATTTCAGAAACAAACCGTAAAGTAAAAACCATCTATTTCTTTGAATAACCTATTATTCATGATAGAAAGGGGAGAGTGCAACGAAAATGTTGCGCCATTTCGCAACAAAGACGATTCCTATGAGAATTAATAATCACAGCCATCTTTTTAATCCCCTTCTTCCTGACACGCACGCACGCACGCACGCACACACACACACACACCACGTCAACCACATTACTTTCCCTATTGTTTTCTTCTAGCTATCCACAGTTAATGCTCGTTAAAGTAGATTAAGTAGTCTAACTATATCGTAAACCTTTTGGGGGAACATGACTCCTCAAATGGACCGAAGCATCGTTAAAGAAGGAAAACATTTTTGATGGAACACCGGTTTAATTTCGAATCAATGAAGTGGTAAAAGGCGATTCGTCGTTCGAAATCTTTCGCCATTTTTTAAACGGCTCAAAGTGATATTGCTTCCAAGATCATTTCTGATATCGATATCATCAGTTTTATCAGTCTACCTTGTTCTGTTTACAAGTTTAGAAATGTAAAGATTTATAAAATGAATGTTTGTATCAAAAAGAACTTAAGATAAAAGTTGATACCATTGTTTATATCTCAAAGGGAACTAAATTGTGTGTGATGAGGTATCGTATTTTAATTAATAAACTTAACTATCATAATTAGTTTGTTGTAGATTTTATTTTATCTAGTTATAATGACTTCTTACCATAATTTTTAAAGAAATTTTATTGAAAAATGTACATGTTTTGGAATTTAAATTATCTATTATTACAAAGGACATAAGTGCCAGCTGGGTGATGTAGTGATACGACGCTATTTTAAACTTCTTTAATTACTAAATTGTGAACCCAGATTCCTAATTTCTCATCATAACCATAGTTAAAAATAAATAAGAATCTTCTATTGACAAATTAACTTTACACTAAGTTAACAGTCCGATCGTATAGAGTGGTAAACAATTGTATTTATTATCAAACATACTGAAAACAATATTAAAAAGTACAATAGTGATACTTATCTGAGTAAAAGGGGAGTTGGATGGGGGGTTGACCCAGGGCAGGGGTTCTCCTTCCAGACGGGTTGGTACTTCTGGAAATATATAAAAGTAAGGGGAAAAAAGCCCCGAGAAATGGCGTGTCCGTGCTTTTAAAGCTGACCACACCACTTCGAAAAGAATCCGCTACGGATTCATTACCGTCAAATCTACCACCCTGATTGGACTCAACAGTCCGCGCAAGAACACAACCTTTCCGGCCATAAAGTACATTGAACCTGGACGCACCCACATTCTTGTCTAATCGCTATTTCCTTTAAACAAAGCAAATGTAAAAATTAAAACTGTATCTCAGGGACCGGCGGCCTCCCATCAGTAGTTGGTTTGTCGCTATCCTTGTACGCCCAAGTTTGCGAGTTAAACCCCTGCCCAAGTCAGCGGATTTTCATGATGCAGAAAATCGACAACGTCCATGCCGTATGATTATGCGGCATGTTAAAGATTTTCTGGTTCCCTTTCGCATCGTCAGAGCTCAGGTATCTTCTTCAGAGGAAACTGGATGTCAAACGCGATGATTGATAATCCATCGATATGGTGCCGCCCTAAAAAGGGATACCAGCTCACGGAGAATGTACCAGGTCTGCAATGGTAAATACCAATCCGTAGCCCTATCGGTAAAAACATAGCTGTTTATAAATATAAAAGTTTTCTGACCTCAAAAAGAAAGGAAAAAAAAACACTAAGTTTCTTTTATTCTATTTACACTAAGCTTCTTTCCCCTTAACATAAAGAAATTTACGTATCAGGACTGTGAGTGACAGGGGCCACAGTTTATACCACGGATGCCTTTTATTTTTATAATCACTGAACTTATCAAAAAGATCTTTAGGTAAGTGATAATATCTCGAAAATATACAAAAAATTACTCACATATTAAGTTCAACTAGCGCGTCGATTACGCAATACAATTATTTTCTACAACTGAACGTAATCTTAGAATGATCTCAAAAGATGTAAAACTAAGCAACGCAACTTTAACATCAAATGAGTCAGCAAATAAATGAAGTATTCAGATAAATGAGAGTTATAGGAATTAAATATTAAATTTAAGCAGACGATGATAATATGGAAGAGAATTTTGACAATATAAACAATACCTATATGTTCTGTAGAATTTAAATAGTCCATTAAAAAAAGATCAGTTCAAATTATAGAAAAGAAATTTAAATAGTATGAAAGAAAGTGCTGTTGAAAAATAAAAATCCAATTTCTCCAGTGTATGCATATTTAAATTCTTCCAATCAATATATAACCAAAGAAAAAAAAATATGAAACAATTAAAAAAATTGCTCTTGATTTTTTTTTTTTTAGATTAAAGTATTTCTTTTGTGTTCGCTAAGAATATAAAGTACTTTTAAACCTTAAAATTAGAGTAAATTTTTCATTTTTTAAAACAATTATTTGTTCCTTTACTTCTTAAATTAACTTCCGAAAAACTCCACATAATATTTTACCAGTTTCTGATGAAAGATAATCTCCAGTTCTATTAAATTACTTTTTCTTGACTATTTCATATAAGTGTTTCGGAGAATCTTATATCCGAGTTGGAAAAAAAATTTTAAATTAGTCTGAATAATAACTTATTTGATTGATTGCAGTGATTCTATGCTTAAAAACTATTTAACAAGACCCCTAATTCTACGAATAATACCATTTTGTTTTACTTTGCTGTATTATCTTTCCTTATCTAAAGATAAATATACGATATTTTATGCCACTGGAAAGTTATTACTCCGCGACTTCAATATTGTAATTTCACTCTGCACTTTTGTATTATTATTATAATTTTGAATTATTTGTGAATATTCATTTCTATACGACTCAACTTCAAGTTACTTCAACTAAAAATCGATTACATTTTAAAACGAATTACTCTGAGAAATTCGTAAGTTATTTTAACTCCACAGAATTCTAATAGAGATCACAAAATTATTGCTAACAAGTTTCCTTGAAACGAATAAAGATATTACTTTTATAGATTAAATTGTGTTTTAAAAAGTCATTCAAAATTATCATTCTTTGAGTACAGTTTAACTGATGTTGGATGGTTTTACGCAGCCTTTAAGGCTGTTTTCGTTGAAAGTGCGAATGCTTGAACTAAACGCGAAGCACATTTTCAGACAAAAAAATGCCTCAATTTCCATGGAAATTAGTAGAATTATAGCTCGTATATCTGTTAACAATATAGTCTTTTTAAAAATTTCAAAATATTTCATGAATACTTTCTTTTTCATTTTAATACGGGAAGGCATAGCGCATTTATCATTACGGTATAGGAGAAAAAAACGTGAAACATATTTTATACCAGAAAAAATGAATAACTCTGTTAAAAAAGGGAAGTATGATAAAAAATGCTACTTTCTAAAGGATAGGGAAGCCAGAATATCAAATTAACTTTTCATTTCTTTTATATCTGAAAAAATGTTCCAAATTCGGGTCCTATTCTTTAACATTAACCGAAAACAGCCTTAAAGCCAAGCATTTGACAGCGATTGTGCGTTTTATTTACCTTTTTTGAAATTGTGATTTATGTACTTACAATCAGAAATATCTTAATTATTTCTTGTAAGAACAAAAATAAACTGTTCTAAAATAAATTTCGGTACATTCCAAAAGAACTTACTTATTAATGAGTGAACCTTTCCCTACATTTTAAAAACGATCTACATCAACAATTTTAATATTTTATAAATCTTTAATCTAATGATAAAATAAAGATATTCTTCTACTGGTATGCATCGTTTTCTTAGTAAAGATGACTTAAGACTACCGAATGAGCGCGCGCGGCTAGAAATTTTACTTCAAAAAAGGATGATTGGCAAAAGAATTTCTCATGAGATATATAAAATAGATTCACATAAGTTCTTATTCCTTAAAGAGGGTTCAGATTTATAAAAAAAGTTACAGAGTAAATTCTTTTATAGCTAGCTTTACCTAATAGTCAATATAGAAAGTGAAACTTCCCAGTTTTGAACAATTTTTCCAAATGCTCATGCTATTGTTGCATGCAAAAGTTGTCATTAGCCTTGTATATGCAATTTTTATGCCTATCATGTTAGCTACTTTCGTAAAAACTTAATTCTAATCTTTAAGATTAAGTGTTAACTAAATATATAACCCAAGTTTATAATCACGGAATACCTCTCGAGGTTTTCTCCTTGAAGTTAAGCTGAAGCTTTTCTTGATATTATGATGAAGAGTTTAACTGCCAACTTCTTCTAGAGGAAATACAGTAACATCCCAAACTTACCCGACAGTTGGGATTGGGGGATAACCGCGTAAGTCGGGGTATAATTTAGCTTATAAATAGATACAAATTATTTCTAGCTGGGGCCGAAGACGAAAGAAAGTAATAATTCAGAAAAAAAAGAAGAAACGAGTCTTACAGTAGTCGCATATGATGTGTAACATCTAACATGTTATCGTGTTAAATACGCAATATTAACATTTTTCCTGAAAAAGTTATAAATCTGGAATGATTGGAAATAATTTTCTATCGAATAATTATATCTTTAATGAAAATTATATTTAATTATATAACAAAAGGAGTAATACAATATTTTATCAAAAATAATTATTCCTGTTCAATTTGGGGAAGAGCGGAGACAATAGACTTATGATAACTAAAATATGACACATATACTTGTGATACTTATTTAAAAACCGTTGAAAAACAGCGTCAATAACAGTACCACTGTTAGAAGTCGAAACATTTTGATTTGTGTTCATTTCGAGCTTGAGTTCATCATTATTAAAAGCTATGAGCGGCTCAGCTTTTGGCAAACTGAAGTTAAAGTTAAAATCACCCCTCAAAATCAGGGGAAGCGAGTGATAATTTTTTTAAAAGAGCAGAACCACCTTCGTTATATGGTAAAAGTACAAAATGCAGGAAATCTTGGAATTTTTTTTAACCGTTTGATTCTAAGAAATGTATACGACCCCTGAAATGGACAAGCTACTGTTTGTCCATTTTCGATTAAGCATTATGCCGCACTTATGTCCTCCAATATCGTGACTAACGGATTTAGAGTCAAGCGCTCGAGTGGTTGATGGCTACTAGAGTTGGACCCCCATGCGAGGGTAGCGAAAAGACACAGCCACGCACTTTTATTGATCAAATCAAGTAGCACGCGCTTACGTCACATACTGTTACAATCTTCCGTCCCTTTTCACGAAATCCCTCCCACAAATGTACAGTAACCGAGAGGAAAGATGTTACACGTCAAAAACAGTGTTTAATAAAATTTTAGGTAACACAAATACAAAATCACAAACCGAAGTTATTTTGATGTAGATGCTTTCATAAAATGTAACATCAAATCACAATTCATAAAATGTAAAAGTCATTCCGGCTCAAAGACTTTTCCCCCTCGCGAAATTTCCTTGCAGCTTGCTAAGAGTCTTTTTATTCGCAGTTTTGTTGAAAAAATACGCTCTTCGTTAGAATCTGAATGTTCTAAAATTTGTAACCCTTTTTCATCACAAACTGAGATCTTCTGTAAAATTCCCAAACCTCATCCGATCTTCTGATTGAGCTGGGTCTAAAGATTCAAGCTCTTCAATGTCTTGCTGTTGCTCATGCTTTTCTATGAGCTCATTAATTGTCTGCTTCTGAATGTGGGAATAAAGAAGTTCTTGAAAGTAATCGCTATTCACTTTAAAAATTATTTGTCCGACAAGATATACTACTTCTTCAATCCCACACTACCAATATTTCCCTAATTTTACAACAATTTTTTTTTCTGAAACAAAAGACGAATTGACGAGATTTGAAAATTCTTAACCCCAGGTTCGCTTAAATTGGGGTAGCGTAAGTCGAAGTTTTACTGAATAGTGTGTTAGTGAAAATGGCTATATGAAATAAATTGAAGTAATATTATTAGCGAATCATCATAATTAAAAAATTCGGAGAGTCGGACAATATTATAGAGGTTACTTCAATCGATTCCAATTTTTCTTTAGGCCTCTACAGATTTAATAAGTTATAGAATACAATGCCTGCATCTGAGGGTCATTGCATGTTCTAGTTGGTCTGCATCTCTACTACTTATGTCTTGTAGATACTGTTTATGATTCTCTAGAAATTTGTTCCCGTGCTTAGACCTGCGGCGATGTGATAGCTATATGAACTAGTACCAACATCATGCGAAGACGATCGTTTTGGCGTGATCTGCTAAGTACTCGCATTTTCATACGGAACGGAAGGTACCCAGAACGAACCTTTCTTCATTGGTGACCCTAGTCGTACAAAGAACCGCACCCTTCACGCGTCGCTGTCGTGGCTCCATCTATACTCTGCAACAGCAACCAAACCGTCAAACATTGACGCAAAGTAAACCGTTACTTCTCGAAGTCGTCAAACAATGACGCAATTAAACCGTCAAACACATGACGCAATTCTCAAGCCGTCACGCACGAAACTGACGCAACTGCTCACATGCTCACCACGAATATGGTATCGTTCGTTCGCCTATTCGCCAAAACACTGGCAAGGGAGTATGCGGCGATGTGATAGCTATATCAACTAGTACCAATATCACCCGAAGACGATCGTTTTGGCGTGATCGGCTAAGTACTCGCATTTTCATTTGGAACGGAAGGTACCCAAAATGAACCTTCTTTCAGACCTGTCCACCATCAACTAAAGTAACTTAATCAGTAAATTAATGTTAGTTACATTTGTTTTGTGATCTATTATGGCTGAATCTTTTCATTATCTGCCTCTAGTTCAAACCGATAACCTATTTTCTTTTTCAAAAGCAGTTCGCGGACATTATCTCTAAGAACTCAACTAACTTGAATTCTCAGAGAGTTACCGATACAGATTTCGGTAGTGTTGATGCATAAATAAAGTGTTAAAATTACCAGATAAAATGAAAAATTTCATCTTTTTGCTCAAGTATCGTAATAAATATACACAAAACTATTTCATGAAGATAAGCATTGTTTAATTATATTTTCTTTTTCATGTATGATCCTGTTTTAGTGGCATAGTTTGAAGAAAATTATTCATAAAATGTTTCAGAATCTATAAAATAAAAAGAAATGATTATTTTCTGTGACAAAAATTTGTTAAATTATCAGAAGAATAATTAATTTTTGTTTTTAAGGTTAATAAATATTTATGAAAGCGGAAAAATATTGCTCTTAAAAATCTAACAAAAAGATATTATGAAAAATACGTATTCAAAACCCTTCATTGAAACTCTTTGTTACGTATATTAAAAGAGCATTTATCACTTTACCGTTCAAAATTAAGGTAATAAATTTGCATAAATATATCAAATTTTTAAAACAGTTTTTGAAAACCATTATAAAAAATTACCAGCCTTATCGAAAATCAGCAAATTATTTTACGGGAGTTACTTATCGTGATAGGTTTTTCCAAAACTGTTGGACAAAATTATTTGAAAATATTATCACATTGTGTGAAAACAATGGAAATTGTTTTACACAACGGTGAGACATTGAAATAGTAATGAAGCTATGAAATATTTCATACACACAAAATTATGTGAAAGAGAGAGAGAGCCTGATGATAAATGCCTTTTAGCGCTCTTACCTCAAAAAATAAGTAAATCATCTAAAATAAGTTGACTTTTAATCAACGTTGGTATTTTTATGAAATTACTTTTTAAACTGTCACGTTTATTTTCTTTAGTAATTGAGTGTTTTATAACATTGCAATATAAGACGACACTTATAGAGATAGCAGATAGACATAATTCAGAACCACGGTCAAGAGAAGAGGACGACACCTGAGCTGAAAACTCCCCCCTTCCTCTCTAAGCTACTACTCCCCGTCAATGGGAGGACTTTGAGCCACAATAAAGTTAACGAGATTCATTCCTTCTATGTGGTCTTTAGTGGAGCACTAGCAATGAGTTCGTAGCCATGGTCATCAGGTTTATTTAGTTTCTTATTAATCCAATATTAAGTTATCATACATTTTTGTATACAATATTAGTTCTAAATTGTTTCAAGAGAAGTCCTTACTTTATTTGATATTATTTTGATTTCTGTCGCTGAATCTTTGTACTATATTTGTTATGAATTTCAAATCAGTTAGTTTCCCGAATTAGATTCTTTGGATTTTAACGAACAGCCGCAGTGCACTACAACATCTTAGTGGCTGCTCCTCCACAATCCAGGAAACCAGCGTTTCTATTGTAGTCAAACGGCGGACAATGCCCACCTCCACTCAATGGACACCATCCCATGTTAACATTGGAGGAAATTAGACTGCTGATAGACTGGTCAAAGAGAGTAGTGAGAATGAAACGGTGACTGGTACTACTCTCACTAATCAAGAAATATACCCAAATGAGAGATCTAAAGTAAATTAAATACGGCGTATTCCACCTTCACATCAATGGTACGCGGGAAGATCCCATGGCTCTCAACTGGAAATCAAAAGTAATCGTGGCTCCCAGGTTGCCCTGGCTAGACTAACAAGTGGCCATTTGAAAAGTTTTTCTTTGGAAAATGGCAGAAAAATTCACCCCACTTGTAAATTCTGTGACAACCCAGCTTCACCGGATCACATTCTGAGATGCATCGAACTTTCTAAGAGAGACTTAACATACGATCCCCTTATTATTATAGATTTTTTGATGATCAAAAACGTTCTAGAGCTGATCTGACATGCATCAGATCGTTCACGGATAAGAAACAACAATATCAGTAAGTGCAAATAATACAATCACAGCTCTCTTCCTTGAACAAAATATTTAAAAAAAATCACTTTGTTTTTATATTTCATACACCATCTTCAAACGAATTAATATTTGAATCTAAAAACTATTTAATTATTTAAATGATTAATATTTAATAACATATTTTTTGTAAAATCGTGGTAATTGCATTATTTCTCTCTCGGCAAATAATTGTAGTAGAGTAAAACAGCATAATTTCGTAGTATCAATGCATACAAAATATCAATAGAGTTACATATAAAATATTTGTATAGTTAAAAAAAGCTAGACTGCATACTACAAGAAAGTTCTTAGAGAAAAAGTATCGAGGAATACTTTTTCTTCCTCAGTAATTGAATTAATGGATTCAAATTTTTGGTTTAAAACATGTAAAATGCAAACTTATAATATAAATAACATAGACCAGTGCTTCTCAAATTTATAACATTTACGACCTAATTTTCAATCATAATTTTCTTCGCGCTCTCCTCCACACAATAATAATGTATTGATAAAGTACTTTGACGCTAAAGGTACAATACGACTTTAATTATAAAGCGTACAAATTATCAAGATAAGTGTTAAATTTTGTGAATGAAAAAGCACATGAGTGTCACTAGTAATTTTTAATCCTGTTTTTAATGCAGTATTTATAACTTAATTACCAAATACATTGAACAGTACTGTTTCATTTATAAGTATATTATATCAGTTAAAAGTGTATTTTATTTTTCATAATGTCAACATGTATTTTGTTTTGCTTTCTTTCACACAGTAAATTAATAACTTTTTAAATCTTTTATTTTAGATATGCTCGTGCCCCCCCTCGCAAGGTTATCATTACATCCTGGGGGGCGCACAGTTTGAGAAACAGTGACATAAGCGAAAAATTGTTATACATTTACTCCTTAATGTAAAATAGTTACGTATTAAATATAAAACATTAAAGGAGAGATTAATCAGTTTTTTTCAAACGTGTAACACCTTTAAATCAGTCTTTTTTTTCGAGATAAGTTTAATAATCCTATTATAAGAAATTTGCTTTCACATATTTTGAACGATGACAGTGTAAAGTTTTAATAATGTTGATCGTAAATTTTAAGTTCATGTTTTTTTTCTTGCTTTCTTTACATTTTTTCTCAGGGCTATTATCAATGTTAGATAACTCAATGCATTTAAAAGCCGATTACATTAATTCATTGGAGTTTACGTCAGATTTCATAATGATTAATAAATTCTAATGATTTCTCGATACTTGTAATAAAAAAACATTTTGATCGGTGGTAATTTATTTATATCAATAGGTTTCACTAACAACAATTAAATATCTCTCTATATATTACAGAAAAAAGGCAACTCCTCCACCATGAGATCCTGGGCCAACAAACTTGAAATTCGGAAGACAGAATTCTTTTGTTAGGAAGAAATCCGCTGAAAACGGATTTTTCAAAACTCGACTCCTAAAAAGGGGCTTGACTCCCAAAACTGCCGTCTTAGAAATATTAGACTTGAAATTTGGCTGGCACGATTATTTGGATGAGCAGAGGTCCACTAAGAACAGGATTTGTGGAAATCGATTCTCAAGGATAAGTGGATTGGTTTGCGGGAGTGTAACAGAAAAAGGATTTCCTTTTTTGAACCTTATTAACCCCTACAAACTCAAAATCGGGTAGGTATATATCTTAGGTCAAATAGAGGTCTACTAAGAACGGATTTTAGCAACATTGACTCCCAAAGGGGTTTGCTACGAACAAAACTCCACGATTTTGAACTATATGACTTGAAATTTGGTAGGCATGTTTCTTTTGTTAGGCAGAGATTTGCTTGGAATGAGTTTTGCGAAACTAGTCTTCCTAGGCTAGTGGTGAGAACGTACAAGACAATAAGTCCTGTTCTTGAACAGTTAGACTTACATACTTGAAATTCGAGGAATGTTTCTTTTGTTTAGTAGAGATCCGCTATCAATGAGTTCTATGAAAATCGTCTCCCACAGTGACGTAAAATGATATATATATATATATATATATACATTTACTTCAATAATATTTATATGTTGACTGCCAGATGAATCTGGGTAATTATATTCGAACTTTATTCGATTTTGCTTCTTTATTTGTGCTAAAACGGTTTATTTCCTTCGGAGTTTAATATCTAATTTAATTAAAATTTTTCACATAACAATTAAATTTTACTATCCCATATTATTATTTTTCATTTCTTTTACTTTTCTATCTTGACTGTTATATTTTTCATTCCACCCGTGCAAAAAACGGTTATACATCTGGTAGTTATTTCATAAATCAAATATAATCATATTAAAAACAAGTAGAGAACAATTATTGACTCTTTTTGAAACGAAATTAGCTTCCTTTTAAAACAAGTAAACATTTAAAATTTTAATTTTATTGATTATTATTCATAGAAAAATATTTTTGCTCAAACTTTACTAAATCTAAGGTAACATGTTTTCATTTTTACAGGGAACATATTGCATTCGTCACTTTCCCATTAGTACTTATATAATTTTAAATTTCTTTGACACAAAATTTCCTCCTTAACCTGTGAATTGTTGCGCGGAGCAACAATAAAAAATGCAACTTTTCTCCTTTGGAAAATAAAAATGGAATGAAATAAATCTAAAAAATTCTATGACACTCCAAGAAAAATAAATACATATACACACACACACAACAAGTGATCTCTAGTGTATCGTTAAACTTTATACACGTTCCGATGCTATCCATTGCTATGGTTGTGAGATGTTGAAATTTTTCTTGATGCTTTTATTGATCTCTGAAAATTTCTTCCTTTCGCGATTTATTGAAGAACTTTTGTATGCATATAAAAACAACTTTACTCATACTACCAAAAACAGATTTCTTAAAAGTACTTTTGTATATTTGTGAAGTATTTTGTATATTTGTTTCTAAACAACACAAATCTTTTTTCGTATATTTTTTATTTCCTTTACTTAAGTCTACTGAGATAAAAAAAAGTAAACAGAAATAAACATTTAAAATGTTTGATTGGAAATTGTTGCTATGTTTAAGCAACTGACAGTTCATATTTAGATTTTTTTTTACCAAAAATTTCTGAATTTGTAAGTTTTCAAATTAATTAATACTATTATAAAATAAGTTCTTATTTGAAAAAAAAATTACATTCATTTTTGACCTTCATTAAGATGTCTATGTTTTCCTTCCATATAAATCTAGTACACTTAGGTGCAACATTACGGTTGCAGAAGTAAAGATTGCGATAACTCGAAAACATTTACTTGAAAGTAAAACAATGTGATGCACTAGAATGTGATACAGACAGTAGAAATAATAAAAAACAGTAAAAGCTAAATACAAATCAGAGCGTCATTGGTCATAATAGGAAGAGCTCTTTCACATGAGTTAATTTGAACTGCACATAGCAGAAGGAGCAAACAGTCAGGAGCTATATTTCAATAGAAATCGCCTGGCTTCCTTCACCTGTGGCCAACTGACACTCCCTGCTATTCAACGCCCTCAAGCTCTCAAAAACCACGTTTTCCTCCCCGCTATTTGCTTCAACTCAAAGGATATTTACCTCCCCTAGCCATGTCTAAATTGTGAAGGTGGAGATAAGTCGTCTCTATCGTGTAGAAGTCCAACCTTGTCTCAGACAGAGACAACTTTCCTTTCTTCACTTTTGAGAAGGACACATCAACGACAACAAGAGGATATTAGGAGCTGTGTTTCATACACGGATACTTGTGCATTGAAAATGAAGAAATTTTTAAAACTTTTTGGGGTTCAATGAGATCCTTTTCCTCACTTCCTTTTCAGTCAGTTGTGTGTTCATGAGAGAAGGGAATTCTCTTCCCTTCTCATGCCAAAGGAGGGGTGATAGAAAACGATTTACCTGGCAAAGTTATGAAAGGTAAATCGGTAAAAGGAGAGCGGTCATCTCGTAACACTCTACAAGCATCATATCAAGTCCTTAGACTGGATGTGGATCAACGAATGTGTAGAAATTCTCATTTTTTCAAAAGTGATAATTTTTAACGTCTGATGTATTATGTTGATGGAGCGCAATGGTTCTTCCAGAGCCTCGCAAACATTCTTTATTAAATTGAGATCAGGAGACCTCGCGAGCCACAATATATTGGGACTATTCTCTTCCTCTAGACCAGTATTTTACAAACTTTTTACAGTCATAACTAGCTCACGGGTCCCTTTTTTTATGGTCGAAACTCTCCCAAGGACCCCCTCCCCAAGTGAAAAAGCTACATAAATGCATAGTATAAAAATTACAAATTTTAAAAAAAACATTTTGTAGCAGAACTATTTATTGAAATTATAACTTTTGTTTAAAATAAAATTTTTAAAAAATTAAGGTTTTTGATGAACTTGATGCGATGTTATGAGTGTATTTAGGTCCGTCTCAATGTTTGTGAGTAGCAACCGCAAATCTCTCTGAGCACTAGTTTTTAGTCGGTTTCTTTTATTTTTTGTGATGAGGTTTCTTACAGAACTGAATCCACGTTCTACCAAATTGGAAGACGGAAGAGTAGTCAACAACGTCTGTACAATGATCCATAATGTAGGATATAAAATTGGGATCTGGTTTTGTAATCAGAATTAGTGGTATCTTTGTTCAAACATTGGTTTAAGTTCCTCGTCTGTGGATGTTTCAATAAGAAGTTCCTGTATTAGTATGGATTCATCTGTTTGGGATCTGAGTTAGTCCACGCGCAAAATGGGTTCAACACCCAGTCAAAAAAATCCAAGTCAGTAACTGCTATTTATTTAAATTTGCATAAAAATAAAAATGATTAATTTTTTTTAAATTTTTATTAAACCTCATGCAGACCCCCTGACGTAGTTTAGGTCCCCCAAATCAAATTAATTTTTCATGGACCCCCTGAATAATATCGAGGATCCCTGGGGGTCCATAGGGACCAGTTTGGGAACCACTGCTCTAGATAATCATCGATACATGCTGTTCGGCATCATCGAACGTCAACAAACTGGGCTGAGCTTTCGAATCTTGAATTTTTTTGCTATTTTGAGTTCTATCGAAAAATGTGATTATTTAGAACCAATCGGCAAGTAGTAGCGTTGTATTACACAAATAGTGTCATTTACATCTCCGTTGAATACACTACCTAAAACGACGAAACATACCCAGATAACACTTTTGTTTACTTTTGATTTCGGTAGTAAATTAATATTTTCTACAGTCAGGGAATTACAGATTAACCAGAAGGCTCCCGTCTAAGGATTTTCTTCCCCTTTTAAAATTCCACTACCACTCTTACACTATGGATTGAGACATCTCGTAAAATATTAACGTTCACAATCCTTAGTATTTCTGAAAGCATCTTCAGACCTTTTTTATAAGCGCTTCCAAAATTTAAAATTGTACTTTTCTCCCATTTCGGAGAAGTCCGCCACCAATGGCCCTCGTGTAGTTTCTGAGTATGACGCTAAAAATCCATCCATTTTACCTCACAGGGGAGTACTCTGCGCAATTAGGATAAAATTATTCTGAACTAGGGAGAGGAGAGATGTATTTGAAACGAAACACTTTACTTGTAAGGTGACTAAAATTCTCGAACATTGTGAATCCCACCACATATATTTAAAGGTTATTAATTTTACAATTAAATAAAGTAAATATATAATAGCACGTTTTAAAGTGCTGATAATATTGACGCATTTCAAATTGCATGAAATTTTTTTAAGGCTGTTTTCGGTTAATAGGACCCGAATTAGGTACATTTTTTTCAGATATAAAAGAAATGAAAAATTGATATTTTATTCTGGCTTCACTATCCCTTAGAGAACAACATATTTTATCATTTTTCACTTTTTTAATCGAGCTGAGCCATTTCTTCTGGTATGAAATGTGTTTCGTATTTTTTCTCCTATACCGTAATGTTAAATGAGCTGTCCTTTCACGTGTTAAAATGAAAAAAAAATATTACTCAAGGAATATTTTGAAATTTTAGAAACACAATATTGTTAGTAGATGTATGAGTTGTTATGTTGCAAATTTTCATGAAAATTGTGGCATTTTTCTGTCTGAAAATATGCTCCGCGTTTAGTTCAGGCTCTCGTACATTCGCCGAAAACAGGCCTTAAAAAGATTCAGATTACATTTTCAAAAAGAAAACAAAAATGTAAAAAAATAACATTTTCCGAGAAAAAATAATTGATAATTCTGAAAAAATAATCATACATTTTATTTACTCTAACTTTTTTTCTTTTCTTACAGATAGGGAAATGAAGCGTTCATTAGTTTTTGAATGTTTTATGCTACAGAACATTGAGAAAAAATATAGCAGGTTTTTCTGCATTTATTTTTTAAATAATTGTAAAATTTTAATCTCTTGATTTTAAAAGATTAGAAAGTTTGAAGGAAGTTGGAAATACCGTATTTATTCGAATCTAAGCCGCACCTTTTTTCGCAATTTCAATGCCACTCAGAGTTGGGTGCCAACTCCATTCGTTGGATTGGAGAAATTGAATAAAATATTGATGATTTGAGCAATTACAGGTTCCTGTATGTATTTAAAAGTTTTTAATAGTGGTAAAATAAATAAAATATTTATTACCTCTTATTTCTTATTTTAAACTTTTTTTGATTTCGTAAATATCGGATATCAATAAAATAATTTGTTCTATTTTTTATTTTTTCACAAACAACTAAATTTGGGGTGTGGTATAGAATCGATGGCGGCTTAGATTCCAATAAGTACGGTAATAAAATTTTCTCTGCTTTTTCTGTTATTTAAATCAAAGAAGAGGGAGAAAACCAGTTCTGAAAACATAAAAATTAAACGGTCATATAGAGTAAAACAAAGTTCTTTAAATTCTTAAGCTTAAAATTATTTTTGAAAACAGCCGGATTTCACTTTGGTCATAAATTATATTTTCAAACCTTTCGGAGACTGCAGCCTCTTGGTAGTACCACAGACACTAAAATAACAGAAAGAAGAATAAAAGAAAATGAAATTTCTTTAAGGTTAAAACTTGCGGAACGGTTAGAAGACGCTCTCACAGGGGCATTTACCTACTCTATTCTTTTATATATTATATTATTTACTACTGTTTTGCTTTCTTGCTTTTGTTATTGCTTATGATTGTCTCTGCTTTAAAAAAGTAGTGATTTTTCTAGCTACTGATAGCGAAGGCACGTCGTATCGACAAGGGATGAGTTTAAAAATGGAATTTTACAAAGTTTATTGGAGTTTTCTAGTGAGAATAAAGGTACTTAAATGTTTCCTTTCACGTATCGCTTTTTGTTCTCCAAAAGTGCAATGAAAGCTTTTTAGTTATTTTTAAAATCAAGTTTCGATGTTGAACCACAGCCAATCTTAAGGTTTTCTTTGGTATCCTCTTTGTTACAGCATGAGTTAAATTCGGAAAAGTAAGCAAAAAATATTTTCCTTCTAAATATATTTTCAATTTTATAGTTCATTTTGGAGAAGTGTACTTAAAATGTGCAATTACAGGGCATGAATCATGTAAAATATTTCATGAAAGTGTTTCCTTATCATTTTTAAATGAATTGTTTGGTGTGGTGGGGTAGTTAGGAGAGGGGGTACCAGCTCAGGTGTCGTCCTCGTCACTTGACCATGGTTGAAAATTACGTGGTTCGTCGTCAAAAGCTCTCGTGTAGCTGAACATGCGACATTAATATTTTCTCACTCGCTCGCTTTAAATGAGTTGTTAACTTTTTGTACAGTTTTATTGATTAAGTTCAATTGTAGAGCATTGCACGTTATAGAGTACAAACCGAATGAGGTAGATTCGTGGCTGGATTCAATGAAATCTCCTTCAATGTGTGTGAAATTAAGAGAATTTGTAGACTTGGTCGATTATTTCTAAAAATACTGGATCGATTTTAATGAAATTTCATATGTACATTCATCGATATATATGCAATGCAAAACAAATAACCATTCAACAATTGCATTACACACGTATGATCATGCGTAACACTCGTTGGAGTTGGAAGGTATGAAACAGCGGTTGTAGAATAAACAAAAGAAAAGGGTTAACAGGGGGTATACAGGCCTCGCAGCGTGATGTCATACTTGAAATAGAGCAGTTTATCAGTTCTTGTGGTTCACTTGTTCATCAACGCTATTTTCATTTTCTGGATAGTTCTCGGAGGGGGTTGCGAGTTGCAATTGCCCTCCCTAGAGTCCTCCAGACATGCTCTTAAGGGTTGAGATCTGGAGATCTAGCTAACCAACCCATACGGCGAATATCCTCACTCTCTAGAAATTCGTCGACCAGAAGAGCTCTATGTGGCCTCGTTTGATCGTCTATTAAAATGAACTCGTGGCCACATGTACCACTTAAAAGATGAACATAGGGCACCAAGACCTCATCCCTATAGCTCACACCAGTCACAGAGCCTCTTTCAAAGACATGAAGAGGCCATCCAACATGATGCCTGACCAGACCTCCTCCACCATAACTGTTGATTTCGCAGACGTTGGAGGGTAGGTTGTGGGTCCTCGGTTCTCTCCATGTGAACGTGCGGCGAGAATCAGTGTTTAGTCCGAAACGGGACTCATCGGTGAACAGAACGGTTACCCATCGATCTGTACTCCAATCTCTTTCCTGTCAGCACCATGCTAAACGGACTCTTCTGCACGTAAACGTAGGCAGGACGCAAACAGCTCTCTCTCATGAAGTCTTTTTGAAACAGTCACCCTTGATACACGGGTTCTTGTGGCTGCATACAAGTCACGAGAGAGCTGAGAAGCTGTAGCCTCTCTGTTACGCTTCGCTGTAATTAAAAAATGGCGATCTTCTCAGACCGTCACGGCTCTTGGCCAGGCTTTCTCTCAATGATTCCAGTATTCTGGAACTGTTTCCATAGGTTACACGCGGCAATGGGCGTTAAAATGCACTCTCTACAAATCTGGACTTGGCATTGTGGCCTGCTTCTAGCCTTCCCGTAATTCGCCCCCTCATTGCATCAGTTAAACGCTGATGGTTGCAAATTTTTTTCCTGTTACAATTTAATTGAACCCATTGCTTCTCATACTATCACCAAAAAATTCGCCAAGGTGTGCTGGCGAGCGAAATACGTTTTAATGTACACGCGCTTATAAAGCCTGCTTTTCTGCTGACTCCACCTATACACAAGTGTACGCTTACGTATTTGCCATACTTTCATCCAAAAGAAGTGGGTTTTTTACTCAGTTCAGTTATTTCCATGCAATTCTATAAAATATGCAAATTTTCTTAATTTATTTCCTCAGGGTATTTGGTAATTTAAGTTAGATTATAGACCCCAAACATCAGTAATAAAAACCAAGGACACAATACACAGCTGGCTTTTTATAGCGACCACATTCTTTCCTGATTTGGCCTTTACTGAATGTTTGGTTGTCATTTGAGGGCGTTTCTGCTGCTTGGGGTGTTCAATTGCAGTTATCACATTTACAAAATTATAAATAATTGCTCATATTCTAACAATAATCTAAGGTAACTTGCTCTTTGTATTCTGAAACAGCTTCCCAATCGGTAAAAGCTATCTCCAATTCTGAATTTGTTGTTAAATCCAAATACTTACCAAGGCCTTCCAGTAGTACTTGGGATTTCTTTTGAAAAATAATTTTGAATTGCAAATACCTGTTACTCGACCGACTGATACATTTTTTTGGTTGTAGGTTTCTTGGAGAGCCAGTTCTCTACTTTTGTGGAGAATTGGGATTTACATGTACCAATGGGTCAGAAGTAATCAGAAACATCTGGTTTTAATCTTGTTTTATTCTTCTTGATAAAACCATTAAATTACTTTTATTTGTGGAGAGGTTTATCTAACTGAACCTTATTTAAATATACCAGGGTTTCGAACTGGAAACTGAACCGAAAATCATAAAAACCGGAAAAAACCGTCGCTTTAGTATGAACGAAAACCGGGACTGAGCCGAAAAAAATTGGTTTATTTCTGTTCGGAATATCTCCAGTGATTATAACCAACATTAATATTTTCTAATTTGAGGTCAAACAAAAATTATCATTATTACATGTTAATTGCTTCTCTATTTCCTGTTTTAAATTCACTTGTACTTTTCTGTTTCAGTTTCACATGAAACTACTTGTAGAAGGAAAATTTAATTCAATGGAATAAAATAGTAAAGATGATTTTTTATATAAGAAACATATCACTCTGAGTTATATTTTTCGTATCTCAGCATGCGATCATCCACGGATGCTCGTATGTAGACAGTTTAGATAGACACACCAGAATCATAAGCCTAGTTGTCAAATGAGATTTTTATAATGGGTTAAAAGGTCAATGCTTGCCGTTCTGTGCTCACCGCTTGTATCATACATGCTAGTTAATTGAATCAATTCACACAGTGTAAAAAAATATTAAAAAAATATAATCTTTCAATTTTGATAGAATTACAATATATATTTTTGTTTGTGGCAGAATTATATTTTTTGTGAAAATAAGAATATAAAAAAAATAAAATTATTCATTCTCTCTTGCGGAACCGAACCGAAACCCGGAATTGAACCAATTTATATATATTTTTAGTTGAACTGGAATGAAAAAAATTACGGTTCGAAGCCTTGAAAATTACAATACTTGAGATTGAAAACGCAGTACCAAGAACAATACGCCAGAACACAAGGAAGAACTCTTCAATCGTCCACACCACATCAACATGAGGAGTTTTAACCGTGACAGATTTGTGATACATAGGCATCTCTCTAGACAGCGAATCCTTAGTGACGCTGTAATTGTAACCCACAGCTTGAAAAAAACACTCCTAGTCGATCATTTGGTCTCTATGGCCAACATGGTAGTCCAGAGGTCTGTGCAATGTAAAAAGTTCGAAAACTGAAAAATGAGTGAAAGGAATTGGGACTCGTACCCACAACTCCAATTAAATTTTTTTACCGTGACTAGAGAAATGAAACATTGAGATAAGATTAGAGAGAGAGAGAGAGAGAGGATTTTTCACTTCATACTATAAACCAACTCTAGAGTTAATTAGTGACCGTAGTTTTAAATCTCGGGCAAGTAACGAGGACGACACCTTATCTGGCACTTTATTCTCCTCACTGTTACACCACAACAACAGGAAAACATTGAGTCGCGACAGATTTGACAGGCATCGACAGCCTCTACACGGCGGGTCTTCAGGGACACCAGAACGTGAACCCGGGTAAGAGTTCGTGACCATAACCACTAGGGTACCACGTCCCCGAGATAATAAAATGAAGTTTAAAAGATAATATTTTTAATAGCTTGTATTGAAGAATAATATATTAAACTTAATATATATTTCACCGTGAAATAAATATTAAGTTTTAATCACATGTAATTAATATTTTATAAAAATATTTTCTCCATCAATATGTTTTTCCATTCATGTGCAAATATTTAAAATGTTGTTTTTCAAGAAAAAATTCAAAAACAATGTATTTAAATAAATTTGTATCTTATTGTCTTGTTAAGAAACTGGATATTCATTCAATTAATTTAACTGTGTTAAATAAAGCTATTTTAACAAAACATTAAAGAAAACAATAAAACTTTATTTAAATATCAAAAACAACAGAGCAGTAATAATTAAATTAATCTTTTTTGTTTTCTCTTATTACCTTAGTTTAAAAGCTAATTGTTTGAAAACAATAAAAAATAAAAATTTCTTTTTAATTTGCTCACCAAAAGTACAATTTACATTTATTTTTGATTTAACGTAAACATTTTTGCTTAAATTCTCGTTAAAAATTTTTCGAAATTAATCAATTATCAAAAGATAAAATAGGTAAGTAAGTGAACTAATATGGTCTTTATTTTCTGTTTTGAAAAATTTTAATACTATTTTCTTTTTTTCTTTGTTCTTTCATATTCTGTATAGTTTGAGAATATCTCTAGAAAAAATTTCTAAAAGTTTTAAAGGAGAACTAAATATTATAAAAAAGTAATAAATAAAAAATAAACACATTTAACCTAAAGCTGTTAGATGTAGCTGTTAAAGAATAAAAATAAAATTTTTAAGGTCTCTTTTCCTTTTTTTTATTTTATCATTTTTTGAGGCACAATTCTGGTAAATTTGATGAAGCTGGTGTTTATTAAAAATATTTCGACTCTAAAAATAAGTGATGGAGAGAATATTTTGAGTTAATAACATAAAACATGGAAAAGTATAAAGTAATCTTGAAAAAAGAATTAATTTTTTTGAAAATAATATTTTTCCAATGTATATGCTGATGAATGGGTTATTTTCAATTTACTGATTCCTACGATTATAATATTATCTAACGTTAATTTTACCCCATAAAACTAACTTTCTTTGGTATTATGGAAATTTTTTAACTGACACTTGCTTAAACATAATAGTCAGACGAGTATTACTATATGAAGTGATTTAGAGCGAAGACAGATAACAATGGCAATTTTTCTGTCACACAAGCGTTTTATTGCTTCTAGATAGTAAATCTGAATAACACATAAACTCAGAAATGACGCAGATACCAGAAATTATTCTGAGAAGCATCCACACTACTTGGGATTAGTACAGTGCTACTCAAACTTTATGCATGTTTGCAACCCAATATTCAATCAGAGTTTTCATCACGCCCCCTTCCATACAATAACAATGTACTGAATTCAATGATACTATACTTTGAAGTAAAAGCTGCACAATAAGACATTAACCGCTTAAGTGTCACTGACGTATATATGTGTCATGCTCAGCCAAAGCATTTATTACGCCGGACGTATACATACGGATTTCCGCAGTTCGATCTTTTCTGTGCACTGCTATCCATAAGAAAATTCAGAAGACTGGAATGCAAGAAAAGGTCACAGGCAGTGTTTGCGAAGGATTTACTTGTTTCAGAGAATTTGCTTACTTATTCCTTTTCTCCCCTCCCCCTCCTCAGTGGCAGTGGGGAGCGTCACTTTAAATGGGCAGCAAATTTTAAACTGCACAAATGATCAAGGTAAGTGTGAATTTGGCAAGCCCATGGGGTCAAATGGTAATTATAAAACTTGTTCTTAACTTAGCATTGTTAAATAAATTGTAAAATATATTATGCAGTACTGATAAATTTATGAGTGTATGTTGTCAGTACAAATGTGCATTTTACTTTGTATTATGTCAGAATGTATTTTATTTATTTACTTTCAGTAAATATAAATAACTTTTTTAAAATAACTTTTTTTTTTCGATTTTACAATAGGCTCGTGCCCCCCCTCGCAGAGTTATCACGTCCCCCCAGTTCAATAAATGCTGGATAAATAAATCATTATAACCTTTTTGAAAGGCAATAAAAAGGTGAAAATGAAAGCAATAGAAACGTGTTCGACACTAGGGTCCAGCTAGCAGCAATTCTCTAATTCAAGCATTTATATCCAGGGTTATTCATCATTCACTTCAAGGTTTCGTTGCGCTGTAGTACAAAAAGCTAAGATGAATACCGCAAAAACAACAAATGAAAGAATACAGGAAAAAATTCAAGTTTTACACATTTTTCAAGTGTTCTATGTGTGAATGTCACACGGCCTACATCAATGCAGCTCCTGCCTCAAACTGGTCCGTATTACTGACAGCCCGTGCTACCCTTTCATGCCATTCTGCTACATCACGCGCCAAAGAGGGTTCAAAAAATAGGTTTTATGTACACTCTGTAACAAAAAAAAGAAAAGAAAAAAAAACGACACAGCTAGACCAAGAACGTTTAGTCCGACAGAGACGAAAATTGGTGGGTTGAAAGATTATGTATGGAATAGAAACTGATTAAAATTTCAGAAAAATTGAACGATTCATTTCAGAGATATATAGTTACAAAGTAACGAGCTCAATAAGACGTTGACCCTCCTCTAGCCGAATGCAAGCTGCCACACGGCGTGGCATAGAGTGATAAAGCACCATGATGGTCTGCGGTATTTCTTTCCAAATTCACTCCATTTGTCAGGCCAGGTCATTAACATTCCCTGGTAGATGCAGTCACCTTCCCATCATATTCCAGACATTCTCAATTGGAGAGAGATCTGGTGATCTGCATGATCAAGGAAATGTTGGATAAGCTGTATGACAGTTCATAGCAACATGGGCCGTATGTGGTTTTGCATTATCTTTCTGAAAAATAAGGCCAAGGTACTGCAAAAGGAACGGTAACAAAACAGTTCTCAGATTGTCGTCAACGTACCACTTGCTATAAGTGTGCCTCTAATGACGATCAAAAGGGTCCGGCTGTCAAAAGAAATGGCGCCCCAGGTCATAATTCCTGGCTGAGGGTCTGCGTGGCGTGCAATAGTGAAAGTAGAATCGGCACGCTGACAGGGGCGTCTCCAGACATATATTCGATTATCGTCAGATCACAGTTGGAAGCGGGATTCGTCACTAAACCCAATCTACTTGATTACAACCTGATCGAGCCAATCATGACTGTAATTTGAATCGACAGTGTTCAGGCATGAGTGGCAGGTGGCGTAGTGGTGGGTACGTGCGTAAATTTCGCTCTAACAACCGTCTCTGAAAGGTTACGGTATACACTCGTGTGTAGGTCCCACGTCTGATGGTTGATAACGATGAATCAGGCGCAGTGATCTGACAATTAATCTGTCCTCCTGATCTGCTGTGACCCTAGGTCAACCTCTACTACCCTGATGCTGAAATCTGCCATTGTCCACCAATTCATACCATTATTTTCTAATGGCCGCATCACTCCGACCCATATGACGAACGATTCTGCGATTTACCCAACCTGTCTCTTTCAATACAAAGATACGGCCTCTTCCTAACTTGGACATTTGCTCGTAATGAGCTTGAATCACGAGGCGAGGCAATTTTCAGTTATTGAAAGGTATCGTAAATCTCAATGCAACAAAAATTTTGATCATCAGATTGAGAATCGCTTCTTCCAGACACCTGCTGAGGGCGAAGTTCCGATGCGCTGTAGCTCCCACTATTCATTCATCAGGCACCAAATTTTAATCATTTACATGTTCGGTTGAAATGTCTTTGCATATGAGATTTCATTACAATCGGGCGACTCCTTCTTGGTGCGTCGTTTTTTTGTTGTTCTGTTATATAGTGCAAGACCAAGTTTTCGAAGACCATGGAAAAGAGTTGCCTATAATACTGATAGTACCATGGTGAGGCAGGAACTGGACTATCGCATGGATGTAAGTCGTGTAACCAAGGTTTCACACATACAACACCTGTAAAATATGTAATTGAAAACTGAATTCTTCCTTTATCTTTTCAAATGTTCTTTTGTGACAGCGGTAGCCTAGTGGTAAACGTAACATACTCGTGACCGGCGTGTCATTAGTTCGAGCCTAGTACCTCTGAAGGCTTGCCGTGTTGGGAAGCAATGCACATTAAATCTGTCGAGAGTTCGAAAGTCCTCCCATTGGTGTGGTGTAGTAGTTAGGAGAGGGGGGTGCCAGCTAAGGTGTTGTCGTCATCACTTGACCACGGTTAAAAATGATGAGGTCCCTCGCTAAAACCCTTCGTGTAGCTAAACAGTTCTCACTCAATCAAATATTCTTTTGAGGTGTATTCGTGTTAGAGTTTTTTGACTACAGCGCTCCAAATCCTTGGAGGGAATTATGAATAATCCTGTTTTAAAATTTATTCTATAAGAATGTAACAGCTACAAAAATGAACAACAAACAAAAACAAGGGGCTAGTTTTTAATTGGGAAATCCCTTGTGAAAGAACTCATTACAAACACACAAGCTTTTTTTATTTTTCTTTCGATGAGAAAAGATTTTTCGAATTTTTTTTTCTGCTCATCAGACAGTTTTAAGGGGTAAAAAAACGGATAACTAAACACCCTTCAACAATAGGAATTACATACAAAAAGAATAACTTGAAAAACTTAGATGGAACATAGATCAATTGTTGAATTGAAACACGATTTCTCGTTAAACACATATACTCAGTACAGAAAAGATGACAACGCATTGGATTCAAGGAACTCTTATCATTACAGAGAGTGTTTTTTAAGAAAAAATATTACCTCGTTTCAGATGTAAGCAGCTTTTCATAAATATATTAATAAAAATAATATAATGTAATATGTAATAACTAATTAAAAATAATAGATAAATATATTAATAAAATAATAAACATATTTTCATTTTTTTTAATCTTCAAACAAATAATTGAAAATATGATCTGAATGAGCTGCAGTAATAGACGAACACGTAGTGCACACATCTATTTGTAAAAAAATAGTTTTTCGAAGACTGTGCTAACTTAGCCTATACGTAAGACGTTATTAAAAGCAATACCGTGTTCTAGCACACTAATTTTAATGTCTAATTCTGTTTTAATACCAACGATATCCTTTTTTGCGCAGGCTCATATGCTTCTTTAATGAAATAAGTATTTTTGCGTTTTGTATCAGTTCAGAAAAGCCATATGCTATCACGGAAAAGTGTAAATAGATTTTTATGTTCCGCAGGGGATGAGTCAAAAAAAGTGAAAATGAGAAAGAATAAGCTATGTGTTATTGTAAGATTTTTTTTTCATCCATAGAGTTAACAAACTACTAGGTCCTCCTCAAAAAAAATATTCTGTAAATAAAAAGAGAAAAGTTCAAAAACAATTGAGGCATATCCATAATTTTAGGGAAAAACAATTTATAAACTAGGGATTATTTTAAACAGTCTCTTCCTGAATTGTTATAACACTCATACTGCAAACTTCTTAACAGCACTTTATACGAGTAATATAAAAAAAATTAAGTCAGTTCCCACTTAGGTCAACAAAGAAAATTTTTAATTTACTTTTTATTAAATAATTAAAATTAATATAAATATGTATATACTTATATATGAGACACACAGAATCACACTGTTAAGTGGCAAAATAAAAAGTGAATTTTTCTCCTTGCAATTTTCCATTTTTCTTTCTCTATAGGTTGTTGGACTATTATTTTTGTTTGTTACTATTTATTCGCTTTCTATTTTTTTTCTTTCGTTTATAACTTATGAAGCTGAGGGTGGTCTATAATTCCGCATTCTATCCAACTCTTGTAATGCTTCATTATTGCAAGAAACCTTTTCAGTGAGTATCGAGCAGTCCAGTTCTTCAATTAATAGTCAATCTAATGGTTCACACGACTTAAGGCGACATATGTTTGACCTGCTGCGAAGAGTTTTCGTCATATATATATTACTGCATAATCTACTTTGCATCTTATGGATTGTCGATGCCAGTGGCCGCAGCTACTGCCTGTAACAAACTCTAGACCCCTTCTAAAGCTCTAGGTTGCAATGCGGACTGATCTGAAGCACTGCGCATGCGCGAGTGCCAAGTGAGAGTCAGTCGGTGTTTACCTCTCGACGAGAGCGGTCGATTCTGTGGGCTCCGCCAGTGAGAGCAGTGTGGAAATTTGGAGTCGGTGATTTCCTCTCGACGAGAGAGGCCAAGATTTTGTGCGCTCCATCCGTGAGCGTGTAGAGATTTGGAAAGTGTGTGATTTCCTCTCGACAAGAGAGATTGTATTTTCAGCTCCATAAGCAATGACTTCTCTACGAATGTCATAAATTCGGAATATTAATGATTTTTACTTAAAAATTGTGTTTAGGCTACACATTACCCTAAAAATTTCATTTTTACCAAAAAAATTTTTTTTTTGTATGTTTTGGTGGCCCATATCATTGAGATGCTTGCCTCGAAATTTCAGATCTGTTAGAAAATTAGTTTTTAAGATATTTGAAGTTTTATGAGCTATGGTTTTGGTTTCGGTTTTCTTTTAAAGCATTTTTTCACATTTAAGTTGAATTAATTAAAAACATTTTTGCGCTTTTAGTTTGAAATGGTTATTAATTCCAATTTTCATTACTAAAATCATTTCTGCTTGATTATGTTTTGAATTTTTTGAGTTCTCATAATTAATTAATAAAGATTAATTTCATGGCCAATTTTTACATTAAAAATGGTTTATATAACTTAAAAGCTTTATCATTAATTTTTCCTGTAGAGAAAATGCCATGGCAAATGCGTTCTGGGTTTCTGTGAGAAACAATATTTCGAAGAGATGGAATACTACTGAAAAAGATGCATCTAAAAGTTAGTCCTCAGCTGATTCTGCAATTAAACTTCCGAATACAAGTATTCTGAATTTAAATGCTGCAGACATAACTGAATATTTCCCTGCTGTACCAAACTACATTATACTAAACATATTGTAGTACTATATTTTAGTATTTTAAAGTCGTACGACAAGAGCTAAAACTTCCTAAACTGCCCCAATTTAAAACTGAAAAAAATTAAATTTTATGAGCAAACCTGACTTTTTTTAGCTTAAGTTAGTATCATTAAGTTAGTATATTAGGGCCGTGGGTAGCCTAGTGGTTAGAGCATCGGACTCCATACCGGAAGGCCTGGGTTCGATGCCCGATGCCACCAAACACCCTCCGAGTACACACGGAGTACGTGCTCGTTAAATCAGTGGGTTCGTAGTCTTGTGGGCTTAATCACGAGCGCAGGGACTGGAGAATATTTCCCTCCCCTTCAGTCTAGATGCAGAAATTGTGGAGGTGGAGATAGAGGTCGTGTCGCCATCTATCGTCCCTTCGGGGAACTTCGCCGAGCTAAAATCGTACTGTCACCTGTATGGTGCTCAAGGCCAACGACAGGCGTACCTCTAGCCCATGCCACGATGAATTTCGTGGGCCTCGATCTGACTGCGTCAGACAGGTGGCATCAGAAAACAACAACAAAGTATCATTATTATTTTGTACATAAACGCTTCGGGTTTCAAAACTTTTGGGAAATATTAGGTTAAGATAAAGCTGAGTAAACTGACGTCTTAACAAATGCTATCAATATTATGCACAAATATATTTTGAATTAAAAATATAATTTTCAGTCATATTTAATAAAAATAGTGTTTTAATGTAGAACATATATTGGAAAATAACATATTGAAGAATTAGAGTTTTACGGGCATTATAAGTTTTTGTTTTACGACTTTACAAACTTTAAATGCGTTTTTCTCAGACTTTTAATTTTGAAGGTATAATTGTTTTCTTATCCCTAAGGCTTTTCTTTCCTGTTCAAGATAGAGCTTTGAATTTTTTGTATATACTCCCAAATGCATATTCTATAAAAGTTAGTACGGATTTGAGGCTGAGAACGCTAGTTATTTTTCTAAAAAATGCTAAAGTTATTTAAAAAATTTTCGTGTTTTTTTTTCAGGTTTTTCTAGAAAAATAATTATTAAAAATCAACAAGGGAATGTATTTTCAAATCCATGATAAATATTGTTTGTAATAATCTAAGAATCATAAATAACTTAAAATTACTAAAAAATTTTAAAAACTGAGGATTTTATAAGAGTTTGAAAAAACTTCAAAAATTCCTAATTTTTTAAAATTGTAAAATAATGGCTGGTCAAACTGACTTTTTGCTTACAGAATCAGCTTAATAATATAATCTAAATATAAAACATGAATTATTTTTACTGTAACTGTCTCCAAAACAATTTTTTTTGAAAAAGGGCCCCGTGTAGTCTTAAGAGTGTGCTAATTGTTTCTGCGTGCATGCTTGAAAATAAAACTTCAAAATACCAACCAAGGGTCATCACTTATATGCTTAGGGGCGCCACTCGCAATATCAGCCGTATAAATGATGTGGGGGATAACATACTTAAGCAAAACATCTTGAAATCTTAAAAGCATCCTAAAAGGGGCTCCCAAGAAAATTTTAAAACAGAACCTACTTAAGTCTAGTTACGTCAGTTGTTGATGCTCATGATAAAATTAATGTTAGCAATTTTCGTTCAGCAGAACTGTAGCTGCGTTCGTTGAGGAATTGCACTCATATTGGCACACGATTCTAATAAATTTTTTCTCCCAAACAAAACTAAAATAAATGAATTACATTTAATTAATGAATTAATACTTGAAAAAGAAACTGTATTAACATCAAGTGTCATCCATTGCAAGTTTAAAAAAAAGTATTTGAACTTGAGGGGATGAATAAAATGTATTTTATTAACAATTGAAAATTTAAACGAGATATATAAATATATATAATGAGAGTATGAACTAATAGTTTGAATTAAAAAAGAACGCAGCATCCAAAACTCAACCGAAATCTTAACTTCTCTGCACAATATGAGTTATACCTCTTGAATGTTTTTAAAACCAGGAGGAGAAATCTATATTGAGTTATTTTACAACAAAAATGATTTCCAATTAAAACAAATGGCCATTGCAAACCCTTTAAATCCTCTTTTTGTTGACTTGAATCAGCGACTGCATTACTTTTCATAAACTATTCCGCAAGATTTCCATAGATGGAGATAGTTGAAACAGATTAAGCAGTCTTTAACTATATCGTAAGCATTTCGAGGAGAATGACTCCACAAATGGTTGGAAGCATCGTTAAAGGGGGAAAAACAATTTTTAACTGCGCCTCTGTTTAATTTCAAAGCAATGGGGTGGCAACAGCAATTCGTTGTGTAAAATCTCTCGCCATTTTAAAAATGACTCCCGTGGCCTTCTTACTGAATCTAGAAGCTGATTTTGGAATTGAAAATTCCTTCGTCTTTCTTCCCAGGCTTCATGTCTAAGTGCATATAAGCAGATGAAATAGATTCGCTTGATGAAAAAGGTAAAATGGGATGTTTGGAATGAATATAAGCACATTCGAACTTCGATTTAACGAAACTCTATTTAACGAATTTCGCGATTTAATGGAATTTTTGTCTGCCCCCTATTAAAATAAAGCCAAAACCCCCCTATTTATCAATTAATAAACACCCAATTAACGAATTATTTCAGAAGTTGGGAAAAAGGTTTTTTTTAGTTTGTATGAGAAAAAAATTGATTTTTTTTTCAAATGACAATTTTTTTTGTTGCCCGGAACAGAAAAACACAAGTCATATAATTTTTTTACCTAGATCAAGAAAGAAAAATTTTATTTTAGCTTCCTTTTATTAAATAGTTACAATTAATATATACATATGACAGAATCACAGCATGAAGTGGTCATTCATTTTTATTCATTATCATTCAAGAGTATCGGATTGTCATCCAAAACAATCGTGCATATAAAATTTCAGTTGACCTGAATGCTTTAAAACGTGAGAAAAAACCTTTTTCAAGTTTTCACACAAGTCGTCAAAAGAGTTGCTTAGTCTCCAAAAATGATGCCAACGTGGTTGTATATATTATAATTAAATTACTGTATTGTCATCCAAAATAATCAGGTATATAAATTTTCAGCTCTTTGGAGCGCTTTAAAATGTATTTTATAAACGGTTGAAAGATGAAGATAAATAAATATATAGAGAGGTTGAGCTAATAGTAGGAATTGAAATGACTTTTCTTGTAAGCAACAAATTTCAACGGGAAATTGTGAAGACCATTACGAGACTTTACGGATGCAGATGAGTGAAACCGGTCACGTGAGACTGGACAGGAAATTCCTTTCTTATCTCATTTCAATCCACAATGCTGGGGATATTTAAAGATTTTTACGATTATGATATATTTGATGACCGACTGCCTATCTGTGTGTTTGAAGTTGAGAAAATTGTTTATGAGTCAGAGCCAATAAATAGCTATTCTAATGCAAATATCGATAAGGAAACTTCTGTCAAAATTATTTCTTTTCATAATACTTTACATTGGAAATTGTGAAAACATACCTCTCTCATGCAGCAGGATGTAAATGATGCAGTACTTACTTTACTACATAGAGTCGAAAAAGGACTCTTCGGAAATTTCCAAATATCTAGTAGTCAGTGTTTTAAAATTTCCACTTAAGAGAGAGAGAGAGAGAGTAGTGCGTAATTATTCACAAATTGTATTTTTAGTTGTTGAATAAAAAATGGGACATTTCCAACAATGGATGTGAAGGAAGCTTCGATCTGAGCACTTTCTGTTCTGAAAACGAGTATCTCAGCCACCATTTCAAAACGATCGTCATCGCGTGATAACTATTACTGGTTTGTATCGATATCACAGCTCCCCAGTACCTTCATGCCAGTGATTGGGTGAACAGACGAACGAAAGATACCATATTCTTAGCGAGCGTGTGAGCAGTTGCGTCACTTTGAGTGCGACAGGTTTGTGGGTTTGGTCATTCATGCATGACGGCTTTGTGGGTTGCGTCGTCGTGTGTGATGGCTTAATTGCTTCATGCGTCTGACGGCTTGGTTGCTTTTGCAGTGAATAGATGGTGCCACGAGTGTTGCGGTTCTCTTTGCAAGGCCAGGGTCACCAACGAAGGAATGTTAGAACCTGTAACCTTCCGATTCGAAAACGAGTATCTTAGCCACCACGCCAAAATGATCGTCATCGCGTAGTTGTGTATATTGATATCACTCCGCCACAGATGTTTTTTTGTGCAGTTGCTTATAGAATTTCCAAAAGGTAAATGCAAAAATGTGTACTTAGTTTGGATCCCGATAGCACGAAGTACCCCAAATCAATGAATCAAATGTTTGGTAGCGATGAATTCGCTAAATCGGGGTCCGAGTAATGTATTGTGGAGACTGGTTTTGCAACCAATCTTCTAAAGCAGTGATTCTCAAACATTTTCTTTTTTTGAGGTACACTTTTAACAATTTGAAAATTTGGCGGCTCACAAACAATAAAATAAGTTTAAAAGAATTTTACTTATACATAATACACTAAACAAACTAATTTCAATGTTAAATAAAATAATATGCACTACAAGGACAGAAAAATCTCACTGAGTAATTAATTATAAATTAAATATAAGATTACAATTAATGGTTTGTATAAGGTCATGTAAAAATGATAATGCCCCTCTCATTCCCCCCTGTACATTTATCATTTTTTTCTTTTTAATATTTGTTAATGCTGAAAATCCAAATTCACGCAAATAAGACGTAGAAAATTGTAACAATATTTTTAAAGCTTTTTTGGTTATTATGGGATAATCACCTCTAATTTTAATCCAAAATGAATTAATTGATTTTTTGAAATTAACTTCCGATTATCTTACACACACAGAGCGAGAGAAATTAGTCAGTTCCTCCTCTTCATACAAAGTGAATTCATATGCAGATGTATCCGTTATCACAAATGAATCACACAAATACAATTACATTTTTTTATATCTAAATTTGGGAAGCAATAAATAACCCTCCTCTCAAGTTATGTCAAATGGTCAATAACAATTTTATAAAATGGCCAAATGATTCGTTACCGGATTATATTTTAGTTTTTTCTCTGAGTATAATTAAAAGTTTTAAAAAGATTGGCGGTACATAGAAGCGCCGCGGCACAGTGGTTGATGAATACTTTTGTAAAGAATGTCCTTAGATATATTGTTCCAGAAAAATAGAAGAATAATTATAACATTTAATGAATATTTCCTGTATTTGCTTCAAAATATTAAAATCAAATAATCTTCGGTATATTCAAACAGTAGTATTCATTTTCCTTAGCATTGTTCTTTTAATTAATGTAACAATATACAAAAGATTATAAAAATATTTTCTCAAAATTTTTGTATATTTTTATGAAGAAAAATAAGTGGGTATGCTTTTAGGAATAAATAAATAAAAGTTTTCCATAATTTTTTAGTCAGAAATTAAGTTGTAATAATTGCGTTGATAATTGTGTGTGGAACTAAAGAGTTCAGAAAAGTCTTCGCAAGAGAATTGGAAAGGAAAATAATATAGTACGTGTAACAACATGTAGATGTGCATCATTGAAATGTTATTTAAATTTTACGAGAAATCATAAATGGACTTTTTTTCCCAGTAGAGAACATTAAAAACAGTCAATAGAAATTGAACTTATATTTAAATGTTAGTCAAATTGGGAATAAATTACCTCCATCATATTTAATTTATGTTCATGGTTTTTTTTAAAAAAAATTCATTAATAACAACTCCGTTAAATAAATGGTTCATTAAGTGAAAAATGAAGTTTCGTAACTTTATGGAAACGATAGAAATAAAAAATCGAACTAATGAAGCATGTGTGTTGTTGTGACACTCTTTTTATTTTTTCAAACATTATAAATGTGAGTGTGTCCGCGTTACTTAAATACTTAAAAAAAAGGAGACTTCTTAAGTTAATTACTTTAATATAGAAAAAAAGGACATTATAGGACGGACACACAGGTAAAAAAAGAGAATAAAGCTATCTGCATTTACATAGTTAGATTTAAAACATCACGCGTGTTGGAGGTTTTTCCATCTCGTGCTTATGACGGCGGGAAGAGGACTGTCTCGCAATCTCGGCTAACTGCCTTAAATCACTTCAGTTCATGCATGGCTTCGGAAGTGGTCTGCGAGTAGCTGACATCCACACGAGCATCCTGATGACCACGCCGTCCGCGGCGCTCGGGGAACAAGTGAACTGAAGTAATAATAAAACAAAAAAAAACAGCAGGAAAAGGAAAAGTACAAAACAAATAGCTTTGGTGATTGCAGCTTCTCAATGTGTACACCACTTCTTCATTTTATCAGCTGAAGTTGCTGTTACATTTGGACCTTCATGTTGTCCAATTTTCTGTACTTCATAGCAATCGTGTTTGTTGACCTTTGTTACCTCATATGGTCCAAAGTATTTAGGTCAAAGTTTCAATCCAGTTCCGAACTGTGTACGCTGTATCGCAAATATGTCACTTGGTTTGTAGTTATAAGCGGGTTTACGATGTGTATTGTACTCTGTTTCTTGTTTTCATCCTGTAACCGTAGGATATTTTCTTTAGCTACGTTACGTAGTGTCTCTCGTTTGTTAATAAACTGTTCGCTAAGTTCGTCTTCAAGAAGGTGTTTAATTTTAAGGTCCTCTTTTTGTTTAATTTTTACTCCAATTAAAACTTCGAAGGGAGTAAATTTTGTGCTACTTGTGGTGGTACTATTCATAATGCGTTATAATCGGTGGACATGTTTGAACCATTTTTCGGGCTCTTCGATGGTTAACTTGGTCAAAACTGGGATAATTGTTTCATGCATACGTTCTATCTGACCATTTCCACGTGGTACACCAATGGTTATCTGAATGTGTTCAATTGATTTATCCTGACAAAAATTTTGAAATTCTGTAGATGTAAAAGCACTACCTTTATCTGTAATAATTTTTGATGGATTACCAAATATGGGGTTTGTTGCAAAATTAATTTGTCGCTAGCATCTTTAGTGGAAGTAGACTTTACAGGGTAAATCCAAACAAATTTAGAAAATGAATCAATAACAGTAAAGAGATGTTTGTAACACTTTTTTGTGGACGGTAATGGTCCTAAAAATCACAATGGTAACAATCAAGGAGTTGATCGCCTTTTGGGATCGGATGGAGAAAGCCTTCTTGTTTACCAGCTTTACGTGAGAATAAGGTACATGGGACGCAGTTTGTAATTACACATCCTGAACAATTTTCTTGAGTATGGGAATGTAAAATTTTTGTGAAGCAATAGATTCAGTTTTTTTAGAAGCAAAATGGCCTTGTGCGTGTGCATGGAGTACTATCTCTCTTTGCATCATTTCTGAAACAACTACTAGTTCAGAATTTTTGTGTAATTTGTACAAAATTTCGTTTTTAAGAAAATATTCATCGGAAAGGTGTAATTTTGATTGCTGATTTAAGTTGAGAAATGAATTCATCTTTATTTTGAGCTTCTTTAATATTTAGTGTAATATCGTGGGAGGAAATCATCATAATGGGGTAACGACTTAATGCATCAACGTGTTTCATTTGTCTACCGGGTCTGTGACAGACTTCATAATCAAATTCTTCCAGCATTAATGCCCAACGAGAAATTTTAGCAGGCAAATCTTTTTTGTGCATTGTCTTTTGGAATGCATCACAGTCTGATAATTTTGAATTTTATACCTAACAGGTAACTTCTAAACTTTTTCAGCGCTTCAATAATAGCTAGTACTTCTAATTCATAGCTGCTATATTTCTCCTGTTGAGCTGTAGTTTTGCGACTAAAATAATGGATAGAGAGGATGAAAGAGTCCATCATCATATTTCAGTAATAGGACAGCGCCAAAATCTAGGGAGCTTGCATCTGTGTGGAGTTCTAAAGGGTAACCTTGTTGAAAAACATGAAGAACTGGGTTCTCTGAAAGAATGTTTTTTAATTCTTGAAAAGATGCTATTTCTGTAGGGCTAAATTTAAATTTAACATTATCACGAAGAAGATCACTTAAAGGTCTTGCAATTCGAGCGTAATTTGGAATAAACTTCCGGAAATAACTTGTTAATCCTATAAAACTTTGAAGTTGTCTCGGGGTTTGAGGTTGTGGAAAGTTTTGGACAGCTTGTGTCTTAGATGGTGAAGGTTTTATTGTTCCGTTTTCGATTATGTATCCAAGAAATTCCATTTTGCGTTGTAAGAAATGGAATTTCTTTAGGTTTAACTCAAGACCGAAGTCTGCAGCTGTTTGGAGAACCAGTCGTAATTTATTTAAACCTTCTGCTTCATTTTGTGATGGAATGAGGAGATCATCCATATACACAATTAGAATGTTGTCACGTATGAGTTTTCGGAAGACAGTGTAAATAAATCGCTGGAATACACTTGGACTGTTTGACAATCCAAAAGGAACACGTAAAAATTTGTATTGTCCTTCATGCGTCACAAACGAGGTGTATTTTGTTCTGTTAGGATCCATAGGTACATGGAAGAATCCATTTTTAAGGTCAAGTGAAGTGTAGACTTTAGAGTTTTCGAGTTTATCTAACACTTCTTCTATCAATGGCAAGGAAAATTTATCTTTAATCATTTTTCTATTCAAATTGCGATAATCTACACAAAGTCTGTGTTCTCCGTTTTCCTTTTTGCATAAAATGATTGGTGCTGCGTAATCAGAACAGCTAGGTTTTATAATGTTAGCGTTTAACCATTCCTGAATTTGGTTTTCGACAATTTTTTGTTCTACGAAAGGAAGTCGACGAGAATGTTGACTAACTGGGATATCATCACTCAATAAAATTGTCATTTTAAGATCAGTATCATAATTTTTTTTAGGTTTGTAAGAGCTTACAAGTTGTTAAACATCATTACGAATTTTAGAGTTCTATATGTAGGGAGGATCAAGTTTACATTGTTGTTCATCAAAAAGGTTGGCAAGGTTTACCAAAACATCATCATTTTTGCATTCATCAACATCTCGGAATATACGAATTCCATCGCGTCCAAACGGGAATTGAGTTTGTTTAAAAAGTCGATCCCTATAATTACATCTAAGGGGATCGTTTCATCATTAACGACATGAATTTTTGCTGGTAATGCAGTGTTCTGAATTGTTATGAAATTTTTAAAATAACCTTTGCTTTCGACTCTGTCTCGGCCTATTCCTGAAAATGTACATTGTGATAGGTTCAATGTAGGGTAACCAAGTTTTTGATATGTTTTCTCATTAATTATGGTGGCTTGTGAACCAGTGTCACAAAGTGCTATAATAGGAATTTTTGAAATGGTTATTTCAACATGCATGATATTTTTCGGTGGTGTTAATATCGAAATGGAATTTACAGTTCTATCAAGTTGCGTATTGATTTTGTGATTGGTTATCGGTGTAATCTTTCGAGAGAATTCTTGGGGCATTCGGTCTGAACATGACCAAAGTTTTTACATCCATAACATTTTTTTCCGCGTTCTTTATTGGAACATAGGGTACTTTTATGGCCTTTCAATCCACAGAGGTAACAAACTGGTTGTTGGTTTGTAAAGCGCTTGTGTTCAATTCTATGCTGATTAGATGTTGAATTTTCATAATCTCGAAATCGTTTATCTGGAAATTGCTTACTATGTTTTGAATTTAAAAGTGTTTCGTAAATTTTCAATTTATCTTTGAATTCACTAAGTGTTTTAGAACTGTACAAAATTATTTTATTGTTAGAAGAAACAGGGATACCACCAATAATATAATCCATCAGAGAAGAATCATCAACCGCACCCTTGTGAACTAAATCTTGCATTGTTAAGAAATATTCCTGCAACGTTTCTCGGTTGGTTTCAAATGTTTAGCTTGCATCATATTGTGTAATTGTGCGCTATTGATTCTATCAGAAAATTCGTTTAATAAATGTTCTTTCATTTATGACCAATTTGTGATTCCACGAATCGATTGGATTAAATTTTCGGCTGGACCCTTTAAACATTTATTTGCGAAAATTATTTGATGAATAGGATTTGTGATCTGATATAATCGAAATATGTCTTCTATATCAGAATTGAAAGTTTAAATTGAATAACTGTCTCGAGAAGTGAATGGTTTAACTAGTTCCTGTAGATCTCGTAAATTAAAAGATAGGAAAGAGTTACAAGTATTCTGTTTTATCCAACAACGGCAATAAATTTTGAGCTGAATCATTTAAATCAAGAGATTTCATGTTTTCGGAATGGAAATCGTTACTGAGTCAGACGTAATTGGCTGCGAATGACGGTTTTCGGGCGGAGATTTTTTTGTTGAGTTCAAGGTCGCTTTCGCTTCCAGAGTTGAGAACAGTAGATTTAAATAAAGTGAGATCACATAAATGCGTTAAAATTATGTCACAGCAAGATTCTAATTCAGTGGTGAATTTTAGATGCAATAAGTTACAAACAGCAATTAATTCCTTAAGAGTGAATTCTTTAATAATTTTAGTTTTTGTTTCTTCAACATTAAAATCAGTAGGAAATCCGGAAAATTCTCGTAATCTAGAACGATTTTTTCTATCGCCATTCTCACCAAAAATTAAACGATGTAGAATTTTAATGCTATTTGTGTTACTAAATTTTAATGATTGAGATAACTTTGGATAATCATTTAGGGTATTCATACTGATAATTATTCAAATAAAACACACAAATATACAAATGCCATATTACCAAAAGGATTTCTATGATTTGAAAATATGATAAAATACTTATATATTCATCAATTCAAGTTTAAAATATAAAATGTTACACTCATAATCATCAAAAATTTAAATGCAAAGTAGTATCATATGCAATATCAATATTATATAGTATAGTCAACACAAGTTTTGTATTTGAAAAAAGATATTCAGTTCTATTTCACACACCATGTAAATTAATTTAAGCGTTTCATTTCAAAAATATCAAGTTCTTATCTTCAAAATATAATGTTCTATTCTAGAAATATTAACTCAAAATCTTTCAACTTTCGTTTCCACCAAAAAATTTTAAATATTCTTCAAAATAAAAATCACAACTTCAAATACAAAACTAATTTAAATCATCAAAATACGAATTTTATACTATCATCAAATATACTCTAAAAATATAAGCAAAGCTTCGATTTCAATTAAAATTCCTGATTATCTTCAAAAATTGTTGTCAAGTTATATATATATATATATACACTGCTGGACAATTGCTAAGGACGGATCACAAATTGCTATGTAGCATAACATTAAGCGAGACATAAGGCCTAGTAGGATAACATATAGTTGCCACACTGTTCAGACATTAGAATAAAGAATATTTATTGTTCTGGAAAGTACAAAAGCTGTGAAACATCTGAAAGAAAAAAAAAAAATGTTCATTTGATCTGCGTACGGAGAAATGGAACAATGCATCTAAAAGTCAGCAGGAACCTAAAAGAAAGGTATCAGTACGGGATATGTCCACCGTGGAGTGTGATGCAACACTCCACACGTCGTACCATACTTTGCACAACATTATCCAGCAGCTGTTGAGGCAATTTATCCCATTCCTCTGTGAGTGCACGGATGAGGGTGTTCTTGTTTGTCGGAGGATAGTTTCGACCAGCAACTTACCTCCCCAAAGCATCCCACACATTTTCGATGGGGTTTAGATCTGGAGAACGCGCTGGCCATACGAGACGTTGAATACCCTCGCTGTCTAGACAATCTTGAACGGCGAGTGTTCGATGACATTTTGCGTTGTCGTCCATAAAAACAAATTTATCACCGACAGCACCACGGAAAAGACGAACGTGAGGAGGTAGAACTTCATCAATGTATCGTTGGCCCGTCATAGTCTCATTCGCAACCACATGTAGGCGCGTGCGGCCCTTAATCATGATGCCGGCCCACACCATGATACTGCATGTCGGATATCGGTCCTTTTCCTGGATATTTTCTGGACGATAAGCAGTACCACTCTCGCGCCAGATCAGTTGGTGTCTACAATCCGATGACAGACTGAACCTATTCTCATCTGAGAATAGTACGCATGCCCAGTCCTGTCGAGTCCAATTGTGATGCTCACGACACCATTGCAAACGGGCAGTACGGTGCTGTCTGGTCAATGAGACACACACAACAGGTCTGCGTGCATATAGTCCTCCTCCCTCAAACGTCTGGCAACAGTTTTTCGGGAGATCTGCTTTCCTGAGGCAGCAAGAAACTGATTTGCCACCTGCTGAGCTGTGGTGCGCCTGTTCCTTTTTGCTGATAGGACGACATATCTGTCTTCTGCAGGCGTCGTACTTCTAACACGACCTCCCCCGTGCCGTCTACTACACATTCCAGTAGATTTAAATGACTTCCTTAGCCGTGAAACAACGCTGTGAGCGATGTCGAACTCCCTGGCAACATCTGTTATTTTTCGCCCTTCTTCGATCTTTCCAATAATTCGGCCACGTATAAAATCATCTATGTGATGTCGGGAAGACATGCCAAAAATTTTAAGTTCGTCTATTTAATCTTTCCTGTAAATCTTTGACTTGAAACAACAACTGTCCACGCGCGTCAAAACCTTTAAAGCTCTTATGAACGCTATCACGTGATGAACAGACGTGGAAAAAAATTTGCATACTCATACTTCTTCTTACTAATATCCCGCACTTATTCTAATTTTCCACATTTTGCTTCCTTTCATTTTGTGGTTGCTATGGATGATAGTGTTATCCGTCCTTAGCAATTGTCCAGAAGTGTATATATATATATAGCTTCAAGTTTCAAATATTTTATTATCTTCAAAAGTTACTTCAAATGACCAATATTAGCCTCAAAATTGTCATTTCAAAAGAATACTTCAATATGCTTCAAATTAGTTTTTCCTCAAATGTTGGCATGAGACAATAGGAGAATCAAATTCGACATCAATTAAAATGCTGCATCAGATATCATCAATAGCAAAAAATATATTCAAACCATCAAAAGAATAAATTATTGCTATAAAAACATCACAAGAAACAAACAGTTTCGTTTTCGGCGTTATTCATCACAAATTTTTTTTTTACATCAAATAAATTTCTTTTTCAAATTAGAGATAATGCTCCTATTTTCTCATGGGTCATACTTTTTGTTGAAGCATTCTTAATTTCATTTTTTGAACAGCGAAAGTGCTACTTACAGTTTTGAGTAGTTTCTGAAGTAAAGGATTCCACTTTAAAAGCGAAAGTCATCTCATTATTAACGGCTTTGGAAAATCGTAAATTAGGAACTGATGTCAGATTGATGTTGTATAGGGGGTTTCGTTTTAATTTTAAAAAAAATAATCGATTAAGGGCAATATCACAGAAGGTAAAACTGGCATTGGCCGAGCCCTCATGTGAGTGTGTCCGTTATTTAAATACTTCAAAAAAAGGAGACTTCTTAACTTAATTACTTTAAAATTGAAAAAAAAGGACATTATAGGACGGACACAGGTAAAAAAAAGAGAATAAGGCTATCTGCCTTTACATAGTTAGATTTAAAACATCACGTGTGTTGGAGGTTTTTCTATATCGCGCTTATGGCGGCGGAAAGAGGACTGGCTCGCAATCTCGGCTGACTGCCTCAAATCACTTCAGTTCTATCATGGCTTCGGAAGTGATCTGCGAGTAGCTGACATCCACATAAATACTGTAAACTTCTAGTTCTGTTCGCTATTCCTCATGAACATTATTTGAAGATTAATGTATTCATTGTGGTTACAGAATAAAAAATAATCTATTATACCCCTCCGCATTCTACTCAAAATAGCGTGCTAATGTTCTAAAAATAATGATTTTTGGATACTTTTTTGAGGGCATTGTGTGGGTTTTTCTTTTTTTAATTAATAATTAATATTTTCTACATTCCATTTATTCCCTGCATTGATATTGTTGTTATAGACTAGGGATTATGGTTTCGATCCCGCGACTGCTATTGTTGCTGTCGGGTAACGAGTTCGAGACCTCATAACACTAAAGGACCCTCGCATATTGGGTCTGATGCCGTTCAGACTATCGAGTCTCAAAGTCCTCGCATTGGCGTGTTGTGGAAATTTAGTGAATGGAGTACCAGTTCAAAGGTATTCTTTTCGTCACTTAACTGAAAATACGAGGTCCTTTGAGACTTGAGACAATATCCATTGCTTTGCTCCTAAGTTATACAAATGCATTTTCTTTAAAAAGATTTCATAGAAGAGACAATTAAAATATACATTTCAAGAAAGGCTATCCTGATTTTTAATAAGAGTTTTTCAATTTCTCTTAGCTTATTTGTATAAAATCGAATTACTTACATATCATATATTTCGAATCTGCATTTAATTGTACTTATCATAAGGATACATTGAATTTTCTAGATAAATTCAATGACTCTACTTTAAAACGAAAACTAACAGCGAACTCTGAGGCACATACAAACATATTTTTCAGTGAACTATTAATAAACTATTAGCTGCAGAGCCGAAAAGATATTTCTTATAGTTTTAAATGCGTATAAATGCATTCATAAAAAAATAAGGTCTGTAGAGGACCATAAAAAAACATATTTCAAATTCTCAGTACAGTCGAGACAGAAACCTATTTATGGCTCAATTTTAAGTCCCATTAAGAAATGTGTAGTGTACTTTCATAATATTGCATCATCATTACTCATAATGACGGATCATCTTTACTCATAGTAACGGATTCTTGATCCTTACGTCTTATTGGTTGTTATTTCTTCTATCTTCCCAGAATTCCACTCTGACGAAGGGAGTATATGAACTCGAACTTAATTATTTGTTATGTTGCTGCCTGCTATACGCTAGCATGATACAAAATACAGTCGATCCACATCTACATTCTGGATATGGGATGGAGGCTCGTTTCGCGAGCCATATGCCCAGTATTACCATCGAAGGCACCGAAGGCATTTGTTATGTTGGAAAATAAAGCTTATTTTTGTAAAATCACTGCAATTTTACTTTGCCACTCACAACACAATACACACCAAAAATGGTGACCCGTTCTTTGAATATAAAATTTAAAAACTTCTAATCAAAATTTTTTTTCCAACGTTGCCTGTGCCTTCCGTAAATATGGAGGATATTTCAGCGGTTAAAATTCCAGCTTTTGTGATTCATCAGATCCTGCGCTATGGTTCGGGATGCTTGAATCGACCTTCGAATTGGCAGTTCCGAAGCCGATAACCGACGAACGCACTAAATATAATTATTGCGTAGCTCATTTATCTCCCGATGTGGCAATGGCAGTTCGAGACGTAATTCTTTCACCTGGGAGCATAAATCCTTATTTCAAATTGAAAGATGAAGTTATTGCCCGATGCGGTGAAAGCAAAAGCCAGGAAATTCGCCGTCTTTTAGCTGGAGAGCAGCTAGGAGATCGAAAACCATCGGAATTATTTCGAGTGATGCAACGGCGATCAGAATCGCACAACGTGACTGATTCACTTCTTTTGGAATTATTTTTACAGCAGTTACCCCCTAATATGCAATCCATCCTTGCAAGTATTCAACCCTTACAGCTCAAAAAGCTTCAGATGTAGCTGATCGTATTTTAGAGGTAACACCTGTACAGGTAAGTGCTGTATCAAAATATTCCAGCGTCAATTCTGATGATAGTAGTGAATCTCTCTCGAAACTTCTCAAAGAGTTGAAACTTTTACGACAGGAGGTAAAAGAACTACGACGAACGAGAAGTTTTTCTCGAAATCGTTTCGATTCTCGCAATCGCGGAAAGAGTCCTAAGACAAAAGCATCAAATTTATGTTGGTATCATAATAAATTTGCCACAAAGGCAAGAAAATGTATTCAGCCCTGTTCTTTCCAGGAAAACTTGAACGGGCAGGAGTAGCGGCGACGTATGCCTTGCCTTCGACTTCCTGTCGCCTTTTCGTTCGCGATCGTAAATCCAACATTTGTTTTCTAGTTGATACCGGAAGTGATTGCTCAATCCTTCCCGCAAATAAAACTCTAAAACAATCTTCTCCAGTTCAAACTTTTATTGCTGCAAATGGTACACCCATTCAAGTGTACAGGCGTAAATTAATGTCATTAGATTTAGGTTTAAGACGAAATTTTGTCTTTCTATTTTTTATTTGTAATGTGTCTAATGCTATTATTGGTGCAGATTTCTTACGTTATTTTAATATAAAACCTGATTTAAGAAATCGTACTTTATTTGATGTTTCTACAAAATTAAATTGTCATTGTATTATTAGAAATTCTAATATTTTCTCAATTAAAACTCATGTTATTGATAATGATTTTTCTAAATTGTTGAATGGTTTTCCTAATATTGTAAAACCACCTTGTGCAAACCATACAGTTAAGCATAATGTAGTTCCTATATTGATACTTTTGGACCACCTGTTTGTGCTAAACCCCGTCGCATGGCTCCAGACAGATTAAAAATTACGAAAATGGAATTTCAGCACATGTTGGATTTAGGCCACATGCGCCCATCCAGTAGTAATTATTCTTCCCCATTGCATATGGTTCCTAAAAAAGAAAGCAATGATTGGCGCCCTGTTGGCGATTTTAGAGCATTAAATGCTCAAACAAAAAAGGATAAATATCCGATTCCTAGCATTCTTGATTTTACAAGTGATCTACATGGGGTAAAAATATTTTCTCATATTGATCTTGTTAAAGCGTTTCACCAAATTCCGATTGCTTCAGAAGACATACATAAAACTGCTATTTGTACTCCATTTGGTCTCTTCGAAAGCACTCGAATGTAGTTTGGTTTGTGCAATGCGGCTAGCACTTTTCAAAGATTTATCGACGAAGTTACTCGTGGTTTGAAAGGTGTTTATGCTTTTATTGATGATATCTTAATTGCATCTAAAAATTTTCAAGAGCATACTATCAATCTCCGTGCACTTTTTGAAAGACTTGATTATTATGGCTTAACGATTAAACCTTCAAAATGTACTTTCGGAGTAGATAGTTTAAAATTTCTTGGATTTCAAGTTTCCAGTGAAAGAATTTCACCTCTTCCTGATCGAGTCAATGCTATTCAAAACTTTCCTAGACCTAACACTTTAACGCAATTGCGTAGATTTTTAGGAATGTATAATTTTTATCGAAGATTCATTCCTAAAGCAGTCCACATTTTAGCACCCCTAATAAAATTTTTAGAAGGTCACACAAACAAAAAGAAACCATCACGTCCGGGTCACCATTTTTGGTGTATTGTGTTGTGAGTGGCAAAGTAAAATTGCAGTGATTTTACAAAAATAAACGTTATTTTCCAACATAACAAATAATTAAGGGCAGTCGGAAAGGTAAAATTTGATTTTTTTGACAATTTGAGATTTTTACATTTCCACATAGTACAGATTTTAACCTTTCTAAAAATACCTTACTTTAACCTCTAGGGTAAGTAGAAGCCCTAAAAACCTATTTTTAAATAATCGTTGAAACTGGGCCACGCCCATTTGACAAGCGTAAAAGTAAACAAAGTTTTTTGTTTTGGCTTAAAAGTTGAGCGTCTGGTATAAATCAAAACATTTATCTTTTATTGTATAAATTGAGCCTTTTATTATTTTATTTCCTAACCCATTTGAAACTTCACTGTATTTTTAACGGTCAAATCAGTGTTTGTTTACACTTTCAAAACTGCGTTATAATTTTTGAACTCGCAAGTATTCTTTAACATTATTAAGCTTAAACTTTCAAAAAAATTGCTATAATATATCGACTTTACCATGCCTAGAGCATCGACTAAAGTATTTAAGAAACGAAGAGGAGTTTTTAATAAAGGAAGATGTAATAAAAGTAATGATGGTTGTGGTGAAAGCAATTCTACTGTTCCAAAGAACTCTGTTGATGAAAAAAATTGTGCTGATGGTGCAAAGCTTTGTACTAATGAAACTGAACCATCTGCCAGTGAGAGAAAAATTGTAAACATGGATATTTCATATTCGGATGAGGCTTTTTCTGGTTTCAGAAATGTTATTGTGGACATTAACCTTTTAGCTTGTGTGTTTTTTGAAGCTGTAAAATGTATAAAGTGTGAAAAACAGGACTCAGGTTGCACCTCAGTGAAAGTAACTGTGGTGAAGCTGTGAAGTTTCACTTAAAATGTCCTTCTTGTAAATGTAACTATACTTTTTTTTAACTCCAAGAAATGCGATAGTTCTGAGAATTACGAACTGAATACCCGGCTAGTGTATGCTATGCGATGCATAGGTAAAGGTGCTGAGTCTGCTAGGATGTTTTGCGGTATCATGAATCTTCCCCGCCACCCACAAAATTCTCAAAGTACAACCACATTTAACTGCAGGCAACAAGAGAAACCTGTGAACACAGTATGGCAGAAGCTGTTCGTGAAGCCGTTGATGAAAATGATGGAAAAAGGGACCTTGCTGTTGCTGTTGATGGTAGCTGGCAGAAGCGTGGTTTTTCTTCGAAGAATGGCTTGGTGACAGTCACAAGTGTTGATACCGGCAAAGTTATAGATGTCGAAGTTTTTTCAAAACATTGTATTTGTCCGAACAAAACCAAGCATCTTCAAAATTGTAAGAGAAATTTTGAAGGCTACAGCGGTAAGATGGAAGTAGCTGGAGCTCTATTCATTTTTCAGCGTTCCCAGTCTCTCTACAATGTTCGGTACACAAAATATTTAGGAGATGGGGACTCCAAAGCATTTACTTCTATTGTCGAGAACAAAGTATATGGTGACCATTGCTCTGTCGAGAAATTAGAATGCATAGGTCATGTTATGAAAAGAATGGGGACACGTCTTCGACGCTTGAAAACTAAGATGAGAGGTCAAAAACTTTCTGACGGAAAGCCTTTATGCGGAAGAAATAGATTGACAGAGGCAGAAATCGACCGTCTGCAAGCATATTATGGTCTAGCTATCCGCAGAAATTTGTCTAGCGTGAAGGACATGCAACAAGCCATATGGGCAATATTTTTACACAAGCTATCAACCGATGAAAAACCTCAGCATGGATTTTGTCCCTCTGATTCAGATACGTGGTGCAAATTTAAAAAGCAGAATTGCTTGGGGAGACTTATCATCACAAAAATAGTTTACCTGTGGATGTTGTGGAAGCCATGCAACCTGTTTTTAGGGATTTAGCTAATCCAGAATTGCTAAAAAAGTGTTTACATGGAGGTACGCAAAATCCCAACGAAAGTGTAAATAATGTAATATGGTCTCGTGTACCGAAGAAAACATTTGTACAATTAGAAGTTTTGTCACTGGGTACATATGATGCAGTTTCCTCATTTAATATGGGGAATGTATCAAAACTAGAAATTTTGAGAAAAATGTGTATTGAGCCTGGTGATTACACGGTACAGGCGATGGAGTGCCTCGACAAACAGAGGCTGTTACGAGCAAAATACTATTGTTTACAAAAACAAAGGAAGTTAGGAAGGAAAAAAGACTTAAAAGGAAGAAAGAAGATGATGAGCTACTAAAAATGCTGATGATTTAGAATATGGAGGTGGCATGTTTTAACTAAAAAGTAATTATACGTTAAAATCAATTTTTCTCAAAATGTCAATTTTTGATGTTCGATGTTCCTTTTCTTAGAAACTACTGTTCACAGGTATGTAAATTTTTTATGATATATTTATAATGATGGCTAATATATACTGAAATGAGCTTTTTGTAAAAAACCCCAAAATTTATTTTTTACAAATTTTTTTATGTGAAAAACGGGTTAACGTAAACTATGTTTGATAAAATATTTTATAAATTATGAAAAAATTCAAAATTAGCTAAAAGCTCATTTGAGTATAATGAGAAATGTGTATTTTAATTATATGAAAAATTTCAAGCATGTACATATAACAGATTTTGAGTAAATGTACCTCGAAAACAGCCAATTTAACATTGTCGGTATAGAGGTTTCCGACTGCCTTTAAGTTCGAGTTCATATACTCCCTTCGTCAGAGTGGAATTCTGGGAAGATAGAAGAAATAATAACCAATAAGACGTAAGGATCAAGAATCCGTTACTATGAGTAAGGATGATCCGTCATTATGAGTAATGATGATGCAAAAAAAATTGATTCTTCTCTAATGAGAGAACTTACAAACATGATGGGTAGCCATAGAATCCATTCAGCTTCTTACCATCCACAAAGTAATGGAATGATACAACGATTCCACAGGCATATCAAAAGTGCTATTATTGCCCATGAGGACGCTGGTTGGACCGATATTTTGCCTATCGTATTGTTAGGATTACGTCCAGCAATGAAGAACAATTTAAAAGCAACAAGCTCTCAACTAGTTTATGGTACTACTTTACGTTTACCATTTGATCTCATATCTTCTGAATCTCTTCAAACGTCTGTGACACCCATTTATGTTTCGAAGTTAATTAGCATGATGAGAAAGCTTAGCCCAATATCCCCTGATTCTCATAGTTGTACGAAGAGTTATGTACGCCAATAATTAAGTACATGCACACACGTTTTTCTTAGAAATGACCCCCTTTAACTCCACCTTACACTGGACCTCATTTGGTTAAAAGTACATCTGATAAAAATTTTGTAATTTGTATAAATAATAAAAATGTAACTGTCACTATAGACAGATGCAAGCCAGCTTTTGAATTTTCAGAACATTTTAATTCACAAAAGGTTAGTTCAAACTTTGAACCACCTCTCACCAAGCAACAAATTGAAGATAAAGCTGTTGTTGATAAAAATATCAGAACCACACGTTCTGGCAGGCACGTACATTTTCCTAAGAGATTAACTTACTAATTCAAATTCCTTCTTAGTAATTTATATATGTATATCTTTTATCGTATTGTGTATATAAATAATTGTATGTGTTATTGCAATTTATGTATTTTATAGTGCCTTATTTTTGTAAACAACAAACATTTTTATATTTGTATATTTTTTTTATGCCGTTCCCTTCGTCACTGGAGGGATACTCTGTAGTGTACTTTCATAATATTGCATCATCATTACTCAGAATGACGAATCATCCTTACTCATAGAAACGGATTCTTGATCCTTACGTCTTATTGGTTGTTATTTCTTCTATCTTCTCAGAATTCCACTCTGACGAAGGGAGTATATAAACTCGAACTTAGTTATTTGTTATGTTGGAAAATAACGTTTATTTTTTTGTAAAATTACTGCAATTTTACTTTGCCACTCACAAAACAATACACCAAAAATGTCTCTCAATTACGATAATGAGTAATAATCTCAAAGAATTAATGCGTCTTGAAATGTTTAAGGAATGGAATACAGTCTGTCTAGAGGTAATATAAAAACATTTCTTTTATTTTTCAAGGTTTCTCGTCAAAACCTTTGTCGAACTTCATTTTTTCCGACGCTACTACCCCTGTCCTCCACTTCTTTCTCACCTCGCATTCTGTCTAAATCTCGATCAAAAATTGCGTCTACTTTGAATTAATTTTTTAAAAATCCAATGTGAGTGAATATTAACGTCACACTGTTCAGCTACTCGAGAGTTTTGGTGACGTCCTCGTCATTTTGAGCCCTGGTCAGGTGACAAGGACGACACCTGAGATGGCACCTTCTCTACTAACTACCACCCCACGCCTACCGGAAGAAATTTGAGCTCTCGAGAGATTTAATGTGTATCGCCCCCCTACAATGTGACTCTTCAGCGGTATGGGTTCGAACTCAAGACATGCCGGCCACGGTCCGTTACCTTGACCACTAGGCTACCGTGGTCACTCCTTTAAGTCCAAATCGTCCACTGTTTATGTTTTTCGAATCCCTACAGCATTTTAAATCTGGAATACCTGAATCTAAATTTTAAGCAATGTTGAGGTAGCAGTAGTTTTCTGATTGTTTTGGAGCATTTAAAAAATATATTTATATTCATAAAAATGATTTTAAATTTTGAAAAAAACCAACATATTTGACTACTGAAGGTTACTTATTGCAATTAAAATTAATCTTGTTGGTAAAAATTTTTTTATTTGTACTTCTTTTAATTTGAACTACTTTATTGACTGGTCAATACTGGTAAAAATAAGCGTGCGAAAAGTCCCATTGATGTTTAAAACTAAATTTTCTCTATTAGAGCAAAACGTTTTGGTTTATTTCGCTCTGTTAGTAAAACTTTAAGAAACGGAGATAAAATGTAAAAAATAAGGTAAATGTCTCATTTCGTTTGCATAAGATTAAATAAAAGTGACTCTTTTTTTGGAAAAAGTTTTCGATTTTCTTAGAATGAGCGATTCGTTGTAAAATATATAAACTAAAATAAAGCCTCGATTAAGAGGCTGAAAAGTATTTAATTTTTGTATTAAAATGAATCCAAATTTTAAGGATAAGTTTATTTAACCTCACCCGTGGCGCCCCAATTTCAGTGAGCGAAGTTATGCGTGTCGCAAAAATCGAGCGATGAGGAGTATACGAGTGTCGCTGTTAAAATATTGGATCGAAAAGATGGATTTTTGTTATAAAATTGTCAACTTTATTACTAATACTTATTTATTTGGTTAAGATAAACATACATTACATACGTATTACTCTAAAAACACAAGAAAAATTAAATGCGTATTGGGCAAGAATTTAAAGTCCTCCTTGTCACCGCCAGAATTCCTGGACACGCCCTGATTTACTTCCTTTTTTAATCATAAAATATTTGTCTTGGCACCAAGAAAGTTCTGGAGTAGCTGCTATAGGGTTGATGTTAGTCTTCTTACCAGAAACCCTCCTTGCCTTTCTCCTGCCAATAAAATAATAACTATTCTTTAGGCATCACGGCATTGGGCCCTTACTCTAATGTCAGTCCATGGTTGTAACATCAAACAATTGGCTTTTTTACACCTCTCAATAACGAGGTAACTTCGGGCCATTGGTTCCTGGTCGGCGTGAAGCATTTGTCCCAGGGCGGATCATATCTGGAGGAATCCTTTTATAAATCGACTTTTACTTTTGCTCCTCTTAGAATAACATATAAAACACTTTATCATCCTACATAATTAAATTCACTGTGCGCACTGATACACTGTTTCAGCCGTTACATTCTGTGAAGCATCCCTTCATTTTCCTTATTTTTATTTATTTATTTTTCGCCTGCTTTACCTCAAACTTTTCCTAAAGTATTTAAGTGTGAGAATATGTTTTGTTTTTCTAAAAAATTACAATTTAAATAGCCAATGGTCACTATTTTTTACTCATGACGAGTTTTTTCGTTACGACACAAAATCTTGCAACTCCATGACGAGTACACTCGTCCATCACAGTAATTTTTGTTTTTCAATAAATCCTAATCTTAAAGATAAGTTTTATTAAAAAAGGAAAATTTTTTAATGTACAGCTGAACCTGTTTTTGTGCGGTAGATAAGCACTGCATAAAAATAAACGCACAAAAAATATTCAAAATGTTCATAAATTCTTACATAAAACAAACTAATTGGTGGAAATACTACAAAAAAAACTTTTTTTCTGCGGTGGATACGGACTACATTAAAAAAGTCGCATTTATAAAATATGCCAATTATTTACGAAATTTATGTACGAGTACTTCCAAAACAAAATAACTACTACACATGGGACATTTTAAAAACCTATAGTTTATCATTGAATATACGGATAAGTTTCCAAACGGACATACGTAATTCATTGCTACTCATCATAATCCAAGGCCCTGTAATGAATAAGTTGAAAATCATTTTTTCGTCACTTAAAGGTGCAATTTCAGTTGATTTATTTTTTTGACAACATAAAGTAAGATATAAGTTTTTGTGACGAAGGTCGGGTGGTCAGTTGGTTGCAAATGTCACGATAACCAGATATACATGATTGAAGGAATTTTACACTCCTTTCTTAACTGGTATCTATTTTAAGAAAATGCTTTTCCAATTTGTTAGAAAGTTGGATCCCTGCATATTGTTATCCGCTCTCAAAGAATCCGGTTCTTCTTGTCCGTCTTCATAATTTATCAAATTATTGATAATGTCACTGTCGTTGAAAGTTTCGTCTTCAATCAAGCGCGGGCTGCTGGAGCGTTGAGAGAAAGCAACTGAATGCGCATTGTCGGGAGACTTTATTACAAATGAACAGAGCGTCTTGAAGTGTCTACATTTCAGTGGCGTAACGTACACCCCGACATCACGAAAGGGGGAGGACTCTAGGGGTCCCAAGGCCAGACTTACGCTAAATACATATTTACCTAATTTATAAAATATTAAAGGCAAAACCTGACTTTCGGGGGAGAGGGTTCTAACATTCTCCGTTACACCACTGGTGAATAGATAGAAAACATTCCAGTGGCGTCAAACCCATTAAAATTCATACACCGCATGAAAAAATATCGCACATAAAAAATTGCACAAAAATAAAATCGCATAAAAAAGACCACACAAAAACCTGTTCTACCATACTTCCGAATTATACCGTCAAACAATTTTGTCCCACCAAATTGAGTCGCCAAATACCGCGATATTCAACCAATAATATGTAATATTATTGTATGTATACAAATGTTACAAATAGTGTAAAAACCACATCTGTTCGAACACAGTTCGACAGTTATTTTTAAATTGGTAACGTCTTTTCTTTTGGTGAAATGGGTCGACGTTATAATAGGTAAATATAATTTTTAAAAGATAAATTACCACGAAGTGATTTCTTGTTTTCTTTTATCTAATAATATTTAATAAAATATGTTACACATTGAAAGAAAAAACAACACTAAAATAATTCAAATAGAATGATATAAATCTTTCTGTGTGTGTGTTCTGAAAAGATAATAAAACTCCTACTCTTTATCACACCTCATAACTATTCCAATATATACAAAATTACGTGTTCTAGATAAAGATCGATAACCAATTATCTATTTCTTAGAATTCAACGGAAATATATAGTTACGCTAGACTAATCCCACATTGTAGTTCTTCAGCTGATAGCGAATCCTTACAATCCCGTGACATAATTTAGATAGTTTTATCTGTAATACTTGGTTATATCTCGAGAATTCAATTGGTTTTCCTTATAGAATTCCATATATAATAGAGGTAATGGAAAACTTCTATTATCTTTAAAGATTTTTTAAAGGGCATGATCTTTTCATATGCCAGTTAACTACAGAAAGTTTCGCTGCAGTGAATGAACCTTATTCTTCCTATATTTCTATCTCTCTCTACCTTTTTTTTAAATGTAACAAATAAAATATTATCAAAAATGCTTAAGTTTATCATTAAAAATAATTGTAACAACTTGATTCAATAGCATATTATTTTAGTTGATGGATAAAGCTAAGAGAAAAAGAAATTATTACTTTAAAGTAAGCTCTTGTTTTGTATTTTATATTTGGAATTTATTACTTATTTCAGCTAAAGAAAAGAAGGAATTACTTATTTCAGCTCAAAAATATGAGTACAGTTGAGAAGAAAAAGTACACGATTTTAACATTTTATATATTAATTGCAAACATTTTGTATGATGTCAACTTCCAGTTATAGACAAATTTAAAATTATGTATTTCGTATAATCCCTCCAAAAAAAGTGTTATTTTAAAAAACGAAATATTTTTTAAACAATTTTTATTTAAATTTGCTGTTTATACAGCTATTTCAATGAATTGCACAGTTGCAAACACAAATTTTATAATTTATACATACATTTTTAAAAATTTCTTTAAATTTTTATTTTTTAAAATTTTTATGAGACTTATGTAAAGTTTACAGAATCAAGAATTCATCACCTGCACAATTTTATTAGTTTTTTCAGAATGCGACGTACAAGGTGCGTTAAAAAATGTACAGGAATGATCAAGCTATACGAGCTAAGGAGGTGCTAAAAAGATGACGCTCCAGTATGTGCTGTCGAAAAGTTCTAGAAGTCATAATTAATTTTTGCAAACCATTTTTTCTTGTTTTTTGTACAATGAGTTCGAAAGAAGAACATCTTAAAATATTACATAGTATTACAAAGCACAATTATAAAAATTTTGATTCGTAAAGATGTAAATCGGTGTAAAATTTTATAACAATAGTAAGAAAAATATAAAGTTACTAGCCGTTATATATATACCCACCCGCTTCAGTGGGTATTTCACGATGTTGTATATATGTATAATGTTTACATATATATTAATTATTGATATCTAGCATTAAGAATTCGATTGTATTGAAAAATATATTTATAGCTGTTACACTCTCGCCCCTTGATATAAAAAGAACATAAATTATAATATCTAATTTCTATTTATGTCTAAAATCGAAGTAGAAAGATTTTTTTCGCTCACTTAACCTAATAATCAAGTGGATTTCCACCAAAGCAACTTTCAGTGGATCTCTACTCCATAAAATAAACATGCGTGCTGAATTTCAAGTCTAAATCTAACAGAGCAAAAACGGAATTTTTATCATCAATACCTCGTTGACAGCATTCTTAGCGGATTCCAATTCAACAAAAGAAGCATGCAAACCAAATTTTATTATTATAGTCTTAGCAGTTCAAAAACGGGAATTTTGTCTATCAATACGCCCCAATAACTCTCCCCGCCTCCCCCTTTAGTTGATTTCCGTAAAATCCATTCTTAGTGGAACTTTATTCAACTAAAGAAAAAAAAGTGCTCAACAAATTTCAAGTAAATGAGTTAAATTCAAAAACAGAAATTTTTCTATAACACGCCTTAATCTCTCGCAATCCCACTCCTTTGGTGGTCCGTTTTCGCAAAAATCTTTTTAAAAAGGAACTTTATTCCATTAACGGAAAATACCTTCTAATTTGCAAGCAGGTGGTTCTGTTAGTTGAAAAGCGGAAATATTTATCTATTACGCCCCTTAATCCCCCTCAGTGACTCTTGGGGATCAATTTTCCCCAAAACTATTTTGTAGCGGATCTCTACACTGTGAAAGGAATTCGCTTACCAAATTTTATGACTGTACGTCTAATAGTTTAAAAATGGAAATAATTATCTATAACGCCTCTTAAGCCCCCGCAACGCCACTTAGGAAATGATTTTCACAAAACACTTCTTATAGCGGATCTCTACTTAATGAATGGAATCGGCTTACTAAATTTCGAGATTTTACGTCTAATAGTTTAAAAAAGGAGTTAAATGTCTATAACGCCACTTAATTCTCTACAACGCCACTTGGGAGTCGATTTTCACAAAACCCATTCTGTATAGGGGATCTGTACTCTATGAAAGGAATCCGCTAACCAAATTTCAAGACTGTACGTCTAATAGTTTAAAAATGGAAATAATTATGTATAACGCCCCTTAAGCGCCCTCAACGCCCCTTGGAGGTCGATTTTTGTAAAAATCATTATGTAGGGAATCTCTACTTTATGAAAGAAATCTGTGTACCAAGTTTCACGACTGTACATCTAATAGTTTAGTAATGGAAATAATTATCTATAACGCCCCTTAAATCCCGTAACGCCTCTTGGGGTTCGAACTTTGCAAAATCCGTTCTTAGCTGACGTCTACTCCATTAAGGGAACCTACCTACCAAATTTCAAGTCTGTAGGTTTAATATAGTTCCGGAGATAGTCAGCGAGTCAGTCAGTGAGTGAGTTGCTTTTCTCCTTTATATATATATATATATAGAAGACATTAATTAACAAAGATCCAAGTGGATTTATTAAAAGGAGGAGAAAAAGAAGACATTGAGTATCAATTGCAACAATATATCCCTATTTTTCATTTCCTTCAAGCCAAATGTACGATTAATGTTGCTGACAACTTTTACTCGTAGATTAAGTAAAACTTATTTATCTGCGGAAAAAAAGAAACCTATTTCCTTATAAATATGATATTTTTGCATGATTCTGTTCAACCTCATGCGACAACTTCACGACTCAAAAACTTGAACATGTTCACTGTAAGCAGAACATTCTCCTTGAGGTCTCCATTTGTCTCCATATGAACTTAACCTCTTCGAAAAAATGAAAGAGATTTGAAACGGGCAGCAATTTGATGAAGATGTATAATTTGAGCTTCGGGACAAGCCATCCCACAATTTCTTCGATAAAGCTGGAGATTGAATGGAAAAATAATTTCTAACAAGGGAAGGGCACGACTAAGGAAATTCATTTGGGATCGAGACTTCGGTTAGAGTATTTCTCCTTTAGGGTGTTCAACCCTGAATGTAATTCCGTTGAATGGCCAGTGTATTCGGAGAAAAAAGCCTTAGAAACTCATGCTTAGCTTATATACAACAAAATTTAAATTTCTTCTAACGATTTCGTAGCCTAGGTTGATATATGGTTCGCATACTATGCACGATGTCAGGGTTCGATGCATGGATCAACTTTTATTTTTCATTTTATATAATTATTTTTCAAATTAAATAAATTTATTTATGAAAGGTTTATTTGATATTAAATATTTAATGTAATTATATTTTGTATTTTATAAAGTAAAAAAAAAATAAATTTATTATTCAAATTATTAATTATTAAAATTATTTAAAATTATTAATTATTAAAATTATTTAAAATTATCATTAATAAAAATATTTAAAATAATTAATAATTAAAATTATTTGAAATAATTATTAATTAAAATTATTTAAAATAATTATTAAACAAAAAATTAATAATTAAAATTATTTAAAATAATTATTAAATAAAAATTAACAATTAAAATTAATTAATTAGAGTTATTAAAATTATTACTTTATTATTAAAATTATTAATTTATTACTAAAATTATTAATTTATTATTAAATTTGTTATTTATTATTGAAACGATTGTTAATTTTTTAAAGTTATTTAAATAAACTTTTTTAAAATTATTTAAAAAATACATATTAAACTTTTTATATGTATTTAACATTTTAACGTTTCATAAAATAATTAAATTAATAATAGATAAAAAAGACATATTTTTATTATATTAATTATAAAATAATTAATTTACTAATAATATACTTTATAAACTGCTTTATATTATACATAATATTTTATTTATAGTATATTGTATTTCACATTATAAAACTATTTGTAACTAATTTTTATGTATAGTATCATTTAATATTTATTTTATATATTTTGTTATAAATATTATTTATTAATATAAAAAATATATTTATATATAAAATTTAATTAAATATTTATATAATTACAGAATTTTTTTATGTTTTGCTGAGCAGAGATCAGCTTAGGGAGGTATTTTCAAAAATCGACCCTCAAGAGTGCTACGGGGAGTTATAAATACAAAAAAATCCTTTTTATCAGCTATTAGATATAACAAAGGTGTTTTTTTTCTTTCCTTTTTTTCGTTCAGCTGAGATATGCAAAAAGCTTTATTTGTTTAATTTATAATTCACGTAAAATTAACGCATTAAAAACTTCTTTATCCTTCAATCTGTGTTGTTTAATTTTTCAGTTAATTCGTGCGAAGAACGGGTATACCAGCTAGTAAAAAATAAACCTAAATGAAGCTATGGAACGGATGACAAATTAATATAGCTCCATAGGTATTCCTGTCGAGTTGTGAATTTATTTCTATGTATCCCTAAAAATTTTCCACGTAGAGGGGCTGATGCATGTGGGTCATTGATTCTAATTTTCTGTCTGACACTGTCAGATCGAGACTCAAGAAATTCATCGTGTCGAAGGATTAGATGCCCGTCTGTAGTTAGCCGTAGCTTTGAGCACAACAAAGATTACAGCACGATTGGGTCCGATTCCGCCCCAACTTTGAAGGAGAACACCTTGGAGGTGGTCAGATGTCTCCCACCTTTCTTCCTTTTCCACAAACTTCACGAGAGGATTAATTTTTGACGTACGAAAGTTTGTTATTCTTTTGAAGTACGACAAATATATGCATCTTTTGCAGTTGAAGTTATTCTGTCCGCATAAGCATTCGATATTTTATTATTATTCTCATTAACGGAATTGTTAGTGTTGAATAATCGTATATAACTTGAGGACACCTTGCTTCAGCTTCTTCCACACGACAAAAAAAACGGGACTCAATCAGAACTATTTCCATTTCATGAAGTTGTTCGCCGTTTCCAATTTTTGCAAGTATAGAAGAAAATTGTTGATTCGCTTGATGCAGGACTTCATTTATTTCATAAAAATTTAGATTTTGCCATAAAATCGGTCCAACGAGGGTCTGTTTTGGTTGCTTATAGATGGGTGTAGAACGAACTGGTGGTAAGTGACGTAAATCTCCTATTAAAATAATATCTAATCCACCAAAATTTGACTGGAAATTTCCATTATTTGTTTTAATCTGAAATCAACCATCAATAATAATTGAGTATTGATCCTATTTATCTCATCAATGATTATGACTTTTATGTATTTGAAAGGAGTTTTGCATTGTCGAGCAGTTTCAGAGAGAGAAGGTAACAGAAATAATCTTGATAAAGACATTTTTAAAGTTGCATGAATTGTCGTTCCTGAAATAGCTATTGCTGCTTTACAACTGTGACAGTATCCATCATTGTCCGTATAGCGGTTATATATTTCCATCAAAAGTTTAATGACTAACGTTTTATCGCATCCGGCAGGACCGGCAAAAATATTTAAAATGGAGTTCGATCTGATGATAAAAGATGCGAAATAACACGAAGTAAAAGTCCTTTTTGTTTTTCGTTTGATATTCTCATTAATTGATAGAAATCTTCATTGGGCATTACATTTTTTCTCTCTTTTTTGCAGGAGGTCCTAGTTTATGTATTGTTGCTTAGTAGATACCATTATTGAAACAAAAATAAAATTTTCATTCACATTTTTTTTATCGCCAACTTCAGTGACTTTCATTTGTTATAGTCTTCATTTTTTTAAATATAACCCCTGAGAAAATGTGAAGTGAACTTGATGAAGCAGATATTGATTACCAATTTGGCGCGAAATCGTTTTCGTCACCAAAACCTTGGCTTTTCGTAAAATCGCGCTTTTTATTAAAGTTTTTATTTTTTGAAGGCTTAACTTTTAAGTTAATGGTTTGCAATTTAACACATCTATTGCAAACAACGGTAATTTGTAAACAAAAAATGTAAGAATAACACTTTAGTAAAAAAATTCTCTTAAAATGGCTAATAGACGTAAAGCACAAAAAAAAAAGAAAAAAAAATTAAAGTCGTAATTTTTAAACCCTTTTTTTTTCAATTTTGTACTGATTACGGATAATACATACGGAATAAAAGTTTCATGAGCTTATTTTTAAAAATAATGATATTATTAAATATTTAATTAAAATTTTGAGTATATTTTGAAAAATCGTAAAAAAAAAAGGTTTTCGGCATTTTTTTTTAAATGACTGATTCTAAAAAAAGAAAAGCATGAACTTTCTTAGGATAGAATATCAATTCTTTAACGCGAAAGGAAATGATTTAGAAATCATTTTCATAAAAGCGTATCAATTTTGACTCATTTTTAAAAAAAAATCGTAAAAAATATAAAATATCATTATTTTGTAAAAAAAAATAAATACAATATACCGTATCTTGGCGAAAAGAAATAAATTTTCCAATCCTGTAATTGTACTTTTTGGATAGATAGTATAAATTAGATGGCGTTTTTAAAAACGTGGGGGAAGTCGGAACTTCATTCATTTCTAGCTTAAGTTCATCGCGCAACCATAACTGGTAACGGGTAACGAGTAACGAAAAGTTTTCCCTACCGTGCCATAAAAAGTTAACTTCAGTAAGTAAAAAGAAAAAAAATTGAATTACGTTATTCAACTACGTGTTTGGAAACGGGATTTTACAAAAGCGTACAAACCAGCATTTTTTAAATATTTAGTGTCACTTAGATTAGAATACACGTATAAAATTGTTTTAAGAATATTCTTACAAAAAATATTTAAAAATGCGATATTTTGGCACAAAATGAACATAGAATAAGTTATTTTCGAAACATTCTTCTTTTATGAAAAATGCTTCTATACTAATAATAATTTGCCCATATATAGCTCAGACCTCTGTACAAAGCCTGAACGAGGTTTTTTTATGTATATAACTTAGAAGTGGATTTATGCATATTTTAATACATCAAAATGAAAACATTTTAGGAAAACAACACCAATTATTATTTCAATTGGTAGTAACTCTGAAAAAAAATATGAATTTTTTTCAATCATTCTAGTTCAGGCTCTCTGGAGAAGTCTTAGCTATCAAAAGCCAAAATATTATTATTATAGAAGCATTTTTCATAAAAAAAGAATGTTTTGAAAATAAATAATTATAAGTTCATTTTTTGCCAAAATGTCGCTTTTAAATTCTTTTTTATTGCAACAATTTTCTTAAAACAATTTTGTATGTGTATCCTAATCTGAGGGACGCTAAATATTAAAAAAATATTCGTTTGTAGGCTTTTGAAAAATCACGTTTCCGAAAGTAGTCGGATACCTTAATATTTTTGATAGAAATACATATTCTAGTATAATTTTTTCATTGGAGGTAATTCAGCAATCTAGTCTAAGAGGGCATAGCTTTCAATATTTCCACGATACTTTTCAGAGTTTGTAAAAGAGAAAAGTCTTAACATTAAATGATGGAACATCGCAGATCCCCCAGGTTCCACGAATCAGCGGTTTGCTGACTTACAGTAAAAGCAAAAATTATAAATGGATTTTTACTCTTTCAGAATGTTTTTTTTATAGCTAACCAAAATAGTAGAGAAAAATAACCAGAATGAAAAAAAAGGTAAAAAAAAATTTTTTTTTGAGTCAATTCCTACTTAGATAAACAAAGAAAAAATCGATTTTAGCTACTTTTTATTAAATAGTTGCAATTAATATAAATATGTATATACATAGAAAAGAATCACAACATTAAGTGGTAAATAATTTTTATTCATTATCATTAAAGTATCGTATTGTCATCCAAAACAATCATGTACATAAAATTTCAGTTCAACTGAATGCTTTAAAACAGGGGTGGTTATCCCAAATGATCTATCCCAAATGACCTCACTTCGGAAAACATTATAGTCTTGCGGGCCGCACATAAACATATGTACCTTTATATCAGATTTGGAAACAAAAAAACATTTATTGGAGGGAAAATTTAAAACAGAAAATGAATTATTATTATTGTTTTCATTATTTTTCAAGTATGCAGACATATATAATATAATAATGTTTATATAAAATAATAATGCAATGATCAAATAATGTTTAAAATATTACAGTGTGTGTGTGTTGACTTTTTCTCGAAAATTACGGTGTTCCTTTTGATTTGATCTTTCGTTACTTATTTTTGAAAATTGATTGTGCCTTCATTCGCAAGCGATTAAGTATACATTGTCCTTTATCTTAAACGTCCTGAATATATATTTTTAAACTTTAAAATACATCTGTGACTGCCTCTTGCTTTTTGGGCACTTCAAACAGAAAAGGAGGAAAAAAAAAAAAGTCACACACTCAGAGAATCATGTACCATCAATATAGTAAAGGATATGCATAATGCAATTCAGAATTTATTAAAAAGTAATTTATTATAGTACAATAAAAAGTAACTGTTTGATAAAATATAAATCTATTTTAATCTGAAGGACATTTCTTTTATCAAAAAGGATTTATTTTAAAACAAAAACAGGTAGCAGGCAAATAAATACATTGCAGATTACATATATAAATTTGTATATATGTATAAATTTTCCCTCGAATAAATTTCAAAATGAAAAAAATTTCAATAACCTGATTTTAAAATTTTTTTAAAAAGAGCCGGTGACCTGCGACTTAAATACTGGCGGGCCACATGCGGTCCGCGGGCTGCGTGTTGGACACCCCTGCTTTAAAATGTGAGAAAAATATATTTTAAAATTTTGACCCAAGTTGCTAAAACTGAAACCAACGTGGCTGTATCTGTAATTCTTTAAATAATTAGTTTCAGTCAATTCATTTTAATTCATTATAATTAAATTATCGTATTTTTACTCAAAACAATAGTGTATAGAAAATTTCAGCTCAAATGAGCGCTTAAAATGTGAGAAAAAAAACCGTTTCGAGTTTTGACACAAGTCGCCAAAAGGGTCTCTAAGTCACCAAAAATGATGCCAACGTGGCTGTATTTGTAAATCTTTGAATAATTAGTTATAATCAATTAATTTTTATTAATTATAATTAAATTACTTTATTGTCATCCAAAATAATCATGCATGCAAAACTTCAGCACCATTGAGCGCTTTAAAATGTATTTTATTAACGATTAAAAATTCCACCAAGATAAATAAATAAATATATATAGAGAGAGTGTGAGCTAATAGTAGGAATTGAATTAAAATAACAACGGTAGAGATAACATTTGGAATGCAGCCGCCAGTTATACATATACACTCAGTTATTTACAACTCTTTGTTCGAGTGACTTATTACACAAAGGGGATTATAAAAAGCTTAAGATGAATAACAATACAAGAAGTAGTTGCTATTTCGAGCAGACTCTGTAAGTCCACATTGACATGCAAGAAGGGCAACAAGCGACAGAGACAGTGCTTTTTCTTCGGTACAAGTTCACATCTATCTGTCTTATTCACGGTTAAAAGAAAGCGTTGGACGCCTTTTTCTTCGGTTATGTAGCAGAAAACGGGAGTTATGCAACTCGTCACCCCCTTTCTTCCTGCGTAATTCTTTTTTTTTAAAAAGACAAAGTGTTCTTGGGTGTTGAAACGTCAGCTACACTCGGTTACGCGTGCCAAATAAAAGGGGAATCATATCGCTCACCTGAGAAAGTCATAAATAATCTTTTAAAAAAGGGACAGGTGAAGAGAAGTGATGAAAAGAAATTAATTTTCTTTATAACAGAGAAGCCGTAATTGGCAGGATGATGCCAAATCTTCAAATATTATTTGAATTGAAATAAGATTCAGGAAGTATGACGGTATAAGTAGATGAACATTTCTAAGAAAATAATTGTATTTGCTCAATTAAGTGCGAGTTTGATATCGGGGGTATAGCACCGAGTTGCTGCTTATGTTCACCAAGATGGGCGATAACATTACAATATGGTTACCTTAATATTTTTAACGTATGTCGATGTGGTTGCCATGGGGATAACGTATATTAGAAATAACTTTTATTCGTTTTTTCTCTCTGTACCCTATTAATTTCAGACGATTTTAATTGATTTCTGTAAAAATTTAGCCATTTTCAGTGTAATTTTTCTATTGTTTGCGTCTTCTGTTTAATTCTGTGCTATTTTCGATTAAGGATATTTCTAAAATAAATGAGTACTAGAATATTTTTTTCTTAAAAGGATAAGTGTTGTGCTTTAAATTATCGCTATAAATCGTTTATTTTCGTTTTATTTTACGTTTTAAAAATGTTTTTTTTACGTTCATTTTTCGATGCAATTCGTTGAAGGAACTTGCAGTGCAAGTTTCATATTGCAAGCTTTCACTGCTTGGTAATTGATATTCTTAATTAATTTTAACATATACATTATGTAATTGTTTTATTCATAATGTAATAAAAAATGAATTCACAACTATGTATAATAATCATATAATGTTCGTTATTTATAATTGTTTCTTTTAACATTTATTGATAAATATTATTACATATTTTTTATTTATTTATAATTAATATTGTTATCTATTTATTATTATTATTGTTATTTATTTATAATTATTATGTTATTTATTTATAATTATGTATTACGAGTAATCTTATGCATTATTTTTATTTTTTTACAATTCGACGATTATTCTTTTTTATAATTACTATTAAATTATATTATATGATTATATTATTTCTAATAACTGATATTAAATCGTACTATATGAATATTATATATAATTATGATAAAATAATATAAGATTATTATATGCTGCTTATAATACTATTATTAGTGTATGTTGCTTTTTATTACATAAAATTGATATTCATTATTTATTGATTGATCTAGATTATTCCCAATCTCTTCCTATATCCTTTATTTGAAATACATTTCAATGTATTTCAAAACAATTCTTTAAAATTATTTTGCATTATTAAATTACCGCTAGGCCGCCCTATTGGATTCCATTCCATCAACAGGAAGCGCTGCTTGGCGCCATTCCCCCCCCGATATTAAACTAGTTCCGTCAATTATTTGTGGAAAAATGTTGAACTACGATATTCTCTTTGTTACTTCTCTGATTCAGATTTATACAATAGTGTCGTTGTTCATTGCTTAGATTTCGTTAGGTAGATCAAGATTTTCTTTACCTTTGAACTATGAAAATTTCGCCTTGTGTTTTCACTCTATCTGTTCGATAGCACGGACATTTTAAACAAATTCATTATTTTAAAAGGATTTTGGCTATCCTTTGAAGAAATTTTTCTATTTAAGTATTTAAAAATTCGGCTTGGCACACTTTATAGTGCTTCTATCCAGTAAAAGGATTTAAGGGAAAACTTTGTTTATATTGCCAATATAATTTTAAAAAGACTTTTTTCTTAGGAACTCGTTAAAATGACCAAATTTGGTCAAAACATTTTTTCAAAATTTTTATTGGATAGAGCTGTCTTTTGGCTTTACAAGGCATACTTTGTTTTGTTTCTACGTTAATTAGAGGCCAAGTTACAATCCATTTTATAAAATTAGAAGAATCGGAAGTGGTTCTGTAATTTACCAGCAGTGAGCATTTAGATTGTTCGAAACCTATCATGGCGAATCTGATAACTCAAAATATTATGAATGTATTTCTGTAAATTTTTTTAATTGATATTTATATTATTTTCTAGAGTACTAAAATGCTTTTTACTGTTTGAGTTATGGCTTTTTTTAAATAATGGTCTCATAACGAATGTCACATTTCTTATAATATTTATTCGATCCGCTCTAACAATATTAAGTGGCCGCGGTAGCCGAGTGGTATAGGTATCGGAACGTGGCTTGCTTTGTCACGGGTTCGAACCCTGTACCACTAAAGACCCGCCGTGTAGGGCAGCGATGCACGTTAAATCTGTCGAGAGCTGAAACGTCCTCGGTGTGGTGTGGTAGTTAGGAGAGGGGGTGCCAGCTCAGGTGTCGTCCACGTCACTTGACCATGGTTCAAAATTACGTGGTCCGTCGCCAAAAGCCTTCGTGTAGCTGAACAGTGCGACGTTAATATTCAATCTAACAATATTAAATTTTAATAAAGCATTAAAATTTTTTAGTACAGTCTTCAGATAAATGCATCTAATTTGTTTTAGTAATACTTTTACTAATATATGTTTATTACTTATTTTCTCTAATTGCTTTGAGGATCTTTAAAAATATAGCTAAAATTTCTCTTGTGCTTGTGAATGTTGTAAAACTTAGATATTTTTTAAAAAAAAAATATTGTTAGTTAAATATTAGTATTCTAAGGTCCAGCGGTCGAGTGGTAGCGTATCACACTTCCACACCACAAGTCCGGGTTCTATTCCCGGGCTTGTGCAATGTCGACTCAGCCTTTTCTTTTTTCTACAGTGGGTCGGTACAGTACCAAGATTGCTTCGGGACTTAAACATTGGGGGTCTCGCTTCAGACTGACAACCTCATCGGGGTATCTGCTTATGCACCTCAGCGCACTATGGTCGCGTATACTGGAATTGGCACAGTAGGCCCTGGCCCTCATGGATTGAAGCGCCTCTGAGTTTGAGTAAATATTAGTATTTATTTGTATAGATTCCTAAAATCCATTTATAATATTTTAGTATGCTATTTTTTTTTTAAAAAAACTTTCCGAGCGTGTTTGGTTACCTTCAAAAAGGGGAATGATTCATAAATATACTTTTCTTTAGTTAATCGAGATATTTTAACATGAAAAATTTATATAATATCACTTATTACTTAACACTGCTATGCAATTTTTTTTATTTTTCCAGGAATTCATATGACCCCGTCCCCTACACACATACAGTTCGATTGATATGAAGAATTATAGAAAATTGTATTGAATTATTGTAAAATTTTATTCAGAGATCGTACACATTCTAGTGTCATTGATTGTCACTCTAAAGCGACATGAGTGCTATTGACGGCAGAGCTTCTCAAACTGTGGGCGCGCCCCTAAAGGGGGTGGGGGGATAACCCTAGTAGGGGGACGCGAACAAATTGAAAAGTCAAAAACAAAAGATTATTTAAAAAAATATATTAATTTATTGTAAGTAATCAAACAAAATACATTCTGACATAATAATTTTTTTTAAAACACTTGATATAATACACTTATAAATACACTGATATAATACACTTATAAACTGATATAATGCATTATTTACAAATTACACTGTTACACTGATATAATACATTTACAAAATACACTGTTACACTTATAAAACACACTCTTAAATGCACACAATGTGTTTTAGAATGAATTTGACAATACTAAGTTAAGAATAAGTTGAATAATTACCCCACGGGCTTTTCCTGTATAAAACATTAACACTTATCAGGATAATTTGGACGGTTTGTAATTAATCCGTTAACTGCAGACTAAAAGTGACGTGATTCGCTCCCCAATGCCACCCTTTGGTTCGTATTCAGGGGGCGGGGGTGATAAATAAGAAAATCCTCTGGATTAAGTAAATTCGTTGAAAACACTGTCAAGTTCACTTTAGTGCATTCGAAGGCCTTCGGAATAATTTTATGGATAGCAGTGAACTGAAAAGATCGTATTTCGGAAAGTCGCATATATACATCCGGGGTTGTTTACGCATTGGCTGAGCGAGACGTTTATATACGCCGTAGGTACTTAAGAGGTTAAAGTCGTTTTGTAGCTTTTGCGTCAAAGTATTGTATTATCGAATTCAATACATTGTTATTGTATGGAGGGAGCACGATGAAAATTATGATTTAATATTGGGTCGCAAGTATTGAAAGTTTGAGAAGCACAGATTTACGGTGAACCTCGTAATCATGAACTTCATTCAAGTGTCGAGGACGACACTTGAGTTGGCATCTCACTCTCCAATCTTCCACATCACGCTATTGTGAGGACCTTAGCCACGACAGATTTGACGCACATCATCTCTTCCTCACGGCGGTAATTCAGTAAATATGACATTTAAAAAATCCAATTAATGCCATTGGACTTTTTCAGTAAGCAGAGTATTTGCTTAAAAACAGAAATAAAATACATAGAATAATATTTTTATAGAAATATAATCGCGAATTGGAAAAAGATTCTCCCCGTGTTACAACAGAAATTGAAGGAATTAAATCTACATAAATAAGTCGATTTCTAAATAATACCATTTCCACAAAATGTTTAAATAGGATTTGAAATATACTTTTGTTACCATTTGTTTTTACCTGGAATTTTTGATGCAGTATTTCCTGCCTACCTATTAAGTATGTTTAAATACAGAAAACATTAATTCCAACGATTCTGATTCTCATCTTTTTCAGAAAATCGAAGGTTTTATTCCTCTCACAGAAAGAACAAATGGCTATTACGGAAGTATTTTTATAGTAAATTAGAAAACAAAATGCCCTTTTAAATTACCTGAGATAAGAATAGATAAATAAATGGAGGAAATAAATGAATATTACGGAATTATTTATGCAGGCATTGGATAATTCGAATTTCCTAAAATATGTCTTTAAGCTAAGGGATTCTTCACCAGTAGTACTGGTGGAAAAATCCGTTGTGTGTACGTATATGTTCATATATTTCTTTTAAAATTTCACACAGGTAATAATTGCAACTATCATCATGTTTTCAATTAACTATTAATTTTCATGAGTACTCTCTCATATTTATATAATTCATGAAAAGTTTATGAGAAGAAATAATTCTTAGTGGTCCTCACTATTAACAATCATTTTTTTTTATTTCTCACAATTACCAATAACTAAAATCAGACCTTAAAAGATGCTTCAATTAAATGGATTACTAATTTAAATAATAATTAAAATAACGTATTAGGAATTCTTGACACAATTTTTGGGTAAATACAAGGTATGTTTAAAAAGCATCCGTCTTTGAATTTTCCCACTTACAGAAGAGATTCTGATACGACTCCACTGTGCACAGTGGGAGGTTACAGCCTAATGCACATGCTTGAATTCTTTCTCTTTGTTCCCGTGTACCAGTCGTTTCTTGAAGGCAGTCGAGTAAGGTGCTGTTATACGTGTTCCTCGGATCTTTATATTTCTCTAAAGATGACGAGGCGACTTCAGCAGAGGTACTGCATCTCATTTTTTGTCAAAAGCTTAGTGATTTTCTAAGTGGAAGATTAAGTAGATTTTCTAAGTGGAAGGAGTAATTCATAAGATTCAGTAGGTGTTTGGAGACAATGTTATGGAGAGTCACACAAATTAAGAAGAGACTTAATCGATTTAAAAGTGACCAGCATCCTGTTGCAGCATCTGAAGTAACTATGTTTTATGGTCAAAGGATGAATGCTTTTTTAACAGGATTTGTATTTTTTACGTTTTATCGATTAACTAAAAGCTATATATTGAACAGTATTAGTTAAAATATACTACTAGAATTAAATCTGCCATAACATATATTTGTTCTCGTTCGAGTATATTGCTTCACTATCAAATATACTTGTCAAAGTGTTTTCATATACATCTAAGAAAAATAACCGCAGTTTATGATGTAAGAATTTTAAAAAAAAAACAGTCCTTTTCTAGATTATTATAAGCACATAATCTTATTTTTAACACATATAATGTTTAGCTGAACTGGTTTTTCATACATTTGGTTCTTCAATTTTTTGTATTATTATTCTAGTCCTCTTAAATAGTTGTAATCGTATTTGAGTGCTGCTGGAATATTTTGTCCCGGACTTTCCACAACCCAAACTAAATATAGTCGAAAAAATTAAATTATTTATGTTTTGAAAAATCCAATTACACACCTTTGCGTTTAGACGCGTTTCTCTCCATTAAAGAGGGGGAAAATCTAATTGCATTCTTCCCTCCTTTTTTATACACTTTCTATAAGTAGTAATCTTGAAGAAAATTAAATACCAAAGTTTAGCATTTAGGAAAGAAAGGACAATTTCATGATAAGGAAGCATATTTGAATTTTTCACTGAATTTAAATTTCTACAATTGTGTGTGTGTGAAGTGTTCTTTTTAGAAGAATAAACAAATTCGGTAATATTCCATCACCTTGTTTTAAAAAACGCAAATGTGGTAGTTTTCATAGGAGATAAACATGTGGATACATCCCGTTAAAGAGAAAGTTTAAGTGAAAGTTTTCTCACTCTCTCTCACACACACATGTCCTGGAAACTTTGCAAGAAATCTTCTTCTGGGATGGAGTTCAAAAGCCTCGTCACGTTTCATTGGATGTTTAGAATGTCGTCAAATCTCTTCCTTTTCAAAGTGAGTTTGAGTCGTGGGAACAAGAAGAAGTCTGGAGGATTGAGATCTGGCGAGTATGATGGCAGTTCAATTTGTATCAATCCCTTTTTTTGCCAGAAACTGTTTGACGATATTGGCTATGTGATGTCTAGCATTTGCATGAACAAAAAACCATGAACCTTGTTGTGCGTACTGGGGTCTGCGTTGACGTTTCATGAAATGTGTCAAAGATACCTTACTTCATCGTCTTTCCTTTAGATAGAAATTCCTTGTGGATAATGCTTTGACTGTCAAAAAATGTGATGATTATCGTTTTCATGCGTGATTTTTCTGCTCTGACGTTTTCTCCTCCAGGGGATGCAGGAGAATGCCATTACATGCTTTCCAATTGCATTTCCGGGTCGTACCTAGAACGCCAAGTGTTATCCTCAGTGACAATGCAGATCAAGGAATTTGGTGTCGCATCCACCGTTTCGACAAAATCTCGTGAAGCCTCCAAAAGTGCCTGCTTCTGATCGTAAGTCAAGTGATGTGGCACAAGACTAAAAAACGCGTTTTTCTCATTCCTAAATTCTAAGTACGATTCATTGCTCGGATTCACGACTAATCTACAGTTCATTAGCTATCATGCATACAGTTAATCGGCGCTCTCTTTCATGATTAGCTTCCTTACTTTCTCAATGTTTTCGTCAGTGATGTAGGTCACCGGGCTTCCGCTACGGGGGTTGTCAAAAACACTTTCCTAGCCTTCTTGAAAATGATCAAACCACTCTTATACACGTTTCATGGACAGTGCTTGACCTTGATAAACTCGTATCAGCATCGCATAAAGTTTCTTTCGGTGTCTTTCTAACTTAAAACCAACTTAATTTGATATTTTGTTCGTTCACTTTCCTGTTCTCAATTAAGAACCAACACACTAAACAAGCCCTTTGTAAAACAAGTCTTACATGGAACACAAACAACGCTGGAGGTAGATGGCACTGGCGTAGCTAGCGCTGAGGGGTTCCTGTATCAAAATTCATTTGGGGCCCTTAACATTTTACGAGTTTTTGCTTATGCATTTTGGGGTCCCTTAAGCGTGGGAGCTCCGTATCATTGATACGGTGATAGCTACGCCCCTGGTAGATGGCCAACACCTGTCTCTACGTATATGCCGCGTTTTATATCGCCAGTGTTGTCAGATCAGCCGTTCTGACTTCATTCATCGAGCTTTATAGTCAGAGGTTGTATATATATATAACACTATAATTCCTTCTTTTTAGAATAAGGATAGTCTTTTTCAGTAAAAGTTAAATTCAGTGAGCGCAATATTTTGAAGCATATTTTAAAATCGAAATATATGTTCCTCAATTATTGTGAGGAGGAAGGAAACGTGAAGTAGAGACCTTCACAAATTTACATTAGAACAAACGTTACCCCATTTATAACAAAAATTTGTATTTTCCTTTTTAACCTTTCCCTATAAAATGTTTTTTGACGTATATACAACCCACTATTTATAGTCACAGGAATATTAGTCAAAACTGAATTTAACTCTTTTGGATTGGTACTTACCCTACACAGAGTTTTAAACGGTCTGAAGACCATCGAGTAGAATGCATCTTTTTCGGAAATATACAGCCTAAAACAAACAGAAAAAATGCAGGAATCTTATCAAAAGATCATTGCAATTGGTAAGGTATGGAAATTTTACAATAAATGTGCTTAAATTTTTTTCAAATATGACAATATAAGACAAATAATAATTGATAAATAATTATTTGGGTATGGCTTTAATATTTTTTGAAATTTATGATTCAACTAGCTGCATGGCCCAGCGTTGCACGGGCTTTCTCTTTCCCTAATGACGCCAGCAATTATGTGTGTGTGTTTGTACGCGTGCAATGTGAGTGATTTCTAAAATTATTTCATTAAATTTCCCTTTTTCGAAATTTTTTCCACATATTTTCGATTTAAGACAGGTTCTTTCCCCTCTCTCTAGCCCGGCATAACACGGGTTTTTTTTTAGTATAAAATTATTGTTCCCTCTTTCTCTCCCCCTTCCAGATAAGATAAAGCTTCAAATTTCGATGTATGACTTATAAAAAAACAATATTGAGTTAGTATAAAAACTATTAATGTGAAGCAATGAAAAGAAAACGGTTCTGATGTTAAGGGTAAAACAAAAAACTTTCATCCTATTTTTAATATAATAGTTAGTTTCTAAGAAACTAAAATAAATTTCAGATTTTCATGAATCAATCAATCGTTACATATAGGTAGCTTAAAAATGTCTCTGAAATGTATTTTTATCCAAAATAATAGACGATGTACTTTTTAATTAACAGATAATTTAGTAATGAAGTAATAGATATAATCCTCTTAAGAAAACATATATATATTAATTAAAATCCATTTTCTATAAGTAATTAATAAAAGAAAAAATTTACAGATAGCTGTTGAAACGATTGCTTTTTTTAATATATGCTTGAATAAACACACACACACACACACACACCCACACACATATATATATATATATATATATATATATATATGTAAGTTATAAAAACACAGTATGGGGGCCTAGATATATGTTTACATGTACTGAAAAAAACATTCAAAAGAAAAGAAAAAATAATCTGATAAAAATATTTAGATATTTTATTTAAATTTTCATAGTTTTTCATTCCACTGTCATTCTTACAAATTTTGTGTAATGAACGCTTAAAAAAGTGTAAATAACTTATATCTGGAAGTGTAGTACATTAATATTACTTTTTGTTGTATTTATTTTATGTTAAAATCTTGCCACCACCTCTTCCTTCGACATCTAGTTTTATTATGAAATAAAAAAAATAGTGATTACACTTATCAACGGAATAAATTAAAAGCGAGTGCGCAATAAGGCATGGCGTAGACAAAACAAAAAGGAAAGCTTTGCTTCACACAAAGATAGATGTATGCGGCCACGGGCTTTTTTGCAGATGGCAGAGTTTTTTCCTATTTTCTTGACAATTATCGATATTTTTTGGAAACTTCTCACAATATTTTTATAAATTATAGCAAGGGTGTCTAACACGCGGCCCTCTGGCCGCATGTGGTCCACCAGTACGTAAGTTGCGGCCCACCGACTCTTTTTTAAAAATTTTTAAATATCGGGTTTTTAATGTTTTTTCATTTTGAAATTTATTTAAGGGGAAATGTATGTATTGGTACCAATATATATGTATTGGTATAATATATATGTATTGGTATATATATATATATATATATATATATATAAAAATCTACAATGTATTTACCTGTTATATCTGTTCTTTTTTTGATATTAGGAATATTCTTTAGATTAAAACAGATTTATATTTTATCAAACAGTTACGTTTGATTTTATTATCATAAATTACTTTTTTAATAAATTCTGAATTGCATTATGCATATCCTTTACTATGGATGGTACATGGTTCTCTGTGTGCGCGACTTTCGTTTTTTCTCCTTTTCTCTTTGGAGTGCCCAAAAAGCAAGAGGCAGTCAGATATGTTTTTTAAAGTTTAAAAAATTATTCAGAACGGTTAAGATAAAAGGCAATCTAAACGTGATCGTTTGAGAATGACAACACAATCAAATTTCCACAATGAGTAATGAAATATCAATTCAAAAGGAACTCCGCAATTTTATAGAAAATGGCAACTGTAATATTTTAAACATTATTTGATCATTTTATTATTATATTATATAAACATTAGATTATCTATATCTATATACATGAAAAATAAGGAAAATAACAATAATAACACATTTTGTTTTAAATTTTCACTTCAATAAATGTTTTTTTTTGTTTACAAATCTCATACAAAGGTACCTATTTTTATGTGCGGCCCGCGAGATTATAATGTTTTTCCGAAGTGGCCCGAAATGTCATTTGGGTTGGACGGCCCTGAATTATAGCATACGTGTTATTCTGATGTATAAGCTATACTATTGTATAGTTTCATTGAAATGCATTGAGTTGTTTTTCCGTGAAAGGCTACCAATCATCCAAACATACTTTCACATTTATAATATATATCTTGGTGTGTCTAAATTTGTAATAACTGATACAGCGTTTCTCACAAGGGAAACATAACATCATTCTATCCATTATTCCATGGAGCGCATTATACAAGTATTCCATGGAACACACCTACTTTCCATATCAATTTCTGCATAGTTCAAAAGCAGGCAAGTGCTTTTTAACTATGCACAATATAATTTATCATGCAGCTTTGTGTCTATTAGCTTTTTGTTGAGCCAAAATGAACATCAGCATTTGAACTAACTATTTATAATCTGTACTATTGTATGATCGGAGTGTCATCAGTTCGAGCAGTAATGCCATTGAAGACCCGTCGTGTGGAGAGCTGGTCTCTTTGGCATGGCGTGAAAGATCGGAGTTGGGTTGCCAGCTCATTGACCGTGTTCAAAAACTACGAGGTCTGCCAGCAATAGCTTGTGTGTTGCTTGGTAAGTAAAACACTCAAACTAAATTTTGTACTATTAAAAAAAATTAAATAAATTTTTATACTTATATATTCTTTTTCATGTTTAAACTTATAAACCTTTTAGCTAAGTATAAACTGCTGCTTGTAAAAAATGCAACACCTTGAAAGAATCATCAGAATTAAATGAAATTTAATGTACTAACGACTTGTATTAGTACAAATAAGTAACTAAATTTTCAAAGCAAAAAAACAATATTAAGTGTCCGAAATCAGTATTTGATGAAGCCAACACGTGTTGCAATAAGTGCTGCTATACGACGTGGCATGGAGTCAAACAGATTTGGAATGTCTGCTTTGTGGAAAATAATTCCATATTGCTTGTATGCGCAGCAAAAGTTCGTTTTTTGAAGCTGCAGGGTATGGATCACGAGCGAGACGCCGACCAACCAAATCCCCCACTTACTCAATAGGTGACATATCCGGCGAATAAGCAGACCAAGGAAGAAGTTGCACGTGTTGGGCTGAACAAAAGTCTCGAACATTCTTTGCAACACGTGGGCGTGCATTATCCTGCTCAAAGATAGCTCCAGGGATGCCTTAAAAGAAAGGAACGACTTTGGGCTGCAGCACTTCACGGACATATCTGTTGCTATTGAAATTACCCTCAATTCGTAGCAAATTGGTTAGTCCATGATATGAAATCGCACCCCAAACCTTAACTCCGGGTGTTAGGCTTCTACATCGTTCGATAACGTAATCTGGAAGGCAGCGTTCATCGGCAGAGCGTCTAACACGAATGCGGCCGTTATGGTTCCACAAATTGAACCGTCATTCATCTGAAAAGACAACTTGGTGCCAGTCAGCTTGCCAGGCTCTGTACTCATGAGCCCATTGCAGACGCAGCCATCGATGGTTTGCCGTGAGGGGTATCCTGTATAAAGGCACCCTTGCACGCAATTCACGGTGCAGCAGACGTCAACGAATTGACGAAGCCGACATTAGTACACCTGTAGCAGGAGACCAACGAGTTGCCAATTGCCTGGAGGAAGCTGTACGGTCATTCACCACCATGTGGAGCAGGTATCGATCGTCGCTCGCTGACGTCTCCTTACGTCGTTCACTGCCAGTTTTTCGAGTTGTTCGGAGTTCGTCGGTCCACTGCTTCCAAATTTGCATCACTGTGGAACTCTTCCGTTGCACACGAGCTCCTATTGCGTAATAGGAAAATCCTCCTTCTGTAAGGCCGATAATCCTCCCTCATACAAACTCCGTAAGTTGTTGGAATTTCTTCCTTATTTCGTCGTGGATGCATATTTAGGTCTCTCTAAACGTTCATCACTAACAAATAATCATTAACTATTTTCAACATCCCGCTACAGGCCTCTATTTATACGCTTTCAGCATCAGTTCAGAGGGGACTGCGCACGCCGGGAAAGCGTGGTGGCTCTGAAAATTTACTATTTTACGTAACATCCAATAATCGATATTTGCCACAAAGTTCATTTAATTCTGATGATTCCTTCATGGTGTTGCATTTTTTACAAACAGCAGTATATATTTATTTAATTAAATACTCTTTTTATGTTTGAATTTAAATTGTGTGTGTGTGTGGGTAATTTTTAACTCTGATTTCTAATCGGATATGAATTTTGTAAGTTTGATTTTATGACTGCAGAGTATTTGTATGGGGAAAAAAAGAGAATGGAGAACAACAGAAAAAGAAAATGAGAACTTGTTAAAAGAATAATTTGTTGGACAGTCCCATTTCTATTTTTATGAATTTAAAGGAATAAAATTATTTTTAACCTTTCTAAGTTTTTATTTTAAACAGACTTCAATATTTTACGCATGAAAATTACGATTTTTAATTAATGTAGTTAATTTTTTTCGAGTAATAACAGTGAGTGAAAGATATCTTAACGCCGCACTATAAGACAACACGTGGGTTATTGGAGAGGGCAATTGTAGTTTTGAACCTCGATCAACGAGGACGACACTTTATCTGGCACCCCCTCTTCAAACTAACACACCATGACAACGGGAGGGTTTGGGGCCTCGAAAAATAACGTGAATTTCTCACCTCTACACGGTGAAGCTTCAGTGGCACCAGGATTCAAACCGAGACACACCAGCCACGAGTTCCTGACCATAACCACCTGACTACTGAGGCCTGTACTACAACAGAGTGATTGAGGGAATATTAACGTCTCCCTTTTCAGCTGCACGAGGGCTTTTGTTGACGGACCATTTAATTCTAAGTCATAGTCAAGTGACGTGGACGACACCTGAGTTGACACCGCTTCTCCTAACTTTTAACGTTTAAGCCCCGACAGTTTTAACGTACCTCAGCTCCTCTACACAGTGGAACTTCAACGGCAAAAGGCTCGAACTAATGACACAACGGCCATTAATCCGTGACCTTGACCACTAGGATATCGCGGCTTCGAGTAACAATAGAAGAATTATCATTAGATAAAAGACATTTTTCATAAAGCTCGCTTTAAAAAAAGACCAAGCACTGCTATTAAAATTCTATTCTCCATTTCTTTCTTGTAAAAGCGTTTTCATGTTTTCAATGAAAATCTGTGATAATAAGTGAACAGAATGCGTTTTGAGTTTGTTTTCATTTCTTTCATTTTTCTTTTTTTTTTTTTGAAAAAGAAATAACCCATCAATCTTTATTATGCTTTTGTATACTTTAAAAACAGCCTCCCCATTCCGTTTGCAGCACACAATATTAGAATATTTAACCACCTGAAGAAACCAGTAATGCAGTTCCCTCCTGCCGATGCCACATTGAATCAGCCATTAAACTCCTCAATCCAAAGCGATTTCCAAGGCTACACCGCCAGATAACCTTGTCACTTCAATGCCCTCTTTGATGGATGTTTCGTGTCAAGTCATCCCGCTTGCTAATTCGCCCATATGTCTCTCTCTCTCTCTCTACTCGGCTCATTAACCAATCAGGTATTGGAAAACGTACCTCTCCCGATGACGACCCTTTTCACGAAGGATACATGTTTTTGAATGGGGAAAGGAATAGTTCATATATCCTTCAAGGATCCTTCAATTATTTTATTCAAGGAATGGGGAATATTTAGAATGAGTTCATGAAGTTGGAAATTCAAGAAAAAGTTTCACATGCGTCTTTTTTTTATGGGGCGAGTTTTTTAGTAACGATGAACTATGAAGCGACACGAGGGCTATCAGCGACGGAACTCATGATTTTGAACTATGTCATGTGACAAAGACACCAGAGATAGCCCGCTTTCTTCGAACTGCCCCACCCCACAAGCGGGAGGTCACGACGTTTTTCATGCGCATCAGCTCATCTACACAGCGGGTCTTCAGTGGAGCTATTCTTATCTTAACGGCTTTCTGGTTGCCATTTAAAATCTTTCAAGTGTTCATTGCATGATCGAATTTCGTTGTTTTCAAACCAGCTAGTTTTCTCCTTCTTCTTTCCTTTCGGAACCCGAAAGGTCCCCACTGCTAAAGAAGGTGAATAGAATATTTTCTTACTGTCTGAGTGAAGGAATGTTAACGTCGCACTTTTTTCAGCTGCATGAGCGCTTTTAGCGACGGACCTCGTCATTTTGAACTATGGTCCAGTGACGAGGATGACATTTGGGCTGATTCCCCTCTCGCCTAACTACCACACAATACCACAGGAGGACGTTTGAACTCTCGACAAATTTAACGGGCATCGATCCCCTATACGGTGGGTATTTAGTGGTACTGGGCTGGAACTCGTGACACGCCAGCCATGATCCAATACCTTGACCACTTGGCTACCGCGGCCACTTTTTATTGTCTGACAAGACTGTTAGTACTAATAATTGGTAAACAAAAAGTAAGGGGAGGCAGCACGGTTGAAGGCTTTCCTGAAAAGCAATTTTTGCTCAACACTATTTATTTCGTACAGCTTAGTACTAAAAAGGCTTCAAATGTTTTAAATTTATACTAAAAGCTATAGTATACACGCTTTAGATTTAACAAGGAAATATGCATCTTGTCTATATTTCGGAGAAAAGTGACAAACTCATTCATCGCGAGATCTGCTGAGTTATTAAACCTACAGACTTGAAATTTGTCAAGCATGTTTCTTTTGTTTAGTAGAGATACGTTAAAAATGGGTTCAGTGGAATCAACCCCAGACGAGTTAAAAAATCGTTAAAGACAAAAACTCCCGTTTTTGAATAGACTCTACAGAATAGAAATTTGGCTGGCAAATTTATTTATTGAATAAAGAATTGCTGAGAATGAGTTTAGTAGAAATCAACTTCCAAGGGGGGTAACAGGAGTGGTGGAGATAGAAAAAAAAATCCCCATTTTTAAATTATTAGATCTACTGACTTAAATTTGGTAAATATGTTTCTTTTGTTAATAGAGATCTGCTAAGAACGGATTTTGCGGAAAAAGGCTTCCGAGGGAGGTTGCAGAAGGGGCTACGGGAGAGTGATAGATCAAAATACCTTTTTTGAAATGCTAGATCTACAGAATAAATTCGGCAAGCATGCTTTTTTTTTCTGAGTAGAAATACACTAAGAAAGATTTTTGTGGAAATCGATTCCAAAAGTAGAATTTTAGAGGCGTAAAAGATAAATATAACTTCACTCTAGGAATTCCTGTTTTATTTAGATCAACAGGTGAGGGCTATAAAAATGTATTTCTGTACAATTCTAGGATTTGGATTCCAATAACTTAAAAACAATGTATAATCTGACAACATGACAAAATAGTTAGCGAATAGTGTGAGTAATGGTTAATTATTAATATTACAAATCAACTTCTCATTACTCTTTTTTTTATTTCAACCGAATGTACTTTAGGTTGTCTAAACTCAGTTGACACAACTGGTATCAAATTTTATTTCTCGGAAAAGCAACGATATTGAAGATTGATCGTTTAATTCATTAGAAAAGATGCTCATCACTTCTACAAACCATCCCACTTCTGACAGACACAAGGGATTGGATGTCTCAACCGATGTCGATTAAACAGGCAGTTAAGAAGTTTCGAGGATTACGGGGATTAAAAGGTAATCGCGAGTCATCAGTAATAATTTAAGTCGTTTGAGACGATAAATGGCGAGGGAGAAGACTGGGAATGTCTCTAGAGGTAGAAAGATTTTGAAACATTGAATTCGTTGTAGAAACTAATGAGTAGATTGCGTGCTTGAGCTACCAATATTTGTATCAGATGCGATAAATATGTTGAGCGATGATTAGGTTCTAGCACATAGAAACAATTATAAGATGCATGGGATGATTTGTCTTATCAAATTAATCGTTAAACGTTTGTTTTGCTTACATTTGGATGGAGTAGTCTTTAATGAAGGAGTACATGTCTGTAAACCAGCCAAAAGAATGAAACCTGAATATGTTAATCCAGCGTTTCTCAAACTGTGGGGTGTGACAACTCTACAAGAATGGCGCGAGCATATTGAAAAGTCGAAAACAAAAGAAAACTTAAGAAAACTATTAATTTACTGAACATAAGCAAACAAAATACATTCTGACAAAATAAAAAAATAAAACACACATTTACACTGATATACCTCACTTATAAATGTATCAGTGATACACAATGTAATTTATAGTTAATTTAGAAATACAAAGTTAAGAACAAGTTTGATAATTACCGGTGACCCCATGGGCTTGTAGTATATACAAGATAAACAAAAAAGTTCTTGCCGTTTGCGCGTTTCCATTGAAAGAAGAGAGAATAAGTATGCAAATTCGTGTATGACGTAATTGAGAAACCGTCAGTCGAGAGTAGGAATATCAGTTGTTATAAATGCAGGTCCACTGCTCACATTCATCAATCGGAACTCTTACAGTAGCGAAGCGAAATGGACGTATCGAAGGAGCTCGTTCGGGGTTGTTTACTTTATGTGGGCTTATCAGCCGCTGCATCAAGTGACCGAATATGTCAAGCGTTTGGGGATAGTGATGTCAATGAACGTTCGACAAGGCATTGATTTCAAAAATTCAGGTCGGGAGTTTTGTCCCTCTGTGACAAAGCTCGAACAAGACGACCATAGGCCTTAGATGACGAAGCCCTGCAGGTGGCTTTTGAGGAGGACAGTAGTCAAACGTGTGGTGAACTTGCCAGATAATTCAACACTTCCAGTGAAACAGTTAGACTTCATTTGCACCACTTAGGTAAGACGTAAAAGCTGAGTAAGTGGGTTCCTCACGCACTGTTGGAAGTCCATAAGCAACAACGAGTGGCAACCTGTTTATCGTTGCTTTCTCGCCACCCCTATTCAATCGGGTACTGACCAGTGACGAGAAGAGGGTCCTGTGTAATACACGCAAGGGCTCTAAATATTAGTTGACACCCCAGGATACTGTCCCGCACAGCGCAACACCACCTGTGCACCCATGCAAGATTGTGTCTGGTGGACTTGTCATCAAGTGGTTCACTATGAGTTTCTACCAACGGGCAAAACGGTCACTGCGGACCTGTATTCGCAGCAATTGGAACGTGTACAACAGACACTGCATCAGAAGGAGCCAGCACTGGTTAATCGAAAGGGTGTACTGTTATTGCATAACACGAAGCCGCATGTCGCGCGGGTGGCCAGGAATACGATACAACGATTTGGTTGGAGAGTTTGTGCTATCCTCCTTACTCACCTGATCTTCTACCATCAGATTACCACCTCTTCCATTCCCTAGACGATAATCTTCGTGGTAAATCCTTCACCGATGAAGCAGACGTGCGCCAAGCTCTCACGGACTTCTTTGCATCCACACCTCCGAGTTTTACCGCAAGTAGATTGAACAACTGGAGATACGTTGTCAGAAGGGGCTGGATGCCGATGGTGATTACTTCGAGGACTAACAATAGGCTACGCTGTTTGTATGTCATGTTCTTTTGGGCCATTAAAAACGACAAGAACTTTTTGTTTACCTTGTAAAATTACATACAAAAAATAACACTTATCTTGCTAATTTATACGGTTAATAATAAATCCCTTAAAAGCCGATTAAAAGTTACGCGATTTGCTTCCCGATGACAACCGTTTTCCGCATAGACGCGCATATGTAATGTATTCGGGGTGGAGGTGGGGAGAAGGAATAAAGAAGCAAGTAATCTGAAATAAGTAAATCCTTCGCAAATATTGTCAAGGTTCTTTTATTGCAAACCAAAGGTCTTCGGAAAATTTTTACGGATAGCAGTGCACGGAAAAGATCTTACTACGAAAAGACATATAAAGGGTGTTTTTTGAGAGGTATAAAACTTTAAATTGCAATAAAACAACGATGTATTATTCGATTGACATGAATTTTTTTTATTCGAAAGATAATCTTGTGGCATTACATTTTAAATATGATTTCTGGCATAGGACTGCCACGGCTGTCTCGGATGTTGTCCAATCTGGACGTCCAATTTTCGATGACTTTTTCCAACATTTGTGGCCGTATATCAGCAATAACACGGCGAATGTTGTCCTCCAAATCGTCAAGCGTTTGTGGCTTATCCCCATAGACCAATGACTTTACATAGCCCCACAGAAAATAGTCTAGCGGTGTAAAATCACAAGATCTTGGAGGCCAATTCACAGGTCCCAAACGTGAAATTAGGCGGTCACCCAACGTGTCTTTCAATAAATCGATTGTGGCACGAGCTGTGTGACATGTTGCGCCGTCTTGTTGGAACCACAGCTCCTGGACATCAAGATTGTTCAATTCAGGAATGAAAAAGTTAGTAATCATGGCTCTATACCGATCTCCATTGACTGTAACGTTGTGGCCATCACCGTTTTTGAAGAAGGATTCCACCAGCCCATAAAGCGCACCAAACAGTCAGTTTTTCTGGATGTAATGGTGTTTCGACATGCACTTGTGGATTAGCTTCACTCCAAATGCGGCAGTTTTGTTTGTTGACGTAGCCATTCAACCAGAAGTGCGCTTCATCGCTAAACAAAATTCGCTTATGAAAATCGACCATTATTTTCGAAATAAAATTGCACAATTTGAAATTGTTGTTCAGGCGTGGGTCTATTCATGATGAATTGCGAAACCAAACTGAGAATAAATCACTTGACAGCTGTTAAATCGGTCGCCATCTTGGAAAGTAATGCCAACTTAAACTTCTATACCTGGAAAAAAAACACTCTATATATACGTCAGAGGAAATGAACGATTTGGCCGAGAAAGAAGATTATATACGCTGGAGTCACTTAAGAGGTTAAAGTCGCATCTTAGTTTTAGCATCAAAATGTAGTGTTATTGAATTCAATACATTACTATGTATGAGGGGGACGCGATGAAAATTATGATTGAATATTGGGTCGCAACTATTGAAACTTTGAGAAGCACTGTGTTAATACAATGCTTCTCAAACTTTCAATAGTTGCTACCGAATGTTCAATCATAATTTTCATCGCGCCCCCTCACCCCTCCATGCAATCACAATGTATTGAATTCAATTGCACTAGACTTTGACGCTAAACCTACAATACGACTTTAACCTATTAAATGCTTCTGATTTATATAAACGTATCGCCCTGCCATTGCGCACATTGCCTTGGACGTATGTATACGTCTTTCCTAAGTACGATCTTTTCTGTAAAATGCTAGCCATAAAATTGTTCCGAAGGCTTTGGAATGCAATAAAAGGACCTTGGCAGTGTTTGCGAAGGATTTACTTATTTATTCCTTTTCTCTACTCCCCCCCCTTAAATACATTCCATACGCACGCCAATGCGTTAAACAGTGATATTGGGAAGCGAATCGTATTAATCTAAGGGTTTAATTATAACCCATACAAATTATCAAGATAAGCGTTAATTTTTGGAAATAATTTTATATATGACAAGCCCATGGGGTCATTATTAAACTTAGTATTGTTAAATTACTTATTAAATACATTGCGCGGTACTGATGTATTTTTAGTGTATTAGATCAGTGCAAATGTGTATTTTATTTTTTATGTAATTTATTTTTTTCCAGTAAATTTTAAAACACAATCTTTTGTTTATTCAACATTCCAATAGGCTCGCGCCCCCTCGTAGAGTGGTCATGGCCGCCTAGGGGCACGCGTCCCACAGTTGGAGAAACACTGCAGCAATCTACAGAATTCAAGACGATTTAAGTTTAGAACATTCGAAAACTATTATATTCAAAGACGGGAAAAAATCTTAACAATGAGCTTTCCACGAGGTCTATGTTCTCTAACTTGGTTCTTTTTCCATCGAGCCAAATTTGCACTCTGAGCTAGAACAACTCGATTCCGCAAATGAACGGAACATCATATAATTAGTCAGTGAGATGGAGGATAGGAGTTTTTTTGTGTGGACACACACTAGTGTGTTCCTCAATTATAATTCTTAGCTATTCCTGAATATACTTAGCTTTTAAAATATATTGGAGTTGGCCAGTTTCAGGTATTGTATCTCAGTTAATATTAGCTCATTTCTTATTATTTATTTCTTTTTTGTGCTCTTAGATTTAATGCTTGAATAAAAAAAAGTAAATTATTGAGAGCATCTATTTGTTATCCTTTCGTGTTCAATATAATGGCTTCTCAACCCCTACTACATTCAGATCCCCAAGGGAACCCTAACGATCAGTAGAATCTCTATCTCAACCAACACGAGGAGTAGCCTCAAATTGTGTTATTTCCCAAATTCAGAAGGAAGATTTAGCTTCCATGAGGGTAATCAGTGTTTAAAATAGTAAATGAACTTTAAAAAAAAAAGAATGCTTTTTCTCTTCTTATTCATATGTTTATTTTTTCTCATTTAATTTTTTAAACATATTGTTACAGATTTTGTGTAAATAGTATAAATAATTTGTATTTGGATGTATAAAGTATTTATATTATATTTATTTTGTGTTAAAATTGTTATATATTCATAAGCAATGTCGTTCCTTACGCTATAGTGGCGGTTCAATGAGAACTTGGCGAAATCATGGCGATAGAGCCAAGTTGGCATCATATTTAACGACCAGGTTGTCCACCGATTTGGCGACTTTGGTGAACATTTTGGCGTCATTAGTGACCATGTTGGCGAGTTCGGGACCCTCTGGATTCTTCTAGAAAGTAGTGGATCTCGCCACTAATTTCACGCTCTATGCGACGTGCGGATTTTTGTGGAAATTTCCGTTCGGTTTATACATAGAGCAGTGTCATCCAGTCTTGATTTAACCAGCAATTAGTGAACATTGCTCTGATTACCGATTATTTCGGTTGTGCTTGTGAATAATCTTTTACATACGTGTATTTTAAACACTGATAATTGAGTTTGATTGCTGTTGAAGGTGTGAAGGCATTCGGAAATTTACTCTGTGAATATTGCAGCTGAATCCTGTATTTAAAGGATTGGATTTTTGACAATAAATTCGCATCGCTCTTAATGAACAGTTTATCTTCTTTGTGAGACTGTTTTGCATAAAATCCTCGAATCCGGATCTACGTAACATTATTATAAGGTCCCGAGACTTTTCAATGCCAAAACCTCTTTTCATTGCACAAAATAAATATTTTAAGTGAACAAATTTGCATAATCTATCTTTTTGAATGTTAAATCGTTGTTTGTGTTTTGAGCTATTCTCTTACTTTATATCACTTTTACAAATATTAACTCTGGGTTAAATAATGTATTTGAAACAGTAATTAATTTAAGACAGTAGTTCATAGTTAACTGCTTCAACCTTCTTTGAACTATCTATTTTTTGAAACATCCATATAGTTTTAACTAAAATTGTACATTACTAAGAAGAGATTCATCCTCTTTATGTATTTTACAGATACAAATAATACAAACTGTAAGGCACACACTAGGTCCCTTAAAAAAACTGTACGACATTAAAAATACCATGCAAAGAAGGAATGGGAAGGAAATTTTAGTTGAATGTCCCTCTGAATAAAACAAACGGAGTCAAATGCGCAGCTCACGGGCGCGCATTTATTTGGATAGAAGAGAAAGAACTTAAGAGAGAATAGGTTCCATGCAGAACCTATGCTGTTGAATCTGCAAAGAAAATCATTGTTGAAATTTTTTATAGTCTCAAAGGACTCGTATAATAGTAACGAATGCCAGTCTTCCACCAACGGAGGCAGGTTTCACTAGAGATGTAGTAATTGAACTGAGAAAGGCAGGTTACTCCGCATGTTAAATCTTATCTGATACCCTCTAAGAAGAGCACATCAGCTGTGTCAAAGATGATAGCCATTGCAATTTGAAATGAATTGATTTCTATATATCCACAAATTATATTAAATTTAGAAACAATAAATATCAATTTTTGAAGTTAATATTAATTTTATTAAAAATATTAATTTTATTAAAAAATATTAATTTTTTTTGTTATAGTTTTCAACACAAAAATCGTTTTATTAAGAGTGTACACTATCTTATTGCAACTGTAATGGTTTCATTCTGATTAGCAAGTCATGGATGTTTCTCATCTAGACGTATGCGGGCTGTTGGGAAGTTAAAATCTTATTTTTTGACAATTTGAGATTTTTACATTTTCAAATTGTATAGATTTTAACCTTTCTAAAAATACCTTATTTTAACCTCTAGGGTAATTATAATCCCTTAAAACCTATTTTTAAACAATCGTTGAAACTGAACCACGCCCATTTGAAGGGTGAAAAATGCAAACCAAGTACTTCGTTTTTGCTTAAAGTTGAGTGTCTGATATAAACCAAAACATGTATCTTTTATTGTAAATTGAGCCTTTTGTTATTTTATTTCCTATCCGATTAGAAGTATCACTGTATACAATTAAATCAATTTATATCAAAATGTAAATTTTGATGTTCGATGTACCTTTTCTGAGAAACTACTGTTCACAGGTATGTAAAGTTTTTATGATATATTTATAATAAAGGGACTAATATATACTGAAATGAGCCTTTCTTAAAAACTCAAAAATTCATTTTTTACAAATTTTTTTTTGGTAAAAATGGGTCAAGTTTCACTATGTTTGATAAAATATTTTATAAATTATAAGCAAATTGAAAATTCGCTAAAATCTCATTTCAGTAGAACAAAGGTGTACTTTAATTGTATGAGAAATTTCGAGCATGTACATACAACAGATTTTGAGAAAAGGTCCATCGAAAACAGCCAATTTAACATTGTCCGTATAGAAAGAGAGAGGTTTCCAACTCCTCTTAAGAGTTTGGACCGCAATGTGAAGAAATATTGGAGAACTCGTTGCCTAATGACCAGATGGTCAATGGCTTGGTATTTGATAAATAAAATAAATCATTTTGATTAGCCTAAAGGTTCCACTGTTGCGAGCAACAGGACAAAAAATATACCTTTTTTCACTTCTAAAGATAAGTGAAATTAAAAAGGTAAAAACAGTCCGTGAAATATATGAAATAAAAAATACAAAAACTATCCTTTTCAGTGGATTGTTCTAAAAATAATTATTTTCATAATGTTGAGGTACTGAAATTCCCCGACTTTTTTTATTGGATGAGGGCTCTTTCTTTTTCTCTAGTGACTTTATTGCGGACCTTTTCTAGATATATGAAAAATAGTTCTCTTTTTTTTAAGTCTTTTTTTTTCGTCTAAAAAGTATGGCAAAACCAGATATGAATAAATATTCGATAAACCCATAGAAATTATTTTAAAAACGTTATAAAAGTAGTTTCAGATTCTAAGTGTTATGAAAACATACGTGTTTTATATATTGATTGATTGAACCATCTTGAAGATCCACGAGGGCTATTGGTGACGAAAAGTGTAACTTTGTGTCATAGTCATGCAGCAAGGGTAACACCTGAGCTGGAACCCATTCTCCGACACACAACAATGATTCAGATGAAATTTACTGCAAAAACTCTATCTAAAATTAGACTGAGTAAAGAAATATTTTAGATTCATATGGCATGCTGAAAACAACACTCGTTAGATAGCTGTAGAGGGTGACATGAAATAATTGTAAAAAAGTGTGTGTATACTTATGTACGCACTTAAGAAGTTATACTTCTTTAGCGTAACAAGATAAAAAATCTTTCTAAAAGTTTTATCCTTCGCGTTATCCTACGTTTGTAGAAAAAACGCGCGACACTAATAATAGAACAAAAGTATTTAATACATTGAAAGTATTATTATAACGCATTTCTAGTTAATGAAGTTTATTTAAACATAATAAAATTATTTCTACATAATTAAAAAAATGGACAATTTTTAGCATGCAACGCATACATATTGATATTTGTTATTGATCGATAATTTCATATTCAAGTTGCTTCGGAGAACGAATTAATAAGCAATTAATCTTTATCCATCGCCATAAGACATTTTGATTCTTTAATAACTCGTTCTCAGAAGCAACTACAAGGGAATGCTTTAATGGAAAAAAAGATTAAAATTTCAAGGACATTACAATAGTTAAAGGCTATAAATACACAAAGAGCTACAAAAATTTATTTGGCAATAGAAATAACTATTTCATATTTAAAAAAATAGTGAATTAAAAATAAATTAATATATATTTATTCCTTCAAAATGTTATCTTGAGCTGATGTTTAATAACGAAAAACTGTCTTTTTTACATTAATAGCTGTCATTTGTGGAAGATAAACTCGTTCAATTCATTATTACAATAAATTGTTTCAGTAAATATATACTCTTGATCAGAAAAAGATCACTTGTTTTTAATTTAAAAAAATCTAAATTTTTCATTAATTTAAAGCATTACTTTTCAGAATAGAGTTAAAATGATAAATTTATAATAATTAAAATAATGTATTGGAATTTTTTTTAAATTATTACGTTACGTATCCACAAATGGGATAAAGTAACTGGAAGTTTTGATGCAGAAATGCCAAATAACAAGAGTTGCGGCTTAAATTCCTCCCGTTGTCGTGGTGTGGTAGTTTGGACTGGGAGTTCCAGTACAGGCGTCGACCTCATCATTTGAAAGAATTTCAGAATTATGAGGTATGTAGTGATAGTTGATATTATGAAATATTCAGCCATAGAGGCGTACTACATCTTCTGTGCTCTAACATAAAAAATAAAATTAAAAAACTCGTTTTATTTAAAATGCGATAGTTAAAAAGCACAAAGTGTAGAATTTATTTTGAATAGGATGTGTAAAGGATTTTTTTGTGTTTGCAAGTTTTCAGCTTTGAAGAAAAGTAAATACAAATTCTAAAAAATTTAATTTGTCAAAGAGAAAAATTTCTAGTTTAATAATTTTTTTTTTCTTAAATACAAATATTATTTTTCTGTAAACAGCTCAAGCGGAAATTTGACTGCAAACTATGCTTGCATACCTTAAAAAAAAGAATGACATTCCTATTTTAAAATAAAAAAATTAAATCGAATTCAAAAATAATAAATACGGTACAGTAACATTTTTTTTATTAAAAAAAAACTACTATTTTCATAAAAAGTTCAAAGCAAATCACATTCACATAAAGACCTTTTCTTTTCATATTAATAAGCGACCTAATTAAGTGTACAAAAACAAATAATGAAATACGAAATGTTCTTAGCACTAAATGAATTTATTTTATGCTGTTTTTAATTAAAAACTTCACTTTAACTATTTATAAAGAAAAAGCTGGTAACATTTTGTTACAAGGAAATATTTTACAGAAGTGTAATTATCAAAACATCTATCTTGTTGTAAGCAGTTGAAACATACCGTGTAATATTAATGATAATAAAAGTTATTAATTACATTGCAATATTGCATAGTAAAATTTGAAAATTTAAAAAGAAGCGACTAGAATAATTTGTAAATAGAATATTGTTAAACAGATGAGTTATTTCCTATTAAAGATTAATTAAATTTAAAATATTTTTCTATTTTTAACGTGTGGATTATTAAGGTTAGTTAATTTTATCAGCTTTGTATTATTGTTCTTCTACACTAGATGGTGCTATGTGTATAAAACCTAAAATGCAGGTTGTCGGTTTTTTGTGACGGTGTGCGCGCGCATCGTAAAAATTTACTCTCATCATTTTTCCCTAACGTGCCTCAAGAAGTATAACTTCAAAAACTTTGTGACATTTGAGATCCCACTGAGTGAGAGTTTGCCATGATTTGTTAATTTCTCTGTCAAATGTGTGGTTACAAACATGGAACTGGTTTTCTATTTGTCTAACTCAGTATATAATCCTAATTTTCCGATCCAAAATTGATTATGAAAACAATCAGGGAGGTGACAACAAATTTTAATTTGCGTATAAAGATGTACAAAAAATGTTATGATGATGTGGTACCACTAGCTCATCTCCATTTTGTAGAAAAATTAGACATTTCCTTAGTGGAAAAGTTCAGACAATAAGTAAAATAACGTGGACAACTATCAACAACATATTTGAAAAATTGACCTGATAGAAAACCACACGTTTTATTATATCATCTTGGAAAAAAAAAGTGAGTCAACATTTCAGCCCCAGCAGAAAAGCTGATTGCAGAGGAAAGACAAAGATTTATTTTTGCGAGACATGTGAAAGGCATTCCATTCTGCATGTTGAAAATTCTTCAAGAAGTACGCACAGATTTAAAAAAAAATAAAGATTATTAAAATTATAAATTAAAATTATTATATATATAAAACGAATCAAAAGTATCCACGCACATAAATTTTATAACAGTTTCCTAAAAATATATAAATACAAGTTTACACCCAACAATAATTCAAATAAATCCTGTGGAAAGAAACGTTTAGTTGAAAGAAGTTTAGTTAGAAGAAAAATTTGATTGCAATGTTTTAATCCCCAACATTGCTTTTACATAAAAATGATTATTAAAGTATTAACTATTCCCTTAAAAATAATAGCTTAGTCCCTCTAAAAATTGACATGTACATGTTTGAAAACTTTTAAAAAATACACTCCATAACAATAAAAAAAACCGCACAAAGAAACGATTGCCCGTGTAATGAAATTTCGTAAGCAAAAACATTTGTACCGAACATGCAAATGATTAAAATTTGGTGTCCAATGAATCAGTAGCGGGAGCTACATCGTATCAATGACGAAAAATGCCTAGAGCTCATTATGAGCAACTGTCAGAAATTGAAAGAGGTGGTATCATTGGATTGAAAGAGTCAGTTGGGTAAATTGGAGAATCGCTTGTCATATGTGCGAAGTGATACGGCCATTAGAAAACACTGGCAAGAATGAGTGGACAGCGGTAGATTTCAACATCATGAAGGTAGCGGTTTACCTAGTGTTTCTTCTTCGGACTTGTTTGTGTTCCAAGAATACAGTAATAACCAGTTTCATCAGTTCATTTCTTTAATAACGCAGTTCATTCGCTTCTACATTCATTCTTACTATGGTGCCAGATGCACGAGTATAAACAGCGAGAGCAATACGGTTTTACCGTTGCCATACAAATTATAAGATAGATAACAATATGCAAATTCCAACATGACTCCCACCCATCAAGAATTCTTGATGCACAGGTAATATACATAATTTTACAATAGGTCTTTGATACAGTCCCTTTTAAGTTTTTAATGTGACAACCCGAACTATTCCATCCTTACCTGGGTGGGTAGATATGACCTTTCCAAGGGGCCACACAGATGGAAGAAGATCGCCCTCCTTAATGATTACAACATCTATTTTAATGTTTGATGTGCCGCTTTTCCACTTGGTTCTCCCTTGTATAGAATTTAAGTAATCAATTTGCCATCTCTTCCAAAAATTTAATTTTAATTTCTGAACTATATCCCAACGTCCCTTTAATGTAAGTTTAGATTCTTCTACTGTTTCAGGTGGACCTATAATTTCTTCACCCACTAAAAAGTGAGATGGAGTTAGAACATTTAAACTGTCTATATCATTATCAACCAGTCTAACTAACGGTCTTGAACATTCAATACCGCCTCTATTTGTTAGCAATGTATAGAATTCCTCGAAAGTTAAGTTTATACTACCCACGACTCTCTTTAGATGGAATTTTACCGATTTAACACCCGCTTCCCAGAGTCCTCCAAAATGTGGACTCAAAGGAGGTATAGTATGCCATTCAATTTCCCGTTGAGAAAGAAAACAGCACACCTTTTCCTCATTCGTAATTTTGGACAAATGTTTAAATAGTTCTCCTAATTTCCTTTTAGCCTCTATGAAATTAGTGCCGTTGTCCGAATGTATTTGCTTAAGAGTGCTCCTTCGTTAGCAAAACCTTTTTAATGCAGCAATAAAAGTTTCAGACGTATAATCACTTACTAATTCTAAATGCAAAGCCTTAGTGGCAAAACAGACAAATATAACAATGTACCCCTTTGTTGTTTTAGCTCCTCTTCCTCTGTATTTTAATACAGAAACCGGACCTACGTAGTCAATTCCCCAACAGTAAAACGGTCTCTCAAGAGTTACTCTATCCTTAGAGAGATCTCCCATCCTTTGTTTGGACATATTACTTCGAAATCTACAACATTTTATACACACATTTCTTAATTAACCTTTTAACATTTACAATCCAATACTTTTGCCGTAAGATACACATTAACAAATTACCACCTGCGTGTAAATTTAAAATATGATAATACTTTTCTATTATACTACTTAGTTTATGCCGATTTGGCAGTATAATTGGATGCTTTGCATCATACTGTAATTGTGCGTTTTGAAGCCTACCTCCCACCCTGATCAACCCGTCCTCATCAATAAATGGACAAAGAGCTTCTAGTGGGTTTTTTCTAGGTAATTTCTTTAACTTTAAGCACTTAATTTCACTATCAAAATATACATTTTGCACGTATAATATAACCATATTACGCGCTACAATTATCTTTGTCGTTAAAGGTTTCATTTTACCTCTGGAACGTTTTTTGTTCCCACCATCCCTGCAATGCTGCATAAATATAAGACAAAATGCAAAAATATGAATTATTTTTGAAAATAATGAATGTTTGTCAAACAACATATCAATAATATTTTTACAATATACAGAAAATACAAGAGTCCTTTTAGTTTCTATCATAACAGATATTTTCGATGTACCTTTTGTCCTTTATAGTTGGTTGCTTGGGCCAGGCTTCTTCACTAGATAGCCTGTGGCCGCGGTAGCCGAGTGGTATAGATATCGGACTGTAGCTTGCTTTGTCACGGGTTCGAGCCCAGTACCACTAAAGACCCGCCGTGTAGGGCAGCGATGCACGTTAAATCTGTCGAGAGCTGAAACGTCCTCCCGTTGGTGTGGTGTGGTAGTTAGGAGAGGGGGTGCCAGCTCAGGTGTCGTCCACGTCACTTGACCATGGTTCAAAATTACGTGGTCCGTCGCCAAAAGCCCTCGTGTAGCTGAACAGTGCGACGTTAATATTCAATCAATCAATCAATCACTAGATAGCCATTGAGGTCCCTCCCACCTTTGCTGTAGTCGGGTAAGTCTTTAGGTGACATGCCTCTGGATCCAAGGTCGGCTGGATTCTCTTTCGATGGAACATAACGCCATTGCTTACAAGGTATAATGTCTAAAATTTCAGATGTCCTATTGGCGACAAACGGCTTCCAGTTTCTTGGAGGGGATGATAGCCAAGACAAGACAACATGTGAATCAGTCCAAGCATAAATATTAATAACATGATCCTGTAAACTATTACACAAAGTTTCAAAAAATCGTGCCAATAATAAAGCTCCATTCAACTCTAGTCTTGGAATACATATGGGCTTGAGAGGAGCGACTTTGCTTTTTCCGCCCAACATCACAACTTTGGTAGTTTCCCGATCTCTTTGCACCGCATAGACGACACAAGCGTAAGCTGCTTCCGATGCATCTGAAAATCCATGAAGAGTTACTTTCTTATTTGTGTAATTTGAAGCCATCTCGGAATTGATAAATGGCAAACTTGTTGAAATTCCATTTGAAGAATTCTAGTGCTCATCCCAATTGAGTTTCAGTAACCATAACTGTTGATAGAAAATTTTAATATCGCGCAAGGCGAAAGAAAACCTAAAGGGTCAAAAAGTCTTGCTGATTGGGAGAAAAGGATCTTTTTGTAATCTCTCCTTCAAATTTAAAATTTATATTGAAAATGAACCTATCTTCTTTAGAATCCCAAATAAGACCCAACGCTTTTGAGCAATTTTCAGGATGAATTTCTACATTTGGTTCATCAAATTCTAGATTTTTAGATATATTGATTAAAACATCTCGAGAATTAGAACGCCACTTTCTGAGGTGGAATCCTCGAGCACACACATCTAAAGCTTGAATTAAAGCTTTAATCAAAATGATCGCTTCCTTATTAAACGATGCTCCCGACATTAAATCGTCCACATAAAAAGAACTTTGTATTATACTAGACAGTTCAGGATTTTGGGGTTCGCAGTCTAATGATATTTGGTGTAAATATCTAGTAGCCAAAAATGAGGCGGATGCAGTACCATACGTTACTGTCGAAAGCTTATATTCTTTTATATTAGAATCTAACGATTTTCTCCGGACTATCTTTTGCAAGTTTTGATCGTCCGGATCAATTAAAATTTGCCTATACATTTGCTTTATGTCAGCCGTAAAAGCAATTTCATTTACTCTAAATCTTACGAGAAGAGTAAAAATATCTGGTTGTAAAATTTGACCAACTCCTAAAACAGAGTTTAATGAATTAGAGTTAGGAGGCTTGCATGACCCATCAAATACAACCCTAAGTTTAGTTGTAATGCACGTTATCTGTCGAGAGCTGAAACGTCCTTTCTTGTCGTCCACGTCACTTGACCATGGTTCAAAATTACGCGTCGCCAAAAGTGAGCTGAAGAAAATAAGAAATTTTCCCATCTAGTTCTTTATTAGGCGACATATGACCCAATTTTTCATATTCTTCCATAAAATTCTTATACTCCCGCTCAAGTTCTACATCGGATTTAAATTTATTTTCCATTGCCAGCAACCTGAAACTGCCAACCCTCTTGTGTTTCCTAATTGATTAATGTCTCTATAAATAGGTAACTTAACCACGAATCTACTTTCATTAATTTTATAAGTTGCTTTAAAGTGATTTTCACAAAATTCTTCCTCATCTGATAATGAAATCTTTTAAGAGGCAATTCTTCGGTTTGCTAAAACTGCTGTAATATAGAATCAACATTACACTCATTTTCAACTTTAATTAGATGCGATTGCATAAAAGAAGGTTTGCAATTTCCTGAATTTTACCTGCTACAACCCAGCCAAAGATTGTGCTTTGAGCTATAGGATGTCCTTTAGACCCAGTAATTCTGCCATTTCGCAAAATAGAAAAGAAACAGTCGGAACCTAAAATAATATCGCATTCCGATGGTTTTGAGAAATCTTCACATCCGCTAAATCCCTCTAAATAATCCAACTCCTTTATATTAACCCTTTCAACGGGAATTTGAGACGTAACTTTGTTTAATATATACGCTTTAATTGTTAACTGATCTTTGCAGAATCTTGACCCGATCTTTAAACCCACCGAGCCATGCGTGGTTCCTGCTTGAATTCCACTTATTCCTCTAAGAAATAATCTATTTAATCCCAAAATGTTAATAGCATTTTCACTAATAAAACTAGATTCGGATCCACTATCCAGTAACGCTCTAAATAAAAATGAACCACCTTCGTTATTATAGAGCAAAACCTTTGCCGTAGGTAAAAACGATACACATTTTGCATTTACAGAAGTACTAGAGTTAAGCGTCGTATTTACTGCATCTAATTCTATATTTGATATTTCTTGCTGACCGACACTTCCTATAAGGGTATTATCAGCATCTCGTTTACAATTGGCATTGACATTTAACAAAAATGCGCTATTACGATTAGAATCTTCATGTAAAAGATAGTTATGTTTACCTTGACAAATACTGCATTTTAAATAATTATTAGGATAGTCTTTAAGCTTGTGATTATTTAAACACAAAAAACAAAGATAAATGATTCTTTACGAAGTTCTTCCTAGCAATTAAATCCATATTTTTAAATTTCATGCATCTAAATAACTTATGTACACCTGAACATTTTAAACAATTCTTATCAGATCTACTTCTTGGATTATTTTTAAAGTTAGACTTAGTAGGTACTTTAGTATCAGAATCATTACAAGTCATTAATTCCAGAGATGAACATCTGACATTTAAAAACTCTAAAAATTCATTTAAAGTAGGAAAATCCTTCTCGGCTGTTTTAACAGACCAGAGTCTTTTCGTTTCTGTATCTAATTTTTGCATTAATATTTGAATTGACCAAGGGTCTTTGTTTGTTGCTTCAGTTCCCAACGCCTTTAATCCTCTTAACACTTCGTCACTAGTATCCGCTAGAGTTCTTATTTTTGTCATATTTACTTGAGAAATACCCTTTTGATCTAAAAATGTTTTAATTAAAGCATAAACAATTTGCTTCTTTTATCGTATCTATCAATCAATTTTCCCCAAGCTTCTTCATACGATTCATGAGACAATGGTATATGCTTTATTAGACACGCGGTTCATCTGATAGCAAACCTTTTTAAATACTGGAACTTCTGAATGTTACCAAGTGAAGTTTCAGAATGAACTGCAGTTACAAACAAGTCCTTAAAATTTATCCAGTCTTCAAATTTACCCGAGAATACTGGTATGTTTAGTTTCGGTAATCGAAAATTAGCATTAGATTGCTCTGTTGGTATAGCAATAGAAATATTTTGCCCACTAACATTAATCGAACGCGAGATGCATCAATCGCATCGATTTTATCTTGAAATTTCAATTTTAAATCAAAATATCTTTGTTCAAATTCCATTATTTCCGATTCTTTTGCACTTGATTCCGAATCTAACCTTTCAAAGTTTACAATTAACTCTTCTAATCTTTGCAGTCGAATATATAAGAATTTCATTCTTTAAATTTAAATCATCAGCTCCATTTTCTAACCTAGTTAAAGAACCTTTAACTCTCCCCCTTGCTACCTTTATCGACTCTTTCTCTTCAGACATTCTGATAAAGTAACAATTAACGTATTGGAAGAACTAATTCAATGAAATTCAACTCACAAGTCAAAAAATCTTAATTTCACAATACAATTTTAAATCAGATGTTCTTCTTTTTTTTTAATCTATACAAGAGAATAAAATTTGATTTTTTTATCTGCTTTCTTTGAAGAATCTCGTCGATGCCTCCAAAATATTTGTTTCTTCTTCGGACTTGTTTGTGTTCCAAGAATACAGTAATAACCAGTTTCATCAGCTCATTTCTTTAATAACGCAATTCATTCGCTTCTACATTCATTCTTACTATGGTGCCAGATGCACCAGTATAAATAGCGAGAGCAATACGTTTTTACCGTTGCCATACAAATTATACGTACACAATTATAAGATAGATAACAATATGCAAATTCCAACACCTAGGGTCACAACAGATCGGGAGGACAGATTAATTGTCAGATCAGCTGTTGCATCGCTTGATTCATCTTTATCAACCATCAGATGTGTCACCCGTACACGAGTGACCACCATGACCATTCGCAGGCAACTAATAGAGCCAAATTTAAGCTCGTACCGAACCTTACGCCGGCATACTATCGATTCAAATTAGTGATGATTGGCTCGATCAGGTTGTAATCAAGCTGACTGGATACGTATAGTGTTTAGTGACGAATCCCGCTTCCAACTGTGATCTGACGATTATCGAAGACGTGGATGGAGACACCCAGGCCAGCGTGTCGATCCTACTTTCACTATTACACGCCATTACACAGGCCCTCAACTAGAAATTATGATTTGGGGTGCCATTTCTTTTGACAGCCGGACTCCTTTGGTTGCTATTAGAGGCACACTTACAGCACAGTGGTACGTTAACGACATTCTGATGACTGTTTTGCTACTGTTCCCTTTGCAGTACCATGACCTTAATTTTCAACAAGATAATACAAGACCACATACGGCACATGTTGCTATAAACTTTATTACAGCTTCTCAAACACTTGCTTGGCCAGCCAGATTGCCAGATTTCTCTCCAATTGTGCATGTCTGGGATATAATGGTAAGGCGACTGCATCTACCAGGAAATGTTGATGACCTGGCCTGACAAATGGAGCGAATTTGGAAAGAAATACCGCAGACCATCATGGGGCTTTATCACTCTATGCCACATCTTGTGGCAGCTTGCATCCAGGCTAAAAGTGGGTCAACACCTTATTGAGTCCATTAATTTTTAACTATGTAACTCTGAAATGTATCATTCAATTTTTCTAAAATTTTAATAATTTTCTGTTCTGTACGTAGTCGTCCTACCCAATCGGACAATTCTTTCTTGGCGCGTCGTATTTTTTTTGTTTGTTTGTTATAGAGCGAACTTCGTTCTATGAGATATTAACTGCTTATGATAAAGAAATTTAGGTATTTTTCCGCTTCTCCGGATCAGGCAATAAAGTCGCGAAAATGATACAACCGATGCCAACTTGGCGATATTTGTGCCAGCAAAACTGAAAATTACCAGATATTAACTATTTTATTGACATTTCTTCGGTATGGAACTCTAATGCAAAGAGTTTTTTGATGATCCATAAAAACGAAAAGTAAAAGCAATTGTTTGCAAACTAAACCAAGAAATAAGTAAAACAAATAAATAATCATTGACAAGCAATTCTTAAAATTCTTAAGCCTAACTATGTTAACAACATCACAATAAAACTATAGGGATTCATTTTGGTCATAAATCATACATTTTCGAAACCTTTCCACCCAGAAAAAAACCTATGGTAGAGCAGTAGACACACAAATAAAAGTAAAACGAAAATCTGAAATAAAATAAAATTCTTTGGGCTTAAAAGTTATAGAAAGATTTAGAAAGGACCTCGCAGAAGCAATTTACGCTTTATTTTTACTGTTGTTATTTTATTTATTTAGTTTTAGATTTACGCTTGTTTTTATTATGGTATATTATTTCCCAAGTTTCCGAACATGAAACAATGATTTTTATTTACAGATAGCGTGGGAATGGCATATCGGTAAAGGGGGTGGGGAAAAAGTTTGTGATGTGTATCGGATTTTTACTGGAAGAATTAAAACAATGAGAGGCCTTTTCTATTTTACAGACATTCTTTCTCTACGGCATCGAAATGCAATTTGAAAAGTTTAGATGTTTAAAAAAATCTCATCATAGTTTCTAAAACATTTTTCCTTTGTGATTCTCATGTATAAAAACAAACTCCTGAAATAGAAAAAAAGGGGTGTGGGCTCTCTTATGACCACACAAAATAAGTGATAACTTCAAATTTTGTAGTGTTATTTCAGGGATTTGTTAAGTGAATAAAAAAAAACAAAAAAACAAAAACAAAACAAGGGGATATATTAGTATTGTCCTATAAAATTATTTATTCATAAATCTGTACTCATAAAGTAATATTTTTGTGCGAAATATATAATTATATTTGGGAATTAATTGTATTCTTAGAAGGAAACAATAGGTTTACAGTAGATGAAATAGGTTATAAATACTTGAGATTCAAAATTTTATTTAAATATCGATTAAAAAAACTCTGCCAAGCGTTGTTCCGTACTTCCTCGTGCTTTCATTTGTATCATTTGACATAATTAAATTTAATTTTGGTTTTAAAAATTTAAAGGTTTTGATTTGTCTTTTGAGAAATCTATTTTTTAAATTCCCACTTAAAATCATAGGTAATTTGTTTAGAAGTACCGATCCGGCTTTGTGAATTCTGGTTGTAATTTAACAATATTCAATTCTATCCATGAATTAATTTAAACAAAGGGATAGAAAGACAGGTAGTTGATTCGGAAGAGAGGAATCTAGTTCAAAACCTTTAAAGAGCGATTTAATCAGAAGATTTGTATCACATAATCTCTGGCTTTTACTAGCTATTTTGTCATTGTATGGCAGTTTTGTACAAATATATGCGGTGGTTCTGCAAGGTAAGTCTTCTAAATTATATTTTGTTTTCTTGTATTTAAATTATTTAATGTGACTTTTCTTAACACAATATTCCTTAATTTTGTTATTTTAAATCTTTAATTGTTTTAATTTTTTTTAATTCAAAGTACATTTAAGTAATGTGATTAATAAAACCATTTGTTCATTGCTATTCTGATTCGCTTACAAAAATAGATTTTTATTGTTAAATTCACTGCAATATTGCTAATGATAATTATACTATTTACTTAGTTATATAAAAATTTGTCCTTTTTCAACATTTTGTGTAATTTTTAGTGTAGGATTTCTCTCTCTATCTCTAAACCTATTTTTTAAAAATATTACATGTTTCATTTTCATTTTTCAAGTAGGATTAAAGATAGTTCCGCATTCATTTTCGTAAAAAGAGGTGGCCGGGAGGGGAGAACTCCACTTAATTCGAAGCCAGGAGCTTTACTTTTACGGCATATTGGTGGAGGGACAAACTATCTCGTTTCATGTCGTTTTTTTTAGCAGTGTGTATGTTTCGGAAAACCTTGAACGAGCACTGTCTCCGACTCAAGACGAAAAAACCCGAATGAGCATTACAAACCCGAGCGTGACGTTCATTCAAGTTCACTCTCCAGAAAAAAGCGCATAAATAAGTGATCCCTTCAAAAAGTGTATAACCACCAACTGTAACTGACATTCCAAAACAGCAGAAGTGTCTTCTAGCGACCACCCATCTTCAGCAAATGCCAGGTGATAAAAGAAAAAAAATGTGGTCTCTATGAAAATTTTTCCATTATCTTTCTCAACAATACGTGTTGTCTTTGTGAAACCAAACTTAATTTAAAAAGTAATTATTATTTTTAAGTAGATTTCATTGACCCCAACCTAAAAAAACACACTTTTAGCTTAATCTTCAATACTTAACGCATTACAAGTGTATATTGATAATATTTTCAGTCTCGTGAAATTTGAAGCAAACATTCTTTCAAATGCGTCATTAGTGCGAAAATTATATTTATGACAGAATATATGCATTTATTAAGTTATCTTTCATTTTGTTATTCAACATAAAAAAATAAGCCTATTTTTGGAGGGTTAAAATTTGTTTTTATCCCCTTTCTAAAACATGCCTAGAAATCTAAGATTTCTCTAGGGATACTCATCTTGACGTTATGATACAAATTTTATTTTTATTTTTGGCGCTGACTAAGACGCACGTTTGTTCGTGTTTTGTGTCGATTCTTAATGTTTATTTGTACTTTTTTTGCTAATATGGCATCGTCATTGGATTTCATTTGAACAAAAATGACAATACACTTACGTAACGCATGTGAAAAAGCTTCGTATTCCGAGGAACATTTCGAGCCATTTCACAAAGGGTTGTAATTTTAATTTTCCTATTTTTTTTCAAATTTTTGTAACCCAGACATTTCATAACTTTACTCTTGTAATTTTATACTATCCTAATAAAATAAAATCTACCTTATAACATTCCCTGTGCTGGTTACACTGATTGTACACCTAAATAAACCATGTATCCATATGAGATTACAATAGGACTTTGCCCTATACATAGCTTGTTGTTTTTGTTGCTGCTTGTGTCACCTGATCAACAATAACATCAGATAAAGGTCCACGAAATTCATCCCATTTAAGGGCTAGATGCTTACGTTAGTCTTAGCTTTGAGTACCATGCAGGTGACAGTACTATTTGGCTCGGTTCCACCCCAAATTTTGAGGAAGAACGCCCTTTTTTGTGCTCAGGGGCATCTCTTCCCCTTCCACCAAACTCACGAGAGGACTTGTGGCCTTTTAGAGTATCTCCATGCCGCAAATGCACGATACATTTACAAACACCCATACTTTCTACGGGATTCGAACCCAAGCCCTACGACACCGCAGTCAGCTTCTCTAACCACTATACCGGATGGGCGGCATACATAGCATGTATTCCCTAGTAGTAACGCGGTACTCAAAGAGTTAATGATTTTAAGTAAATTATATAATATATTACCCTTTCGCCTCCCTCGGTATTTCATGGGATGGATTGTAAGACTATGCATTTTTTTCGTTATTGTTATTTAAGTCCCATTTTATATATATATATATATATTGAGTTTTAGATAATAGTGAAAAACATTCTTGCAGCATTCGAATCTTGATTTTAAAAGCACAGGACTTGAATTTCTGAAAGAGAATTATATTTACCGTTTGCACTACTGTTGCACATCCACTTCGAAGTAAATTTCCTCAAACACGATTTCAGCCAATCTTTACACATTAAAAGAGACATGCCTGCCAATTATATGCAACTAATCTGAAATCAAGGATGAGAATTTTTTTATTTATAACGTCCTCGTAACCACCGCAAATTCCGCGAAACACATTCTTACATGATTTTTAATCTACAAAGGAAACAGGCTAACCGAATTTAAAATTTGTAAGTCTATGAGTTTAAAAAAGGGATTTTTTATCTATATATATAACGTCCCCAGAACTATATCCAAAACCTTACAATCTCCCTTATGAGTAGAATTGCACAAAAGTTCTTAACTCGACAAAACCAACATACTTTCAGGAGATGTAACAGTTTTTCTCTTCTTCAAATGGGACTGCCGATTGGCCATTACAGACCTTCTGCATCCCCCGGAACCTTTTGAGTGCGGCACGCAATAGGTGGATACCAAGAGAGAAGCACCTCAGTCTGACGATGCGAAATTGTACTAGAAACTTAATTTTACCTAGAGCACAAAAGCCAACCAGAGTCTCTAGGTATCTTTAGCATGCCGTACACATGTACGCTGGCGATTTTTCGCATTATGAAAATTCTACCGACTTGAGCTGGGGTCGAGCCTACAAACTTAGGCGTACAAAGTCAACCAACTTACTCCACCTAGTTGGCAGGTCTAATAGTTTTAAAACGGGAAATTAAAATAGAAATAGCTGCATTTGCTTGTGAATAATTTAAAAAAAACCAAATTCTATAAAATAACATGCAACGAAAATAATAATAATAATAAACTACATAAATATATCCAACATATTTATTATTTCTACATATATAATTGAAGTAATACTCAAACATATAATTCACAATGTATAAGAGAAATGCAGAAGGTGTATTTTTGAAAATGAATCGAATTCGTTGTAAAATAACAAAATGAAAAACGATTTCTATTAATTCATTACTTCAATCCCCTGCATCGTCCTCTGCATTTCTTTCTCCGTTCGTTTCCTGTAGAAGGAGCCATTTCAAACAGATTCTGCAGTTTTTAACTACATCGTGAATATATTTCGAGAACTTTACTCCACAAATACTCAGTAGAATAGTGGAGGGGCAAAAGCATTTTTGAAGGAACCGGTTAAATTTCGACTCAACGAAGTGGCATGCTTTTAACTCTTTGATTTTTAATTTACGTCGAAATCTGAATAAAAAATTTGTGAATCTCGATCAAATGATGAGGATGGCACAAGATTTTTGTGTCATCCCTTTCCAAACATTCACAAAACGAGAGGAAAGATTTTACATGTATGAGATCCTCTACGCGGCAATATTCATTGGCGCTAGAGCTCGATCCCGCAACTCAACAATGCCTGTCACGAGTTTGCGACCATGATCACCCGGCACCCGTGGCCATACAATGAAACAGCAAGAACAATTTACCGTTCAAAAACTTTCAATATTTTTGAAAAGGCTCCAGTGTGGCCTATTTTTAACACGCTTTTATAATTTTTACTTGTATGTAATGGGATCATGGAACTCAATTTTTACCCACTTTAAAAGGTCAGATTAATTTGAAATTTTGCTCACTTGTCAAGGACGGATGACAATACATTAATTTCATAATTTTATCCCGTTATCCCGATTATTATCCTTAGGAATAAGGATTTCGAGATTTGGCGACTAATTCATTATATCGTTTCCAGATTTAGCGACTAATTGTATAAACCATTTCCAGATTTGGCAACTAATTCCGTATGCCATTTCTAGATTTGGTGACTAAAAAAATTAAGGAGCAATCCTATAACCGCGAATAGGCTTTTGGTTAATACAAATAAATAAAACAAAAAAATGTTCTTTATGTGAAAAAAGGTAGAGTGGGTGCGTAGCTTTTCTGAAAATGGAAATAAAAAAAAAAGACTCGTGCATGTGAATAAAAATAATTTATGTTTTTACTGTTAAATATTTTTTTTATTTTTATAAAAAATATTTATACGTTTAGAAGTTTGAAAGTGATGAGACGAATTAATAATTTAGCAATACGTTAAAAAGGTAATAATACGTTTGACGCTTAATATTTTTTCCTAACACACTTTTATTAGTTAGAGCTGTATCTATAGAGACGGAATTTTTGAAATATAACGATATATGGAACTCATCCGAGATCTCGTAAACAGAGAGAATAAATATCCTTCAGACCCATTAATTAATATCCATTGAAAAGCAAGACTAATTCCAGCAGCCACATAATTCTCCAAATATCAAACTCACGGATAAACTCAACAAAGAATAAATTATAGTTTTAAAAAGTAAAAAAAAAACAGGCTATTATTGTAGATCGAACTAAAAAATGAAAAATAAATTACAGTTTTAAAAAAAACTAAAAAAACAAGCTTTTATAGTAGATCGAACCAAAAAGTAAAAAAATAATTCTTAATATAAGAATAAAATGATTAACGAGAAAGTTATATATATAATGTCATTGTGGTAAAAGCGTGGGGTGTGCTTTGTACTACATTTTTACACTAACTCAGCATTTCGGAATAGAACTAGTAAGAAATTATAACAATTAATATAGAGCACCCTACGCTCTTATCCCTATTGACATTAATTTTCTCGTTAATCATTTGAATCTTATATTAAGAATTATTTTTTTTACTTTTAGTTCGATTCACACACACTATAAAAGTGTGTTTTATAGTTTTTTTAAAAATATAATTTATTACTTAATAATATCCGAAACTTTATAATCGCTACTTTCTGTTTTCATGTATATAGTACATGAAAAAAAAAGGAAAATTTCTTAGGTGGAAAACACAAGTAGGATTCAATAGTTTCCGGACTGAGCCTATAAAGTGGAAAAGTTTTGCAGTAGAGCGACTGTAATAACATTCCTGTGTTATTGCCTTCTTCCCCTTTTCTAAAAAAGTTTGTTCCAAATCACGTGGTCGGTGAGTCACCATGGCAACAACGTATTTTGTAGGCGAATGTATTTAGTCATCGATGATTGAAGGAAATTGCGTTTATTGAGCGTATAATGGATATTAATTTTTGAGTTCGTTCAGGAAAAAAGTGTTACGAAGATTTACGAAATTTTGAAGCAGTTGTAAGGCTGTGATACGTTGTCACGAACGCAAGCTTTTGATTGGCATAGACGTTTCGGAGAAGGCAGGGAGAGTGTCGAAGATTTCCCGCACCATTGGAAACATCGAAAATGTCTCTGCGGTAAGAAAAGGCTTCAATTAGTAGCAGAATCCGTCGGGATATGCTCTGCCACATACCAATAGATATTGACTAAGGATCTTAACATGCATAGGAGATGTCAAACTCTCGTTCCCTGCATGTTAAACGAAGATGAATCTGTAGATGAAGTCAAAAGTGCAGCACAGCTGAATGAAAGGACATGGACAAAAATGAATTTCAGAAATGTTTCGGTGACCTTCATGAGCCACAGCAAAAGTGGGGGGCGACTCAAGGGTCTTATTTCGAAGGTCTTTCAGCAGTTTAATTGGTAATATTATAAACAGGGGCGTAACGGAGAATATTAGGGCCCCCTGCAAACTCAGAAGCCCAAATACGTACTTGGTGTCCATCTTTGGGCCCCCTAGAGTCCCTCCCCACCCGTGCAATGCGGGGATTGCGGGATGTACGATACACCACTGGTGATAGACTCAGTGCGGGAACTTTTGAATCCTTATGGTTAATCCTCAACTTTATGAGCTGTCGAAACATTCTTTTGGATCTGGCAAAGTAGTGTAAAAATCTAAGATTTGTAATGAGAATATAGACTGGTGTCCAAAATTAAGGTTACAAATATAAAAAAGGAGTAACACAAAAAAAAAATTGTGTTACTTCAAAGTAGGCTGACGTGAAAATAAAATCGACAATAGTCAAAATAGGAAACGTCAAAAGTTTTTGAGTTGCTCCTCTAATGAGATGTAGCCATCTTGTATCGCGTCATAAAGTGCTCTCATACTGTTAATGGGACTAATGATCAACGATTGGGGCAGTTTTCCCATTTTTCCAAAAGAGCTGAATTTAACACCTGTAATATCCTAAGGGTCCTTGTATCGAGTAGCCAATATGCATGCTTTGCGCATCCCCTACGTGTTCTATGGAACTAAACTCAATAGACCTCAATGGCCACACTATATACCAAATAATCACCTCCTCAGATAATTGTCACCATTTCAGCCATATCCATTATATATATAAAACTACAGCTATATGACAATGGCTAATTTTAAACCTATAACGTCTCATAATCTTCTTCCGCCACAAAACATATAGAGAGTGTTTTAAATTAATTTTTTCCGTGTGCACACTGGAAAAGATGAAATAAAAATTGAAAATATAATATTATGTATCTCGCGGTACATAAAAAAAATAGCAAACAAGTAACATAAACAAAATTTATTAAGTGAATCCCTACTTAGATCAACAAAGAAAAATTTTATTTTAGCTACTTTTTATTAAATAGTTACAATTAACATACATAGGTATACACATATAACAGAATCACAACATTAAGTGGTAATTGATTTTTATTAATTATCATTAAAGTATCGTACTTTTATCCAAAACAACCGTGTCTATAAAATTTCAGTTCAACTGAATGCTTTAAAACGTGAGAAAAGAAAACTCTTTTAAAGTTTTGACACAAGTCGCCAAAAGGGTCCCTATGTCACCAAAAATGATGCCAACGTGGCTGAATTTGAAATTCTTTGAATAATTAGTTTTAATCAATTAATTTTTATTAACTATAATCAAATTACTGTGTTGTTGTACAAAATAATCATGTATATAAAATTTCAGCTCAATTGAGCGCTTTAAAATGTATTTTATTAACGATTGAAAATTCTACAAAGATAAATAAATAAATATATAGAGAATACGAGCTAATAGTAGGAATTGAAAAAGGAAAACAATGTTAAAATCTTCAGTAGTTTTAATCCCTTTTCTTTTTAGAATTCAAATGTTATATTTTTGCTTTAGAATTAATTAACTTAGATAGTTTCGAATTCGTATGGCCAGACACTCACACGAGACTAAGAACTAAAGCAGTTCGTTTTATTTCACTAATTAAGTTACAAACTTTCACTTTAAGAAACATAACAAAAGTTAGTCTGGACTTCAGGTAAAAAGAATAAAACGACTTAGAAACTAGAAAGTTTGGAAGAAGAGTCGAACGGAAATTAAGAAATCACGAATTCAAAGATTATGCGTAGCATAATTTTGAAATATTTCGAATTAAAACCGCATGAACTAAAAAACTATTTGGTGAAAGCATAACGTAAGGAAAGATACATATAATACAGTGTAGAACCTGTTTTTGTGGTGTCTATTTTAACTCGGCTTTCTTTTTGTGCGATATGTTTTGTGCGATTTTTTATATGCGATCTTTCTTTTAGGTGGTGTATGATTTCCAATGGCTTTGGTGCCACTGTAATGTTTTATATTTATTAACCGGTTGCGTAACGAAGAATGTTGGACCCCCTACTCCCTGAAAGTCAGGTTTCAACTTTAATATTTTGTAAATTAGGAAAATACGTATTTAGCGTTAGTCAAGCCTTGGCCCCTAGAGTCCTGCCCCCTCCCGGGGCAGGACTCAATGGCTTTGGCTCCACTGTAATGTTTTCTGTCTATTTATCTGTGGTGTAACGGAGAATGTTAGAAAGTCAGGTTTTTTGCCTTTAATATTTTATAAATTGGGTAAATACATATTTATCGTACGTCAGGCCTTTGGCCCCTAAATTTATGCCCCCTCTCGTAATGCGGGGGTGTACGTTACGCCACTGAAATGTAGACACTTTAAGAAGCTCTGTTCATTTCTTATAAACAGTCTCCTGACAAGGCGCATTCAGTTGCTTTCTCTCAACGCTCTAGCAACCCGCTCTTGATTGAAGACGAAACTTTCAATGACAGTGACATTATCAAAAATTTGATAGATATGAAGACGGACAAGAAGAACCGGATTCTTTAAGAGCGGATAAAAATATGCAGGGATCCAGCTTTCCAACAAATTTTAAAAGCATTTTCTTAAAATAGATACCAATTAAGAAAGGAGTATAAAATTCCAAAAAGGGTTCCAATCATGTATAGCTGATTATCGTGACATTTACAACCAACTGACCACCCGACCTTCAACTTATCTCTTACTTTATGTTGCCAAAAGAAAAAAAAATCAATTCAAATTGTACCTTTAAAAGACGAAAGCGATTTTGAACTTATTCATTACAGGGTTTTCGATTTCAATTAGTAGCAATGAATTACGTATGTGTATTTTGAAAACTTTTCCGTGGATACAATGAGAAAATACGTGTCTTTAAAATGTTCCCATGTGTGATATTTAATTGTTTATATGGTTATTGAGCTACTCTTAGATAAATTTCGTAAATAATTGGCACCTTTTAAAAATTCGACTTTTTTTCTGCGATTCCTATTCTCCGCATAAATTTTTTTTCTAGTAGTACTTCCACGAATTAGTTTGTTTTATGTAAGAATTTATGAAACTTTTGAATATTTTTTTTGTGGGCTTAATTTTATGCGGTTCCAATCTACCGCGCAAAGGCAGGTTCAACGGCATTAAGTTTTACCGATGAAAACATTATTTTCTCCTGTTAGCAGCATTTAAGAATGTTGCATAATGCAGCGTTTCTCAAACTGTGGTGCGTAATTAGGGGCGTGATTACCTTACGTGGGGGGCGAGCATATTAAAATGTCGAAAGTAAAATATTTAAGGTGTTCGACAACGTTCGGAACCGTGATTTTAAAAAAGCGCATAAATGGATAATTTTCATGATATTTAGTGTCTCTTAGATTAGAATACATGTATAAAACTTTTTAAGGATATTTTGACAAAAGAAAATATTTAAATATATTTTGGCAAAAAAATAACTTAGAAAAATATTTTTTCAAAACGTTCTCCTTTTATAAAAAATGCTACTAAAATAATAATATTTCGCTTATATAAAGTGCAGACTTCTCCAGCCTGAACTAGGATTTTTTAAAAATTCACATTATTTTCAGAGTTACCACTATTTGAAATAAATATAGGCGTTTTTTTCTTAAAATTGCTCCCCTCTGTTGTCATTAATAAAGGATGAACCCACTTCTAAATAATATATTTCAAAAATTCTAGTTGAGCCTCTGTAGAGAGGTCTGAGCATGGTGACACTGGTAATTATTAAACTTGTTCTGAACGTAATATCTTTAAAATGATTATAAAATTCATTACGCAGTACTGATATATATTTATAAGTGTAAATATGTATTTCCTTTTTTATTTGTTTGCTTTTAGTATATTGGTAATTTTTTAAACGATCTTTTGTTTCCTACTTTTCAATATGCTCGCGCCCCCATCACGCCCTCCCCTAGGAGGCGCACCCCGCAGTTTGAGAAACACTGATTTAGGACCCTGTTAGACTCGAGAAGTGAAACGTGTCTAATTTCAAACGAGTGCGCGAATAAATTACAACTTAAGACAGAAAGAATAAATACATTAATCTCGTGTTTAAATGATGCCTCTATGGTTGTCAATGGGTGTGTTAAAGTGGCGATTTCTAATCAAAATAAATCTTTCGAAAGGGAGTTGGATATATATGCTCGTAGTAAAAAATCACTGATTTTATTCCGAAGAAAACTTTAGAGATAAATTCTGATTTTTCTAATTTTGTGGAATTAGTGGATTCTAATTTTAATATTCCCGGCAAAATTGATTTATTATTAGGTGCAAATATATTTTATGAGTTATTGAAACCGGAAAGAATTAAAATAAAAAATTCGCAATTACTGTTTGTCAACAGCGTATTTGGTTATTTAGTAACGGGTAATTTAGACTCAATAAATGAAACTAAGATTCACTGCGGTTTGATTCGTGACGAGGACTTAAATAAAGCATTAGAACAATTTTGGAAAGTAGAGGAGGTAGAGAAACCAATAATTAAAAATAAAGAAAGGCTAATTTGTGAGGAACATTACGCGAATACTCATTTTAGAACTAAAGAAGTTAAATATGTAGTATTTATGCCCTTAAAAGAGGAGCCCTCATGTTTGGGTAATTCGAAAGGCATAGCCCTCAAACGACTTGGATCGATGTGGAATCGCTTAGCTAGAGATGAAAATTACTTGAATTCATACCGTGAATTTTTAAGAGACTATGAGAAACTTGGTCATATGAAGAAAGTGACTAACGAAATGGAACCCAAAATTACGTATTATGCTACCCATCATGGAATTTATCATCCAGAAAAGTCCACAACAAAATTTGTCTTTAATTGTTGTCTTTAATTGCTCTTCGTTAACTGGTAATGGCATATCTTTAAACGACATTCAATACAATGGAGGAGTGATACAAGAGGACTTATATGCGCAAATGCTTAAGTTCAGAAATTACACGTATGCATTTACCGCAGACATTAAAATGATGTATCGAACTATATTAATTAACCCTAAACAGCGTAATCTGCAGAGAATCGTTTGGTGTGAAAGTGAAAATGAATCACCCAAAATTTACGAACTTTCGACTGTTACATATTGCACTGTAAGTGCTCCCTTCTTAGCACAGAGAACCTTAACCCAATTGTCGATGGACGAAGAGGCCAACTTCCCTATAGCAGCTTTCGTTTTAAGATAACATTTATACATGGACGATGTCCTTTGTGATGCTGCCTCTGCGGTGATTGGTATCCTCCTATAGGGCAACGCACTAAAAAGTGAGACCAGCTCCTGGGGGATGTACTAGGTCTGCAATGGTTAAGGATCAATTCACAGCTGATTAGAACTAAAAACACAACCAAATACAAAACTGCAAACCAAAGTTATTTTGATGTAAAAATAGTCTGCTGACTCCAAGATTTTTTTCCCCCTCATGCAAAATTTCCCTGTGGCATTCTTGTATTTTCTTTATTCCTTAGTTTGTTTGAAAAAAATATGCTCTTCTTTAAAGTCAGTATTTCCTAAAATTGGTAACTCTTTTTCAATTAAATTAAGGCATTCTGTCCAATTCCCTACCCTCCTCCGATCATCTGATTGCACTGGGCATTTAGATTCCTCTCAGTGTCTTGTTCTTGTTCATTGTCAGCTCCTGATGGTGGGAGTGCAGCAATACTTGTGAACGTCCTCATTGTTCACTTCTAAATTTGTTTTCCTTTTAAAATCGACCACTTCTTCAATCACATTGCCAATTTCACACCTCGATTTTTTTTCAAACCAAAGACGAATTGACAGTGGCGTAACGGAGAACATATGGGCTCCCCTGCAAAGTCAGGTTTGGGGCCCCCACGTTGAGTTTTACAAAGGGTAGGCACTTGCGTCAGTCAGGTTTTGGGCCCCTTAGAACCCTGCCCCCCCCGAGATGTGGGGGTTGCGGGGTGTACGTTACGTCACTGTGAATTGACGAGATTTAAAAATTGAGTAAATCCGGACTCGCCGAAGTCGGGGTAACGTAAGTCGATGTCTTTCTGTACTTACAATTATTGGTCACTCCTCCACTCTATATTTATTGCATATATTTAATAGTATTATAATTTTTTCTGTACACTTTCATATATTATAAAAACTAAAAAAAGTTTTAATTTTTTTCAGCTAAAACTAATTTTGAATATATATATATATATACATCTTAATATATAATATATACAAATATATATGTTTTTTTCTCTATTTATTTCTTATATTCAATAATACATTATATGTTAAAATTACTATAATTTAATAATACATATCCCACCAACACTTTTTAATAGCAATCAAGAGAATTAATCCTTAGGAGAAGAAAAATTCCTCCTGAAGAACAATTCATCCACAACGTGAAACAGGCAAAATTTTTCTTAAATTTTATGGAGTTCAATGATTTTGTTATGGAAGAAAAGTATAAAAGTTATAATGAAAAAATTGTGCAAGGTCCTCTCCAATTCAAAATAATTCCAATGTTACATCATTTTCCGTGTTTATTCTCGAGGCTTTTTATTTTCTCTCCCTGCATCCATTTCAGCTACATTTCTGCCTATCTATCGATTCGAGTGGAAATACTTCAAAAGCTAATTACACTTCCGAAAGTACTCAAACAAAACTAGACATACAGACATTTTCGAAAACTTGAAATACCTCAATGTGTTTAATTTATGTTCATAAAATATTAAATTGTATCCTTTTAAAATAGAGTTAAATTTTTGAAAGGAAGTAGTAAGCGGCGCTTTCCCCTCACTCGGAGTGTTTTAATTACCTAAGTGGGCATACATTATGAAAATTAGACATTATTTAAACTATTCTAAGCTCCAAATTAAATATTAATTGGTAGGATTATTAAAAATAATAAAATTTCAAAACAGATTTGACTCACAATTTTTACTACCTTTCAAGGGGTTGAAACAAATAAAAATAAGCTGTTAAGCCTAAGAATTGTCATAGTGAAAACAAAGTTAAGTGGATTCCTAAAAAGCTTGGTCGATTCTAAGCAGAATACTTAATCGATGCCAAATATGCAGTAGGTTCAAATTTTGGACAAATAATGTTTTAGTTATAGGTACATTTTTTATTATAGTAGAAGACTCAAATATTTCAATCGTTAAAAATGTTTTATAAAAATAGATTTCTGATTAAAGAAAAACCGTCTGTTCATAATTTTACTATATTGGTTTTTATTTTCAAAATTGGGTTTCTATTAACTTTCGCAAGAAAATAACACAATCTTTTGTTTTCAATGGTGGCTCCATCTAGTGAGAATGTGGGGATTAAAATAATAAAAAAATATAATTTTTGACAGATGAATAAATTTTTTGAATTATATGAGCTACCATGCACAAAATGAAAGCTAAAAGAAATCTTAAAGTGGATTTATTTCAAGCAACAATGATTTTTGAATTGTTTCTTTTTTCGCATAGCTAAGAGTAAAATCTATTTTTTTTATCACGATAAAAAAATGTTTTTTTTTTATCACAAACTTCAAGCTAATAAACAATAGATGTTAAAATACTGTTTATCATATATTTTTATTTAATGAAAGAAAATTAAAGAGTGTTATAAAAATAAATAGTTTAAGAGTTTTTTTTTTAAAAATCTCATCTCAATAATTCTTCTTAAATACACCTTTAAAAATGTTAAAACGTTTTGATATATTTTATAGATAAAAAATTTCATTTATATGAATGATGACTACAATAATATTATATTATTTATCTAACAAAAACGAATTCAAAGAAATATTTATCGTTGTGTATGTTTTAATTTTGCAAACATTCAACGGAATCTTTTTAAAATGCGTTTACATTTGCGAGACGAACAGTGCTCGAGCAGCTCGTGAGCAGTTCATTGAAGTTATTTTTACAACGAACCTCGGGCGATCCGCGTAAGAGACGAACCAGGTCGAACGACTCACTATTCACGATTTATTTTATCACATCTTGCCAGGGTTTAAATAGCATTAATATTTGCTTAAAATCAAGTCATCTCTACGGAAAGGGGTTTTAAACTCAAACCACAGTCAAATAATAATTTCCGCACGAACATCAGTTCAATATCACAATATCCAATGGAAAACCAATCAATTCTTTATAACACATATTGATTTAAATTCAAAAGTTATAAGCTTTTTCTTTTCATGGAAGTTTCAGCGCCACTGAAGCCACGCCATGCTGAGGGGCTGTTGCACATTAGATCTGAAGAGTCCTCACGTCGCGTAGTGCAGAGATTTGGAACCCCCCGAGACAGACATTGGGCGTGGTTGAAATATCCCCTTCTTTTAGCTTTCTAGTGAGGGGGGAGTTCATTTTTCAATGACACTATGAGCAATTTTGAACGATAAAGTGGCAAAACATACCAAAGTAACATAATTTTATATTCTTATACCATTATCTAGATTCTATGGATTGAGATATATTTGAAATGTAACTCATCCAAAAACAAGTAATAAAAGTCAATTCCTACTTATGTGAACAAAGAAAATTTTTATTTTAGTTAATTAAATTTAATTAATGAGTTAATATTTGAAAAAACTGTATGAACATCAAGTATCATCTACTACAAGTCCTAAGAAATAATTTAAACTTCAGTGGATGAATTAATAGTATTTTATTCACGATTGAAAATATATATAGGGAGAGAGGGTAGAAATAGTAGAGGAATTGAATAAGGAAATTTTTTTCATATTTCATTATGTGCATATTATTAATATAGGTCGAATAGGTCAAATCCAGTAAGAAATGTCAGTTTGTTTTAAACAAGTTTGCTAAGAAAAAATAATTCTAGGTCTAAAAAAATTGTAAAATATACACATTTACCCATTAGAGTATTATTTATCTTATAAATAAAATGCAATATTAAAAACCCATGACAACCCCTTTATAATGAGTTAAGTTATATAAATGGCCCGGGGGGAGATTAGACCTATTCAAGATGGAAATGTTAAGGAAATTTTTGTATTCAAAAATATTTTAATGTGCAAACGAACAATTGACTCGAAATAGTTTAACTACTGTACGCATAAAATATAACTTCTTAAAATTAAAATCTTTCCATTATAATGGTTGTCAAAAAAGTGTATTTTATATTAAAAACGTTTACTTAAAGTTTCCTAACAAAAATGCGACAATTTTTTTTTTAAATCAGTTAGCGCGCACATAATGGAATTCGTTTTATAGCAGATAAACTGCTAAATTGGGTCAACCAAATAGTATTTTAATTATTACTCAGCACCTGTTATTTTTATCCATGCGTGTTAAAGCAGAAAAATGGAAGCCATTGTGTGAAGGATGGTAAAGTAATTAGAAATAATTAATTGGGTCTTAAAGTCATCTAAAGTTCCTGTTCAAGTTGACGTGATTTTTGAACAATGGCCAAGTCTTGTCTTATCGTAACTATCTTTAACCACTGTTGACTAATAGTAAAGGTTAAGAAAACTTTATAGCTCATTTATTAGCTTTATTTTTAAATATTCTTGGAAATTATTTTATAATTTCTTTTTGTATTACAGCATTTAATTCTCGGTATAGAATAATAATAACAATAAATGCCTAATTTAAACACAGTAATGAAAAGTGTTAAAACTTTGGTAATGGAATATACGGATGTTTTAATGTAGGAAATTAGTAATCTAAGTAATACAAAAAATTATGATTTTTAATAGAAATTGTCAGACGACTTTATTGTTTTAAATAAATTGGACCAATCAGTAGAAATTTATGATATACTCCTAGCTAATATGATGTGTGTAAGCTATTCTCAAAGCTTGATCCGTATTCAATTGAGTGCTGTTGAAATTGGAGTACATTTTTTGCTCCCATATTAATATAATTTTATAAAAATATATCAATATATGTAACGCATTGTTTCTCCAATTGTGGGGCACTCTCATCCCCTTGGGGGCATGATAACCCAACGTGGGGGGTGGGGTTGTGAGCATATCGAAAAGTAGAAAATAAAAGATCATTTTAAGTATTATTAATATACTGAAAAGCAGCTCAACAAAATACATTGACATAATAAATAATAAAATATACATTTACACATATAATTGGGTCTTACATGTATCCGACTGCACAATGTTTTGTGGAGAGTTCGTTTTAATAATATTAAAGAACACGTTTAATTATGAACAGTGACTCCATGGGCTTGTCATGTATAAAATTATATACATAATTTAATATTTAACCTTGATAACTTACACGGTTTATAATTAAAGTCGTATTGCAAGCTTGAGCGTCAAAGTACGTTATTATTTAACTCATTACAATGTTTTTGTACGGAGGTGGACGCGATGCAAATTATGATTGAATATTTGATTGCAAATATTGAAAGTTTGAGAATCAGAGATATAACGTTAGTATTCTATATACATGGTGGGATACAGAAAAATCAAAAGCACAATTATATTTCAAATAACTTGATCTACACGAAATTTAAAAAAAAAATAACGTATTAGTAAGAAATTTGATAAACAATTACTTATGAATAACTCCGTGAGCAGCTTAACTCTTGTAAGCCTATATTATAAAATTCAGTTTTTAAATTACCTTATTATTTCATGAAATACACTTAATCACCACCAGTATTGATTCAAGAATAACCAATAGATTTCTTTTAACCAATTAAATAATTAAAACAGCGTAAAATTCTATGTTTTTAACAGTAATTAAAATGTATCTTTTACACATAATATGCGATAACGTCATTACTTTTTAACACTCTTTTATTAGCTTCACCTGTATGTAACGGAATCTTTGAACTCAATTTTTACCCATTTTAAAAGGTCAGATTAATTCGAAATTTTGCACACTCGTTAAGGATCGATAACAATAAAATAGTTTAATAATTTTATTCCATTGTCCTGATAAGGATCAACAGGATTAACGATTTCCCATTTCATTCATTCATTTCCTTCACTGTTCCATTACAAAATTTACAGACCCTTATGTGAATATAATCACTGTTTTTTTTAAGCGATTTCATACAATAACTAAGATAACGTGTTCTAGTGTTTGTAAAAATTAAAATATCTCTTATCCTTGAAAGTCATTTCTAAAGTGCATAGCACAGTAACACATCAAAATTGAAAAATTGAAAATTTGTTTAAAAACTTTTTATACACAATGGGACCCATTTATGTTATTTTTTTGTAAATTTTTACCAATTTTTCCTTTATTAAGCAATAATAATTTATTTTTCACTACTTAATTTTAGCATATTTTCTTAAAATGAATTAAATAAATCTAAAAACCACAAAAAAATCCCCATATCTTCATTTTTTTTAAAAAAAAAAAGTTGCCGCAAGTACTTGGTTACCTTAAAAGAGAGAAAGGACTATGAACAAAATAAAATAATTATTATATTTTTAATTCAAAATAACAGCTGTAAAAGTTCAATTAGATTCTTTTATATTTCAGCAAATTTATTCATGAATGATAATTTTTTTGAAATCCTGACGACTTTAGAAAGCGCAACGGAAATCACTAGACAACTTCATTGAAAACTGTATTGACCGAACTTCATGATTAATTATTAACCCGAGATAACTCAACTTAAATCAATGTTTTTATGTTACTAACCATTTACCTCATAGACTAAGAATTACAACAAGAACATTTTTAATAGTTCCTTTATTTATTTCAAACAAATGAGTGCATCTTAAGAAATATATTATAATATACTCAGGAACATTGAAAATAGCGACCCAAGAAGAAAGCATCGCATTGAAATGAAATTTAATACACATAATGACACAGATGAGAGATTCACTTGATCTCAAAAACAAGACAATTAAAGGAATACAGGGTGTGCAACGACACAAATACTGGGCAACTTCAATAGCGCGTTGGACCACCTCCACCTGCAATACATGCCGCCACACGGTCCGGCATTGAGTTGATAAGACACCTTATGTTATCCTGAGGCAGATGGGCCCACAAATCTTGAACATCCAACTCTAAATCATGTACAGAGTGACACGATGGCATCTGCCGTTTTAGTTGATCCCACATGTGCTCTACAGGGGATAAATCGGGGGAGCGGTCCAGCCTTGGAAGAGTCTGAAAATGACGTAGGAAGTCTTGAGCAACTCTTGCTGTACGCGGACGAGGATTATCTTGCTGGAAAATTGTCCCTGGAAGACCATTTAGGAAAGGTCCTACATGGAGTCAAAGAATATCCTCAACGTAACGTTGGCCCGTTAAGGTTCCACGCATCACAATTAAAGTGGACCGGCCATCATAGGCTATGGGCCCCCCAGACCATTACACCAGCTGTGCAGGTAGTGTGGCGTAGAACAGTGTGGGGGGAATTGTACCGCTCACCAGGGCGCCTCCACACCCGTACACGGTAACATCTGTCCCCAAAACAAACCGGGATTCATCACTACACACAACCTTTTGCCAATCTGTGACATTCCATATTGATCTGGCTTTGCACCACTGTAGACGCAGTTGCCGATGTTCCGGTGTTAAGGGGAGTGCAAGGAAAGGGCGCTTGGATTTCAGATTTCATTCTGCAAGGTGTCTGGAAATTGTTTCTGGAACAATTGCTACGCCTACGTCTGCTCGTATCGTTGAGCGAGTCACTGTGGGGTCCACAAGTGCTTGCCGCACGATCCTTTGATCATCTCTCCTCGTGGTCTTCCTCGTTGCTCCAGACCCGGTTTTCCGCGCGTGGGTACCTTCTCGTGTCCACTGCTCCCAACAATTTCTAACGGCACACTCCGAACAATTCACCTGGTCAGCAACACTGCGCGTCGACCAGCCTGCAGTTTTCATCCCGATGATCAGGCCTCTCTCAAACTCGCTTAACTATGAAAAATGTCTTCTGGCACGTTTACCTGGCATGTCTCGCTTACCAAAGTCTTCCTACAATCGGCGGGTAATCGTCACTTTTATGAATCTTCGAATTTGCGCTGGCTTATATAGCACCCTCTTCCTGATTGTAGCGCCACTTCGGCGTGTATGAGCATGCGTATTGGTACAAAACTTGGATCACTTGCATATCACATTACGCTGTACTTATTTGCAAAGTTTCGCGATTGTACTTAGCTTCCTTCTTAGGTCGCTGTTTTCAATGTTCCTGAGCGTATTTCAATCAAAGACTAAAAATGTGTTGAAAATGAGCATTTGCACTTTTGAGGGGTGTTGAAAGAATGCTGTCTACTAATAGTTATGCTGCAGTAGTTACATTAAGTATTTCTTAGATGAAGAGAAAGTACAAATTCTACTATACTTTTCGAATTAATTAGGACAAACATATTTTTCTTGTCTGAGTTGGTATGTGATTACCGATGATGTACGGAAGTGCCCGTAAATCGGTAATATCTGTCAAGAGGTAGTGTGACGGATTGATCTTTGACTAACATTTACTAATGTAACTGGTTTTAGTGTATCAGTAGCTTAGTTGTGGACATTTTAGAGCACCCATAGAGAGCGGCAGCTGGTGGTTATAATTTTGCGTTCCGTATAACATTTTTACCTTTGCTTGTTCAGAGATGGATATTACTCCAAGGAAGCGTTCGAAAATAATCATTCTTAACGAACACAGTCCTATAACTGTGAGAGATTTAGCCACGGCAGTTGGTGTGCGCAAATCAGGTGTTTAAAGAAATTTAAGAACATTTCAAGATTCTGGAACATCCCCTCTAAAAAGAAAAGGAAAATGTGTGGTCCCAAGCGGAAAACTACTCCTAGAACTGATAAAATTTTAATAAGAAATTGCAAAATAAATCATAGAAAGTCAAGCGCACACACCTCCGAAAAGATTTATTAGAGTATAATGTTGAAGAGAACACTTGAATTGCACGCAAAAGCTTTTGGAAGATTATCTTAAGGCATCCAGCTCAAGGATAGAACAATTTCTAACTCAGAAAATAATAGAAAAACGTTTAGCAGTTTAGCATGAACCGAAAAATACCGATCTTGGACAGCTAACGACTGGAAGAAGGTAGCTTCTGTGATGAAAGACATTTATTTGTGGATGAATGCAAATTAAGTACAGCAAGACAAAGTGAAGATCACATCCAACAGACTGTAAAACACGCTTTTGAAGAGGTGTTAGGGTTTTTTTCACAACAGATGGCACTGGAATTTTATTTCCTCTTAATAACATGATGAATTTTTTAAATACATAGAAATATTACGTTGTAGAATTGTTCAGTTCATCATAACATTTGGCGGAACATTTCAACCGGATTTAGCTATTTGTCACAATTTGATATCAGTTCATACTTTTATGCAGGAAAATAAAATAGGAGTGCTTGTTAGAGGTCTCGTAATTCGCCAGTTCTAAATCTTATTGAGAACTTATGTCGTATTCTCAAGGATCCTTTAGCTAAGATGAATTGCAGAGCAACAGAACAGATGCTAAAAATTGCTCAACAAGTGTAATTCTTCCATGATCAAGTCAAGAATATATGCGAATATGCGAGACACTAGCGGAGTTAATGCTCAAAAGTGTTCAAGATGTCATTTCTGCTAAATGATAACATATTTTGCACTAATGAATAGACTTTTCAGTCTACTAAGATATGCAATGATTAAAAGCGAAAGAAAAAATATAGTTTTTTCCGTTCGTCCCAATCAATTCGAACAGTATAGTACGTTTGCAGAATATTTCGTTATCATGGGTTAATAATAACCGATCAATGCAATAGATGTTTATAAATTGTTCATTTTATAACTTCCTTTCTTGGTTATTATTAATGATTGCCTGTTATTAATGACAATAACCGAATAACAAGGTTAAAAAAATTACGAATTAAAAGTAAGTATATTTTTATATCTCCTTTATTTCAAACAAATAAGGGGACCTTGTTAAAGTATTATATTTCATTAAAAAAAGGGGGAAAGTAGTAAAAGTGAGGGTTTGCACTCTTTGCAGGTGTGGAAAATGTGCTCTCCTCAAGGCGCTCTTTTGCATTAGTTTCAAATGCGCTTCGTCATTCTGCGTTACTCCGACGGGGTCTTCAGGGGTCGGTTGTCTATTAGACAAATGCTTCAATATCTAGAGTTAATAATAACCAGTCAATGTGATGGATGATCATAAATTGGTTATTTTAACTGCTTACTTGGTTCTTATTAATGAGAATCCTGGTTATTCTATTAATAAGATCCGATTAATTACAATGCCTGTAACCTAAACATGTATGAAACACAGATCTTATTTCTTAAAAAAAAATTAATTCCACTCTTATACTCTACTTGTATTCAAGAGATTACTACTACAATGTTATTTTTAGTATTAATTATTGTTATTATGTTAAGATTTTACATTTATATATACTGTATTTAAACGAATTAAAAAAAACAAGCAGTAAAAGGAAATTGTATTTAAAAAGGCTGCCTCTAAAACTACATAATAAATATCATTAAAATATGAACTATCTCTGAAAAAGTTATTTTTATTTCTAAAATAAACAGTCTCAATATTCACAGATGCAGTTTTTTATAAGACATCATATCCCTTTCATTCCCTTTAATTGGCATTTTTTCTAGTTTGTGTCCCAATTCAAAAAGTTTAGCAATTTGACTGACATAAAAAAGACACAGACAAAACTTAAACTTACTTTTTCTTACGATTTAACTCAAGAGAAAATAAAAAAGGAAAGGCTATTTAAAAGGGAAAAAAAATAACAGTAAGTGGACACGGACCAACAAATCCGAGATTTTTCAGCCCCTTTCGAAATAAAAAAGGGTTTCACTTTAGCAATAAATCATATTTCCAAAGCCTTTAGAGGCCACAACCTTGGGGCCAGTGCAAACACAAACAAATAAAAAGAAATAAATAAGCAAGTAAACGAAATGAAAAATCTTCTGAGGTTAAAACTTGTGGAAAGGTTACGCTGGGGCATCGGGGGAGCACTTTCTTTCTATTATTATTATTATTATATTATTTGCAACTGTTTTAAAACCAACTGTATTTTGTTGTAGTTTATTATTATCTCTGCTCTTGAAAATGTATTGATTTTTAGCAACAAACATTAATAGTGGGATATACCAGTAAGAGATAAACTTTAAAATGGAATTTTACGGAGTTTATTGGAGTTTTCTAGGGAGTACAAAGGTTCTTTGATGTTCCCATGATCGTGCTTGTAAAAGGTTTTTGTTTTTTTAAAGTCCAGTTCCAATGTTAAATAGAAGCTCATCTTATGGCTTACCAAGATGGTATTTTCCATTATGTTACGTATTAAATTCAGAAAAATAGAAAATGCGTCTATTGAAACGCAAATTGCTAAAAATGCTATTGAACGCAAATGCGTCTATTGAAACATCGAATGGTCACTTTATCATGATCATAACAAAGTCTTAACCAAATAAGTTCTTACGTTACAATGTTGCTGTTAGAAAGTTAGTTTATGATAAAAATATAATACTCTATAGACCGAAGAGCCATTATGAACACGTTAACCTAACTCAATAACACGTTACACCACTTTCTGTCAGCAAAACAGCTGCAACTAGCCTTGGCATGGATACCACAATTTCTTGGTATATATGACTGCAGGTAGATAATACTAATGGACAGGGTCAAGTAAAGTCGAGATATACCGACATGAAGGTATTTGATCTCTGAGATGTCTTTCTATAAAACCCAAACGTGCTCTGCCAGATTAAGATCCGCTGAGTTAGGTGGCCAGGATGTTAATTCGAAATCATCCTTATGCTCCTTGAATCCTTCTAACATAATTCTAGCCTTTTGGACTTGAGGCGCTGTGATGTTGGAAGATTCCGTTTTCAGTTAAGATAACAGACGCCATATAAGGGTGAGACTAATCTGCAATTGTGCTCAGATAGTCTACAACTTACACGGTTCTTTCTACCTGAACTAAGGGTCCTATAGTAACCTCTGAGAACGTTTTCCACAGAATAATACCGCTATCACCCTGTGAGGGGGCTTTACGTGACTTTAAACTAGGGGAATCTTTGGGGCAGCAATCACGTTATTTCACAGCCATCCCTCTCAAGAAGAAACCATGTGATTCAAATTAGTTAGTACATATAAAGTTAAAGTTTAGTAATCGTAAATCATAAGGAGCGGAACAGCTAATTAGTAGTAACTACTAACTAGCATTACGCATCATGACTAAAGGGCCGCTTTTAGCTACTAGAATAAATTAGTGAATTTAGGAGTATTAAGTTTGGATTGATCAAAAGTTAATTTCTTCGGGTTTTGTTGCTTTCTTTATATCACTCCAAGGGTTCCCTTTATAGATTGCTTGTTCTGGAATATTATCTTTGGTCATAATAAATTAGATTATCATGGATAGTATTGGTCATTCATCCTTCCTCCCTACAGGTTTAGGTCGACAAGATGATGAGGAAGTGACCCCAGGGGTAAGACCATTACAACCCGTCTGTGTATATGAAGGAAGCAACTGTTCTTCCACTTATTCATGGTCCAATCTCAATGTTTCCGAGCCTACTTTAGTTGCAGTTAGCAATGACACTTTATCAACAGAGGCCCCCGAGTAGGACATTTGCTGTGCAGCCCCATATCGTACAGTGTCCGCTAAACTGTAAGTCCCAAAACACTTTCACTTGAACCTGCATTGTACTGGGCAGTTAAGCTGAATCACCTGGTAAGTAAAATGCGTAAGCTAAGTCTTGCACCTGATTTGCTTACCAAGTGGAACAAATTTTCTTTGATGATTCGTGTATGTCCAACCATTGGGTGTCTATTTCTGGTTTTACCTTTATTTATCCACTTAGCATCAATACTAAAAACAGCAGAATAGGAACAACAGAACAGACATTCAATGTTGGAGATACTTATCCCGTGTCTTCGGGCCATTACAATATCCTCTCTCTTTCAAGTTCGCTTAGACCAGCCGTCTTCCTCTCATTCACAGAAGTAAGTGCAAGAATGATAGCTTACTTTTTCCAACAGCAATTAAATACCATTCTCTCTTAATCACGGGGCTTTCACTTCCTCCAAAGGAGTTCAATGTGGGGTGGTGTTCATAATGTTTTGGCTCGACGGTACAAGTTTCTGAGATAATAGTATTTGTGAATAGCTTGTGAGTAAATGTGAAAAAAAAAACGTGATTTGATGGGCTTTGAAAGTGGATTTGTGATACGAACTCGAATGAATGGCTGATGTACAAGTGAAATTGCCATATTTACGATATTTTTATGACAAACATCAAATTGAGGAGGGGGGGCAGGGTATATTACATTTGTCGTTTTAGGCAGCTGCTTTGAACACCATGCATGTGATCGGACGATTTTGATCCTTTCCATCCCAACTTTGAAGGAGAAAACATGGAGAGAGGAGTCTCCTCCCCCGTTTCTCTTCTTCACCAACCTCTCGAGAAAACTTTCACCTTGCTGAATATTTAGAGTGTCCTCTCGCCACACATCCACTATACATTTACATATATCCATGCCTTCTCTGGAATTCTAACCTGGTCCCTTTGGTATTGTAATCAGGGAATTAACCACTTGAGGGTGTCTCTTGTACAAACTCGTAAATACTCCCAATACTCTCGTAGATACTCCTTGCTGTTGTCGTTGTTGTTTCTAATGCCACCTGTCTGACGTAGTCAGATCAAGGCCCATGAAATTCATCGTGGCAAGGGGCTAGAAGTACGTCTATCGTTGGCCTTGAGCCACATACAGGTGACAGTACGAATTAGCTCGGCAAAATTTCCCGAAGGGACGATAGATGGTGATACCACCTATCTCCACCTCCCCAATTTTGGTATGGAACTGAAGAGGAGGGAAATATTCTCCACTCCCCTGCACTCGTGATTCAGCCCACAAGACTTTCGGACCCACTGATTTAACGAGCATGTACTCCGTGTGTATTTGGTGGCATCGGGCATCGAACCCAGGCCTTTTGGTCTGGATTCCGAAGCTCTAACCACTAGGATACCCTCGTACAAACGGTAACCCGTAACAAGTAAATGTATGTGACCCACAATGTCACAAATTTAAGCACAGACCCACTCGATTTGATTGCCATCTCTTATATAAATGATGGTATATTGTAGTAGGCCCAGGCAATGCGAAGGACTTGAAATAGTAATATTCAGACTTACCACTTTTTTAACAGTTAACATATAGTTTGAAATTTGTTTTCGAGAGGAACATATTCGGGAATACCCTTTGACAATTCAAATTATTTGGATTACCATCTTATTCAGGACGGGTAGAAGACTAGATCACTGTTTCTCAGATTGTGGGGCATGCCCCCCCCAGGGTATAGTAAAAATTCTACGAGGGGGTGCGAACAAGTCGAAGACAAAAGATTATGCAAAAAATAATAAATTACCGAAAGTAAACAAAGTACATTCTGACATAAAAAAATGCACATTTACTCTGATATAATACACTTAATACGTATCAGTAGTGCACAATGTATACTCTTTAGGATTCATTTAACAATACTAAGTTAAGAACCAGTTTTTCATAACTGCCACTGACCTCAGGTCCTTTTCATATAGAACATTTTTACAAAAACGTGATAATTTTTACGCTTGATAATGAATCCAGTAACTATTGATTAAAAGTTACTCGATTATCTCCCCATTTGTCACCCTTTTCCACGTAGGTGCGCATGTGCGATGTATTGGGGGGGATAAGGAATAAATATAAACAAATTTTCTGAAATATGTAAATCCTCTGCAAAAAACTGTCAAGTTCCCGTAATTGTATTCCAAAGCCTTCGGAATATTTTTATGGATAGCAGTGTACAGAAAAGATCGTACTTCGAAAAGACGTATGTGTACGATCGAGGTAAGTAACACTTTGGCTGAGAGAGTTTATATACGCCGGTGGCACTTAAATGGTTAAAGTCGTAATGTAGCTTAAGCGACAAAGTTTAGTATTATTGAATTCAATGCATTGTTACTGTAGGAAAAAGGGTGTAAAGAAAATTATGATTGAATATTGGGTCACAAATATTTAAAGTTTGAGAAGCGCTGGACAAGACGAAGCACCTACTAAGGTTTAGGTTCGATCCTCGAACCCAGAGGGCCATGCTTTAAAACTCCCCTGGTTTTAGTGTGTCAATCAAGATTGGAATGCTGTATCAAAGACTGGGTCTTAACCAGCAAACTACCGTCGTTACTGAGGTGTAAATCATCGGAATAAGTGAAAAGAGACAAAATGGAAATCCAAACAGAAAATTCCAGCATATCTTAATTGAAAATCGTCTCAAAGTATACTTCTGACCGCAGTGCTTGCCTTACAATACATTTTAAAGGATATAGATGACGAAGGCCAGTATGGACAGTGTCATGTTGAGCAGAGTGTCGCAGAAATTGGACATTCGCATTGATTTATGCCGTGTGACCAAAGGATCACACATAGAACACCCGTAAAATATGTAATAAAAGCTTGCTATTTTTTCTGTATTATTTGTGTTCTTTTTTTCTGTATTAGTCTAAGTTTTTTCAATTCTCTCTCTATATTTATTTATTTTGGGGGATTTTTCAATCGTTAATAAAATACATTTTAAAGCGCTCCATGGAGCTGAAATTTTATGTACATGATTATTTGGATGACAATACAGTAATTTCATTATAATTAATAAAAATTAATGAATTAAAACTAATTATTTAAATAATTACAAATACAGCCACGTTGGCATCATTTTTGGCGACTTGTGTCAAAACTTGAAAAGGTTTTTTTTTTTCACGTTTTAAAGCATTCAGTTGAACTGAAATTTTATAGACACGATTGTTTTGGATGACATTACGATACTTTAATGAAAATTAATGATCACTTAATGTTGGGATTCTGTCCTATGTATATACATACGAGGAGTGTAAATTAAATAATGAGACTGATTTTTTTCACTTGTTTATTCCAATAAACTTACAATTCAACATTGTCTCCTTCAAAGTAACTGCCTTCCGTAGCCACACAGCGCTGGAGACGTTTCTTCCACTCCTCATAGTACTGGTGGAACTTGGATATTGGATTAGCCTTCGAATGGTCGGTTACAACCGTTTGAATGTTTTCCAATGTCCCAAAATGATGCCCCTTGAGGTGATTCTTCAATTTCGGAAAGAGGAAAAAGTCACAAGGACTCAAGTCGAGTGAATAAGGGGGCTGAGGAGCAACAGGAATGTTCTTACGGGCCAAGAAACGGGTCACTGAGAAAGGTTTTTCGGAACCATTTTGGCGAAGATTTTTCCCATCTTCAATTCACTGGTCAAAATCTGATGGACGGTGGTGTGATTCAAATTCAACTCTTCCCCAATCATTCTGACTGTCAAGCGACGATCTGAACGCGCAAGATCCCGGACTCTAACGACATTTTCAGCGGTTTTTGAAACTGAGTGCCTTCCGCTGCGAGGTTCATCTTCAATTGACTCTTTTCCTTCTGAAAATGCCTTAAACCACCGAAAAGCCTGGGCCCTTGACAAAACACTGTCTCCGTAGGCTAACTGAAGTTTTGCAAATGTTTCTGTTGCTTTGTGTCCAAGTCTGAAGCAAAACTTGATAGCGCATCGTTGCTCGTTGTCACTCATTTCAGAACACACAAGAAAAATCAGTTTCACTAAACAAATCACTACAGACAATTAACTTGACTCAGTGACTTCAAACTCAGACTGATGACGCATCCCATGTTTACCTATCACCCCTCCATGTCCCACTTCCCCAGTGTTGCCAGATTAAACACTACGCTACCAGTCTCATTACTTAATTTACATACCTCGTTATTTATTAATTGTAACTATTTAATAAAAAGTAGCTAAAATAAATTTTTTCTTTGATCTAATTAGGAATTGACTTAAATTTTTTTTTATATAACTTGTTTTACTTCATTACTCTGAAGCATTGGAGGGAATTATGAGTAGCCTTAGATTATGTTCTTCTGAATATTATCTCCCCCTTCAAGAAAAAATAAATGCCAGCATTATATTGCTCGTTTTAATTATGTATAAATTATATATATCTCTCAACCAGAAGAAAAGGATATCAAATACCTTACAACAATAAGCATATTTTGAGTTTAATACATGGTGACATTTTGTCAATATAATCAATAACGAATGATTTATTACGAGTGAAATAGTTACATTATATTAAGTACACTGTGAAAACACTCGGTCATTTATCTACTATCCATTCTTACACTCTATTACATAATTAATTCTGTTCCCATCAATAATATTAGGTTATTTGAAGAATTCTATTGATTTTCTAGCCACCCTGACAAAATTTAATAAAGATAATGGGGAAGCCTTTTTATTTTTAAAGTCTTCGTGGCGTACGATCCCACATGATCCAGTGAAATTTTTTGAAGAAAGTTTAGTTAAATAATGAATATTGTTTTTACTATTTGTTAAATAGTTTTCCTTTTCTTTGCTTTACGTAGAGCTGGAATAATTTTAAAAAAATATTATGAAGTTTAAAAAAGGTTTCTTTTTACTATGCCGATGTTAAAAAACAGAGAAAAAATCATTTTAATTAATTCGATTCTCTCTTAAAAGAATAGGAAAGGTCGTTGACACTTTATGTGGAAACGATTTTGATAGTTAATTGTTATCAATAAATGCTATATTTTTTGTGGAAATTTGCTTCTATCTGATAGCCATAATTCTTGAAAATAGCTCTAGCTCGAATTTTTCATGAAGGTAAAATTTTCTTAGTACGGTCATACTAATTTTACTTCATTCATCTTGAACCGTTTTCTGAAGTCCGTTCAGTGTTCTTGGATGTCGTTTTTCAAAAGCTCATTTTAAAGAACTGAACTCAAAAATCCTTTGCTGACCCGTAGGGTGATTTTACGCGTATTTCATCAATGGGATACACTTTATTCCTGTTTCTGATTCTTTCTTTGCTAAATAAGCGGCGGTTGACTTAGACGTGTGACTAGGGGTTTTTTCCATATGAAGCTCAACTTCATCAAAGTTCTTTCCTTATAAGGCAGGGATAGTTTTTTCTTCAAAAATTTGTTTTAAAACATTATGCTGAGAGTAGAGTGTGTGTGTGAATTAATTTTGGCTGTACTTGAGACGTTTTTTATTTTTAATTTGCCGTTGTCAGAATATCATGCAAATATCACGATTCCATTAAGGAACTTCACTGTACACTGACGAAGCCATTTCGGTCAGTTGAGCAAAAGAAAATGGAACTTTTTACTACAGTAACTTAAAAATACCCATATCTCATCGAATGTTACCACGAATTTCCATTTTTCAGCAACTAGATGTTTTTTTTTTTATAATTTCCTACTATTTGTTTTTCTTTCAGCAATACGTCTGAAAAAAGGAGACGCCCTTTAGGTTTACACATCTCGTTTTTACTTAAAATCTTTATGAATGATTTTAATTGCAATCTCAAAACCCATTCCTAGTTTCAATGCAATGAATCTTTAAGTCAGGATCAGAGACTTCACTTTTTTGATAGTTGCCTACGTTTGAACTGACTTAGGATGAGGTTTCGTGATCCTGTTTTAATTTTTATTTTGTGCTAGACGCTTTTGTCTTTCAAATTTAGTATAATATAAATTCCTTTGTGATTGACATGTAATGATCGAGAATTTTACACCGCTTTTGTAAATTATTGATACTAATATTTCTCTTTAGAAAGCGTAATTATGTAACCTTCTAGCCATATATCATTTTTATAGGTACCATTTTTAAAATAAATCTTTTATTTTGCATTCCAGTCAAGGTAAAATCTTAGAATACGAATGTTCTGAAATTTCCAAAGTTTCATCTCAGAATGCAAATGAGGAAATGCATTACAAAATCGTTTCCATAAAGTGTGAACGACTTTCTGTATTATATTGCTATAATTCCGAAGGAAAGTAGATTCGATCTTGGTACCTTCCGTTCCGAACGCGAGTACTTTATCGACCACGCCAAAACGATCGTCATCGCGGGATGTTTGGTACTAGTTTATATAGATATCACACCGTCACATACCCCCATGCCAGTGATTCAGCGAATAGGCGAACGAACGATACCATATTCGTGGTGAGCATGTGTGGGCAGTTGCATTACTAGGTGGGTTGTGTCATTTTTTGTGGATTGCGTCATTCGTGCGTGACGACTTGAGAATTACGGTATTTGTGTGAGACGGCTTAATTTCGTCATTTGTGTCTGAAGGTTTAGTTGCCTTTGCGGTGGATAGATGGCGCCACGACTGTGGTGCGTGATGGGTGCGGTTCCTTTGCACGGTCAGGGTCAACAATGAAGGTAGGAAGGATTCGATCTGGGTACCTTCCATTCCGAACGCGAGTACTTTATCGACCACGCCAAAACTATCGTCATCGTTTGATGTTTGGTACTAGTTTATATAGATATCACACCACCACGATTTATCGAAGTATTGGAAAATATCAATGCATCTATTTTCTACAAGAGGTTTCTTGTACAAATACAGAGAGACAGCAACACACAGTAAATGATGTTTGTTTAAACAAGAAATTTGTAATACAGAGAGTGAATAATGTCAGTTTAGTCGACTGATCAGACTTTCACATAAGACATAGACAAAAGAACATGTCTAGAAACCGAGTCATTGAGGGCATGAATGGCTTCGCGCCGGATGATTATCCATTTCCTGTTCAATATTTTCCACAGTTCTTTTTTTAATGAAGTGATGTCAAGATGAGTAAGAGACCCAGATGTTTTAGATTGGTGTAAGATTAAAGGAGAATAGTGGCCAGGGAAGCAACTGTATAACGTCTACAAAACCTTAGTTTAAAAATTTCTTATTCTGTTGTAGGGCAGCGTTTCTCAAACTGTGGGGCGCGCCCCCTTGAGGGGCGTGATAACTTTACAAGGGGGGCGCGAGAATATTGAAAAGTTGAAAACTAAAGATTATTCAAAATATTATTAATTTACTGAAAGTATAAGCAAGCAAAATATTTTGAGATAATAAAATATGAAATACACATTTACACTGATATAATACACTTATAAAAGTTATCTTTACTGTACAATATATTTTATTATTAATTTAGCAATACTAAGTTAAGAAAACAAGTTTGATAATTACTAGTGACCCCATGAGCTTATATTAACACTTATTTTGATGATTTGCACGGCTTATAATTAATTCCTTAACTGTCGATTAAAAATTACGCGGTTTGGTCCCCAATGCCACGGTTTCCCTTGTAGACGCGCATATTTTGAAGTTTTTTTCGGGTGAGGAGAAAAGGAATAAATACGCAAAATCCTCTGAAATAAGTAAATCCATTGCAAAGACTGCCAAGGTCCTTTTATTGTATTCCAAGGCCTTAGGAATAATTTATGGATAACAGTGCACAAAAAGATCGTTCTTTGGAAAGACGTATATATACGTCTAGAAGATTAATGCTTTGGCTGAGCGAGACGTTTATATACGTCGGTGGCACTTAAGAGTTTAAAGACGGACTGCAGCTTTAATGTCAAAGTATAGTATTATTGATTTCAATACAATGTTATTGTATTGAGGGGGCGCGATGAAAAGGATGACTGAAGAGTGGGTCGCGAGTATTGAAAGTTTGAGAAGCGCTGTTGCAGGGTGAGTAGGGCTTCGTGGACTTTTTGCTGAAGAACTAAACAGTTCTTCAGCAGCTATGTACCATACTGTATCGACAATATTTATCCAAATTCCAATCGACTCAATTCATGATGATCGAATGCTAAAGACAAACACATATTGAATTCAAAATAGACATCAAATTCATTGTATTTGTTTCATTTGTAAAACTCAGATAAAATTTCAAATTTCATAATTAGGTAATTATGTTCATATGTTATAAAAAAATTTTTTTCTAAAGATTTTAAAATTTTAAAAAAAGTATCGTATTTTATGCTTATACTTTTAAATAAAATAAAATGCATTTTGTCTACCTGTGCGTTATTGTTGCTGAAAAAAAATTTTTTTAAGAGAAAGTTACTGAGAAAAGATCAAAAGTTGGCAACAACGAAGCTCATAAAATGATTATCTGGAAACAAATGATTTTTTTATCGTGTGACTATGGCGTCACATGAGTTCTTGAACTGATTGGCTAAGATCATGTGGTTATCATTATCATGTGACTATGACGTCCCATGGATTGAGAAATTTGAAACGCCATTATAGTGTAAAGGGTGGCGTTGCTTGCGAGTTTTTATTATAAAATAACTGCCGCAGAAAGTAATATCAGTGAGTGAGCGAATATTACCTTCGCACTACACGATTGCTTTTAGCAAGGGCTCGTCATTTTGAACCATGGTCAAGGGACAAGGACGAAATGTGAGCTGGAACCCACCTCTCCTAACTTTCACACCGCACCAACGGGAGGACTTTAAAGCTCTCTACAGATTTAAAATACACCAATGGGTCTTCAGTTGTACTAGTCTCGAACTCATGACACACTAGCCATGGGTCCGATACCTTATCAACAAGGCTAACACGGCCAACTGAATGTAATATCAGCTTATTAAAGATCAGATTTAAATTATTTACAAAATTTTAACCACTAATTACACACAATTTTATCAGTATGTTAATTAATCTACAGCATTGACAGTATCGGAGACCGTCGTAAGTTCTATTCGTAATTTATGTTTATGAAAATTCATAGAAAATATAGCTAAAAAAAATCTGCTGCTTCATTGATATTTGAATGAAAAGTGATATAATAACTTGTTCTTTCAGTGCCTCTACCAAGCCTTAGCTACACTATTACTGTTAAAATGAACTTTATAGATATTTGGACGTTTAAATTGGTAAAATGTGCTAATCAATTTTTTGTACTTTCTTAATAGAATTCAGAGGCTAGGAGTTACCTTGAATTTTACAGTGATGGTTACAAAAAGTTCATCAACAATATTCCTATTTTGAATCCAAAAATGGTGCATTATATTAACATGGTAGTTCACCTTTTAGATTCATTAGTTTTCCTTAGGAAACAAATTAATTAAAAATTTCGGTACTTATGTATTATAGCAGCCATGCCATCATTTAAGATGAATTGGCAATTTAGCAACCCCTATTTCACATGTGTCGTAGGCGCTGAATTGGCAACCATGTTCTTCATTTCATGTGTTTTTCCGTTTTCTGCCATTCTAAACCTAACCATTCGTTGATAGACCGAGCTCGAACTCTAAAATACAAATCTGGTATTTATCGAATTCTTAAATTAAAAAAAATTAAAAATAAAATAAATAATAATATAAATCAAAAATGTAATAATAATAATAATAAAATAATAAAATAATACTAAAATAATAAAATAATACTAAAATAATAAAATAATACTAAAATAATAAAATAATACTAAAATAATAAAATAATACTAAAATAATAAAATAAAATAATTATAAAGTAATAATAATTATTATTATAAAATAATAATAATAATCATGATAAAAATTACTTATTCTTTTTCTTGTATTTATTATTTTTCACAAAGTATTTTATGACTACATACCCATATTCCTGTCAACATATTCCATTTCCATTCCGTGTGAATTTATTTCATTTCGCCGATAGGGTTGCGATAATACGTACGTCTCAACAATTAACTCATCACTTTTGTCAGCGAAAATGTCTATTCAAAGCTATCTAAATTTATAAGAAAAACACTTTTTGTTCAATTCCTACTATTAGCTCACACTCTCTATTTATTTATTTATTTATTTATCTATCTTCGTAGAATTTTCAATCGTCAATGAAATACATTTTAAAGAGTTCCATTGAGCTGAAATTTTAGATACATGATTACTTTAGATGACAATACAGTAATTTAATAATAACTAATAAAAACTAATTGATTAAAAGTAATTATTCAAAGAATTACAAATACAGCCACGTTGACATCATTTTTGGCGACTTGTGTCAAAACATGAAAATGTTTTTTTCTCACGTTTTAAAACGTTCGTTTGAGCTGCAAATTTCTATACGATAAAACAAGCTTTTTTTGGGTAAAAATACGATAATTTAATTATAATTATTTAAAATTAAATGACTGAAACTAATCATTTAAAGAATTACAGATATATCTACGTTGGTTTCATTTTTAGCGACTTGGGTCAAAACTTTAAAATATGTTTTTTTCTCACGTTTTAGAGCATTCAGTTGAGCAGAAATTTCTTATACACGATTGTTTTGGATGAAAATACGATACTTTGATGATAATGAATAAAAATCAATTACCACTTAATGTTGTGATTCTGTGATATGTATATACATATTTATGTTATTTGTAACTATTTAAAAGGAGCTAAAATAAAATTTTTCTTTGCTGATCTGAGTAGGAATTGACTTAAAAACATTTTTTTATCTTCCTTGTTTTTATTTCAAGACACACGTGGACATAAAGCCTTCTTATTCCATCTTTTGGGATTGCATCTCTGTACTCGTTTCCTTCTATTCCACTCAAAAGTTCCTCGCTGACTTCTTTGCGCGCAACACCAAATGACGTATCCTTTCCCTTCTGGAGAGAAAAAATGAAAGGGAGAAAATAGTCTAAAGCACGCGAAGAAAAATAGGTTCAAAAACTGGTCTCTAGTGGATCGTCAGATTTGAAGCACGATCCAGAAATATTCATTTCTATGCTTTGCAGGTGTTGAACATTTTTACGCTACTTTTATTGGGGGCAGATGCTTGTTGAAGCACTATAGGATATGGAAGTATTTTATCTACATGAGTATAAAATTTAGTCTTTCCACAAATTCTTGACAACGCCCTTTATTATAAACTTTTATTTGTATGTGTGATGTCTGGAATAAAATTTTGGAAAATATATATGTGTAACTTTTTAAGCTATGTGTTTGCTTCCGCTTAGTGATGCCCTCATTAAAAAAAAGTTTAAATTATGTATAATTAGAGAGGAGGAGACGATGAATCTTCCTGAAATATTTTTAATTTTGACAAATGTATTAATTATTCAGTTTGAGGCTTGGAAAAATTCAAAACGTGTATTATTCAAAAAAGAAAAAAAAATGATGTAGTATATTAGCTATTGGCTCTTATCCACCCACTTCGCTTGGTAATTCCTGATATTGTATTGTAATATATACTTTTATAAAGTTATTGACATCTAAGCTAGTGAATAAAGTTTCCGATTATATGAAAAAAACATTCTTACAGCCCTTAACGCTCGAATTTCTAAAACAAAAGTGTATTTATCTTTTAAGCTCCCGTAAACTACCTCCTCGGAGTGGATTTCCTCAAAATCCATCCTTAACCTTTTAAAGTTCACTACATATTCCCTTTAAAAATTAACAAAATAATTTCAAAAAGGTCTATCAGTCATGAAGGTGATCACAAATATAAAAAAAAATTAGCATTTTTTTAATTTCGAGAAATTTATGGCTTCACTGAGAAACCAGTGAACAGTATCAGTCCGTTTTTGAACTCAAATTGACCAATCCAAAAAATTATTCAGAATAAATATCTCATATTTTATGACCATAAAACTTTTATATTTTAACAAAATTAATTAAAGAAAAATAATTTTAAATTTTTTTTTTAATTATTTTAAAAATTTTTTTTTGCACTTTTAAAATATTAATACAAATTTGTACATAAAACTACATATATTTTACATTACATACTATATATATATATATATATGTATATATATATAGATATAGATATATATAAGTATATAATTTATATTTATTAATAAAAAATTGCTAATACATATAATTTTTCCATCCATATAACTATTTAGACAGAATATTTAAATCTATTATGCACACACAGGATCACATTTAGGCATATGCAATATGTGCAGCTCCACTTAGTAGGAGAATTTTAAAGTGCGTATAAATATATTTAAATATAAAAAATTTCTCACTGTAATTTAAAGTAAATAAATATATTACTAAACATGCAATAAACAAACAGTGCTTCAGAAAGTCAGCAGCATAAAGAATTTTCGCTTTTTTTGCAAAACCGCCTCTTACTCGAGTTTGTTTTCACGGTGAAGCCATAAATTTTAATTTCATTTTTTTGCTCTTTTGTTTACTTATCAAATTGATTGAAAGTTGTAATTAATAAATAGAAAGATTCATAGTAAGATCGCGTGCTATAATTTAAAATAGCTATTTTTTAAAATATTTTTAGATCTAATGGAATTTATTTAAGTTAAAGTGACATCAATATTTTTCTGTTTAGGAGGTCTCAATCGTTTAATATAGCCGTTGTTCTGCCATTTATTGCTAAGAAAAATTCAAAAACAGCCCTTTTTAGAATAAAAAAAATTTTAATTTGATTTTTTAAAAAAATGTTTAATGTGGGTTTTCGGTGTGAAACCAATGAACGTCGACGGATATCTACTCTCAATAAAAGAAATAGGTTTGCGAATTTCGAGGATTTAAATTTAATAGTCATAACGGAGAATTAATGTCTATTACGCTTCCCTTTGGTAGTGTATTTTCGTAAAACCCGTTCTAGCCGGATTTCAAATGAAAAAAAGAAACGTGCCTGCCAATATACAAGTCAATAGATCTCGTGATGAGTGACTTTTTCCTACATATATACGGAAGACACTTAAACAGTTTTTGTGAAAAACACACATAACACTAGATTTACATTGAAAATAAAACGAAAACGGGGGAAAAAAACAGTATGAGGTGCTCCAAGATTAAAATTTGCGGGCTACAAAAAAGCCTCGTACGACAATTTTATATTATTTTCTATGTATTATTATTATTATTACTAACATATTATTTAGTTGGCTTTTACTTCAATGCCATTTCTGCTCCTCTTTCCCTCATCCCAAATTACAAATAGTGAAGCCAACATACATTTCAAGAAAAAAACATAAATCAATAAATTTATAGAGTTTAGTTCACGGTCGGCAAAAACAAAAGAGCATTATTAATAACTCTTGCAATATTCATGCATTGGTGAAATTGGCACCAAAGCGAATAGCTCAAAGGGAACTAGTTGCGATATTCCTTACTACTTGTGAAGTGAAATGAAGCGATCCGAATCTTTATAAAGATAAATATTTCATTTTATTAAATAGAATTAACTCACTTGTTTAAAAAGAACTACATACGTATAATGGTGTAAATGGATATTAACCAACATATCTAATTAGCCACCCATCCGGTAGAGCGATTAGTGACTCTGACTGCTGAACCGTTAGACCTAGTTTCAAATCCTGGAGAAGGCATGGATATTTGCAAATGTATACTGCCTTTGTGGCATGGGGGTACTCTAAGAAGCCGTCGAGCAGCAAGTCTTCACGTTAGGTTGACTGAAGAGAGGTGGGAGCTTCCTAACCAGCCCTTCTGGTTGCTCTCCCTCGGAATTGGAGTGGAATCGAGCCAAATCACCCTTTCATCTGTATGGTGCTCAAAGCTACGTATAACGACCGGCCTACATCTAGCCCATTTCCACGATGAATTTTGTGAGCCTCGATCTGACACCGTAAATAAGGTGTCTTTATAAACAACAACACTAAATCGAAATAACTTCTAAAAATAATTTTTCCATTACGTTAACTGATTTCTTTGCATTAATTTCAGGATAGTCTAAATCAGTGATCCGCAACCCCCGGTCCGTAGATCAAATGGTGCAGGGCCGACTAAAGAGCATTAAACTATTTCCATTTTATTTAAAGGGGTGCATTTGATTTGCGCAACTTTCCACGTTAAATCACTTTTATTCATTTTTGATGTAACTATTTTATTTTGAAGGCATATTTAAATGCAACTGAATTAAAATTGTTAAATCAAAACAATCTAAAATATAAACAATATATACCTCAGCGGGCCGCGGTAAAATTATCAAACGTTGACCGGTCCGTAGCGATGAAAAGGTTGCGGAACACTGGTCTAAATAACCTATGCTCCAAATTTTATTTGAATCTGTTCATAAGTTCCACAGATATATTCTGGAAAACATGTTAGGCAACCATGTATTAGATTACTTTGGACTAAACAATTTTTAATGGTTTTCTTTTTTTAATACTGCATGATATGAGGTTTTATAACAGATTGTAAATTTTTGTACGATCTTTTAACGCAGAAAAGAAGTGAGAATCGGAAGTTTTTCACCAGTATTTCCTGAACTATTCGTAGAAATTGCTTAAAATTTTACATTTTATGATTTCTAGATATGTAAATTCCAAATTTGCAAGCACTTTAGTATGTTATCTTTAACATACGTTTCTAAAAGTAGTGAATGAATTATTTTTGTACAATAATGTGATGCTTTTCAAATTTTCTTACAACTTTAACGTTTTAGGGAAATCATCTATCAATCAGTGAAATCATCTTTGAAAAATATGAAGAAAATTTTACTTTGAGAGCTCATTGATATCAGGGGACTTATTTTTTTTTATAATTCTCTTCACTCAGAAAATACTTTTGAGATTTTTATTAAATGTAAAACTAAAGCTAATAAAAAAAATCAGTAATTTTAAGTGAAAAATTCTTTTTTGAAAAGGAAAAATTCTCTTTAGAACGTAATTAGCTCTGCTAATAAAGTGTTTTAGTAAAGTTCTTTAACATCCTGACTTAGCAGTGATACCACTGCTTAGGATCAAAATTGAGAATATATTAAAGGTGCTCTCTTTGTTCTCTAGAGGGGGGCGTGACAGTCTTTCTACTGTTAATATGGGAGGAGTCTAAGCAACGGGAGGTTACAAGGTGCTCTCTCAATCTCTCTTTGGTGACAGTATTTTTAAACTTCCTTGTTATGCTAAAAGCAACAGCAAAACACACACACACACAAAAATAAGGAGACAAACGTTACCTTTTAAAGAAAAGCCGACGTTTCATATGTACCAGCTTAACGAAAAAGCTCAAAATAATCTCTTATATAATGATAAAAAAAACTTGTATCCGCAATATATATATCCATAATACAAATAAACAACATACCGAAATTGTAATTTTCTCTGCATAAAATGTATAACAACTTCCCAGTTACTCGTAATATTAAATTGGATGAAAAAGTAACGTTCCCTCATTTTTACAACAGCGATTATCCATATTAGAATAAATGGCTCTGCTGCAGCGCATTTTATTCTTTTTTAATACCATACACCGGTGACTGTGTTATTTTCTTTACTCCCTCCTCAAGCTATCCAGAGGTGGAGCTAGTTAGAGCAAATTCACCTCATAACTGCCGATTGACAATTACGCGATTCGCTGCCTAGAGGCACCGTTCTTCACATGGGCGTGCGTAGGCGTTGTATTGAGAGCAAAAAAGGCACAAAGATTCAAATTTCCCTCTGGTGTACTTCGCAAACACTATCAAGGACATTTTATTGTATTCCAAACCCTGTGAACCAGTTTTACACATAGAAGCGCAAAAAAAAAGAAAAAAATCGTATTTCAAAAAGACGTATATATACGTCTGGGGCACTCAACGCATCAGTTGAGCGAGACACATATATACGTCGGTGGTAGTTAAAGGGTTAAGTAGTCTGCAACTAAATCGTAAATATTTCAGAATTCTTGCCTCTACAAATGGTCTAAGCCATCGTTAAAGAAAGAAAGATTTTTTGATAAGACGAATTAATTTTCAGGCAATGAGGTGGCAACAGCAATTCATCATTCGAAATCTCACGCCATTTTTAAAATGGCTCCCACGTATCCTTTACCTTGAATTTAACTGTTGTACTTTTAAGTCAAAAACTTCATCGCTTCTCGCTATCTTTCTTAACTCCAATCCCTGTTTGTAAAATGTAAGATGGGAAGCAAGAGGTTAGAAAGCTGTTTTTTTAAGGTATCCGACTGGTTTAAAATAATCATTTTCATAAAAAAGTACAACTTTCTTTTATAGTCTATTTTAGTAGCTTGTTTAATAAGCTTTCTAAAAATATCATACTTTTAATTCTGAGGCAATTAGAAAAAAGTTATAGCTGTTTTTGTTTGAGGTAGTAAGCCAAAACCGAAACCGGAAGTGTGAGTTTTAGGTTGATTTTCACCGGCAAAATGAGATTTTTATTCTTTTAAAATATTTTAACGAATTCTTTTTATGTTTAGTAAACTATATTTCACTTTATAAATATTTTAATAGATATATTTGGCCTTCAAATAGGCAACATTTAACTGATTGCGATGTTTGTTTTGATTTAAACGAGTTGCTATCTTTTTATCATTTGTGTTCAAAATTATATCTCTTTTTAACTTTTTAATTAGTACTTTTATATAGAGTTATAATTATTTTTGTTTAAATTAAAGTCGTCATGCTAAAAACAAGATCAATGAGGTAAAAAAAGAAGAGATTTTCAGAGAGCAGAATTTGTTGGAGAAACGTTGAAAGCAAAACCAACGCATCTTTCAAATTCAGTTATTAATTCTATTAAAAAGACTTATAATTAACTTTGCGATCAAAATCTCCTAAGAAAATGTCCTCACGGGAAAACTCAGATCTGCAATGAGAGTCTTAACAATGTCGTGTGGAGTATAATCCCGAAAGACAATTTTGTTGAGCTACAAACACTACGCTTAAGAAATTATATCGCAATAACAATTTTAATTCTAGATTTGCTAGTCTATTACCTCTACTTCAAAAGTTAGGAATGAAATTATGTTCTGAAATGAAAGGATAATCTTGGTACATCGACAAAACGAGAATTGTTGATTCTACGAGGTATTCTCTACCAGATAAGAAACTGTCTCGTAAAAAAAGAAAAGACCTTCAAAAATGCAAAAGTTTGAAGTATGAGGTTCAGGAAAGCACAACATACAAATCTGTAGAGTTTTAATGCCTTCCTAAATCTTTAAAAAGTTTTATTGCAAATATAAACTTTATTTTGAATTTTCTGAAGAACGTTATTTTTGAACATAATGGTTAACGGTAAGAGTGATATTTCTTAAAGTAAATGAAATATTCATACGAAATTTTTGGAGTTTGTACTTTGTATTATAAGGAATGCTTTCTGCTAAAAGCTAAGGGTAATTTTTCAATTAAGTTATTTTTTAATGTAATTTCATATGAAAAAAAAAGTTTCTTAAGGAAATTCTGGGTTTTTTCATTTCGAACGCCTGCATTTCATAATTTTACTGTAGAATATGAGCTTTTTTTAATATAAAGCAGAGTCAAACGTTAAATAATTGAATTCCTGCAAACATTTTATTTATTTTTGTGATATATATATTTTTTAGAGTTGTTAGCAAAATAGCAATTTTTTGTAATATTTTGGTACAAATTTCTCAATATTTTGAAAAATAAGCTTTCAAAAAATTCTTCTTGCTGTATTTTCATAGTTTTGCAACATACTTAATTAAAAAATGACAATTAAATAATTATTTAAGTTATATTTTAGAAAATTGTCTCCGAACCCAGTCGGATACCTACGGCTAATATGCGTTGAAACATTTGTGGTATTATGTAGCTCAGGGAAGGAGGGGGGATTTCTTTTGGTTCGAGGACTACATTGAGGAAGTGGTGGATATCGGAGGGTTGCACATTTTTCAAATGAATGCATTTATTAGTGAACTTAGCATCACAGAAAAGATATAAATTATACCATAAAATCAATAAATATAAAGTAAATAAGATAATTCATTTTATTTTTTGTGCCTATCTATAACATTTAGTTTTAGAATCAGTTGAATGGACCCTATTACACTTTTCTGCGCAATTTGTTTGAAATCAGGAGAGAGCCTGCTCGTCGGGATTCTATTGCACCCCGTGTGTTATTGCCAACCAACTTGCATGCATCTTTGCTGCGGCTGATCTTTATGCAAGAAAATTCTGTCCATAAATGTATATTGGCCCAAATATAGAGAGCCATCACTGCCTATTGAACTTTCTGCCTCGGCGAACCACAAAAAAAAAAAACCTCTGGAGGTCGCTATTACTGGTAGAGTGAGATTTCGCATCGACAGCAGCAAGGAATACTCCAAAAAACACCACGGGGATGGACTGAAAGAAATGTTTCTAGAAATATTTATTTTTATTGCTTACAATTTGAAAAGAATTGTACAACTGTGAACCAAGATTGAAAAAATACAGAAAACAATTAAATTTATAATTCATTATGAAAAGGAGACTATTTAATTGAAATTGCTTTTGATATCAAAAGTACGATAAAAGGAGCTCTATAAACTGGGCGCTTAGATAAAAACACTATATATTTTTAAAACTCTAACTATGAATCCAACATATCATCCCTTAAAAATTAATTTTTAAATTCTATATCAAAATCTGTAAACCATGCTGACAAAAAGTGTAAAACTAACAACCATGTGCTGTTCATAATATATATACAAAATACATGCTCTCTAAATGTACAAGTTATTTTTTTTAAAAAAAATAAGATATCTAGATAAACTCTAATTTTCAACTTTTAATTTATATATTTTTATAGAAACACAGTTTTAAAAAAATAGATAAAGAAAATTGTTATTCTGTACATTAAAGTAATCCAACATATTTTTTGTAACTCTTTGAATACTAAATATAAAAACTTGAATATTTTAGATAACTCTTTTTGTGACGGGGTTTTACGGAATTTCCCATTAATCCTCTTGGGGAATCTTTGGGGCCAACCATTGAGTTATTTCACAGCCATTCCTCTCAAGAAGGAACTTTGATATGCCGATTAGCTAGTATATATATAGTGGAGGTTTAGTAGTCGGGGAAGAAGAACAGAGGCTGAGTTGCTGAACACAGTGCTGTTACGGTAATGAGACGCGTCATTATAGGACGAGCTTTAGTTATTAAAATGAATTAAGGAAATTGGTATTATTAAGATATAACTTGGAGTAAAGTTAAGTGATTAGGATTTCATGCGTTTATTCATATAAGATTTTGAGCTACCTTACATCACTCTAGATTTTCCCTTTAAAGTGAGCTTGTCTTTGATACATTTGGTGATAATAAATTGGATTTCTCATGGCTAGCTTGGGTCATTAATCTTTACCCCCCACAGATTTAAGTCGTGTAAATGAAGAAATGGCTTCCCCAGGGGGAGGTCATTACATTTTTTGATATTTATAAGTGACTAATAAATATATTTTCCTCCACATACTGCTATAAACTTTCTACATAAATGTAGCATATTAAAATATGTTAAAAACAAAATATATAATGAATCAAACATGTAAAAAGAAAAGTTTTTTTTGGGTAAAATCTATGTTTTTAGTAGCATATTTGTTTGAAAAACTATTATGAACAAACGAAATTTCAAACATAGTTTTTAGTGTAAACGAGGAAATAACACCTAACTATTAATTCAATTGATCAGACTAATTTAACCAATTAAAGAAGAAAAATAATCTCACTGAAAAAATATTCTAAAATCAATAATTAAAAACAGAATAAATACAAAAAAATTCTTCTACAATATGATTATAGAGTGCAGTATATGCAAAACGCAGGGTTAATAAACTTAAAATTCATCATATTTAGTGTTGATTAGATTAGATTATATGTATAAAATTTTTTTAAGTACCTTTTGACAAAAAAATTATTTAAATACAATACTTTGGCAAAAAATTAACTTAGAATAACCTTTTTCAAAATATTCTCCTTTTATAAAAAATGCTTCTAAAATAATAATATTTTACTTATATAAAGGAAAAACTTCTCCAGAGAGCCTGAACTATTTTTTTTTTTGAAAAATCCACATTATTTTTAGAGTTACAACCAATTGAAATAATTATCGGCATTTTTTCCTTTAGATTTCTCCCCTCTGTTGTCGTAAAACATGGATAAACTCACTAAGTTATATATTTCAAAAATTCTAGTTGAGCCTCTGTAGAGAGGTCTGAGTTATATACAGGCAAAATATTATTATAATAGAAGCATTTTCCACAAAAGGAGAATATTTTGAAAATTTGTCACTCTAAGTTCATTTTTTGCCAAAATATTGTACTAAAATAATTTTTTATTTTAATACTATTCTTAAAACAATCTTATATACATTTTCTAACCTAATTGACACTAAATATCATAAATATTATCCATTTATACTCTTTTGCAAAATCACGGTTCCGAACGTAGTTGGATACCTTAAGTAATTACAAATGATTACTCAAGTATAGCACATTCATCCGAAATATTACGACATATTTTACGCCATCTCTCTGAGTCAAAGGCAAGCATCTTTTTCTGTATCCTATCTATCTTTAACTACTTATTGTAAAACAGCCAAATCTTGTTAACGTATTTATAAAATGAATGTTTGCATTTTCAAAAATGTCTGCATTTAAATTTTTGCGTATTACAATGCATTCTTTTCTTGAAAAAAAATTTCTATTTAGATACTACTAAATTTTTTTTAAAAAAAAGGTAATAATAATAACAAATACTTCAAACATTAAAAATGGTAAAAATAATGACAAATACTTCGAACATTAATTCTAAAAATAATGCAAAAGTTTGATATTCTGGAATGTTTTTCGAAATGTCTGGTGCCCTGTATCAAGATTCCACCAGGGGCCCTTTTTAAACATGAGAACCCTGTTAGTTTGATTGTAGTTACACATGCTGGGGCCCCGTATCATTGATACGGTGGGAGCTATGCCCCTGACTTTTAAGTTAAATGAGAACTCTTGGCAGTAGACATAATTTTGAGCCTCAGTCAGATAACAAGAACAATACCTAAGAATTGGCACTGCACTTTCCAAAATTCCCCACCACGCCAATGTAAGAAGTTTTAACCTCGATAGATTTGGTATTCACCATCAGTTCAACACGGTAAGTTTTCAGTGGCACCAGAAGTGGAATCCTTGACTCGACCGAAATAGTTCCGGTTACGAGTATGTGACCATGATTGACCCTTCAACTAAGTCAGTAAGTGAAAATTAACATCACACTGTACAACTACTAAAGAACTTTTGGCGGTGGGCTTTGTCATTTTGAACCATGTTCAAGTGACGAGGACGATACCTGAGCTTCCCCCCTCTCCCAACTTCTATAATACCAACGGGATGACGTTTGAGCCTCGACATATTTAACGTGCATTGACCTCTTCAGCAGTCCAAGCTCGAGCTTGTGACACACCGGCCACGAGTCCGTTATCTTGGCTACAGGGGTCACATGACCATTCCACTGCCAATTACCCATATTTTACACGTGCAAGTGAATTATGCAGAGTTGCACTATTTTAAGCACAATTGAAGAAACTGATTTTTTTCATTCCTTACGATCCGTTATATGATTACTGTAGTTGCCATCAATTCGATTTTATTAGATAAATTTTCCTAGACACGTTTAACACGCAATAAGATAAAAGAAAAAAATCTCATTATCTTTAAAGTCTCCTTAAACCTCAAGATCCTCTTATGTAGCAGTGGAATATAGAAAATTCAATTAAAAACCGTAATGAATTTAATTAGGTGAGTTAAATTAGTTAAGAATATTCTGAATTCGTTCACTTACATAAAATGGCTAAATTTAATTAGATAAACTATCGAATTTAATCTAGTTAATCTTTAAAACATCTCACAATTTTACTTTCAGAGACTCTTATAATGATTTATTGTCATTGGTTATTTATGTTCCTTTAAAAGGGTCAGTAAATAGATTCAATTTTGATTCCTGGGGAAAAGGAAATGTTGTGATTTATTAGCTACTAGAAATTAATTTTCACCTTGTTACAAAAAATGTTCTGGTTTGTTTAAAAATCACTTGGTATTCCCAAAAATGTTATATTTATCGAGGATTATGCAAATGTAAATTATATTTTCGAATTATGTTTCTAGTTACAGTTATAACTAGAGTTTAATTTTGTTCAGAAACGAAACTTAAAAATATCGGCACATTTTTTATTGCTTATTCTTCGCACTGTACCTTCCCCTCCTGGCCGACGAGGTCACACGATCTCTCTCCAATTAAGCATATTTAGGCTGTAATAAGTCAGCATCTCCGACAGTTCCTGCATTTCACCGATCTAGCGTCATTTGGAACTGGTATGAGAAACAATTCTACAGGAATATATTTTGAGTCCGCAAAGAAGTTTTTTAACAATTGAATGTTGAAGATCGTTGTCAAACTGAAAGTCCCAAATTATACCCCTAATATTGCGATATAAATTAGAAGGTTGGCAGGCACAAGTGGTTCGATTAAAACACTTCACTGTATTGAAAGAATACTTGTGATTTGAGTGCGTTGTTTATTCATTAATTTAATAATTAAGTTTAAATGTTACATAATCAAAATATATGTACAACTTAATTGAAGGAATAATTATATCTTATGTTTATTTTTATGTTAAAACATGTATTTAAATAATGCATAATTAGTGTATATAATCTGTATTCTTAATCTGTATTCCCTAACTGCATGCATTGCAGTGGGAATCGAATTGTTTCAAATATTTTCAACTGAGTGGCAACCTAAATCATTTTGGTAGAATGGCTTGGTACACTTCAGCAACAAGGTTGCTGACCCCTGATGTAGCATTTGATTTCTGATTTCATTTTTCAATGGTGCTGTCGACCTCCTTTAGGTAGGTGGATGGTGATCTTGAAAACGGTTTTAGATTATATGGTATAGAATTTCGGTTATCCATCTTCGAGTTAGAGGTTTACTGTCTTGTTACACCTTTGACAAATGGACTCCAAAAGAATACTACGTTGGTTAAGTTATCAATATAATATATAATTTGCAATGAAAGAGATCTCAGAGAAAAAATTTAATCAAGTAATTATTAAAAGTACGACGTAAATTTGCTACTTTCTTCAATCTGAGACGCTTCCAAATCTTTCTCTTAACGTAAAACAACTATTTTAACTTTTATTGCACCCACGTAAGAACAATAAACTAGTTTCACATTTTTGGATCGTAGATTTGATCGCACCATTTCTTTCTGTTTAGCTCTATATTTTTGCTCTGGCCTACAAAGTGTTGCTTTGGGTTGAAAAAAAAATTCTTCTATAAAAATGAAAGGAAAGAAAAAAAGACTCTATGATACGAGCGGAAAAGTACAACAATCATGCTCCGGCGGATCTTTAGACTTGAAGCACGTTTCAAACATATCCATTTCGGAGCTGTTGAGAGACTGAAATTTTCTCCTGCTATCTTTATTGGGGGCAAACATATTTCTTTTCTAGGCGCTTTATTCAGGGGACCTCATCAAGAGATATGAAAGCCTGTCTTACACGAACTTCTAAGAAATTGATTTCGTGAATTGTGCATATTTATGTGGATACATTTTATAACATTAGGGGTTTTTATTTTCGAAACTTATTCCTTTCTTTTTAGTCAAAAATCTATAAAAATCATGCGTTTCATCACACTTAAAAAATATAACAAAGTAACATTATTGTTTAAAATATTCAGATACAAAATAGTTATAATTTGTTAGTATTAATTACACAACATTCGTAACAATATTATTTTGCGAATATTTTATGCAATTCATGTGGATAAAGTACATACATCAGACTTTCTACGCTATACTGATTTTCACCTCAAATCTATATGATATTTACATTACAGAACAACAACAAAAAAATGCTATTTACGAAAGGCGTACCTAAGACGATACAATGCAGTGTTTCGCAAACTTGTAACACTTGCGACCCACTATTCAATCCTCATTTTCATCCCGCCCCTCTCTAGGCAGTAGCAATGCATTGAATTCGATACTTTGAGGCTAAAGCTACAATACAACTTTAACCTCTCCGCCGCCTGCGTATACAAACGCCTTTCTCAGCCAGCGCGTAAATTGCTCCGTGCGTATATATACGTCTTTTCGAAATACGATATTTTCTGTTCACTGCTATCCGTAAATTTATTCCAAAGGCTTTGGAATGTAATAATGGACCCTAACAGCGATTGCGAAAGATTCACTTATTTCAGAAGGTTTCCTTATTTATTCCTCCCCCCCATACATCATTTATGCTCGCCTACGTGGAAAACGAAGGAAGCGAATCGCAAAACATTTAATCGGCATTTAAGAGATTAATTATAAACTGTACAAATTATCAAGATAACAGTTGATTTTTGAATAGAATTTCATATATAATAAGCCCACGGGGTCACTGGTAATTATTAAACATGTGCTTAACTTAGCATAATTAAATTAATTATAAAATACATTTTGCAGTACTTAGACATTAAAAAAAGTGTGAGTGAGTGAGTGAATATTAACGTCGCACTGTTCAGCTACAAGAGGGCTTTTGGCGACGGACCACGTCATTTTGAACCAAGATCAAGTGACATGGACAACACCTGAGTTGGTATCCCCTCTCCTCACTACCACACCACACCAAGCATTAAAAAGTGTATTATATCAGTGTCTATGTGTATTTATTTTTCATTGTGTCGAAATGTATTCTGTTTGCTTATGCTCAGTAAATTAATAATTTTTTTAAATAATCTTTTGTTTTCGACTTTTCAATAGGCTCGCACCCCCTCCTATCACGCTCCCCTTGGGGGCGGGCCCCACAGTTTGAGAAGCATTGATATAATGTGTTAAGGTCTTAATATCCTATTAGAATCAAAGAACAACCACAAAGTAGAGTAGTCTGTACAAGAAGTATAATATACTATGAATAATCCTAAGCTGAAGATTGAAGGGTTATGCAAACGAACGACAATTTTGCACCATTTCGCAACAAAGACGATTCCATAAGAATAAATTACCATTGCAAGGCTTTTTAACCCCCTCTACTCCCTGCTGACATTCATCGCCAACTATATTACTTTCCGAAAACTTTTCCAACAGTTCTCCAGAGCAGAGGCTTGTTAGAACAGATTAAGGAGTCTTTAAACTATATCGCCAACATTTTGAGGAACTTGCCTTTACAAATGTTCCGAAAGATCGTTAAGAAGGAAAAAACATTTTTGATGGAACTCCGGTTTAATTTCGAGGCAATGAGGTGGCAACAGCGATTCGTCGTTCGAAATCTCTTACCATTTTTAAAATGACTCCCGCGTGGCTTTCGATACTGTAACTGGCTGCTTTCAAATTCGAAAAGATTCGGCCATTTTTATATTTTTCTTATTTCGTGTTCGTGTGTATGTAAATAAGATACAATAGATATTTTTTTCTTGGGAAAGAAAATTTAGTTAGACGAATGAAAAGTAGAATAATTTTTTTTTTCATTCGACAAAATTGTTCTTCAGTGTACTTGGTGGGTTTCACCACCGTTGCGAAAAATTTTATAATGGATCATTAGCAGGAAGTTTTTTAAAAAAAGTTATATGAACGTTTGTTATTTTTACTTCTACTAATTCTTACAGTTATTATTGCATAAATAAAATAAGATCGATCAAATAAAAGAAATTGAGACAAATACTAGAGGGGATTTTAATTTCGTCGTCTGAAGTTGGAATGCTTACAATGTTAATGTTAATCAAAGAACCCATTGGAAATACATTACTAAGTTTTCTTACCATCTACAGAAAATACACAATAACAAAAGTGCAGATAGTTAGATAATAGCCTTAATTGTATATACCACATATATTTCCGTGGTTCTTTTGAGAGTGACAAGAACTTGAAAGTTTTTTTTTGTTGTTGTTGCTGTTGTTGTCAAAAAGGAGTTTTTTTAACCCATTTTGCTAAAATTTACATGCAGATTTGCAAAGAACTGAAATGAGCTGTCCTTTCTAGTTCAGTATAGAACAGCGTTCTTAGACGTATTTGATATTGATTGCTTAGTTGCGATTGATTATCTATTTCGCTCTTTCTCATTTAAAAAACTTTGGTCCAGAGTTTCATACTTTAACAAGTATTTGATGTAGATTTTCTGACTAAAACCTTTGAAATTAAAACTAGTCAGTATTTCTGAGTGAATAGGAAAAGATGTAGTAGGGAAATAAGATGAATTTATTTTTCCAATTCCTACTATTATAGCTCACATCCTCTCTATATTTATTTATTTATCTTGGTGGAATCTTCAATCGTTAATAAAAAACAATTTAAAGCGCTCACTTGTGCTGAAATTTTATATACATGATTATTTTGGATGACAATACAGTAATTTAATTATAATTAATAAAAATTAATGGATTAAAACTAATTATTCAACGAATTACAAATTCAGCCACGTTGACATCATTTTGGCGACTTGTGCCAAAACTTTAAGAGATTTTTTTCTCACGTTTTAAAGCATTCAGTTGAACTGAAATTTTACATACACGATTGTTTTGGATAACAATACGATACTTTAATGATAATTAATAAAACTCAATTACCACTTAATGTTGTGATTCTGTCCTATGCATATACATATGTATATTAATGTAACTATTTAATAAAAAGTCGCTAAAATAAAATTTTTCTTTGTTGATCTGAGTAGGAATTGACTTAATTTTTTATATTACTTGTTAAAAAAAAATAAATATTTTATAAAACTTTTTTTGTCATTTTGATGCTTTAAAACGTTACTTGCTACTTAAGCATTCCTTAAGTAAAAACGGGTGTACATACAGTATTTTGTTTTATCTAATGGCAAGAAAGAATTATGAAGGAGGAAGTTTTTATACCAAATCAAAACTATTCCTCAGGAGAGATCCATGCAGTTCACTTCATGGGAGACATTATTTCTACGTATTACATAAAGCCTATTTTAATCATAGCTCATAATCATTAATTATTTAAGTGAATATCCATACTTATTACAAAATTTAATCATGTTCTCAAAGTATAACCCATTCAGTGCCAACTACGGGATATCTGGTAAGGTGTGCTTCAATTTTAGATTTAATTTTTCATATCTCCATTCGAATTATGAATTATTAGGAATAATGAATTAAAAATTTGTACAGAGTAAAAACATGTTGCAATTATGAATTTTTATTATTAAAATTATAACCTAGACGATTAGATTATAACATAATAATTACATATATATGTGAATGTATTCCAATAATTAAAAAGAACATTTTTTTATTGTTTTTTCTGTATATGGTGAGCTTTAAAGCAAATATCAACGCAAAGTGCTGGGTTATTGGGATACACGACAAAAATATTTAATCTTCCTACTTATTTTTTTTAGGTACACATCCCACATGGCTTTATAGGCATCCTTTTTTTCAGCGAGAAGATGTTCTAATTAATGAAAGTCACACAGTTGTATTTGTATTATAGTTGCTGCTTTCTCTTACATTACTGCCGTCGCCTTCAAATAAATGAATCACACCTGATTCCCTAAATTGACGCATAATCATGTTTTTATTTCCTCGATTTCTTTGGTTACAGAACAGGTATGCATTCTGGAGAAAAATTTCGAAGCAGAGTAGAGCGAGAGAGAATTCTAGCAGAGTTCTTGTACCATCAAAGGGTTTTCCTGAGGTCTTTTTTATTACTTATTAGTCCATTTTTACTAATTTACAACTGTTTGTAACTACCATCACCTTTTAGGTTTTTCCAAGTGAGGATCAAAACACATCTGTATGAAAATCTGACATAACATTACACATTTGACTGTCGCAAGAGGAAATTAAGCGACGAGTTTGTAAAATCAAACAAACAGAAAGAAAAAATTTGTATATAAAGATTGTTGTATAGAAAGATTTTCAATAAAAATTACTGTGCATTCTATTTTAATATTACATCAATAACTCAATATTATTATATTTTACAAAATTTCATGTTTTCTTTAAAATAAAGCCTTTGCACCTAGGACAAGACGCTCTAAATTTGGCTGGCAGTGAATGGGTTAATAAACGGAAAAAAAATTCAAGAACCCTGATTTATGATGAACAATTGTACTCAAGAGGAGAACATTAATTATTTATTCTTCTTATATTAGTTCTTGTTTTCAAATGTTATTTTACTTAGCTGTCTGAAACTTTTACAAGAGTGTTATTAAATCAAAAGCTTTTAAACCTAAATAAAAAATAATGTTTCTCATGCAAGCATTTATTTCAAAATATCAGAGAAATATTTCAATTCCAAACAAGGTTTTAAGGTATCCAACTACTTGCGACAACTTTTTTTATTAAAAAATGGAGATACGGAGATTTTTTCGTGGTTTTTAGATTTATTTAGTACATTTTTTAAGAAAAAAAAGGCTAGAATTAAGGAGAGAAAAAATAAATTATTACTACTAAAAAGGAAAAAAAGGGTAAAAATGGACAAAAAATTACATAAACGGGGTCCACTTTGTACAAATAGTAAATGAACCAATCCTCAGTTTTTCAATTTGGATGTATTACTTAGTTGTTCCTTTTTGAAATGACCTTTAGAATAAGAGATATTTTAATGTTTACAAAAACTAAAGCATTTTATCTTGGGTATTACAGGAAAATGCTTAAAAAACAGTGATTAAATTCACCTAAGGAACCGCAAATTTTGTAATAAAACAGTGATTAATAAATCTGAAGGTTAAAACATTTCTACTGTTATATAGAGCATACACACAAAATTTCAGAAAATTATTTTAAAAACTTTTTGAGCCATCGTTGTCCCCGTTTGAACTTTTCGAAAAAAACACATTTCGAGTAAAACGCATTTTAAAGTTTGACATCTTGTGTAAAGTTATGGCATCTGTTTTTACTAAAACACTTGTAGTTTTTCTTCTAGTGAATGGAAAATAAAAAACTTGGTATTTTTATAAAGCTAATAAGATTGGCTAGTAAATAAAATAAAAAAAAAGTTGTCATTTTTTAAAATAATCATGATTTTAGGGGAGTCGGATACCTTAAGGTATATTTCCTAAGAAAAAACAGAAACTAAGAAATATTAATAAGAGATGTGAAAACATCTACAAAATATCTCTCAACATTTTACGAAAGCGAAAAACTCCCTTCTAGGTTAACAAATAGTATTTATCACCACCCCACTACTAAATTTTGCAAATAAATACGTTACTTTTAAACTTCCGTCTAAAAACTAGGTAATTTGAAAAACGCAGAATTTCAAACACTAATAAATTAAACATTCTGAGAAATGTCCAATGTCACTTCTGATTCTCCTTGGAGCAAATTCTTTTGTGTGAAGTGAATATTTTCATCAGAGCATCGACAATCCTGAGAGACATCAGAGAGCAAGGTAAGATAAAATGACGATGGACGACCTCTAATGGACCCTCCTCAGGAAAAATGCAAATCGCCTTGAAGGAAGTAATCATTAATCAAGCCTACTTGGCACTTTTACGAACTTATTTTTTGGTACTGAATACGCAATACTGAATATGAAGAATGTTTTAATTTTTACTGATATTATGCTAATTCTCCCTCCTCAGACATAATATTGATATTGACCCGTTTCTGTGGGACATTATTTCTCTATTTCGGTCAGATTTGTAATATTCTTTATTCAAGAAAAATGTTTGTTAAGTAGTGCTTCTATATGCGATGGTTTTTTTTTTAGTATGATTTAATCTTTTTGTGAAGCTATTTTTTCGGTTTTTTTAATGAAGCTTTCTTATAAAAATATGCTACATATTTCATTCAGTAATTTAAATTTCTAACCAAAAGAACATCATTAATAAGAATTAAGTTATTCACGAATGTGAATAATAGCTCACTATTTTTGATAAATAGCCTCGATTTAAATCTTGCAGAAACGCCATTCATTTTCTGTAGACATTCTGAAATATATAAGTTTTAAAAGTAATAAAATAAAGTATACTTGTTTATTACATCCCAATGATGTAAATTTTTTTATTGGTATTTAAAACGATACTATGGTATTGGGTTGTGGTCGTCGGAACTTAACTGAACCGACACCCCATTCTACAAACTTGTTCTCTACGTAAGCTTGAGGACTTTCAGAATCTACTGGTTTGAAGTATAGCCTCTCAACATATAGAATTCTTAGTATCATCGGGACTCGAATTCCTGATTTGGAAGAAACAATGCCGACTACAAGATAGAGACCATGGGTACTCACTTATCGTGATCATTCTAAAGGGTGTTTTTTTTAGAGATATAGAACTTTAAATTGCAATAAAACAACGATGTATTATTCGATTGACATTAATTTTTTTATTCGAAAGATAATCTTGTGGCATTACATTTTAAATATGATCAAGCAAGGCGTAGATTCGTCGAATTGGGCCCAAAACGAGATTGCCGTTGTTCCCGATTTTCATAAGTGAATTTTGTTTAGCGATGAAGCGCACTTCTGGTTGAATGGCTGCGACAACAAACAAAACTGCCGCAATTGGAGTGAAGCTAATCCACAAGTGTATGTCGAAACACCGTTACATCCAGAAAAACTGACTGTTTGGTGCGCTTTATGGGCTGGTGGAATCATTGGTCCATACTTCTTCAAAAACCATGAAGGCCACAACGTTACAGTCAATGGTGATCGGTATAGAGCCATGATTACTAACTTTTTCATTCCTGAATTGAACAATCATGATGTCCAGGAGCTGTGGTTCCAACAAGACGGCGCAACATGTCACACAGCTCGTGCCACAATCGATTTATTGAAAGACACATTTGGTGACCACCTAATTTCCCGTTTTGGACCTGTGAATTGGCCTCCAAGATCTTGTGATTTAACACCGCTAGACTATTTTCTGTGGGGCTATGTAAAGTCATTGGTCTATGCGGATAAGCCACAAACGCTTGACCATTTGGAAGACAACATTCGCCGTGTTATTGCCGATATACGGCCACAAAGGTTGGAAAAAGTCATCGAAAATTGGACGTCCAGATTGGACTACATCCGAGCAGCCGTGGCAGTCCTATGCCAGAAATGATATTTAAAATGTAATGCCAGAAGATTATCTTTCGAATAAAAAAAAATTCATGTCAATCGAATAATACATCGTTGTTTTATTGCAATTTAAAGTTCTACACCTCTAAAAAAACACCCTTTAATAATATCAAAATAATGATAATTATTGCTTTGTTGCACAGTCGCCAAAAAATGGAACACCCTATAACAACTTTCGTAATTTATTTAACAATGTTAATGACCTCAGTGAATTAAATTATGATATGTTAGTATATTAATTAAATAACTAATTTTAAAGAAATCCCTTTAAACCATTTTTTCCTGCAAAGGTCTAAAAAGTGATGTTCCAAATTTCATTCGGATTCACATGAATAGTACCGAAAATATTCTGAAAAAACTGTTAGGGGGTCATTTATGAAAGTTCTTCCATTTTAGCAATATATACAAATATAGTGTAAATTCTCTATAAATGAGAGATGAATATTAATAAAAAAAACCCGAAAAAAATTGAGACTGTAAGAAAGCAGATATATAGAAGGATATACGATAAATTAAAATTATAATAGGGTTAGGAATATATGTATACAAAATTGATGCTACAGTATTATAAACATTGCTGACTTAGGACAGCTTATATATATAATAATTTACATAAAAGTGGGATATATATATGTGTATATCCCTGTTTCTAAAAATAACACTTAAGCACTGATACTATTTTGCTTAGAATTTTATTGAAAATAAATACAAGTAGAGAAAAGGACCAGTATCGTCGTTAACCATAGTATAATTACTTAAAAATTTCAACAGATGTAACAAATAATGATTATAACATTTCAGTGCGATCAAAATAACTTTTATTGTACTATTAGGCATACTCTTAATCCCAGAAAAAACACTATTGAATTTACAATTCATGGTCAATATTTGATTTCCCAACTTTTTTACATTCTACAAAATTGTTATATATAAGCTCGCTTTTTTATTTTTATTACATCTCTATTCTATCGTTTCACCGTCTTCAAGCAAGTACACATTCATTGCCCAAAATCAGCTAATGAAAATAAGTTAAAAACTGAAATGAATTGCATTTTCAAGTTGTGAATATATAACATTCTTCTTTAATGTAGTAGAAAAGAATTACAATAAAGTTAGGTAAAATTATGCTGTGAGAAGATGTAATTGTTGCTCACGGAAAAGTGGGCGACCCTCTAATATAAGTCTGAAAAATGTCAAATTTTTATGTTTTTGGACTTGGACACCAGTTCATAAGTTAGTTTTAGCTTTTACTTAGATTCTTTTCGAATTTTCTTAAATTCAAACTTACTTCTATGGTACTTCTTAAAATAAAACTTTGTCATGTAAGTTGCTTGTGTGTTTAACGTAACCACATCGGCGAGTTGATGTTTCTTAAACGATTATTTAGAGTCACTTTTAGAAGCTCGTAGAAATTTATTTCCTTCTTACTTGACTAAGTAAGAACTATGAAGACATGAACCTTCAACTGACACACAAATAATTCACAGACTGTCCGTTTCATTTGTCACGTACGAAATTGGGATTATAGAATTCAACTGCTGTGTTCTAGATTTTTTATGATTAGTGAATTGGTGCTATAACATATTTGTGCATGTGTGCTATTTCCTTTCTGTTAGATTTAACTCTACTGTAGTCAAGAATAAATTACGATTGGCTCCACAACGGCCCGTCTTTTTTTGCGGGGAGCATACCTGCCTTGCAAGGACCACGTAACAATAAATGTAAAGAGAAAAAGAGACGTTGCTATCAAATTTTAATTACTTCTTTAGAAGGGAATTTTAATATTTTTTTAATAGGCCTGCTACTGCTTATTGTGATAGGAATCAAGAACCAAATTATATATATATATATATATATATATATATATAATTTTTGATTAATAAATTAGATGTATATAAATGAACAAAGTATTTATCTGAATTTTAAAAATAATTCGGAAATATACTCCTTTTTTTAAAAAAAATGAGGTTTATTTTTAAGGTTTGAAGACTGCTTAATAATTATCATATAATTGTTTACTGTTATGAATTTAAGATTTAATTGTTAATGGGTTAAATCTAATTTTTTCGGTCAAAGAAATTTTTGTGTCATTACAAAATCTTCTTATTAATTAAGAAAAAAAAACACCGTGTATTAACAGTAATCAACAACGTGAACCTGTAATTATTCACGCTTCATTATTGTAAAATATCACGTTTTTCTTAAAAATCTACGCCAACGTCTTCAACACATAATCTATTATTCATGAACCAAGGGAAATGTAGGGGACAAAAATAAAAATAGAATTAAGTAACGTACACATTTTTCTAGCGATGTAAATTTCCCCCCTACTTTTCGTGTATGAATAATTTATCCTTATTTTCACTTTATTTTCAGTATTTTTTTATTTAAAAAATACTGAAAAGAAACAATACCATTTTTTTATTTATAAAAAGGACTTTTTATTAAATCTTGAAAGTTATATAAACAAGGTATGTTTTTTAATATAAAGTTAAAGTGAATTGTTCAACACTATATATATAACTTTAAATTTTTCAGAAACAATAAACTATTGACAAAATTTTATAAAATTTGGAAAGTAGCGTAATGACATTATGTGAAATTCTTCTAGCACAAGAAAAGTTACAGCTCAAAGCATTTCTAGATGGAGTATAACAACTTAAAAAAGAAACGAAACAAAAAGTAACAAAGTTAATAGCATGATGTTGAAAAATATGTTTAATATGTCCCCAAAATCTTCTGCTATTATCTCAAAATACAAAATCACAAGTTCAATGGTTAAAATCACTGTTTGGTATAAAATGCTCAGCACATAAGGTTCGCGCGCGCGCGAGAGAGAGTTATATTAAAATTTCAGTATAAAGCTTTACGAAGGCTATTGATAACAAACCTCGGAATCTTGATTCATAATCAAGTGACGAAGACGAAATCTGAGCCTGCATCCTCCTCTCCTAACTTCCACACCATAACACATCAATGGAGACAGATTTAACGTCCAGCAGCCCGCTCCACACGGCAGGTCTTCAGCGCACTAGGCTCGAACTCATGACACACCGGCCACAGGTCCAAGACCTTAACCTCTAGGCTACCACTGAGGAGGTTGCAACGGTATCACGGTAGATCAAGTTTTTGAGGAATCGGAACTAGTTTGATATTCTGGGGCATGGCGGCAAGCGCTGCTTGGCACGGCAAAGGAATAACACCAAGCAGCGCTTGTTGTTGCTGGAATAGAATCCAAGAAGCCGGCTAAGAGGTAATTTAATGATACACAATAATTTTAAAGAATTGTTTGGAAATACATTGAAATGTATTTCAAATGAAGGATATACGAAGCGATTGAGAATAAACAAGATCAATCAATAAATAATGAATATCAATATAATATAAAAAGTAAACATGTATACTAATATTAGTATTATGTGCAGTATATAATAATCGTATAATGTAATTTAATAGTAATTATAAATAACATTCATAGAGTATGATTTAATAATAATTCTTATATATAATATTCATATAATATAATTTAATAGTAATTATAAAAAAAGGAATAATTATTGTATTGTAATAAAATAAAAATAATGCATAAGAATACTCGTATTACATAATAGTTATAAATAAATAACATAATATGTAATAATATTTATAAATAAATATAAAAATTTATAAATAACGAATATTATATGATTATTACATGTAGTAATAATTGCATTTTGACATTACATTATTAATAAAATAATTACGTAATATATATTAAAATTAATAATTAATATCAATTTTACAAAGTGCTGAAAACTTGCAATTTTCTAAAAACTGCAAGTTCCTTCAAAAAATTTCATCGAACAAGGAACGTTAAAAAAAGCATTTTTAAAGCGTAAAATAAAGGAAAAATAAACGATTATAGCGATAATTAAAAGTGCCACACACATTTTTTTAAAAAAAAATATCCTATTACCCATTTAGAAATATCCATATTCGAAAATAGCACAAAATAAAACAGAAGACGGAAATAATAGAACAATTACACTGAAAATGGTTAAATTTTTACAGAAATCAATCAAAATCGTCTGAAATTAATAGGGTTAACGCAGGAAAAAACCAATATAAGTTATTTCTAATATACGTTATCCCCATGGCTACCACATCGCCAGACGTTAAAAATATCAAGGTAACCATATTGTAAAAGTTATCGCCCACCTTGGAGAACATAAACAACAACTTGGCGCGTGCCCCCCGGATATCAAACTAGCACCCATTAGCACTAGCTAAAAATTACGAGGATTTCAATCTGAGAAACTGCCATGCCAAGTCGCAGATCATCCCATTAGTGAAAGGGTCAATATCTATTTCACATGCGAAATATGTGTGGGGAAGCACAATTTTGCATGAAAACTGCTCATGAAACATGACATGCTATCTGCCTCTTCTTGTGTCTCTACCTGATAAATAATCTGAGCTGGGAACCGACTTTTCTTCTTGGAAGAACGGCGAACGCTGCCTTTGCTTTAAATTTCATACACAACTTTTTAGTCTTTGATTGTGGAGTGAGTCTTTATGTAACCGATTTAAAGAATGAATAAGTGCAAGGATCTGATGTACAGTAAATCTTTTGAAGCTCCAATTTCTTGTTTAGAAGTGTGGAGAGTGAGTGTCGGCTCTGATGTTGACCATCGTTTCAAATTCCCAAGTGTTTCGCCAAATAGCCTCTATATTACTACTAAGCGTACTGCTGACAAAACTGAAATCAAAGCAATAATTTACCTTTACAGAAATTGTGACTCAAATCTAATATCACTGGCTTTAAAAGCACAATCATTGCAGTGCGTAAAATAGGGTATGCTAAGAATTTAGTGTTTACTAAAGCTTATAAGTTCTCCAAAACCGGTCTAAATGAGTTTCATCACATTTGGCAAAATAACTTAGTAAATTTTTTCTTAAAAATAAATAATGAAATAAGAAGAAGGAAAGTAAAGAAAGATAAACCAATATAAAATGAATGTCTTTACCTCCTGGTGAAATAAAAAAAAACATGATTTTTTAAAAATTGTTTTAAAGTACTTAAACTCCTCTATTATATATGTTACCGGCAAAGCAGGAAATGCCGGCATTCTATAGAATGCCGGACGTTTTTAGGCAAAGTACGAAATAAGAGAATTATTTCATACTTTGCATAGGCATTGTATAGAATGCCTAGGCATTCTATAAAATGACTAAAGCTGTTTAGGCAAAGTAATGATAAGAAAACTATATCAATGGCGTACATATAAAAAATACAAATGTTATTCTGACAAAATAATGAGTGTGCCATTAAAAATTATTCAAAATATGTAAAGGAAAAAGTAAGTTGTACCAAACAAAATTTATGACTTTTTTTATTAAGAGAAATAAAATTTTCAAATAAAAAAATAAGAATTTAAAATTAATCTACTTATTGCAACATGGTAGGCTTGAATGGCATTTTAAATTACATTTCACTATATTTTTCACGCAAAAACCATTCTTATTTTTCTACTTTGTTTTACACATACATTTGACGAATCCTTCACCGCTTCCATTGGAATGAGCAGTTGCAACTGACAGATGAGGAAAATTTCATGGTCAGGAATATTTTTAATTCTAAGCAAGTTCTCAGGGCGTAAAGTAAATTGCGATTTCTCATATACTTCTTTTAAAATTCCTTCAGAAGTTCCAAGTGGATAGAAACTATTTTTCCCACTTGTTACAAGTGCCAATATATTGGCATTCAGAAGAAAATCATAAACTTTACAGCAATGCCTTTTTTTAAATAATTCTTCTGTTTTTTTTCTGTCAAGGTTCACAAAGTGGATGTACAATTCAATATCATAGCGTGTAACTTTTGTATTTGGTTGAAAGTTCTTTCAGAATTCTATCACGTTTTCTGTATGCAATAGCCAAATGAGCTCCATGAAGTACTTAAAATAACTCAGAAAACGTGATGTAATACTGTATAGAAGTACTTCTCAACCTTTATATCTCTGTAGACCGGTCACCGTTTGATAATTTTACCACAGCTCGCTGAGGGTGACACATTGTTTATATTTTTAATTTTTTTTTATTTAATAATTTAATTGTATTTAAACATGCCTTCAGAATAAAATTTAGTTACTCCAAAAAATGAATATAAAGGAATTTTAGGGGAAATATAAAGTGACTCTCGTGGAAAGTCAAACAAACACTAGAGAAATACACTCCAGTAAATAAAATAGGAATAATTTAATACTCCTTGAGTGGCTCGATACCATTTGATTCACGGAACGGTGGTTCGGAACCATTCTGTATAGCACTGACACCTTCTTTAACAGGTTACATGAGTCCGCTTTTATTTTCACCAAACATCACATCATAGCTATTCAGCAACCAATAGGTCTTTGATTCCTTTTTAGTAGTCCTTCTGGTGTTTTGTATGTCAATTATAAACTTCTTGTACGTAATTTCAATTAAAAAAATACTTTTTTTGCAGCCTTAACTCGAGTTTGGGAAGCTCGGCGTCGAATAGTTGTTTCATGCCTATAGACCTGAGTCGGCAATCTTTTAGCTGTGGCGTGTCAAAAATCAATCTACCAATTATGATTCGGCGTGTAACACAGTAGGATATTTTCGAAACAATTCAATCCAGCGATAATGTATGCAGAGTTAGAGAATAGAGTTCAGTTATATAGAGAGATATTTACAGCTTTATCACACATTCATTTTGCATGAACTAAAAGTACTTCCTAACACTTCCTTCCTTACTATGTAGCACTAAAAGTGGAACAGCAGAATACATATGCAATTTTCTCTCTTCAAACTATTAAATATTTCCAGCTATGGCATTCAATAATTTACAAAAAAGTTGTAAATTTACCTTTAAAGTTATCTTTCAAATTTTTTCATAATTCCTTAATTGTCCAAATTCTGGAGATGTTTGTCAAATAAGATCTATTACAAATTTATGAAGTTCATTCAAAAATTTACAAATTTGTTGAGTATAGCTGAGTGCCACTAATAATTGTACCGTATGCCAAAGGTTGCCTACCCCTGCTATAGACCATGACTCCTTCTCCAACACTACAGCTTGCTTCTTCATTTTTATGTAGCACATGAAAAAAACCAATTTTTTGCTGAACAAGTTTAAGTAAAATTGAGTATTTTGACACTTCCGAACAAACCACAATGTGCAACTGACAAATTCTGAGCCTGAGGTACGTGTTAAAAGTCTCGTGCCTTGTCATACAATATTCGAAACGAATCGGAGATTTATTTCATACATTGCCGGTTTCACATTAGGCATTCTATAGAATGCCGGATTTCATACTTTGCCGGTAACTGAAACATGGCTCACCCAAAACCACACCATAATGGAAGACACTTAATATGTAATAAAATTTTTTAAAACGTATGTGAAAGGTCGGAAATTGATTTACATGTTAATGAAATACTTTTGTTAACGAATTACTGTGAAAATTCTTCAAGCAAGAACCTTTGGAATTGTTGAAAAGGGGTGCATAACAACTGCTTGCACGAATTATCAACTTATCAATAGAATGAAAACACCAATCTACTTTCTATTTTGTTTAGTTATAATATTTAAAATACTCAAGTAACGCTTTATGACTACTTGTTTTTGTTTTGTTTGCAGGTATAGGTTGACAAAATATAAGCAAAGACAAGTAATCGGCCTCGAAAGAAATTACGATTTAGAATTAAATTTCAGGTTAAGCAGTGAATTCGGTGAAATAAGTTTGATTTATCAAAATCATATATTTTTTTAAAAATAAGACTCATAAAAAAATAACCCGGATGATCGAAACTATTTGACTCATCCTAGTATGTATAAATCTATCCACAAATTCAGAGACTTTAGTGATGCAATCGATAGCTCACTCTTTCAAATTGTTTTCTGACATTAGGGTTGCATTTATTAAGACCGATTTCACTTTAAAAGGAATCAAAAGAATTTTTAATTCGATCATCAATCAATCATCAAGGAATCAAAGCTCAGACAAATCCTTCACCAATGAATCATTCGTTCAATTAATCTATATTATTAATCAAACAATGTTAGTTTAAAACAAAAATGGTCTGGGTGTCTTTAAAGATAAAGCGATTTAAAGAATTTTTTTATTTAACTCAAGTAATAATTTAGAAAATTTCACTTTTCAAAAACATTAAGATTAGAGAAAAATTGTGTTTCAATTTCATCTGTTTGTATGCGATAAAATTGTCTATGAAACTTCTAAGTAGGTAAAAGAGAAATAATAACATTAAAAAAAGAATGTGTAATATATAAAGCAGAATACTACCGAGGCAATACAATACAATCATCTTTTTTCTTTGTGAAATGTGTGTATGTAAAATTCTGAATTAAGACATTTTATATTAATAATTTTATAATATATATATATATATATATATGTATATATATATGTATATATATATATGTATATATATGTATATATATATATATATATATATATATATATATATATATATATATATATATATATTTTAGTTCTTATTATATGCTTTTCATATAAATGCAATACTTCAATATTATAAGAAGAAAAAAAAAAAACTAAAATTTCTGTCATGGCAGTAAAAAATTTTTTTTAACATTTTTTTAAAATTTTCTTCTGCAATTAATACTCCCTTAAAAATTGATTATTTATAAAAATGTATCGGTTGAAAACATATGAAAGTTCAATTAATTGAAAGAAAAATGTATTTCTAATATCTTAAAGTGGTATTTTAAGCTTATTTAAGCTTATTACACTGCTGGACAATTGCTAAGGACGGATCACAAATTGCTATGTAGTATAACATTAAGCGAGACATGAGGCCTAATAGGATAAAATATAGTTGCCACACTGTTCAGACATTAGAATAAAGAATATTTATTGTTCTGGAAAGTACAAAAGCTGTGAAACATCTGAAAGAAAAAAAAATGTTCATTTGATCTGCGTACGGAGAAATGGAACAATGCATCTAAAAGTCAGCAGGCACCTTAAAGAAAGGGATCAGTACGGGATATGTCCACCGTGGAGTGTGATGCAACATTCCACACGTCGTACCATACTTTGCACAACACTATCCAGCAGCTGTTGAGGCAATTTATCCCATTCCTCTGTGAGTGCACGGATGAGGGTGTTCTTGTTTGTCGGAGGATAGTTTTGACCAGCAACTTGCCTCCCCAAAGCATCCCACACATTTTCAATGGGGTTTAGATCTGGAGAACGCGCTGGCCATACGAGACGTTGAATACCCTCGCTGTCTAGACAATCCTGAACAGCGAGTGTTCGATGACATGTTGCGTTGTCGTCCATAAAAACAAATTTATCACCGACAGCATCACGGAAAAGACGAACATGAGGAAGTAGAACTTCATCAATGTATCGTTGGCCCGTCATAGTCCCATTCGCAACCACATGTAGGCGCGTGCGGCCATTGATCATGATGCCGGCCCACACCATGATACTGCATGTCGGATATCGGTCCTTTTCCTGGATATTTTCTGGACGATAAGCAGTACCACTCTCGCGCCAGATCAGTTGGCGTCTACAATCCGATGACAGACTGAACCTACTCTCATCTGAGAATAGTACGCATGCCCAGTCCTGTTCAGTCCAATTGTGATGCTCACGACACCATTGCAAACGGGCAGTACGGTGCTGTCTGGTCAATGGGACACACACAACAGGTCTGCGTGCGTATAGTCCTCCTCCTCCCTCAAACGTCTGGCAACAGTTTTTCGGGAGATCTGCTTTCCTGAGGCAGCAAGAAACTGATTTGCCACCTGCTGAGCTGCGGTGCGCCTGTTCCTTTGCTGATAGGACGATATATCTGTCTTCTGCAGGCGTCGTACTTCTAACACGGCCTCCCGTGCCGTCTACTACACATTCCAGTAGTTTTAAATGACTTCCACAGCCGTGAAACAACGCTGTGAGCGATGTCGAACTCCCTGGCAACATCTGTTGTTTTTCGCCCTTCTTCGATCTTTCCAATAATTCGGCCACGCATAAAATCATCTATGTGATGTCAGGAAGACATGCCAAAAATTTTAAGTTCGTCTATTAAATCTTTCCTGTAAAACTTTGACTTGAAACAACAACTGTCCACACGCGTCAAAACCTTTAAAGCTCTTATGAACGCTATCACGTAATGAACAGACGTGGAAAAAAATTTGCATACTCATACTTCTTCTTACTAATATCCCGCACTTATTCTAATTTTCCATATCTTGCTTCCTTTAATTTTGGGGTTGCTATGGATGATAGTGTTATCCTTCTTTAGCAATTGTCCAGCAGTGTATAATTATTTTTTTTCAAAATGATAAACTTTAAATTTGTTTTTCCCAATTTGTGCTTTTCGAAACATTAGTGCAATAGAAATGCTACTTCTTCCACAATTATTTACCAATTACTTCCATTTTTCTTCTTATGTATAAAGCATGCAATAAAATTAGGGATCCATTTTGCTGTAAACAGAATACTTTTTTTAAAAAAAATTTAAATGTAAGAGATATTGGCTTCTTTTGTTGATTCTTAGCACACATATCAATGTTTTATTTATTTTTTCTCGAAAACGAAATAAGTTATTGTAAATTCGATCCTTAAAGCTTTTGAGAACATCCATAAGAATATTATAAAAAATTTCAGGCCAGAAATTAATATTTACTAAATGAGTACAATTTTAAAATTTTTAAAATTTTCTTCAAAAAATTTAAATTTTTAAAATTGTGTTAATAATTTATGAAAAATTTCATCTCGTATCATTTTCTTGAATAGAAATGTTATATAAAATGCTAAAACACATTATTTTTAAATACATAAATAAAGAAAGTTGTTCAAAGGGTACCAAGTCCTCTTAAGATGTTTAGAATATTTTGATGTTAGGCCGGAGTAAAACAAATGAATAAAAATATGAAAATTTTAAAAAGAACTCATTCGTCTTCGTATGGAACAGCGTTCATATAGCGAATTTATTTATCTGCCATCAAAACGTTTTTTTAGATGTCAACATAAAAGAAGCAAAGTCAAAAGTCGAACAGTTAATTTATACTAGGGTACCTTCAGGTAGGGTCAGCCACGGGACAAATGCGTGACGCCGACCAGGCACTGATCCCATTGATAGCGAAGCTCCGTAGCTATTCAGCGGTGTAAATGCCAATTGTTTCATGTTACAACCATGTTCTGACATTAGAATAACGGTCCAATACCGTGTTGTCTAAAGAATAGTCATTGTATAGAGGTGGGAATGGCAAGGATGCTTTCTGGTAATATGACTGGGATCAATCCTACAGCACCTACTCCAGAAACTTCCTTTGTGTTAAGAGACAGTTAGAAAATATTTAGCCAGTAAAGAAGGAAGCAAACCAGTGTGTGTTGGGGTCTCTCAGTTTGACGGTCTCAATCAAATTACTAAATATCCATAAAAACTTAAGTTCGGAAGAACCGTCGGCCTCATGAACATTTGAACAAAAAATAGCATTAAAGCCCATACGCAGAGCCCCATACAATATTAGTAAGAAAAAAATTGGCAATTTTATAAAATAAACTCATTTTTTATCCATTATTTTAACAGCTATACTTACTCTGGGATTGACGAGTAGACTCGCCATCGTTCTATTTCCGTGACACACACAGTTGTGTACTCACAAATGAGGTGCCACATTTTTCTGGTTCACATGCGTCAGAATCTCAACACTTAAGGCCTTACGTCAGTGTTTCTCAAACTGTGGGGCGCGCCCCTCTAGGAGGGGCGTGATAACCCTTCAAGGGGGGCGCGAGTATATCGAAAAGTAGAAAACAAAAAATTATTTTATAAAACTATTAATTTTCTGAAAGTAAATAGAAACAAAATACATTCTGACATAATAAAAAATAAAATGCACATTTACACTGATATAATAGGCTTATAAATATATCAGTATTACACAATTAATTTAATAGTACTAAGTGAAGAACAATTTTAGTCATTATCAGAGGCCATAAAATTATATATAAATTGATAATTTGTACGTTTTATAATTAAAGCCGTATTGCAGCTTTAGAGTCAAAGTACATTATTATTGCTTTCAATACATTATTATTGTATAAGGGGGGCGCGATGAAAATCAAGACTGAAAATTGGGTCACGAACACTGAAAGTTTGAGAAGCACTGCCTTACGTGATATCAGGACTCAAATTCATGCCCAGACAAATTCAGAGAAACGCCAAAAAAAACTGGCTACCATTTCACGACTAAAAAAATTAAAAAGAAAGGCTTAAAATAAATCTAAGATCACAAAGAAATCTGTATTTAGTATGAAACCTCTTGGCTGTCCATTAATTAGATTGGGCATTTAATATTACAACGAAGTGTCTATTTAAATGAAATCGTATGAAATACGATAAAAAAGGAATAGAAACTACAAAAAATGTATTTTTTCTGTTACTAAAACTTTTAAGAATAGTTACCGAATAAGATTTTGGGGAAAATTCTTGCTTTTCTCCTACAATTACTGCACCGTATTTACTTTTGTTTCTCCTTCTGTTATCAAAACTAGAATTTTCCAATAAATGAACAAAAAATAATCAAGCACATTATTCAACAGCCAGAAAATTAGTAAGCAAAACAAAGTATTAAACAAAGAAAAAAAAGGAGGTTAATCTTGACATAATTACATCCTGAAAAGATTTCTCAATGAAGTAATGGGTAGAACGAAGCTGGTTTAGTAGCAGTTTATTATAAATCGGTATCGAAAGTAATAATTAAGTAATAACTGATCACTTATTTTTACTCTTTCTTTAACATTTATTTTTAAAAGCATAAGAGATCAATTATTAACTGCAATTTAGAAAATCATACAAAACAAACTTGATCTATTAGAAGGATAAACATTTGAATTAAAGGGTTTCTTTAGAATTCACTAAAAATTCAAGAAAATCCGAGAGTGCGATTTTTTTAAAACATTGATTCAAAATTTAAAATCCGTATGCAAGACAAATTAAAGTAAGAAATTCCTGAAATTTTCAAACATATCACCATGAGGGAGAAAATGTTACTAAGCTTTTAAAGGAGGTAGAATATTCTCTAATAGAACTGCTGCAGAGTAGGGGTGTCAAACCCGCAGCCCGCCAATATGAAAGTGGCGGTCCGCTATATCCTTTAAAAAATTTTAAATATCAAGTTTTCAAAGTTTTTTTTAAAATTTATTTTTGAGGTGAACCTTATATATATATATATATCTATATCTATATATATATATAATATATATATATATACATATATATATAAATAAATAAATAAATATATATATAAATAAATATATATATATATATACATATATATATATATATATAAATAAATAAATATATATATAAATAAATATATATATATATATATATACATATATATATATATAAATAAATATATATATATATAAATAAATATATATATATATATATATATACATATATATATAAATAAATAAATATATATAAATAAATAAATATATATATATATACATATATATATATATAAATAAATATATAGATATATAAATCTACAATATATTTGACTGTTACCTGTTCTTGTTTTAAAAGAAATTCTTTTTGATGATAGAAAAATGGCCTTCAGATTAAAATTATTTTTTTTTTAATATTTTTATTAAACGTTTTCATTTGATTTTGCTGTAATAAATTACATCTGAAATGCATTATGCATATTCGTTACAATAGATGGTACACGATAATGTTCGTGTGGGCTACTTTTATTTCTCTTTTCCCCTTCTTTTATGTTTGTAGAGTCGAATCAGCAAGAGACAATGAGTGTTTAAAAGAATGTTCAGTACGGTTAAGACAAAGGGCAGCATGCAGTTAATCATTCGCGAATGAAAGCAAAATCAGTTTTCAACAATGTGAGTAAAGAAAGATCAGTTCAAAAGGAACGCCGTAATTTTCAAGAAAATGGTAATTGTAATATTTTTTGTGTTCAAAATAAGATTCAAATTTGCCAGATATCTAAAAACTATTTCAGTTGCTGAGGAATATATTGTTAAAAGGCACTGTGACACAAATCGACACAAATCATGAAGCTACCTATGACCAATACTTAGCAAGTCGCCCAGCCAGTAGGATGGATATGACCCTCGGCTTGTAACCGAGAGGGCTCGTGTTCGAATCCCGAGTAAGGTGTGGATGTATCTTCAAAAAAGAAGTCGGAATTTCTCCTGAAATGGATTCCCGTCTCGAATGGAAAGCAACGCACTCTTTCTGTACTCTGTTGGGATCATCATTCGTAATAAAAAGATTATGTTCTTCTGTGTGTTGGAGCGAGTGAGTGAGAATAATAATAACAGAATAAAAGTTCCACTAACACACAAAAAATTAAAATAACATCACTTGCGCATAGCTAATTGAAAATATCAAAAGAAATTTTTCCTAAATTACATTTTTTCTGAGATCAACGTAATCATATATCAGCTAATCCTTTTACTTTTACTCACCAAAATTTTTAGGTTATACACGCGAAAATATATAGTAGGAATTGTGGATATAAGAAACACTTCAAACTGTATTTTTTAATAGAAACCGCATTTGAAAATGTGCATTTTTACATTGAGTATGAGTTAGAGATTAAATTTCCCATAAAAAGGAAAGAGATTATTCTCGATAAAACAGTTTAAAAACTAATTTCCCAAATTACAGTTTACTAGAAACACAACCTGAGTACAATTTGCAATTAACCTCGAAATTATAACCATGCTCAAATGACGAATTTACCAACTGAGCTGACACCACCATTCCTTACATCCGTATTACGCAAATGAAGCATTTTGTATAATGTGATATGCATATGACAATACCACATTATTAATAAGTTTTTTGTGGGATAGATGAAGTAGATATCAGATATTTCTAAAAAAATGACTGATATTTCTGACAATCCTTGTATGGATATTGGATCTTGGAAAATAAATTTAGAAAATTTCCTGTGTTCGAATGAAATTTTACTCTAAGTTACAGTACGATTCCCAAAAGAGATTTTTACTTCTTGCTTGATCAGATACAGATACATTTTAATTCACTAATAACGTCTCAAATAAAACGATCTTCGATTTTCTTTAAACTTGTGATTTTATTAAGTTTCCTCATAGAAAAAAAGTATTAAATGCATCAATGAGCATCTAGGAAATGATATTTTGTTAAAAAGTAATTTAACTCATCATGAATCATACTGCTAGAGAATAGGATAAATTTCTCGTTCTGTAAATAATAGATAAGGACCGTAAAATTCGGCGTATAACGCGCACCTTTAGGGCTGCAATTTTAAATTTTTAGATACATTCGCCGTCTAACGAAGAAACTTGGAATGCGCATATACAATGCTCGTATGTTTTGTAGTCATTTTTTCGAGGTATTATCGTAGGTTTTTGAAAAATAGTATACTCTACAACTACAACCCTTTACGTTTATGTCATTTATTCTAAATGAACAGTATTTCGGTACATGTAGAAGTTGAATTCTTCTTCCTATGCTTATCTTTTTTCATTCTTCAAGCTCTCTATTTTTATACCCGGCGTATAACACGCGCCCGTAAATTTCGATCCTATTGTTTGCGTTAAGAGTGCACGCGCGCTATATATACGCCAGATTTTACGGTAAGCAGAAAAATTGAGCAATAAAACTCAATTAACAAGTTTGAGCACGTCATAATATGAATAATTCTTAATTAAAACACTAACTCATATTTACAGACAGGGGGCGTAGAAAAGAATTTTTCGGGACGGAAAATCCCCCCACCCTTCATGTGTCGGAATGTCTCAAAAATTAAGAATGACTCAAAATTTCATACCTCAAAGTTAATTTCAACTTTTTTGTTTATCTTCAAAATGGAAAGAATGCTTAAGTGGACGACAGCAGAATTTCAAAAAAAATTTTGTTCTGAAAAAAGATATGAAAACAAATTTTTTATTTCATTAGAAGTGATCTATATAAAAGTTAAATATACACAGTCATCCTTTTTGTGGTGGGTTTACACCACAATTTCCGCTTCGATCATCCCGTCAATGATAACAGATAATTTAGAGACGTGGAAAAATACTCTACTTTGCAGAGTAATCATTCATACCGAAGAGTAGGTAAGCATATGTTCAATCAAGTCTCAGTTCATAATTCATCATAATAAAGTTTTTAAAATCTTGATTGTAATTGTGTTTTGTATCATATTTTTTGGTCAAAAAATAGCTATTAAACTTTGTTTAAAGTGAAAATGGTTTTCTATATTATTTGTCTAAATTTTCTTTGTCTTTCATTTCAGCATTGAAATAGAAACTTACTTCCTATTGTATCTTAAATTTTTTATGAAATTTTAATACATGACATATTTTAGCTAAATAATACGTAATTTTAAAGAGTTTTTATCAAGGACACAGGCTGTTAAAAAATGCCAGGTAAATCCCACACTTCAAGGTTACCAGACGAAAGGCGTGTCTTATGTGAAAAAGTAGATTTGATTTATTCTAAGAATTATTTTTATTACAAAGCATGCTACTGCTTAATTTTTTTAAATAAATGTGCTCCGTCGAGAAAATAGACTTGGGGAATAAATACAAGCCAAGTAAATACGTCATCAGAATAAATTCCAATTCTTTAGAAAGTAATTATCTCCTTTCCATTAATACGATATTGTAATTTACTTTACAAGGGATCAACAAAGAAACTTACTGGCAAATAAAGTTTATCTATAAAATAAAGTTTATTTTTAAGAAATGTTTAAAAATCACTTAAACTGTTAATTAATCGTTGTATTATGATAATAACTCATCAAATGAACCACTGCACTAGAAACAAACTGATAACAATGGAAAATTATGTCATTGTACAGAATGGAAGTGAAATATACGCGCCACTGAAATTTCTATCTATAAAAAGGTCTCGCGTGTGTTTCCCTCAAACTAGCCTCAGGGGTTTTATTACGACATTGTTTCATTTGAAAACTTCGCCTTTTGATGGGTCCGGGATATAGGCAGATGTGGGAACTGTAACTTCACCCCATAACTGCCGATTAAAAGTTCAGCGATTCGCTCCCCAGTGCCACTTTTTTTCCCACAGTTGCACGCATGCGCTGTATCGGGGGACGTATTCGTATAAGTTTTCGCGTTACGGGCTCCTTTTTGGAATCAGGACCCACATCCTGGAGGGTGGGAAGGGGGAAGAAAAGCCATAGATAAGTAAATAATACTTTGAAATAAGTATATTCTTCCCACACACTGACAAGTTAATTTCATTGCATTCCAAAGCCATCGGAATAGTTTTGATGATAGCGGTACAAAGAAAATAGCCATAGTTCGGAAAGACGTATATATACATCCAGAGCACTTAACACAACGATCAAGCGAGGTGGATATATACGCCGAGGGAGTTAAAGGGTTAAGAAATATCTAAAGAGGGGAAAAGGGATGGAATGCTTTACTTTACAAAGTGCCAGGAAATATTTTTGCGTAATGAGGATAAGTCGTGAAGTTATAAGAATTCTAAAGAGTGTTTTTTTCCAGGTATAGAAGTTTAAGTTGGCATTACTTTCCAAGATGACGACCGATTTAACAGCTGTCAAGTGATTTATTCTCAGTTTGGTTTGGCAATTCATCAAAACGATCATCAAATAATCATCAAAATAATCATCAAATAGATTCATCGAATGGGCCCAAAACGAGATTGCCGTTGTTCCCGATTTTCATAAGCGAATTTTGTTTAGCGATGAAGCGCACTACTGGTTGAATGGCTACGTCAACAAAAAAAACTGCCGCATTTGGAGTGAAGCTAATCCACAAGTGTATGTCGAAACACCGTTACATTCAGAAAAACTGACTCTGGTGCGCTTTATGGGCTGGGGGAATACTTTTTCAAAAACGATGAAGGCCACAACGTTACAGTCAATGGTGATCGGTATAGAGCAGTGTTTCTCAAACTGTGGGGCGCGCCCCCTTGGGTGGCGCGATAACCTTACGAGGGGGGCGCGAGCATATAGAAAATAAAAGATTTAAAAAATAATTAACTGGAATGAATTAAAACAAAATACTTTCAGACATAATAAAAAATGCACTTTTACTCTGATCTAAGTTATAGGTGATATAAAATCATCAAAGAAAAAATTTCTTCAATACTTAATTAGCTGTCTATGATCCTATAACCAAATAAAAAATATTTTATTTAACTTGCTGTAATCCCATGATAAGAGAGTTTTTATTAGGTTTTCTTTTTTAAAACTAACATTCTACACTTTTAGAGAAAAAACAGATCCCAGATCAAGAATCGAAAAAATTTAGGAACATAAAAAATTCATCACTGTCATTATTTTTGAAATACTGCACATTATAGCTGTAATTTGTTTGAACTTCTAAGTTATTGGTACAGTTAGTTATGACCCCTCTCTTATGTGTTTATTTCTTATTTAAGGAAGTTGTAAGTAATGTATTTCTCTGTTGCGCTTTTTTCCATGCAAAACAGTTTTGATATTTGGAAAACCACGGAGAGCACACTTTGATGGATTACTTGGCCAAGACTTAGACCAAGATGAGTATTTTCAAACATATAAAGCATAACAATTGTTTTTAGCAGTAACATACATAATATCATAATGAATACACTTTTTAACCAGAAGTGCTCGCGCGGGACACACAGATCACGAAATTGTTAATTCTGGCAAAACTGTTTATTTGTTACCAAAGAAAAATTGAAAATACCTTGAAAGTAGGTAAGTAAGCTTTCTCTTAATTAAATTATTCACTGGAATAACGATTTGTATCGTGTACAATAAAATAATTATTAAAAAAAAAAAGGATTTGAGTGACTCAATAACCTCGCTCGACCGTATCGAGTGCGCGCCTACTCCCGCGTTAAAACATTTTGAAGTCTTTTTGCTTTAAATATTAAAAATAATACAATTATTCTTCATCGGAATTTTATATTATTGTTCATTATTTAACATCAATTATAAATGCTAATTCTGTGAGGTTTAAAATTAAAATTCGCTTAAAGCTAATTATAATTTGAGCAATCATTTTTTAAAAAAAACATTTTACATTTTTGTAAACATTGTCACGCACTTACTCTTATTGCAATACAGCTATTACATCAAGAATGTTTTATTTTCTTATAAATGAACTCTTGCAAAGAGCGGGTTTTTCGGCTGGTATACTTTTAATGTATCAGTGCTGCACAGAGTATTTTATAACTAATTAATTAATACTAAATTAAGAATAAGTTTAATAAGTATTAACGACTTCCATGGGCTTGTCTTGCAAAGCAAAGTTTTTATAAGGAATGCTTATGATTAGAAATTGACCTTCTGAGTTATTTTCTATATTTAGCAGATATCCATATTTTGTCTTCTAAGAAGTCACCGCATTTTGCAATATGTTCAATTTAAAAATTAGAGAAAGGAAAAATAACATAATAATATTATCCTATTACTTAATTTATTTTTTGCTTAAAGGTAGTATTGAAAATTTAATACTTATACTATTAATTTGTATGGTTTATAATAAAATCTCGTATTGTAGCTTTAGCGTCAAAGTGCATTATTATTGCATTTAGTGCATTTTTAATGTATAAGGGGGGCGCGATAAAAATTGTGATTGAAAAGGGGGGCGCCATTATTGAAAGTTTGAGAAGCACTGGTATAGAGCCATGATTACTAACTTTTTCATTCTTGAATTGAACAATTATGATGTCCAGGAGCTGTGGTTCCAACAAGACGGCGCAACATGTCACACAGCTCGTGCCACAATCGATTTATTGAAAGACACATTTGGTGACCACCTAATTTCCCGTTTTGGACCTGTGAATTGGCCTCCAAGATCTTGTGATTTAACACCGCTAGACTATTTTCTGTGGGGCTATGTAAAGTCATTGGTCTATGCGGATAAGCCACAAACGCTTGATCATTTGGAAGACAACATTCGCCGTGTTATTGCCGAAATACGGCCACAAATGTTGGAAAAAAATCATCGAAAATTGGACGTCCAGATTGGACTACATCCGAGCCAGCCGTGGCAGTCATATGCCAGAAATCATATTTAAAATGTAATGCCTCAAGATTATCTTTCGAATAAAAAAATCATGTCAATCGAATAATACATCGTTGTTTTATTGCAATTTAAAGTTCTATACCTCTAAAAAAACACCCTTTATAAAGAGAGAGATTGACTTAAAAAATATCCCGAGTAAACTGACTTGAAAATAAAAATGAGACTTTCGAGATCGGCGTATAGAAACTTCATCAAATCACTCGACGAGTATAAATAATCTAGACACTTAGATTCAGTATTAACATTTTATACCACGACTAAATTTAAATATAAACCTACGATATGTAAGAGATCTAATCCTTCTCTACTAGCGTAAAATTAATTCAAAAATATACCACATGAGTTTTGTAACAGCATCCTATTACACAAGTTTAAAAGAGCTATAAGAAATTTCTAATGAAATAATGGCGGATAATTATATGTAAATAAAAACACATCGGGAAATGATTCACTCCTACTGCGAGGGACATAGAGCAGAAATAAACTATAAGATACTATTAATTTCAAGGGTAAATTTTTTTTTCTTCTGAAGTTATTCATAAAAATTGTAAAAATCAGAGAATTACATCAAAGTATATTCTCTTTCAGTGAAAATCAGAAAATTAAAAACATAAAAGTGTGATATGAAACACACTTGTTGTTATCCGGTCAAAGTGCGACAATTTTTTTAAAATTTTAGATACGGGTGATTTTTTCAGTGGGTTTTAGATTTATCTAGTAAATCATAAGAGGAAAAAATTTAAACTGTGAAGGAAAAATTTCTAATGAATAAAATAAAGGAAAAAGTGGTGAAAATTTTTAAGAAAATAAAAGAGGAAGCCCACTTCGAACGTATTTTAAATTTTTTAACTTTTATATTTGGTAATACTACTCATTATTGAATTGATCTAATGATAAAAGATATTTCAACTCTTCCATAACGCAGAATATGTTATCTTAGTCATGTGAAATCACTCTAATTATCCTTTATCTAAATAATTATAAATATTAAAATAATATATTGATGTTTTTTTTTAAAAAAAGACCAAAACAATTCCAATCATACGCAAAATGTACAAATAAAATTTAAAATTAATTATCTTCAAACCTTTTAAACAAACCCTGTCTCCGTTTCAATATCACCTCCCCCCCCTCACACACGAAAAAATCTGCACATTTTATATAAAGCACCCTTTAAAGTCATTATTTGAATTCTGGAAATATTCTCTATGTTTTCTAAAACGGTTGTATTTTTTGTACCACAATAAACGTAAAATTACAATCAAAAATCGGTATCTTCATATCCTAAAAAATTGACCTACGAAACAAAATCTTTTGGTAAAATTTTGACTAATTCCAAGATCTAATGGTTGTCGAGTATCTTAAATTATCCAGTTACTTGAAAATATTCTTCAGATTCTGGAGTATTAACTAAAATAATTTATTACTTTATCTTACCATGGGGTAAAAATTTATAAATATTTACGTATAAAAATTTGGTAAAAGAAAAATTTCTCCTTAATTATTTGAATATACTGAAGGAAAACAGGAGGCCATTTAAAATTCACGGGATTTAAACATTCCTAGTCAGTAAAAAGACATTTTTTTTCTATGCTAGTTTATTCATTTTTTTTAAACTTATCTCTCAACAAACATAATTTGCATCTATAAATTAGGATTAAGCCAAATTCAAACACCAAACCATTTGTCAACGCATTTTAAAATCGAACAATCGTCCTTGATTGATTCTCTTTTTTACAATAACTAATTATTCATCTCAGAGGCCGACAGAAAAAAAATTCTCTATTTATTTAAACCTCTTCTAACGTTACCAACGACACACCATTAAAAGAAACTCGAAAGAGAACAAAAAGAGAAAACGACAAGCACCCAATATAAAGCTCCTTTAAAAGGAACATAAAATTTACATAATTAAATATTAATAAGCTTGAAAAGATATTAATCATCTAAAAACTTTGTATCTCACTTAGCAGAGCCGATTCCTTTCAGAGCATTGGAGCTGGCGATACTTTTTTTTGTTCGGATTCGCATCATCCACTCGATGAATGCAAGAGACGCGTCGACCCAAATAGGGACAGCCTTGAATTCCGTGACGGCGATACGATTGCTGCATTTGCATAGGGAGCGGATCTTTCCGATGTTACTGAAACAATAATAACGCCATAATATATCCATATTAAATAGAAAAGTCACTTCCTTGCACATCAGGTGACATTTGACGAAACCCTTTACAGAAGGTCTAATTAAATACTGATTATTTCCAAATAATGCTTTAATTACATGTTATTGTGGTTGGCTGTGACTCGAGTAATCGGTTTCGAACCCCGGGCACTTTCAGCCAATTGTAGACGATGCACAACCCTCATGTGTTGCGGAAAGCGATTGCCCTGCGCCCATTTATGTCATAAATCATCAACAGTAGCAGGCGTACCCCATGCTTCCCTTCTAGAAGAACCATGATGTCCTTCTCCCAGCTGGCAAGTTTGACCACTCACACCCAGGGGTCACTTCTTGGATCCTTCAACCTCAACTGGCCTCGCCCTGTCCAAACATTTAAATCAATTTTTAAGACTTTAAACTAATTAATAATTGATGAACGATGTATCGATTCTCAACCATTCATCGGATCATTAAATGATTGATTGCTTTCAAGTCAGTCAGCAGTTGTCGTCAAGGATATTTTCCAGTCCTACGCTTCGGTTTTGGATGGGATTGGATTGTTTTGGTTTTCCCCCGTATTTTTTTGAAGGTGTTCGACATTTCTAAATGGATAAACTGCATTCCATGAGTTGGTATAAAAGCGGTAACTGTCTCTTCGGATGTTACATTTGTGAACATCTCAACTCCTCTTTATAACATCATGTTGGCTAAGGTAAGCACTGGCTATCTTAATGCTCCTTTTTGAATTCGAAGAGCAATTATTTTAGTTCAAAATAGATGATTTATTTCTTTAAAACATAGTAATTGATTTATTAAACTGAAATCAACTATTGAAAAATGTAAAGATCATGTTTCTAAGTAAATTGCAGGTTTTTTTTAAAGAAAATTTGAGATATAGAGTATTTTATAGGTGGTTTCTACCTTCAAGAAAATTATTCTAAATTTAATGGAAAATTCAATTTTGATACACATGTTCGGATCATTTTAAAATAACATAATATTACCAAGTTGCAAATTATGTATCAAAATGTAATTTAAAACTTTGTAAAATTTAATCTTTGGGTGTTCGTATTTGAGCTAAACTTTAAAAATTTCTTAAATTAAGTATTATTTAATTCCTAATTTAAATCAGGGCATCACGGTGATTTTAGATTTATTAAATTTTGAGTTACAAAACATTTTGTAGATGGTTATCGTAACATCAGAAAATCGCCGAGTTAAATGTAAAAATAGGAATGTAATAACTTTGAATTAGTTGGGGTGCTTGTAAATACCGATCCAAAAGTCAAATTGTATGAAAAAATTTGAAATATTTGTAGTTAAATTTTTGGTATTAAAATGTAGTTTAATAATCTTGTAGAAAGTACTTTAGTATAATTTTTAATTAATTAACTACTTAAAAATAGCTTCTTAGAAATTTATTTAAAGAATTTAGTAGTCCTCTCTCTCTCTCAATTAGTTACAGTAAAGGAGATTTTGAATAAAATACATAAATGGTCATGATGTATTCAGTAAATGAGAAATTTTTGGTGAACAAAAATTTAAGGTATTTGTTAAGATTGTAATTTATTGCCACTGCCAATTGTTTTAAAATTGTGCAATGCGTACCTAAAAATATTTTATAATAAATTGTTGATTTAATTATATGTGCACTAACGCAATATATATTTTTGTTTGCCTTTAGACACTAACGTAAGAATAGGAAATATATAATACATATAAATTATTAAAATATAAATACCATATTATAACATATTATAAATATGTTATATACATATTATAAAAAACGTTTTAATGTATATAATAAGATAAATACGTTAAAAAAATAAATATAAAAGCAAACTTAATACTTATGTAAACATTCAATCTTTTTTAATGACTAAATAACGATTTATTTTTACGCTTATATTCCTATTAATTAAAATTTTCTTAATTGTTAGAGCGCTTGTCTATGAGGAAGAAAAAATTTCCTGCCTTTCTGATTATTGTAAACCTTTTAAATTTTTATTTTTACTTTCCTTAAAAAACCTTTTCTTTAAAAAGTGGTTGTTAAAAATGTCGATGCAGTAATAGTTTTAAAAATATATTCGGAACTATCTTTGATTCAACTAATTTTTTCGAACAAAAAAGATAAAAAAATTGTACAATGTAATTACGAATTTTATTTTTCTAGCTATGTTCATTAAACTAGTTTTGTATGATTAATTATAAATGACTTTCAAAGATTCAAGAAGAATGTAGTTAGTAGATTACATGTTTGGCTTGCTGAAAAGAAATTGTAATTGTTTCGTAAAGTCAACCTGATAAATTTCATAACAGATTATACTTGATATGAATCTGGAGTTTTTATTTTTAGTTGTTTTTCATGCATACACACACATAGATAATATAATAACAATAATGCAATGATCAAATAATATTTAATTTCTTTAATTAGTGAGATATTTGCTTCTCAACTATTTCACTTAGTTTTTTTTGCAAGTCGATCTCAATGCGTGTATTTAGACATCGTAATTGCGGTTGCAGGTTTTCGTCCGTTATTTTTGAGTGCAAGTTATGTTTGATAAATTTCAATTTCGAAAAAAAAGAACTTATTCGAAATAACAGAAGCAGCGTGAAAAATTAGTAACAGTTATGGGATGTTATTGAATGTCGCGGGCCGCAAAATTATTCAAGGTGGTTCGCATGCAGCCCCCGGACCACGGGTTGGCCACCTCTGATTTAAGAGTTCATTAAAAAATGACCAGTATTCCAATTTTAAGAAAATCCAAAACATTAGAGATATGCGGTCAGAGTTTTAGATTTAAAATTAAAATTCAATTACTAAATTAAATTTCAATTACATTAATTACTATTTTAGGTAGTTATCTTGAGTGCTGTCCTTGTTGCTGTTTACGCTACTGGTACATTCGTGAGCACAGGTGTTAGTACTACTACTAGACGTCAAGACGTAAGTATTCATTTACGTAAATATTTAAAATAGTTTCGATTAATTTTTTACAAAAATTTCTATTTATTTATAGCTCTTCTAATTTTTTTTTTGCTTTCTTGTGTTTTTATGATAATATATATTACTACACAAAATTTCCAATGAATAAGGATTTTATATCTAAGGTTTCAAAATACTTATAACCATCAGTTTTTCTAATGAAAAATAACTTTAAGACAATTTCAGGTGTCCGAAAACGGTATAGTATTTTTTTAAAAAATAGGATACTCTCTTAAAACTTTATAAATACGTTTTTAGTGATCAATACCAATAAATATCAACATGTAACCACACACACGCACATACACATAGCATTATTTAAAATATATTATCTAAAATTTACAAAAATCACAATTATAAGTGAAATAATAGCTATATTTTTAAAAATTCTGCAAACCAGTTAGAGAAAAATTAATAAACGTATTAATAAATAAATTATTGCAATAAACTGTACATATTTATCTAGGGAATGCACTAACATTTTAATGTTTTATTAAAATAAAAAAAAATTAGCATTCACACATCAAATAAATGTAACAAGTAATGTGGCATATTTATGAGGCCTTTTTTGAAATAACAGGGCATAGCTCAAGAAATATCCATACAATAAAAATTACTTTAGTCCATTTCTCAGAAAATAAGAAAAATATAAGATTTAGAAACTTTCATAGAATTTTTTTTCGTATTAAAGTTATCAGACTCGCCATAATAGATTTTGAACAATTTAAATGGCAATTTCTGAGGGTTTCAAGATCCACACACTTTTAGTTTTTTCTAATTTTATGTAATTTATTGTCTCTACCTATTATCGATCTCTACTCTACGTAGAAATAAAATAATATAAATTTCTCAAGGCCAAACGTTTGCTCTATTCTATAAAAAAATGCGTTTTTATCAAAGCTGATAATTTCAACCAGTTCAGCTACCTTCGTACAAGTATGAGCCTTCTGTTCTACCACGCATGCTAAGAAGTACAATAATTTAAAATAATTAAATACAAGTTTCTTTTTTACTTATATGAAATTATTATTTGTATCAATAACTTTTACCGGTATTTTATAACTTATTTATGTTATACATCGAATGGATATGTAACTTAGAAAAGTTTTAGTTTTTTTGCTAAGACTTTCATTGCACTCACTCATTTTATGAAATTTCAAAATCGTGTGTGTGGGGGGAGAGAAAAGAAAATATGGAACTCTCCAGAATTAAATAGTTGAAAATGGCATTATCATTTGAAAGATTATGTATATATATATATATATATATATATATATATATATATATATATTATAAAAATATACTTCTTATAGTTCTGTCCCATGCTCTTAATTTTAAAAATTATTATTTAATTAACAAAAACGATGCACTTCCTTTTCAGAGTAATGGTAACTACGGATTCAGCTACGAAATCGTAGATGCCAACGGTGCCTCAAACTCCCGCTCCGAAATCGGTGATGCCCATGGCAACAAACAAGGCAACTACCACTTGATTGACACCGATGGAAGAGCCAGAAGAGTGGACTACATTGCCGACAAGGGTGGCTTTAGAGCAGTAGTCAAAACCAATGAACCCGGAACTGCAAAAAGTGCCCCAGCAGGAGCAGTAATCGATTCGCCCTATCAAGGTCCTGTAGCCCCTGAGGTTCCTGTCGTTGCTCAACCAACAGTTGTTGTTGCCGAACCAGTTGCTCATCCAGCCCCTGTTGTCCAAGAACCAATTTCTCACCCAGCACCTGTCATTCAAGAACCAGTTGCCCATCCAGCTCCAGTCGTTCTACCACCAGCTCAAGTTATTGTTCATCCAGTCCCCAATCCAGTGTCTAGTACTTTTACAATTACTCATACTGTCCCAGTTGTACAACAGCAGGTCGTTGCAGTACCCACTAGAGGTATTATCGTCAACCACGGACTGTATGGGTTTGGACTTCCCGGACTTGGAAGGAGTATCATTAGCTACAACAATTTGAAAGGCTATCCTCTCATACGCTGAACGTCATAAACTGCTCATGACCATTGAAATGGTATCGGAATCATGCGCATTGCTCTTCATTTTGATAGCTTCGGGATTATGTTAGTGTTTCGCATTTATTCATAGGCATAAAGCGCTCTAATTGTTGTTTTGTGAATGTTCAGTTTACGTCTAAAGCTCTAAATACACATTTGTTTTAGTTCTATAAATACAGAACTAAGCGAATGGATAAGAACCTTTAAGAGAAGATTTTTTTTCTCCTACTTGTTTAAAGTGAACAAATTAGAGCTTCAGTGGCGAATTAGAAATGTTGCTTGATGTAACAAAGTCTTTCAAATGTTTGCGTTAAAAAGGCATTTATTATTTCTAAGTTTGATTGCATATTTCTAATAAATTATTTCTTTAAAAAATTGGCTTTTCTTTGTATTTTTTTAATATATATATATAAGTATATTTATATTAAAGTCAATATTACCTTCTTTGAAGGAAAATTATGACAGGATTAATTAAAAGACAAACATATCAGTATCAATAATATGTTGATTTTTGTTTTACCTTTTTGCACTCTGAGTACATAAAATAGGAGGAAAAGTACAAAGACTCAGTCCTAATGATGTATTAGGAAAATTTCTAACTTCTCAAGAACGGGAAACCTCTTCCGTGAAAGATTCCCACTTTACATTTTTAAGTCGTTAATTCTTTCATTCTAAGGTAAATTTACATACGATATGTATTGGTCATATCATTAGTTAAATCTAACATGCAGTAGATTTATTCCCCAGCCAAGCATCGCAGACTTTTTTTTAATTTCTATTTCATGCTCCCAAATATCTGTTGACATTGTTTTCGACTTTCTTCTAATTGAGTCAACGAAACTGGTGGAATTTTGATGTTTAGAATTAAGATTCAATTTACGGAGGACATTCCCTTTTTTTTCTCCCCACTAATTTGAATTTCAAACGCAGGTTAAATAGGCTTTTATGAAGACGAGCATGTCGACAGGAAAATATGGCTTAATTGTATTGCTTAATTGCATTTTCTGGCAGGACACGGGGTAAATGCTACAAATCCCAAACGAATGGGATATATTCGTCATTTCGATTAGCACTGGCGGGAAAAAAAGTCCGTGGAATACATTAAAAGAATGACTAATTCTATTATCAATTCTAATGAATAATTTAGTCAATGTAATTAACGCCGAAAGTCGGCATTGCTTTTTTTTACCACGAAAATGGTCTTTGCTCTTATACGCGAATCGGTATTTAAGCTTAAAAAGCAAATTCGAATTAATCATTCAAATAATCTAATCTTACTTTTTTACATAATGAGTATAATTTAATTATGTTACATTATAGCCGAAGAATTTGGATTATAATTAATTTGAAATAAAATGATTGTCTCAGAGAATGAACGTTAATTTCGTAATATCAAAATTATTTCATGCGCCAATTTTTTTCATATGTAACCCTGCATATATAAATAAATAATATTTAATACATGGAAATGTATAATTTTTTATCGTATATTTTTTAAAGCATAACAAACTATGCATTCACATTAAAAATCATTCTTTTATAAGATCTTAGTTACCGAGAAACGAAGGGTGTATGGTGTTTTAAAACGTTTATCCGTTACAATAAGCTTCTACAGGATTAATCAGCTAAGAATCACTTTTACATGAAAAAGAACTACATTTGTAATTGATTATCAGGATAAAGTAATTGAATATTTTCTTTGAAGAGAGAGAAACTTCAAACCATCAATTTGTAAGAAGTACAAAAAGCTTAAATTAAGCCAAAGATCAAAGATACACTCCAGAAGAAATGATTTAATGCGGGTAGGCTAACAAACGTTATTTAAATTTATATATATTGATTCTCTATGGTAAAGGTAATTAAAATTAAGTTCAAATCTAAAATTAAATAATTTTATTTTTCAATTTAGGGAGGAACGTACAGTTATATAATTTTTTAATGGTTGCAATTTCTTTACTAGTCATATATATTAGTTATTTTTTCAATATTACTGGCCTTTCCCCGCTCACTTCGCTGGGTACTTCCCAATATTGAATAATATATATAAAGATGTATATATATATATATATATATAAATGATATTTACGTCTTATGGCATTAAGCGCTCAATTTAATTAAAAAATATTCTAACACTATCATCTTGATTTAAAAAGGACTGGACTTGAATTCATAAAACTAAAGTAAAATAATATGTTACGTTCGCATGACTCTCACCTCTAAATTGGATTTCCGCAACACCCATTTTTAGTGAAGCTTTACTCAACAAAATAAACATGGTTGCCAAACTTCAAGTCAAAGTCATATAGTTCAAAAATGTATATTTTTCCTCAATAAGTACTGTAACCCCATAGAAAGTCGATTTCCGTAAGACCCTTTCATAGCGGATTTCATCTTAACAAAAGAAAGATGCATATCAAATTTCATTACTATAGGTTACATAGGTTCATTACAGTTCGAAACCTGAATGTTTTTTTATGTGTAACATCTTTCTTCTCGCTTGCTGGACATTTGTTGGAGTGATTTTGTGAAAAGGGGCGGAAATTGGCAACAGGAAGTGACGTAGGCGTGAGCTACTTGATGTGACCATTGAGAGCGCACACTAATTCTCAGACCAGTTTTAACGTATCCCGCGCCAATCTGGATGGTTTTAGTCTTTTTAAAACAAACTATCACTTACTTCCCATGATTTTAAGTGTGAGGAAGCACACGCAAACCTCTCGTTATTTTCTAATACTGTTAACTGTTTTAGTGTAATTGTAACTGTGATCTTTCTCTTAATATTGTTTAGTTTGAATTTTAAACCCATGAAATAAGGTTGGTAAGATATAAAGTAAGAAATATTTGTTTCGAATAAATATTTTTCATACTTTAAGGTTAATTCCTGTCGCTTTCAATATAATATCTTTAATTGTGATTAAAAAAAAGTTTTCTCGATTTAAAATTAAACATTTACCCAGCTAATTAAATTTTCATGATTTTGTGATTTGCAGAGATGGGTAAGAATATATGCGAAATCTAGCTATAGTAGTTGTTTTTTTTATATTGTTAACGTCAGCATTTCAAAAGATTCGAATTCTTAAACTCAATTTTGTTTTCTTACTCCACTTCGAAATACCAGCAAGTCTTATTCAGGATAAACTTAGATCTTTACGCGCTTGATGTGTAACTTCTTTCCTCTCACCAAATATTTGTAGGAGTGATTTTTGAGAAAAGAGACAATAAGCAAAAAAAAAAAAAAAACGTGAAGAAAAACTAAAAACAGGAGGAGTACAGTCGATAAAATTTGGACACAGTTAAATATTTTTGATAAAAAAAATTGCATTACTCCTAAATAAAATTTTCATTAAAGATATAATTATTCTACAGAAAACTATGTTCAATCATACTCGATTCAAAGCTCAATTCCATCTCACTGAAAATCATGGGACGGGAGTAATAGTTTGTTTTTAAAATAGAACTATCTTCTGTGTATGGTAAAAGTACAAACTGCAGGAAATCTTTAATTGTTTTAACCGTCTGATTCGGAGAAATGTATTTGGCCATCGAAATCCTTGTTTGCCCATTTTAAAGTCTATTGCGTCCACTCTTCCCCAAATTGAACGAGAATAAATATTTCTGATAAAAAAATTGCATTACTCCTTGTGTTAAATAAACAAAATTTTCATTCAAGATATAATTATTCGATAGAAAATTATTTCCAATCATACTCGATTCATTTCTTTCAAGATATAAGTTACTATTGCTTATTTACTACGATAACATGTCAAATGTTACACATCCTATGCGACTACTGTAAGGCTCGTTTCTTTTTTTATTTGTATGCCTTAGTAACTCCCCTCTAGGGCCCCATAGAAGACGATTTCTATAAAATTATTTTTTTTACAGTAGGTCTCTATTCAACAAAAGAAATACGTTTATAAAGTTTCAAGTATGTGGGTCTCTCTAGCAGTTCAAAGACAGAATTTTTTTTCTACAACACTCCTTAACTCCTCGCAACCCTCATAAGGGCCAATTTTCGAAAACCATTTTTGCAGACGATCTCTACTCCATGAAAGGACCATGCCTACCAAATTTGAAGTTTATAGGTGTAATACTTCCGGAGATATCCTGATGAGTGTGTGAGTCGTTTTTCTCCTTTATTTACACATTGAAAGAAATATTAACCGACCCATTCTGACCCTTTCTGGGAGCAATACATGGGTCCTCGGGAAGTATTACTCTATCTTTATGATAATCTTTTTCTTTATATTTTTTGCAGCCATTTTCAAATTAAGGCAAAACATTACATTGTCTCTGAATTTTTTAAGGATAATTTTTTATTTTTGTTGAGATTATAGCGTATGGATACTGAAAATATACCCTCTGTAGTGTTATTCGAATAAAAATAGGGGAAAAACTAAGTAGCTCAAATTCATTCGAATCATTTTAAATTCAAATTAAACTAACAATTTAAATCCCATATCTGACAGTACAATAAAGATACTGTGACGAGGCTTTCATCGCGTTTTCTTTTAAGAGTCCTCTTGGGGTTCTTTGGGGCCAGAATGGTAATTCTTTCCAACCAACTCGAAAAGAAGAACATGATTATGCAAATTAGGAATCATATATATAATAGAAGTTTAGCGTGCACGAGGTGGTTATGTGAGGTGTATGTCCAACTGTGGAAGTGATTGAGATAGCGTTTAGAAGAATACCAAGTCCGAGAATTAACTTACCCGTACCTGTAGATCCAAGCTAAAGGTGGATACGAAACCACAAGGATTAGAGCCGGATCAGTTAGGACAAAGAAAGTAGCTGCTTACCTAGGATAGAGTGGTAAGCGACTTTGATGAAGCCACAAGGAAAGTGCGTGTATTCGTGAGATTAGAATTAATCTGTAAAAGTGGTCAATTACGCGATTATTTGGTAATACGAGTAGTGTCTTCTCATTCCAGATCTGCTTACTTTGATTATTATTATTGTTGTGTATTGTGATTAAGTTAAGATCTTAATAAACAGATATTAAGATGAACGATTTGCGTTATTCCTCGTCCTTCCCTACAGAAACAGGTCGCATAGATAATCGAGAGCAGTGGAACCCATGGGCAGGTGCCTCACAATACCTTATTTTAAAAAAGTCAGCTTGGTGGCGTAGTTGGTTTGTCGCTTGCCTCGTACGCTCAGGTTTGCGGTTTCGACCTCTGCCCAGGTCGGTGGATTTTCATGATGCAGAAAACAGTCGGCGCCTATGTCGTACGATTATACTGTATGTTAAAGATCCCTAGAATGCATGTTTATGACTTGGGTGATCTCGACAAAATTAAATTCCTAGTTCCATTTCGCATCGTCAGAGCTCAAGTGCCTCTCTCTAGGAGGAAACTGGGCGTCAAAATTACATTGCGGTTATTGGTATTATACCTATATGGTGCCGCACAAAAAAGTGATATCAGTTCCTGGGGAAAGTACTAGGTTTTCAATGGGAGATACTAACCCGAAACCTCATGGAAAATAAAATAAATTGAGGAGATGTGTGTGTGTGTGTAATCACATTTGCGAATATAAAATTAAAAATTAGATCAAGATGTATATATATTTTTTATAGTTTTTAATCAACGCAAATGTGGAGAATACATTGATTACGAATGAGATTAAGTTTACGGCTATTTTTGACCTGTTTGATTTCTTAAATTCTCTTCAGTTAAAAAAAACTGGTGTGGTAGCATCCGGGGGTTCGAGTTCTGATTTACTAAAGTTACACGTAGTGTGCATAAGGGCTGTAACGTCGCTTCTCCGAACATCAACAGTGGTCGGCGTCTTTGTTGGACCTGACACCCACACGTGCATCTTGCAGCTGCAGCGCAACCTCTTTTTAACCCCCGAAGAATCGAACACCGTCGACCGGAAGATGAGAGAGGAGAGAGATGCTTTGAACTTACACGGGAGTGGTGACCAACGAATCCTCCTCTCACAAAAATATTGGACTCTAACAATATTTAATTAAGTTTAATAACTTTAATGTATCATTCAATAAATAATATTCAATAGTTGTGACTGACGTAAATAAACTCCATATTTAAATTAACCAAGAATACGCTACCGTTATTCTTTCAAACGTTACAGCTTAGAGATTTGGTGGCAGCGCTTTGGGATAAAAAGTTAGCATTCAGGACCCGTGAGAGAAGGAAATTTTGGGTTTTACGGACGGACCGCAACGAAAAGAGAAAAAAAAAAACATCTTCGGAAGCCGGGCTGCGATTGAATTCAGCTTCGGAGAAGGAGAGCGTCTTGCTCAAAGAAGATCAAACTGATCTGTAGTGTTTAAGGGCAGAGTGTCCGGAGGGAAAGCGATCTTCGGAAGCAGTGCTGTGATTGAATTCATCTTTGAAGCCGTGCCACGAGTGAATTCAAGGCTGGTCAAACTGACCACACTTATTGTTAAGGGTGAAAGATTCAAGATTGGTCAAAAGGACCATTGTTCACACGGAAGAGTTCAAAACCACTAGTGCCATATTACTGCACATAATTTGCTTCTGACAGCAAGCTGAGTACTTCAAATGGGTGAGTACTGTTATATTTTTGAGTTGCAAACTGCATATTGTATTAGGAATTTTGGTTAAAATGTTCTTTACAAATTTTGAAATACTTAGTGTTTTTTCTTGCATGGGAACAGTGTTATTTTGTTTCTAGAGAATTATAATTGTATTTCAAGCATAGTGTACAATTTTAGCTTAAGATTTATTGTGTTTTAAGTCTCTTGAATGATTTTCATTATTTTTAGTGTTAATTTTTTCTCTGTGTATTTCTGTGTATGCATGGGACCATTGTTATTGTATTAAGAGATAATAGTAACAATAGAGCAAAATTTAGCGTGACATTTTTTTGATATTGTTTCAAAAAATGGCATTCCTTGGTAAAAGGAAAAAGCAAGATATGTTGCAACTTGCTGAGGAATTAGGAATAAATGCCACCTTAAATATGACTGTCCCTAGCATAAAAATTGCAATCACTAACACTGAAGGTTATGAAGAGGAATTTGTTAAAAATCTGTATGAGACTATCATTGCAAACGGAAAAAGATTGGAGTAGTTTGAAAGGGCTGAAAAAATTAGATTAGAGGAGTTAAAAAGGGCTGAAAAAAATTAGATTAGAGCAGTTAGAAAGGGCTGAAAAAAATAAGATTGGAAGAGTTAGTAAAGGAGCAGGCATTAAAAGAGAAAGAATTACAGCTGAAATTTGATTTAGAAAGGTTTAAAATAGAATCCGGATTTAGGGTAAACGATGAATAAAACAATTCTATAAATACATGTTCTGTAACCTCTAATTTAAACTTAAAAAAATTGATCCCAGATTTTGATCCTAAGCAGATATTAGTTTATATCTAGTGATCTTTGAACGCCAGGCTAAAAGGGCGTCAATAGAAAAGAAAGAGTGGGTGGGGCAATTATTGGGTTTGTTACCCCTAGAGATCGTGCAATTTATTGCTCGCGAACCGGAGGAACAAGCCGAAAATTACGATTATGTAAAGAAATTATTACTTAAAAGATTCAAGTTAAGTCCGGAGGTCTTTCGGCAAAAATTTGTCCAACACCAGAAAAATCCGATAGCGCCTGGAAGGATTTCTCTCACTTTTGAAATTACCAATTATCTAGATGAGTGGCTGATTGGCTTATATATATATATATATATATATATATATATATATATATATATATATATATATATATATATATATATATATATATATATATATATATATATATATAGAAATAAATACGTTTCAAGATCTTAAAGATCTAATGGTGGTAGATCAATGCTAGTATGAAAGATCATTTTTTAGATAATTGGGCAAACCTTAAATCAGCTACTCAAATAGCAGAACTCTTTGATAATTATGAGGACGTCCAAAAGGTAAATTCGAAATCCATGGATAGGTTGGGCAGGAATGATAAAAATTGACATACTCTGGGGTCAAGAAAAAGAAAATAGATTTCGGAAAACTTCCCCCAGATTAGGAGCTTCTGTTCCGGAGAGTACTAGAGAGAGAACTTTTTGAAAAACGCGTGATACAGAGATGTTATCATTGCAATATGCCCGGACATATAAAAACCGTTTGCCCTAAATTAATAAAAAACAAAACGACGGAAACTCTCAATAATATTGAAGGAAATGAAAACCTGGATTTTCTTAATTCATATACAACAAAGGGCTCAGTGAATGGTCACGAGATAGACATTCTTAGAGATACAGGAGCGACAATAGATTTAGTGTGTGCAAAACACATAAATCCTTCTTCTGTCTCTGGTGAAAATGTTTGGGTAAAACAACCATTAAGCCCAGAATTAGTTTACTTTTGGCGGTCATGGAAATTTACGGAAATTTTGGAACGGTGAAAACTAAGGCAGCGGTTTGTGGAAATCCCTTAAACCAACACGGTCGATATTTGCTTGAAAATAAAACGGCCGAGCTAATAAAAAAGAAATTTAGGCTATAATTTCTCCTGCCAGTCGAAATACTGAATGCTGTCCAAACAAGGTCTCAAGTCGGATGCAGAGGACGAAATTTTAATACCTGCACTCCAGGAATATGTTCCGGAATAAGCGCTGCTAAGGGTTACGCGAGAAAATTTAATCAATGCTCAAAAAAATAGCGAGGAGATTAAATCCTTATTCGAACAGGCAGCCAGTCAAGTGCAGGTTACCAATCAGGTTTATTCGCTAGAGAAGGAACTATTGGTCAAAAATCGTGAAGATAAGTTAGGTAACGTGGTGAAGTTAATAGTAGTGCCCGAAGGGTTGCGCGACCCCATTAAATCTTTGTGTCATGAGGGAACATCTGCACACCTGGGAATTACGAAATCCAAAGACAAATTAAACCAATATTTTTACTGGCCGAATTGCTATAGAGATATGGAACAGTTTGTAAATACTTGCGATTAGTGTCAGAGGGCTGGGAAGCCCAATGATAAAAAGAAAGCTCCTCTAAAATTGGTCCCTGTTATTCAGGAGGTTTTTACTAAGCTAAATATTGATGCATGTGGACCTCTCCCGATCACATCTAAAGGGGGAATCGCTACTTATCACGGCCATTTGCATGTCATCAAAATACCCTGAAGCTATTGCGGTGTCTGATATTAGTTCCGTTAGTGTCACAGATGCGCTGTTAAACATCTTTAGTCGGATGGGGTTTCCCCGTGAAATACAATGTGACCAGGGTACTTCTTTTACTAGTGCTCTGACTACCGAGTTTTTTGAAAGATTCGGAATACTTGTCAGGCATAGTTCTGTGTATCATCCACAGAGTAACCCTGTTGAGCGATTTCATCGAACGTTAAAACGACTCTTACGAGTCTAAGTTTAGATGCAGGCTCCGAATGGGACAAACATCTTCCGTCAATTCTTTTAGCGTTACGAACTGTATCTCACGAAAGTACGGGGTATACACCGTCAGAGTTGGTGTATGGGAAACATTTGCGAACCCCAGAGACGTTAGTAATGGAACACATTGGATGGAACCGGAAGAAGAAGGTGATCTCGTCACTGAATATATGTTTAAGTTAATAAATAGATTAAAAAGATGTCAAGAAGTAGCTATAAATAAAATGGAAGAAATGCAAATTAAGCGGAAAACTTGGTATGATAAAAACGCAGTAAAACGTGAATTTAAGGATGGGGATTTAGTCCTAGTGTTAGCTACATCCAGAGCAAATAAATTAGCAGTGCAGTGGATAGGTCCTAGGACAATTTTAAACAAAATTTCGGAAACGATTTATTCGAAATCCCCGGCAGACGCGAAACATCTCAAATCTATCACATAAATATGCTAAAACCATATTACAAAAGGCCAGAACACGTTAACGTAATTATTAATGATGAAACGCAAAACTCTCTCGCAGACCAGGAATTAGAAATCCCGTACTTAGAAAACAGTTCTCTCGTTTATGATTTCGAGGACGTAATCCAGGCTAGCGAGTTGAACAAATACCTTCACGACAAACATATGGATCGACTGCGCGAATTATTAAATAAATACTCTAAATGCTTTTCAAACAATCCCGGTTTAACTAATCTGGTTGAACACGAAATCCAGTTAGTTAGCGATCAACCAGTTAGGACGAAGCCCTATCGAATGTCGCACCGACAAAATGAAATCTTAGAAAACGAAATTAACCAAATGTTAAAATTAAGAATCATTGAGGTAGAAGAATCGGATTACATCTCCCCTATGATTTTAGTTGAGGTAGTTGGGAAAGAACCTCGTCCATGTATTGATTACAGGAAATTAAACGGGATCATTAGAACGGAATATTTTCCTCTTCCGAATACCGAAGAACGCGTAGAAAAAGTATCGGCGGCTAAATTTATTACCGTCTTGGACCTATCTAAGGGATATTGGCAAATACCTTTAAGTAAAACTGCACAGCGATACGCAGCCTTCTGTACTAGTTTTGGTACATACAGACCCCTAAGAATGAGTTTCGGATTAAAGAATGCTCCATATTTCTTTAGTAAACTCATGGCTGAATTACTTAACGGACTAGAGGATTTCATTGTCCCGTATCTAGACGATATCGCAATTTTCTCAGATACTTGGGAGTCGCACCTTAAACATGAGGAAACGGTTCTGCAGAAAATAAAGAGAAAGAGCTAAGTTAACTATAAAACCTTCAAAGTGTAAGTTTGCGCAACAAAATGTCAAACTTTGGGTTACATTGTGGGTCAGGGTTTTTGTTCACCTTCCGAGATCAAAGTTCAGGCTGTTCTAGAGTTCCCTACCACTCGCACGAAAACCCAAATACGTGCCTTCTTTGGTCTAGCGGGTTATTACCAAAAATATATAAATCTGTTCTTGGTAATCACTGTTCCGTTGACGGACGCGTTGAAGGGAGGAGCAAAGAAGGGAGAAATTACGTGGACGACCGAGTGTGAAAACGCATTTCGAGAACTAAAAGGGAAACTAATTGATAAGCCCGTCTTGTACGTGCCAAATTTGAACCAGAATTCATTGTTCAAACGGACGCTTCAAACACAGGTATGGGACAAGATGCACGTGTGGGTGTCGGGTCCAACAAAGACGCCGACCGCTGTTGATGTTCGGAGAAGTGACGTGACAGGGCACATGAAATATGTCGTGGCTCAAAATCCTCTTGGTGCGAAAGTTCAGAGAGCGGGAGGGGGGTTATTTCAAGTGTCATCCTCGTCACTTCACCAAGTTCAAAATTACGAGGTTCGTTGCCACAATAGCTTTATTTTTATATTTATTATTATTTTATTTATTATTTTTTTCAATTCCTACTATTAGCTCATTTTTTCTATTTATTTATTTATTTATCTTGGTGGAGTTTTCAATCGTTAATAAAATACATTTTAAAGCGCTCCATTGAGCTGAAATTTTATATGCATGATTATTTTGGATGACAATACAGTAATTTAATTATAAATAATAAAAATTAATTGATTAAAACTAATTATTAAAGAATTACAAATTCAGCCACGTTGGCATCATTTTTCGCCACTTAGCGACCCTTTCTACGACTTGTGTCAAAACTTGAAAAGGTTTTTTTCTCACGTTTTAAAGCATTCAGTTGAACTGAAATTTTATAGACACGACCGTTTTGGATGACAATTCGACACTTTAATGATAATTGATAAAAATGAATGACCACTTAATGATGTGATTCTGTCCTATGTCTATACATATTTATATTATTTGTAACTATTTAATAAAAAGTAGCTAAAATAAAATTTTCCTTTGTTGATCTAAGTAGGAATATACTTAAAATTTTTTTATATTACTTGTGTGTTCAATATTTTTTTCGCCTTTCCCAAATGTTTCCTACCTTTGTTTCTTCTTCTTTTCTGTACGGTGCATTTATATTTTATGTTTATATTACTTTTGATGCAATTGCAAGAATGCTGAAATAATGTATATTATTTTTCCTCTCTTACTCTTTATGTGATGATTTTGCTCAATAAAGATTGAAAGCGGTTGTTACAGTTTTCCGGGGGATTGTTTCGCAGCTCTTTCGGGTGAGCGCAGTTTCCTTGGGCAACAGCCTTCGTGTTCTTTTAGAATAAGGATTAATACTCATTAAGCTATAAAATTCTCCTGTTGAAAAAAAGAGCAAATTGTCTTGAATGAATTGATAAAATAAGCTCAGTACTATATATTGGTTTACTAAACATTTAAAGCAACAGTGCCCCATTTTTCCATTCTTGCTTTTATTATTTTTTGTACACAATCGAAAACTGTTGCCACTCACAACAAAACACATTTATTTTCGAACATCTTTATTATAAACAAGTAAAATTAAAAAAAATTAAGTCAATTCCTACTTTGAATGGATGGATAGAAAGTATTTAATTAATGGTTGAAAATTTGAACAAGATATATATATATATATATATATGTAAAAATTCCCAGTAATTTAATCTTTAATAGCTTTTGATTTATTTATGATATTGTTCTTCAGAACAAAAGTTTACTCATTTTAATTAGTTATCCGCCTAACGAGAGTATCTTGAACTACATCCGTCCCCCCCAAATCATGGGATGTCCCTCTGGGTATAAATACCGAGAATCTTGGAAATCCCACCCTTCTCTCTTCTATCCTTGTCTGCCTTCATCATGTAGCTGGATGCAGTGCGTAATGTGTTCGTTGTCTTTGTTCTGTGTATTGTAGTCCATGCTTTATGTTTGTAATATATATGTCTATACGTTTCAAGATATGCAATAAACTAGAGTTACTAATCACAAGACTGTCTCGTCAATAAGATTGAATATGTAACATCAACCAGCGTAGAAAATGCATTTAATATACAGTAATCACTTACCACCGGCCACGCCCTATCCTTTCGTTCGTTACGGTACCATCCACTCGCCACGACATTATAGTTATTTTAGTTATTTACCCACTCTCCAGAAATATTATAAAAATATTTCAATAGTCGGTCTCTTGTGTCTTTGTGTGCCTTAAAGATGTAGCCGCCTGCAGTTTTCGTGTGTGTATTTTTGTTGTGTGTGTTTTCTGTGTGATGTCTCGTCAATAATACAATTATATATATATATATATATATATATATATATATATATATATATATATATATATATATATATATATATATATATATACATGGAGAGAGTGGAATAATAGTAGGAAATGAAAAAAGAGCATAATTTGTCTGCATTGTTGCAACAATGCACACCCAGTTCGGCTGAAAAACCGGTTTTCGTCACCACTTTTACCATTGTTCTAACATTTACATTGCTTCAAAAATGGAGACAAATCTAAGTTGGCGTCAATAATCAGTAATTAATTGAATTTAATTAATGAATTAATATTTGAAATAACTATTAACATCAAGTGTCATCCACTACAAATTTTAAAAAAATTATTTGAACTTGATTGGATGAATAGAAAGTATTTTATTAACGAGGAAAAATTTGAACAAAATAAACACATAAATATATTTAGAGAGAGAGTGAGCTAACAGAAGGAATTGAAAAATAAATGATATATATGTACGATGACGTTACTGTTTGGAGCTACTTCAGACAGAGTGTGGAATCCAGGCATGCAGCCGTAATTAAACAATACGTTATTTGTAGAAATAATTAATAATACTGAGGAAATAAAAAAATTGTACAACAACGTACAGGAAGTTTTGTACGAATATTTTGATGGCATGTTCGAAAAAAACACATTTCATAAAATGACTTGATAAATTCTCGCTATTATGTCTTTTCTTTCAATTACTTTTATAAAAAAAATATGTTGTTGGGAGTTTTACCCAATATTATAAGTGAAAACACTGAACAAAATTATTTCATTATAATTAGATGAATTCCTAAGTTTTCACTAAAACTAACAATATCAATCAATCTGGTTTTTAAAGATTTTGTTCGTTTGTGGAAATAAAAGAAATATTTGAATTTCTTAATATTCCCCACATATTCAATCAAAAATCTTCGTTTATTTTTCATTCACCAAACAAAAAATCCCGATTGAACTCTTTCGACCGAACTCTTAACTATATTAACAAGGAACTTGGAAAACATTTTTCAAAGGTAATTTTGGCAAATACTTTTTTTCCTACACACACTTGCAGACTGTGTCTGGAAAGTGGCTGACTGGAGAGGTACAGAAACACGCGCACCTCGTAACGGAAAAATCAACATGCCCTTCGTATAAAATGCATGTAACTGTGAAGAGTTTTAATATTGACATACAAAATTTTACCTTTCGTCTTTTCAGAGGACAGACTAAATTTACCCTTGTCTGGAAAATTCCAGCACTGAAATGTGAAGATTATCAACTGCATTGCAAATGGTGTTTACTTTACTTGTTGACAACTCTTGTCGAAGTTTAAGGTGTCAATGCATTTCTTTTTCACTGAATTCACACACATCTAAGGCACTTATATAATTTTTTCCATATTTTTTAGGATTCTGTGTGCCTCAATCCAGCTCCGTTTCGCGCCACCTGTTTACGCCAAAAGGCAACTGTGCGTATTCTATAGAACCTCCATTAAGTTACAATTCCTCATGAGATTATATATTCATTTTGCTTTTATTTTGTAATTACTTATTTACATCCATTTTACACTCTCACACAATACTCGATTCTGCCAACTCTTTCTTGGCGTGAACATTTTTTATGTCGATAAATATATTTTAATTCCCTTTAAAAATAAACGACACATACAATTTTGAATTGTGATTGTTTCGATATAATATAATGCATAGCAATTATTTGCTTAGTTATTTAATTAAAGTCAAACAAACAAGTAATATAATTTTTTTTAAATCAATTCTTTCTTAGGTCAAAAAGAAAAAAAAATTAGTTACTTTTTTATTGAATAATTACAATTAATATAAATATATACATATGACAGATTCGCAAAATTCAGCGGCAAAACAACTTTTAAATTAACATTAAAAACTTTTAACTCCATTATAATTTTAATTACATTTTTTTATAAAAGTGGAATATAATAGGTAAGAATTGTCTTAAAAACAGTGTAAAAGGAAAGCTGACGTCTAACTAACATATGATTTTATTTAGGTTAAGTTAAATTTTTTTTCCATCACAAATTTAACAAAAGCTGTTTTATCCAATGATGCTGCCCTCTAGAGGAATAATATCGACTGAAATATATCTCTTGAATTAATTATTAATTAATTTAATTTAATTAATGAGTTAATATTCGAGAAAAATGTATTAACATCAATTGTCATCCACTACAAGTTTAAAAACATGTATTTGAACTTAAGTGGATAAATAAAAAGTATTTTATTAACAACTGAAAAATTGAACAAGATGTATAATATAGATATACAAGGAAATAGAAGGAATTGAAAAAAAGGTATCCCACATAGTTCAGAACTTGTCCTACATAGAACATCATTGTTACAAACAAGAGAAAGAGAAAGGAGCACATCTCAACTGGAACCAAGTTTCTACGTTACGCCAGACGATGACTTTAAAAGTCATAGTCTGGCGTAACTAATAGAATTAAAATGTAGTGTTCCCTAAATGAGAGTTAGAACATAAAGGGTTCCATATGTCTCAAGTAACTATTACAGATTAGAATGAAAAAATTACAGTCATATTATAAACATTATTGGATGAAATATTTATTTTATATTCCACATTCTATTCCTGAATATATCAAATGCTCACAATATAATTAATTGCTTTCGTTCCTTATTCGCTCAAAATGTCAACGATCCAAACTGAAGTATATTCCAGAAAGCAATTACATTTGACAGTCTTATTTCTTTAAATTTCTTGTTTGTAAGACTGCAGATATTTTTCAAAATTCCAAAGACTCGCGCCCGTAAAATGAACTTTTTCCCGGAGTGCCGACTTGCCGGCTCCTGATTTGTCCCATTACTATTCGAGCTTCCAAATTTATTTACCGCTGTCAATCAAACAAACTTTTGTGAGGGAAAAGTTTTTGAGAAGCGTCACTCTGGCAGTTAATATTGCGATAAAAGCCGCATGATTTACAGCTGCCGGGGCGTACTTCGGGTAGCCCCAATAAACGGGCAAAAAACCCCTTGTTTACGCAGCTTGAGTGAGTTCCAATTTCCACCATTTGTGGAGGAAAAGAGGTCAGGAAAATATTTTGAAAGATGAGAGGAGTGACGTAATAACCTCGTTCTCACTTTTCATTTTTGCATTTGGATTTTAATACTCTCGAAACGAAGAGACCACAAATGTAACTCGAGTTTCTAAAAATGAAATACAGAGAGTTTACCGTTATCGAGGTATGGATTTAGAGTGGTGGCTAAAATTGTGGACATTTTTGAAAATCGTTATGTTTTTAAGTTTGTATGCTTATAGAGAATGCTAAATTTCACAAAATGCAAAGTTGTATGTATCACCTTAAAGAAAATTTAATGCTATATCCAATACAATAAACACACAAAATTCAAATATTTGTAATACAAAAAATGAAGCTGTAATAATAACCCATATGCATAAGATACTGATGATAACAGTGTTGATTAATACTTAATAGGGTTGCCTATATTTTTAACTACAGCTTCATATCAATGTTTTATGGAGATGACAATATGATTTTAAAATCTTCCTCTGTTATTACTTGATGCCAGGAAACAGCTATAGCTTCAATTAGTTCCTTTTTATTTGATGGGGTCTTCATGTAGGCAAGAGACTTCAAACGGCACCAAAAGTTTTCAATAGAATTGAGGTCAAGACTGTTTCCTGGCCAGGAGAGCAATTAAATTTCGTCAAGCAGCAATTTCATCGAATGGACACCTAGAAAGAGATGTAAGATTATCGTGTGACGAAAAAGTGGTCCCTCCTATTTTGAAATTGAAACACAGCTGGAGTCTGAAAGTTTTGTTTTCAATGTCAGGAGACAAATTTAATAAAGACAATTAGGGAAAAGGCTGAAAAAGGTGCACAACATCTGTTTATGTCAGAAAAATAAAAATTCTATGTCTCCAAGATAGAAGAATGTCATCAAAGGCCCCCAAAGTGATCTGAATGGTGTTGGCGTTTCTGTCAATTCAAGAACAACCAGGAGAAAACTAACATACGTTGGATTAGAGGTAGAATTTCCCGAAAAAAAGCCTTTCACAATTTTCAGCACCACTAAAAAAGACAACCGTGGTCAAAGAAACACATTAATTGGACAAATGATTAGTTGTCAAAAGTTATATGGAAGTATGAAACTAAGATATCATTATTCGGGGTGATGACGGAATTTTTTAAAGAGGAGAAATGCTGCATCCTGACTGCATCCATACAACAGTGATGTACCTACATAGTTTTATGATTTGATCATGCATATCAGCAGGTGGTATCGGTCGCCTTCATATCATCGATTGGACACTAAATGTCAGAAAATACATTGACGCTCTTCTAAAACCCAAATATTTACCTTCCATCAGGAATTTATTTATTAACAATACTTCATTTATTTTTGAGCAAAATTAATTTAATTAATTTAATTTAATTTTTATTTATTTTGAGCCTAGCCACATTGTAAAGTAATTGAAATGCTGGTATCTTTGAAAAATCACTGAGTTGTTGTCCTGGCCAAGAATCATTCCTGATCTCAGTCCTATCGAAATCTTGTGGACCCGTTTCAAAACTCTTGTCGGATTGAGACACCCATCAAATAAAAGAGAATTAATTGAAGCTATAATTGTTTCTGTCATCAGAAGAAGATTTTAAGACCATTGTCAGCTCAATGAAACATCTATGTAAAGCTGTAATTAAAAACAAAGGTTACCCTACTAACTACTGATAACTCACACTGTTATAATCAGTATCTAATATATACATATAATTATTACAGTTTGACTTTTTATTTGAAAAAATTAGATTTTTGTTTTTAATATTCAATTGAGTATTAAATTCTCCTTAAAATGATATATTTGACTTTGCAATGTATGAAATGCATCGTTTTCTACAAGCATGCAAATTTAAACAATATTACATTTTCCAAAAGTGTCCACAATTTTACCCACCACTGTAAATTGATACAAAAAAATTTCTTTCAGCCTCGTTGATTGCTTATTAATATAGCAACCAGAAGAAACGCGAGGAATATGGGAAATATACATCAAAGATTTGAACCGCGGTCTAGTAACGAGAACAACACTTGAGCTGTGTGTGTGACTCTCCACATTTTCTACTGAGTTAATGTGGCGACTTTGCTATTCAACTCAAACCATATCGAATTTGATAAGCATCAATTACATTGAAAGAAAAATGAATCAGAGAGAGAGAGAGAGAGACAATAATTTCTAAGGCGCTAAATACGCTCATGTTTATTCAAAATTAAACCAAAATTTATAAGATTTAACTTTGCTTTTATTTTTGAGTTCGCGACGACATGCACTCAGACATAGTGAAATTCAGTTCTATTTATTAAGTTAAATAATTCCCAAACTGTGGCTTTTTTTGCATGATGTAATCAAAGATTAGACAGCAAAGGTTAGAGCTGAAGGTGGTCAGTTCTACTTCTCGAACACTTTGAGGAACAGAACTCACCTCCGAACGGATATAAATACCGTATATTTTCGTGTAGAAACCACATTTCTTACAATTTTTTTAAAGTAATGGCAAAGGGATCGGCTTATATATACAGATCCGTTAATCTCAGGAAACTAATTTAGGAAAAAAAAGGATTATTTTTTGTAACTTTTTCGATTAGTTCTGGGCAAACTCATCTAACTTTTTGGGTGTTTTGAAAGAAACTTTAGTTTTGAGAGAAGGGAAAATGTCTCGTAAATCATTCAGTATCACAATCAGAATCTCCGAATACACTACAACAAAAAAAAAAACGCACCAAGAAGGAGTTGCCCAATTGTAATGCAATTTCGTATACAAAGACTTTTGCACCGAACATGCAAATGATTAAAATTTGGTGTCCAATGAATGAATAGCGGGAGCTACAGCGCGTCGGAACCGCGCACTCAGCAGGTGTCTATAAGAAGCGATTTTCAGTCTGATGGTCAAAATTTCGGTTGCAATGCAATTTAGATACCTTTTAAAGACTGAAAAAATGCCTCGCAGAGAAATTTGAGCTCATTGCGAGCAACTGTCATACTTTGAAAGAGGTCGTATCATTGAACTGAAAGAGGCAGGTTGGGAAAATCGCAGAATCGCTCGTCATATGGGTAGAAGTGATACGGCCATTAGAATATGCTGGCAAGAATGGGTGGACAGTGGCAGATTTCAGCGTCATGATGGTAGCGGTCGACCTAGGGCCACAGCAGATCGAGAAGACAGATTGATTGTCAGATCAGTTGTCACAGCGTCTGGTTCATCGGTATCAACCATCAGACGTACTACACGCACACAAGTATCCACAATGACCCTTCACAGACGGCTAATAGAGCGAAATTTACGCTCGTACCAACCTCCACGCCACCTGCCATTTACGCCTGCACGTTGTCAGGCCATATTACAGTGATGCTTAGCTCGATACGATTGGAATCATGCTGACTAGGGACCCTGGGGACCTATAGTGTATAGCGACGATTTCCGCTTCCAACTGTGTCCTGACGATCCTCGAGGACGTGTTTGGAGAAGCCCAGGCGAGTGTGCCGATCCTGTTTTCCCTATTGCACGTCACACAGGCCCTGAACACGGAGTTATTGTCTGGGGCGACATTTCTTTTGACAGCCGGACCTCTTTGGTCGTCACTAGAGAACACTTATAGTACAGTGGTACGTCGACGTCATTCTGAGAACTGTTTTGGTTCCGTTCCTTTAGCAGCACCCTGGCCTCATTTTTCAACAAGATAACGTCAGACCGCATACGGTACGTGTTGCTATGAACTGTATTACAACTTGTCAAACACTTCCTTAATCAGCCAGATCGCCAGATCTCTCTCCAATCGAGCATGTCTATGATATTCTGGGAAGAAGACTGCATCTAACAGGGAATGTTCATCATTACCTGAAACGACAATTGGAGAATATTTGTCAAGAAATACCGCAAGAGACCACCAGGGTGCTTTATGACTCTATTGCATGGCGTATGACAGCTTTTGCATCTAGGCTAGAGGTGGGTCAACACCTCATTGAGCTCGTTACTTTGTAACTATGTAACTCTGAAATAAACCATGTGGCCGTGGTAGCCGAGTGGTATAGGTATCGGACCGTGGCTTTCCTTGTCTCGAGTTCGAGTCCAGTACCACTAAAGACCCGCCGTGTAGGGCAGCGATGCACGCTAAATCTGTCGAGAGCTGAAACGTCCTCCCGTTGGTGTGGTGTGGTAGTTAGGAAAGGGGGGTGCCAGCTCAGGTGTCGTCCACGTCACTTGACCATGGTTCAAAATTACGTGGTCCGTCGCCAAAAGCCCTCGTGTAGCTGAACAATGCGACGTTAATATTCAATCAATCAATCAATCTGAAATAAACCATTCAGTTTTTCTCAATTTTTAATCATTTTCTATTCTGTGCATAATCTTTCTACCCATCAACTTTTGTGTCAACAATCGGACGACTCGTTCCTGGTGCGTCGTTTTTTTTTGTTATAGAGTGTAGTTCGTAAAATTCATAATCACTCATTAGAATGTCTGAATTAATGTAATCATTACCATGCAGTTAGAATTACCTTTAGGGCATAAAATATAGGTAGACTATCCCGTGATGTATAGAATTAATGTACGCCAACACGTACTAGATATTTATAATTATTGGGCGAAAAAAGTACAAAATCTGTACAGAAATGAAGATGTAGTCAAACAATGAAGATCTTGTTAGTTGAAGGCTTGATTCCATTTAAACCGACGAACGAATAACTGGACAGGTCTCATGACATAGTGTACAGCAGTGTTCGGCGGCCTGCGGCACTCGTGACACGCTGTGCAATTCTCAATGACACTCTGCACTATACATATTTGTTAATTCTTAAGGAGATAGAAGTTGATAAATTTATAAAGTGCACCTTATTTGACAATTACGGAATTGCGAAAAAATCTGAAAGCAACCTCTAAATATAAATTTTTGGTGCGGTGTGGTAGTTAGGAGAGGGGGTGCCAGCTCAGGTGTCGTCCTTCGCCATGGTTCAAAATTCGCCAAAAGCACACGCGTAGTTTAACAGTGGCACGCTAATATTCACTTCCTCCCTGAAGACAAATTTACTGCTATTTTGTAAATTATTGAATGTCATTGCTGGAGAGATTTAATTGTTTGAAGACAGAAATTTACATGTATTTATTCTGCTTTCTGCTTTTTGGTCCTACACATATCGAAGTAAAAATTCTTTCCTTATATGAAAATTATTTCCAGTCCGCAAAGAAATTGCTTAACAACTGAGTGCCCAAAATCGTATCAAGTTGAAAATAACAAATTATACCCTTAATGTTGCGATATGAAAGTAGATTTGCGCAAGCACTAAGTTCACATTAAAATTTTAAAATGTTTAAATATAACGAAGGGAAATACTTATATTTTATGTTGTTTATTTCTTGTTTTAATAAATATGCTTAAAAATACCTAATATAGGTGCACAATCTTAATTGTGTAAATTTTTGTTAAAGGAATAGTTATATTTTTATGCTGTTCATTTTTATAAGAAATATCTTCAAAAGATACAAAACTAATAAAACAAAAAAATCTGCGGGGGTGGAATTGTTTCCAACAAAGCTTACCCACCCCTGGTGTACAATAGTGGAAAATAGGATGTTTGCGAACATTCCTTATATTGTGAGAAGGGAAATCATGAGATTTTGTTCAAATCATTCTTCTGAAACTTGAAGTCACTCGACAACAGCCCAATTGATTAACTTCGTTGTTGTTACTTTGCCACATTATATCAAGGCCCCTCCTGGCAAGGGGCCAGCTGTTCGCCTGTCGTTAGCCATACCTTTGAGCACCATACAGGCTGCAGTGCCATTTGGCCCTATTTTGAGGAGAACATCACCTTTGGGGTCATCAGAGGCCTCTCAACTGTCTTCCCCGTCCACCAACCTCACGGGAAAATTTGCGGCTCAATGGTTATTTAGGATAGCCCATGCCGCAAAGGCACTATACATTTACGAACATCTATGCCTCCTCCGGGATTCGAGCCCAAGTCCTACGGCACTGCAGTCAGCGTCACTAATCACTCTACCGGATGGGCGGCAATTATTTTAAAATTACGCTACACTATGAAGTAATATGAGGACTCTTAGAGACGGAGCACATAATTTTGAACTCATTTGTAGTGACGAGGATAACACTTGAATTATCCCCCTTTTCAAAAATCCATACCCCTCCACCGTGAGGAATTTGTGCCTCGACAGATTTAAAGTGCATCATCCACTTTACACATTTTCTTACAACAGCGTGAGCTACGAGCTCTCGACCCCAACCATACAGCTGTTGTGGCTGACCATGGTTCAAAATGACGTGGTCCGTCACCAATTGCTATCTAGTAGCTTCAAAATACAATATTAAACAATGAATTTGGATCTTCAAAAGGAAGTTACAAAACACACATTAACACGATTATTCGGAACATTGTTATAAAATGGATTCCTGACGGTATAATTGTTTCTCCACTCTCAACCTCCAAACCAAAAAACTCTGCAACAATAGCAATAGTAACAAAGCCTTTTCAAGATATTACATTTGCTTAAAAGATTGTACTCGATGCAAAATAAAAAGTGAAATCAGACTTTGAGTTCTGCATAGCGAAATGTTACTAGAATCGAACATGACTGGGTTTTTTCATGTACTCTAAACTTGGAAAACTTAAAAAAAACATGCATGAGGAATAAATACTAAGTAAATTTTTGCGTCTCGAGAAGGTTGGGATAGTCTGAAGAGTAATCTATGCAAATAGGGTACTTTTAATTCTATAAAAAATATGCTGGAGTTTTTCAGAATTATTGTATGTTCTTATTTTTCATTCTCGTTGGTGGTAATTTCGAAATCTGTAATGGTTTTGTATGAGACACTCTTGGGTATAAATTAAACTTTTGGTGTTGAGAGTGATAAGTTTTAATACTATTGGAAGATGCATTGTTTGATAAAAACTTTTGAAATGGAAGGAAAAAGTCATTATTTAGTTGGCAAACACTTATTCTGATTCATAGACTGATTCATTCATTCTGATTTGCGGCCTCAAAATTTTAGTAGTCATGATCGGACACGGGAGCTAGTACCAGACTTGTACCAATGAAGCCTTTTCATCTAGAGGGGCTAATACACATTAAATCTGGTGTGATGTGGAAGTTTGGAGAGGAGGATACCAGCTCAGTTCTCGTCTCTTAATCATGATTCAAAGTCACCAGGCTCGTCGCCAATAACCGTCGAGTTGCATTTTATTATGATGTTAATAAAGTATTCAAGTATTCTAGCTATGCGAGTTAAAATGTACAGTTTAAATTAATTGGTCCAATACATTTTTTTTTTAAGAAATAAATGCTGTTTGATTTTTTTACGAAAATCTCTCATATGTCAATGCTTTCATGTTTTATATAATTAAGGAAAAATTGACTTATCTTTATGTAATAGCTACAGGGTTTGACAGAATAATTTACGTAAAAAAAATTTAATTAAAATTTTTGTTGTTGTTGTTGTTTTACACAGATGTGCACAACATTGTTGAATAATTACTTATGTCAAGTAATGAAACAAATTACAACACGAAGCCAATTAAATATTTTCGTTTCACTTAAAACACAAAATGGAAGAGATTTTTTACATCAATAATTTCTACACGGAAATCGGAATAAGATCTTATGAAATCGAATAACAATCCTTTCGATTTTTTGATTGATTGATTGAAGATTAACGTCGCACTTTTCAGCTACACGAGGGCTTTTGGCGACGGACCACGTAATTTTGAACCATGGTCAAGTGACGTGGACGACACCTGAGCTGGCACCCCCCTCTCCTAACTACCACACCACACCAACGGGAGGACGTAACAATCCTTTCGAACTTTAGCACCTAAGTGTTATTAAAAAAATCAGTGATGTTAAAATTGTTTTTTAACTACAAACATGAAATTTTTCAATTGATAATCGTACATTAATATAAAATAATTTAATTAAAATAAAATAAAAATCCGAACAAAAAGTTTATGATGACACTCTAACGGAATTGTCCACTTCTCAAAATTATGAACTATTTTCCAAAATTGGTTGCAACAACTCGACTGGATATAGTTAACGCCATACATTTAATAAAACGAAGAGGGATTGGGGCTATTATTCATCAAGATAAAATAAATACACCTAACTCTCTTTTTACACGGCATATGCGTTCTTCAGAAAACCACGCAAAAATTCGTGTAAAAAAATATGTTCTACAACTTTAAAAAATCATTTAAGATGAAAAATCTCTAAATATTTTCCCAGACAACCGTGCAGAAAAATAATAATAAAATCCAAGTTACATATTTATAAAACAAAAACAATAAATTTTTATTGTAAAAAAAAGTTAAAATTTGGGAACAGTGAAAATTCAGTTTGCAAGTACATAAACTAAACTCAGTGGTACAACAGCCCATGAGGGCCAAGGCCTACTGTGCCCATCTCAGTATACGTGACAATTGAGTGCTCAGGTGCATGTGCAGATGTCTCGATCAGGTGGTCAGTTTAAAGCAAAACCTCTAGTATGTAGTACCCAAGCCAGCCTGGTTCTCATTTATTGACCCGCTTAAGGTATCCGACTACGTTCGGAATTGTTGTTTTGAAAAGTGTATAAATGTATAATTTTTACGATATTTAGTGGCGCTTAGATTATAACACATGTATAAAATTGTTTTAAGAATATTATTAGAATAAAAACATTATTTAAATGCAATATTTTGTCAGGGAATTAACATAGAGTTACCTATTTTCAAAACATTCTCTTTTTATGGAAAATGCTTCTATAATAATAATATTTTGCCTATATATAGCATAGATCTCTGTACAGAATCTGAACCAGGATTTTTGAAATATATAACTTAGAAGTGGATTTATCCATATTTTAATACAACAGAGTGGAACATTTTAAGAAAAAAAGCCGATAATTAATTCAATAGGTAGTAACTGAAAATAATGTGAATTTTTCAAAAATCTTAGTTCAGGCCCTCTGGAAAAATCTTTGCTTTATATAAGCAAAATATTATTATTATAGAAGCATTTTTCATCAAAGGAGAATGTTTTGAATGAAGATAATTCTAAGTTCATTTTTTGCCAAAATATTGTATTTAAATAATTTTTTATTCTAATAATATTCTTAAAACATTTTTATACATATATTTTAATCTAAATGGCACTAAATATTACGAAAATTATCCATTTATACGCTATTTTTAAATCACGGTTCCGAACGTAGTCGGATACCTTAAGTGATGAAACGATTACATTCCCTAGCCTGAAGATAGAACCGGAGTCTGTGGTGTGGAAACATGATGCTCTACCACTTGGTCACTGGGCCTTCATATAAGTACATACAGCATATAAAAATTGTAATTAAAATTAGAAATAAAACTACTTTCTAATAACTACTTATCTCTACTTGATAACAAAAATGCACGTTTATTACGAGCTGGAGTAAAAATGCTATGTGTAAGATATGTCTAATAAAGCTGTCGGTTTTCATTCAAATGCAGAATTTCGTTCGCTACGAATAGCTGTTGGTTTTTTTTTCTGTTGTTGTTGCTATAAAGTTAATTAATAGCGGCTTTTTTTCTGGTCTCTCTAATTGTTTATGTAATTTTTGATATCGTGCAACACAAAGCTTATGATTATGTTGAATTTTTAATGCATGCTCTATGTCAGGATCATGAGTAAGAAAATGTTCAAGCTTTTGTGAATTAAATCAGTTGTTTAGAACTGAACTTTTACCATCGACTTCGTCATTATCAACATTTTTATTATCATAAGCTAGATCAGATCATTCTCATACAAAGGGCACGAATTCCCAAATTTTTTTTCGGAATCCGTGCTAGAACAAAAATTTTGTGTAAAAAATCGTTAAATTCGAGTACCGTGTTATTTCAAAATCGTGTACAAAATAATTGCGTGTAAAAGCATAGAATCAATAAAGTGTACACTATGATTTTTTTTCTTGCCTTTCGTTCGATTGAATTGAAGTATAATAAAAAGAGGCATGTCCAGATAGTTCTAAAAAGTGAGCAGAGAAAAACGAAAAATTCCGAGACGATTGCTAGCAGGAAAACAAAAAAATGTTTTGGTGGGTAGATTGTGAAAACTAACCTTGACTAAAAAGGACATGTAAGTGGGATAACTTACAAAAACAAAAAATTCGCCTGTGAAGTTGAGTCATTTTCGCTAATTTGTTAAATAACTTAATTAAGTTATTCTGACAGTGAAATATTACCCTGAAATATCAGAAGATTAAAAATTAAAGTTTTAAGCCTATTTGTGATTACGTGTGTACAACTAAATCTAATGAATTTGTCGTATATATAATTAGACCTTCTGGATCTGTGTGTCATATTACATCTTTATATATAAAAATTACGTGTCACAGTGTTTGTACACGATTAACTTTCAAACTATTCAACCGATTTTAATATAATTTTGTGTATTGTGTGTGATTTCATCCAACGTAAAATACAGGATAGTTTTTATTTCAATTAATGACGCCATAACTTTTTTATTGCCGGAAATGTGAAAAATCCATTTTGCAAAATGGGAAAATTTGCAAAATGTCGCAATGCGTGTGTATCTGTAGAAGTGGATCTTCAGGACCAAAGTGCACGAAAAGTGAATACCTGGCGTATTCCGGGTAGTAGAATCCGAATTTCGAATCGGTTTCCAATAATACCCTGAAGGTTGCTGGATAATTCCGGTCAACTTTATTTTAGACACACCGAGGCAGGGTCTTACCTTAAAATACTTGGATCACGAAAACTTGGTTCCTGACGTATTCCAAAAAGGGCAATCCGAGTTTAATATCCTATCTGAGAAATTACTTTAACTTTACCGGATAATTCCGGACGACCGTTCTATTACGCGAACCACGGCAGGTGCTTACTCTAAAGGACTTTAGAGCGAAAAAATTGCGTTTCTGGTGTATTTCAGAATGGTGAGCGAGATTCTGAAAATCAAATTCTAGAAGTGTTTGCAACTTTGCCGGATAATGCCGGAAGGCCACATTTAAGACACACCCTGTCAGGGGCTTACCTTAAAAGCCTTGGAACGCGAAAACTTGATCCATCACTAATCTTGAAACGGACAATCTGAATATGACACCCAATTCGAGAAATTCCTGTAACTTTGCCGGATAATCCCGAATGACCAAATTTTACTTAGACCGTGGCAGGGCCTTACCCTAAAAGTCTTAATGCGTGAAAAGTGCCTTTCTGGTGTACTTCGGGGTGGTGAACGAGAATTCAAAAACGAATTTTAGAAGTTCCCGAAATTTTGCCGGATAATGCTGGACGACCCTCAGCCTGACTCCCAGGAATTAAACTCGCTGGCTCGAGGGCAACGAAAGTAGTCTCTAGTTGTGTCTAGGAGCAGGAAATGAGAATCTCATATTTCGAAAACTCCCGTAATTTTTGCAGGATATTACCGGAATTATGTGGAAAGGCTTTGCATTCAAGTCCCACGTCCGGATTTCTATTCTTTCTAGCGACTGAAGGTGCACGCGCTGGGGCGTCGAAAGTTAGTTTCGTGTGCGTTTTGGAGTGTGGAGTGAGAATCTGAAATCGAATTTTAGAAGTTCTGATAACATTGCTGGATAATGCTGGATGACCATAATATTCAAGGACAGTGGCACCGGCCTAACTTGTAGACGTATGAACGCAAAAAGTGAGTCCTTATCGGGATCGCTGATTTGAATATTCCCACCCGATTCTCGATAAGCCCATAATTAAGTCAAAGAACGCCAGATGATCACATTGCGAAACAATGCCACATTCGTATTTTATGTGAACCATGGTAGGGGCTAACCTTAAAATTCTTGGGGTATGAAAAGTGATTACCAGGTGTTTTTCTGGGTGAGGTACAAAAATCTGAAATCGAATTTTAGTTGTTCCCATAATTTTTCTGGATAATGCCGAACTACCGTATTGCCCCCCTTCAAAGACTGAACTTGCAGGTGTAGGTGCACCGAAAGTGGTAAGAGGAAGAGAAAGGAAAGAGAATTTGGATTTGAATTTCAGAAACTCCTCTAATTTAGCTGGATATTACCGGACGAGGTCGAGTGACTTTGCGTTTAAGTCTCGCGTCCGGATTACCATTTTTCATAGCAACTAAACTTGTAGTCATAGCCTCGCAAAAATATGATTGCAATAGGAAATTACATTGGTATAAGCATTTTCAGGCATTGTTGTCACTTTATTAGATGGTGGACAAACTACACATTTCCCTTTCAAGCTGCCATTAGACATTCATAAGAAACCAGGTGCAATGTGTACCATTGAAAAAAAAGCAGCTTGGCTACGGTATTGCAAAGTATTTCAATCTTAATAAGAGGAGTGTGTACCATATCCCATAAACATTAAATCGAGGCATTTCCTATTACTTTGCAAGATTTAAGCGGGATTAAAAATTATTCAGTGGTACTGTCCTTCTACTGTGTGGTGATTTCCGACAGTCCTTCCGCGTACAACTTTTGCTCACGAGATTAACGGATGTTTAAAACAATCGCTTTTTATGGCAAACCGACAGATATAGAGTTGTTTCCAGGTGATTCAATGCCTTTTAAATCAATAGACACAATTGTTGATGAAAACAAAACTGTAAATTTTCTAACTCAGTTTTTGGAATTATCTGGATATATCAGGAATACCACCACACACCCTTCGGTTGAAGATTGGTTCACTGGTTATTTTGCCGCGTAACATAAATCCACTTTTAATATGCAACGGTACATGTTTATTCATCAAAAGAATTAGCGGAAAACTTTTTGAAGCAAACATTTTGACTGCCAAGTTTAAAGGAGAAATAGTCTTGTTGCCACGTGTTCTATTGATATCGTCAGAATCTCCAATACCATTCAAAAAGCTTGAATTCTCGACTCGTTTGGTTTTCGCGATGACCATAAATAAATCTCAAAGCCAAACAATGTCCGTTTGATGTTTGAAAATCTATGTTTCTCGAATGGGCAACTATATGGTGCAAGCTCATGTGTGGGGAGAACGTCGAACGGGCTACCGAAAATTATTGTGCACCGACTAGTGATTATATTAAACTTATTTATTGTTATACTTCAAAATAATAAAAATATCAAAAATTGATAAAAATCAACGTTATATAGTCACCGCATTCATAAAATTAAATTTTCTTATGTCATTACTTAACAAATTCATTAGAAATTTATGCATTATACTATAATCAAATAGAAGATGAATAAAATACAAAATTAAAATCATTATGTTGCTTTATGTCAAATTTCAACTCTCCGAAATTATAAGCGAAGATTAATTTGACTGCATTGAATGGCTTAGTATAATATTAAATCAATGTATTAGAACAAAGCCACAGCTACACGTGGTCGAGTCAGCTAGTAATTATGTACTATGAAACATATGCATAACGGGGTACTTCTGCGCAATATCACCATGTTTGTTGATTAATATATGCATAAACAGCGAGAGACAATATTGACAATATTATAGAATAGTTTTTTTAAAGTTTACAACATTTTTAATAAAGATTGAAGCTAGTTAAATTCATAAAAAAAAAGGTGTAAAATACTATTAAAACAATAAATATAGGTTTGAAAATATTTGCTCATGTGTAGTAATACTGGTGTTCAAAATTCAGAAAATGTTCACTTTGGTCTAGTATCTTGAGTCTATACTTGTATCTCCAGAAGTACTGGTTAGAGAAATTACATTTGTGCATATACAATAGGATCTCTATTTCGGAGAAAAGTTCGTTATGTGAAAAAATCGTTAAATAGAGAGATTTACCCATTAATATACTTTATAAGCCCCCAAAACAAATTTTAATGTCACAGACACTAAGTATTATCAAAAAAATAAGTATGCATGCCTTTTTTTTTTGCAAATACATACCTATTCATTATTTTATACATCTAACCTGTGACAAATCTATACGGAACTTTATCACTAACCTTCTGAGTCGTCTTTTTTAGGGAAATTTAATTCCCTACCTATTTCCAATCAGCTCCAAAGGGAGGACAGGATTCCTTGTTATATATATGTAGATTAGATAAAGTATTTAAGTCAAACGGAATAGTAAAGTTAGAGCAGTAGGAGAGAGAGATTGAAGCAGAAAGTTATAGTGATGTTAAATTTATTATTGAATATTTCTTGTTGGATAATTTAATCTCAGAGAATAGCTGAGCTGAACTGCAGTGTGGTAAATATTAATTAAAGTCTCATTAAAGCTTATTATTACGAGTGAGATTAAAATTAAATGTTCAATAAGAACATTAAATATAAATCTGGGATGTCTTATCGTGGTAATCTCTGCGTGTTCGATATTTTAATTGTTAATTAATTGGATCATTAAGTATTTAAGTTTATTTAAAGGAAGGTATCTTTTAAACCTCATAATACTATTTAGATATATTTGTTAATAAGTCTTTGATTCTATTTGGGAAAGATAACCAAATAAAGAAAGTTATATTTATAAAAATGGCTACTGGCTCTTATCTGACTCCTATTTATTCTCGTTCTCAAAGTGAGGTCCAAGGGGACCTTCACAAACCTATCAAAAAGAAATCTGCAAGGAAAGCATGAAAAAAAAAACTTTGTCCAGCAATACACTCTACTTTCGCATTAAAAAAATTGCGTTAAAACTAATGAATTTTAATGACATTTCTTATTTTAAGCCTATAAGTAATTTTAAACATATGTTACTTTATAACCAGTAATTTTAAGCATATAGTACCACATGTGTCCTTAAATTTAGTTTTTGACTTAAGTCTGTAAATTTTGCTTAAAAAAATAAAATGCTCGAAATTACATCAATTTTATTTCTTTAGGTGAGTTAGGCACCTGGCAAACCTGTTCAAGGACATTTATCACCATAAAATATAAAACTTTACTCAGTTGTGCAACAGCCTATGATGTCCAATGTATACTGTGCCCAATTCAGTATACGTGACCTTAGGTGGTTGAGCAGATGTTCCGGTCAGTTGGCCAGTCTGACGTGAAGCCCCCAGTGTTAAGTTTCCAGCAAGCTTGGTACTCATTTACGGACTCACTGAAGGGATGAATGATCCGGGGTTTAAACCTCGGATCTGTGGTGTGGAAGCACGATGTACAAACCCCTCAGCCTCTGAGCTTCAAAATATATTAAAATAGGAAATATTTCGAAATATTTTATAAATAGAGAGAGAAAAAAGTAAATCCCACAAGAGAAATAGTTCGTTAAATAGAAAATACATTTCACTGCTTGGTGCTGTAAAATGATTTTAGTTCCAAAAAAAGTTCATAAAATAGAGGTTCTTAAAATGGAGGTCGGACTGTATATAGAAGTTGATATAGTTCAAAAAATACCATACACTTAAACGCGTAATCATGTGTACGGTTTGTAGGGGTCCTGACGCGTAATTCCTTAACTAATTACTGTGGTTACTTTAGCGTCACATTTCATTCACTTTTTACTTATTAGTAAATTTTACTTTTTGTATTAGGGTTGCCCAAATGAAAAGTGGATAAATGTGATTGCGTCAGAATGAGTGCAGCTATAGCAGAGCCACCAAATGGGGATACGAAGAACAGTAGGAAGTGTACATTGCATACGATGTTCATTATCGTGATGGGTCTTTGCGTGACCTTCACCAACTAATCATCTTGAGGAATCTTTGGGCTAGCATTCGCGTTTAATTTACAGCCCTCTCCCTCAAGAAGGAGCCCTTATATGCAAATTAGTTAGAGTATATAATGTTAGAGTTTGGTAATTGTAGGACAGAAGGAGCGGAGCATCTGAATGCAGCGTTACTAAGGTGAGTTTCAGGATTTTACGCAATTTGAGACTCAAGGACGGAGTTTTGCAACTATCCTAAATTAGTGAATTAGGAATTGATAGGTTATAGGATTGATTAAGATTAAATTGATCTGATTGCAGCGCTTATTCACTTAGGGTTGTTTCTTTCTTTATATCACTCCTACAGCTTCCTTTTGTAGTTTACTTTGTTATTGACTAGTACAATTGAATAATAAAAAATTAGATTCACCATGGAAAGTTTTGGTCATGCTTTGTTTCCTCCCACATCTTTAGATAGGCAGGACAATGAGGAAGTGACTTCAGGAGGAATTCGCTTACAACATTGAGACCTGTTAGTGGCAGAGGAATTTGATCGAAAGTAAAGTTGTCATCTTTGGATGCCTCCAGATTAGAACAACAACGGGAATACGGTTTCTGATAACAGGAGGTGAGTTTAATGAGGGAATAGTGGCAGCCTGTGTTGAGCCTTGTTTACGTCAAACGTGTTGAAACAGTTGGAGTGAAGGTTTTCAAAGAGGGCAGCAAATGATATCGAATCTCCAGGACAATGTCTGCCCCCATGTCTCCCGTAAAATCAAGGCAACTTAAAAAAAAATCCTTTGGGAAATGTTAGAGCACCCACCGCACTGTTCGAATTTGTCCCCCTGTGACTTCTAGGCCTGTAGGCTACTTTAAACAGTATTACGTTTCTATTTGGACGATGAAGTGAAGGAAGCTAGGCAGGATTTCCTCAAGAATCAACCATGTTCTTTGTAGAGGGAAGACATACGCCTGCTGCCGAAATGATGGAACCCCTAAAGTGCTTTGTATTGATCTATAATGAAATCATTATTTTTATTGTGCTTTTCCACTTTTCATATGGGCAACACTTATACATACAAAGACAAGCCTTACAGATATGTAACACTTTACAGAGAAAGAAAGAAAGAAGATTTGTAGTTATATTTATTACTTCACCACTGTCAACTTCCGGCATTATCCCCCAATGCTACGCCTATTGAAGCAAATCTCTCGAAAACGATCTTTTAAGAAACAGGAATTTTCTCCAGTTAATCGCTAGAAGAAAGGGTCGACACCCAAGATAATCTCCCAGAACAACTTCCAAACACCCCTTCCCCACAGAGGAGCTTTAAAGGGCAACAATTGCTTGCGTCGCTGCCTTCCCACTTACACCCCTGACTAGTCGCTCGTTATGAAGGCGGGGACCATTAATGGAGTTAAATCATAGCGTCCACAGCCCCCGAATGAATGAAAGGGGAGGAATTCAGTTAAATCGTTTGCAAAAGAGGGGGACGATGTTAAACTTGTTATTGCTTTGTAAGGAAGCTGTGTAGTCGAACGTAATTCGGTTTTCCATCGTTGAGCTGTAAGTTAAATGCCAACGTGTAGTTGCTAAGTGAAACCGATAAAGGATTCTGTCGCAGTAGTGTGTGAATTAATTTACATTAGACCGACCGTTCTTGATATTGCATTAAGGTCGAAATGGGCACCCCCAAGGACTTTCATTACGCCGAATATCGGAATGATGTGGAAAATTGATTGGTGGCTCGGCTGAAAAATTAACCAAAAAGAACTAGGAGCTGATAGAAATGGTGTTATTTGGTCTAATGTCATTGCTCGATGTGTGCTTTCTTCCATTTAGAGTAGATTTCGTTGCAATGTTTTGAGTTTGATATGACGACAACTTCAGGAAAAAATAAAAATTATGAGATAATGAGCTTACAAATATAATACTGATTTCATAGTATTTTACAGAACAGCTTAGGGTGGGATTCACTGCGACTACGTTGAGTATCTATATACGGAATAGTAAAGACATAGAAATTAATATTTTAAAGATATTTAGTGACAGTTGAATTAGAATACACATGTAAAGTTGTTTTAAGAAGAGTATTACAAGAAAAAAATAGTTAAATGCAATTTTTTGGATAAAAATGAAGAAAGGATGACACATTTTTAAAACAATCTCCTTTCATTAAAAATGATTCTGTAATAAAAATATTTTGCCTGTGTATAGCTTAGAATTATGTACCGGAATTGAAGTAAAATTTTGATACGTATGCAAATCAGAAGTGGATTTATTTATTCATTTTTTATAATGAGTAGAGAAATTTTAACAGAAAACACAGGATATTATTTAAATGGATGGAAACTCTGAAAATAGTTTGAATGTTTCGAAAACATATTAGTTCAAATCCGGTTTAGAAGTCATCACTATATAGAGGCAAAATATTTTTATTGTAGAAGCATTATTCAAAAAAGGAGATTTTTTTAAAAATATGTCATTAATCAATTTTGTTAAAAAAATGCATTTAAATAATTTCTTTTTTTCTTATAATAATATTCTTAAAACAATATTATATGTATATTATAGTTCAACTGACATTTTGTGTCAAAAATCACTCATGTATGCTCTTTCTTAAAATCACGGTTCCGAAAGTAGTAAGTAAATTTAAGTTATCGGGAACTAATGTTATTATATTACTTTCAAAAAATTTCGCCCATCCAGTATAGTGGTTAGCGAGGCTGAATGCGGTGCCTTAGGGCCGGCGTTCGAATCCCTGAGAATACATGGATGTTTGTAAATGTATAGGGTCTTTGCGGCATGGGGGTACTGTAAATAGCCGTCAAGCCGCAAGTCCTCTCGTGAGGTTGGTGGAAGGGGAAGCGAGGTGGAAGACCCCTGGTCACACTCGGAGTTTTCTCCCTCAAAATTGGGGTGGAACCAAACAAAATCGTACTGTAACCTGCATGATGCTGAGAGCTATGGCTAACGACAGGCGTAAATATCTAGCCTTATGTCGTAATGAATTTCGCGGGCCTCGATCTGACATCATTAGACAGGTGGCATTAGTAACAACATAAACAACAACAACTTTAAAGAAATACATTTTTGGTGTTATTTTAGTGTAATAAATTAATACACATTGAAGCAATAAAGCAAATGAGTAAGAACAAAAAAATATGGTACGGCGCATTAAAATAATACCAGAAACACACACAAAAACATGCCCTTATAAATCACACATAGTTACATATTCATGTTACTGCTTACAGCAAAAAAAAATTAAATCACCTGTTATGGCCCCTAAAAAACTAAGCCAGGTGATAAACTAAAATGAGAGTATAAATATTCATCTTTAATTATTTATATTAGAATAGTCGAAGATGAATTTCCTAGTGTGTGTTACATTTGCCCATTAAAAGCAAAATTCTGCCATGCATAATATATTTTAAATGGCACAGCGGACTTCCGTGTTTTTTTTTTAATTTTATACATGGAAGTAGATACTATTCAATTATACTATTTATCGACAGAGTGTAATAAATAATTGTATTATAGTTCACCTTGTTATGACGAATTTAAAATAATATTTAATTAATTCATGAATTATTTTTAAATTGAAGATTATTAAAATGTCAACAATGTATTATGAACGAAAAAAATGCATGAACAAAAGATTAACAAACTCTTATTATTTATCAAGCAATCATTTTATATTATTTTTAAATTGGAAATATTTCCAGTCTTCTTCTTTGACGTTTAACAAAGATGGCCTTCAGCACCCTACTTACATGTTTTTTCAAAGTCACGCTCTCCAGTTTAAAAAAGGTTTAACAACGTTAACTTATACTTAAGAGTGTATCAATTAATCAAATCGTTAATCATAAACTTTATCAGAAAACACACCCAAGTAGAAAGTTAACGTAAGCTCGATGGATAAACTATATATATATATATATATATATATATATATATATATATATATATATATATATATATATATATATATAAAGTGATTTATAGATGTCGACTCGCTTCACTGGAGGTCTACTGGTTTTCTTTTCTTACGGTATATCTATGAACCAAGCTTTTTATATAAAAAAATTTTACTCCTTCATCCAATTGTTTTCGGTCGCTTTAAGGTTTTGATACCACGCCCTCACGAACGAGCACCTTTGGAATGCCATGAATGCCATCAACAGTAAAATTTATTAACTTCATAATTAATAGCATTTTTTACTCCATACGTTTTAATTAAGTTTTAAAAGGATGAAAAATGTAGCGTTTAAAAATTATGAGGTATATAAAAAAAAAGGTTTGATTATTATTTTGATAGTCACCCATCCGGTTAGCGACACTTTTTGCCGTAGGGCTTGAATTTGAATCCCGGAGAAGGCATGGATGTTTGTAACTGTATACGTTGGTGAAGGGCTGAGAAGTGGGATGCCCTTGACCCTCCCCAGGGTGTTTTCCTTCAAAATTGGGGAGGAACCGAGTTAAATCGTAAGGTCACCTGCATAGTGCTCAAAGCTGCAGTTAACGATCTACCCCTTTGCCATGATAAATTTCGTGGGTCTGGATCTGAAGCAGTCGAGATCAGATGGCATTAGAAACAACATTATTTTAATATCCTCCTCCCCTCCAGATAGGTTTTTAAATTCGCTCATAAGTTCAAGGGCCAAAGGTGTTTTTCACATATTTCAATGCCTTTTGGTACTTATCGGTAATAAGCACCATGATTCGGTGACTGATTTTATGAATTGTCGCCATTAAGAACATTGGCTATATTATACGATACGATAAATTACCTTCAGAAACAATTATAAAAAGTCAAAGTATAAAAAAGTTTTATCAACTTTACCAATTAATAATGCAGTAGAGTCCCCTGAAATATTTGCACTTGATAACCCGACTGACCGGAACATTCGACCAACAGCCCTGCTATTCGAAAAATCCCACGTACCTACCCAAGAAAATAATGGAGATATTGACTTTGAGAGGACACTGTACAAACTCTAAAATATTACTCAGTGAGGGACTAAAGTACTGTCGAAGTTTCTCTTCTGTATTGTTAACAAGGGGTACGCCGGTTTTAGATTCACTGTTCTTTTGTCATCTTCGTGATGAAGCAGCAAAACGCTGAGTGCAGTACGGGAAAAAAGATCATATATATATATGTGTGTATATATATATATATATATATATATATATATATGCATGTGTGTATATATATATATATATATATATATATATATATATATATATGTGTGTGTGTTGTGTATATATAATCCAAAATATATAAATACACAGATAGCTGTAGAGGTTAAGATAACTATACTAAATAGGAAGAAATATAGGCACAGTAATACAATAACAAACTCCTGGCCTTAGGAACCAGGATTGCAGGTTTAAACAAGTTTTAGGGCTAGCCAACCTTCACCTGTAGTTTGTCTTACTACGTACCAAGAGGAAAGGCAAGAATAACATTAGGAGAAATTTAAATATTATAAATAAAATCACTAATATATATATATATATAGTCTAATTCTCTACAAACAAGAGATATGCATCCATCAATCACATTCGAAAAACACATAGACAGTAGTAAAATCACACAACGAAGGACACATGAGCAACCGAAATTAAAAACTATAAAATGGATGCTGCAGTATAATACTCTTAAAATGTACATTACTCGAACAACGAGGAACTTTTATAATATTGAAATTAAATTCTTCTCTTTTATCAAAAAAAATAAGAACTATTACATTAATCTTTTAATTTGATATGCATATCAAGAAAATTTGCTTCATTGTTATTACTATTTTTCTGTATTAAATTAAGATATTTTTTTAAAAATTAGTGTTAGGTATAAAATTCACTTGCTTGCCAAAATGATTATGTCATCTATATAGCGATAAATGTAATATTTTGAATTATTAATGTAAACTATTTTCTAAATAATGTAAATATAAATTGGCAAGATAGTTGCTCGCAGGGACTCATTGTAGCAAACCTTTAATATACAGATACTAGTTATATATACACACATTTCTTTAAAAAAAAAAGTAGCCACTTTTGCAAAATCTCTCGGCTACTTAATTTTCATTATAGACACCTTTTTGCCTTCATAAAGTATTTTTCTGAGGTGTATCGAAACAGGTAAATTACTGTATACTATGCATTCATTAAGTTTCATTTCCTGTAGTAAATATACTCTACGCCTTCATAAAGTACGAACTTTTTCTTTGTAAGGGTATTTGTGCCGTTTAATTTCGGTTGTATGTATGGTTTTCTTGAGAAGAAAAATACAATGCAATATGTTCTGGGAAACACTCGTATTTATTCTTTTTTAATCCGATTCCATTTTCATCAACTCAGCCGGATATTGGTCCCCATTAGGTTGTGTTTTCGGAACTCCACTTTATTAACAACCATGGACGATCCCTTTCGTCGTATCAAAAAACGTCGCCAAATGCCGCGATATACAGCCAACAGTGGAAAGCCCATCCGGTGCAATTTCAAATAAAATAAAAATTGACAATACAATACGAAATGCAATTCAATAAATGAAAAGTAATAACAGCATTTGAGACATTTTTTGGATTAGTGACGTTTTTTTAAATTGTCGTAATGGGTCGACTGTATAATGCGTAAGTACCAACAGTCATTATAAGTCAGAAGGAGGTGTGTTTTCTAGAAGCTGCTGTCTTTGATTTCGTGATTATCACAGCCAATAATTTAACGGCATAACAGATAGGAAGTTATTGATATTCAAACTAATCGCTATAAAAAGGTTGAATATATTGCTACTTATTTATTATATAAACAATCGAGATATGTATCATGATATTTAAAAAAAACACTACCACCTCTTTTCATAGTAATTGATGTATATCAGAATTTATCTCGTCTTGTGTAATGTTTGTCTTCCTGAGATGTATACTTTAAAAAAAGCCCCAAGAAGCAGTACATTAAAAAACATTATAGCTTTGGATTTGAATTTTTTTTATATTTGGAAAAATACCTAATGAAAAAATTCAAGAGATTTTGATTAATTTTTGAGGAATAACGTCAAAGTTTTAAGAGAGATATTCTGCTACTTTTTCAATTTCTACTATTAATTCACACTCTCCCCATATTTATTTATATATATACATATACAAAGGCGGTTATTACTTTTAAATGAGATATATTTATATTTTCGATTAAGTTCATTTCGCAATTTCAGTCCCTTTATATAAATATCTTGTTCAAATTTTCAATCGTTAATAAAATACTTTTTTTTCATCCACTAAAGTTCAAATACATTTTTTAAACTTGTAGTAGATGACACTTAATGTTAATACAGTATTTTCAATTATTAATTCATTAAATTAAATTAATTAATTATATTTTAAGAGAAATATTTCAGTTTATATCATTTCTCTAGAGGGCTGCACCATTAGATGAAACAGCTTTTGTAACATTTGTGATGAACATTTAACTTAACCTAAATAATCATTTGCTAGTTAGGCGTCAGCATTCCTTTTACACTGAATTTAAGATAAATGCTTAACTATTATATTAAACTTTTTATTAAAAAAATGCAGTTAAAAATTTAATGTGGTTAAAAGTTATTGATGTTAATTTAAAAAATGTTTTACCACTTAATATTGTGAATCTGTCATATGTATATATATATTTATATTAAATATAATTATTTAAGGAAAACAACTAAAATAAAAAATTTTCTTTTTTGACCTAAGTAGGAATTGACTTAATTTTTTTTTTGATATTACTTGTTAAGAATATGTTTGTTTCCCACCAAAAATGTCAATTTTAAAATTCACATAAAACAACATGCAAAATCGATAAATAGTAACAAATAAAAAAAAATAGTTCAACGCACATACAATGTATAACAAGGAAAACCCTTCGTTGTGTCCCTGTAGTGCAATTGATAGCGCGTTGGACTTCGAATCCAAAGTTAGTGGGTTCAAATCACACCTGGAATGGCTTAATTTCTGAGTTTGGGATTTCTTTTTATCATACTATTTTATTGGAATAACTAAATTTAATTAATGAATAAATATTAACAAACAAAAATAATAGTCCAACATATCCTATGTGGAAAGGAAAAGGGAAGAATAATTGCAGGGAAAATCGCTTTTTATTTTGCCATTTAATATTGTGATTCTGACATATGTATATACATATTTATATTAATTGTAATTATTCATTTAAAAGTAACTAAAATAAAATTTTTCTTTGTTGACCTAAGGATTAATTGACTTAATTTTTTTATTACTTGTCTTATTTTGAAACGCTACAAAATTAAATTTTATAAAAAGAAATCCATAAGTTATAATCAGCTTTCAATATTTATTTCCTTGCAATGTCTTATTGGGAATTGGATGTGGAAAAATTTTAAAGTATCATCGTCTACATAGAAAAAATTGCAAAAATATTTAATTTTGTATTGATTATTTTTCATTTATAATTAAATTTCGAAAAATAGATTCGAATAATTTATTCCTTAACTATATTGGAAAAAACAAAAGGCTTTTAAAAAGATGTAGAAAGAACATAGATTATCTATAGATTGTTATAAAAAAGTAATTTATTTATATGATGAATTCAATTTAGATATTGAAATGGATAAAATAGAATGCAAATAACTTGTAAAATGAAAAAAACAGAATTCAGTATTCCAATACTGTAGAAATGAAAATATTAATACTGCAGAATTTTAAAAATGGAATATCTTAGCAATAATGATTAATCACAAAGAGAAGGTTACAGTTTTTTTCTGAACTTTTTCCATAAAACGATGTTTTCAAGAGATCTAGGGATTTTGGTCTTAAGTATTAAATTAAATTTATAAGATGATAGAAAATTAGAATTAAAAAAATAAAAACCCAATGAAAAAAAATAAATCTCAAATTAAACATCTTTATTAACGTAGTTATATATATATCATAATGCATTAATTGAAGCATCAGGAGGGAAATAAACTAAAACAATTCTTCATTAATTGCATTTGTATTATAGTCTATTAGAAAAATTGTTATTATATTTATAGATTGCATTTTTTTTATCAAAAGATCTGCCTAGAACACTAACTGTTGAATATTTTTCTTTAAAAGATTTAATTATCTATTATCATATTTTCCAACAATTTTCTTGAATTATTTTAAAGAATTTAGTAGAATGATAAATAAGTAACTGAATTTAGTTTAATTAAATCCTTCTTAAGTTCTCAAAGCAAAATAATTTTTGACTTCCGTTTCTTTTTAAAATGTATATCGGTTAAAATTTGTAAAAATTAGTTTATCCACGTCTTTTGAAAACAACATATAAATACATTTAAATTACTATTTTAAAAACTTTTTAATTCCTTACTAAAAAGAACTTTATTAATTATTATTACTTTAAATCTGATAATTTATCAATGCAATACATCAAAGTCATATTTAACGAAATATTATTTAACTCCTTATAAGGCCATTTTTCCCAGTAATGTTGCGTTAAAATATTTATGGAATAAAGATTGGTTGATAAAAAAGGAATTCATTTAGCTAATTACTTAAAATTAGTTCAATTTTTAAGACCGTTTTATTTTTTTTGGTGAGAAGTTTATTTTCCACCACCTACTGGGGGGGGGGTGCTATTTAAAGGTAGGGCAATTTATGTTTAGTGTTTCTATTTGTATTACATTTCATGATATTAATAAAAATAATTCGTGAATAATACAACCTACTGAAAAAATTTATATATATATATATGTATATATATATAAATTCCTTTTTTACATAAAAAAATGTAAAAGTTTATAAATACTATATTTCATGAATTTTCACTAAATTAGGATCAATACGTTGTGGAGTGAGTGAATATTAACGACACTCTATTTAGCTATACCAGAGCTTTCGAAGACGGACCTCGTCATTGTGAACCATGGTCAAGTGACGAGGACGACGCTTGAGCTGGCACTTCCTCTCCTAACTTCCATACCAGACCAATGGGAGGACGTTTATGCCGGGAGAGATTTATAAGTAGTGGAGCATTACAGGCTATGCATATGCTTTAGTAAAGCTCAAACGGCAACGTCTAAATATTTTTTGTCAAGTTCGAATAAGGTCACCACTCTTGCGTCATCTGAAAACTTTTTCTTACGGCTAGGGGCGATTTACATGTCTTCCTTAGCGATTGCGAAATTCAGATATCAGTTGTCATTCTAGCCGAAGTGCTGCAGCACAAATCATAGGTGAGAAAAGAATTTACCATCGACATTTAAAAACTAATTAAGTTGGCGGTAAGAATACTTATCATGGCCTTATTAAGGGTTATAAAATATCTAAAATATGTATATATTTTTAGTATTTTCTATTTATTTTTATTTTATGTTTTCAACAATTTTTCCAATTTTTAGTACTCAGAAATATTTCTTTAGAACATATTTTAGAAGGCACAAATTTACAAAATACATATTTTTAACGGATTATCTCTAGCTTTTCCTCCAATGTAAAAAGTCTCATTACCTTTCAATATTAATCATCCAGATCAATTTTCGAAGATTTGTATAACTCATTACGTTATGTTACGTTGCTACATTTAATTCGTATAGATTATATCTAATAACATTTAATTTCATAGAATTATCTAGTCGTGAAAATGAAAATCAAGAAGAAACCATCATTAAGGTAATGAAAGAAAATTTAGAGGACAACGCGCTATTATCACTCACGCCTTGAAGTTCAATAAACATCGCGAAGGTAATAACACTGTTGCCATTCTGCATTCAAAACATACGTGAAGAGAATGATGGATGATATATAAAAAGGCTCTGCTCTAATGTTTTAGCCACTTCAATGACGTATAATTGATAATTATGTCGCAGAGATCTTGAGATTATTTTAAGTGCTATTAAATTGTTTTGTTTTGCATCGAGCAAAGTGATTCAACTGGTATAACGCAAAATGAAATAATAATCCTACAGAGTCATGGACGTGGAATATAACAGTAAATTTCTAGAACTCTTAAAATATTTCGTAAAATTACAACCAAAACAAGTATTACTCAAATAGTTTCGAAAGAAATATCGAATGGAGAAATATATACATCTTAAAATTCCTCAGATTTTGTTTTCAATAACTGATTTTTTTTTAAAAAAAAAGATAAGACATTATGAACACAGAATAAAATTTTAAATTGTTAAAAAAAAGTTCAAATAAATTAAAATGTTGCAACAAACTTTCCTGTTTGATTTATTTTTGTTTTTAAATTTTCGGTTTTTTATTTTAGTTTAAAAACACTTTTTATTTTATGTTCTTTTCTGATTGCAAAATAATTCTCATCTGCAAGATAAAGTAATAACTTTTTTCATCAGAAAAAAAAACATTTTGGATGGTAATTATATAATTCCTTCCTTAACTATTTCATTTGTTTAAACATTAACTTTATATTCTGAAGCAGCGTACAGTATTTTGTCGATGGACCTCCAGTTCAAAACCATGGCCACATGGCGAGGATAATACCTGAAATAGTACCTCACTCTCCATCCTTCTACAATACGTCAACTTGAGGACTTTGAGCCTCGGCAGATTTAAATAGCCTACGTCTTAAACATAGTGGGTGAATATTAACTTCGTACTATTCAATGAGACGAGGGAAAGGAAATGCGCCTAGAGCTTTAGTCTTTTACTTTTCTTCAGTTCCAGTATTTATGTTTTATAGATTAAACTATTGTGAAATATTTCTAAAATTAATCTTTTATAAAGATGATACTAATCAGAAAGGATTATTATAAATGAAATGCTCTGAATTTTATGATCTAATTGTATGTGTACTTTATACTATCATTTACTCTGAAAGCACGTAATCTCTTTCAATTCCTACTATTAGCTCACACTCTCTATTTATTTATTTATCTTGGTGGAATTTTTAATCGTTAATAAAATACGTTATAAAGCACTCCATTGAGCTAAAATTTTATATACATGATTATTTTGGATGACAATACAATAATTTAATTGTAATTAATGAAAGTTAATTGATTAAAACTAATTATTTAAAAAATTAAAAAAAACAGCCACGTTGGAATCATTTTTGGAGACTTTGCGACCCTTTTGGTGACTTGTGTCAAAACTTGAAAAGGTTTTTTTTCCTCACGTTTGAAACCATTCAGTTGAACTGAAATTTTACTGAATTGTTTTGGATGAAAATACGATACTTTAATGATAATTGATAAAACTTAATTACCGTTGTGATTCTGTCCTATATATATAAATATTTATATTAATTGTAACTATTTAATATAAAGTAGCTAAAACAAAATTTTTCTTTGTTGATCTAAGTAGAAATTGGCTTAATTTTTTTTATTATTACTTGTTTAAAAGATGTGTACTAATGCTGACTACAAATCGGAAAAAGAAAGATAATTTTAGGCAGACAACGATAAACATTTTCAAAAAATTATAAACACACCTTCATGTAGTAAACACTGAAATCAAAAGGTGTAACTGAATATTTTTTGAAAAAATTATATTGCTTTTAGCTCTGTTTGGTTTCCTTGACATAGGGACTGTGTATGTGTATTTGATGAAGCTGAATAAACATTTTTCAATTTATTTAGATAAGTATATTTGTGACCTAAGCACAACTCTGAAAAGGGAAGAAGAGAGAGAATGGGGTAATTAAGTAATAATCAAAAATAGAGAAAATCGTTAGGGCCTCCCACAGCATGTCAATTACTAAAAGCATTAAGGAGAATTCACTTTGTCACTTCTGAGTCGTTATGTCAGTGCTTCTTCTCAAACTTTCAATACTGGCGCCCCCCTTTTCGATCACAATTTTTATCGCGTCCCCCTTATACATTAATAATGTACTGAATGTAATAATAATGCACTTTGACGCTAAAGCTACAATAGGCGATCTTAATTATAAACCATACAAATTAGTAACATAAGTATTAAATTTTGTATATTACTTTTAAGCAAAAAATAAATAAATAAAATAATAGGATAATTATTATGTTATTTTTTTCTTTCTCTGATTTCTAAATGGAACATATTGCAAAATGCAGTGGCTGCTTAGAAGATAAAATATAGATATCTGCTAAATATAGAAAAAGAACTCAGAGGGTCAATTTCTAATCATAAGCATTCATTATAAAAACTTAGCCTTGCAAGACAAGTCCATGGAAGTCGTTAATACTTATTAAACTTGTTCTTAATTTAGTATTAATTTATTAGTCATAAACTATTCTGTGCAGCACTGATACATTAAAAGTATACCGGCTGAAGTGCCCGCTCTTTGCACGAGTTCCTTTATAAGAGAAGAAAACATTATATAATAGCTGAATTGTAAGGAGAGTAAAGCCAAGTGCTCGACAATGTTTACAAAAATGTAAAATGATTTTTAAAATGGTTGCTCAAATTATAATTAGTTTTAAGTGAATTGTAATTTTAAGCCTCACAGAATTAGCATTTATAATTGATGTTACATAATGAACAATAATATAAAATTCCGATGAAGAATAATTGTATTATTTTTAATATTTAAAGCGAAAAGTCTACAACATGTTTTAACCCGGGAGCAGATGCGCACTCGATAAGGTCATGTGGGGTTATTGAGTCACCCCAATCCTTTTTTTTATATAATTATTTTATTGTACACGATACAAATATTGATTCCAGTGAATAATTTAATTAAGAGAAAATTTACTTACCTACTTTCAAGGACTTTTCAATTTTTTTTGGTAACAAACAAACAATTTTGCCAATAAATAAGTCTTGGCCAAGTAATCTTTGAAAGTGTGTGTGTGTGCTCTCCGTGGTTTTCCAAGTATCATAAAACTCTTTTGCATGGAAATAAGTGCAACAGAGAAATAAATACATTACTTATAACTTCCGTATAATTGAGAAACAAACACATAAGAGAGGGGTCATATAACTAACTGTATCAATAACTTAGAAGGTCAAACACATTACAGCTATAATGTGCAGTATTTCCAAAATAATGACAGTGATGAATTTTTTATGTTAATAAATTTTTCGATTCTGGATCTGGGATCTGTTTTTCTCTGAAAAAGAGTAGTATGTTAGATTTAAAAGAAAGCGTAATAAAAAATCTCTCATCATGGGATTACAGCAAATCAAATAAAAGTTTTTTTATTTGGTTATAGGATCAAAGATAGCTAATTAGGTATTGAAGAAGTTTTTATTTTTGATGACTTACTGTCGCGCGCCTATAAATTATATCAGAGTAAAAGTGCA